>CM062361.1:26953541-29353541 GCA_031216115.1 Senna siamea | reverse complement strand
TACATATATTATCCAAAATAAATATTTTCAGGTACCCCCATGAAGGGTACTTCTCTCCTGCTTACCTGCTCCCCCAGCCAAAGAAACCTACGCATCTGATACATGCCAGCACTCATGTGAGAAATGAATCTCAGTAGTAATGCAACCTGTCTTTAAAAACTACTATCCTGTACCACTGTATTTATATAGAAATCTCTACATTCTTTCATCATAAAAACATAACACGTACTATAGGAATACAATACATGCAACATAATTCATATCATGTGCTCATATTTATGCAAGTACCTTTAGAACATATAAACTTTGAAACAAGGGATGTCCATTCATCATCATATCATCATAACTTTCATGTAAAACGTATTATGGGATAGTAAACATGCTTTTACTTTGAACACATGAGCAGGAGAATAACACATCATAAGAGTTATCGGGAGCACCACCCAGTAAACCACTCCATGTACCACTATCTATATGCATGAGTTTGTGACTATTTAGCCACCCTTTAGCTATAACTTTAGCTTTAACTTTAACCTTTTGTACACTCTAAGGCATTGTCGGATCCGATTACCATTCTCATAACCAATAGGATAGTTGTCAACTCTACCCAAAGTCTCCCTTCCCCTTATAGGACTAGTTATCAACTCATGGGGATTATTGTCAACTTTACCCAGATCATTTCCTCTTTGTAACACCCCATAATTTAATTAACCTAAATTAATAATTTTTAATTAAATGGATGGAATTAATTGAGTCATTTAATGATTAGTATGAATTGCTTGCTAATTAATTAAATAAATTAACTTAAGGAGGGACAAATTCTACTTGCATAATTTAAGGGCCCAAAATAGTTATATTAAAGGTAAGTTTGCACAAAATTAAAGTACTTAATTTAAATTTTTATCCTTTCATTAGGCTAGCCAAATTGCCAAAGAAAAGAGAGAATTTAAGCTAAATGTATATACATATAAATAACCTATTGGCAAGCACACATGGAAAAGGACAAGAGTTAACACACAATAAATATATGTACATACACACATCTAAATGATGAAGTGAAACAAGGAAATAAAAAGGGATGTCATGAATTGTTGATTTGAATGGGTTTCACGTGCAAATGGGTGGAAGAAGAAAAACTTTGCATGAATTCCATGCATGGCTCACATGAACTAGCAAGGAAAGAGAATTGCATGCATCTTGTGTGGGACCAATGGACAATACAAAGGAGGAGAGGAAGCACACTCACAAGTGAGGGAAGGTGGCGGGAAGTAGGGTACAAGTGGTGCAGAATTTTTGGTATTTAATTGTTGCAATAAGAAGCTCACGAAGGGAAGAAGGATGCAACAAAAAAAATGTGTGTGTGTATATATATATATATATATGAGTGTGTAGGTGTCACGTGAATGAGGGAGGAAAAGAGAGAATATAAAAAGAAAAAGAAATACCAAGGTTGCTTGTGAAAGTTAGTTGCTTGTAAGAGTGAACAAATCCAAACTTGCAAGGAAGGGAAATACCAAGAGTGTAAGCAAAGGCAAAGTGTACTTGCAAGTACACTTTATGCAAAAATATATACATATATTTTATAAAAATAGTGCAGAATTTTATTCCAAAAAAAAAGGGGAAGGAGCACGAGGAAAAGGGATAAGTGGATTGAAACAAATAGTGCACATGAGACAAGGGATTATGAAGAAATGCTTCCAAGGGTGGCGTGAAAAACAAGTAAAAACAAAGAAAAACAAGAAAGAGTGCAGCCCCTTTTCCCTTGGCTTGGATGAAAGAAAATAAGAAAAGAAGAAGGAGAAGTGTGGCATGAAGCATGGACACACGTGAAGAAGAAGGAAAGCAAGTGACAGGTGGTGTGAAGGGATGGAAAAAGAAGAATAATGGGATAATATGTATGCACCACACATGAAAAGGAAGGAACAAAAAGAGAGGTTAAGAATTTTCCATGCAACCAACGCATACACATATGTGAAACAAGAGGGAAAAAGGGAAAAAGAAAAGATAAGAGAATTTACAAGAGCCTTGGGAGAGGAATAGAGAGGGGAAGCATGTGGAGCACAAAGTTTGTAAGGAAGAAGGAAAGGGCAAAGGTATGCATGTTCAATGATTTTATTTCCATGGCACTAGAAAACTTATCTACATTCTTGATTTAGAAATAATACATGACTTAGCTTGCTTGGTAAATCTAGGAGGTGGTTAATACTTAAACTTAAAATGTTCTTTTTGATCATGAAGGAACTTAGAACAAGAGATTAATGGTTTGGTGTTGGCTTAGGACCCTTTAACATTGGAATAGATTTGTGATTTCATGATGAAATTAATGTCAAGTATGTAAGGAAGAATACCTCACTCAAATAATGGAAAAGTTTATGTTTATTATTAATATTGCATAAGATTAGAGGAAATTTATGAGTAATATTAATAATGCATGAGACTATGAGAAATTTATAATTATTAACAATAATGCATGCGATTAAGGAAAATTTATGTTTATTAATAATATTGCATGAGATTAGAGGAAATTTATGATTTTATTAATATTGCATGAGATTACGGTAAATTTATAATTATTAACAATATTGCATGTGATTATGGAAAAATTTATGTTTATTAATAATATTGCATGAGATTAAAGAAAATTTATGATTATTATTAAGGATGCATGAGATTATGGGAAGGTTATAACTATTAACAATAACGTGTGTGATTATAAAGGATTTATGATTATTAATAATATTACATGAGATTAGGGGAAATCTATAATTAGTAACAATAATGCATGTGATTATGGGACATAATTGATTAGATAAATGATGAATATTATTGAGAAATTTGGGCTAAGTAATGATGTACATTGTTATGGAAAAATTATGGCCAAAGGAATGGTAAACTTTGTTATGGGAAAACCATATTCACAAAGAGGAATGACGATGTTAAGGCTAAAATTATGAAATTAAGGTCTCTATAATTGAAACATATTATCCAAAAATGAAGAATTAGATTGATTTAGGCTAATTTGTCATAAATAAATATGACAACTGCTAATGGATGCCAATAGAAAGGAAAGGCAGCAAACATAGGAATACTATAGAACGTTTCACGAATTAGGAGGTGTAGCCAAAGGTGCTCCACATCAGTGACCTAGGAAGGTATGGTCGAAGGTGCTCTATACCCATGATCTAGTGTCCTGATGACTTTATATACGTGGTCGAGTGTCTATGAATTACAAGGTGTAGCCAAAGGTACTCCACACCGGTGACCTAAGGAGGTATGATCGAAGGTACTCCATACCCGTAATCTAGTGTCTTGATGACTTTATATACGTGGACGAGTGTCTATGAATGAGAGGTGTGGCCGAAGGTGCTCCATACGAGAGACCTACGGAGGTGTGGCCAAAGGTACTCCATACTCGTGATCTAGTGTCTCGACGATTTGATATACATGGCCAAGTGTCCACGAATTACGATCTGTGGTCGAAGGTGCTCTACAAGGGTGACCTAGGAGGGTGTGGCCGGAGGTGCTCCATACTCGTGTCCTAATGTTCACGTAAAACGCATAGGCACTCTAATAATCCTGTAATGACCCCAGTAAGTTTATGAAAATACTTGTCACTTGAAAAAGAGCTATCTAATTTTTTGTTGACTTCTAAATTTATCATGTAACACTTGTCAGTTTACATTTATGTGTAACATTATGCTTAATATCAAGAATGTAGATTAAATGTTTTGGTTCTTGTACCCTGATACATATTAGTTAATTTTTAAAACTTTGAATTGCTGAGCTATTGGGAAACTTGTGTTTCTCACCTATGTGCTAATATGTATCAGATACGGGCGCATAGCAGAGTCGCGGGGTAGCAATTTTTTTTGATTAAGTAAGATTTTTGTAACCCTATATTTTGGGTCCTAGCTAGATCTGAT
Source organism: Senna siamea (assembly GCA_031216115.1). Taxonomy (NCBI): domain Eukaryota; kingdom Viridiplantae; phylum Streptophyta; class Magnoliopsida; order Fabales; family Fabaceae; genus Senna; species Senna siamea. The sequence goes on along the minus strand of CM062361.1, from coordinate 29,349,618 downwards.
TTAGAATGGGACATTATTTTTGACTATATACATGAGATGTATTCGGGGTATACAGGGGAAATAGATATCTGAAGGACTGGACCATTCTTCATTTATACGGGAGTCTAAGTGACAAGCCCGTTGTCTCCTGACTTTTGATGGTTGGGTACTTCATATATCCAGGGATATGTCTTATCAGCTTGTAATGGAAATTATTGGACATATATTTATTTGAATTAATTTCCTTTGTGTAGTGTTGTATTTTTATTCTGCTGTGCATGTAAGTTTTTATTCTGAGCAAAATATCCTGAACCTAATCTGCTTAATATAATTGAATGGTATAACTGCTCAGACATTAATCAAATAAAGGATAAGGACAATGTACTGAACCTATCTCTTGATATCGGAGTTAACAATAAGACTAGATAGGGGCGATACACCCTTCACCTTAGATGAAGCATAATACTATGGAATCACCATCCCTTTTCGATGGATCACACCCCTGGTATGCTATTCTCTAACATATACACTAGGGTAACTCAGCTCATGTCCATTATTCTACTAACTTTAAGTATGTGTTTCGTAAATGGCCTTTGGAAGATGACACTAACTTAAAGTTCGCCACCATCACGGTGTTTTCAAAATTAACTAAGCTCAAGTGGATTTTTAACCATCATAATTCATGGCACAACCATAGAATGCCTAACGGTCGTCCCATACCGACAATCAATTACTCAATCATGAACCTATCTATCACTAGGTATACACTTGGAATACTCCCCTCTTTCCTCTCTTATGTGTTTTGCTCTCTTTATTTCACTATCACAAGGATCTCCTTATCCAAATGACTCGTGGCTCTAGCTTTTGCATGTACCCACTACATCCAAAGTTTAAATCATTAGTTTGAGTGATATTTTAGGCTATTTTCCTCCTAAAATGGTCATTTGAGCTCATTAACTAAGTCAGAGGGCTGGCAGTTGACTACTCTCTTGTTGGTAGTCGCTTGCTAGCTCATTGTCCAATTTTTCATGTCTTTCCGAGAGCTACCAGTTGGTTGCTAAAGACTTGGTAGTCGACTGCTAGCCTCTACAGTCGACTACTTAGAGCGAGGCAATCGACTGGTAGCTTTCTAAAACTTTTCTAAAAGAAGGCTAGTAGTCGGCTATTAGCATTCTGTCTTGCCTTTTTAGGTAGATGATGAACATAACAATCAAATTCCAAGGCTGGCAGTCGGCTGCTAGTGTCTAATTTGTTCTAAAAATCAATATTTCACCCAAAGTTTTGCCCCAAAAACATGTTCTCAAACCTTGTTCTCAAACTATGAACTCAAAGCCAACATTTAAACATCATATAACCCCTATAACCGACCCAAAACTCAACTTAACAGCACTCTAAACTAAGATCAAACTATATTTTTGTACCTTAAGGCATAAGCCCACTTTTACAATCAATGACAAGCACAAATGAGCATATCTATTGAGCAAGCATCACCCAATAGCAGTTAAAAATATAGATAATATAGGTTTAAACCCATCAACTTAACTTAAAATGTTCATAAAGCACATTTCTTTAGAAAAAAGCTTAATATAAGAAAAAGAGGTTTAGGTTGAGTTGCTACCTAGATTTAATCCGAAAATGATCGTGAATAATGTGCTAAAAGGTCCTTCCCTAGCTGTAGGACTAATTCGCGGCTTAAATTTGTTCTTCCTTTAGTAAAGTCTCTCCCTTTTACCCTAACTCACCACTTTCTCTCTTTACTCGCCCTTTTCTTTCTCTCTCTAAAATTTGTTGTAGTTTTAGTTGTGGGGGCTAGAGTTAGGGTTTCTAAAGTTTTAAGTATGGCTAATTGCAATTTAGTTCTTGGCCATTTATGCCTTTAGCCTAGCTAAAATTTTCCCTTTCAATTTGGTCCTTAGTCATACTTTGACTCAGCTTTCTTTCCTTTCAACTAAGTTCCTGCACTAATGCAACTATATGCAATTAATGCAACATACACAAGCATTAAACTTAAATTAGCAATTATCAAATATCTCTTAATCATATTAGGAGTGGATGTTACACATGTAGTAGTGTAAATTAAGATAAGTGCAAAGTTCCTAATTAGATCTTATGAATTTCAAACCTAACTTCATTTACCTATGATTCTCAAAATTTTGAAGCATATTTATATAATGGTGTCACAAAAATGGCAAAAGGGTGATTATTATCCCATAGGATTCATCGGAAGGTGATGCAAAGGTAAGCTTTCTGATCATATACTTAAAAAGAATAATATACATATATATATTGATGAGATGTAATTATGATTTAGCATCAAAGGCATATGCATTAGGAGGTTGAGGTATTTCTGAATTTCGATGCAAATGGATTGTTAGCAAAAATGCTTTATGAAAAAATGTATAAGTTGTTCTTCTTAGAATTTTAGTCTCACAGTTCACTAATGTCCAGGTACTAGTGGCAAAAGACGGGAACATTGATTGCAGATAATCCTATGTGGACTGATTGTATCCTGTACAAATGCAGTGTTGTGAATGTTTATAATACAATGCAATTTTTTTGTATTGATGTAAGCCTATGTAAGGCTAAATTTATAAATATTGTATACTAAGACTTTAGTAATATGTCATTCTTAAATTTAAATATATTGAAGTTAGTTAAGAAAAAATTTAAATTTCCCTAAAAAATTACTAACCACTATGTAAGAAAAGATAATTAAACTAATTACCTATTTTCTAAGACTGAGATGTTATAAAGTTCAAAATGGTACCTCTTAGTCCTAGTCCAAGAAGAAGATTAAGCAATCGATTATCATGCTCGACCATACCTCTAAAATAGGAAAGTCCTCCTTCAATTACACTAGATCCATTAAATTTACATTCTCTGATTTTGCAAAAATTGACCTATACCATGATGATCCTATGGTCATAATGGCCATCAAAGCCAACTATGAGGTCAAGAGAGTCCTAGTTGAATAGGGCTCCTCGACTGATATCCTTTACTTCGAAGCCTTCAAGAGGTTTTGCCCATAAGAGTGTGATCTCCAAAAATTTCACGATACCCTTATCAGGTTCCCTAGAATACAAGTCCCATTTAAGGTATGATGAAATCAAGGGTGACAATGGGGTTACCTTCCCAAACAGTTAACATCAATGCATATTTTTTCGTCATTTCAGCCCCATCGACATACAATGCAATTCTTGGGTGACTGTCATTGAATAAGCTACAAGCGATCATCCTCACGGCACACCTCCTTAACCAAACAAGGGGTTGACCTGATTCAAGCCAACCAAAAGACAACAAGATCTTGCTATGCAGCCAACCTCATAAAGATGACTAAAACACCTCTCTCTAAGATAAAGAGTAGTATACCGGTGATCCACCAGTTGAAATAATGGAGATCATTGATGTACAAGATGAAATATTGAGGATACACATTGAGCCTATAGAAGACCTCATTGGCATCAAGATCTATTGGGATGAGGACCCAAGGAAAATACTTTTGGGATCCCCACTAATCCCTGAATTGCAAAAGGAATTGATAGTACTCCTACAAGAGTTTAAAGATATTTTTGTATGTTCCCCTGTGGACATGCTTGGGATAGATCCCAGCCTCATTTGTCATTCTCTCAACACTTCCGATTGACCTCTGGTCATTCAGAAGTAGAGGGAGTTCAGAGAAGAGTGCTTGGTAGTGATTGCTGGGGAAGTCTAAAAACTACTTGACGCCAGTTTTATCCAGGAGAGCAAGTGCCCTCAAAGGTTCTCAAATGTGACGATGGTAAAGAAACTGAACGAAAAATGGCGCATGTGCATCGATTTCACATATCTCAACAAGCATATCCTAAGAACGTTTGCCCACTCTCCAACATAGATAAGTTGGTGGATGGAAAATTTGGACACCGATTACTCAATTTCTTAGACTCTTTTTTTGGCTACAATTAGATAAAGATGAACCCAATTGATATAGAGAAAACCTCCTTCATCATGGACAAAGGAGTTTTTGTGTAGTCCCTTGTGAACGCCCTCTTGCGCTAGTGATCGGTGTAATCGCCCACAGATTGAGTGATTCCCTCGATCGCCTACAAGTGACCTTGTAACAAGTTTTCCTCACTTAAACACCTATATAAGGAGCATCCTTAGCCTCCCTCAGGTACGACATTCTTAGTGCCCTCAGAGTTTGTCTCTCACACTCTCATGTTTTCCTTACTGACTTGACTATTGGAGGTGCATCAAGGAGGCCCTCTCTCTTTGTACATTCCTTTTTCAAGTCCTTCGTTCTCAACATTGTCCCAGACCACTTTAAAGAACATCAAAAGGTAAAAGTTATTTTGCATATAAATACAATAACAAAAATATTTTATATTATAAAAACTTATTTATTAGTAATATATATTCATATTTATTATGAACAAAATAATTAGATATTAATGAACACACAAATATATACATATATATGTACATACATATATATTCATTTATATATATATACATACATACTAGTATTGAGCCCATACCATGCATGTGGTAATGGATTCTTTCATTTCTTAAGATTTATGAAAATTTTTTAATAAGTATTGAGATTTTCTTACATCTTAAATAGAATTAAATTAAGTCTTCTCACAAAAATAAAGAATTACATATAATATATGTGCAATCATTACAAGTATATACAAAATTTAAATTAATCACCAATATAAACCAAACATAAAAGACTTAAATGTAAGACAACCTCAAGAGTTTATCTAAATATATCATATATTTCACATTCTCAAAAATTTCTATATATACTATATGTTGAATTGTTTATGTTCTCACTCTTATCGCATACAGGATATAATCTAACAATTTTGAAAAATTGCCCTTGATTTTGTTAATGGTCCTTGCAAACGAAACAACCAAAACAAAATTTTCATCCCTCTAGCTAAAATGACAATCTTGAAGCTTATCACTACATGGAGGGACACTTAGTATATTATTCCTATGTAATGCACTAGGTTATATATTCTTTCATATTTTTAAAATAAATAATAATAATAATATTTTAATTAGCTAATATTTTATAATCTATTCAATATATATTTATATATGAAGATTAATGAAGAAAAAAAAATTAAATTTTATTAAGTTTAAAAGACAAAAAAATTTAATTTCACAAAAATATAAAAATCAGTTGTGTAAAAGTATTATAAACAACATTTTGTTGGCCAAAATTATAAACAACTTGTTTACACAATGTTTAAGTTGTATATAATAGTACATATATAACTAAAATAAATAAATATACTATTATGTAGAAGTTTATATGAATATCTTATTTTGCATTCTAAAAAGTTTTCTTCTATACTAATATATTATGTGTACTAAATTGGATATATTCTCACTCTTATCGCGTAACACTCCCAAACTGTGGTTCCTTTACAAGATGATTTATTCATAGTTTATATTCGTATATAGGTGTGTTACTACCTCCTCTACCTGAGTAAATTTTCAACTTTTTTCAAGTTAATTATATTTGGGTCTCTACACTGGGGTTCTCACACATATATGTATAATCGCAATAGGTTTGTCAATCAGTCTCATTTCCCAAAAGATACCTATTATTGGATAGTCCAAGTCACATATCCAATTTTATATACATACATAAATACATATATATCTTTTCTATTCACAACAAAAGAATACCATAGTCACTCCAAAAATAATATAGGACCCTTGCCAAGGATAGAGTAACCAAAATACACAAAATAGCTATATCCTAGAGGATTTACTAATGAGGAGGATGCTCAGGTATCAATCCACTTACTGAAGGTACTATAGGAGGTACATCCATCAGTAACATGACCTATACATCTGTTATAATAGTAATTGGTCCTATAAGTGGAACCTCTACTATTGCAATCTCAATCTCAAGTAGAATGTGGTACCAGGGCATCTGGGCACATCAACGAAAATGTGAGATTGATAATCTCAGTAGCTAAATCATATGTTCAAAACCACTAATGTTGCCAACTGCACTGATACAGAAATCTATACATTCTCTTTATTCTCATTTACAATAACAATTAGCTATTAGATGTAATGAATGATTCATATTCTCATGACATGTACTTATTGAAGCATGTACAGTTAAATAATCATGGTAAAGTTTTAGGGCATGTCCATATATTTGATGGAACATCATCATAAAACATTGTAACATGATCAATCTCAATTTCACATTCAGGGAATACACATAAAATTTAGTCTCAAGCCCTTTTTCTTTATCTTATAAAAGAGAGTACTAGGAGCTTATGTCAACTAGCCTCTCCTTGAAGGTATCATCCAACGAATGACCTTCCTTTACTTTTAGACGTACCCCTAAGATCTTTATGAATGAGCACTCTGGTGGTCATAGAGCAAACATTTTATTAAACCATAGTACTACCTAAGGTGTCTCTTAGTGGATCCAAGTATAAACATATGGATCATTGTTCCTCTCTTTGACGGATGATTTCCTACTCATAGGATCATTGCTCTTTGAAGATCACTTCTACTTCATCCTAGACTGATCATGAGGCTATGGAATCACATCCCCTTACTAGTGTATCATGTTCTTGGTATGCTATTAATAAGTGTATATATTAAGTTGATTCAATGCAAGCCATGGTTGTGATAAATTCTAAGCATGTAACCCTTATTGACCGTTGAGGGTACACTAAGCTAGAATTCTCTACCACCACGGTGCATTTGAATCTCTTTTAATTGGTCGAGTGGATGTTTTGCCATTATAACTTATGGCTCAATGTAGAATGTCTAATGGTCGTCTAATATCGATTACCGGTCACTCGATCTTGAGTCTATCTACCACTAATGCATACATTAGAAATACTTCTCTTAATTTCTCTTGAGCTCTCATCTTCTTTTCCCTCCTAATTCATGTTACACATCACTTAAGTCTCTTGATCTTATTATTTAAGCGATTTATTGAGCTTTAAATATGGGATAGAGAGACTAAAGGAATCAAAATCATATTATGCAGCCTATCGATTGACAGTTAGAGCCCTGACAATCGATTGTTAGAGCCTACTTGACCTTGAGATTTCGTAGTTGACTTCTAAGTGGTTGGCAATCAATTGCTAGCTTATTATGTCAAATCCTAGGTATCATGAGGTCCCAACAATCAACTATTAGGGGCCTAGCATTTAACTGTTAGGATCATAACCGTCCTAGGCAAAGCAAATAACATGGCAGTTGACTTCCAGAATGTTGACCCCATTGAGCATAAACTCTCCAAAGTTTTGATTAATACAAACAAATTGAAGGATGTTCAGGTTAAGAGTCAAAGTCCAAAGGCCCAACTACATACACATTGAAGAATTCACGTTAGTTAAGTAACTAGGACTTAAATTTCGAAAGGTAATCTAGAAACTTCTCTAAAAATTTATGAATTCTCTTAGAAACCTCTTTAAAATTTTTCTTCAAATACTTGGTAGCTCTCCTTTGTTTTATCCACTTAAAAAAACTTTTTCTAAGCTATAAGTCGACTTCTAATATTTGGAAGTTGACAGGTACACTTCAACTTTTGGAGAAACTAAGATAATAAGCAAGAACTCAATTGTTAGGCCTCTAAAAATTGATTACGAGCCTATTGTGAGCTAACAGTCAACTTCCAATACACGATAGTCAATTTCCAGCTCCAAGACAACATTCATACAAAAACTCAAGAGCTCCCAGTCGACTTTCAAATATCCAACAGTCGACTACCGTAGCCTAGTTCCAAAAAATTGAATTTAAGAACATGACAGTTGACTGCCAACTTTGTACAAGTCAAATGCCAGAGTACAGAACAATATAGTAAAGTTATAAAATGGATATTTTTTTGGAAGATATGCAAAGATTTAGTTTCAAACATCTATCTTCCTAAAGAATCTATAAATAGGGGGCTTAGGAAGTGTAACACCCTTAATCCTATGATTCCTTTCAATTATTTAGAGAATATAATATCATATACTATAAGATTGGTGAGTTACTGTTACCCCTACCCAAGTAAATGTTTAACTTTTAGCAAGTTAAGTGACTAAGAGCCATTAGTTTGGGTTTCTACACTCGAGTTCTCACACGTAACATAATAGAGATAAAAATAAATATAACAATATATAGATTTACATGTATAATAATTAGTTATATACACAGTCACATACATTAATTCCTTTTATGAATCATATACCTATAGATATATGAGATCAATAATAGTTTGTTAACTAAGGCAATGAGGCAATAACCCTGTCACTCATACCCTTCTCAAAACTCTATTAGTGGATAATAATATTTTTCTCACATATTTTGAATACATATATACCATCATTTTATCATACATTAAAATGAATCATCCAGACCCTCTCCAAAAACATAATATAGGGTAAGGATAGCGGGCATGTACAACTTCATTTTAAATGCCTACATGTCAAAATTTGATATCTACTACACTTTTCATGGAACTCCACCCCTTTTGTAGGTGGGGGCAATAAAGGAATCTCAATAACTGCTATTACCCATACTTCCTTTACCATCATGAAAGACCCCAAAATGGGTATTTCCACCGAAGCTATGTAACATCCGCTTTAATTATGATTAAAGATATGCTTGTTAATTTTTAATTTAATTCATTTGCTTGTGTATGTTGCATTAATGGCATATAGTTGCATTAGTGTAGGGACGTAAGCGAAAGGAATGAAAGTTGAGTGAAGAGTATAGTCAAGGACCCAAGTGAAAAGGGAAAATGTATGGAGACTAAAACTAAAAATTGGCCAAGGATTAGAATGCAATTTTTTAACTTTCTCTTAAACCCTAACTATAAATTAGTTCTACAGTAAAAGGGAGAACCTTTTAAACACATCTTACAGACACATTTGGCAAGGAATCAAGGTAGCAATTCATCCTAAAACCCATTTTTGAAATATATGAAAAAATTTATGATAAAATGTGATTTTGAATGTTTAAGTTAAGTTTGGGGTTTTAAACCTATATTCTTTGTATTTTTTACTGTTATTAGGTAATGCTTGCAAATTTATTATGCTCATTTATGCTTGAGGATGATTTTAGAAAGTGGGATTTTGCCCTAAGTAAGAAAATGTGGTTTGACTTTAGTTTGAGAAATGTTAAGCTGTATTTTGGGCTGCTATGAATGGGAAATGATGTGTAAATGCTGGCATTGAGTTCATACTTTCAAAAGTGGGTTTGAAAACATGTTTTTGGGGCCAAACTCTAGGTAAAACCATGATTTTTTGCACAAAATAATCACTAGTAGCTGATTGCCAGACAAGGAAGTCGTCTGTCATGCTTATAATCTGCTCAGAAAAGTGAGACAGAATGCAAACAGCTGACTGCTAGACCCCTAAAAGTCGACTGTCGTGTTCTTCACTTTTCCAGAACACTTTGAAGGCTAGCAGCTAACTATCGTGCCCCTAATAGTCAACTGTCGGGCCTAGATTTTCCAAGAAGTCTCACAAAGAGTTTGGCGTGCCAGATTAGACCCTTGAAGTTATTTATTGAGGCTAGTAGCCGACTGCCAAACTTTTATCAGTCGACTAGTAGCTTTAGGTCAAGATGAGAAATTTTAGATAGTAAATTAGCAGCTGACTTCCAACAAGGGGAAAGTTGACTGCCAGCTCTTTGATATGGATAATGAGCTCAATTGGCCATTTTAAGAGAAAATTAGCCTAGATTTTCACTTAAACTAAGGATCTAAACTAGGGATGTAGGTGGTAACATGCAAGAGATAGAGTCACAAACCACTTGGGTGATGGGACCCTTGTGATAGTGAAATAAAGAGAGAGCAAAAAAGATAAAAGAGGAAAGAGGAAAGTATTCTATGTGTATGCCTTAGGGTAGATAGGCTCATGATCGAGTGACCGATTGTCAGTATGGGACGACTATTGGTCATTCCACGGTTGTGCCATAATTTGGGATGGTTAAACATCCACCTAAACTTAGATGATTTTGAAAACACCATGATGGTTGCGAACATTAAGTTAGTGTCATCTCCCAAAGACTATATGAGAAACACATACTTAGAGTTAAGAATAACTATAGGCATAAGCCAATTCACCCTAGAGTATATATAAATAATAACGTGTCAGGAGTGTCATCCATCTGAAAGGGATAGTGATTCCATAGTACAATAATTCATCCAAAAGCGGAGAGAAAATGATCTGGATAGAGGTGACGGTGATCCCATGAGTTTCCTTTTGGGACGAAAGGGAGAAAATCCCTCTAGTCAAGGATGATCTGCTGGAAAGGGGCAGGAACCATTAAAGTACTTGGATCCACTGGGGGATGCCTCATAATGTATAGAAGTTAAGGCATAACTAAATAGCCATGCGCTCATTCATATAGACAATCGTGCGTGGAGTTGCTGTTGGGCGACTCTCCTGATTATTCTTATAGTGTTTTATGTACTGCTCACATGTTATGAAAAATGAAATGATGACATGCTTACTATCCCACATATGTTTTATATGAAGGTGATGATGAGAATGATAATGAATGAACATCCCATGCTTTAAAGATGATATTTTTAAATGTACATGCCTAAACCTGAGCACATGATTGAATGCTTGCTTGCATGCATTACACCCCAATAGTATATGCTATATATTATGTTTTTATGATGAAAGAATGTAGAGATTTTCCATGTAAACATGGTGGTATAGGCTTGTAATTTTTAAAGATAGGTTGCATTGCTACTGAGATTCATTTCTCACATTAGTACTAACATGTATTAGATGTGTAGGTCCTGTGGCTGAAGAGGAGGTAACATGGGAAGAAGTACACACTAGGGGATACATGAAATTGATTAATTTATTTTGGGATAATAAAGGCACATGAAATTGATTAATTTATTTTGTTATAGGCTTGTAATTTTTAAAGGCTAGTATTGAATACTTTTTGTATAGCCTATCTTAACTTGGGATGTATATGAACTAATGTTTAGACTAGCTGATGGGGTTATGAGTGGCAGGATTGTTCCCTTTATGCCCAATAGTTATTTAACTATATTTAACGAAGAATGCATTTTTTTGTATAGTTAATTTAGGTATAATTTATATATATTCTATTTCGCTATGAGAATGAGTGAAACCCAAATAGACTCTCTCTCCGTCCATTCAGATTTCACTCAACCACCTATTTTGTGCAGCATTTCTAGTATCACAATATATTATCACATGCTACTCTGGAATATAAGTTCTATTAGCCATTTAGAAACAATTGAGATACTCTATACCATAAGTAACAAGTCCATACATACAACCATAATTTAATTCATAATGCATTAAATTCATTATACAAATTCTAAATTCTAGAAATTAAATACATATATAAATCTTAAGTCTATTACAGCTCCAACTTTGAACTATACACTTCTTTTTTCTTTGCTTGGGAGCCTTGGCATTCTTCTCATGCCCAGTTATCTCCTAGGCATCCCCTGTTCTTGATCATCTGAGTAAACAACTTTATGAGATTTTATAAATCCCAGTAGAGTAATTTACGATTAAATACTTTTAAAAACAGTTGCATACTCAGCTGTGACTAAGCACAGAAAAACATTTCCCCACAATTCATTTCAAAAGCAAGTGAATTACTAAAAACTTTTAAACTCATATGAAACATGGGAAATAAATGCAAAACGAAGCATGAGTATAGCATTAAAAGTCTAAAAATCATACTTAAAATCATGCCTGAAGATCCTCATATAATAATCTATCACACATCTCATGTGATCAATCATCTCAATTGCACGCCATTTTATTGAAAACAAGGTTTTGGTTGGGTGTGATCCGTAACTCCAATCACCCGAAAACAATGCCCTATTTTGTGAGTATGATCTATAACACCAATCACCCACTCAAGGACAGGCGAGAGCCAACTTCCATGGCGTCCCTCGGCATGTGCACATTGCTAGTTTCATCCTCATATAGTATATATGGCAATACATACACATAGTTAACTAATACTCAAGTTTATAGGATACTATACTTAAACTACAACTTCACCCCGTATAGGTTATCCACCCTTTACTCCTTAAACCTTCCATAGGGTTGTTCTGGTTTAATGCATAATTCCCAATAGATGCAAACTAATTCAATTTAAAATAATTAATTAATAAAATAGTCTGCATAAGGTATATTCATTGGTCGTCCCATACCAGCTACTGAATACCCACCCTAAGCTAGTCTGTCCCTATGGCATATAACCCAATAGCCAAATCTAGCAAATATGCAAAGAGCATCTCATACACAGGCAAATCTTTTCTATACTCATATGAAAATCTTAAGTAAATCAATTTTGTTTTGCAGTCATTTCCATTCAAATCACAAATCATACTTAAACAGTAATTTATAATCATTAATTAAAAGTCAGGGGAGTATAGATTACTCTACCTTTTTATCGTTTGCTCTTCTTTTAAATAGTATTTTCCTCTTTCACCTTTGGATTGTCCTTACAAATCATTTCCTGAGGCAAACAACTCAAGTCTCATGCCATATCCTTTCTCTCATGCACTTATGCAAATACTATCTTAAGATTTCACTAAGGTTTTCTCATTTTTCTCGCTATTCCTTTAGTTCTCTACTACTCTTCTCATGTTATTCCCATATAGGATGATGTTTGGACCTTATTCAAATCAAATCTAGGGATTTCTGAGCTCAAATCATGTTTTAAAAACCATTTTTCACATCAAGGGACCTACCGCACGCCAAGAGTGGCAATGATCGATTGCTCTCTAAGGTGAATTTCTCAAAGCAGGGCCCATAGCCAATCAAGTCGCATGTCCGTTGTCATTGTTGCACCTCTGTGTGTGATTCTGGGCTTTACAGTGGCTCGACAATTGACTGTTGCATGCCTGGCAATCGACTGCTAAGTTACTATATGCGTTTCTGGGTTTGCGAAGAACACGATAGTCGACTAGTGCATGCTTGCAGTCGACTGTTCTGTTCTTTGACAGTCCTGGAATGTTGGTTTTCACCAAATATAGCCCAGATTACCAGTCCATAACATCTAAAAATTATATGAGCTTAGTCCCTACTCATTTTTGAGAAAAACCCATGAATTTCTAGGTCTAAAACATCACCCAAATCAGAGAATCTACATGCAAAACGAGTGAAAGAAAAACCTAACTTTAGAATTCTGATTTTAAGCCTAGAGATCAACAAATGGAAGCTATAAATCATGCATCTTAGTCTGAAAATCACGTTCTAACCTCAAAAAAACCTCCAAATTAGTTTATCTGGTCTAAATCTTAAGGAATCTGAAATGCCCTAAGTTTTCCTATCTTCATTTTCTTCCTCAGATCACAGCAGATTGAATGCGTTTTAAGGAAGGAATCTATTTCTAATTGAGGTGTAAATGGTTTCCTAAGACTTAGATGGAAGATTCTTACCTTAAATCTGAGTTCAATTGCTTCAATCTTGATCTCTTTCTCTTCCCCCCTTTTTCTCCTCTTGCCCGTGCAGTTCCATTCCTCTCCAAACGTGGAAATGAGCTAATATATAGGGAAGGAAAACATATAGGGCGATCCATAAGGGTAACACTGTTGGAGCCTCAGGGACGATCTTGCAATTAACATAAATTTGCATTTTAATCTTTTCTACTAAAATTCCAATTCCTTGTTATTTCATTTCAATCCTCATAATAATTCCAACATTGTTATCATCATAAACATTTTTAGGGAGGTGGGTATTACAAAAGGGATGGTGATTCCATAGTACTATGATATGCCAAAAAGCTGAGAGCAAATGATGAGGTCACGGTGATCCCATGAGTTTACACCAGCCCCATTTGGGACTAAAGGGAGAAAATCTCTCTAGTCAGGGATGATCTGCAGGAAAGGGGCAGGGACTATTAAGGTACTTAGAGCCACTGGGGGATGCCTCAGAATGTACAAAAGTTAAGGCATGACTAAATAGCCATGTGCTCATTCATATAGACAATGGTGCGTGGAGATGCTGTTGGGCGACTCTCCTTATTATTCTTACAGTGTTTTACGTACTGCTCACATGTTATGGAAATGAAATGATGACATGTTTACTATCCCGCATATCTTTTATATGAAGGTGATGATGAGAATGATGATGAATGAACATCCCATGCTTTAAAGATGATATATTTAAATGTACATGCATAAATTTAAGCACATGATTGAAAGTATGCTTGCATGCATTGCACCCCAATAGTATATGATATGTATTATGTTTTTATGATGAAAGAATGTAGAGATTTTTCATGTAAGAACGATGGTATAGGCTACTAATTTTTAAAGACAGGTTGCATTGGTACTGAGATTCATTTCTCACATTAGTACTAACATGTATCAGATGTGTAGGTCCTGTGGCTGAAGAGAAGGTAACATGGGAAGAAGTACACACTAGGGGATACATGAAATTGATTAATTTATTTAGGGATAGTAAAGGCACATGCTATCATTGTACTAGTCTTTATGACTTTTAGAAAGGCTAGTATTGAATACTTTTTGTATAGCCTATCTTAACTTGGGATGTATATGAACTAATGTTTAGACTAGTTGATAGGGTTATGAGTGGCAGGATTGTTGCCTCTATGCCCAATAGTTATTAACGCATGTTTATGTAAAGTTAATTTAGGTATAATTTATATATATTCTATTCTGCTGTGAGAATGAGTGAAACCTGAGAGTAGAGTCCTGACCTATAATGCACTCAATTAAAGCAACCTTTAAAAGTTTAAAATCACTAAGGTAGAAGGGTAGTAACTGTAACATCCTATATTCTCTTGATTAGTTTTAAATTAATATTTCCTTAATTAATTGGAGGACTTGGACATAAAATGTGATGAAATTGCTAAATGATGTAATGTAAAATAAATGTCACAAGGGAAAGAATTAACTTAGGTATTAAGTAGTATGAAATGCTCATAAAAAGGAGACTTGTGAAAAATTGTCTCTTTTCTCTTCATGTTAGTCGAATTAAGATGTGTGAGGCTTGATTAATATTAAAGTTTTTTCTTATAAGCCACCAAGGAGCTTATAAGAAGAAAGCTAAAGTAATGTGTGAAGAAACAAAGAGAGAGACATCTCATTCAAATTTATATAACTGTATGGTTAGGAAGAAAAGAAAAGGAGATGAAATATGTGATATTATCCTTCTTCCTTTTCTTCCCTTGCTTTTGTCTTCAAGGTGACCGAGAGATGAGAACTGAGATGCTTGATACAATTGAAGTGCTTGAATAGAATTAAGGTGCTTGAATCATTTTATTGAGATGCTTGAGACAATTGAGGTGCTTGAATGGAATTAAGGTGCTTAAATCAATTTATTGTGATGATTAAGACAATTGAAGTGCATAACCACACAGCAATAAAAAATTGAGAAGATAAAAAAAGATTTTAACATCCATTAAGTATATATGCATTCGGTGAAGAGGTGGAAAGGAGAAAGAGAGAGACATGTGGCATTAAACTTCCTCCTTTTCTTCTCTTTAGCTTTTAAATCTCAAAGTGACCGAAAAGGAAAGTGAGGTGCTTACATTAAAACTTAGGTGCTTAAATTTTTTTCCTTTATTCCTTTTGATTTAACCAACACACATTACATTCTTCCCTTTTCATTGCTTTTAATTAAAATGACCAAGTGGCAAGAGGGTGCCTTACGTGAATTACATTCCTTCTCTTCCTTTGGTTAACTAACCGAGTGATTCATTTATATATATGCGTACAACATTACAAGGAAAGTTGGTTTTAATTAATTACACGTGCAGCTATAAGATAGTAACAACTAAAAATAAAAAGGAGAGTGTAGTATTCCATGTAACCAAGTAAGCAACACTTTGGTGATGACAAGAAATAATAGAAAAGGGAAATTTGATAAATGATCCATACATTCTAATCCTTTCGGCTGAATTGAGGGAATGAAGTAGCTAGGTCGATTAAAGACCTTGATAGCAATAAGGCTAGACAAAATGCAAGCTTAAGATGAAAGAAAAGCATTCGATGAAAAGGAGAGCAACTTGACAAGATAAAAAAAACATAAAAACATTCGTGAGGAAGGAAAAAGCTAGCTTAGCCGAGAAGGGAAGAAGCAAAGGAGTAAGGGAAAATTCAAAGGGAAATCCAAGACACTTCCAATTCCTTGCATCCTTGAGGTAGGTTAGCAATTCTCTTATTTTTTTTCATGATTTAAGATGTATTCATCGTGTTTTCAATCTTCCATGGAACACTAGCTTCCTCTTTACATTCTTGAAGATGTGAAAGTCTTTTTGGCTAAGCATGCATGGTAAATTGAGGATATGCGTTGATGTGATAGAGTAAGTATGATTATTTTCATAAAAGAACTATGATTGGAAAATTTTAGCATGTGTAATGGAAAACTTTAATTTATGATAATGTTGAAATTGGTGTTCTTGTGTGGTTAGCATATATTTTAGGTTATAGATACCAAAATGAAGGTGCTAGCTAGAGTATGATTCAAACTTATGATATTGCTCTTAGTGTCTTACCAAATCCGAAATGGCCTTTGTAAGATAGGAAATTGTTTGATGAAAATGAAGTAAGTGAAATTGCCATTTAGTTTTGGCTTAGAGAAAGAACGAAAATATGGTGAATTTAGGTATGATTGTGTAGCAAGAACCAAGAAAGTAAGTGGAATAAAGTGGTACTGGTAATGGATACATAAATTGAATATGGGAGAAATTATCTTAGAAATTTATGGATGGTACCATTTAGCTTAAATTAAGGAAAATAGGAGAAAATATGATAATGTAACATGAAAATCTTAAGTTTGATTTCTTTTCATGTTGGCCGAAACCAATACCTCATTTTATTCTTGATGGCCAAATTACTATGCTAATTGTGAATGTATTAGAATGTACCTTATGATGGCTAAATACCAAGGAGATTGAAATGATAAAAATGTGAGGAATTGTAATTCTTATGTGTATATGTAAGTGACCAAGTGTTCACTATTCTCATAAAAGTGGCCAAGAGTCCACCATGTGACCAAGTGTTCACTATCTTCATCACAAAAGTGGCCAGGAGTCCACAATGCGACTAAGTGTATACAATTATTACCAAAGTGGCTAAGTGTCCACATTTCTTGCAGTGTGACCAAATGTTTTTCACGTTCTCAAGCAAGGTAAGTTTTAAGAATGGAATATATATATAGATGATTATTGATTGTTTCATGTGTTATATATATATATGCTTTCCCTAGAAAAGAGTTATAATAGAAATGAGAATGACCATCTTTATCACATTGACATACCAATTAATCATACAATGCTTGCCAATGTATTTAGATTATAAAGATCAATTATTAAATGATGGAATGTAGAAGAAATTATTTTCTGTGCTTGCACAATGGTACATGTCAGTGAGATTTAAATTGTGAATTGTTAAGCTACTAAGAAACTAGTTTTCTCATTTGTGTGCTGATATGTATCATATACAAATATTTAACAATTTTTGGGAAAGATGGAAAAGGCATTAAAGAAGGTTCTTTTATTAAGAATATTTTGTAGTCTAAGGGTTTGAGTGACAGAGGTGTTGTCTCCTAACCCTAGGATGAGTTTTGACAGTTCCCAGATAAATTAATGTTGTAACACTTATGAAAATATGTAATGTTTTATGAATTTATATCCAATGCATTATAAATGATTTTCGCTATGCTTATGAGTTTTGATCTGAGCAAAAGAATCTAAACCTAATAAATCTTAATAATATTGCGATGGTATAAATGCTCAGACATTGTTAATAAATAATCAAGGTTAAGAATAATGTACTGACCTTATCTATTTACATTTGGGATGTTGTAATATTAGATAAGGGCGTTACAGTAACACACCAATTTCTATATATACATATATATTATGTTTATTAATAATTAAAAGGAACCATAGGCTAAGGGAGGTGTTACAAGCTACATCCACCTCCAGCAAGATATGAAATCTAGGCATCTGATACACACTAGCATTTATGTGAGAATAAAGCTCAGTAGTAGAACAACTAGTTTAAAAATCACAGGCTTGTACAACCGTACTCATGCAGAAATCTGCTACATTCTTTTCCTCATCAAATAGAAAATAGTATCTATTGGTATGCAATGAATGAATTATATAGTTATAGCATTATAGCATGTACTTATGAATGCATGCACAATTACAGTTCACCAAATGTCAACAATAGGAAATATGTCATTTCATCACACATATTTGCCATGGTAACATGATCATATTCACATTTAAAACATGAGAAAGGAAAATAAAACATATTATAATAGCCAGTGCCACATTCATCATAAGAGCCATCGAGAGAGTTGCCTAGCGAATAACTCCATGTGCTCATACAGCACTCAATGAGTTCTAAGTTGAGTTCCCATGGTCCTTGACCACTAGCAATCCTAGCCTACCCTATACTATCTGAAGCAACCCCTAGTGGATCTGAGTACACAATGTTCCCTACCCTCTAGACAAATCATCCTACAACTCACTCGATAATCCCTGCCAACTTTGATAGATCATTCCCTGACCATTGGAATCGATATCCCTTTGGATACTTCATTTTCCTTTCGTCCCATAAAGGGCCTAGTATAACTCATGAGATCACTGCCACCTTTGACAAATCATGCTTACTCTGCCCTTGTAGATTATGAGGCTATAGAATCACCATCCTCACTGATGGATCACATTCCTAGCATGTAACCCCCCAATCTTATAGTCATTTTTAATTATTTAAATAATATAATAAAATACACTATAAGATTGGTGAATTACTACTATCTCTACTTGAGTCAATTTTAATTTTTTACCAAGTTAGATAATTAAGTGTCATTAGTTTAGGTTACTACACTCGGGTTCTCACACATTACACAATGAAAATACCTGAAATAGAATATATATATATACACACACCTGTAGACACACATACATGATTAATTACATATACATTAATTACCTATCAAGACATATACCTATAGATATGTGAGTTTACAAAAATTTAGTAAAGTAATTATCAAATGTCATGTTGCCCTGCTTAATCTGCATAAATTTAATCTCCTTCTCATTCCTTACATTTTGAGGAAAATACTTTCCAAGGAATGCTTCCTTAAATGAATCCCAGGTAATCTAAATTCCTTGAGCTTCCATCAATTGCTTCGCCCCTTTCCACCAATGTTTTGCTTCTTCAACTAGCATATAGGTGGAAAATAACACCTTCTGGGCATCAGTTGTCTCGAGAATGACAAATAACTTCTCCATCTCTCTCAACCATTCCACGAACACTTTCAGGTTAAACTCACCCTTAAAGGAAGGAGGTTTAGCTTTCTAGAATTCGAACCAACCATGATATACTAAATTCCCTGCTTGTCCTTTGGATAAAATTGTGTTTACTACACTTAAAATTTTTCCTCTTTCATTTTAGTCCCTAACCTCTTTTAGGCCAATTATCTCACTCTTAACTAATCCAACTCTTGCACTAATGTAACTATATACAACTATATGCAATATACATACGCAATTAATAAAAATTAACAAACATATCTCATAGAAATAGGAGTGGATGTTACACAACACGCTATTCACAAGTTTGTAAGTTTAAGTTTCTATTTTCTTGAATGTATGCTTAATAGAGTCAACAATAATGTTTACATAAGGAAAGAATAGCTTTTTGGGTAACATGTAACATGAGGTTGAAAAGAGGGAGAGGAAAACATAGAAGAGAAAAGAGAAGAGTATTCCAAGTGTATACATTAGCGGTAGATAGGCTCATGATTGAGTGACCAACTATCGGTATGGGACAGTTGTTGGGCATTTTACGGTTGAACCATATTTTGGGATGGTAAAACATCCACTCAATCATATTTTTTCCACCTAAAAGTCGACTTAAACCTCATAGTAGTCGGCTTATAGAAATAAAATCTTGAAAAACGCAAATAGGAAGCTATAAGTTGACTGCCAGAACTATACTAGTCAACTATTAGCTAACAAAGAGTTATCAGTCTACTTACACCTCATAGCAGTTAACAAGCAAGCTACTGTAAGCTGGTAGTCACGAAGTGGAGGCCTAACAATTATCACTCACTTTCATGCTCAATATCATCCATCCCATGGAATCAAAATACTTTTCACTTATGGTGAACAGTAAACCCATTTCATATAATCTGAAACAAGTATGTATAAGTACATCAATTCAACATAAAACATTCAATAGAAGTTAAACATACAAAGAATGTAGGTTTGAAACCCCTCTCTTCACTCAAATCATCTCAAAATAACTATTTTCAAAAAATGAATAGTGTTTTTCAAAAACAAGAGGGATTAGATTGTTTGCTACATTGATTCTTGCTGAGGAAATGTGTATATTATGTTAGATGTCCTCCTAGACTTCCTTGCTACAAAATTTTTACTTCAAATCACATTGAAATTCTCACTTAGTTCCTTTTCCTTCTCAATTTATCTCTCTCTCTCTCTATTTAAAACATTTTTTATCTCTCTCTAAAAGTCTAGAATTAGGGTTGTAATAGTGAATGGTTTCATAGTTTGAGGTTTATATAAGGGTTTCGTGTAGTTAGGGAAATTGCAACCCCTTGTCCAATGTCAGGGTTGAGTTTTGGTCACCCAACCTTAAATGGAAATTTCTCCAATTATATGGAGAAGTATACTTTTACCCCTGAAATATTGGCGGGAAATTTCAAAACTCAGTTAGCTACAGTAACTCTAGTTTAGCTAAAATTACATTTTCTACCCTTGGACTAATGAGAATTTACATAATTCCTTTAACTCACTTTTTTCTTTTCATTCTACTCCCTATCCTTTTGTTTTCAATTTAGTCCCTCACTCTCTTTTAATTTAGTCCTTGTGCTAATGTAGCTATATGCAATCTAATGCAACATACACAAACATTTAACTTATTTAATAATTAACAAACATCTCTCATAGATCAAAGGAAAGGATGTTACAAGAAGTCTAAAATAACCAAGAGAAAAGCCTTATTTTGAAATTCAATCCTTCTTCTGAGCTCTTATTCTAAAATATTGCTTGCAGTTCTTCATTTGTATTATTTACTCTAAAATATTGCCTACAATTCTTTATTTTTATTATCTACTCTTTTATGGAGCTCTTGTTCATGGTTAGGAAATGTGTGGACTTAGTTAGACGGTCTACTATCACCCAAATAACATAATTTCTTGACTAGGTTTTGGGTAAGCCTACAAAAAATTTCATAAAGATTTTATCCCACTTCCGTTCTAGGATATCCAGTGGTCGTAACAATCTCACAAGTTTTTAGTGTTCTATGTTCACTTACTAGCATGTTAAGAACTTTACAACATATTCTACTATATCCCTCTTCATACTTAGCCATCAAAAGTTTCTTTTTAAGTCTTGGTACATCTTGATAACTCCAAGATATACAGTGTAATTGCTCTTATAGGACTCCTTTAAAATTTTATCCCTCAACTCCTCTTGCCTTTAAACATAAATCATATTTTAGAACATCATCATTTAATTTGATGTTTTGATGAATTACTTTGGGTCTTTTAGCAACTTTAAGAATTAATTCTCCTTCCAGGCCTCATAAATTTGGGCTCTAAGATCACACTCTATTCTTAGCTCACCTAAATAAATCCTATCAAGTAGGATTATATGGAGGGATTTCTTGCTCAAAGAATTTGCAGCTACATTTGCTTTACTTGGATGGTATTTCAGTACAAAATCATAATCCTTTAGGAATTCCATCCATCTCCTCTGCCTCATATTCTATTCCTTTTGATCAAAGAGGTACTTAAGACTTCTATGATCACTAAATACCTTAAAACTAATCTCATAAAAATAATATCTTCAAATTTTCAATGCAAAGAATATGACTTCTAATTCAAGGTCATTAGTGGGGTAATTCTCGTCATGTGGCCGCAACTTTCACAAGGCATAAGCTACCACTTCCTAGTCTTGCATTAGCACACATTCTAGTCCCTTCTTAGATGGATCACAATACATCTCAAATTTTTCTAAGGGATTTGGAATGATCAGAACAAGTGCAGTGGTTAACTTTTCCTTTAAAGTTTGGAAACTATATTCACATTATAGGGTCCAAAAAAATGGCACACCCTTCCTAGTTAGCCTAGTCAAAGGTAGTGTTATCTAGGAAAACCATTGGATAAAATGCCTATAAAATCTAGCTAGTCTAAGTAAAACATAGACATCTGTCAATGTCTTAGGCTTTTCCCAATTTACTACTACTTCCGTTTTACTAGGATCTACTGCTACTCCATCCTTTATGATTACATGTGTAACCCCCAATCCTATAGTTCTTTTTAGTTATTTAAATAATATAATACTATATAATATAAGATTGGTGAATTACTAAGCCCTCTACCCAAGTCAATTTTTAAATTTTTACCAAGTTACATAACCATTAGTTTGGGTAACTACACTCAGGTTCTCACACGTTATGCAGCGAAAATAATTAAAATAAAACATATATATATATAAACATTCACATATGTGATTAGTTATATACACAACTGTTACCTATCAAGATACCTGCCTATGGATATGTGAGTTTACAAAAACTAATCAATTAATGTAAGGAGACAACAATCCCACCACTCATACCCTTTTTCATCACATATCCTTGTACATATATGTCTTTGTACTTTTCTTACACAAAATATCTTTTTACATGCCCAACATATTCAAGATGTCATCCCTTGTCTCTTACATTAATGGGGGAATTTCTACTATTAATAACCCACAAAATTCCTTAATGATAGGAAGTACCCCAAAAAGGGTATCTCCATATAATCCACTTCCATCTCCAGTAATACCTAGTATCTAGGCATCTGATACAAACTAACATTTTTAATGAGAATAAATCTCACTAGTAATAACAACCAATTTATAAAATCGCTAGTTTGTACCACCGTACTCATACGAAAATACTCTACATTCTTTTCTAATCATCATGTAAAATATTATTGCCATTGGGATGCTATGCATGAATGTCATCATATATCATACTTATAAATGTATGTGCATTTCACCTCATATCCATCACATAGGATACATTATCAGATTATAATGGTAACATGATCATTCTCATATAACAACATTTTCATATACAGAGTAATCAGGAAATCAGAGCATTTTTTAGTGGCTTTAGCCAAACTCACAATCATTATAATATAATAAGAGAAAATAAGAGAGTCGCCAAGTGAACAACTCCATGCATAAAATTTAGCATTCATGAATGATCATTCTTTCTTTCTTTTCTTCTATTTCACTTTACTTTATTATGCTCGTGGTTCGTTTCAACTTCCATGTACTATCTGGAGCATCCTCCATTTGATCCATGTACTCAATGGGGTCTCTGCCACACTCACTGTGGTCCTCACCACACCCCTTATCAGGTAGGTTAACCTTAATGGTTAATGCCACACGCCCATATGACAGTAACCTAATGGTCCCTACCACACCCCCTATGTGGCAGATCATCCCTAAACCAGTGGGATTGATATCGCCTCTGATATGTTGCTTTTCCTTTCCACCCAAAGTGGGACTGGTATCTCTCAACACATGAGTTCACAGCCACCTCGGATAGTTCATTTTCTTACTTTGCACTTGCGGATCATGAGGCTATAATTCTATATGATTACCATCTATCTTAGATGGATCCTATTTCATCACACTATTCACAAGTAGATCAATTAAGTTGATTCAGTTCATACCATAGTTATGTGAAATTCTAAGTACATGACTCTTTAAATTGGCCATCCAGTTTACTAACTTAGAATTTACAACTGTCATGGCATTGTGGAATAACTAGTCACCGTCCCATACCGGCAATTAGTCATTCAAGTTTGAACTTATCTACCGTTAATCTATATACTAGGAATATAATTCTCATTTCTCTTATTCAATTAACATGTTCTTTCCTTTTTAATTCTCATCTTATTTCATTCTTGATCTTTTTCTTTCATACATAATCCTCATGTCATCTGTTACATAATTTTAAGTTTAAATCCCTTATTTGAGTGAAGTTTTGGGCTAAGTATATTTCAAATTAGGTCATTGAGTTCATGTTTCCAAAATAGAGGCCTACCAATTGACTTCTAACCTCCTGGCAGTCGACTTGCAGCTTACTGTCTTAAAAGTTTTCCAAACCCGAGGGCTACCAGTCGACTACTACAAGCCCAACAATTGACTGCTCCATTCTTGGTAATTTTTTGGAAAAACTTGAGTACATCAGTCGACTTCCACATGTTAGCAGTCGACTGCCAGCACTCTGGATACGTTTTTAGACAAACGAAGAGCATGACAGTCAACTGCTAAGGGCTAGAAGTCGATTGCTACATGATGCTATGTTTTTCAAATCATTCGTTGACCTAAATTTTTCCCAAGAACTTGTTTGTAAATCATTTTTAACCCTCATTAACTCAATACCAGTGTGCAAGCATCATTTATCACATAAAAATAGCCCAAACTACCATTTAATCTCACTCAAATCTTGGATTAAACCCATTCTCATTCCATAGGTAAAAACCCATTTCTTATAATCTGATTTCAACATGCATAAGAATATTCATGCAGTTTAAAACATCCAATAGCATTCAAAAACATCAGGAATGTAGTTTTAATCCCTCTATTACTTTAAACAACATTAAAATCATCATTTTCATCAACATAAATAGTAATTCAAAATTAAAGGGATTGGGTTGTTTTTGCTACCCTATTTCCTTGCTGGTGAACTAATTATTGTGTTAGATGCCTTCCTAAAAACTCTTCTGGATTCAATTCTTTTTTAAAATGGAGATTTGATTTTTTTCTCCTTTACTTTCTCTCTCTACTCAACTTTATTTTCTCTCTCTAGATTTCAGAATGTAAGGTGAGAAATGAAGCTTCTAGGACTTAGACCTATTTATAGGTGCTCTGAGAATTGCCAGTTCTGATCACAATTCTTGATCGTTCAACTAAAAATGATAATTTTCCCAACTATATGCCAAATTACCATTTTGTCCTTGAACCATTGGCGGGCAAATTCAAAATTCTAGTAGCTATAGTAAATCTTTTGGCAAAATTTATGGTAGGCTACCCCCACATATGGAAAGCTTACATAGCTTTCTCCAGTAACACTTTTTCCTCTCATTCAAGTCCCCACTCTTTTCTTTTCAATTTAGTCCCTCTTTCTAATGCAACTACATGCAATTTAATGCAACACATATAAGCATTTAACTTATTTAATAACTAACAAACATCTTTTATAAAATAGGAGCAGATGTTACAACATGGCCTAGGAATTTCACTTCTTCTATCAAAAACTCACATTCTTTCATTTGGCATACAACTAGTTCTCCCTAATTAACTATAGGAAAATTCTAAGGTGCTTTGCATGCTCTGTCCTACTCTTGGAATATACAAGAATGCCACAATAAAAACTACCACTAACTGATTAAGGTAGGGCCTAAAGATACAATTCATGTAATCCAGGAATATAGTTGGAGCATTTGTCAATCCAAATGACATTAGATTAAATTCATAATGCCCATATCTAGTTCTAAAAGTAGTCTTAGGGATATCTTCTGCTCTTACCCTAATTTGATGGTAACTTAACCTCAAATCTATTTTAAAGAACGTATCAGCCACTCTCGACTAATCTAAGAGATCATCTATTCTAAGCAGTGAGTCTAAGTTCTTCACTGTTACTCAGTTTAGTTGTCTATAATCTATGCATAACCTCAAACTTCCATCTTTCTTCTTCACAAACAACACTGGTGTAGCCCATGGTAATGCATTGGGTCAAATAAATTGTTTCACTAGGAGGTCCTCAACCTTCAATTCACTCAATTCTACTAAAGACATCCTATAAGGTTCTATGGATATGGGTCTAGTTCCAGGTATAAATTCTATGGAAAACTTTACTTCTCTCATAGGTAAGAGACTAGAAATCTCTTCTGGAAATAACTACAATAATATCATTAAGGTTATGATGAATCTCTATCTCAGAAAAACATAAAAAATTAACTTTTTGGATCTTCTCCTTATTTCTCCTAACTATTGGTATGGTATCTATAAAAGCCATAATTTTTTTAAAACAATCTAGGATTACATTATTAATAGATAGCCAGTTCATCCCAAGAATGATATCAAGATAAATAAGTGGTAAACATATAAGATCAATAGAAAAAGGTCAATTTTCAACAATAATAGGACAAATTAAATAGGATAAAGAGGTCATAACATGTTCACCAGTAGGTGTAGAAACAATTAGTTCATATAGTAAGGTGGATGTGGGTAAATTTAGTCTCTTCACACATTCACATGCAATGAAAGAATGAGTGCACCATAATCAAACAATACAATTAAATTTGTGTTACCTATCACTCAATTACCCTTGATTAGATCATTAGATTGGGCTACATCCTTTCCCTTCATTGTATACACTTTTCCTTTAACCGAGGATCTAGTTTCTTCATTTGGCTTTTTGGTTTGGGGATAATCTCTAGAAAAGTGCCTTCACTTGCCACAAGTTTAGCAGATTCCTTGACCATATAGACACGGGTTTCCTCCATAGTTCTTTCGATATTTCATACAATTACTAGATCCTTCTTGCCTTTTAACTAGCTTCTTTCCTCCTTGGGTTATGCCAAACTTATTATCCTTCCCTCTTGAAAACCCATCTTGGTTTCTATTGAATAGACTGGGCTTTGAATTTTCCTTTTCTACCTCTACCAAACTCTTAGTTATTATTTGGCACTTATTAAACAGGATGGCATAATTCTAGATTTATAATGGAGCCATGACACTCTTTATCCCAAGATTTAACCCAGACTCCAAATGCATTGCCTTCCAAGCCTCATTTGAGCAATCCTTAAGAAAATAAGAATAAATGGAAAATTCCTCAAACTTATCCAAATACTCCTAAAAAAGCATACTCCCTTATTTAATCTGCATAAACTTTATCTCCTTCTCATTTTGCACACTAAGGGAAAAGCATTTCTCCAAGAATGTTGTCTTCAAGTAATCCTAAGTGAGT
This sequence comes from Senna siamea, assembly GCA_031216115.1. Classification (NCBI taxonomy): domain Eukaryota; kingdom Viridiplantae; phylum Streptophyta; class Magnoliopsida; order Fabales; family Fabaceae; genus Senna; species Senna siamea. The sequence goes on along the minus strand of CM062361.1, from coordinate 29,322,614 downwards.
GGGGTTCCTTAAGCCATCATCAGCTACTCAACTCTTTTCCACCAATGTTTTGCCTCACCAACCAACATGTATGTAGTGAACTACACATTCTGCTCATTAGTGCTCATAATAACCTTAAACAACTCCTCTATCTCTCTCAACCACACATCAGAAAAATTTGGATCGAACTCACCCTTAAAAGAATGTGGTCTTGCTTTCTGGAACACAACCCATCCATAATAAGCCTGGTTCCCTACTCGTCCTTCTGGTGGAATATAATTAGGGTTATTGTTGTTATTACTATTCCCATTCTCCTATAATTGCCTTAGGACTTGAGCAGTGGTGGTGACCTGCTCTCTCATAGCCTCGGTCATACCTTGAAGGGTCTGCATGATCCATTCCATGCTAGTCTCTATCCTTCTCTCTTGACTAACATTCCTCCTTATTGGGGCCATAATTCACACTACAAAAACAAACATCATTGAGATGATCAGTCTTAATAATTGAACATTTTATAAGAGAATATATGAAACCAAGAGGAGACACCTTCTACCCAAACCTAGTACTTCATTAATCAAGTTAGACTACAATTTCAGCTTGCTAGTTGCCTAGGTTCAGTCAACTAACTTGATCTAGCCCTTTTCTTGAGGAAAGCTATACTTTCTACCTAGGTTATAACTTTACTCTAATACCACCTATAAGGTGTAACACCCCAACTAATGGTTCCTTTAAATAATGATTAAATTTAAATTTATATAAATAGATAAGACTGTTACTACCTCTTCTACTTAAGTAAATTTTAACTTTTATCAAGTTAATTATATTTATTTGAGTGACACTCAGGTATCTACACTTGAATTCTCACAAGTTCACATATAATTGTAGGGAAATAAAGTAACATGTGTGTGTGTGTGTAAGAAACATATACAAAGATAGGTATATCTGTGTGTGTGTGTATGTGTAAGCAACACATACAAAGATAGGTACATATATACTTATAACTTCTTCCGTCACTTTGTAACACATGCACGTAATCCTTCCCATGAGACATATATATGAAGATATGTGATATTAGGACATACATATATATATAGTTAGTCATAAGAATAGGAGGTAATAGATCTACCACTTAGTATCATTTATCAAAAGATACCTATTATTGGATAGCCTAAGTCACATAAATTATTTATATATCTATCCTTTCAATTCATAACAAAAGAATACTATAGGTCATTCTAAAAATAATATAGGACCCTAGCCAAGGATATAATAACCAAAATATTCAAAATAATTATATTCTAATTGAACTACTAGTATTGGGGTTGCTCGAGAAATGGACCACCTACAAGAGATATTATAAGGGGTACCTCCAATTGTAACACCCTATATTCTCTTGATTAGTTATAAATTAAATGTTTCATAATTAATTAGATGAGTTACCATAAAGTGTGGTGAATTGCTTGCATAATTTAATGGCTAGAAAAAAATGTGTGTTGAGGATAATAGTGGATAAAAAAATTTAGGTGTATAATTTAATTCCCTATTCTTCCTTTCACCTAGATTAATTGCCAAGAAGAAAAGTAAACTAAAAATACTTATACACCTACATGTGCAATTAGGAAAGGGAGGAAGTGTGGCATTGAAATATATACATACCCACATAGCTAGGAACATTTGAAGGTGTAAGGAAGGTGGGGCAATTAAACATACATATAAATGCACACGTGTAGGGTGCAAAAAGGGGCAACTAAATCAATACATGTGTGGGAATACGGGGCAACAAAGAGTGTATAATTTAAAACATAAATATACAATATACAATGCTACATTATGGGTGGCATGTTTCCCTTTCTTTTCTTCTTTTGACGCCACCAAGTGAGAGAGTTAAGTATGCATGGGTGAGTCTTTTGTGAATGGAGGAGCATACATGTAGGGATGGAGCTAAGTAGGTGTTCATACAAGCATACGTGCAGTAGGGCGATGGAATTAAGAGAAAAGGAAAAAAAGAAGAATGCAACCTTAAGTGGAGTAGAAGCCATGTGAGGCTATGAAATAATGACAATTAAGGAAGGAGTGTGATACCATATGTACATTTGGTGGAGTGAAGGGGAAGCAAGAGTGCTGAGTTGTTTAAAATAAACTATGCATATATAGGTGTGGTTAGAGAGGAAGATGGAAGAAAGAGGGAAGCTAGCATGAAGTCCTTCCTTTCCCTTCTCTATAGCTTGCCTAAGTGACTAATCTAGGCTTGCAAGGAAATACAAAGTGTACTTAAAAGTACACTTAGGGTAATTAAACAACAAGAATTAAGAAAAAAGACGTGCAGCGTGTGGAGTAAGGAAAATAGAAGTTTGAGAGGAAAAAGAGGAAGATGTAACATGAATATGGGAAGAAGTAACCTAAAGTTACACGCAAGGAAGGCTGCACTAAAGACTACACATGAGGCCATTGGACAATAGTGATAATAATAATAATAATTAATGAGGAGGATTGCAGCGTGAAACATGGATGAAATACCAAAAGTTCAAGTAAATGGGCATGAAATTGAAACTTCCATTTTAATATACTTGCATACACACACATGGCACAAGAGGAGGAGAGAGTAGTGTGGGAAATAGAGCTACATGGTTTCCCTCTCTCCATTCCATTGACGTGCCCGAGTAGCCAAAACAAGGAGTGCAAGGGAAAAATAAAATACCACTAAGCACATATGCAGCCCATGTGAGAGATGGCGTGAAAAATGGAATAGGATAGACCTGCAAGCAAAGCAAATTGTACTTGGGAGTGCACATGTGTCTAGTGAATGATGATGAAAGAAAAATAGGAAGAGGAAAGGGTGCAACATTCCAAAAATGAAAAGGGATAGAGGAAAGATACAAACACACACATGGCAAAGGGGAAAGAAAAGGTAGAGTGGCGTGAGTGTGAGGGCAAACACAAAAATCTTGGGAGAGCATTTTGAGGGAGAGAGCCGCAGTGGTTATGGAGAACACACAAAACTTGTGAGGAAGGAGGGTGAAGTTGATCAAGAAAGAAAGAAAAGGAACAAAGGAGCAAGGGGCCATCAAGAGAAGACCTAAGACAATCCACTTTAGCTTATCATTAAGGTAGATTAACAATTCTTAAATTTGTGTCCCATGGTTTCATATGTATGCATGATGTTTTTACAAGCTTTCATGGGACATTAGTTCTTCCCTACATTCTTGATATTATGAATGTCTTGTTGGCTAAGCTTGTATGATAAATTGGTATGTTGGTTGATGTGATGAAATGAATATTGTTATTATGGAAGGATTAGGGTTAGATAATGATATTTTCATGATGAACTATGGTTGAATATGATAGATATGGATGTATGATTTTGAAAACCATCTTTCCTCCATAAAACTCCCTTTTGGCCGTGTGGAAGATGAAAGTTTACACTAAATTGATGTTGAACTTTTAGTTGTGATTGGTGTTAAAACTTGACTATGGATGAAAGAGATGATACCATTTTAATGGTGTTATTTAAGAAATAGAAAAGGGAAATTGAATTGCAAAATAGTCAATTTTCTTGAATTTCCCTTAGGCCAATTTCATGAAATTCTTTCTTGAAACTTATTAGAATTTTATAAGAGATTTATATTATTATTTTTCAAGAATGGGAAACTCTCTCTTGAAACTTATTAGAATTTTCTAGGAGATTTATATTATTATTATTTTTCAAGAATGGGGAATTTACTCTTGAAACTTATTAGAATGCTATAAGAGATTTATATTATGATTATTTTTCAAGAATGGGAAATTCACTCTTGAAACTTATTAGAATTTTATAAGAAATTTATATTATTATTGTTTTTCAAGAATGGAGAATTAAATTGATTTAGGCAACCTTGTCATAACTAAATATGACAAAGAGTTTTAAAAGGGACAAAAGTTTGCCATATTCAAACAATTCCAATATGACAACATTAATGTACAGATAAGGACAAGGGTTATATTTTAGCCATGGTTATTGTACCTTGATAGTAAAATAAGGGAAATAGAAGATATGGTATCCCGATAAAAAGAGAAAACATAGTGAACAAAGGAGAACATAGTAAGATACACAACAGGTTTTATAAAGGTGGCCAAGTGTCCACAAGTGCCCAAGTGTGCACAAGAAATTTTATAAAGGTGGCCAAGTGTCCACAAGTGTCCAAGTGTTCACAATGATTTTATCAAGGTGGCCAATTTTCCACATAGTGCCCAAGTTTGCACAATTAAGGTATAAAGGTAAGTTTTAAGAATGGAATGTATAAACCATGTCTGTTTAATTTCCTAATAACATGCATAATGCTATGAGAATATTTTTCACTTGAAAGAGGATATCCTATTTTTATTACATTGACATCTAAATTTATCATGCAATGCTTGCCAAGTTGTAATTGTAACATCCCATAATTTTAATTAAGTCTAAATTAATGCTCTTTAATTGATTAGATGAAGTTACTTATGTTATTTAATGACTAGAATAAATGTGCTAAAAGATAATGTTGTCAAAATTTTGAGGAGCTTGATTAATTTCCTTTTTGATTAGCTGAATTGTCAAAGGGAGAAGAGCATAACCAAATGAAGAATCTCATGCACATTCAAAGAAAAAAAATGGTGAAGGATAAGAGTCTTTAAATTGCCCTATATATATATTCACTCATTGCATGAAGTGGCAACACATGGAACCCTATGTGTGCCTTACATGCCATGCAAGTTTTGCATGAAGAAAGAGGCCTACGTGAATCCTCTCTTTTCCCTCCTTTGGTACCACAAATGATGAAGTTCACATGCACACTAGGACAAGTGGTGTGTGAGACTAGCCTTTCCCTTTTCCCTTCCCTTTTGTTTATTTTCCATTACTTTCAATCAATGTGACCGAATGGGCTAAGGAGAAGTGCATAATTTTTAATTGAATATATATGCACATAAAGTGGAGAAAAAAGAAAGCAAGAGCGCAAAAGTCTAAACCACACGTGGAAAGAAAAGGGAGAGAGAAAAAGAGAGAGAGGCGTGTGGCAAATGTATAACAAGGAAATATACATAGGAATGCACATGTGTAATAAGGAGTGAGGTCATGGAAATATAGTTATGAAAGAAAAGGATAGGGTAACTTGCAAGCAAGGGAAATTGTACTTGAAAGTACACTCATGGAAATCAATAATAAAAACAATAGAAAGGAAGTGTGACACGCCACCTTAGCTAAAATAGAAGAGGGAATGGCAAGAAATTTTGGCTTGCATGCACACGCCAAACCTCACTAAAAACAAGCAAGTGCAGCCATGCTAATTAGGAGAAGGAGGAAGTAATTAAGCAAAGGGGTGCAGAATTTATTCAACACTAAATACACCACACGACTGGGAAATAGGAAAGTATGTAGAGCTAGTGTCCTTCCCTTGACTTTCCTTCCAAGCAACCAAGCAATCATAACAAGCTAGAGGAAGGAGTGCAAAGTTAATTTAAGTAAAATATCGATGTGTATGGGTACAGTGAAGGTGCAGCTGCATGGGACTCCTCCTTTCCGTTCGGCGTCACTAGTGAGGAAGCATGAGGGAATTGAACAAAAATTTTGCAAGGTATAGCTGCAGCCGTACTCTTTGCGTGAGGGAGAGGTTACGTGAGCCTTCCTCCTTTCTCTTTTACTTGATATGAATAAGGGGGAAACACAAGAGTATAAAATATATATATATATACACTCAAAATGATGCTAGCAGCCATGAAAAAGATAAAAGAAAAGGTGCAGAATTTAAGTGAAGGAAAATGCAATGCAACTAGGTGGGGTTGCACATTTCCATTCCTTTCCTTCCTTTGGTGCCAACGCACAAAAAAATTATTATATATGCATAAGACTAGAATATGGGACACGTGAGCCTTGCCAAAACACATATCCTTGTGTGAAGGAGGGAAGTGGCGTGAATTAGTGGACAAGGGAAGAGTGCAAAAGAAGTAAATGGTACTTACAAGTACAAGGCGACTAAGTAAACACATAATGCACAAAAAAAAAAGAAAGGAGAAAAAAGAGAAGAGTGTAGCATTTTTAACCGAATAGAAAGAGAAAGAGAATTGAAATTTCATGTGGAAAATACATGCAAAGGCACACGTGAAGAAAGAAAGAAAGGAAAGTGTAGAGTGATGTGAGGGATAAGGAATTAGAATGTATTTTTTAGTATGAATGCATGCCACCTAAGCGAGACAAAAGAGTTGAAAACTTTATTTTGCATGCAACACCACCACACATGAAAAGAGAGAAAGAAAAGAAAAGAAAAAGAGAGAAATTTGAGGGAAAGGAGGGAGCACATGAAGCACCACAATTGTGAGGAGGAAGAAGTGAGGGTGATCAAGAGGAAAAGAAAAGGAAACAAAGAATCAAGAGGAAGCCAAGCAAACCATCTTAGGACACCAAGGAGGTAGGTTAACAATTCCAACAAAATCATGTTCCATATTTTAGTACGTGTAATCACTATGTTTTCATAAGTCTTCCATGGAGCATGATGTTATTTCTCTACATTCTTGATAAAATGCATGTTTTATTGGCTAAGCTTGTATGATAGGTGGATGTGATGAAATGAGTAAGATGAGATTTGATACTAAATTGATGTTGAGCCTTTGATATGATTAGGTTATTCCCTTCAGCCAAAATTACTCTTGAACTTGGCAGACTTTCATAAGGAGTGATATTATTGCTATTATTCAAGAAAGGGAATTAATCTTGAACCTAGTAGAATTTTCTAGGAGATGACATTATTATTTCTCAAAAGGGAAGTTACTAGAATTTTACAATAAATGTGTGAAAAAAATATATAATAAATTTCCGATAAGGGGGAATTTATTCTTGAAATGTTAGGATTTTATAAGAAAGGTACATAAATATTAATTTCTAAGAAAGAAGAAATTATTATTGAAAATATTATAATTTTCATAAGAAATTTTCATTGAGATTAATTCCCAAGAAAGGAAAATTTATTCTTAAAGATATGGGAATTTTATGAGAAACGTACATTAAAAATTAATTTTCAAGGAAGGAGAAATTATTCTTGAAAATATTAGAATTTTTAGAGAAATTGTACATTAAAATTAATTTCCAAGAAAGAAGAAATTATTATTGAAAATATTAGAATTTCCATAAGAAACTTACATTGACATGAATTTCCAAGAAAGGGGAATTTACTCTTGAAGGAATTAGAATTTTAAAGAGATGTACATTAGTATTATTTTTCAAGAAAAAAAAATTTCCCCTTGAAATTTGATAAAGAATCATAAAGGTGGTCAAGTGTCCACAAGTGTCCACATAGTGCCCAAGTGTGCACAACCATTATATAAAAATAAGTTTTAAGAATGACAAGATTAAATGGTTTTGTTAACTTTGCAACAATGCGTTTTATAGCATGCAAAGATGTTGTATTTGAAATGAATATTATTTTATCACATTGACATTTAAATTGATCATACATTGCTTGCCAATTTATGTTTATGCATGATGCTATGTTTTTATTCTAAGAATGTAGAATTAAATATTTTGGTGCTTGCACCCTGATACATATTAGTTGATTTTAAACCCAAATTGTTAAGCTACTGGGAAACTTGTTTTTCTCATTATATGTTAATATGTATCAGATGCGGACGCTTAGCAGGGCCAAGAGATAGAAGTTCTTTTGGTTTAAAGAAAAATTCTTGTAACCCCTATTTTGGGTCTTAGTCTATATATATTGTTTGGAATTAGGATGATTCTTTTGGTTGTATAGGAGATGTTCATGGGAAATCCCAGGGGACGAATATGTGAGGGATTAGTCTATCCCTAGAAATTGTAAGGAGTCCGAGTGACAGATCTGTTGCCTCGACTTTCGATGGACGGGTACTTCATATATCCAGGGACATGTTTATCAGAATGTAATGGACATTATTGTACTTGTATTAATTGAATTACATGAAATTTCAAATTTTTGTTGTGTAGTATAGTATTTCTTTTATTCTGCTATGCATACGAGTTTTAATCTAAGAAAAAGATCTCGAACCTAATTCGCTCAATGAAACTTAATGGTTTAACTGCTCAAACGTTAATTTAAATAAAAGGATAAGAATAATGTACCGAACCTATCTATTTGCATCGGAGGAATTGTAATACTAGATAGGGGCGTTACAGTATTTGTGAATAAGGCTATGGTTTCAAAAATTGAGAATGTAGATGCAAATGTTTTGGTATTTGCACCCTGGTCCATATTAGGGAATTTTTAAACCTTGAATTGTTAAGCTATTGGGAAACTTGTGTTTCTCATTTATATGCTATTAAGTACTAGATGCGGACACTTAGCAAAGCTGGGGGAGATAGGAGTTCTTTTTGTCAAAAGTTTTTATAATTCCTTATTTTGGGGTCCTAATCCTAGATATATTTTTGGGTAGGATTAGGACTATTATTTTAGCTGTGTATAGGAAAAGGTAAATGGGAAATTGTTAGGAAAAGGATATGTGAAGGACCTATTCATCTCCATTATTTGTAAGGGAGTCTGAGTGACAGGATTGCTGCCTCCTGACTTCTTATGGATGGATACTTCATATATCCTGGTACCATTTTACAAAGAATGTAACAGACATTATTGGACATTTATCAGTTGTAATATAAAAGTTTTAAATTTTCCTTGTGCTGTATAGTATTTTATTTTCGCTATGCATATGAGACTTGTTTTGAGCAAAAGAACCAGAACCTAATCTGCTTAATAAAACTTAATGGTATAAATGCTTAGATGTTAATAATAAAAGGATAAGAATAATGTACCGAACTTATCTGTTTACATCGGAGAAATTGTAACACTAGATAAGGGAATTACACCAATACTAAAGCTACACATACATCTCTTATCACTGTAATTGGTCTCATAATGGGGTTGGAGACTAGTTTGATGTCTCTGAAGCTCTCATCTATATTTTGGAAATAAGTATATGTTGCATATATTTATATGTGTGTGTGTGTAACTTTTCATATGTGTATGTTATATTTATTATATGCTTTCACTAACGTTAGTGGCAACAAGTGAGATAGAGAGTAGCTTAAATTGAAACTCAATAAATTAATTATTTTGACAAATATTAAAAATATACCTACATAGATAATTAAAGAATTGATGAAGTGGCACACCACTCCTATGGACTATATGTATGATTGGGGTGTTACAATCAAAAACCTCTTTCTAGTGACCAAGATGTAACATCATAGAAGAGTGAACAAGTTTTCAAACTTGCTAAACCATTCAATGGCTGGTTTAGGCCTATATTTGATAGGATTTTACAAAACCGGTTTTATAAGTTAATGGAACCAAATTTTTGGCAGATTCATCCATTTTTTGATCTGAGTAGTTAGTTTGATCTAGTTTTTAAAAAAATGCTAAAATGCTTCAATCAAGCCCTCAACAGGCTACTTTGGTTATGCATATTCTACGCTAGACCTCCAATTCCTAATGCTCTAAAATGATTACTCAGTTCAATCAAAATCACCTTCTTCTCTCCCCTTCTATACATAAAAAATTCATTGTGCCCCAAAACCCTTTTTTAGTCTTTCTTCAAATGTAAAGCTTTTGTAGTTCTAAGTTTACCAATCTTTCTAATGTTTATGTGGTGGATTCTATTCAGTCATCCAATTTTGTGAGTCGGGTTTCTCAGGTTGTGATGACTAAAGCATAGGATGTGCTCTTAGATTACTTGCACGCTACACAAGGCTACGGTTTCATTAATGTTGAGTACATGTGTAACATCCACTACAATTATGATTAAAGAGATGTTTGATAATTGTTAATTTGATGTTTAATGCTTGTGTATGTTGCATTTTTGCATATAGTTGCATTAGCCTAGGGACTAAATTGAAAGGAAATACATAATGATTTAGTAAGAGGTGGCTAGGGACTTAATTGAAAAGGGAAAAGATGAGGAAGTCTAAGAGTGCAAAATAGCTCAAGGACTAAATAGCAATTTCTTAGGATCCCTTAAACCCTATCAGTAGCCCTAAACCCTCACACACTTCCAACCTTCAGCATTTTTAGAGAGAGAAGCAGAGGGACGGGTAGAGAGAGAAAGGAGCAAGTTAGGGCAAGAAAGGAGAGATTTTGCTGAAAGAAAGGCAGATTTAAGGCTAGAAATCAGTCCTACAGCAAGGGGAGAGCCTTTCTAACACATCTAACACACATTTGCAAGGAATCAAGGTAGAAATCCATCTTAAACCCCTATCTTTTCTGAAATGTTTACTGTTGCTAGAAAATATGAATTTTTAACTATTTAAACTGAAATTGGGGTTAAACCTACATTCTATATGCTTTTCTATTTTTGTGGAATGTTGTGTTACTGAATGTATGCTCATATATGTGCTTGTAATGGATTAAAAGGGCTGGGTTGTGTTCATCTAGAGGTATAGACTAGTTTTCCTTAAATTACCATGTTTGAGCTAATGGATGAGAAATGTTTAATGATAAGTAAAGTTTGTTGTATGTAAATTAAGTTCATGTGTTTAGAATTGAAAATGGAATGCATTCTGGACTGGGTACTATTAAAATCATGTTTTTTGAATTGTAGCGGAGCGTAGCAGCCAACTGCCAGATTCCTAGCAGTCAACTGTCGGGCCTGGGTCTGCACTAAGTAGTCGACTGGCCATCCTCGCAGTTGAATGTCATGTTCTTGGAAAACCCAAAAGTGCAGACAGAGGCTTAGCAACCGACTGCCAAGTTTCTAGTAGTCGACTATTGGGCTCAGGTTTGCACTAAGTAGTTGAATGGTCATCCTAGCAGTCAACTATCGTGCTTTTATTTTGCCCATGACATATTCCTGAAAGCCACCATCCTGCTGCTAGCTTGCTGTTTTCCACTTAAGGAATACAGAGAGCCACCAGCCAACTACTAGCCTTCCAGCAGTCGACTGGCCCTCTAGCTTGCGAATGGAGATTTTTAATAGAAATTGAGCTTGGTAATTCTCCATACTAACTTAATTAAGAGATCACAACATAGGTAAGCAAGGAAACTAGGAGTTTTGGATGATGAGACCCCTGTGATAGTAAAACAAAGAGAGAGCAGAAAACAAAAAAAAAGGGAAAGAGAAAAGTATTCTCAGTATATGACTTAGGGTAGATTGGCTCATGATCAAGCGACCGATTGTCAGTATAGGACGGCCGTTGGGCATTCCACGGTTGTGCCATAAATTTGGATGGTTAAACATCTACTTGAACTTAGATTATTTCAAAAATACCGTGATGGTTGTGAACTTTAAGTTAGTGTCATTTCCAAAGGGCCATATGAGAAACACATACTTAGAGTTCAGCATAACCATGGGCATGGGCAATTCACCTTAAAGTATATGAAGAGAATAGCGTACCGAGAGTGTGATCCACCTCGAAGGAATGGTGGTGATTCTATAGTATTATGATCCACCCAAAAGCGGAGAGGAAATGATCCGGGTAGAGTTGACGATGATCCCATGAGAGTTATACCAGCCCCGTTTGGGACGAAAGGGAGGAATCCCATTGGTCAAGGATGATCTTCCAGAAAGGGGCAAGGACCATCAAGGCACTTTGATCCACTAGGGGAAGCCTCAGAATGTACCAAAGTTAAGGCATGGCTAAATAGACATGCGCTCATTCATATAGACAGTGGTGCATGGAGTTGTTACTAGGCGACTCTCCCGATTACTCTTAGGGTGTTTTATGTACTGCTCATATGTTATAAAAGTGAAATGATGGCATGTTTACTATCACTCATGTGTTTTATAAGAAATTTTTTATGATGAGAATGATGATGAATGCACTTTCCATGTTTTAAAGATGATATGTTTTGATGAATATGCATATGTATGAGTACACAACATGATTAAATGCTACATACATTACATCCCAATAGTATGTGATATGTTTTATGGAAGAATGTAGAGTTTTTTCGTGCAAGCACGGTGGTATAGGTCAATAGATTTCGTAACAAGTTGTATTGCTACTGAGATTCATTTCTCACAATAGTGTTGGCATGCACTAGATGTGTAGGTCCCCTTGAGCGGGAGGTGAAGGTAAAGTATGAAGAAGTGTCCAATATGGGCATACAAACTATTTAATATTGGATAGCTTAAGTACATGGTAGAATGAAGCTAGCCTTCATGATATTTTGAGAAAGGCTAGTGTAGGACTATTTTGTATAGCCTATTCTAACTTATCTGTATATGAATTAGGTTGTATTGATGAATAGAATAATGATGGGTTATGAGTGGCAGGATTGTTTCCTCCATGCCCAATAGTTAACTATTTATATTTAATTAAAATGCATGTTTATGTATAGTTAATCTAGGGTTATTCTATATACATATATATTTTTATTCTGCTGCGATGTTGAGAGGATTCGAGAGTATAGACCAACCCAAATGGAACTTAATTAATCAACTCAGTAAAAAGTTTAAAATTTACTCGGGTAGAAGTGATAGTAACACACCATTATTACATCCCAAATGTAATGGAACATACATTACATCTCAATAGTATGTGATATGTTTTATGGAAGAATGTAGAGTTTTTTTGTACGAGCACGGTGGTACAGGTTAATGGATTTTGTAATAAGTTTTATTGCTACTGAGATTCATTTCTCACGATAGTGTTGGCATGTATCAGATGTGTAGGTCCCCTTGAGCGGGAGGTGCAGGTAAAGTATGAAGATGTGTCCAATATGGGCATACAAACTATTTAATATTGGATAGCTTACGTGGTAGAATGAAGCTAGCCTTCATGATATTTTGAGAAAGGCTAGTGTAGAACTATTTTGTATAGCCTATTCTAACTTATCTGTATATGAATTAGGTTGGATTGATGAATAGAATAATTGATGGGTTATGACTGGCAGGATTATTTCCTCCATGCCCAATAGTTAACTATTTATATTTAATTAAAATGCATGTTTATGTATAGTTAATCTAGGGTTATTCTATATACATATATATATTTATTCCGCTGCGATGTTGAGAGGAACCGAGAGTATAGACCAACCCAAATGGAACTTAATTAATCAACTCAGTAAAATGTTTAAAATTTACTCGGGTAAAAGTGATAGTAACACACCATTATTGTGATAATTATATACTTTATACCTTTAAACACTTAAAAGGAACCATAGGCTAATGGGGGTGTTACAACATGAGCAAGAATTCTTCACATTTCCTTCATAGTTTGGTTTCTAGGTTTGATGGCCATGAAGATGTTGCTCGATCTTTGAAAAAGTTCCTCAGGTACAACCTTATTAATGAGTTTGAACCATTCTTTGAGAGTTTGAGTATAAATCAATTTGAGTTGAAATTGGTTGTCCCTCATGGCATGATGTTTTTGATTGATGATTATGTTATGCTTGACAATTTTCATTCTCTATGTAATTATGGAGTTTCGCGTAATAGAATGGGTAAAATGTATAAGGAAGCAAAAGAAATTTTTGAATATCCTAGTGGATTGTTGTCTTTGAAATTTTGAGCTTATGAGAATTTGGGTTTGAGTAAATCGATAGTCATCAAGTTGTTTAATTTTTGTCCTTCACTTTTTATTGGTGACATAAACTGTAAATTTGCCGTGGTTCTTGACTGGTTAAGAAGAATAGGTTTCCAAATGATTGGATTGGAAATTACTTGTCATGTACAAGAACATATAACTTGAAAAAGATGCTTAATACTATGGAATTTCTTCACAAATTGGATTACTCTGAGAAATAGATGCACAATTTGTTTGCGACAAGTCCTGGATTATTACTGGATTTTTTGGGAGGAAAGTGTCTGTATTATTGGCTCAATTAATTAAGATGGGTCTCAAGGTGGATGTGATTTATTCTTATTTTATACAAAACCCATGTATCTTGTTTAATAAGTGTGCAAAAAATCTTTTAAGAGTAGTTGACTTTTTACATAATATTGGAATAAGATCAGAAGACATTGCATAGATTCTTTCTAACTATATGCAGGTTCTGAGTTCACATCCCTTGAAAGGTCCTAAAACTGTTTGTGGGAAGTTAAAAGTTGGAAAAGCTAACTTATGCCAAATCATAAAGGATGACCCATGGAAGCTGATCAATTTGGCTTCAAAATAAAAACGAAAGAGCATTGAACTACAATCTCCTAGAGACCCAAGCATACATCTAGAGAAAACTAAATTTTTGTTGAAACTAGGGTATATTGAAAACTCAAAAGAGATGGCAAAAGCCCTTAAAAGGTTCCAACAAAGAGGTGATCAATTATAGGAGAGGTTTGATTCCCTGGTAGATGTTGGTTTGGACTGCAACATAGTAATTAAAATGATAAAATGAGCACCAATGGTCCTGAACTAGACCAAAGATATAATTGTAAAAAGATTGATTGCTTAAGAAACAATATAGGCTACCCATTAGAATCTGTGGTGACATTTCCAACCTACTTGTGCTATGATTTGGATAGAATTAATAAAAGATTTTTTATATATGCGTGGCTGAGGAAAAGACATGCAGAGAAGCCTATGTTGACCTTGAGCACAATCCTTGCATCTTCTAATGAGCAGTTTGTGAAATTCTTTGTAGATGTGGATCCTAAAGGTCCTACCATCGGGGAAAGTCTAAAGAATTTATCAACTTCTAGATAAGAACTTATACTTCTCTTTTTATATTTTACCTATGTTAGTTAAGATGTCAACAAATTTTTCGTAATATATGTGTGGAGAACTCCTTTTTCCTAGAATTCTTTATAAATTTAAAGCGGGGTCTGTTTGTTGTATCTATAAACTACTTTTCTGTCATTTCAATCCAAATTCTTGATGTCTACTTTGATTGCATTGCTAGAAGTATTGGAATATGTTTCATGGGTACATAATTTTATGTTTATGCTTTGACTTATTAATATTTTTTTTGGACAAGTAAAATATTATGAAACAAATAAAAATACAAAGGAGAATAACTGAATTTAGTTGATATTCAATATATCTAGCCATAAAAACAATAATAAAAGAGAGAGAAATACGTTTATTTTAATGTTTTAACTGTGGTAGTTTAGGTGATTTCCAAGATATCCCTGTCGTCTTGTCTTATTTGTAGATCTCTCTTCTATACTTATCTAGCCCTAGATTTTGACATAACGAGATAGTCTTCTAAGGATCATCAACTATAAAAACTTTTGCTTTAATAATTACTACAAATACAAATTCATCGAAGAGTGGCTTTGCTATCTTTTCTAGAAGAATATTTTGGTATATAATGAAAGTAGAAAAATAGACAATTTCTTCCATAAGATAATGTGTATTGTTTTATTTAGATCTGATTATGAGTTCTTGATTATTTACAATTAGTTTATTGATCGAACCTTTCTATCTCCCCTTGACCTGTTTCTCTTTTGGATTCATTGCTTTCTCAAGTTATTACTTCTAAGAAGGACTTATTCCTTTGATATTGAAAATATTGCAAAAATAAATTTGTTTAATTCATTAATTTTCATGGGATATGAAGTGTAAATTTATAATCATTTTGGAATTTAATAACTCCTATTAGCATTTGAAATTACTTATATTTTTGTGCATTACTATCAAAAGTGTGGTAGGGTGCAGTTTTGGCACCTTTACACGAGGGACCCCTAGCCACTGCTCCTTTGCTTGCTTCAGCTAAGGTGAGTTGTACTAAAATTTTGATAAGCTACACTGTTATTGAGTGCAGCTTTAATATTTATTGAGGGAGGGATTGAAAGAGGAAGGCACCAATAAAACTATCTTAAGAAGCACGAATATGAGACATGTGGTGCTTAATGGGTTTCAGCTATAAGGGTTCTTGGAAACAACCCTGAACCAATTGAATCTCTGGCTATCTATAGGCATATGCAAGTGGGTTTACTCCTCTCTTATCTTTTACCAATCCATTCCTTAGTCTTCCTAGATCCTCCTCTATTTTCTTTTCTACCCCGTGCTCTCTAATTCTTTTTTATTATTAATTAAATTATAATGCCATAACCCACAAGGGATGAAATGGAGAAAGACTTAAGGTGTTATTTGTGATAGAAAAGTATTACTTAAGCTTAAGGAAAAATTTTATTGTACAATTATAAGACCTGCATTGTTGTATGGTACTTCATGCTAGGCAATAAAATGTCAACATAAGAAAAAAATTCAACATTACAAAAATGGGAATGTTCCATTGAATGAGTGGTTATACTAGAAAGAATAGGATTAGGAACAAGTGTATTAGAGAGAAAGTTAGGATAGCACCTATTGCAAATAAGTTAGTAGAAACGTACCTTGTATAGTTTAATCATATACAAAGGAGACCATTTGAGGCTCCCGTACGTAAAATTGACTAGATGAAAGATAGCCCAATAATTATAGGTAAGTGAAGACCAAAGAAAATGATAAGGAAAATTATACGGATGGACTTAAAGTATTAATAATCTAACTATAGAAATGAGCAAAGATAACACGTTGACATCACTTGATCCATATAGTCGACCCCACTTAGTGGAAACAGATTTGATTTGTTGTTGTTGTTGTATAGAATAACTAAGTTTTTATTTCATGGAAGACATGGCATCATAGAGGTAAATATATAATAGCAAACATGTGTTTTAAAAAGAGGATAGAGCACCTTATCACGTACAAGAGTGGAGCAACATGTTCCTAAATCAATTTTTTTTGGGTAAAAAAATCAGATAGAAAACTTTGCATCAATTGCAAAGTTATACTTGGAGAGAGCTCAACTATCTAACAAGGGGTCTTGGTTATGAACGGTGATGTTAAGAAACGATCAAAAGAAACAATCAAAAAAGAAGCCCTAGGATAAGGTGATGGCATTTGAAATGTGAACCCCACGAGAGTTTCCAAAGAAAGGTTTTAGAAGAGGAAATTTGAGAAGTACAAGGAGATGCAAACTACATGTAAAACACCATGACTGAAAGGATTAGGAAGGTCGCAACAAGAACATTGGGTATATCAAGAGGTTTTGAACCAAAGGGGAAAGAATCTTGTGGTAGGATGCAAATATATAAGATAAGATTAAGGTTAAAAGAGTGCTATAAAGCATGACACTCATTTAGAGATAATGAAAATTGGAAGAAGTATAAAGTTGATAAGAAAGAATATAAGAAGGCAATATTGGAGGCAGAAGATAGAGCTTATGAAAGGCTATATCAATTCTTAGGAACCAAAAAGAATCTTGGTGGTAGGATGCAAATATATAATATAAGATTAAGGTTAAAAGAGTGTTATAAAGCATGACACTCATATAGATATAATGAAAATTAGGAGAAGTATAAAGTTGATAAGAAAGAAGTTAAGAAGATAGTATTGGAGGCAAGAGATAGAGCTTATGAAAGGTTATATCAATTCTTAGAAACTAAAGATGGAGAGAGAAGAATATTCAAGCTTGCTAAGAATAGGTAGAGAAAGATAAGAGACATAAATCAAGTGAAATGTATTAAGGATGAAGAAGGTAATATATTGATATGGGAACAAGATATTCAAGAAAGATAGAAGAATTATTTTTACAATTTTTTTAATGAAGAACACTTGTTTACTTGTCATGCTGATAGACTGAGTACTAAGGAGGAGGATCTCACTTATAGTTTTTATCAGAGAATCCAACAGTTTGAAGCAGTACAAGCATTGAAGAGAATAAATAACGATAAAGTAGTAGGACTTGATAATATAACCATTAAGTTGTGGAAGACTTTAGGAAGAAAAAATATAAGTTGGATAAAAAAGTTGTTTAATGTGATATTGAGATCTAAGATGTTGGGAAAATGGAAAAAAGGTATTTTAATCCCAATGTTCAAGAATAGGAGTGATATATAAAATTGAGCAAATTATAAGGGGATCAAGCTCATGAGCTATATTATGAAGTTATGGGAAAAGGTTATTGAGTGGAGATTGAGGTTAGATACGCGCATTATAGAGAACCAATTTGGTTTCATGTCAGGGAGGTTAACTATAAAGGCCATATATTTATTAAGAAGATTGATGGAGAGATATTAGAAATCTCATAAGGATCTATATATAGTTTTTATCGATTTAGAAAATGCCTATGATAGAGTAATGAGAGGGGTATTATGGAAGGATAAAGAAAAGAAAAGAGTTTGTGACTTATATTCGAGTAATCAAAGACATGTATGATAGGGCCACAACTTGTATGAGAACACAAGGTGGAGCTACTAAGGATTTTTCTATAACTATAAGGCTACGTCAAGGTTTAGCTTTGATCCCTTATCTTTTTAACTTGGTATTGGATGTGTTCACTGAACATATGCAAGAGGTAGCACCAAGGTGTATGCTTTTTACTAATGATATAGTCTTTGTTGGAGATTCTAAAGAAGCAGTAAATGAAAAATTAGAGAGGTGGAGACAAGCTTTCATGACATTTGAGTTTTGTATAAGTTGTAGCAAAATGAATCATATGAAATGTAAATTCAATGAAAAGAACACTAATTCTAGGGCAAAGGTGAAACTTGGATCATTTTATACAAGAAGTCACAAGTTTTGAGTATTTGGGAATGATAATAGAAAATAATGGAGAAATAGAAGGGGACGTAAATCATATTATTCAAGCTAGGTGGATGAAATGAAAGAATGTTTCAGGTGTTATTTGTGATAGAAAAGTACCAATCATGTTTAAGGAAAAATTTTATCTTATAACTATAAGGCCTGCATTGTTGTATGATACTGAATATTGGGCAATAAAAGATCAACATAAGCAAAAATTCAACATTATAGAAATGAGAATATTGCGTTAAATGAGTAGTCACACTAGAAAGGATAGGATTAGAAATGAGTGCATTAGAGAGAAAGTCGGGATAGCATCTATAATAGAAAAGTTAGTAAAAATGAGCTTAGGTGGTTTGGTCATGTATAGAAGAGACTATTAGAGGCTCCTTTATAAAGAGTTGACTAAATAGAAGATAGTCCAATAATTAGAGGTAGAAAAAGACTAAAAAATAATAGAAAAAACTATTAGGATGAATTTAACTATTAATAACCTATCTATAAAAATGAATAAAGATAAAATACGTTGGCATTGCTTGATCCACATAGTCAACCCCGCTTAGTGAAAAAAATTTTATTTATTGTTGTATAGAATAACTTTTTTTGATATCGATAGGACCTACTCAAATATCACTATACTATCCTCAAACGGCCACCAAAACACAGTGTAGAAATATATAAATACTGCTCAATAACCTCAAACACACTGAATACAACACAGCACCATATTCAACTCAGTAATCCAGTACAAAGGAAAGGTAAACACAGCCCAATACAGAATAGAAATACAGTACACAGCATCCAAACCAGAAAATAGCAAAGCAATAGGAGAAAATGTAAAATAGGTTGCCTGACGTTTGAGAGAGCAGGCTCTCTCCCCGGTTTCCTCAATATTTTCCGTGACCTTCCCAAAAGGAAGACCCTCCCATAAAAGGCTAGCCCCCAAAGGTGCCAGAGTTAGTTACTCCCACCTCATTTTCCTTCTAGAGTAAACCTGAATATTTGGGCTAGGATCCACTCTGTCATTCTTAGGCCTTTCCCTTCCATTATAAGTCTTCATAATTGGGGGCCCATCAGATACCCTTAGAAATTGCAGCGTAGGTAGTTTCATGTTTCAAACATTCGCTGTTAATATTTAAAACCGTTATTAATTAAATTGATTAAAAACTAAGCTTAGTATCATAAGCATGCCTAAGTTATAAAGATTTTTACTTGAAATGAGCAATTAGATATCCAATTATAATACTTCGATCTTTGGCATGCATGCTTATTGAGACAGCAGATTAATCCTTCAGGGGCCAGGCTTGCTAGCATTTACGCGGTTCCCTTCACCCAAATGTTTGCAGATTATTAACATTGTTGATCTTGTTGGTGCTATTTATTGTTTGTTGGTGCAATAAGTTGATAGAAGTTACAACAGAAATATATCGATAGCATTCATTGTAATTTCATGGAAACATTGAAGTATTTCTTTTCCTTCTTCCTTTTTTTTTTTTTTTGGGTTCCTGGAAAACCAAAAGCACAAATTGGCTTAATTTGGTTGTTGGTAATGTTCAGAAGTTACTTTTACACTTGATCGTAGAAATCATAAGAAAACAAAAATGCCAATGACATTTGAAAGTAATATATATAGGAAACAAATTTCTAAGGCAAACTGCCTACGGAGTATACTAAAGCAATCTAAAACGTAGGCAGTAATATTCACATCAAAGAAAAAGAAAAATCACAACTCAATACAGAATATTCTGCTTTTTTTTTTTTCTTAATTATCAGCACATTTTATGGTGAATGTGCTATTTTAATATTTATATTTATATTTTACATATCTGAAGTCTGAACATAAACATTTATACTTACCTGATATAGAGTAACCCTTTCTTGTTCAATTTTCTTCAGTCAAAAGTTCTTTATCTTAAAAATTGAGTTAAAACGGTCTTCATAACGTAATTGGCTATGATACCATTTGTTTTCTCGGATGGATGGAAGGAGTCCCAAAACACATATTTGGAAGCATCTGTGCAACTGAACCTGTTCCCCCTGCTGCATGCATATCCCATCTCATACATTCCAGTTGCACAACATGCCACTGAGGCCTCTTCAAACCCTGTTGAGAAATTTATTCTGATCAAGTCCCCCAAAAGAAAAAAGCAAAAAGAAAATCGACATGCATAACCTTTTTAATATGATTGTATGAGTGTGTGTAACATGTTTTTTAATAGATTAAGAAATATGCATACAGGAGAACACTAAATTTGGAGTATCCATAATAATTTGAAGTTAACATGTATCTTTCTTTTTTCATCTAAAAAAATAGTTAATGTGTCATACACAGAAAAAATTCCATTTTTTGAAGTGTAAGACACATATGAAGCTTTATTTTTTAAGTGCAAGTGCTCCATAGCAAGAACCTTGTTTGGCTAAGTATATATTATGTTAACTTACCATGTAGGTCAGGTTTTCTTATGATATGCAATAATATGAAATATGGATTTGAAAACACTAATCTGATCCCAGGGAGCTCCTTGTTCAGTGTAGTGGTCAAGTTCTTCAGCTTATCATTGAACTCCAATGCTATGCTATTGTAGCTATGCATACATTCATTCCCACCAACAACGTTTGTGGTTCTCTCCAATGGCAAGCATCCCATGGGAGGTAACCCCCCGAGAGAGATCTTCCGGGCACCAAGACTGTAGAGTTCCTTGATAAAATTCCCAGCTATCCCAACCAGAAAATTCTCATACTGCTGCGGTGTGTACTGTGATGACTGGCCAGGGATTGCATAATAGTTCTCAAGGAAGTCGTTTGTTCCAAGGCTCATCATGTGTAATGCTTCGCTTATGGTCTGGTGTGCCCTGCTTTCGCCAAGATAGGCTCTAAGTTTCTTCTGGTACCCTTTGTAGTACTCCAGCTGCTCCCATAATGGTATCACAGACTGCAATCCAAAATTATGATGAATGTTGACAAAAAAAAATGATTAATTGAGCATGTTTCTACATCTGAAAGGCAAGCATAATTATGACTAGACTACTTTCTTACTCATTCATCAAAAAGAAAATTGGAGGCCTTTGAGCATGTTAAATAGAAATTTGAAAATTTCAAGGGGGCTGTTGGTTTAGTCTGTTGTTTAATAGAGAAC
Source organism: Senna siamea (assembly GCA_031216115.1). Classification (NCBI taxonomy): domain Eukaryota; kingdom Viridiplantae; phylum Streptophyta; class Magnoliopsida; order Fabales; family Fabaceae; genus Senna; species Senna siamea. The sequence continues at coordinate 29,301,027 of CM062361.1, read as the reverse complement.
TTTAAGCTTTTCAGTATTGTTAGTTTTAAATTTTAAATGAAGAGATTTTAAATGAAGAGATGTTGAACAAAAAAATAAATCACCAGCACATCTGAAGTTGCATTGTCATAACCAGTTGCAGCAGAAGCAAAGGTGACCCCAGTGGCAAAATCTGATATGTTGTACTTAGGATCTAAGTATGCAGGTATGTATGGCTTGATTCCAAAAGCTTCAGATATAAAGTCTGTGGGTATTCTCCCATTGCTGAACCTCCCGGTTGGGATCCCACCTTGAAAGTCACGACCATATGGCTCGAAATTGCTCCGGGCAACTGTTGGTATGTAGTTGTTGTTTCCGGCATCCACAGAGGAGTCACCGAAGACGATGACAGCTGGAACTGTTGCACCACTTTTTGTGGTCTGGGAAAGCAAATGAACCCAAAAGAAGCACAAGATGTAGTTGCATGACACTTTCTTTCTTTGCCCTTCCATCTTGTTGAAATGTTTGGGTGTGCTAAATGAGTGTGGCTTGTGAAACAATAAATATTGGTTTGGATATTAATGAAACTTTGATCTTTAGAGGTCTGGGTGGAGAAGTTGTTGGGAACAATAATTGCTTAAGCAAAATTACTGTGCTTGTTGAAGGGATGGCCATTGAAGCTTTTTGAGGTACAAAATGCGAGTTTAGCTTCATATGCCGTAGGAATATGTAGTTAGACAAAAATGGAATTTTGGAGAGGGAAGCGTGAACATAGATTTGACTTAAAATTTTGTACTTTTGGTGAAGAAAATTCGGAGTAAGGATCACAAGAGTAGATCAACCGTGGCCAGCATTAGATTGAGCTGGACAAGGCAGAAGTAGAGTCTATGTACGCCAAGCTGACTGAAGTTTCGAACGAATTTGCATTCTAACTCGAAAATTAACGAGAAAATCCGTATTTTGGTTCCATAGATAGTCTTTTAATTTGATTTCTTTAAAGATCACTTCTTTTAATTTAAAATATTTTAACAAGATGTTGACAATAACACCCTTCTACTTTATTGTTTGTAGTTAGTAATATATTAGTGTATTAATTGTATTTTCTATGTATTAGGAAAATACTGCAATTAGGGACATAGGTATAATTTTTTCTATTGGTGTTAAACAATTAAAAGGATGTTTTAATAATTTTCTATAATTAAAGTTACACTTAACTTTATTGGATGAGTAAATCTCATGTTCAATTATAAATAAATATCATTGTTTTTCTGTAGTAGTATGTTAGTGTATTAATGTAATATCAATAGACTTAAATAAAAACTATAAGAGTTCTAAAATTAAATAAGGGATGAGAAGTTCATATCAAAATTTAAATCCAGAATGATAATTCTATATTTATAATTAGCTTATTGGAAGAAATGGCGTAGAGTTATTTATTTGGAGAGGTAAATAAAAATTTAATTTCTTTTATTATAATATTAAAAATTAAAGAGTATATTATTGATTTAATCCTTAAAAAAATTATTTTTTAATTTATTTTCAAACATAAAAAGTATAGGTTTTTTCTTTGAAAGATAAAATCTCTAATAATTTTCGTCCCTCTACAGAGGTTAATGAGACCAATGAAGAGATGAAAATATTTGAAATTTTTATTTTTTAGAAATAAAACCTATCATTTTATTTTTAAAGAATTAAATCATAATCATATATGTATAAAAAAAGTCATGTAAAATTATTGAAACCAGAAAATTTAAGCATTACTAAATATTAGAAAATATTAACAAAAATAATTCTATTTGAAATATGATTAAGCATTAAATATTAGCATTTCTCTTAATAGAAGTGTAAACCTTGATTCATCATAAGAAAATAAGGGCATTCATTAGACTCAAGCAATAATTTATAATTTCAACCTAATAAAAGTAAAGAAAAAAAATATGTCTTCCATATATAACGTTTGACGTTATTTAATTTTTTTTTTAATTTTTTATCTACCAGTAATTGTTTTAATTTTTTTTAATCTCAATCTTTTAAAAATATTTATAAAAATTCTTAATAATATTGTAATTACTAATAATTAACATCCAAATTAACTACGAAATTGGCTAACTTATCAAACATGCATGATTATTAAGTGATGCAGAAAATAAATTTAACTAAATAAATATTTATTGTGATGGCAATCATAACATAATTTTATTTGTAATTTTTTTTTAAATAAAACAGGGGATAAAAGGACACCGCTTTTGATGCTTATGTGATGAAATTAAATTCAATATTAAGAAAAATTAACTTCCAAATGGACGAATCACTTTTTTAAAAACCAATTTAAATTACATTATGATATTTAAATTTTTATAAATATATAGAATAAAATTGAAAAAAAAAGTTACACTTCCATTATTGAAAAAATTAAAAAATTTACAATTTCATCTATTTTGACTAAAATATTTTTAATAATAATATTTATTCTTTAAAAAATTATAACATTAAAAAATATATTTTTAAAAAAATTGTTTAAAATATGAAATTAATTTATTTTAAATTTTTTAAAAAATATATTAGTCAAATAAATATTAATTATATAAATAATAAATATAAAAAATTGATTAAAATGAATAAAATTATAATTTTTTTAAAAAATCTTTTAAAATTGAAAAATAGAAATTCTCGAAGTAAAAATATGAGAAATGTAATTTTAATATTGTTTTAAAAAATATAATTTACTCAAATTAAAAATTATCCCTTTTTGGCTAAAACTAAACAGAGAAATTTGGTCCCGTTCTCATAGTCATCTAAAATAAGGCCTTGCCTTTTTTTTTTTTCTTCGTGTTGATCAAATTAAAGAAGACCTTGTGTAACATCCGTAATACCCTCTTAGCCTATGGTTCCTTTGAGTTACTTAAAAGGTATAATATGTAATTATTATAATAATGGTGTGTTACTATTACATCTACCCGAGTAAATTTTAAACTTTTGACAAGTTGATTAATTGAGTGTCATTTCGAATTGGGTTCTACACTCGAGCTCTCATAATGTCATAGAAAAATATCATATCAAACACATATACATAATTCATCCTAAGTAGCTATACACAGACATACATAAATACTCATTCATTGATTTTAATTTAACTCATTAGGGTATGGAGGTAATAACCCTACTACTCATGACCCCATCAAATTTTGTATCCATAAATTCAGACTAATCCATATACATCTAAATCAATATAAGCTATATAAGATATATTCTTTACTAGCCTTTCTAAAAATTATAAAGATTAGTACAAATTAAACATTTCCTATACTATCCAAAATAGACATTCTCAGGTACCCTCATAAAGGGTACTTCTCTCTTGCTTACCTTCTACTCCAGCCAAAGAACTTAAACATCTAGTACACACCAGCACTCATGTGAGAAATGAATCTCAGTAGCAATGCAACCTACTTTGAAAACTACTAACCTATACCACCGTGCTAATACAGAAACATCTCTACATTATTTTATCATAAAAACATAATACATAAAATTGGAATGCGATGCATGCAGCATATTCTCATGTCATGTACTCATATTTATGCATGTGCCTTTAAACATATAAACTTTAAAAATGGGATGTCCACTCCTCATCATCTCATCATAACTTTCATCTCAACATCTCATAGGGTAATAATCATGCCTTTACAGTTAACATGTAAGCAGGAAAAATAACATAACATAAGACTTATTGGGAGTGCCGCCCAGCAAACAACTCCACATACCACTGCATACATGAATGAGTGTGTGACTATTCAACCACTCTAAAAGGTTTTTGTACTATCTAAGGAGTCCCTCAGCCAGATCTGAGTATGATCTTATAACCAGTTAGATGGTTGTCAGCTCTACACAACTTCTCCCTTCCCTAAACGAGACTAGTTATCCACTCATGAGATCGTTGTTTGATTCTAGACAGGTCCTATCTACTCTGCTTTCGCAAATCATGTGGCTATGGAGTCACCACCCCCCTCTGATGGATCAAACTCTAGGTATGCTATTCTCTAACATATACACTGGGGTGATTCGGCTCATGCCCATAGTTATGTCTAACTCTAAATATGTGTTTCTTACTGGCCATTGGAAGATGACACTAACTTAAAGTTTGCAACCATCACGGTGATTTTAAAATTATCTAACTTCAAGTGGATGTTTAACCATCCTAACTCATGACACAACCGTGGAATGCCCAACGGCCTTCCCATACCGACAATCGGTCACTCAATCATGTGCCTATTTACCACTAAGGCATATGTGTAGAATAATTTCCTCTTTCCTCTCTCTTTCTTATGTTTTTCGCTCTCTTTATTTCACTATCACAAGGATCTCATCGTGCAAGTGACTCGTGACTCAATCTCTTGCATGTTACCCACTACATCCTAGGTTTAGATCATTAGTTTGAATGAGATCTTGGGCTATTTATCTTTTAAAATGATCATTGAGTTCATTATCCAAGTCTGGGGCTAGCAGTCGATTGATCTCTCACTGGCAGTCGACTGCTAGCTCACTATCCAATTTCCCTTGTCTTGGTCGAGAGCTACCATTCAGCTGCTAAGGGCTTAGCAGTTGACTACTAGGCTTGGCAATCGACTGCTAGCCTTAACAGGCGACTCCTAGGGGCTGACAGTCGACTACTAGATTTCTAAAAAAAATTTTGGAAAATGAAGAATACAACAGTCAACTTCAAGGGGCTGGTAGTTGACCATTAGCATTATGTCTTGCTTTTTTGGGCAGAGGATGAACATGGCAGTCAACTTCCAAAGCTGGCAGTCAACTGCTAGCGCTCATTCTTTTCTAAAAATCATTGTTTCACCCAGATTTTTGCCCTAAAAACATGTTCTCAAACTATTTTCTCAAGCCATGAACTCAAAGCCAACATCTAAACATCATTTAGCATTTATAACAGACCCAAAACTCAAATTAATACATCTCAAAGCTAAGATCAAACCACAGTTTTGCACTTAGGGAAAAACCCACTTTCGCAATTAATGACAAGCATAAATGAGCATAACGATTTAGCAAGCATCACCCAATAACATTTAAAAACATAGAGAATGTAGGTTTGAACCCTAGACTTAACTTAAACATTCATAAAACACATTTTTCAACAAATAACTGCATATTTCAGAAATTAGGTTTTGGGTTGAGTTGCTACCTAGATTCAATTAGAAAATGTGCATGTATGATGTGCTAAGAGATCCTTCCCTTACTGTAGAAGCAATCCCTAGCCTCAAATCACCCTTCCTCCTTCAGAAATATCTCCCCTTTGCTCTAACTCAACACTTTCTTTCTTTACTCTCCCTTCTCCTTCTCTCTATAGAAATGCTTAAGTGTGAGTTGTATGGGTTAGGGTTTTAGGGTTCCTAAATGTTAACTCTCCTTATTTGCATTGTAGTCCTTGGGTAGTTGGTGAATTTAGCCTCACTCAGTTTTCCCTTTTCAATTGGGTCCTTGGTCACACTTTAATTTAGCTTTTATCTGTTTCAATTTAGTCCCTGTACTAATGCAACTATATGCACTTAATTCAACATACATAAGCATTTAAATTGAAATTAACAACTAACAAACATCTCTTTATCACATTAGGAGCGAATGTTACACCTTGCCTTTTTGAAGTGACTCATTTTTTTTTTGTAAACATAGGGCCTAAATCCTAAACAAAGCAAACACAAGGGATTCTGAGACCACCCAAGTCTTCATCGAGAATACTACCAATGTCATAAGGGGGAGAATCAAAGATGTAGCTATCATCGAGAAGAGTTTGACCCAATTTGGCCATAAAGTCTGCAACATGGTTTCCTCTCTATAAACATGAGTTAGAACAACATGCTAGCTACTATTGCATAGGTTCTCAATTTGGTTCACCATTTAGGCATATGGGTGAGAATCCTGAACACCTTTCTTCAACATAGAGATAGCCCTGATGGCATCACTCCCTATCCTCATATTCCTAAAACCCCACTCCCACATGATGTTTAAGCCTTATAGAATTCCATAGAGTTTAGCCCAGAGGGTGTCACAGACACCAAGTTTCTTGCAGAAGCTAAAGATATACGTCCCTGCTGCATCACGAGCCACCCCTCCATAGGTTGTGTTGCTCGAGCCACTTCTCAGTGAACTATCGATGTTGCACTTCACTGTGTCTTGGATAGGTACAAAACAACCAACCATGCGAACTTCGTTAGTCTTAGTAGTGTTTAGAATCGAACTAGTGTGCTCACACATGTCTATTTCCTTAATACAATTCCATATGCTGAAGAACAGATCCTGCATGTTGTCATTCATGTTCTCAAATACCATCAGGTTCTTGTCTTTCTAGATCATCCAAAAAGCAAGGCCGAAAGTAACCTTCCATTCAGCGGCCATGTTATTATAGGCGTAGTTATTGAAGTTATAGTGGATCTAATCCATAAGTTTAAGAGCGAAGAAACTAACCCACTTACTTGGATGTAAAAACCTCATCCAAAGGTTAAAGATTTCTTCATAGTCACGAAGGTCATAAAGTATAGTTTCCTCTTTTCTTCCACAATGAGGGAAAGTAGGGTTATTTTTTAGGTTTCTATACTTCTATAGCTATTTGTCAGAATTTTTTCATGAGAAATCAGCCACAAGAGCGTTCTTACTCTTTTTGGAACATGTTGCTTCTATGAATACTTCCAAATAGGGTTTGGTTAGGATCCATTTAATGGTGGGTGAGGCTTTGATATGCTGATTTGACCGAGAATGACCCATTTTTGGAAGGCATCCACCGTAAGAAATCATTTCTCCTAGGATTTGGCTGTAACATCGATATAATTCTCTAATGTGTATCATGAGATACATAAGGGTCAATTTTGTTCCAATCCCAACCTCCATTAGGGGAAACAAAGTCACAAACATATTTATCCAAATCAATAGCAGGGAGTGTGTTCACTGAGATGTCAATGACCTTACCCACCTCCTTGAACCAAATATCTATCGAAAACTTGACTTGGGTGCCATTACCCACATTCCAAGATATATTCTCCTTCTCTTTGGGCCAACATTTAACCACACCACACCTTGGCTTAGATTGGATTTCATTTTTGGAATCAGGTCCTCCCCACAGTTGTAATTAGCTCTCACCACTTTCACCCACAAAAGCATCCTTTTTTTGCATGAGGTTCCTGTAACGCCCCAATCCTATGGTTCCTTTTTGTTAGTTAAATAATATAATACAATATACTACTAGATTGGTGAGTTACTACTAACTCTACCCTAGTAAATTTTAATTTTTACCAAGTTAAATAATTAAGTGCTATTAGTTTAGGAATTCTACACTCGGGATTCTCACACGTAACATAGTGAGAATAGTTAAAACAAAACACACACACACACAAACACACACACACACATATATATATACATTCACATTCATATACATAGTTCATTTACAATAATTATAATTACCATACACCAGACATATACCTATAGATATGTGAGAGTTGTCAACTAGGGTAAGAAGGTAACAGTCATGCCACTCATACCCCTTTAACAAAATCCTATTAATAGACACCTATCTTACATATCCTAATACATATGTACCCTCATTTTATATACCAAAAATTACCATCCTGATCCTTCCAAAAGTGATAATAAGGAATCCAGGTATTAGGCATATCAAAAGTTTACTATAAAAACTCTAACACTTCATGCAGTCAGGGTGTAAGAGGAACTTCCAATACAAAAATGATATATAATTCCTTAACAACAGAAAAAATACCCCAAGAAGGGTATCTCTACTATTTCTACTTCTATCTCCAACAACATCTAGTACTTAGGCATCTGATACAAACTAGCATTTAATGAGAATAATTACTCAGTAGAAAACAATCTGTTTTAAAACTACTAGTTGGTACCACTATACTTGTACAAAAATCCACTATATCCTTGTTCTCATCAGTTAATAAGCAGTATTTATTGGGATGCAATGTATGACCTACACAGTTATTGCATGATAACATGTACTTGTGAATGCATGTACAAATTTAGTTCACCAAATGTCAACAATATAGATATTTCATGCCATCATATATATACATTTGCTATAGTAACATGATTATATTCACATTTATAACATGAGCAAGGAAAGCAATAGCATATAGAAAAGGCCATTGCTTAACCATCTAGCAATCTAAAGCCCAGAAAACAAGCCCACGTGCTCCTACAACACTCATGAATGAGTTTCGAGTTGAGTATTGTGGTCCTTAACCATCTAGCAATCTAAAGCCTACCCTATACTATCTGGAGTATCCCCTAGCAGATCCCAAGTACAAAATAGTCCCTGTCTTCTCTGATAGATCATCTTACATGCTCATTAGTCCCTGCTAATTTTGACATATCATCCCATAACTAGCAGGATTGATATCCCTTTAGATACCTCATTTCCCTTTTTTTCCCAAAAAGGACTAGTATAACTCATGAGATTAGTGCCACCCTTGGCAGATCATGCCCACTCTACTTTTGCAGATCATGAGGCTATGGAATCACCATGCCTTTTTAATGGATCACATTCCCAGCATACTACTCACAAATATATATACTAGAGTGATTTGGCTCATGCTATGGTTATGCTTAACTCTAAGTATGTGACTCCTTTTTGTTGGCCACAAAGAAGTTCACTAACTTAAAATTCACAACCATCACGGTGTTTTCAAAATTATTTCTAATTAAGTGGATGTTTTACCATCCCATATTATGGATTAACTGTGGAATGCCCATCGATCATCCCATACCAATTATCGGTCACTCAATCATGAGCCTATCTACCACTAGTGCATATACTTAGAATACTCCTCTCTTTTCTCTTTTATGTTTTCCACTCTTAACTCATGTTACGTGTTACTAGTGATTATAAACTTCCTACATGATACCAATATTGTTGAATCTATTGAGCATGCATGAGAGAAAATAGAAGCTTAGAACTTAAAAACTTCTTATAAATGATTAAAGTGTTGATTGCAATACTAGGTGGCCCTTTCCAAATAATTTCTTTGTGAAAAATAGTATTTTCATAACTAGCAGTTGACTTGTACTTCCTAGCAATCAACTTGCTGCAATAGAATAGTGAAAACTCTAACAAAGAACTACCAGTCGACTGTCAGCTCGGTGGCAGTTAGCTACTAGCCTACTATATTTTAGGAATCAGTCAACTATGATAGCTTGGTAGTTGGCTGCTACCTTCCTAGACTACAAAATTTTAATGTAAAGAACGTGGAAGTCGGCTGGTAAGCCTGAAAAACTTCGTTGTACTACTATGGAAAGTCACTTAGTCTAGTTCTCACCATATTTTAAGTCCAAAAAAGGTCCTTAAACTTAGTTTCTAATATTAATTCATCATTTATCCAAACATTGTTCACTTTTCATGCTCAAAATCACAAATTCTAGAAATTCAAACATGTTGAATAGTAAAACCCATTCCATATAATCAGACATAACAATGCATAAGTACATTTATTCAGCACATAACATCCCATGGAAGTAAAAAATACAAAGGATGTAGGTTAAATCTCCTTACTTATCTCATATAATAGAAAAATCACCACTTTCAGTAGGATGAACAGTGTTTTTCAAAAATAAAGGAGATTTGATTGTTTGCTACCTTAATTCTTATTAGATAATCTCCTGATGGTAGTATGTGCCCTCCCAACCTTCCTTGATGCAGATTCCTATTCCAACTTGCACTAACTAGACTCTTTTTCCTTCAATTTTTCTCTCTTTCTCTCTCTAAAGCCTCTTTTCTCTCTCTAAGAAGTTCTAAAAGTGTGGTTATGGTGAAGGGTTCTGATGTTTATTCCTATTTATAAGTGGTTTGGGTGGTCAGAGAAACTACAACCCTCGTCTAATATTAGGGTCGAGTTTTAATCATTCAGCCCTAATTAGCAACTTCTCTTTCCATATAAAGAATTACCATTTTGCCCTTGAAGTCTTGGCAGGACATTTCAAAAATTTGTTAGCTATAGTGACTAGTATTTTAGCTAAAATTACGTCTTGCTAACCCTGGACTTATAGAAGCAACCTAACTTCCCCAACTGAACCTTTCCCTTTACATTTCAGTCCCTACTCTTTTCTTTTCAGTTTAGTCCCTCACTCTAATGCAACCACATGCAATAATGCAACATACACAAGCAATTGACTTATTTAGTAACTAGCAAACATCTCTCATAAATAGAAGGAGTAAATGTTATAGTTCCACCCTATCTTCATCAAGCAATATTTGTTAAAATCTTGCATGTATCTGAACCCGAGACCTCTATATAGCCACAGCTTGTAGAGTGTCCCACGCCACTAGGTGAATGCCATTCCATTCATAGGAATGCTTCCAAATAAAATTCCTACTATTTTTTTCCACCTCCTGGTACACATTTTTAGTGAAGAGAGTTATTTGCATCTTGTAGCTAGGAATAGCTTATATCACATACTTGGTTAAGTTATTCGACAAGCCAGGGATAATGTATGGCTTTTCCAAGAACTCAATCTAGACTTCACTTTATCAAGGATGTGGTTATACATTTTCTTGGTGACCCTGTTGTGATGTATAGGGATGCCTAAGTATTTCCCTAGATCAAGGGTAACATAAAATCCCAGGTCAGCTGCAATCTGAGAGTTTTTCAAATGATTTAAATTTCTAAACAAGAAAACTCTTGTCATTTCATTGTTGAATTTTTGACCTAAACTTAAGCAAAAATATGTAATACAGTTGTTCATGATTTCACTTGACTCCAGGAAGCCTCGAAAAAGAAAATGAGGTCATCATCAAAGAACAAGTGAGATATCGGGGGCTCATTTCTTGAGATTTTCATTGGTCTCCACTTCCTCGAGTTCACCACTTGCTATGCTACAATGAGAGAGGCGTTCAATGCACAACACAAATAGGTAAGGTGATAATGGATCTTCTTGGCAAATGCCTCTAAAGGAAATGAGAACATCAGTTTTCTCACCATTCCATATCGCCTACTTTTTGCAAGAGGAAACGTTAGTCATAATTAAATTAATGAACTGTTCATGAAACCTACCCCTTTGAGAGTGTCCTAAAGAAAGCTCCAACTAATTCTTTCATAAGTTTTCTCAAGGTCAATCTTGATGGCCATGTAACCTTTGTTTCCATGTTTGTTGTGCATTAAGTGTATAACCGCTTGCATAATGATAATATTATCACTATTGTGATACCCGAGAATATAGCTGCACTGGTTAGGAGAGATAATAAGAGGCATAGTATGCTTTAAACTTGTAGCAATGATTTTAGTCACCATTTTAAAAATCAAATTGCACAGGCTAATGGGGCGAAACTAATTCATATAACATGGATTATCAATCTTAGGAATCAAAATTAAAAGGGCTTGGTCAATATTGCTTAAGTAATCTAGATTGGCAAAAATATCTGTCACAAGCTTACAAACATAATACCTTATAATATTCCATTAAATTTGAAAGAAAATTTCTTGTAATCCAGTTGAGCCAGGGGCTTTGAACGCCTCAGTGCTGAAGATGGCTCTTTTTATTTCCTTATCTAAGACCTGACTTTGTATTTTTCCTCCATGATTAGTATCAAGAGAAGGAAAACAATTAGTTAAAAGTAGAGGACGAAAATTTAAATTATCCTCATTATATAGTTTCCTCTAAAAAATTTCCATGTTTTTAAGTTCTTTATCTTCCACCCAAGCAGCATCAAAATTCAAAAGCTTGAAGATATTATTCCTTCGTCTTTATGTAATTGTAGAAGTATGGAAATATTTGGTGTTTTTATCTTTGTACTTCAACCATTTATAATGACTTTTGGAACCATAAAAGTTCTTCCTGCTGCAGGGTAATATTATATTCTTGTGTAAGCTCTTGTTTCAACTTCTTTAGGTAGGTCCTAGGGCAGTTAGCTAAAATAGTTGTCAGTGCCCTCTAATCTTCTTAGTATCTTCCTTCTTTTGTAGAAAATGTTCCCAAAATTTTTTTATTCCACTCCTTAGTCTGGTGAAGTTATTTGCAACATCCCTTGCAGTGGTTTTACTTTAATTAAATTTTCCTTTACTAGTAGTTATATGATTACAATAAGCTTAACATTTTGATATAGATAAGTTAGTTCTAGAGGAATTGATTGTGAACCTAGATTGAATGGATGTCCAATTTAGGAGAAATAAAGTTTCAAAGATAGGTTTCATATTAAAGGAATTTTTTTGAGGGAATATATACTATAGTAAAAATAAGAATTCATGAGCTGGTACGTTGAGGGCAGTAAGATCTAAAGGTGGCATTAAGAGGTAGAATGCCCTAAAAGTATGTAAATTTACATTTTTGACCCTAGGGACTAAATTACAAATATGTTTTACGTTTTAGTAACTGCATTTTCCTCTGCAACCTTTAACCTCTAAGAAAAAGCAAAGAGGAGAGAGAGAGAGAGGGACTTCATGAACTAGCTAGTGAGAGAGAGAGATGTTAGAGGAAGAAAATTGTAGAAGAGATTGAGAAAGGTTACTAGGAAATCATCTAGACCACTTTTTGAATACTACATCACACACAAGCTTCCAAGAAACTGAAGGTAATCAATTAAACTAAGAATCCCCTATTTTTCTCTTTCTTTGAAAATGGGTTAAAAGTTGGATTTCTTCTAAATGATGTTTAAAATTGTGTAACTAGGGATTTAGCTTGCATTTTGTGCTGTGTGAATATGGATGTGTGCTTGTATGGATTTGTATGGGATTATGTTATACAAAAATGGAGGATTGAAAATGGGTTTTAGTTTCTCTTTTCTCTAAGAACAAAATTGCTTAGTTTAATGTGGATATAGCCTGAAAATGCACTACTTTTTATGTATGTTATTGGATTTAAAGTGGGAAAAAAGTTTATGGATGGATTGGGAGATAAACTACATGATTTAAGGGCCAAGAAGAATAAAAAAATGGTGTTTAAAAATAGGGCAAGAGCAAGGAAGTCAACTACCCCATCAAGGAAGTCAACTTTCATGTTCTTAAAATCCAAAAACTCAAATTCTAGAGTAAGAAGTTCACTAGCTTAACTAAGACGTCAACTACTTGCCTAGAAGTTGACTTGCTACCTTGAAGAAGTCGTCTTCTTCCCTTTTGACATGCCTTTTTTTGTACAGTAAGCTACAAGTTGTCTCCCAGACCCTTAGAAATTGACTTGCAACCACTATTTGTGAAAATAAACCCTTTATTTCATGTTTTCCCCTAAGAATAACCACAAGGCCAAGGATCCATATAAATTAAGTAATTTAAACACTTTTAAATTAGTATTGGGCTATAGGATAAGGATGATTAACCTCATGATAAAGTGAAATTAGTTTATAATACATACATTAGGAATTAGTGGATTCCAGTTGGAGAATCAATGGCTAGTATGGGATGACTATTGTGAATCCCACAGATAACAATGCATGGGCAACTAATTCTAAGTTAGCTACTTAGGATTATGTCTACCCTGACCTATAATCCATCCATCTAATCTATGTGTTAGTAACCTGGGCATTGAGTAATTATCTATTGTTTAATGACAATGGTGAACTAAGGAAATTATCCATCGTTTGATGATTGTGGTGATCCCTTAACAGTCATAGCTCGTCGATCATGAGTGGATTGATTTGGTACTTTGATGAGACCAATGACCAGTGAGTGGATAAAGGTTGGTACCTAGATAACTAGGGGACGCCCTAGAGGTATTAGGGGCTAGCATCGCAACGAAGCTTATCTAATGTATGTTTTGTTTGGCTATTGATTTAGTCAATTTGAAAGTAAGGATGTTGATTTAGTTAATTTGAAAGTAAGGCTATTGATGCAATCAATTGAAAGAAAGGTTGTTAATGCAATCAATTAAAGTTGATGCAATCAATTTGAAAGAATAGATATTGTAGTTCAAATTATGAAAATGTGAAATAGAGACTTGATGGTCTATATGAAATTTATGACATGATATCTCTTGCTTTGATTATGTCCCCATATTACAATGTTCTGATATGAAATAATAATGATTGATCATAATGATGCTTGATGGCACATTTTATTATACATGACATGGCATATATGCATAGCATCCATACTTCTATACTTTGAGATTGAATTATGAAGAATGCATTTTTTTTGGGTGAAATGTGAAGAATGAATTTTTTTTCGGGTGATTCCCAACTAGTACCTTCAATGGTAAGTTTTTAACTAGTTTACTTGATTATTGAATTTTCTTAAACTCACTTGTGTGTTGATGTGTTCAGATGCCTAGTTTCATAGTCACTATAGATGTGGATGTGGAAGTTTTTAAGCTGTCGAGCTTCTTCATTTGTATTGGCAATATCTCCTTGTGGATCATAAATGTGCCGCCACCAGTACTGCCAAAGGGTTGAGGTGGAATAGTAGCTAGTGGTTTTTGGGATCCCCACTCTTACTTTGGCCTGTTTTGGTTGATATCTAGAGTATTAGTATGTGTTTTATATGAACAGTGGATGTTTCTTCTGGCTATGTATAATATACTTTATATAGATAGTACACTGACAACCCATAATGGGTAAGATGGTCTCAAGTGGTGAGTACAACAATAACATCCCAATTTTATAGCTTTTCTCTTTAATTATTTCTTACATAAGCTATTTAGCTACAATATATAACACCCTTATCTAGTATTACAATTACTCCAATGCAAATAGACAAGTCCATTACATTATTCTTATCCTTTTATTTTGAAGTCTGAGCAGTTATACCATTGAGTTTCATTAAAGCAGATTAGGTTCGGGATCTTTTGCTCAAATTAAATCTCGTATGCACTGCAGAATTAAAATATTATACTACACAATGGAAATTTAAAACTTGCATATAATACAAATGGTCAATGTACAATAATGTATCATCATTACATCCTTCTATGATCAGATACGGGGATAGGTGAAGTACCCATCCATAGGGAGTCAGGAGACAACAAGCCTGTCACTCAGACTCGTTTTAAAAATAATCAGGCTGAATAGGTCCTTCATATATCCCTTTCCCAATAATTTTCAGTTTCCCCCTTTTCATATACACAGGCAAATTAATAGTCCCAGTTCTAATCCCAAAATGCATCTAAAATCAGGACCCAAAAATAGGAAATTTCAAAGTGTTTCCAACAAAAAGGGCTCTCATCTTCCCTAACACAGCTAAGCCTCTGCATCAGATACATATCAGCATATAAATGAGGAATGCAAGTTTCCTATTAGCTTAACAATTTAGGGTTTAGAAATTAACTAATATGTATCAGGGTACAAGCACCAAAATATTTACTTCTACATTCTTGATATTAAAAACATACCATTATTCATAAATACAAACTGACAAGCATTGCATGATAAATTTAGATGTCAATGTAAGAATCAGATATCTTCTTTCAAGGGAAACATATTCTCATATAATTATACATGTTATTAGAAATTAGACAAAAAATGCTTATGCATTAAATTCTTACACTTACCACTACAGATTAATTGAGCACCTTGGGTGTTACATGGATACTAGGCCACCTTTATGAAATCATCGTGAACACTAGGTCACGCGTATAGAGCACCTTCGGCCACACCTCGTAATTCATGGACACTCAGCCACGTATATAAAATCATTATGGACACTGGGTCACGGGTATGGAGCACCTTCTGCCACACCTCGTAATTTGTGGACACTCGGCCACGTATATAAAATCATTGTGAACACTAGGTCATAGGTATGGAGCACCTTCAGCCACACCTCACTAGGTCACCCGTGTGGAGCACCTTCAACCACACCTCATAATTCGTGGACACTCGGTCACGTATATAACATCATCGTGAACACTAGGTCACAAGTATGAAGCACCTTCGGCCACACCTTACTAGGTCACCCTTTTTCTAACTGACACGCTACATTAAAATCTTTATAGTGTCTTGAAATAATAATAATTTAAATCTTTTATAACATTTTGATAATTTGCAAGGGGGACTCTTCCAGGTATTGGCCTAAGGGAAATTCAAGAAAAATTGAATATTTTACCGTTTAAACTTCCCTTTTTCTGTTCTTTAATTAATAACATTAAAAATGGTATAATCCCTTTTTCATAATCAACGTATGTTCCCTCATCTAAACATTACACGAAGGGTGCTAGGTGCACACTATATATTATTTCACCAATCTTATTTTATTTAATTTCTATTATGTCCATAAAACACAATTAAACATTTTCTCTTCAAAAGTTTACTTAATTGTGCCAATGGACATATTTTCCCCTTTTTTTTTCTACTCATCCTTGGGTTCAATTTGCATACTAAAGTGTTGGTTACACATATTTAATTCTTACATCCCATTAGTGATGTGGATCATTATTGGTCAAAGTCACTTTTCTATTTTCCAGTTTCCATATCTTAATTGATCATAATTTCACCCTTTCCCTTGGCCAAACTGAGTTGTTATCTAACTTGGACAATTTGAGACAAACAATTTCATATGTTGCAAGGAGCCTTTTCAGGTCTAGCATACTAACAAGAAAACATTAAAATTTTTGAACCTCCACTCTAGCCATAATTCTCCATTTAAGTATCCATAATCTTCACACATATATATTAACCATTCTAAAGTGTCATATTTTAGCCTATCTCATTCAAAAATCCTTCATTGCACAAGTTGGAATTTACCCACAATAGTCCTTATCATGGAAGTGGCAACATATATATACACCCTCACACCTAAATCCTAACCAATTTATCATACAAGCTTGGCCAATATGCAATTCATACCATCGAGAATGTAGGAGAGAAAATAATGTCCCATGAAAGCTAAGAAAACTAACATGTTGAATATAGATTAAACCATGGAACAAAAATTTAAGAATTGCTAAGCTACCTCAAGGATGACTAGGGTGGAATGATCTTGGCCCTCCTTTGAACTCCCTCTTACTCCTTGCTTCCTTTTTCTTTGGCTAGATCTCCTTCTTCTTGCCTTGATCGAATGCAAGTGATTGTGGCTGCTCTCTTTTCTTTTCCTTTGTCGTGTGTGTTTGTGTGCTTTTCACCCCTACTATTGAATGCTCTCTCTCTCTCTCTTTTCTCCTTTTCTCTTTCTCTCCCTTTCTCCTTTTCTCTTTTACTCTCCTCCCACATGTGTGTGATGCTTGTATCCCAAAATGCAACTCTCAATCCCTCACTTCTCTTTTATGAGGTTCCATGTTCCCTCTTCCTTCCTTGGTGTTTAATTATTGCTATCAAGTACACTCACTCCTTTCCCTCTTACTTCAACTCCTTAATCACTCCTAAGGGAAGGGAAAGCAAAGGATTCACACTAGGTCCATTGCATCTTCCATTCAGCCAAGGGAATTTTACATCCCATCCTCCTTTTTTTCATTATTTTAATACCTTCCTTAATGGCTGCATGTGTAATTTTGAGTACACTCCACATTTCTTGCATCCTTGGGTTAACTATTTGAACATGTTAAGTGAAGGGAGGAAGGAGATTCATGCAAGACTACCTCACATGTAGGCTGTATGGTCCAGGAAATTCTTATGTTCTATCTACATGCATTTACACACAGTCCTTCATGTGGTGGCGTCCGAAAAGGGAAAGAAAATTTGGATTTATGCAAGCTGCATTTTTTTTCCCACGTTAGGAACACACTACATGCGAGCTATTTCCTTTTCTCTTCTTAATTATTATTTTTATTATTATTATCCAATAGTCATACTACTCTAATTGTACTTTCAAGTACAATTCCCTTTGCTTGCAAGGTTGTCTCATCCCATTTGTCACACCAAGGGGGGAAAATGAAGGAAAGGAACGAAACCTTCCTTTTTCATGCCATATGTTCGGTTATACATGGAGGTATTTCAGCCATCTTTCTTGGTACTTCAAAGGCAGCACAAGGGATGGAGAAGGTGGCTTGTATGACACGTTATATATTCCTTCACAAGTGTACTTGGTGCTACATTTTTCCTTTCCTTCGTCCAATGCTTATAGAAGTGTTAAAATGTTCCCTTCTTCTCCTTGATTGAGGTGGCATGCTGCACTTGGTTTTCCCCTTGGTCACGCCACCCTCATCCTCACTTTCATTGCCATGTACGTACACTCATTTTACTTACACTTCTTTTAATTCAAACAAATCTCCTTCTCCTTTCAATTCACGTGTGTTTCATATGCATATTAAATATCTATTTATTCATGGCATTCCCAAATGTCCCTAGCTGTGTGGTTCATGTACTTCTTGTAAAATTTCTGCACTCCTTAATTATTTTCCTTTCTTACTTTTATTTTCATAACCTCATATGTCATCAAGTGCGGCCCTTTATCCTTTGCTATTCTCCTATTACCCATTGGCCATTTGAGATTAAGGCTAAAAAGGAATGTTATTTCCTCTTCTTTCTTTTCCTTTTGGCTGTGCAGTTTAACATATATGTACATATGCTTTAAAATTCACATACTCCATTAATCTCACATGTAGGTTTGTAATTGCCATACACTTCTTCTTCCCCATTTCATGTGTGCTTTGGAAAATTCTGCACTCTTGCTTCCATTTTACTCCACCAAATGTACATATAATATACATATATTTAATTGTTGCATCCCTTCTTTCCAATTGCACGTGTAGGTTTTATATGCATTTTTTATTTGCTTTTCTTTTGTCACTTAAGCTAGGTGATACAAAAGGAAGAATAGGGAATTAAATTAAACACCTAATTTTATACAAGATTATCTTTTAGTATACCCATTTTTTAGCCATTAAATTATGCAAGAAAATTCACTCTACTTTATGATAACTCATCTAATTAATTATGAAGCATTTAATTTATAACTAATCAAAGAATATGGGGTGTTACACAATACTAGTATGTTATCTTCACTTTTATCCTTAATTATTACCCGAGTATGATTTTAATTACCATTTAATATGTGATTAGGTTTGGGTTCCTTTACTCAGGAATTTATTCATTCATTGAATAATGGAAGACTAAATAATGGAAACATAATAATGATAACAACACAACGAAAGGTAAACCTCATTTCTATATTCATTCATCAAATATTTACAACGTTACACATATATTTCTGAATATGTGAAGTTCGGTCAGTTCATCTGGGTAAGGAGGCAACAAACCTGTCACTCAGACCCTTAAGAAAATTTACCTACTAGTGGATAGTACTTTCATATATCCTAAAATATATATCCCCTTCTCATTATATACATCCAAAAATGACTTATCCTAATTCAATTCCAAAAACATATAAGAATTAGTATAAAAGGGTTACTGTTTATCTAGTTACATAATTTCCTAAAAGAAAGACATATTCCCTATCCTCACTAGAGAGGAGGGACTTCCATAACCATTACTATTAGAAGCCTTGTAACACTGTAAAAGACCTTAAGAATGGTATCTCAACCAAGGCCACCTCTACATCAAGCCATATCATATACCTAGGCCTCTGATAGACACTAGTACAATTGTGAGAAATAATTTCTCAATAGCCAAACAATCCACTTTTAAAATTCTGGTATATACCACCATAGTGATACAGAAAACATTTCTACATTTTTTTCTTTATAATACAATTTATTCTATTGGGATGCAATATATGGGTCATATGTGTGTATGGCATGTATTCATGAATATGCAAAATAATAGTTCACAACATATAGCATTTATACAGTATACCAGCATCATTTAAGTATCATGAACATAATCACATTCATTCATAAATGAACTAAATCACATTCCATTCATAATAATTCACATCATAGTTCATTCATGAATAAGGAAAACATTCATCATTCATTGACTAATTGCCACAGTTAATGTAAGAGAAACTTAAGAGTATCGAGAGAGTCATCCAGTGAACTACTCCACATACTACTACTTACATGAGTGAGATAATTTCTTTCCATTCATGTGATAATTCTACCACTAGTACTATCTGAGGCATCCCCTAGTGGATCCAAGTACCCCTCAATGGTCCCTGCCATCTAGACAGATCATCCTTGACCAGTGGGATTACTCCTTTTCGTCCCTAACAGGGTTGGTTTAACCTTTTTAAAATTAAGCTAGCAAGATCACTGTCACCTCACACAGATCATTTTCTCTCCTCTTTTGGGTGGATCATGATGCTATGGACCCCTTACTGGTGGATCACATTTCCAGTACGCTATTTCCTATATATAGAATAGAATGATTTGCCATGTACCTATGATTATGCTAAAGTCTAAGTAAATGTCCCTTTTTATTGGCCATACTAAATTACACTAACTTATAATATGCAACCATCACAATGTTTTTACCTTTTCTTATATCCGAGTGGATGTTTAACCATCCAAATTTGTGACACAACCATGGAATGCCCAACGACTGTCCCATACTTGAAATTGGTCACTTGGTTACAAGCCTATCTATCCTAAAACATATATTGGAAATACTTCCTCTTAGTTCTCTTCCTTTTCTTTCTATGTTTTCCTTTCCTTTCTTTCCTTTCTTTCTTTCATTTTTCATGATACTCCTTGGAATATATATATACATATACATTTTCTTTCTTTCATTTTTATGATACTTCTTTCATAAACACACACACACACATATATATATATCCCTTCTTTCTTATATCTTCACACTTTTCTCAATATATCTATATATACATACATATAGATATTCTTTCCTCACATTACATATGTACATATATATAGAAACATCATTCCCCTTTTGTTGGAATACTCTTTCAAGGTTAGGATTTCATGGCTATGGAAGACAATTCATCAATCAATTCATCATAAACATAAATCTTTCTTTCTCTCTTTCTTATGGCCAAAGCAATACACATACACATTGACTTTATTCATACAATTTTTCTCTATGATGCTCTCATCCAACATGCAATAAGGGAAATAAGGGAATTTCATCATAAACATCAATTTCTCTCTCTCCCTTGCTTATGGCTAAAGAAATACACACACAAATGGACTAAAGTCATGAAAAATTTTCTCCATGGTGTCCCATGAAGCTCTCGTCCACCAAATAACAAGAGGGGAAAAAAGGAGGTTTCAAACCATTTCTTCCCTTTTTCCCATTTTCATCAACACATAAGCATGAAAACATCATTTTCCCTCCATATCCACCCGAATTATAACCTTAAACAATTAATGCAACATGAAGGGTTTTTCATAAAGTATGGTGAACCAAAGCATAAACTTTCAATATTTCATTCAAACATCAATTCTAGCATTCACAAACACATCCATACAACCATTTAAGCAAAACCCAATAGAAATTCAAGTTTAAAAGAATGTAGAGAGAGAAACCCTCACTATTCATGGAAGTCATGAAATCATTCAATCCATCAAAAGAAACCATAAAACATGAATTAAGGGGGGTTAGGGTTGTTTAGCTACCTTAAAAAGTGAAGAAATCTAATTCTTGCTTGCCTTCTCCTTTAGTTTTTCCCTTTTCTTCTTCTTCCTCTCGACCTTCTCCTCTTTCTCTCCTTTTCTATCACTTTCCTTCCCTTTTCATGAAAGGGATATGTTTTATTAGTCTTATGGAAAAATGACTATTTTGCCTTTTTTATGTCAAATTGACTATTTTACCCCCCATTCATCCTTTTATTTTCGAAAAGTGTAAGGAGATAGCATTTAAGAAAATTTTCATGAAGTATTTAGGTGAAATGACTATTTTACCCTTGAGATAAAAATTACCATTTTACCCTTGGGTGAAATTACCATTTTACCCTTGGGTAAAAATTGCTATTTTGTCCCTAAGATATTTTCCTAGGGCAATTATGACTTTTAGATATTTTTCCTAGATATTTTTCTAAAGTAATCATTACTTTTTAGATATTTTCAAATATAACTATTATGCCCAAAAATTTTCTAAAGTAATCATGACGCTTTCGATATGTTTAGAAACTTTTTTCCTTGTCATTTTAGTCCTTCCACTTTTCTTTCAATTTAGTCCCTCTTTACTTGGTATTAACCTAGAGTGACTTAAACATAAACATTTAGGTATGCAATCACCAAATTTAAGAATTAACAACATACTTGAAAATATGAAAATTGGATATTACAACAACACCTCATGAGCTCTCATCTTTTATTTTGAAATGTATGTATGTAAATATTGGTACTATATCATGTAGAAAGTATGCTTCCGTTGACAATTGTGAACAAGAGAGGCACCTGAGAGACACCCATTTCAATGAATGAAGTTAATAATGAATACTAGGTAATTAATAAAAAATTAAATCTGGGTAGCCAAAGTAAAGAGATAAGATAGTAGCACACTATTGCTATAGGAATATGTACGTATGATGAACATAGTGGCATTCTCATGCCAGATCTTTTCTATAATCAAATTTTGCTACATCAAGGAGGGAAAAGAAACATCAATAAACCAAGCTACCTAAAAGCAAAAAGGTCTATTTAAATAGTTATTATCCTATCAGGTATTAAAATTAATAAGGATAGGCCTGTGGTCATATTTTAGCTCAGGTAGGTAGGACACATAAGCTTTAAGAAATTTTAGGTGCCAATATGTGTTAGCAAAGGCTTAGTCAATCCTCTCCTTCACCTCATTACGTTCCTAAGTATATTTAGGACTTGTGTAAATTAAATCCAATAAACTACATTCATAAATACAATTTTTAAAGTTATTTATGGAGCTCCAGTTGATAAAAGTACTCCTTGTTTTGTCGCTAGGGGATCATTAGCTATTAAAGTCCCATACCACCATCTATAGACCTCTGGTATCGCTAGTGTAATGACCCCCTAACTCATATAATACTTACCTCTATTAGAGTAACGGAAGCATATAAAGTTTAAGTAAATTTTTCACTTTTCCCATGTCAGGGAACATCGGAGGGTCGCTATCAGTTGAGTGTAACCCAAATAGACTCTTCTCACAGTCCATTCAGATTCCACTCAACCTTACATCCTAAGTAGCATTTCTATTTTCATATACAAACCATAACATGCTCTAGAATATCAATACTAATAACCATGCAAATTCAGAACACTAAATCCATTCAAATTCAATTCAAAATAAACCATTCTTCAATGTATTCATTCTACCAAAAATCTAGCAGAGTTTCCCCTAAAAACTAGACATTTTCCATAAATATAAACAGCCCAAATCTATAATTACATCCAGTAAAATCCATCAACAATCAAAAACAATAGCACAGATAAATATATATACATAATAGCCTAACTAAGCTGCAATGTCAATCAGCTATCCTACTTCTGCCCAGCTATCTCCTAGGCATTCCTTATTCCTGATCATCTGAGCAAACAACTTCATGAGATGGTTAAATCCCAATAGAGAAATTTACAATTTACAGTACTAAAACAGTTGGATACTCAGCTGTGACAATGCACAGAAAACATCTCCCCATATTCAAATTAAATGCATGTGAATTACTGTATTCTTTAAAATATAAGGCACATGGGAAATTGATGCAAATAATAAAATGAGCATAAAATATTTATTTTGAAAATTTATATTGAAATTCTTATTTTAAATCATGCCTGGGGTTTTCATATACTTATCAGCCACAAGTCTCATGTGACTATTCATTATTCTTTCCAATTGCATGTCGTTTTTTAGAAAACATCATTTTTATGTTAGGTGTGATCCGTAACACCAATCACCCGAAAACACGTCTATATTGTGAGTGTGATCCGTGACACCAAGCACTCGCTCAAGGACCGGGTGAGAATCAACATCCAAGGCGTCTCGTGCACAAACGCTAATTCTCATCCTCATAGAGTTTATTCAAAACTACATACTCATAGCCGACCAATTCTCAAGGATATTATACTTAAACCAAAACATTACCCTATATAGGTTATCCCCCCTTATACACCTTAAACCTTCGGCAATTGATCCTAATTAGTTCCCTGGGAAATTAATCAAATTCTTAGGCGGGTTTCTCTTTCAATTAGGCTTTCCTACATCAGTTTATCAAAATTCCTAGGCCGGTCTAGTCCTTAAACATGTTCGGGGTTAATTTTGATATGAAAACATCAAATTGGGGCATTTTAAACCATACCGGGGGTTTTGGAAGCTTGAAATATGATTCTGGCCACTTTTCGACAACTCCAGAGATGGTGCACGGTAGAGCACGGCAGCAGACGGTGGCTGACGGCAACACATGGCGGTGGACAGTTATTGGGGTCGAAAGTTGCACCAAAATGTAGCCCGCAACTCGAGAATGCCAGATCTAGGGTCCGTTTGGCGAAACATGGTCGTTTAGATGACGTTTTCTGGTGACAAAGGTGGTGGACGATGGAACTATTTTTCCCCTGTTCTGGGCGCGTTGCGATGGTGCTCACCGGTTGGAAGCTGGAGGAAGAAGCTGGCAGCTCAAGATACCTAACTGTGGTGGCAGTGTGGCCGGACGGCATCGGACAGCAGAGATCACGGCGAAAGAAGAAATTTGTAACAGAGGGAAAATAAGCTGTTTTCAGCCTCTGTGGCATTCGTCGGTGGTTGGGGATGGTGGCTAGAGGTCAGAGACGTCGAGCTGCACTTGTAGCTGGGTCCAGTGGTGGCACAGGGTGACATTTTCGGTGGTGCACGGTGGCTCGTGAATGAGAGGAGATAAGAGAGAGAAAATGTAGGCAGGAGAGAGAGAGAAAAGGAAAAATGAGAGGGAAAAGTGGAGTTTTGGAATTTTAAGGCCTTTAGGGGCATTTTGGTATTTTTCCACTTCACCCGGGGGAAATTTTGGATGTATTCTCTAATCTAGGCAAGAATACAAATCCACATGGAAGGATTTTGGACTCCTTTTGAGGATTTAAGGCCTTCCAATTTACCTGTTAATTCCCTAAAGCCAGACTGGGTTTTTCTCTGTCAGATCAGATTTTGACTGCAAAAAATTTCCAAATTTTAATCGTAGACTCAGAGAATTACGCTGAATTCGATTTAAAAAAAATCTAAATTTATTTTACCCAATTAATTTATTTTAAAATTTTGGATTATTACAGCTAGCAATTTCACGAAAATCATTCCACAGGGTGTTTCGCAGGTGATGATGATGTGGGTTTCCATACACCATGGTAAACCAATATTTCTAATCAGCTCGCTGGATTTTTTTGATGTGAATAAGGTGTTTTTTCATTCTTAGGATTTTGATATCAAATTTGTTATCGTTCCAAGTAAGCCAAATTCCACCTGTAAAACCTTCAGCTTCCATGCAAATAGCACCTTTCAAGCTTAATCTCTTCATAAATGTGTCTACATTTTTTCCACTAATTTTAATTTCTAACAAGGCAATAAAACTTGCATTGTGCATATCAACTAAATCGGCTTTTTTACCTTAGCATGATAGTTAGGGTCCCTATTCTTCAAAATGTCCCACTAAGTATCTTAATTACCTCATATGTGACGAGTTATTTTTTGTTATTATTATTATTTAAAGGACCTCATGGTATAGAACCACAAGGCCCATATGGCCCTCGTGGTTCTATACCATAAGGGCTAACTTGGTTAGACTGGCCCTCTAGTCATGCATTGGTCATTTCAAACAAGACCAGACATGAAAAGTATGGATTTAAAAACAAAAAAAAGGTTTGAACTCCTATAAATGCATCAAAACTCATTTCATTTCAAACTTCCTACTTCCATTCGAAAATCCTTCACCAAATTGCTTCCATTTTCTTAAGGGTGTTGGAATCATTCACACCCTAAAGCATAACCCCATCTGCCATCACTGAATTGGATCAATTTTTTTGGGAAATTTTCAAGCTTTAGGCCAATAGGGTGCGTTCTTTGCTACACACAAAAATATAACATTTAAGAGGATTGGGGTGATAGAAATACAAAGAAAGAAGAGTGGGGTTTCGCTTTTACTTGAGAATGAATCATCAATTAAACTCCTATGAATTTTTATTTTGTTATTAAAATATATGCTAGATATTTATTATTAGTTTTTTTATTAATATGATTTGAATTTTTTTCTGTAATTAATTTTTTATTTAAAATAACTATTGTAAAATAATAAACTTGTAAAACAAAAGTCAAAACATAAATATTTATTCTCTCATTGTATAATTTAAATGTTAGTAGGAAAGAAATATATTATATATAGATATAAAGTAAAAAGAATAAACTTATCATGTTGTCATGAATACACACACACACACACACGTAATCAATTTTTGTATGGATAGTTAACATTTTGATACGTTTGAAATATAATTTTTTTAGTAGCTTTTTTAAATTTGTAATATATAGTTTATATATATTTTTTAAATCCAAGAAAATACAGAAATTTTAATAAATATACTATTTCAATAAGTTAAATATTTTTATATGATAATTTTTTATAATATTTGTATTAACTAATATGGATATTTATATTTTTATAAATTTAATTCTATTCTTATATGCTTATTTTTTAATATCCTTTGTTTCTTCTATTTTTTTTTTTGTTATTAGATTTTAGATATCCTTTATCTTGTGCAATATAATTGTATGTTTTCGTAAGATATCCTTTATTATTATTTTTTTGGGCATTTGTATATTTATTTTTGCTTGTTATTTAAATATTATATAAATAATTTACTTTTATCATATATATTATATTTATGTTCAATTTTTTAAAATAATATTTAAATTATTGAGGCATGAAAAACTAGTTTGTAAATTGTATAAATTTATAATTAATATTTAAAAAACAAACAACAAATATACATATATGTTTTTACTTTTTTTTTACACATCCATTATTATAAATGTGTACAAACAGAGAATAAATATTTAGAAAATATTGGGCACAAGATATTTTAAGTTTTTTATTATTTAGGCAAGTGTTAGATTGGCCCTTGTGGTGGTTGACCATAAAGGTTAGCCTAATTTGATTGGCCCTCGTGGTTTCGTACCAGGAGGTCTAGTTTGATTTGATTAGGCCTCGTGGTTCCTTACCATAAGGCCCTTAAAAAAATTCAAACAATAACTTGTCACATATGAGACAATTAAGAAATCTAGTAGGACATTTTGAAGAATAAGGACCTTAATTATCATATTAGGGTCGAATAGCCAACTAAATCATTGATTAAAGAAGGAAAGGTTTTTTTCCCCTACCCCTCTACAGTTCCAAGAAATAAAATTCATAATAAAAGAGATAAAAGAGGAGAGAATTCTTTCAAAAATTATTATGGTACACTATAGTTACACCCAGCATTGACAAGACGTCCTCTCCACTATTCTTCAACCATTGTTCACCAATTTTGATGAGTTGGAGTGAGTTCACAGGGTTGGGTGGTTTTTTTAGTTGTGGAATGCCTTCTATCTACATTTCTGCCATGGTGGGATTATAGTTAATTGGGTTTATTTTTTATGGCCCATCTTTTCCAATTGATTGGGTTAGAGTCATAGGCCTTGCAATTGGGCCTAGTCTGATCGATTTCTTCATAGGGGTTTCAATTAATTTTCCTTTTCCTTTCATATCCCCTTTGCCACTTAGCTTCATATGTTCCCTTATACGATCACGTGTTTTCTTTAGATCAATGACTGCATGCTTGGTATTTTTTCTGTTTCACTCCCAAGGCATTCTTTTTGTACTATTACAATGTGGCTTTGCTTTTGGAGCATTAGTAGAATCATGCATGATTGGTTCCATAATCCTTTGAGGCTTCAAGATTATCAGTTCTACCACTGTCATTAGGATTTTTTCTTGATTGCTCTTGTTGACTTGTGTTGGGATTTGATCTTCCATATTGTCTTCTACTAAATCAGTAAAAATTCTAAAACAAGATCTTGATTCATTAATTGCAGATTTCTTCACCATGTTTTAGTTTCGTCCCACCATATTGCCACCATTATTATCACGTGTCATCGTGATATTCTCTTTCTTACCCATAGTTCTTCTGTTAGTCTTTATGGCAATCATCCAAGGGCTGAAAACTCCTCTTTCCCCTTCATCTTGGATATTGATTAATGATGACATAGTATTATCTTGAGGTTTACTCAAATCAATATATCGACCCTTTGGATTATTAAGGATACAATCTTTTTGTTTGTGATCTTAGTAGCCATATGTGGAGCACACCATGTGTAAGTGCTCATATTCAATGGTTCTAGTCTTCTTGTAGAGGGTGAACTTAACCAAAAATTGTTTACTTAGGTCTACTTCCAAGAAAATTATGGCAAACCTGCCTCGTTTCACTATAAGCACATTCTGCTGTAGGTGGAGAGTGTTTTCATCAATTTTTAGGGTTCTACCAATCTTGTTACTAAGCCTTTTCAAGAAGATCTAGTTGTAATATTTGAAGGGTAGGCTAGGAATTCTAACCCAAATAGCTATGTTGTTAAACTTGTCCTCAAAGGGATCAATGTAACAACCGAAAATGTTTTTAAAAGATAAAACCTAATTTTTAACGCTAATTCCAATCAAACGAAGCCTAGCATGACTTTCGAGGATGGTGATTTGAAACAGAAGGTTGTTTGAAGTCAGAAACACGATCGAATGGAAAGAAACGCAATCCAGCGATTAAGAATTGACGGACAATGTTTTGTGCATCAATTTCACTGACAGAGGCCAAAACCTTTACATAGAAACCCGTGCCGACGTCTGGAAGGAAGCCAACACCCTAAAGTATTCCCGGGTGGTCCAAGAAAAGTCAAAATTTCCCCCGGAGGCTTTAAATTTCCGGAATCCCTCTATTTCTATCAAATCTCTCTCTCCTCACCTCACTTTCTCTCTCCTCTCTCTCCTCCTTCCTCCACCTTTTGCCGCCACCCTAGCCACCGTGGGCCACCACCTAGCATACCAATTGACAGCCCTCGCCACCCACAACCTCCAGCAACCACCCACGGCCACCAACGGCAACCAACGCCGCCGAAAAATGGCGTTTTCTTCCCCCATCATGCGAAAACTTAACCAGCTGAGATCGCCATCGTCTGCCACCGTTGGCCGTCACTGCCCCCACCATCGTGTATCTTGAGCTACCAGCTTCCTCCACCAGCTTGTCGACGTCAAATGGAGGTCCGAAGTGCCCGGATCGAGGCATTTTCCATCCGCCGTGCGTAAACTTTCGTGGCCAAAAAACACCATCCAAATGGCCGTGAACCGTCGCGTCACTACCATATTCAGACTCCTGATCTTGCAGGCTTCACTGTGGTGTAAATTTCGAGGCCAACCGCACCCCTCTGTTGTACATCGCCGTGCGTCGCCGTGCCAGAGCATCTGGATATGCACCGGGAGAAACCGAGACCACCCCAAGACAGAATTCCATCATCCGATCACATTGGTAAGGTTTGATTTCCCAAAAACTGATGAATTCTGATTGATATAGCTGCCGAACGTAATTAGGAAATAAATTGACCTAGGTATTAGGGCAACCGGACTTAGAATTGTTAAACGGATGACGTGACAAGCTTGAATATTCAATTTAATGTCCAGGAAATTAATTGGGCTCAGAAACTGAGACTACGTGAAGTTTTGAATCGATTTGGAGCGACAGGAGACCAGGAAGGATAATTTACGCTTCCCAAACGTTAGAATTGACCTTGTGGATACCTAAACGATTTAGATTATTTGCATGGATTTACGTGCTACTTTCTATGGAATAAAGTGCATGCCTGTGTGCTGGATATCCTAATTGCATGTTAGACACTTTGTTTATCAAGTTTAGATGCCCTTAGGACAGATTTACTTAGGGTAGGATACTTGATAGCCAGTATGGGACGGCCGTTAAGTATCCCGAGTACAAGGAGTTTTTAATTGACATTATTTTTACCAGATTGAGCCTGTATTGCGTTAGGGATCACGTGATAAATCAGGATGACCCTAAGAAAGGTTTAAGGAGTATAAGGGGGGATAGCCTACACGGGGAAACGTTGTGATTTAGGCGTAATACCCCAGAACCCTGAGGAATAGCCGGCCGTGAGCATGTGAGTTCAAATAGACTTTATGAGGATGAGAATTGGCGTATGTGCACATGCTAGGGGACGCCCTAAATGTTGATTCTCACCCGGTCCTTAAGTGAGTGATTGGTGTTACGGATCACACTCACAATATAGGCTAGATTCGGGTGATTGGTGTTACAGATCACACCCAACGATAGGAGAGGTAATCTCTCTAGATGACGTGCAATTGGATGATGATTTAGACTTGGTCACAGAGGATTTGTGGCCAACATGGATTTAGATACACCGGGCATGGAATTTAACCTGATTTCTATGATTGATTTTTAAAAGAACTGGATTTTTGTGATTTTGATTATTTTTCTTGAATTCCATGTGACAAAATGATTTTAAAGATAAGGTATTCTACTAATTTCGAACTAATTTCGGGAAGTTATTTTCGGTGCTCGCACCGCTGAGTATTCAACCAGATTTTGAATTGTATTTGAACTGTAAATTATTATACTGGGATTTTATATCTCACCAGGTTGTTTACTCAGATGAACAGGGACAGGGACAGGAACCTAGGCGTTAGCTGGACGATGATTTGATGATAGACAGAAGAACGGCTTAGTCTAGGCTTGACTTTCATTGTATATATTTTGATGATAATGCTGTATATTGGTCTTCTATAATTTATTTATTCTGTTGATTTTGGACTGGCTGTGTATATTTAAACAAGTGACTGTTCTATTATGGATATGTCCGAAATATAGAGAAAACTCTGCCAAATTTTTGGTAGGGTTTCTCGATGTAAACTTGTGGAATTAAGTTGGAATTTGTATGAATGATTGTATGCCGTATGTATGGATTTTAGTTTTCATTCCAGAGTAATGTATGATGTATGTATGCATAATTAGTTTAGCTGCATGTGAATTAGGGTTGAACAAAATCCGAATGGACAACGGGGAGTCTATTTGGGTTACGCTTAAGCAGTAGCAATCCCCTGACATTCCCACATCGGGAATAACTACTTAGAAAAACCCATATGCTTCCGCTAATTAGATAAAGGATGATGTATGATGTATTAGGGGGTCGTTACAATCAAAGTTTAGTTGCCATCTTTGGACAACAAGGTAGTGATAAAAAATAAGTCAAGGATCTTCATGTATAGAATAATTATAATCCCTTGATGCACTACCAATGCAACTACACCTAAATCAATGAACCTATCAATGCAATCTAGTGCAATGGTGAGTATCAAGGTCGTATCCCTTGAGAATGGTAAAGCCCAGAGTTACTTCTTGTTATTTGTTATCTAGCCTAAGAATAGAAGTAAGTGTTTTCTAACTAAACTAATGCTTAAATAGTAAATGATCAATGATAATTGGTGAGAAGGGAATTAAATCAAGAAAAGAAAGAAAATCCACAGGGCACCTTTACTGGTTGGCAAACACAACAAAATAATGAACTGTTGAATATGATTTCTGCATTCCTGTGAATGAATTCTAATTCAAGTTCAACTTCACTGTCATTACAATTAAACTTCTTAAACCTAAGAACCTATCACTAGAAGTTCTTCCTAATGATTGATTTTAGATCTGCATTATCATTTTAATTCTTTGCTATTAAGGGGCATAAGATCATTACGTCTTAATCTGGTAATTAATTAACCTTAGTTCTAAGTGAAAATTAACTATTCATTACAATTAGGTGTCCAATTCCAGTTAGAATTTTTCGATTACTAAAAGAAATCTAGATAGTATTCTATACAACTTCTTGTAAAGAAAACCAAACATTAATTCATAATTGCAAGAAAGGTCACAAAATCAAATTCAATTTTCATTCTTTCAAAACAAAAATACCAACATAGTAAAGTATGCCAATGGGTTTAACAAATCTATCTACTCATTTTCATGGGTACAATAACCAAAAAATAAATTACAAATAAGGAAGAAGAAAAATAAAACATGTACACCCTTATTCTCTTAAATGGTTGACGCACAGCCTTGATCTCCAATCTCTAAGTGAATAAAATTTTGATTGCCTCCTGACGTACTTTCGATCTCCTCTTCCAATCTCCAACGGAACTCCAAAGGTTGTAAATCAAATGTTCAGGGTCTTCCCTTTAGTTTCTAGAATGTCTCTCTAAGTTTTAAATGGAGGTGAAAGATCAAAAATCATGGAACCCCGTTCTCTAATATCTACATTTTTCAAGTCTCTAGGTATGTTCTAAATTTATAAATTTCTCAATTTCATACCTAAAAGATTGCTTTTAAATTGCCCTAAGTTACTTGAAATGGGAGAGGGACCAAATTGAAAAGAAATTCTAGGGACTAAAGTGAAAAAGGGGAAAATTTGTCAAAATATCTAAGGCATAATCATTACGCCTCCAAAATATCTAACATATTTATGACACGAAATCATGACATCAAAAAAATATCCAAAATGCAATGATTACATTGGAAAATATTTGAAGGCTATGATAACCTTGGAAAAATATCCTAAGGGCAAAATAGTTAATTTTTATCCAAGGGTAAAATAGTGATTTTACTTAGAAAAAAAATTATGAAAATTTTCCTCAAGGTTATTCCCCTGCATTTTTTGAAAATTTGGAAGCAAGTAAGGGGTAAAATAGTCATTTTGCAAAAAAGGGCAAAATGGTAATTTTACACCTTATGGGTAAAATGGACTTTTCATCATGACAATTTTTATGGAGTTTATATCTCACCATTTTTCCAAATTTTGAAGTAAAAGGAGGGGCAAAATGGTCTTTTTATCACTAGAGGCAAAATGGTCATTTTTCCACCTAATTAAATCCTCCTAAAGCAAGAGAAAATGACAGGCAAAAGGAAGGAGAGAAGGAACATGGCCGAGAAGGGAGAAAGGAGACGGAGAAAGAGGAAAAAGGGAAGAAAAGCTTAAGGGAATTCCATTTTCATTGCTAAAGCAAGGTAGCTTGACATTCTTACATCACTATTTCCATGTTTTATGATAATTTTCAAGCTTTAAAACTCTCCCATGGCTAAATGAATAGTGATGTTCATCTCTTTACATTCTTGAAATGTCAAAAATTCAATTGGAAATTGCTTATAATGTTGTATGGATGTATTATTGAGTGTTGATTACAATTTTTAAAGTGTTTATGACAAGTTGGAAGTTTTTCCTGCCATTTCCATGAAAACCCCAATTCATGAAAAGTGATTGTATAATGCATGGATTGTCATGATTTTGTTGGGTAAATTGTGTTTTATGATTAATTATTGATGAAAACGGGATAAATGAGAAGTTTGTATGAAAATTACATGGATTCCCATTCTTCCCCATTTTGGCCGTGGATATGTCCCTTTGTAAGAAGGGGAGTTTTGCTTAAATTTTGCTTAATTATCTTGCTATTGTCTCGGCCATAGATAAAGGAGGGAAGGATAATTGATGCTTTGATGAAATTGCATGATTTTCCCTTTTTCTTCCATTTGGCTCAGAGCACTATGTTTGTTGTGAAGGGAATTTTGTAAAAATTTCCCTTATAACCATGCTAGCATTTCAGTCACATGCAAGGGAAAAAGGGAAAATTGATGTTTTGTTGAAATTGTTCCATTTTCTCTATTTTAGTTGTCTTGGCCGAGAGCATGAAGGGACTTTTTATGGAAAATTTTTTTATCAATGTGCATCATGGTTTCAGTTTAGGCATGAGAGAAAAGAGAAAAGATGTATTGATGAATTGTCTAGTGTATAAACTTTCAAAATCATGAAATCCTAGCATTAGAAATGTATAGCTATGAATGTGGGAAATTGTATGTATGTATACCTATAGGTACATTATGAGAAAAGAATACTTATAGGTATGCATGGTTATGTTAAGAGTGAAGTGGAATGGTATGACAAAATAAAGTGTTGAAAGTTCCCCTTAGGACCCTTAATGTGAAATGAAATGAGAATTGGGAATTGTATAGAAATGGAAGGAAGATCATGTGAATATGTTTATATAATGGCAAGAGTGGAAGATAGGGAATTTAAAGTGAGAAATTCTTATTTTTCCCTTGAATTTTTCTCTTTGGCTGAGAGCATTACCTTTTATATCTACGCAATTTAGTTATGAAATTGTTAACACACATAAGGGTCATAATTTTAGTAAAAATATAGTATCATGAAAGAATCAAATAGTAGAAGGGAAATATAGACAAGAAAAGGAAAACATGTAAAGAAAGGAAAACATGGAATAGAAAGAAAGAGGACTTAGAAGAAGTATTTCCAATGTATGTTCTAGGATAGATAGGCTTGTGACCAAGTGACCAATTGTCAATATGGGATAGCCGTTAGGAATTCCATGATTGTGTCATGAAATTGGATGGTAAAACATCCACTCGATATGAAAAGTTTAAAAAACACCATGATGATTGAAAATTCTAAGTTAGTGTAACCTAGTTAGCTAATAATAAAATGGAACATTTACTTAGAATTTAGCATAGTCATAGGTATAGGCCTAATCATCCTATTATATATAGGGGAGATAGTGTACTGGGAAATGATCCACTAGAAAAGTGGTGGTGATCCATAGCATCATGATCTACCCAAAAGCGAAGAGGAAATGATCTACGTAGTTAGCATTGATCCCACGAGCTTAATTTGAACAGTTTTCTTGGATCCACTGGGAGACACCTTATATAGCACCAATGGTAGAATTGTCACATAAAGAATAAAATTATCTCGCTCATGTAAGTAGTGGTACGTGGAGCAGCTCATTGGGTGACTCTCCCAATACATAAGTCTTCCTTTCAAAGAGTTATGGATTTTAGCCAAAGATTAATTACTGTTTTCCTTATGATGTATATTTGTTTTCCTATGAATGATAAATAGTTTACCTATATGTACTTATACCTGAAAATGTTTTTCCTATGATCATGATAATGAATAGTATGTATGGTGAACTATTGTAATAAACTATCATATAGTATACTCATTGATGCATGCCATACACATTAAAGAAAGTTATACATGTATTCCAATAGAATGAACTGTATTTTAATAAAGAATGTAGAACTATTTTCCATATCACTATGGTGGTACATACTAGTATTTTCAAAAATAAAATGGATTGTTTAGCTACTAAGAAATTATTTCTCATGAGTGCATCTGGTATGTATCAGATGCCTAGATACATGGTTTGGTTAGAGTTTGATGTGGCGTAAGTGGATCTTCCCTTTCTAGGCACGTTTTCTATAATTTAGGCCATATATGTGGTGACAGTCATGGAAGTTTATCCTCTGTAGATGGAGTGAAGATGAAAATTTTTGGATATAATGTAATTAAGTAGAACTACTCCATTTATCCTAATTCTCTTATATTTTGGTAATGGAATTAAGATAAGTCATTTTTTGATGTATATAATGAGATGGGCATATATATCAAGATATGTGAATTTTATCCACTAGTAGAAATTTTGTAAAAGGGTTTGAGTGATAGGTTTTTTGTCTCCTTACCCTAAGAAATAGTATATACTTTGCATATCCTGAAATATATGTATATGACATTGCAAATATTAAATGAAATGGAAATTGTATAAATGAAGTTTTTAAATTTTTTGCTATGTTGTTATTTAAATAATGTCTTTAATTATTTAGTCTTTCGCATTGCAATGTATGAGTAAAATACCTGAGTAATGAATCCTAAGCCTAATCAATCATGAAATGGAAATTAAAATCTTACTCAGGTAATAAACAAGGATAAAGCATAAGGATAACAAACCAGTCTTGTAACCATAAGATTTCTATTGAAATTAATATATTTTCTTAAGTAAAGGCTATAAGATTGGGGTGTTATACATTCTCTCTGTCAGCTTCTCCCTTTTATAGCCAAACTCCAACATGCCTGTGTACATGGTAACCATGTTCATGTGGAAGGTAAGCAAGTTTAAACAGGCACTTGTGATCCACTAAAAATCTCTCAGCTCTTTCAAGGAAAACCTTTCCCTAAATATCTTTAAACTTTTGAAATGACAGAATTTGTTTAAGAAAAGGAACTCTCTCTCTTTCAAAGTAAATGATACAAGTGAAGAGCTATAGAGGATAATAGCAACATAAGCTCACGAAGACTTTTAGAAGACTGATTTAGAAGAATGTGGCTTATTATTTTAGGCTTTCCTGAAGCTGTATTTATAGAATTTTTGCAAGAGAAAATGTTAAAAATTTGTTCAAGAGCAAATCAGATTGTATCTCTACAAAAATAGCCGTTTGTACTTTGCTTGATGTCACCTATGCACTCTACAAGTTGACTACAGGCAGGCAGCAGTTGATTATCTCTTCGATGGCACTTGACTGGTGGCATTTTGAAAAATAATTTTTCAAAAATAGTGCTGTGGCAGTCAATTACTATATCATGGCAGTCGACTGTTGTTCCTTGAGTGAAAGCCTTTCAGTTTCCAGTGGGCTAGCAGTCAACCTTTAAGATCTAGTGGTCAACTGGTAGCTCTCTGTTAGCTATTAGTCAACTGATAGAGTTCTGGCAGTCGACTTGTAGCCTTCTATTTGAATTTTTCAAAGCTTTAATTCTACCAATTGACTGCTATAGTGTGCAAGTCGACTTCTAGGTGAAAAATTGGTCTTTTAATGAAAAATTTATTTTGTAAGAGCCACTTAGTCTTTGAAAAGAAGTTTCAAAAGTTTTGGGAAAGGATTTTAAACTCAAGTTTCTATTATACCTTTACAATTCAAGTCCTAATAAATTATCTAATTCTTGTTCTTCTTGGTTTGCATTGATAAGCCCTTGGATTTGAATTTTCCTAAAATAATTTAATTTGTTTGTTATCATAAAAAAATCTTTAAGAGCCAATGCTCAATGAGTCAACAGGTCTCCCTTTTAGTGTCCAGAATATGTCTCTCTAAGTTTTGAATGGAGTTGAAAGATCAAAAATCATGGAACCCCATTCTCTCTATCAGCTTCTCCCTTTTATAGTCAAACTCTAACACGCCTATATACATGGCAACCACGTCCGTGTGGAAGGTAAACACACCTATTTTCTCACAACCTCGACTGTGTTTCATGCTAAAAACCTCTAACACGCCTGTTTTAAGGATAACACAACCGTTTTCATGGAAAATAAGCCCACCACTGTGGTTCCAAGGCTAGCATGGCCGTACACAGCATCATTTCCTTCAAAATGGCCATGTAGAAATGAGCATGGCCATGTTAGACACCATTTTCTCCAACATGGCCTTGTAGGAGTGAGCATGGCCATGTCTAACTTCAATTTCCCTAACGTGGGCATGTAGGAGTGAGCCTAGGCATCTCCAACTTCAATTTCTCCAACATGGGCATGTAGGAGTAAGCATGGGCATGTAGGAGTGAGCATGGGCATGTCCAAGGCTGTTTCCTTCCATATGGCTGTGTTCTTCCATGTTTTTTGGCTATTTGGGACTCCAAAATGAATCTACTGCTGATGATGACTTGTAAAACTCTTGAAATGAGAAAGGATACAAACTTAGGTGATTCTTGGAATAAAAACACATAAAATGCTCAAAAGATAGACAAATAATATCAAGAAAATATGTGTAAAATAAGGCACATCAAATCACCCCACACTTAAGCCTTTGCTTTTCCTCAAGCAAACATTAACTCATTCATCAAAAAAATAGCAATAGTCCTTCAAAAATCCATATGCAGTCCACAGTTAATAATGCCTAACATATCTTAAGCGATGCTTAATTATGACTCAAATTACAAAACCTTGATACATAATGAAAATAATAACAATACATACACAACTTAACCAAAAACTCAATGTCAACTGTTTAAGAACCAATGCCTCACAGGGATCACTCAAATCACTCAAAGTGTATAAAGGTAATGTACAAATCCCTTAAGCAATTTCACAAGAACTTGCTTACCATATGCTTGCTTATAAATCTTATCTCCACTACTAAAAAAAATTGAACACCAAGATCAAAGGGTCTTGACAAGGTTGTAATGGGATTGAGGTAAAGGTAAGAGAAAATTGGGAGAAAGGGGTAATCATATATTCTGAAAATTCATGCAATATCGAATTATGGAAACTCCAAGGATTAAATACAACAAAGTGCTATACACATAAGATTTTCACCAAGTTTCCAATGAAGTAGGGGATGCTCAAAGATTAAAACATCCAAGAGTAAAAGGAATAAAGACTGCTCTGATATTCACTTCTTTTTTCTTTTTTTTCTTCAATAATTGCAGTCTTCCTAATATACAACTTTGGATTGAAGGGAACATCTAAAATGAAGAAAAGACTTAGTGAACTATAATCAATTTAGACAGTGCACTTTAATCCAAATATAAAGAGCAAATCACATAAATTCCAGTATATAAGGTGAAGAAGACAATGTAAAGAAAGAAAATGTGAGGTGAAAAGGTGTAAGTAGTGAAGGAAATGTCAAGGCTTAATAGTGGCCAACTAAGGGAAACACAAAGGGTATGCTTTTTGGCCAAAACTAGTTTATCCTAAATTGCCTAAATCATTTCCCAATATTCAACAAGTTAGTAGCCTCAATAAGCATTACAAAGCAAGTTTTGTGTGCATGATTCAATCAAAATGCACACTCAAATCATTGTCATGAATGCTCAAAATAAGCTCAAATATCACATTTAAAGTGTAGCAAGGTTGCATATGGCTCTCAAAAAATTTCATATGAATTATCAATCAAGCAGCGCATGCAATTTGTACTATCAACATCCTAGATCTACATTGAGCAATTTGAAAAATTAGGCAACACCGGTATGATCCGGCCGCGATTAAATATGCATTGGACATAATTAACTAATAAAGTACACTTAAAGGAAACAATCATTGTCTACTCAATATAGAATCATAAATACTTAAAAGACAAACTAAAACTTAAATGCATTAAATCAAGTATCCTATCATTTCTCTAATATCAGCATTATTGCAGCATCAGCAGTAGCATGTACTATCAATATATATAGTCATCCGAAGCTTAACAAAAGAAAAGGAGTTAAAAATGAAAGTACAACACTAGATAAAAGAAAAGAAAAATAAAAGATTCCTACCTCACACTTGAAGAACACATTGTCATTAGTGTGCAGCAAAGGAGACATGCCACAATAAAAATCGAAAGTGACGATATAAATAGAAAAATCTAATAGTATTAAAGTACATAATAAATAAGATAACAGAAAGGAAATAGAGAAAATAAATGAGTTTCTTAAATATTGCCTTGATCTAGCAGATCTGGGGGAGGAGGTGGTATCCTATAAGTGTAGGTGATGGGGTATTTTTTGAGAGAGGCCAAGGTCATCTCCCTCTTATTAGGAGCAAGGTCAGCTAATTTAATCATTTGTAGTTTCTCCCCTTCATCAAGATGAGCGTAACTTAAGTTCTTAGGTGATTTATTTAATTCCAAGATTAGGAGGTCCTTAATTGAAAGTTTCACCTTCTGAACCTCTGACTTGTCAAGAGAAACATAAGGGTCAATATAGCTGCTGGGCTCAGTAAAATTACTGATTTAATCATTTGCAGCTTCTCCCCTTCATCAAGATGAGTGTAGCTTAAGTTCTTAGGTGATTCCTTTAATTCCAAGATTAGGAGGTCCTTAATTGAAAGTTTCACCTTCTACACCTCTGACTTATCAAGAGAAACATAAGTGTCAATATAGTTACTAGGCTTAGTAAAATTGCTAGGCCCATCAGCTAGCAGATAAGTGAGTTGTTCCAACACTTGCTTGTTTGGAAACTCATCCTCATCTCCCTGCAATGCCACCTGCAAAGGGATAGTAAGCAAAAATTCTTGCAATTCTACTTGTAAAGAGTCATCAACCATCATTTCTTACAGTTCAGACTCAACAACATCATCCAAGACATTCACAAAATATATAGTATCATCATGGTCTAAGGAATGTCTCATAGAAGTAGCTAAGTCAGAATAGAGCTTCTCCTGCTTCAATCTAGTAAGTAATGGAATAGGTGGCTGGTTCTCTCTCACAGGACTCTTTTTGTCCTCTATTTACATTGGCTCACTTACCTCAAGCTTTGGCTCATTACTGACTAGAATATCCTGCACAATAGTATTTTCATTAGTCAATAGTAAGGGGCCAGATACTTTCTTACCTAATCTTGAAGTAATAACATTGCAATGCTCCCTTGGATCTGACTCAGTGGTGCAAGGAAATATCTTTGGCTATCTCTCAGCCAACATTTGAGAAATCTGGCTTAACTGATTTTTCATGTTCTGAAAAGAAGCTTGTTAATTTCTAAAGGCTATGTACGCCTACTAAATACTGCTCTTTGAAGTAGACATAAACTTCATGATTGATTCCTCCAAACTAGGCTTCTTCTCTTGCCCTTAAGGAAATTGATTTAGAGCAATTTGTTTTTAGGGTTGCTGTTGGTACAAACATTGAAAACTGGGTGGCTACTAGGCATTGTTGTTTCTCCAATTAAAGTTTGGATGGCTGCTCCACCCAGGATTGTATGTGTTATTGTAAGGATTATTCTGCTGTCTTGGGGAATTCCCTATATAATCCACTTGTTCAGAATCAGCAAAACCAAAATTAAAATAAAAAGAAGTGGAAGGGGTAGCAAACATACCTCCTGCATTGCAGTGTACCCTATAATTTGGGCCACCACAAAAATCACCGCCAAATTGTGTTGGTTGTAGTAGAATTTAGAACCAACAATGGCAAAATAACCCAACAACTAAATAGAAAGATCAAAAATAATAAAGGAAAATGGCTAAAGTAACAACTAGCAAATTCACTTTAGTTTTCACACAAAGTCCCCATCAATCGCTCCAGAAACTTGATGCACTGCTAATGCAACTACACCTAAAGAAGTGAACCTATCAATGAATTTTAGTGCAAGGGTGAGTATTAAGGTCGTATCCCTCGGGAACGAGAAAGCCCAGAGTTACTACTTGTTCTTTGTTATCTAGCATAAGAATAGGAGTGAGTGTTTTCTAACTAAACTAATGCTTAAATAGTAAATGATCAACAATAATTATAAGGGAATTAAATCAAGACAAGAAAGTGAACCCAAATGGGACTTGTACTAGTTGGCAAACACAATAGAATAATGAACTATTGAATCTGATTTCTAATACTCGTGAATGAATTCTAATTCAAGTTCAACTGCATTGTCGTTACAATTGAACTTCTTAAACCTAAGAACCTATCACCAAAAGTTCTTCCTAATGATTGATTTTAGATCAACATTATCATTTTAATTCAATGCTATTAAGGGGTGTAAGATCATCAGGTCTTAATCTGACAATTAATTAACCTTAGTTCTAAGTGAAAATTAATTGTTCCTTACAATTAGGTGCCCATTTCAAGTAGAATCGTTCGATTACTAAAAGAAATCTACATAGTATTCCATACAAAGAGAAAACTAAATATTAATTCATAATTGCAAGAAAGGTCACAAAATCAAATTCAATTTTCATACGTTCAAAACAAAAATACCAATATAGTAAAGAACCCTAATGAGTTTAACAAATCTAGCTACTCATGTTCATGGGTACAACAACCAGAAAATAAATTACAAAGAAGGAAGAAGAAAAAGAAAACATGCATGCCCTTATTCTCTCAAATGGCAAACACATAGCCTCGATCTCCAATCTCTAAGTGAATAAAATTCTAAATGCCTCCTGACATACTTCCGATCCCCTCTTCTTATCTGTCAACTTATCCCTTTTATAGCTAAACTCCAACATGTTTGTGTACATGACAACCACGTCTGTGTGGAAGGTAAACATGCCTATTTTCTGACAACCACGGCCATGTTTCATGCTAAAAAGCTCTAACACTCTCATTTTAAGGATAACACTTCCATTTTCATGGAAAATAAGCCCACCACGTTCTAAGCCTAGCATGGTTGTGCACAACATTATTTCCTTCCAACATGGCCATGTAGAAATGAGCATGGCCATGTTGGGCACCATTTTCTCTAAAATTGCTTTTTAGGAATGAGCATGGCCGTGTTGGACATCATTTTCTCCAACATAGCCGTGTAGGAATGGGCATGGCCATGTTGAACATCATTTTCTCCATCATGGCTATGTAGGAGTGAGCATGGGCGTGTACAACTTCAATTTCTCTAACATGGGCGTGTAGGAGTGAGCATGGGTGTGTCCAACTTTAATTTCTCCAACATGGGCGTGTAGGAGTGAGCATGGGCATGTCCAAGGCAATTTTCTTCTGTATGGCCATGTTCTTCCATGTTTTTTGGCTATTTGGGACTCCGAAATGACTCTAATGCTGATGATGACTTGGTAAAACTCCTAAAATGGGAAAGAATACAAACTTTGGTGATTCTTGGAATAAAAATACATAAAATGCTCATAAGATAGACAAATAATATCACGAAAATATGTGTAAAATAAGGCACATCATCTCTACTAAGAGCAAAACGAATAAGGAAGTAAACTTTATCCATATCTGTAATTTTCATTCCTCCTTTAAGGTTCTAAAGCCTCTGGAGTATAGTATGTAGGTATTTGTATCCAATCTTCTTCCCCATTAGCTTCACTATGAGGGAGCCTCTCCAAGGTTTGGACCACTCTAGTCGTTCCTCCCTAGTAGTGTGGATTATAGGGTTTCTTGGGTCTTCATTCTAGCCATCATCAGGAATAACATCCTCTAGGTTTTCTGCATTATCATATGAGATCTAGTCCCATTCCTCTAGATTAGTGTTTTTTGAAAGTGTTTCCCCCTTGGAAGTTCAATAAAGAGTCTTTATAGGACGCCATTTTTCGTAAGGTCTGAAGACTTTGAGATGCTATGGTTTAAGCATTATGAGGTGCTTTATGATTGATGTCTCTTACGTCTTCCTCCATTCCTTCTTCTAGTTGTTCGTTCTTTGTCATTACTATGATTTTTTTGTTGCTTCGAGCAAGAATGTCAACTTCTTCATCGAAGAGTTCCTTAGTAGCATTCTCAAAGTTCTTGGGCACCATTTTAGTCAATTTTTCCTAATAGTTCTAAAGTGACTCATTATGTGCCTTTTCCATCAGTAAGTTCATGATCATTAACCAAACGTTGAACTAATAAGATGATAAAAATATTTATATTATATACCAACAGGTGGTTGATTAGAGTGGTAAGTACTCTATTCCCCTTAAGCAAAGTATCAAGTTCGAGTTTTGTGTATAAAAAGACCCTAGGAGAGCTCTACTCCCATTATGGGATGTTCACTGGCTCAAATCAGATTAGTTAGAGTTTAGTGGACTTTTGGATACTGGTGTTTCTGATAAAAAAATATTTATATTATATGTATTTGTAAATTTATTTATTAGATTTGAATTTGAGAATTAAAAAAATAAGTCTCCATTTAGATATAGGTTTTTTAAAAAAATTTAGAGATATAAATTTTAAAAGAATGATACCCACACAATACTCATATTAGTTTTATATAAATTTTTAAATGTTATTTTTATATTGTAAATAGATTTATACAACTTATTATATTGAAATAAATATATATTGTGTTATTTATATTAATTTTATAAAAAATTTATATTTTTAATATTTATATATAAATTATTATATTTAATAATTTTATAAAGATAAACTTGTTACTATTTATGTTAATGTTATATATAAAGTTTACATAATAACTATTGTGTGTGTGTGTGTATATATATATATATATTAATTAGTGTCTGATTCCAAAAATTAAAAGAGGATATATATATATATATATTGAAATCTAAAAATAGAATTT
This sequence comes from Senna siamea, assembly GCA_031216115.1. Taxonomy (NCBI): domain Eukaryota; kingdom Viridiplantae; phylum Streptophyta; class Magnoliopsida; order Fabales; family Fabaceae; genus Senna; species Senna siamea. The sequence continues at coordinate 29,257,508 of CM062361.1, read as the reverse complement.
GTACACTAATAAATGGGGTTGGTAGATTTTTTTAGACTAAAATAAAAAAAATTTTGAACTGTAAGTCATGAAGATACTTTTTGTTAACTATAAAAATTAACTTAGAATCCTTTTAAATTTTATAATTGGTGCCAAAAACTCTTCTATTAACTTTTTATCTAAAACCCTTTACGAAAGAGTGATGCGTCAACAAGATTAAATCATACCAAAATGAATAAAACCTGATTGAACTTTAGGCCTTAAGCAAAAATTTCTTCTAAAATTTAGATCTTGTGTAAAAAACTTCCATTCACTTTAGACTTTATGTAGAAAAATTTTTTAAATAATTTAATGTTTCTACATTTCATTAGAGTTTTGGATAAAAGATTTCATAGATGGGATTTTTTTGCACAAATTACAAAGTTTGAGGTGGTTCTAAGATTATTCTTACAGTTGATGAGAGTTATTTGCATATAACTTATAGTTCAAGAATTATAAACATTTTAATCTTTTTTTTTTTTATATTGATGTCAACCAAAGTGTTCAGAATTTAATGGAATAAATTTTTTTCTTTTTATACAGCAAAAAAATACATTAACTTGTAATTCAATTAATGTTTACAAGTTATAAATAAAAATAAAATAATAACACGTTAACTTGAAATCTAATAAATAAAAATATAATAATAACATATTAATTTGATTATAAGTTAACGTATAATTGTGCCTTGTTATGCCTAATTTTTTTCACAAGAACTACAGAATTTGAAAGGCAAAAGATAAAAAATCCAACTAAAGCTTGCTTTTCAGACTCTTTACTGTTCGAGTTAATAAGATTAGGAAAATGTCATTGATTTGACAAATTTTACGAATAATTTTATTTTGGTCTCTTTTTTTGTTAAAAATATAATTTATATTTTCTATGTATCTTAGAAGTATTTTTTTTCTTAAATAAATCCACAAAATTTTAAAAACATTTCAAACAATTTTAAAAATTAATTTTGTTTTTTATTATCATTTAAATTAATATGAATTATCATGTTGAGATAATTTAACGTAGTCTCAAATGACGGCCATCTAATCAGGTGGCATTTATTTTATTAAGTTGAGATTTCCATTTTTCTTTTCTTGGACATGTCACTAATCATATTTAATAAGAAAAGACTTCTCATGAATAAAATTTTTGAATTAAGAGAGAGATAATTATATAAAAATTAAAAAATAAATAAATAAATAATATTTTTTAAATGAATGAAGGTCTAAATTCTTTTTTTCATATCTTTTATTTTATAAACTTTATTTTTTTATTTTATTTTAAAAGACCTAAATTGTATTTAAAATATAATATGTATTGAATTTAATTTTAAAATTTATTTAAATAATTAGTTTTTAAATTTTATTTAGAACAGTTTTTCAAAAAAAAATTAGGTTAAAAAAATATTTTTAAGATCAATAAAAAATATTAATGTAAAATTTGAAATTTTATTTTACTTAAAGTGACCCCATTAATTATGATGCTTTTATGAGCAGGTTCAGTTGAACAGGAGCACTTACACGACATGTTGTGAATGTTGTGAAAAACAGTTATGCAACTAACGTTACTCTTTGCATTTAATTTTTATGAATTTTGTTAATAAGTTCTAGACACAGTTTAAAGTTTTATTTGATTAATTACTAAAATTTTTTGATGTTAAAAATTATTATTTTTATGAATTTTTTTATAAATTTTAAATTATTAAATATTTCATCAATTAATTTAAATAAACCTTAAGCATTTTCATAAGAATATTAATTAGAACTAAATAATCAAGGAGCATTCCTTATCATACTACCTGAAATAACAGGCAATTTAAGATCATACTATTATGCATCCGATTAAAATTACGTCATGGCGGTTGGTCAGTATATGTAACATGGGCATTTAATCCAGGGCTTGGGCCACCTGGTTGTGCGCATGTCCAAGATACAAGTACGTGGGGCCAATGTGGTCCAAGAGACAATTATGGTAATAATTGATGATACTGTGTTTTTAGAGGCAAAGGGTCAAGTTTGGACTCTCATTGGTAAAACCAATAACACCGGAAGGGCATGGGATTAATTTTTACTAAAAATAAATAAATAAATAGCATAGGTTACAACCAAGAGGGAAACGACAAATTAGTACAGTCATATCTGGTTGTAACAACCCATTAAGTAAGCCCTAATGCATTAATTCATTTCTCCCCAACAACAACAAAGGAGGTGATGTGATTTATCTAAATTGGTCAATAAATTACTGAGTTTTTGTAAATATCTTTTTAAAATAGGCTTTATGACTTTTTTTATATTAATAGATGATGACAAAATGATCAGGTTTTTGAATTCAAAATAATTTTTTTTAATTATAAAAGTTAAATCAAAATCTCTATAAACTTGATAATTTATGCATAAAAACCTTTTTATTAATTTTTTAATCTAAAATTTTAATAATAACATATTAATAAAATAAAGTCATACTAAAATATAAAAAAAATAATTTAAACTTTAAGTGTTATGTAAACTTTTTTTTAAAACTTTAAGCCTTGTACATAAAATTTCAGTAAAATTTTGACTTTGTGTAAAAAAATCTCTTTAAAAAATTTGACATGTCCTCCTCTATGATTTCAACTGAAAATGTTAAAATAGAAAGTTTTTACAAATTACGAAGTTTAAAGAAGTTTTAAATTAATTTTTATAATTAAAAAAAATTTATTCATACATAATTTATAATTTAAGGAGAGCATATATATTTTCACCTACAGAAACTACTTATTACGAGGTTTTATCATTGTGAATGAGAAAGGGTTAAAAATAAAAAAATCTTACTACATGAAATTTATTCTAATTAATTTTTGGTTTTTAAGAAATTTTAAAATTAAATAAGTTGTTTCTTCTTTTTTTTAATCCAAAAATAAGTTGTTTCAACTTCAGGGTAAACTGTACTGCAATTAATAAAAATTAGTGCATATGATATTATGTCACGAATTATTGTATCTTATAAAAATACAAGTTGTTTCGAATCATTAAAAATCATTAATATCTCTAATATTCAGCAGGAGGAGGTATCATATTCATTCAAAAGTGTCACATTAATAAGATTTTTTAGACTAATTAATTTAAACCATTTATTACTATCGATAATATACCAGATGTAGTTATGCCTGTACAGAGTTATAAGTGTTTCCATAAGCGACATTTCACAGAGCCTTGTGGATCCCATGACTCCCATCTCAATTTTAATAACCTCACAAGGGGTTTGCAGTTCAGCCTGTCGTTGATTACTGTCTCGTGCACATAAAAGTATATTTATATATAAAATGATAGTATATTTTTAATTAAAAATTATAATAATATATATTAAATGCATATTCATGTTTGAATTTTAAATATATTAAGTATAATATTATAATAAATATTTTAAATATCTCAAATAAATAAAAATAATTTATTTATTTATTATATTAAATACACGAATGATATGAAAGTCTTTCATGATAAATTAAATTTATTAATTACGTTCAATTCACATTAAACATATTTAGGGGTAAGATTAAACATAACTTTTGAATGAAAATAACTTCTCACATAGTGTGAGATTTTGATTTATTTTAATGTAATAATAATAGTTAAATTGACGATAAGTCACAGTACATAAACTATTTAATATGAGATAACAAAGAAATTTAAATAATTTTATTATTTTTAAAAGAATGCATATTGTTTTAAAAAATTAATATCAATATACAAAAATTGGAACAGAAATTTCTACTGTATTATATCAAATATTAGGGAAGTCAAATATGATTTGACAAACCAAACTTGAAAGAAAGTTTAGTATAATTTAGTAAAAAATAATTTATGATGAGTACGGAGGGTACCAAAGGCAGCAAAATTCTGCATAGATAGAGGAAACAAGGAATGCACAAGGTGAAGAGACACCTCAAATTTAACACCCTCAATCTTATAGTTCTTTTTAGTTATTCAGATAATATTATATAATATACTATAAGATTAGTGAGTTACTATTACTTCTACTTTAGTAACATTTTTAATTTTTATCAAGTTGAATAATTAAGTGCTATTAACTTGGGTCTTTACACTCGAGTTCTCACACATAACACAGTAAAATACATATCTCTATACGCATATTAATTAGATACATATATATACAATCACATACATTGATTCCTCTATAAGACATATACCTATAGATTTGTGAGATCAACAATAGTTTGTCAGTTGGGGCAAGGAGGCAGCAACCTTGCCTCTCATACCCTGTAAAAATCTTTCTAGTGGATCATAATGTCCCTCTCACATATCTTGAATACATATATGCCCTCCTCTTTCCTATACATCAAAATAAATCACCTCTATCTTTTCAAAAGATATAATAAGGGATCAGGGTATTAGGACATGTATAGTGCTACTCTAAATATTTACATATCAAAGTATAATCACTATCATGCTACTCCTGAACTAATTCTTTTCAAAATTTGAAATGGTCCAATGTATCTAGATTTAGTTTTTTGGACTTAGTAGCTCTAACAATACATTTGGATCTTTTCTTGATCTCTTTGCAGTACTGGTAAGGTATTTACAAAAGTCACAGTCTTCTCAAAACATTTTAGGACTACATTATTCATAAAGAGCCAGTTCATCTCAAGAATAACATCTTGGTCAACAAGAGGCAAACAAATAAGGTCAACAATAAAAGTTTAATTTTTGACAACAGTGGGAAAATTATAACAAATCAAAGAAGTCACGACATCCTCTCCAATAAGAGTAAAAACAATCAAGTCATAAGGAAAATTAGACGTGGGTAAGTTCAACTTCTTCACATATTCACATGCAATAAATGAATGAGTAACGCTGGAATCAAATAGTACAATTAAAGTAACACCAGTTATCATTCCCTTACCCTTAATCAAGTCATCAGATGAGGTTACTTCCTTGCCTTTTAACATATATATCCTTCCTCTAACAGGGGGTTTAGTCACTTTGGCTGGCTTTTTCATTCGGGGATAATCCATGGAAAAGTATCCTAGCTTGCTAAAAGTGTAGCACACACCCTGGCCACAAGAACATGGATTTCCCACATGACTCTTCCCATATCTTGGAAAATTCCTTACTGTGGTTTGTCCCATTACTGGCTTCTTACCTCCCTATGTTTTACCAAACTTACCATCATTTCCCTAGGCACCCAACTTGCTTCCTTTTATATATATTATTCTTCTGCTTCTGCTTCTCCACCTCTACCAAACCTTTAATGACTATATGACACTTGTTTAAAAAAAGAGCATAATCCCTAATCTCGAACGGATCCACAACATTTTCATTAATGGATTGAACCTTGCCTCCAGGTGCATTGCCTTCCAAGTTTCATTCGATTCGATCTTTCAAGTAAGATGAATATTTGTCTAACTCCTCAAAATCTACCAACTACTCATAAAAAAAAATCCTCCCTTCTCCTTAATCTGCATAAATTCTATTTCCTTCTCATTTTGAACATTGAGGGGAAAGTATTTTTCCAAGAATTCCATCTTAAAGGCATCCCAACTAAGCAAAATCCTCCAAGCCACCATTAACTAATTAGCTCCTTTCCACTAATGTTCAGCATCACTAACTATCATGTACATGGCAAACTGCACCTTCTGTACATCAGTACTCCCTAAAACTTTGAATATCTTCTCCAATTCCCTTAACCACTCGTCAGCTATCTTAGGGTCAAATCACCCTTAAAGGAAGGTGGTTTCATCTTATGGAACTCAGCCCATCCATGATAAGCCTAGATCCCACCACATCCTTCTGGAATTACATCATTAGTGTTATTATGGTTACCATTACCATTCTCCTGAAATTTCTTAAGGATCTGAGTGATGGCGATGACCTGCTCTCTTATAGCTTCGAAAAATGAAAACAAGGCTCGGCATGTGTTTTTCATATGAACTCCTAGCCAAAATTTCTCCTTAAGCCATAATTCATACTACAAATTAAACACCACCTAGGTGATTAGTCTCAATCCTATGACTTCATTCCTCAAGTTAGACTATAACTTTAAGTAGTCTCTTGCCTAGGTTCAATCAACTAGCTTAATGTAGTCTTTTCCTTGAGGAACACTACCCCTTTTCTACCTAGGTCAACTGTGCTCTAATACCATCTATGATGGTATAACAAACCCATCCTACGGTTAAGTTAACTAATGTTTTAGTTATTGATTATTTGCAGAATTGGTGTGTTACTACCTCTTATACTCGATTTAATTTTTAACTTTTACCAACTTAAATATAATTACTTGAGTTAGGTCTGGGACTCTACACTTAGGTTCTCGCACGTGATAGTATCACGACAAAATAAATAATTAACATGATAGAATAAAACATATATGCATATCAACTAACTTCATTCCTTCTTATACTGTTACTTTTACAGATACATTATAACATCCGCTCCTAGTATGATTAAGAGATGCTTGTTAGTTGTTAAATTAAGTTTAATGCTTGTGTATGTTGATTGATAGCATATAGTTGCATTAGTACAAGGCCTAATTGAAAGGAAAGAAAGCTGAGTTAAAGCATGACTTAGGACCAAATTGAAAGGGAAAAACTGAGTGAGGCCAAAGTCATAAAATGGGACAAGGACCAGAATGCAATTAGCAAGACTCAAATATTCAGAAACCCTAAACCCTAGCCCACATAACTCAAACTTCAGAAATTCCTACAAAGAGAAAGATAAGGCCGAGTAGAGAGAGAAGGTGGTGACTTAGGGCAAAAAAGGAAGAGATTGGCTGAAGAAAGAATGGATTTGAGGCCAAAGATTGGTTTTGCAGCAAGGGAAGGACATTTTTAGAACAACATACATGCACATTTCTCATAAATCTAGGTAACAACTCAACTTAAACTCCATTTCTAAAATATGCAACTCTTTACTGGAAAAATGTGATTTATGAATGTGTTGAGTTAAGTTTGGGGTTTAAACCTACATTCTCTATGTTTTTAACTGCTATTGGGTGATGCTTTGTTGAGTAGTTATGCTCATTTATGCTTGTCATTAATTGTGAAAGTGGGCTTAGGCCCTAAGTGCGAAAATGTTGTTTAATATTAGTTTAAAGTGCTATTAAGTTGAGTTTTGGGTCTATTATAGAGGTTATATGAGGTCTAAGTATTGGTGTTGAGTTCTTAGTATGAGAAATTAGTTTGAAAACATGTTTTTGAAGCCAAAATCTAGGTTTAGCAGGGAGTTTATAGTAGATAGAACTCCAACAGCTAACTTCCAGCCTCTGGAAGTCGACTGCTATGTTCTTTGCCTACCCAGAAGGCATTACAGAATGCTAACAGCAGATTACTAGCTCTAGAAATTGACTGCCATGTTCTTAGTTTTCGAAAAAAGTTCCCAGAAAGCTAGCAGCCAACTGCCTCGCTCTAGTAGTCAATTGTCGAGCCTATTTTTCGCTAGCAGTTGACTGCTAAGATTTTAATAGCCAACTAACAGCTCTTGGCCAAGACAAGGTGAATTGGACAGTGAGCTAGCAGCTGACTGTCAATATGGGATCAGTTGACTGCTAGCTCTTTGACTTAGATAATGAGCACAATGACCATTTTAAGAGGTAAATAGCCCAAAATCTCACTTAAACTAAGGGTCTAAACTTGGGATGTAGTGGGTAACATGCAAGAGATAGAGTCACGAGTTAATAAGATGAGAGAATCCTTGTGATAGTGAAATAAATGGAGCAAAAAATATAAGAAAGGCAAGAGGAAAGTATTCTAAGCATATGCATTAGTGGTAGATAAGCTCATGATCGAGTAGCCGATTGTTGGTATAGGACGATCGTTGGGCATTCCACAATTGTGCTATGATTAGGATGGTGAAACATCCACTTGAACTTAGATGATTTTGAAAATACCATGATGGTTGCGAACTTTAAGTTATTGTCATCTTCCAAAGGCCATTAAGAAACACGTACTTAGAGTTAAGCATAACCGTAGACATAAGCCGAGTACCCTGGTGTATATGTTAGGGAATAGTGTACCGAGAGTGTGATCCATCAGAAGGGGGTGGTGACTCCATAGCCCTATGATCTATGAAAGTGGAGTAGATAGGACTTGTCTAGAATTGAACATTGATGTTATTAGTGGATAACCAGTCTTGTTTAGAGAAGGGAGAAATTGGGTAGATCTGACAACTATCCCACTGGTTATGAGATGGTACTCATATCCAGCTGAAGGACACCTTAGATAGTACAAAAGAATTTGGAGTGAATAGTCACACACTTATTCATGTATCTAGTGGTACGTGGAGTTGTTCGCTGGGCGACGCTCCCAATAACTCGTATGTTATGTTCTTCTTGCTCATATGTTAAATGTAAAGGCATGATTATTACCCTATGAGATGTTGAGATGAAAGTTATGATGATATGATAAGGAGTGGACATCCCATTTAAAGTTTATATGTTTTAAATGCACCTACATAAATCTAAGCACATGACTTGAGAGTATGCCTACATGCATTGCATCCCAATAGTATATAGTATGAGTTATACTTTTATGATGAGAAAGAATGTAGAGGTTTTTCGTATAAGCATGGTGGTACAGGTCGGTAAATTTCAAACATTGCTACTGAGATTAATTTCTCACACATATGCTAACGTGTACCAAATGTGTAGATCCTGGCTCGAGAGGAATGTAATCTAAGGAGAGGTACCCTATATGGGGTACATTGAAGTATTTATTTTGGATAGTCTAGGTATGCATTTATGTTATACTAGTCGTTATGTTTTGAGGAAGGCTAGTATGGATTATCTCTTGCATAGCCTTTATTAACTTGGATGTATATGGACTAACTAGAATTATCAGTAGGTAAATTTATGGGTTATGAATGACAAGGATGTTGCCTCCATGTCCAACAACATTTAATGATAATTAACAATTTAGTATGCATGTTAGTGTATAGTTATGTAAAGTAAATTATGTATATGTACACGATTAATTATTTTCGCTGCGATGTTGTGAGAACTCGAGTGTAGAACCCGACCCAAATGGCACTCAATTAAACAATTTGATAACAGTTAAAAATTTACTCGGGTAGAGGTAATAGTGACGCACTATTATTATGATAATTAAATATTATACCTTTTAAGTAACTAAAAGGAACCATAGGCTAATGGGGTGTTACAGGTGTTACATACACATTTATGTAATTCATCTTCTAAGGTATATATATATATATATATATATATGAACATGAATATGTGGCATAGGGTTAGATGTATATATATATATGGTAGCCTTAAGGTTTGGAGGTAACAGGTCTACCACTCAGACCTAACTCAAAGTAGACTTAGTATTAGTTAGGAGCCACATATTCTCTCATATATGTCTATCCTTCCTATGTACAACAAAAGAAAGCCATTAGTTTCTCCAAAATATTATATGGAACTATGGCTAGGGATAGACCATCAAAATATACACATCATATTTATGAACATTATAAGGAATAAGGCTGCTGCAGGTACTGGTCAACTATAGGACTACCTTCCGGAGGTATAATAGGGGATAACTCTATCATAAAAACTACCCAAACATCCCTAATCACGATAATGGACCCCATGGATGAGAGCTCAACAATAGTCATCTCTATTTCAAGGAGGATATGGAATCATGGCATTTAGACAAAACAACAAAATTATGAGATACATAATCCCAGTAGCTAGATCACTTGTTTTGAAAATTACTGATGGTATAAGATGTACTTGTACATAAACTCATACATTCTCCTCGAGTTTACATTCATATAGAAAAATATCTGTTGGATGCAATGCTTGCTTATGTTATGTACTTAATAATGTATGTACAAGAAATTCAACATAAAAAAATTTCATGAGGTGTTCATGTACTTATAAATATGATTATAATCATATCATCATAAAACGTTTCTTCTTAAACAATGCAACATGATCATACTCAACCAATTCATCAAGGAAAACACATATTCTCGGGCCTTACACCCCTTGGGATCTTAAGCCCCATATTTGATCTCATAAAATAAAGAGCATATCATCTCAAAGGCATCACCTAGCGAGCACCTTACCCATCCCCGAGCTCTGCATGAATGAGTACTCTATGGCTCTATGCCCATTGTGGTCCCAAACTATTGTACATTCTGAGGCATCCTTCATTGGATCCAAGTACAAACATATAGATCACCATTCCAAACGGATCATATCTTACTCACGGATCTATAACACCCCAATGTCATAGCCATTTCCATTAAAGGCTTATTTATAAACCATCAAGCTATAAGATTGGCATGTTACTAGTACTTTTATCCTTGATTATTACCTGAGTTTGATTTTTCAATTACCATTTAATATTGGATTAGGTTTGGGTTCTTTTACTTAAGTATTCTTTATTTACACATTGCACAGCGGAAGACTATATAATGAAAATTTCTAATAACACATCGAAAGATGAAACATCATTTATATATATGTATATACTCTTCATTAATGCATATACTCCTCATACATAAATTTCTGGTCCATACATAGGGTAAGGAGGCAATAACCCTGCCACTTAAACCCTTGTTGATATTTTGCTATTACTGTACATAACTTTTACATACTGCTAGAACCCATATTCCCTGCTAAACTATGAATGATCCTAGAAATGGTATTTCAATCAACGTTACCTCTAGCTTCGGTAGTAGGGTATACTTGGTCATATGATACATACCAGGATAATTATGAGAAATAAATTCCCAATAGCCAAACAATCCATTCTTTTGAAAACCTCTGGCATGTACCACCATGATAACATGAAAAATATTCTACATTCTTCTCTTTAAAATACCACACAATCTATTGGGATATTATGCATGATTCACATATACATAAGTATGGCATGTATTTATGAAAGCATAACATAATTCAATATAAGGATAGAGTTCACCATTTATATTATTTCATAACATTATTTCATAATAAAAGCATAACATAGGTATCATGAATATATACATGTTCCATTCATCAATATAAGATTATAAAGATCATAAAATTAGGGAAGTAGGAAAACAATTATATCATTATGGCTAATGCCACTTTTCTTAGAAAAGAAACATAAGAGTATCAGGAAAGTCACCTAGTGAACTACTCCATGTACCACTACCTCCATGAGTGAGTTAATTTAACCATTCATGTGACAATTCTGCCACTGGTACTATCTAAGGCGTCCCTCAGTGGATCCAAGTACCCATTTAAAGGTCATTGCTCTTAGGTAGATTGCTGATATTTTAAATTAAGCTCACGGGATCACTGTTAACTTTACCTAGATCATTTCCTCTTCACTTTTGGGTAGATCAGGATGCTACGAAATCACTAACCCTTACTAGTGGGTCACATTCCTGGTACACTATCTTATACATATACTTTAGGATGATGTGACTTATGCACATGGTTATACTAAATTCTAAGTAAATGTCCCTTTTAATGGCCTTATTTAGTTATACTAACTTAGAATTTGCAACCATCACAGTGTTTTCCTAAATTTCTTATATCCAAGTGGATGTTTTATCATCCAAATTTATGACACAACTGTGGAATATCTAACGATCATCCCATACCGACAATTGGTCACTCGGTCACAAGTCCATTTATCCTAAAGCATACATTAAAGATACTTTCTCTAGTTTCTCTTCGTTCTTTTCTTTCATTTTTTTTCCTTTCCTTGCTTTCATTTCATGATACCTATCTTACATTTCTAAAATATTACCCTTTCTCATTTGACAACATTTTCAAAATTGGATTGTATGGATATGTAAGGTTACACATTCCTTTCATGAAATTTGTAACATATATCATGGATATGGAAGGTTACACATTCCATTTATGAAATGCATAGCACACATCATTATAAAACCTTGCCATAACCACTCATTCCTCTTTTTCTCTTGAATTTGGTCATCATAAAATTCAACATATTTCCTTTTAAGGTTTCATTTCCAAGTTTTGGCCAACACAAGGGAAAAAGAATGAGGTCTCGGACAAGCTTTCTTGCCATAGCCATCCAATTTTCTTTTTCTCTTGAAATTGGCCAACATGAAAATTTAGCATTTTCCTTCACAATTACACTAACAAAATTCAGTCAATTCAAGGGAACAAGAGGGGATGGTCTTGGCCAAGGGAAGTCATTCCATTCCTTTTATACAATTCATAAAATACATCATGAAATAGCCACCCACTTCTTTTTCTCGTGAAATTGGTTAACATAAAGATTTAACATTTTTCCTTCAAAATTATACTAACAAAATTTAGCCAAATTAAGGGAAATTAAGAGTGGTGGTCTTGGGCAAGTAAAGGAAATGAGGGAAAGATGGGGCCTTTTTGCTATTTCTTCCCTTTCTTCCATCCTTGCCATCATTCAAGCATAAAAACAACCATTTTCTTCCATACACATTTTGGCCAAAGGAGGAAAGTAAGGGGAAAATGGAACTTTCATGCCATTTCTTCCCTTTCTTCCATCCTTTACATCATTCAAACATAAAAATATCAATTTTCTTCCATTTTCATACAAATTTCCACACTTTATGCTATCAAACATCAAGGGTTTCCTCACAAAATTAGGTGAACTAATAACTCTTTCCTTCACAATTTTCATGTCAATAACATTCAAAACATTCATAAATACATCCAAAACAATCATACAATCAATAACTAATAGCAAATTTACCATAAAAGAATGTAGAGAGAAAATTTTCCTTTTCCATGAAAACCATAGAAGTTTTCTTTCAAGCAAAACAATCCATAAAACTTGAAATAAAAGGGGTAAAATTGTTTAGCTACCTTGATTTTCCAAGAGAAATGGTGTTTCTATGTCGAATCCTTGCCTTTTCCTTCTTCTTCCTCCCTTCTTCTCCCTTTTTTCCCTCTCGTGCATCTTTTCCTTTCATGAAGGAGATGAAGTTTTAATCCTTTAATGGCAAAATACCAAATTTCCCTTAGTGTAAAATGACCATTTTACCCTTTCTTTATTCTCTTTTTCAAATTCTAAGAGGAGTTTTCCCTTCTATTTAATTTCATGAACCATTTTTGGAAATGTCCATTTTACCCTTATGGCAAAATTACCATTTTGTCCTTTATGTCAAAATGACCTTTCAACCCTTTATTCATCCTCTTTTTTAAAAAAAGTGTAGGGAGATGGCCTTCATGAAAATTGTCATCAAGTTTCTAAGTGAAATTGCTATTTTTATCCTTGAGGTAAAAATTATCATTTTATCCTCAGATGAAATTACCATTTTATCCTTAGGTAAAAATTACCATTTTGTCCTAAGATATTTTCCTAGGGTAATCATAGCTTTTAGGATATTTTTCTTAGATATTTTTCAAAGTAATCATTACTTTTTAGATATTTTACAGCATCATCATTACGCGTCATTAATACGCCCAGATATTTTTCTAACATCATCATTACACTTTAGATATTTTTAGGACCTTTTCTCTTTTCACTTTAGTCCTTCCTTTTTCCTTTCAATTTGGTCCAAATATACTTTAGGAAAAAGCTAGGGTAATTTAACTTAGGCATTTAGGTATGCAATAACCAAAATTCAAGAATTATTAACATACCTAAAAATATAAAAAGGCGGATATCACAAGATCACTACTCCCAGAGTAGATCACATCCATTCCATCCCAGTTGGATCATAAGGTTATGAAATCACCACCTCTTGTCAACAAATTACTTCCCTAGTATTCTATTCACAAATCTATACATTAAGGTGATTCGGCTCAAGCCATAGTTATGCATAGATCACTTCGTTAAGGGTACCCTAACCTATAATTCGTAACTATCATGGCATTTTTGAAATCTCTTTTAAATTTTTGAATGGATGTTTTACCATCCTAATTTGTGGCTCAATTGTGGAATTTCCAATAGCCATCCCATATCGATAATCAAACACTCAAACTTGAGTTTGAGGAGTTATTTGAGATTTAAAACATGAATTTGATGAATTATAAGGCATTATTCACATTCTAAAGCCTACCAGTTGACTTCCTCATCTCTAGTAGTCAACCGATAGCTCTATGTTTAAATAGGGTGTCTGAATCTAAGATTTGGTAGTCAACTTCCTACTTCTAAGAAGTTGGCTACTAACCTATTGTTTCGGGTTCTGGACAGCTCAAGGACCCAAAATTCAACTATTGCCATCACGACAATCGGCTGCTACATTCTTGACCATTTTGAGCAGGGTGAAGAACATGGCAGTTAACTTCTAGAGGTCTGGTAGTCTACTACTACGTCTTAGTCTTCCCTTTAAAATTTAGATTTTGCCCCTGAGCAACCCGTGGAAGACCCCATTTTTATTCTAGATATTAAATCTTAGCCCCTTCAAACTTTAGAGCATTCTAATGTAGAAAATAATTAAAATCTCACCTCAATCCCTCTCAAATCCCATCTTATCTGTTTCTCTAGCATGTAACACTAGAATAGAATTTAGATCTTCCATAAAAGCATCCAATAGTATAATAAACTAGCCTCTAACATATAATAGAAGTAAAGAAACCAGAGAATGTAAGTTTTAATCTCCCATTATGCTTAAAAATCATAAAAGGCATTTTCACCACCATGAATAGTAATTTTTGAAAATAAGGGAGAAAAGGAGATTTATCTACCTTGATCCATGTTTTGGAAGCTGATGATAGTCAAGATAGAGTGTGTGCTAGCCTTAGAGTGATTTTCAAGCCTTGAATCAACACTTTTTGCCTTAGACTTAACTTTCTCTTTCTAGAAGTCTCTTTCTCACTCTAAAAGATTCCACTTTCTCTCTCTTAGATTTAGCCCTTCTCTCTCTCTACTTGGAAGCCTTCTGGCTTCTCTACCTTTGTAGGTCTATTTATACTAAAGGTAGGTAGGGGATGGGGAAAATATGATAAGAAGGGAAAAAAGAAACAAGGTGTGCAATTTGGTCCTTAAACTCACCCTTTAGGAAACTTTAGGTATTGTAACAATGGAATTACCACATTGCCCTTGCAATATTGGTGGGGACAGTAACCTTCCATGGAAAAATTCTCAAATCTACCCCTTGACTACCTTTTTGCCTTTCAATTTGGTCCTTGCATCAAATACATACATTTTACCAGAAAGCAAAGGTTACAAATTGTATCATCCACTCTTATTTTATAAAGATGTTTTGTTAGTTATTAAATAAGTTAAATGCTTATGTTTGTTGCATTAGATTGCATGTAGTTGCATTAAGAGAAGGGACTAAATTTAAAAGAAAAGAGCAGGGACTTGAATGAAAGGAAAAAGTGTTACTAGAGGAAGCTATGTAAGCTTTCCATATCTGGAGGTAGCTTGTCATAATTTTTGCCAAACGTTTTATTGTAGCTACCAAAATTTTGAAATTTCCTACCAATGGTTTAGGGTAAAATGGTAATTTGGCATATAGCCAGAGAAATTATCACTTTAAGCTAAATGATCAAGAATTATAATCAAAACTGGCAATTCTCAGACCACCTATAATAGGGCCAAGTCCTAGAAGCTTTATTTTTGACCTTGCATTCTGAAATCTAAAGAGAGAAAGGGAAACTGACTAGAGAGAGAAAGTGAAGCAAAAAAGAATAAATCTCCATTTTCAATAAGAATTGAATCTAGAAGAGTCTTTAGGAAGGCATCTACCACAATAATCAGTTTACCAGCAAGGAAATAAGGTAACAGAACAACCCAATCCCTCTAATTTTGAATTTCTTTTCATATTGATGAAAATGATAATTTTGATGTTTTTTAAAGTAAGAGAGGAATTAAAACTACATTCTTGATGTTTTTGAATGCTATTGGATGTTTTAAACTACATGAATATACTTATGCATGCTGAAATCAGATTATAAGAAATGGGTTTTTACCAATTGAATGAGAATGGGGTTCAATCCAAGATTTGAGTGAGATTAAATGGTAATTTGGGCTATTTTTATGTGATAAAAGATGCTTACATACTGATATTGAGTTGATGAGGGTCAAAAATGATTTATAAACTCATTCTTGGGCTGAAATCTGGATTAATGGATGATTTGAAAAATAGAGTATAACATACATTTGACGTCTAGCCCTAGCAGTTGACTATCGTGCTCTTCAGTTGCCCAGAAACGAATCCAGTGTGCTAGCAGTCGACTACCAACTCGTGGAAGTCGACTACCATGCTCAAGTTTTTCTAGGAAATTACCAAGAATGGAGCAGTTGACTGTCGGGCTTGTAACAGTTGACTGGTAGCCCTCAGGTTTGGAAATTTTCAATGCAGTAAGCTACAAGTCAACTTCTAGGAGGATGGAAGTCAATTGGTAGGCCTTTTTTTTGGAAAATGAACTCAATGACTTAGTTGAATTATAGTTAGCCTAAAAATTACACTCAAACAAGGGATCTAAACCTAAAATTTTGTAATAGGTAGCATGAGGGATTGTGTATGAAAGGGAAAGATCAAGAATGAAATAAGATGAGATTTAAAAAGGAAAGAGCATGAGAATTGAATAAGAGAAATGAGAATTGTATTCCTAGTATATATATTAATGGCAGATAAGTTCATACTTGAATGACTAATTGCCGATATGAGATGGTAATTAGGTATTCCACAATGCCGTGATAGTTGTAAATTCTAAGTTAGTGAACTAGATGGCGAATTTAAAGATTCATGTACTTGGAATTTTACATAACTATGGTATAAACTGAATCACCTTAAGTTATCTACTTGTGAATAGTATGATGAAATATGATCCATCTGAGACAAATGGTGTCATATAGACTTACAGCCTCGTGATACGAAAGTGCGAAGTAAGAAAATGAACTGTCCGTGGTGGTAGTGAACTCATGTGTTGAGATATACTAGTCCCATTTTAAGTGGAAAGGGGAAGTAAGATATTAGAGGTGATATCAATCCTGCTAGTTTAGGGATGATCTATCGGACAGGTGGCATGGCAAGGACCATTAGGTTACTGTCGGATAAGGGGTGTGACAGGAACCATTAGTGGTGACCTACTTGATAGGGGTTATGGTAGGGACCACAGTAAGTGTGGTAGAGACACTATTGAGTACTTGGATCCATTGGAAGACGCTCTAGATAGTACATGGAAGTTGAAATGAACCACGAGCACAATAAAGTAAAGTGAAATAGAAGAAAAGAAAGAAAGAATGATCATTCATGAGTGCTAAATTTTATGCATGGAGTTGTTCGCTTGGCAACTCTCTTATTTTCTCTTATTATTTTATAATGATTGAGTTTGGCTAAGGCCACTAAGAAATGCTCTAATTTCCTTATTGTTATATATATGGAAATGTTTTTATATGAGAATGATCATGTTACTATTTTAATCTAATAATATATCCTATGTGATGGATATGAGGTAAAATGTGCATGCATTTATAAGTATGATATATGATGACATTCATGCATAGCATCCCAATGGCAATGATATTTTACAAGATGATGAGAAAAGAATGTAGAGTATTTTTCGTATGAGTATAATGGTATAAACTAGCAATTTTATAAATTGGTTGTTATTGCTATTGAGATTTATTCTCATTAAAAATGCTGGTTTGTATCAGATTCCTAGATACGAGGTATTACTGGAGATGGAAGTGGATTAAATGGAGATACCCTTTTTTGGGTACTTCCTATCATTAAGGAATTTTGGGAGTTATTAGTAGTAGAAATTTCCCCAGTACTATAAGAGACAGGGGATGACATTTTGAATATTTTGGGCATGTAGAAAGATATTTTGTGTAAGAAAAGTATGAAGGCAAATATTTATGAGGATATGTGAGGAAAAAGGGCATGAGTGATAGGATTGTTGCCTCCTTACCTTAGTTGACTAGTTTTTGTAAACTCAAATATCCATAGGTATATGTCTTGATAGGCAACATTTATGTATATAACTAATCATGTATGTGAATGTATATATATATGTTTTATTTCAATTATTTTTGCTACGTAACATGTGAGAACCCAAGTGTAATAACCCAAACTAATGGCACTTAGTTATCTAACTTGATATAAAGTTAAAAATTGACTCGGGTAGAGGGCTTAGTAATTCACCAATCTTATAATGTATAGTATTATATTAGTCAAACAACTAAAAAGAACTATAGGATTGGGGGTTACACTTAGTTGGTATCAGAGCATGGCTACGATGGTTAGCACATAGCTGACTCGATCGTGATAAATGTTGATAAGGTAGTAAGGGTAGATTCCTCAAGATAAAGACTAATGCAAGATAGTTAGCTGAGTCATGGAAGTTGACTGACTTGAATTGTATTGTTTTTTAACTTGAGGAATGAAGTGCAAGGTTTGGGTAGAAAAGTATTTCGTGTTAGTGCCATATGATCCCTTATAAGTATTATGTTATTAAGACTGCACCTCGGTAATGTTTGTTTGTAGAGTGAAATATGGCTCCACCTAGTAATAATACTGGCAAGGAAAAGGAGAATGAAGGTTGTTTGACTGGGGTTATGCAAACTCTGGTGGGAATGGTGGAAGCCATGAAGGAGCAAGCTGCTGCTGCTACTCAACAAGCTGCAATTACTGCTGAAGCATTTCGACAATTCTAGGAGAATAGGCCTATGAATCCTAACCCAAATCTTATTGGAGGACAAGTATGAAATCCAAATTATCAAGGATGGTTAGAGTTCCATAAATCAAATCCTCTTGCCTTTAGGGGTGAGTTCGATCCTAAAATAGCTGAGGAATGGCTGATAGAGATGGAGAAACTGTTTATTATAATGCCCTTATCTAGTATTACAATTCCTCTGATATAAACAGTTGAGGTCAATACATTACTCTTAACCTTAATTATGTATTTGCAATGTCTGAGCATTTATACCATTAAGTTTTATTAAGGTGGATTAGGTTCGGGTTCTTTTGCTCAGATAATCGTACCTTTTGCACAGTGAAAATTTAAAATTCATACATCACAGTGAAAATTATAAAACTTGCATATAATACAAATAATCAGTGTTAAAAAATGAATGTCCATTACATCCTTCTGTAATTATATACCAGGATAGATGAAGTACCCATCCATAAGGAGTTAGGAAACAACAAGCCTGTCACTCAAACTCCTTTTACAAATAATAGGGATGAATAAGTCCTTCACATATCCTTTCCCTGGCAATTTCCTATATCCCTTTCATATACACAGCCAAAATGATAGTCCTAATTATAACCCCAAAATGTATCTAGAATCAGGACCCCAAAATAAGGAATTACAAAATGCTTTTAACAAAAAGGACTCCTATCTTCCCTGGCATTGCTAAACGTCTGCATCTGATACATATTAGCATATAAATAAGAAATACGAGTTTCCCAGTAGCTTAAAAATTCATCATTTTAAAAATCTACTAATATGTACCTGGGTGCAAGCACCAAAAACATTTTTATTTACATTCTCGATAACTAAACATGGCCTTATTCACAAATACAAATTGGCAAGCATTGCATGATTATTTGAAATGCCAATGTGATAAAAATAGATATTCTCTTTCACGTAAAACATCATTTCATGAAATCATATGTGCAAAACTGAACTGAATAATAATCATTGTTATGTTTCATTCTTAAAACTTAACTTGCCTTATAATGTGAAGCACCTTTGGTCACACTTCTAGGATTGTGGACTCTTGGCCACTTTTACAAATCTTTGCGACACTAGGTCATGAGTGTGGAGCACCTTCGGCTACACCTTAAGTATAGTGGAAACTTAGCCACCTTTATAGAATCTATGCGACACTAGGTCATAAGTGTGGAGCACCTTCTGCCACACCTCGCTAGGTCACCTTTTACCCAATGACACTATGAACTAAAATTCTTACGGTGTCATTTTACATTTAAATTATGCAATCATGTCATTGAAAATTTCTTTTATTTTTACATTCTAATCTCCATTGCATTTAGCCCCTATAAGGTACATTGTCATGCATACATTATTGACATAGTGATTGGCCACCAAGGTTGGAAATAAAATGTGGGTTTCGCCCATCATAAGAAAATAATCAAATTTAGAACTTTTCATGTCACATTGCCATATTTTTCCTTCCTTACTATAAGTTAAACTTCATGATACTATGCATTAATTTTTAAGGTACTCTCTCTTAGAGTTAATTCGTACAATCATTACCCATAACCATTTATTTTGCTTGTTTTTCTTAGTTCTAGCTACACCTTAGGTTGAAGGCTTATACAATTTCCTCCATTTTTACATTTTAATAATTATATGGGACCTTATTATGTGCAAAAAGTAATCTAATTAACTATACCTTAACTAGCCATATTTTCCTTTCTTTCTCTTAGCCAAAAACGAGTGGACTCTCTCCCTTGCACAATTTTTATCAACTCATTTCCCACCTTACAAGGCCATTTTTGGTTTTGATGATCTAACAAGAGCATTGTCATAAATTGTAAATCAAATTCTAGCTAGCACTCTTCATTTTGATATTCATAACGTAAAACGCATACTAGCCATGTAAGAATAAAAATTTTAGCATTATTCTCTATTAAAGCTTTTCATGACACATGCTAAATTTTACTAACATTATTTCTTTCATGATAATTGCATTATCCATTTTAGCACATTAACACACACATCCCTTTACCATGCAAGCTTAGCCAAAAGACGTTCACATTCTCAAGAATGTAGAGAATTAACTAAGGTTCCATTAAAGCTTGGAAATCATGATACATATATTCTAAAACATGGAACAAAAGCCAAGAGAATTGCTAACCTACCTCAATGATGAACTAAGATAAGATTAGCTTGGCCTCCTCTTTTACTTTCTCCCTTTACTTCTTCCTTGCTCCTTTGCTCCTTTCTTTCTTGGTCAAATTCGCTTTCTCCATTCTCTTTGGATGAAATTGCTGTGTGTGTATCTATGTTTTATGAAATCCCCCTTACCTTGTGTATGTTGCCAACTCGGCTAAAGATGGGACGCTGCACTCCTTTCCATTATTTATTATTTTTATTTAATAGTCTTATGTGTGATTTTAGTGCAGCCCCCTTTCTTGAAAATTTTGTGTTACTTAATCAAT
The DNA here is from genome assembly GCA_031216115.1 of Senna siamea. Classification (NCBI taxonomy): domain Eukaryota; kingdom Viridiplantae; phylum Streptophyta; class Magnoliopsida; order Fabales; family Fabaceae; genus Senna; species Senna siamea. The sequence goes on along the minus strand of CM062361.1, from coordinate 29,236,458 downwards.
ATTCATGCTGCCTCCTTTTCTTTTTCCCTCATGTATTTTTTTTACTTGGCTAAGGGAATGCTACTCCTTCTCCTTAGTCTTAATTATTACTATTAAGTATAACTCATTCCTTGCTCTCTTACCTTACCCACTTGATCACGCTAAATGAAAGGAGAAGGAAGCTTTATGCAAGCTTCATTCTCCAACAAGCTGTACGGCTCCTTATTCTCCTTCCTCTCATGTAATCCATATGGCTTGGCGTTTTTAATTTCATGAAGTTGTGAAGCCATTTCCCTAGCTTGCTGCATGCATATTTACATACTTAACTCCACCCCTTACACGTAGGTTTCTCCCACATTAAGCACATTGGAGGCAACTCAAGGGAAGGGAAGGAGACTCGTCCCATACATCTCTTCCTCTCTTGCACTCTTGCTTCACCGTACCCACACACATATTTAACTATTATCATTTTCCTTTATTTATTGGAATTAAATTTTGCACTCTTTCATTACCTATTTTCCTTTTGTATATCTAAATGCTACACCCTTCTTCCATGTCCCACTTGCCTAGCTATGTGGTTATAAATATATATTTACTTTAAAAACTCCCATCATTCTCCCCTTCTCCATTTGCTTGTGCATATATTCAAATGGGCTATACTTTTCTTTCCTTTAGTAATTTGGCTAGCTAAGTGAAATAAAAGAGAAATTAAATCAAGCACCTCAATTTTATGCAATATTATTCTTTAGTACATTTATTCTAGCCATTAAATTACACAAGAAATTCACCACACTTTATGGCAACTCATCTAATTAATTAAGGGAACATCAATTTAGACTAATTAAGAAAATATGGGGTGTTACATTTATGCTCTTCGGGAACACTGATGCCCAAAAAGTTTTGTTTTCCACATTTATGTTCACTGGGGAGGTTGAATACTGGTGGAGAGTAGCCAAACAAATGATGGAGGCTTAAGGAATCCAGATTACCTACAAATCATTTAAGAGAGTATTTCTAGAGAAGTATTTTCCTCAGACTATGAGGAATGAAAGAGAAATAGCCTTTATGTAGATAAAATAGGGTAATCTGCCTTTTGATGACTATTTATCAAAATTTGAAGAGTTATCTAAGTTCTCTTATTATTTACAGATTTGACCAGATGAGGCATGGAAGTGTATGCATTTGGAAGCTGGGTTAAGGGCAAAATTAAAAAATGTTGTAGCCTCAATGGAAATTAGAAATTTTTCCATACTAGTAAATAAATGTTGAATAGTTACACAGAATTTGGCAGATGCTGAGAAAGAGAAACAGAGAGCTAATTTCCTCAAGAGGAAGTAACCTGGATCCTTTAGAGGAAGAGACTACAGATCTAACAAAGGCCAGGGAGGAAACAAGCCGATGATGAGACAAGCAATGCTCGACGTCTATCTGAGATGTGGAAAGAAATGCAGTGGACCTTGTAAACCCCAGTAAAATAGTTGTTATAAATGTGGAAAATAGGGTCATTTTATTAGAAATTGTCCAGAGTGGAAGAAGCCAACTAAACCCACAAGAATTACAGCTATGGGGAGAGTTTATACTCTCAAGGGAAAGGAAGTAGCTCAGTCCAATGATATAATGAAAGGTAAATGTTGGATAAATGGTGTATCTTCATTTGTACTATATGATTCTGGCAACACCCACTCTTTCATTTCTTTTGAATGTATGGAAAGATTAAATTTACTTTTATTGTACTATATCTATTTCCACTACTGTGGGAAAGCAAGTTTTGACTTCTTTGGCCTACTTAGATTTCCCTATTGTTGTTGAGAATAAGCCTTTTATTGTGGATCTTATTTGCTTACCCTTGATCGATCTGGATATTAATCTTGGGATGAACTGGTTAACATTAAATAATGTAGCCTTGGATTGTTCCCAAAAATTTATGACTTTTATAAGTACCATACTAGGGAATAGGAAAACTGAGGAAGAGATCCAACGAATGAGTTTTATGTGTTTTTCTGAGATTGAAATTTAGCATAAACTTAGTGTTATCCTTGTATTTTGTGAATTCCCAAATGTCTTTCCCAAGGAAATTTCAAGTTTCCACCTGAGAGAGAGAGAGATTTTTCTATAAAATTGATTCTAGGTACGGGATCAATTTCTATAGCACCTTATAGAATGTCTCCCTTAGATTTAAGTGAACTGAGGATACAAATAGAAGATCTCTTAGGAGAAAATTCAAAAGAGTTATTGATAGGGTAGTGATTTTCCAAGATAGGGTTTATGTTCCAGAGTTAGGAGGATTGAGGGGCATAATTCTAGAAGAAGCTCCTAAGAGCAATTATCCTATTCATCCTGGCGCCATTAAATGTACTAAGATTTGAAAAATAAATTTTGGTGGCCGGGTATGAAAAAGCATATAACTTAGTATGTTGCTAGATGTCTAGTATGCCAGCAGGTGAAGATTGAACATTAAAAACCTGCAGGATTTTTACAACCTCTCGAGATCCCTAAATAGAAATAGGATAAAATCTTCATGGATTTTGTGGTGGGCTTACCTAGAACTCAGTTAGGAAATGATGTAATTTGGGTGATAGTAGATAGATTAACAAAGTTTGCACATTTCTTGCCTATTAAAATAAATTTTTCATTAGATAAGTTGGCCTAATTGTATATGCAAGAAATAGTGTGACTCCAAAGAGTTTCCACTAATATAGTATTTGATAGAGACCTTAGGTTTACTTTTAGATTCTAGAGAGCCTTATAGGATGCTTTTGGCACTAAACTAAATTTCAGTACTACTTATCATCTACAAACTGATGGGCAAACTGAATGAATTATTCAGACTCTAGAAGACATGCTTAGGGTACATGTATTAGAACAGAAGGGAAGTTGGGATAAGAGTTTGTCATTAGTAGAATTTGCCTATAATAATAGTTTCCAATCTAGTATAAGGATGGCTCCTTATGAGGCCTTATATAGAAGGAAATGTTAATCACCATTATATTTGTTTGAGGTGGGGGAAAGACAATTGCTAAGGCCTGAGTTAGTCCAACAAACTATATATCAAATAAAAATAATCAGAGAAAGATGGCTAAAGCCCAGGATAAACAGAAAAGTTATGCTGATAAGAGGAAAAGATCACTAGAATTTGAAGAATGGGATCCTGTATTCCTCAGGGTTTCCCCAATTATTGGTATTGGTAGAGCGATTAAGTCTAAAAAATTAAATCTTAGATACATTAGACCCTATCAAATCTTAAAGAGAATTGGTCCATCTGCTTATTAGATTCCTTTACCTCTATTTTTGTCTAACCTTCATGATGTATTTCATGTTTCTCAACTTCGTAAATACCTTTCAAATTCCTCTCATATTCTTGATGCTAGTATAATACAATTGAAAGATAATTTGATTTATAATCCAAAGCCTTTGAAAATCATTGGTACTAAGGTCAAAAAAGTGAGAAGTAAGGTTATTTCCTTAGTAAAGGTATTATGGAATCAATCATCTCTACAAGAGGCAACCTAGGAGAAAGAACAAGAGATGAGAAGAAGTTTTCCAAAAATTTTTAATTAGGTATGTACAAATTTTGAGGATGAAATTTCTTAAAAGGAGGGGAGAAATATAACATTTGCTCCTATTTTATAAGAGATGTTTGTTAGTTATTAAATAAGTTAAATGCTTGTGTTTGTTGCATTAGATTGCATATAGTTGCATTAAAAGAAGGGACTAAATTGAAAAAAAAAAAAGAGCAAGGACTTGAATGAGAGGAAAAAGTGTTACTAGAGGAAGCTATGTAAGCTTTCCATATGTGGGGGTAACCTGCTGTAATTTTTGCCAAAAGATTTACTGTAGCTACTAGAATTTTGAATTTATCAGCCAATGCTTCATGGAAAAAATGGTAATTTGGCATATAGCTGAAGAAATTATCATTTTGAGCTAAATGATCAAGAATTATGACCAAAATTGGAAATTCTTAGATTTCCTATAAATAGGGCTAATTCCCAGATGCTCCATTTTTAACCTTGCATTTTGAAATCTAGAGAGAGAAAAAGAAACCAAGTAGAGAGAGAAAATGAAGGATAAAAGAACAAATATCCATTTTCAACAAGAATTGAATCCAGAAGAGTGTTCAGGAAGGCATCTAACATAATAATCCATTCACTAGCAAGAAAACAAGGTAGCAAAACAACCTAATCCCTCTAATTTTGAATTTCTATTCATATTGATGAAAATGATAATTTTAATGTTGTTTAAAGTAAGAGAGGGATTAAAACTACATTCTTGATGTTTTTGAATACTATTAGATGTTTTAAATTGCATGAATATACTTATGCATGCTGAAATTAGATTATAAGAAATGGGTTTTTACCTATTGAATAAGAATGGGGTTTAATCCAAGATTTGAGTGAGATTAAATGGTAATTTGGGCTGTTTTATGTGATAAAAGATGCTTGTATACTAGTATTGAGTTAATGAGGGTCAAAAATGATTTATAAACTCGTTATTGGGCTAAAATTTGGGTTAACAGATGATTTGAAAAATAGAGTATAATGTAGTAGTCAACTTCTAGCGCCTAGCAGTTAACTGTCGTGCTCTTCAGTTGCCCAGAAACACATCCAAAGTGCTAGCAGTTGACTGCTAGCCCATGGAAGTCAACTACCATACTCAAATTTTTTTAGAAAATTGCCAAGAACAGAGCAGTCAACTATCGGGCATGTAGCAGTTGATTGGTAGCACTCAGGTTTGGAAATGTTTGAGGCAGTGAGCTGCATGTTGACTGTTAGAAGGGTGGGCATCGATTGGTAGGCCTCTATTTTGGAAAATGAACTTAATGACTTAATTGAAGCATAGTTAGCCCAAAAATTACACTCAAACAAGGGATCTAAACCTAAAATTATGTAATGGGTAACATGAGGGATTGTGTATGAAAGAGAAAGATTAAGAATGAAATAAAATAAGAACTAAAAATGAAAGGGCATGAGAATTGTATTCCTAGTACATAGATTAATGGCAGAAAAGTTTATATTTGAATGACTAATTACCAGTATTGGACGGTGATTAGGTATTCCATAATTTCGTGATAGTTGTAAATTCTAAGTTAGTGAACTGGATGGCCAATCTAAAGAGTCATGTACTTAGATTTTAACATAACTATGGTATGAACTGAATCACCTTAATTTATCTACTTGTGAATAGCATGATGAAATATGATCTATTTGAGACAAATGGTGATCATATAGACTTACAGCCTCATGATCCGCAAGTGCAGAGTAAGAAAATGAACTGTTTGAGGTGGCAGTGAACTTGTGTGTTGAGATATACCAGTCACATTTTGGGTGTAAAGGGAAAGTAAGATATTAAAGGTGATATCAATACTGTTGGTTTAGGGATGATTTGCAGACAGGAGGTGTGGCACGGACCATTAGGTTACTATTAGACAGGGGGTGTGACAAGAACCATTAGGGGTAACCTACCTTATAGGGGGTGTGGTAGGGACCACAGTGAGTGAGACCCCATTGAGTACTTAGATCCACTAGAAGACACTTTAGATAGTACATGGAAGTTGAAAAAAACCACGAGTATAATAAAGTAAAGTGAAATAGAAGAAAAGAAAAGAACGAATGATCATTCATGAGTGCTAAATTTTATGCATGGAGTTGTTCGTTTGGCGACTCTCTTATTTTCTCTTATTATATTATAATGATTGTGAGTTTGGCTAGGGCCACTGAGAAATGCTTTGATTTCCTTATTGCTCTATACGTAAAAATGTTTTTATATGAGAATGATCATGTTACCATTATAATCTGATAATGTATTCTGTGTGATGGATATGAGGTGAAATGCGCATGCATATATAAGTATGATATATGATGACATTCATGCATAGCATCCCAATGGCAATGATATTTTACAAGATGATGAGAAAAGAATATAGAGTATTTTTCGTATGAGTACAGTGGTACAAACTAGCAATTTTATAAATTGGTTGTTATTGCTATTGAGATTTATTCTCATTAAAAATGCTGGTTTGTATCAGATGCCTAGATACGAGGTATTATTGGAGATGGAAGTGGATTAAATGGAGATACCCTTTTTGGGGTAGTTCTTGTCATTAAGGAATTTTGGGGGTTATTAGTAGTAGAAATTTCCTCAATATTGTAAGAGACAGAGGATAAAATTTTGAATATTTTGGGCATGTAGAAAGATATTTTGTGTAAGAAAAGTATGAAGGAAAATATTTATGAGGATATGTGAGGAAAAAGGGTATGAGTGATAAGATTGTTGCCTCCTCACCTTAGTTGACTAGTTTTTGTAAACTCATATATCCATAGGTATATGTCTTGATAGGTAACGGTTGTGTATATAATTAATCATACATTTGAATGTATATATATATGTTTTATTTCAATTATTTTCGCTGCGTAACATGTGAGAACCCAAGTGTAGTAACCCAAACTAATGGCACTTAGTTATCTAACTTGGTAAAAGTAAAAAATTGACTTGGGTAGAGGGCTTAGTAATTCACCAATCTTATAGTGTATAGTATTATATTATTTAAATAACTAAAAAGAACTATAGGATTGGGGGGTTACACAAATTACTTAAAGATGGTTATTACAACCTCCATCAAGATTATGGATTGAGAGTTTGTTGAAATCAATTTTAATGTGGATTCAAAATTGATTTATTTGAATTACTTATGTCTTAAGATTTGTGTCAGAACATGAGAGGAACTCTTTCTAGAACACTGGTGCTACAACTATATCTATAGCCTTATGCTCACCTTGGTGGAAACCTCAGCTAGCAGAGGTCAATTGATGCTAGCCTCGTATATGGCCACATACGTAGATTGTGTGTGTGTGTGTATATATATATATATAATATGTAAGGATTGGGGCTATGTAAAGGGGTTGTGGCCAAAGTTATATGATCAATATGGTGTTAAGGAGGGATGATACATAAGGTATATGATTTTTGATATAATTAAATTTGATAATTTGAATTTAGTTTGTTTATATTATTTGACATATTATTAAATTTTGAGAAAGCTTTTCTTGGACATTTCTAAAATCTTGTTGAAAAAACTTTATGACTCGATATATATGTTTTAAAGTTACCTTTAATGTGAAATTGTAAGAAATTAGTTTCTCTGTTGAAAAACACTTGTGTGCGGGTTGTCATGTTTCAGTTATAGCATGTATTATCTACTAACTGAGTTACAAAACTCATTCCATATTTTTTCTAGTCACAAATTTAGCAAGTTCGATGATTAATTAGTCAGGTGTGATATTGTTAATTGAAGAGCCACACATCAATCATGTGTTCTTGTATGGTATCAATTTGTATGTATAATCTCATTGCTTTTCTATAGTTTCTCCTTAATTCCAATGGCAAGATTCCCTCTTCTTTAAATTTAGTAAATATTGTTGTACTGGTTAGATGTTGTTTTTTATCTGAAATAAGAAATTTTGACTAAGTTATTCTGGTGGACAGTCTTATGAGGTTCGAGGATTTTTCTTGGATTTTGTGTGGTCATGTGCCTAGTTTTTGGGTCATGACATCACACTTTAATATCCACTCACAACCAAAAATTTGTCATTTAATGATGCTTATTTTGTTATTTTGTAATGCTTAAAGTGTCAGTAAAATCATTTGGTGGTGCTTTGCAAAGTGTCGAAAATACATGTGTCAAGGCTAGTTTTGTGGAGCTTTAAAGCAAGCATTGGTATAAGTGCCACAAAACAATTTTCCTAGCTTTTCTTAAGCTCCTTAATAGGTTTCATTTTTTGACACTTTCTAAGCACCCTAAAATGATTACTGTGTCCGAGCTTGTAAAGCGTCTCAAAATTAAACAATTTATGACACTTTCTAAAATCCCTAAAATGATATTACTAGCACTTTTAAAGTGTTAGGAAAGTTATATGCAATTTTTAAAGATATTTTCTTGTTGTGTCGAGGTGCTTTTAAGGCACCTTACATATTAAATTGAATTCTATTTCCAAACATTTTGTGGTGCTTTGAAAGCTCTACAAAATATAATATTGAATTTTAAAAAAAATATAATATTTTTTGCACAAAATATCATATATTATATTTGATAATAATAACATTACAAGTAATTACTAAATTAAGTTAAACAATTATCCCAAATATCCTTCCTACTATATTTTACATCACCAAACCTTGTATATTGTAAACAACTGCTAACCAAAAAGGAGTCCTTTGAAGAAAATAAATCAACTATAGAAAGTCTCCATATAGTTGAAATAATTTTAAACAAAAAATTGTGAGAATATTATCATATTATTGAGTAATAATTTTTATAGAAAATCAAGTTAAAAAGTGTACATATTTGAATTTTTATATACTTACTAATATAGGTATAAAAATATGTCCACCCTAAACCTAAATCTAAAGCTGACAAAGACTGTGATGCATCTTGGGAAATCCTCAACCTCTTTGGTCTAGCCATATATATCTAAAAATTGTGAACAATATTAACCAATTCACTTCACAATTCACACAAAGGTCATAGCCAAGTTAAGCTTGAAAATTCTTTCCACTAGTACATATCTATCAAAATTGATGTTTACCGTATATAAAGAGAGTTTTCATGTGTGTATTTAGGAAATGGTTCAGAAGGAGGGAAATGAAATTTAGTAACGTGATAGAAGGGGAAAAATGTTTTTGCATTTTGAGGATCTTTTAAAATGCCTAAAAATTCATATAAAATATTAAATTGTTAACTTTTAATTTCTAACACTTAGAAAGCCCCAGAAAATGTCTATAAGTTCCCAAAAATAAAATCATTTTGTGACACTTGTGTAAGTGCCAAAAAATTTGTAATTTTTTTATGCTTTCCCTTAAGTGCCTCAAAAAAATGCCGATAAATACCTATTTTTTTTATAGCGCCTCAAAATGAAATAAGTCTTTAGCCTATGTCATTCATCTGGAAGGACCTGCGAAATTCTTTACCCCCACTATAATTTAGAAGACTTGCTAGTTCTCGAACTGTGCAGAGCCAAGTCACCAACAAGGAGCTCTCCTCAACCTCCTTAGGCTCATGGTATTGAAGCACCAACCTTCGGCACTTTATAGAGGGAGGATTCTCTCTAAGGCTAGCAGATTCATCTGAACTTGCAATAGTTGCCCTAGAACCATACAAATGTTTCACTAAGAATTTTTCCATTTAGTATAAAAAATGAAAAGGTGAGAAAGGAAAATGTTCACACCTGAAGACAATGTGTGTAATATCCACTTTTCATGTCCTCAGGTATGTTGTTAAATCTTAAATCTGTTAATTGCATACCTAAATGTACATGTGTAAATTACCCTAGGTTTTTCTAGAGTGATGAGAGACTAAATTGAAAGAAAAGTAGAAGGACTAAAATGAAAAGTAAAAAGGTTCTCAAAATATCTAAATGTAATGATTACCTCTAGACAATATCTTGGAAAAATATCTAAAAGTCATGATTAATCTAGAAAAATATCTTAGGGACAAAATGATCATTTTTATCTAAGGGCAAAATGGTAATTTTACCTAAGGATAAAATGAAAATTTTTACATCAAGTGTAAAATTGTCATTTCACTTAGAAACTTTATGACAATTTCCCTCAAGGCCATCTCCCTACACTTTTTGAAACTATGAAGGTAAATAGAGGGCAAAATGGTCATTTTGGTATAAAGGGCAAAATGGTCATTTTGGTATAAAGGGCAAAATGGTCATTTTCCCCCTAAAACTAATAAACCATCTTCTTCCATGGAAAGGGAAAGAAAGTGACGAAAAAGGGAGAGAAGGGAGAAAGCCAAGAGGAGGAGAAGAAGAAGAAGAAAAGGAAAAGTGAAGGAAAAGGCAACCAAAGACAAGTTTTCTTGCAAATTCAAGGTAGCTAAACAATCCTAATCTTTCTATTTCATGTTTTATGGTTTCATTTCGATGATTGAATAATTTTATGGCTGCCATGAATAGTAAGGGTTTTTCACTCTACAGTTTTTAATGCTTGAATTTCTATTGGGTTATGCTTATATGATTATATGGATGTGTTTATGACTGCTAGAAAGGCTGTTTGAATGGAATATTGAAAGTTTATGGTTTAGTCACCATATTTCATGAAAGACCCTTCTTGTTGAATTGATTGTGTAAGGTTATCATTGGCATGAATATGGAAGGTTATCATTGGCATGAATATTGAAAGTTTATGGTTTAGTCACCATATTCCATATATGTGTTTATTGCTTTGGCCAAGGCAAGAGATAAAGAGATAATGATAGTTATGATGTTTTGCTTGATGAACTACCTTCCATAACCATGAAATCCTAACCTTGAATGTGTATTCCAATAATAGGGGAAAGAAAATAGTGAAGTAAAGGATCATTTGTTCACCTAAAAGCATGTTGTAACCCTTGATGTTTGATAGTATAAGGTATGGGAATTTGTATGGAACTGGGAGGAAATTGATGTAATTATATTTATATGATGTAAAGGATGGAATAAAGGGAATATATGGCATGAAAATTCTAATTTTCCCTTACTTTCTTCCCTTGGCTGAGACCATCCTTTCTTGTTTCCCTTGGAATGGGATAAATTTTGTTAATCTAATGGTGAAGGAAAATGTTAACCAAATGCAAGGGAAAAAGAATGTGGGCAGCCATGGCATAAGACTTTAATGATGTATGTTGTGAATTGTTTTAAAGAAATGAATGACCTCCTATGTCCATACAATTCAATTATGAAAGTATTATCAAACACATAAGGGTTATATTTTCCAATGAGCGGGTAGTATCATGAAAATAAAAGAAAGGAAAGAAATGAAATGAATGAAAGGAAAGGAAAACATAGAATGGAAAGAAAGAGAATTAAGAGAAAGTATTTCCAATACTAGGATAGATAGGCTTGTAACCGAGTGACCAATTGTCGATATAAGACGGCTATCGGGCATTCCATAGTTGTGTCATAAATTTGGATGGTTAAACATCCACTTGATATAAGAAGTTTAGAAAACACCATAATGATTGCAAATTCTAAGTTAGTGTAACCATGAGTAACCAATAAAAAAGGGACAATTACTTAGAATTTAGCATAATCATGGGTACAAACCCAATCATCCTAGACTTTATATAGGAAATAGAGTATTGGGAATGTGATTCGCCGATAAGGTGTAACATCCCTATCTAGGATAACCATTAATTCTGATATAAATAGGTAGGTTTGGTGCATTATCCTTATCCTTTATTTAATTAATGTCTGAGCAGTTATACCATTAAATTACATTAAGCAGATTAGGTTCAGTTTCTCAGAATAAAACTCGTTTGCATAGTGGAATAAAAGAAATACTATACTACACAACGAAAATATAGAATTTCATGTAATTCAAATAATACAATTCTAATACATGCTGATAAACATGTCCCTGGATATATGAAGTACCCGTCCATCAAAATTCAGGAGACAACAGGTCTGTCACTCAGACTCCCTTACAAATTTGGGATAGATTGATCCTTCACATATTTGTCCCCAGGATACCCCATATAAATCTCATGTATATAGTCAAAATAGATGTCCTATTCTAAATCAAATGTATCTAGGACCCAAAATAGGGGTTACAAAAATCTCACCTAAATCAAAAAGAACTGCTACCTCTCGGCCCTGCTATGCATCTGTATCTAATACACATTAGCACATGGATGAGAAACAAAAGTTTTATAGTAGCTTAACAATTCAGGGTTTAGAAATTAACTAATATGTATCAGGATACAAGCACCAAAACATTTATTCTACATTCTTGATATTAAAGCATAATGTCATTCATAAAAGTAAATAGGCAAGCATTGCATGATAAAATTAGAGGTTGATGGGAAATTATATAGCCCTTTTTAAGTGACACATACTCTCATAGAATTACATGTGTTATTGCGAAATTAATAAAGTGCTTATGTGTTTAATTCTTACTCTTACCGTTATGAATTAATTGGACGCTTTGGGGTGTTATGTGGACATTAGGCGACCTTTTTGAAATCATCATGAACACTAAGTCACGGGTATGGAGCACCTTCGGCCACACCTCGCTAGGTCACTCGTGTGGAGCACCTTCGGTCACACCTCATAAATCGTGGACACTCAGCCATGTATATAGATTCATTGTGAATGCTAGGTCACAGGCATGGAGCACCTTCGGCCACACCTCGTAAATTATAGACACTCAGCCATGTATATAGTTTCATCATGAATGCTAGGTTACAGGCATGGAGCACCTTCGGCCACACTTCGCTAGGTCACCCGTGTGGAGTACCTCTAGCCACACCTTGTAATTCATGGATACTTGGCCACATTTCTTTTCATGGTTGTATTCTTTCACATGTTTTCCCTTGTTAGTTGTATTTCCATTTTTCTATCGACATGCAATACTTCTTTGTCATATTTATTTATGACAATTTCTGCCTAAATTAATTTAATTCTCCATTCTTGAATAGCATATTTTTCTTATAAAATTTCACTAAATTTTTTAACATAATATTTCCATGATTTTGGGCTTAAGGAAACTCAAGGGAAATTCATGTTTTATCATTAAATTCTTTTCTCTTTCCATTCTTTAAATAATACCTTTAAAATTCCTAAACTTAACGCACCATTAATTAAGAAAATTCCTAACAATGGTCGTCATTAATTATCCATCATTTTCCATAACACCAATATCCATCATTGCTAACCATGATTGTCCTATGACAACATTCACCATTAATTAGCCATAATTTCCTCATAACAATGGTCATTATTAACTAGCCTTAAAATTTTGAATAATAATATTCATCATTAATCTAGCCAAGCATTTCCCATAATCACATGTATCATCATTATTAATCATAAATTTCTCCCATTATTTTGGTTTAAAGTCTCCTTTCTTACATATGTTACATTTACTAAAATTAATTTCATCATGGGAGTCACAAGTCTACTCCCATATTAAGAGTCATAAGCCAAGCAACCCAAGCCCTTGGATGATCTCTTGTTCTAAGTTCCTTCATGATTATAAGAAAATAACATTATTAAATTTTAAGCATTACCCACCTCTTATTTTTATCATGCAAGCTTAATCAAGTGTTACCCCTAAATCAAGAATGTAGACAAGTATTCAACTCCCCAGGAAGAAAAATCATTAAACACGTATACTAGATCATGGAACTAGAATTAATGACTTGCTAACCTACCTTGTTGATGTACTAGGGTGAGGTTTTCTTGACTCCCCCCTTGACTTTTCCTCTACACCTTTCTTTCTTTTCTTTAACCAATGTCCCTTCCCTTCTTGCCTTGACCGATTGTGTGTGGGTTGTGTCTCCTTAATTATGGTTATTCTCCTTTTCTTCCCCCTTACCGTGTAGGTGTGTGCGTATGGGTTGAGTGCTCTCTCTTTCTTGCTAGAATGCACGTCCGAGTGTGTGGTATGTGTAGGCTCCCCATGCAAGTTTTAACTCTTGTTTCCTCTTGGCTATTCAATATTTGGTGCCACATGTGCATCTCAATTACCATCTCTCATTCCATTTACTTGGTGTTCACGCCACTCCATTCCTTTTATTTTTTTTCTTTTTCTTTTATTATTCATAGCTAATAATAGACTTAGTGTAGGTTAGGTGCAATCCCCTCCTCTTTTCCTTGTAAATTTGTGTTACTTGCTCAATACTCGCGCTGCTTCCTCTTCTAGCTTGCTGCCTACCTTCATGTACCCAATTAATTCCCTCTTTTCTCTCTTTCCCTTACGTGTGAAAGGCTTAAATTCTACACTTGTACTTTATTGCTTGCAACCTTGGCAATTCCTTACTTAATTACTTTTCTTTTCCTAATTCCCATGGCTACACTACCTTCCTTTACTTGTGAGTTGCTTTATCCCCTCATTCATGCCACCTTTCTTTCCTTCCTTTATTCCCATTCCCATTTGGCCGAGTTTAGAGAAGAGGGACTCTGTACTTGTTTCTCTTTTTTTTTTCCTTTTCCTTTTCGTGTGTGCGTATGGAAATATAAGATTTCAAATTCCTGCTTTCATTTCCCATTCAACTGTGTGCTCTTGCTTCATGTTCATGCCATCCTTGATTATCAATCCTTAGTAATTCATATTGCCAGCCCTTTTTCTTATTGTATTGTTAAAAAAAATTCTGCACCTTGTACCTCCTTGCTTGCAAATGTGACAACCCTTTTTTCTTGTTGCTTCTCTTCCTTCTAGCCGTGTGGTACATTCCAAAATGCTGCACCCCTTGTCTTCTTTCCTTAACCAAATTTCCATGCTTCAGGTGTGTCCTCATGTGCCTATTTCAATTAAAAATTCTGCACTCTCCCTTACACAAGCTTCATGCATGCAAAGTGGAAATTCAACTTCTCTTTCTTCCTTCACGTGTGCTTAGACTTGCACTCTTACTTCCTTTTTACTCCACCTTATGTGCCTATATTTAATTGTTGCATGCTTATAAAATTAATTCCCATCCTCCTTTGTATTGTCCATTGGTCCCATGCTAGATACATGAAATTTTCTTTCTTTCCTAGTGCACGTGAAACCCCCACACACACATATGTATTTTTTTTTGTTTCATCCTTCTTTCCTATCCATTTCACGTGGCTTGGAGTTTTCATGCAATAAAATAAAATTTTCATTCCCTTCTCTTATGTAGGATGCATGCATGGCACACACATGCATATATTTAAATTCCTTCCCTTCCCATACATGTTTAACCTTTTCCACTTGCATGCACACACACATATGCACATATATTTATTTATTTATTTTTAAATGTTGCATCCTCTCTTGCTTTTCTATTGGCACTTAGGCTAGGTGACTCAAGAAGAGAAATAGAGAATTAAATTAAACACCTAATTTAGCTAAAATGGAGAGGTAATTTAAAATCCAATATTTTACAAATTGAGAGCATAATTAATTTAAATACCAAAATCACACAAGAAATTGCATCCTATTAATTAAAGAACATTAGTTTAGGATAATTAAATTATGGGGTGTTACATAAGGGATGGTGATTCCAGAGCATCATGATTTGCCCCAAAAGCAGAGAGGAAATGATCTGTGAGATCACAGTGATCCTGTGAGCTTAATTTAAAATATTAGCGATCTGCCTAAGGGTAGTGACCATTGAAAGGGTACTTGGATCCACTGGGGGATGCCTCAGATAGTACCAGTGGCAGAATTGTCACATGAATGGAAAGAAATTATGTTACTCATGTAAGTAGTAGTACGTGGAGTAGTGCACTAGATGACTCTCTCAATACTCTTAAGTTTCTCTTATATTGATTGTGGTTATTAGCCAATGACTGGTGAATGTTTTCCTTATGAATGATGAATGTTTTCCTTATTTATGAATGGAATGTTCATGATACTTAAACTGCTGATGATGTATTGTGTGAATTCTATATGTGGTGAACTGTTATTCTGCATATCCATGAATACATGCCATACACATATATAATATGACTCATAAGCTGTATCCCTATAGAATAAAATGTATCAATAAATAAAGAATGTAGAAATGTTTTCTGTATCACTATGGTGGTACATACCAGGGTTTTTAAAATGGATTGTCTAGCTACTAGGAATTATTTCTTATTATTATTATCCTAGTGTGTGCCAGATGACTAGGTACACCTTATTATTGGAAATAGAGGTAGCTGTGGTTGATATACCCTTCTTAGGGTTGTTCAAGGTATTACAAGGAATATGGATACTGGCAATTCTAGAGGTTCCTCCTCCTTAGAAACATGAAGAGTAGTATCACTTTTTGGATAAATATGTAACCACTTAGGTTGAAGCCCTTTTCTCCTAAGTCTCATGTTTTTGGAATAGAATTCGGATAAATCATTTTTGGATGTACATAATGAGAAGGGTATATATATCCAAATATGTGAAAGTTCTTTCCACTAGTAGGTAAATTTTGTAAAGGGTTTGAGTGTCAGATTTGTTGCCTCCTTACCCTAAAGAACAGAATGGACTTCACATATCCAAAAATATATGTATGACATTGTAAATATTTTATGAATGAATATATGAATGAACTTTACTTTTTGTTGCATTGCTATCATTATTGTTATTATAATTTCACTATTTAGTCTTCCATTGTGTAATGTACAAATGAAATACCTGAGTACAGGATCCCAAACCTAATCAAATATTAATGGATATTAAAATCAGACTCAAGTAATAATTAAGGTTAAAAGTGAATATAACATACTAGTCTTGTAGCCAAATGACTTATGTAAGGAACGTTTCAAAGAAAAAGCTATAAGATTGAGGTGTTATATGGTAGAGAATACACAAGTCAGAAATCACAAACCTAAACAAAAAAAAAATAGCGATTAAATGAAAGCAGAAAATCAATCCTAATATGCAAATCATTGACAAAAATTAAATAAATAGATATGGTTATAATCATGCTAGAGCACAAAGTGCCTCCAAAAAAAAATAAAGGAGAAGCATGATGGTTAGAGAAGAAGGGATGTGCCAGAAAGCTAAAGTAAGCAATCGCTGGAGAAGGAGTTAGAGGAAAACAAGAAAATGAAGTGGAAAAGGCAGAAGGAGAAAAACCAAAAATAAACCCCTAAATTTGAAACGACACCCACTTCCGAGGTAAAATTCCAAAATATCCTAATTCCTTTGAAATAATCACCTACAAACAAAATGATTGCCATTAATGTCATACTCTGTCATGTGTTCTAAAAGGATGATGTAATTAATTACATGTTAGCACAAAAATGATGCCACCTCTCAGAATCCTAATGCATGACGACTGAAAAAGACACTCATTCTAGGTGACCCACAACAAAGGCGAAAACTTAAGTACACTTAGGAGCTTGTGTCCACAAACTTGGGGCTTGGTGATAAATATAGGCCTAACTGACACTAAGAAATCACCCCCTCGCGGCCAGCAATCCTAGGATATTGCCAATTTGCTATAACCCTTGCCATGTAAGCAAGTATAAGTATCCCGTCGATTAGAGGATTGCCATATCACCATCTTTTGCTACAATTAAGGAGTTTCCCAATTCCCATCGTCTCTAGGTACGGATTCTAGTATTCTCTTGCTCTTATTATGCTCTTTCACTTCCATGACTAACGTCGGCAATATAAGTGTATTCGAAGAGCCATATCCCTTGTGCATTCTTGCAGGTCTCTCTTACAATGGCTCATTGAGTATAGGTCCAAGTCCTTTCCCATTGTTCACTTGTTGATCATCAACTGCTAATTTGCCATAAGTTGAAAGCATAATTTCACTCAATCACAACCAATAAAAGTTGTAAACCATATATATATATATATATATAATAGTCAACTATAATTAATAATAGATGTTGTTTGTAAATTACAAGAAAGAAAGACTTTTTCTTTTTACGTAAAGAATGAAAATGGTGGGTTAATTTAAAAGAAGTATAATTTTTATTGCTTGGAACCTAACAGATCGAATCAATTGAAAATTTATGCAAGGAAGAATTAATACAGAAAAAGGAAATGCACCATAGACAACGATTAGACGTAACCATCAGAACAAACAACGAAGAATACTCAGTTGGACAAAACCAGTACTTCAACTACCAATATTATATTTCGTACGGCCTTTGGCTGAAAGTTACACTATTGCATAGCGTAGTTATACACTTCAAAAAAGGTTATGCACTTTATCTTTGACTAATACGACTGCAATCTGTATAATAGAGTCGTTGATTTGAATATTGTCTCTCTTATATATGTACAAGACTTTTTTTGGTTGAAAGATAGAGTTGCAACGATTTCGTTTTTTTTTTTCTAAAGAAAAACGTTGTACATGTCTACAGTTAATAAGCCAAGTTAGGATGGCATAATAGGAAAAAAGATATTTCTAAACAATTGGTTCTTAACTAGTAGAAAAGATAAGAAATTAATTAGATAAAATATGGTTCTAAAAATGACTTCTTAGGCCAACTATAAGTTATAAAATTTTCAGAGTATAATTAATTTGGTATTTTTCACTTTTTACACTAATTTTTATTTAACAAAAATATTTAAAAATTTATAATTTGGATCATTATAGAGTCGTACATGTTATAAAAAACTAAAAGAATAGTTTATATATTAATTAAAAAATTTAAAAGTAATAGAAACAAGGATAAGAAGAATTGAAATACAAATATAAAATATGGAAAAGAAAATCATAAAAATACTGAAGCCTCAAAAATTTCCATTATTTAAAAATGAAAAGCAAAACTATGATTATTTTCAATTGCATGGAATTGATCTTGTAATTGCAATTTCAAGTATAAATGACTTGTATTGCAAAACAAAGATTACAAAAATGTGAGAAATCAACTTATGTTGCTTCTAAACGAAACTCAAAATTCCATTTATTTATTAATTTCTTAGCTCCACAGTACTCTAGATAGCTAGCTACTTTAGCTCTGTTTTTTAAATGATTCTACAGTAAGCTATCTTCCAGATCTATAATAATTCAGTTAAATCGATCTCTGGAGAATTTTCATCGCCGTGAGTAGCATGTGATGAATATTGACATTATAGAGAAATAGCCACATTTTCTACAACTTTGAAAGTGTCATCAAAATCGTCATCATTATCTTCGTGATTTGTGCATTCTTCGTGCTTGTGGTGCGAATGACCTGCCTCTCCTGGGTTTGCTGAATGAATGCATTTGCTAGAGTCTAATTCATCGTTGGCTTCAATGGATTTCAATAAGAAGATGCAAATAAGGATTCCAAGGCCAAGCACGACCATTGTTCTTGATATAACCATGGTTTTGGCTTTTTCTTTCTAAAATATGCAACGGATTGTTGGAGTAGAGGAGGATTGGTTAACGATATGAGATACCACTATCAAGAGTAGAAAATATAATTAAGAAGCAAGTGTTTTGTCCACTATTATATAGGATGTAAATTTGTGATGTGTTTGTTTGAGTTGGAGCTGGTCATAAGGTAGAAGTACTTTAGATTAGAAAAATGGGGATTGATTACAATGCTTGAAGCGAAAATAGGCTATTTAATTAAAATTAATATATCTCAATATATATTATAGAATAATATTGATTTTAATTTATTAATTATCGAAGTAATAAAATAGTCAAGAGATGAGTAATTAAATAGATCTCAGCTCTGGTTTCCTTACCAAAACTCATATTAGTTTGATTATTATTCTCTCTGATATAAAAAATAATAATATTATTTGTGAAAATATATAAATACAATTACAAATATAAATATGATAAAAAAAATTAAAATCTTCTAAAGTATTTTACAATGTAAAGTTCTTAAAGTAAAAGAAAAATAAAAAAAATTAAAAGATGAATAAATAAAAATTTAACTTGAATGAATTAGGGACAAATTTTTTTTCTTATCTCTTTTTTATTGTACAAATTTTACTGCTCTCCTCTATTTTAGAATATCCAAATATGTTCAATAATTATATATTTTCAAAAAGATACATTCATAACCAACACGTGATTAATTAGAGTGATAAATATTATATTTTTTTTAAACAAAATATCAAATTGAGTATTATTTATAAAAAAAATTTTACTGAGAAAATACTATTATCGTTACTGGGCTTCAACTACTCCCCACTAAATTACTCAAAGTCTAACTAATAAGTTTTTGAATACTTATCATTTAAAAGAAAAAATGCATGGATGAGGTGAGTTAGAATGTTATAGGTCCTTCTGTAAGCGGGGTTTTAGCTTGACCCATGTTGCTCCATAGGGCTAGAGGCAGGGCTAGAGGTAACGCTAGAGCTAGCCGATGTTGCTAGCCTTGTAACCAACCACCTTAGTTTATATATTAGTTTTCAATTAATTATAAGATATAGAATATTAATAAATTATGATAATGATACAATTTGTATCATGAAATCAGACTACTATATTACACATAATATTTTTTTAACTAAATATATTATTAAATTTTTG
The DNA here is from genome assembly GCA_031216115.1 of Senna siamea. NCBI lineage: Eukaryota > Viridiplantae > Streptophyta > Magnoliopsida > Fabales > Fabaceae > Senna > Senna siamea. The sequence goes on along the minus strand of CM062361.1, from coordinate 29,216,561 downwards.
TTTAATATGATATTATCTCATTTTTTAAAGATTTTTTGAATAATAATTTAAGCAAAATTTTTTTATTTTTTCTTTTCTATCTTTCTATTTTTCTAAACTTACTTTATATATACTATATAAAATAGAAACATATACAATTGACTTTAAAAATAATATAAAATAGCAACCTAATCTAACTAACCCACCATCAAGATTTAATTACACATTTCTCTGGTTAAAAACGAAAATTTGTTGATGCTACCAAGTATATATTTAGACCATTATTATGGTGGAAGGGAAATATCTATGAGGGCTTCACAAAATTATAGATCAAAATGGCTTTGTCTAAGTTATTTGCTTGGGGAATTACTTTGCAGCGAAACAAAGATGGGACAAATAATCGAGTGGGTGAACAAGCAGTGTGGGAAAGCTTGACCGTTTTTTATCACCTTGAATGGATCAATATGTTTCCTAATAGTACGGTGCAAGCCCTAACCATAGCAGCGTTAGACCACTCACCTTTAATAATGGACATAGAGAAAAATTATCTGAGGAAAAATGGAGGTTTTAAATTTGAGGAAATGTGGCTTAGGGAGGAAACCTATAGAGAGGTTATTAGTAGACGGTGGACCCAAAGAGTAAGGGGGTCTATGGCTTTCTCAGTGCTCCAGAAACTTAACCAAGTACGCGATGGCTTGATCACCTAGAAAAGGGATTGCTTCGGCAACTTACAACGTAATAAAATTGGTCTTGAGAGTCAACTCGAAGATTTATTATAGGATGCTCCTCTTATATTATTCCAAACTTCCTAACACAGTAGGAATTTAAATAGAAACCAGAGAAGTGTAAATTGAATGCAGCAGCCAATTCAGTAAGATTACCAGCTGACATTCTTACCAGATTGCCACAACAATCTACAGCTAAAATAGAAGGAAAGAAAGAAGAAAATTAACACAGGTGCCTAACTTTCGAGGTCAGACTCTCTCCACTCTAACAGAAAAGATTCGTCTCCCCTACACTCTTGCTACCCTCCACTTAAAATTCCCTCCACCACACTCCAGATTTAGCTATGATTTCTTGAATTCCTATTATGCCCTTGGCTTCCTTTTGGAGTACACATTAGTCTCCCTTTCTTTTGGTCCTAGTTTACTGCCCTCATTCTTCTCCCCTCTAGTATAGGTTGCCAGAGTCTCAAGCCCATTAATCCCCACCTTGTTCTAAAGGTGAAATTGAGGGAATTGCAACTTGATGACCTCAAGGTTCTCCCATGTGCATTCGGATTTAGGTAAATCCTTCCACTGAACTAGGATTTCTACTTCTACATTACACAATTTTTTGACCTTGTTGATGACCTCAAGCTACATTTGTAGTTCTAGATCCTCTATATGAAATGGGGGTACCTCTTAAGTAGGTGTAGTGGGCTAAATGGCTTTTTTCAATTGAGAAACATGGAAAACAGAATGTATTCTTGCTGTAGGAGGGAGTTCTAGGAAGTAAGCAACTTCTCCATGCTTAACTTTTACACTATAAGGTCCACAAAATCGCAGGCTGAGTTTTTCATTAGGTTTCTTTTGCCAAGGATTTTAGCTTGTAGGGTCTCACCTTTAGGTACACCAAATCTCCAACCTTAAATTAGAGTTCCCTCCTATGCTGATTGGCATGATGCTTCATTTTTTCTTGTGCTTTCTCTAATTGCTCTTTTAATTCCATCAGTACCCCATTGTGAGCCTTAATTGTAACATCCCTTAGTGTAACACCCCCAATCCTATGGTTCCTTTTAGTTAATTAGATAATTAGATAATATAATATAACATATTACAGGATTGGTGAGTTACTACTACCTCTACCCGAGTAAATTTTAAATTTTACCAAGTTAATTAACTGAGTGCCATTAGTTCGTGAATTATACACTTGGGTTCTCACACGTAACACAAAAAAAAATAATTAAAACAAATTATATAAATATTCTTAGATATTTACATTCACATACATGGCTCATTTCCAATAATCATATCATAGTTATAAAAGAAATATACCTATAGATATGTGAGGCTAAGTAGAGTAAGGAGGCAACAAATCTTCCATTCATACCCCTCTACTTATCCTGCAAGCAGGTATTTTTCTCACATATCTTGGATACATATATGCCCTCTCTTCTTACACCAAAAATCTTCCTAACCCATTCTCCAAAAATACTAAAGGATCAAGGTATAGGGCATTACATATTTACATGTCAACATAAAATCCTAACATACTAGTCTTGCATGTCTCCAGTAGATGGGGGAGTAGGGGGAATGTCTATAACTGAAATTGCCCAAACTTCTTTTATCACAATAAAATATCCCAAAATGGTTATATCTACCTAGTCAACCTCAAACTCTGGTAGAATCTGGAACCTAGGCATCTGATACAAACTGTAACATCGCTCCAATTATAATTAAAGTGATGTTTGATAATTGTTAATTTGATGTTTAATGTTTGTGTATATTGCATTAGTGCATATAGTTACATTAGCATAGGGAATAAATTGAAAGAAAATAAATGAAGGTTTAGCAAGAGGTGATTAGGGACTCAATTGAAAAGGGAAAAGTGAGTGATTCCAAGAGTGCAAAATAGCTCAGGGACCAAAGAGCAAATACCCAAAATTTCTCTTAAACCCTAGTTGAACCCAAAACCTTCTATACACTTTCCACTTTCATCATTTTAGAGAGAGAAGTAGGAGGGTGACTAGAGAGAGAAAAGGGTGAGTTACGGCACAAGAGGGGAGTTTTGCTAAAGGAAATGGTGGATTTAAAGCTGGAAATTAGTTCTATAACAAGGGGAGAGCCTTATAACACATTAAAAACACACATTTAGCAAGGTAGCAATTCATCCTAAACCCCTCTCTTTTCTGAAAAGTCTACTATTGTTGGAAAAGTATGAATTTATGAATGTTTAAACTGAGTTTGGGGTTAAACCTACATTTTGTATGCTTTTCTATTTCTATGGGATGCTGTGTTGCTGAATGTATACTCATATATGATTGTAATTGATTGGAAGGGTTAGGTTATGTTTATCTAGAGATGTGGACTAGTTTTCCTTGAATGTACCATATTTGAGCTAATGGATGAGAAAAGTTTAATGAGAAGTAAAGTTTGTTGTATGGAAATTAAGCTTATATGTTTAGAATTGAAAATGGAATGCATTCTGGACTGGGTATTATCAAAATTATGTTTTCTAAACTGCAGCAGAGCATAACAGCTGACTGCTAAGTATGGGGCAGTCGACTGTCATGATCCTGAAAAACCCAGAAGTGTAGATAGAGGCTTGGCAGCCGACTGTTAAATCCCTAGTAGTTGCCTATCGGGCCCGAGTTTGCACTAAGCAATCGACTGGCCATCCTAGCAGTCGACTGTCGTGCTCTTATTTCTACCCAAGATGCATTCCAGCAAGCGTCTAACACTTGAGGAATACAAAGAGCCAATAGCTGACTGCTAGCCTTCTTACAGCTGACTGGCAGCCCTCTAGCTTGCAAAATGAAGTTTTTAATGGCAATTGAGCTTAGTAATTCTTCATACTAACTTAATTATGGGCTCACAACATAGGTAAACAGGGAAACTAGGAGTTTTGGGTGATGAGACCCTGGTGATAGTGACACAAAGAGAGAGCATAAAATATAAAAAGGGAAAGAAGAAAGTATTCTCAGTGTATGTTTTAGGGTAGATAGGCTCATGATCGAGTAACCGATTGTCGGTATGACACGGCCGTTAGGCATTCCACAGTTGTGCCATAAATTGGGATGGTTAAACATCTACTTGAACTTAGATGATTTTGAAAACACCGTGATAGTTGCGAACTTTAAGTTAGTGTCATCTCCCAAAGGCTATATGAGAAACACATACTTAGAGTTAAGCATAAGCATAGGCATAGGTTGATTCATCCTGTAGTATATGTAGAGAATAACATACCAGGAGTGTGATCCACCTCAAAGGAATGGTGGTGATTCCATAGTGCTATGATCCACCCAAAAGCAGAGAGGAAATGATCTAGGTAGAGTTGACGGTGATGCCATGAGTTTATACCAATCCCGTTTAGGATGAAAGGGAGGAATTCTACTAGTCAGGGATGATCTACCGAAAAGGGGCAGGGAACATTAAGGTACTTAGATCTACTAGGGGATGCCTCATAATGTACAAAGGTTAAGACATGACTAGATAACTATGCGCTTATTCATATAGATAGTGGTGCGTGGAGTTGTTGCTAGGTGACTCTCCCAATTACTCTTAGGGTGTTTTATGTACTACTCATATGTTATAAAAGTGAAATGATGGCATTTTTACTATCACACATATGTTTTATATGAAATTAATGATGATGAATGCACTTTCCATGTTTTAAAGATGATATGTTTTGATGAATATGCATATGTATGAGTATATAACATGATTAAATGCTACATGCAGTCCATCCTAATAGTATGTGATATATTCCATGAAAGAATATAGAGTTTTTCGTGTGAGCATGGTGGTACTGGCCAATGGATTTCGTAATAGGTTGCATTTCTACTGAGATTCATTTTTCATTTTAGTGTTGTCATGTATTAGATGTGTAAGTCCCCTTGGGATGAAGAAGAAGGTAAAGTATAAAGTGTTGGCATGTATTCTAACTTATCTGTATAGGGATTAGGCTAAATTGATGAATAGAATAATTAATGGGGTTATGAGTGGCAGGATTATTACCTCTATATTTAGTAGTTAATTGATTATATTTAATTAAGAATGCATGTTTATGTATAGTTAATCCAGGTATATTTTTTATATATATATTTATTCTGATGTGATGTTGAGAGAACCCGAGAGTAGAGACCAACCCAAATGGCACTCAATTAATCAACTTGGTAAACAGTTTAAAATTTACTTAGGTAGAAGTGATAGTAACACACCATTATTATGATTATTGTATACATTATACCTTTAAATACTTAAAAGGAACCATAGGCTAATGGGGGTGTTACATAAACTAGCATTTAATGAGAAAATTTCTTAGTAGCAATAACAACCTATATTTTTAAAACTACTGATTTGTACCGCCGTACTGGTATGAAAATATGCTACATCCTTGTCATTATCAAATAATACATCATGTCAATTGGGATAAGATGCATGAATTAAAAAATTTTCTCACATATACTTATGAATACATATGCATCTCATCACATATTCATCACACATGATACATTCTCAAATTGTAATGGTAATAGGATTATAATTGCATATCCATAGAGCATAAACAAATAATTTAAAGCATTTTTCTATGGCCATAAACAAAAGAATCATAAAAGAAATCTTTAAAAATTCTCATTCATAAATAAGTATTTCTCGTGGTCTTAAACCATCTGCAATATTCTTGTGGTTTCTAACTATTTGTAATATTCTCATAGCATTGACTAGTTGCAGTATTCTCGTGGCCTTTAATGACCATCTGCAATATTCTCATGGTACTGGTCATTTGCAGTATTTTCGTGGTTTAACTAGTTGCAGTATTCTCATGGTCTTCAACTAGTTACAGTTATTCTCATTTATTGTTCATGCTCATATCATTTTAAAATCTCATATTTCTCTTCTCTTTCTCATTCATTCTCATACTCTTTCTCATTATTCTCAAATCACATGTCAACCATTACATCTCAGGCTTAAGTCCTTTATTTGAGTGGAATTTTGGGCAAATTATGCTTTAAATTTGGTCATTGAGCTCCTTTTCCAAAATAGAGGCCTACCAGTCGACTTCCACCCTTATGGCAGTCGACTTGCAGCTCACTATCTTAAAAAATTTTCAAACCTAAGGCTACCAGTTGACTTCCATGACTTCTAAGGGTTGGCAGTTGACTACTAACACTCAATATGCGTTTCTAGGAAATTGAAGAACACGATAATCGACTGATAGAGGCTACAAGTCGACTGCTATATTATACTCTATTTTTTAAACTTGTTGTTGACCCATATTTTTTCCCAAGAATTTTTTTGTAAGCCCTCTCTGATAATTTCCAATTAAATACCAGTATGTAAGCATCATTTACCACATAAAAATAGCCTAAACTACATTTTAATCTCACTCAAATCATGGATTAAACCTCATTCTTATTCATTAGGAAAAATAACCCATTTCAGCATGCATAATTATATTGATGTAGTTTAAAACACCTAATAGCAATCATAAATATCAATAATGTAGTTTTAATCCCTCTTTTACTTTCATTAACATCAAAATCTAATGTTTTCAAAATATGAACCGTAAATTCGAAATTAGAGGGAATAGATTGTTTTGGTACGTTATTTCCTTGCTGGTGAACTAATTATTGTGTTAGATGCCTTCCTAAACACTTTTCTAGATTCAATTCTTGTCGAAAGTTGAGATTTGATCTTTTCTCCATTAGTTTCTCTCTCTACTTGGTTCTTCTTTCTCTCTCTAAATTCTAGGATGCAAGGTGAGAAATAAAACTTCTGGGACTTGGCCCTATTTATAGCCAGCTTAAGAGTTACCAATTTTGATCATAATTCTTGATCATTTAGCTCAAAATGATAATTTCTCTGGTCGCACATCAATTTACCATTTTTCCCCTAAACCATTGGTAGGCATATTTGAAATTTTGGTAGCTACATTAACTCTTTTGGCTAATATTATGGTTTGCTACCCTAGAGTATTGAAAGCCTACATAGCTTCTTCCAGTAAACATTTTCCTTTCACTCAAGTCCCTACTCTTTTCTTTTCAATTTAATCCCTGACTCTAATGCAGCTACGTACAATCTAATACAACATAATATAACATACACAAACAATTAATTAAAATTAACAAACATCTCTCATAGAAATAAGAGTGAATGTTACATTTCTCCCTTCCTTTAAAAAATTTCATCCTCAAAATTCGCACGTACCTATTTAAAATTTTCTAGAAAACTTCTTCTCATCTCTTCTTCTTTTCCTAGGTGGTTTCTTGTGGTGATGACTGATCCCACAATTACCTTTACCAGTGGAATTGTCTTATTCCTCAACTGCTTAACCTCAGTATCCATGATTCTTAAAGGTCTAGGATGATAAGTCAAATTATCTTTCAATTGTACTGTATTGGCATCAAGGACATGTGAGGGATCAGGGAATATACTTACAGAGTTGAGAAACATGAAAAATATTGTGAAGATTGGACAAAAATGAAGGTAATGCTATCTGATAAGCCAATGAACCAATTCTTTTCAAGATTTGGTATGGTCCAATGTATTTAGGATTCAGTTTCCTAAACTTAATAACCCTACCAATACCATTAACTGGAGATACCCTAAGGAAAACATGATCTCCTTCTACAAATTCTAATGGTCTCCTCCTCTTATCAGCATAAATTTTCTATCTATCTTGGGCCTTGGCCATTTTCTCCCTTATCATTGTTATTTGATCAATAGTTTATTGTACTAATTTTGGCCCTAATATTTGTCTCTCTCCCACTTCAAACCAACATAATGGCGATCTACACTTTCTCCCATAAAAGGCTTCATATGGAGCCATTCTTATACTGGAGTGGAAACTGTTATTATAAGAAAACTACAATGAAGGCAAAATTCTATCCCAACTCCCTTTTTGTTCTAATGTAGAAGCTTTAAGCATGTTTTTTAAAGTTTGGATAGTCCTTTCAGTTTGCCCATCAGTTTGAGGATGATAAGCAGTACTGAAGTCTAACTTAGTACCAAATGCCTCTTGTAAGGCTTTTTGGAAGTAAACCTAGGATCCTTATCGGATACTATACTAGTGGGTAATCTATAGAGTCTCACTATTTCTTGTAGGTACAATTAGGCCAACTTATCTCATGAAAAATTTATTTTGATAGGTAGGAAATGTGCAAATTTAGTTAATCTATCTACAATCACCCAGATTGCATCATTTCCTAACTGAGTTCTAGGCAAACCCACTATAAAATCTATGGAAATTTTCTCCCATTTCCATTTAGGAATCTCTAGAGGTTGTAACATTCCTGCAAGTGTCTGATCTTCAATCTTCACCAGCTGGCACACTAGGCATTTAGCAACATACTCAGCTACATGCTTTTTTATACTTGGCCACTAAAAAATTGCTTTCAAATTTTGGTACATCTTAGAGGTACCAGGATCTCTAAGATTTGATCCCTCAGTTCTTTTGATACAACCTATTCTGGAAGGTTACTACCCTATTTGTTTCTTTCTTGAATTCCTTTGGATCCTTTAGGGATTTCAAGATTTCATCTTCTCTTTGGGCTTCTAGGATTTGAGTTTTAAGAATATTCTCAATTCTTATTTCACTCAGGTATAGCCTAATTGGCAACACTAAAGTGGAAAAACTCAAATTCCTAAACTTCTCAATTAAGTTCATTTTACTCACCATCGTGTGAGCTACATGAAGGGATTTCCTACTTAAAGCATCGACCACTACATTCACCTTTCTTAAATGGTATTTCAAATCAAAATCATAATCCTTAATAAACTCCATCCATCTTCTCTGTCTCATATTCAGCTCTTTTTTATTGAAAAGGTATTTGAGACTTTTTTGATCACTAAATACCTCAAATCTAGACCCATAGAGGTAGTGTCTCTAAATTTTCAAGGCAAATACTATAGCTGCTAATTCAAGATCATAAGTAGGATAATTCTTCTCATGAGGTCTTAATTGACTTGATGTATATGATACTACTTTCCTGTTCTGCATCAAGACACACCCTAAGCCTTTCTTGGATGAGTAACAATACACCTCAAAATTTTCTAATGGATCTGGAATGATTAAGACAGGTGTAGTGGTCAGTTTTTCCTTCAAATTTTGGAGACTATTTTCACATTTGGCGTCCCACACAAATGGAACATCTTTCCTAGTTAATTTAGTCAAAGGCAACATGATTTGCAAAAGCCCTTGAATAAATCTCCTATAGTAATTGGCTAATCCGAGGAAACTACATATCTCCATCATTGTTGTGGATCTCTCCCAACTAACTACCACTTCTGTCTTACTAGGATCTACTACTACTCCATCTTTTGTGATTACATAACCTAAGAATCTTACCTCTTCCAACTAGAACTCACATATCTCAAGTTTAGCATACAATTATTTTTCTCTAAGCAACTGCAGTACAATCTTAGGATGATGTTCATGCTCTTCGCTACTTTCAGAATACACAAGAATGTCATCTATAAACACTACCATGAACTGATCAAGGTAGGGTCTAAAGATACGATTCCTGTAATCTATAAAAAATAGTTAGAGCATTTTTCAGTCCAAATGGCATTACAAGAAATTCATAATGCTTATATCTGGTTCTAAAAGCTATCTTAGGTATGTCTTCTATTTTCAATCTGATTTTATGGTACTCTGACCTCAAATCAATTTTGGAAAACACAGTAGCTCCTCTTAGTTGATCCAACAGATCATCTATTATAGGGAGGGGATACTTATTCTTCACAGTTACCTTGTTCAATTGCTTATAGTCTATACATAATCTCAAACTCCCATCCTTCTTCTTAACAGACAACACTGGTGCTCCCTATAGTGAAGAACTAGGTCTAATGAATTGTTTCCATAAGAGATCTTCTATTTGTATCTTCAATTCATTTAACTCTAAGGGAGACATTCTATAGGGTACTATAGAGATAGGTCCCGTTTCAAGAATCAACTCTATAGAGAACTCTATCTCTCTCTCAGGTGGAAGACCTACGATTTCTTCAGGAAATAAAACATCTAGAAATTCATTTACTATAGGGATAGTACTAAGCTTATGCTAAATTTTAATCTCAAAAAGAACACAGAAAATGCATCCACTTATTCTTTTCCTCAATACTCCAGTTTACAGGTAAGGTATCTATAAAAGTCACGAATTTCCCTGAACAATCCAAGATTACATTGTTTACTGACAACCAGTACATCCTAAGAATAATGTCCAATTCCACCAAAGGTAAACAAATTAGATTAAAAACAAAAGATCTGTTCTCAATAACAATTAAAAAATTCAAGTAGCCTAAAGAAGTCAAAACCCGCTCTCTAGTAGGGATATCAACAGATAATTTATATGGTAAATTAGAAACAGGTAAGACCAATCTTTCCACACATTCCAATGAAATAAATGAATGAGTGGCGCCATAATCAAACAGTACAATTAAAGATACATCATTTATTAAACATTTACCTTTCATCAAATCATCAAACTAGGTCACTTCCTTGCCCTTGAGAGTATAGACTCTTTTAGTAGCGCGAGGTTTAGTGGTGTCGCCTTGTTTCTTCCACTGGGGGCAATCCTTGATAAAATGTCCCTCTTTTCCACACTTTAACAAACACCTTGTGGTATATTTTATTGTTGCCACTTACAAGGTCCTTCATGATTCCTTTGGCATTTAGGGCAAACATTTGGAATCACTTGTCTCATCATTAGCCTTTTACCTTCCTGGCCTCTGCCAAACTTGTTACCTCTCCCTCGAAAAGATCCTGGTTGCTTTCTTTTGAGGAAATTGGCTTTTTGTTTTTCCTTCTCAGTTTCCTCCAGATTTTTGTCAACTATGTGACACTTGTTTGCTTGTGTGGCATAATTCCTGATTTCCAATGGAGCCACAACACTCTTCAACTCAGACCTTAATCTAGCCTCTAGATGCATGGCCTTCCATGCCTCATCTGGTTAAAGATTTAGATAGGAAGAAAATTTAGACAATTCCTCAAACTTAGCAAAATAGTCATCAAATGTCATGTTACCTTACTTAATTTGCATAAATTCAATTTTCTTCTCATTCCTCACATTAGGAGGAAATTACTTTCCAAGAAACACTTCCTTTAATGAATCCTAAGTGATTAAAAAACCTTGAGCTTCCATTAATTGTTTTGTCCCCTTCCACTAACTCTCTGACTAGCATATAGGTGGAAAACAAAACCTTCTATGCATTAGTCATCCCCAGAACTACAAACAGCTTCTCCATCTCTCTTAGCCAGTCCTCAGCCACCTTTAGGTTAAACTCACCCCTAAAGGAAAGAGGTTTAGCTTTTTGGAATTATGACTAGCCATGATACACTGGGCTTCTTGCTTGTCCTTTAGGAGGGTTAGGGTTAAGATGATTATTATTCCCCTATTCCCTAAAATTGCCTAAGAACTTGGGTAGTAGCAATAGCCTGCTCCCTCAAAGCCTCTGCTACTCCCATCATAACTTGCATCACCCTATCCATATTTCCCTCACCTTCCTTCTCCTTGCCAATATTCCTCCTAGGTAGAGCCATATTTCACTCTACAAAAAAAACATTATCGAGGTGATCAATCTCAACAACATAACATTTATAAGAGATCACATGGCACCAATAGGAAATACCTTCTACCCCAAACCTGGCACTCCATTCCTCAAGTTAAAATATAATACAAGCTAGTCTACTACCTCAGCTCAGCTAACTAGCCTGCATTAGTCTCTATCCTGAGGAATCTACCCTTCACTATCTAGCCAGTTATGTGCTAATTGTAGTATCCGTGCTTTGATACCAACTCAGTGTAACACCCTTAATCCTATGGTTCCTTTCAGTTAATTAGATAATATAATATAACATACTATAGGATTAGAGAGTTACTACTACCTCTACATGAGTAAATTTTAACTTTTACCAAGTTAATTAACTGAGTGTCATTAGTTAGGGAATTCTACACTCGGCTTCTCACACGTAATGCAAAAAAAAAAAAAATAATTGAAACAAATTATATAAATATTCTTAGATATTTACATTCATATACATGGCTTATTTACAATAATCATATCATAGTTATAAAAGACATATACCTATAGATATGTGAGGCTAAGTATAGTAAGGAGGCAACAAACTTGCCACTCATAACCCTCTGCTTATCCTACAAGCTGGTATTTTTCTCACATATCTTGGATACATATATGCTCTCTCTTCTTACACTAAAAATCTTCTTGACCCATTCTCCAAAAATATTGAAGGATCAACGTATAGGGCATTGCATATTTACATGTCAACATAAAATCCTAACATACTAGTCTTTCATGTCTCCAGTAGATGGGGGAGTAGGGGGAATGTCTATAATTGAAATTACCCAAACTTCCTTTATCATCATAAAATATCCCAAAATGGGTATATCTACCCAATCAACCTCAAACTCTAGTAGAATCTCGAACCTAGGCATTTGATACAAACCAGCATTGAATGAGAAAATTTCTCAGTAGCAATAACAACCTATATTTTTAAAACTATTGATTTGTACCACCATATTGGTACGAAAATATGCTACATTCTTTTCATTATCAAATAATACATCATGTTAGTTGGGATAATATGCATGAATTAAACAATTTTCTCACATATACTTATGAATACATATACATCTCATCACATATTCATCACATAGGATACATTCTCAAATTGTATTGGTAATAGGATTATAATTGCATATCCATAGAGCATAAAAAAAGAAATTAAGCATTTTGCTATGGCCATAAACAAAAGCATCATAAAAGAAATCTTAAAAAAATTCTTATTCATCAATGAGTCTTTCTCGTGGTCCTAGACCATTTGTAATATTCTCATGGTTCGTGACCTTCTGCAATATTCTCGTGGTTGCTAACCATCTGAAATATTCTCGTGGTACTGACCAATTATAGTACTCTCGTGGCCTTTAATGACCATCTGCAATATTCTCTTGGTTCTAGCCATTTGTAGTATTCTCACATTTAACCAGTTGCACATGCTCATCTCATTTTAAAATGTCATATTTCTCTTCTCTCTCTCATTCATTCTCATACTTTCTCATTATTCTCAAATCACATGTCAACCATTACATCTCAGGTTTAAATCCCTTATTTGAGTGGAATTTTGGGCAAATTATTCTTTAAATTAGGTCATTGAGCTCATTTTCCAAAATAGAGGCCTACCAGTCGACTTCCACCCTTATGGCGATTGACTTGTAGCTCACTATCCTAAAAAATTTCCAAACTTAAGGGCTACCAGTCGACTGCCATGGCCCCGATAGTCGGCTGCCATGTTCTTAGCCATTTTCTGGAAAACAAGAGTTTGGCAATCCACTTTCAAGGGCTAGCAATCGACTGCTAGTACTCTATATGCATTTTTGGGCAACTGAAGAACACGACAGTTGATTGATAGAGGTTACAAGTTGACTACTTTGTTATACTCTATTTTTCAAACTTGTTGTTGACCCAGATTTTTGCTGAAGAATTGGTTGTAAGCCCTCTCTGATAATTTCTAACTCAACGCCAATATATAAGCATCATTTACCACATAAAAATAGCCCAAACTATAGTTTACTCTCACTCAAATCTTGGATTAAACCTCATTCTTATTTAAAAGGAAAAAAATCCATTTCTCATAATCTGATTTTAGCATGCATAAGTATATTTAGGCAGTTTAAAACACCCAATAGCATACATAAACATCAAGAATGTAGTTTTAATCTCTCTTTTTCTTTCATTAACATCAAAATTTAATTTTTTCAAAATATGAACAGTAAATTCAAAATTAGAGGGAATAGATTGTTTTGCTACCTTATTTCCTTGCTGGTGAACTGATTATTGTTTTAGATACCTTCCTAAACACTTTTCTGGATTCAATTCTTATTGAAAGTGGGGATTTGATCTTTTCTCCTTCACTTTCTCTCTCTACTAGATTTTCCTTTCTCTCTTTAAATTCCAAGATGCAAGGTGAGAAATGAAGTTTCTGGGACTTGGCCTTATTTATAAGTGGCCTGAGAGTTACCAATTATAATAATAATTCTTGATCATTTAGCTCAAAATGATAATTTATCTAGTCACACATCAATTTACCATTTTGCCCCTAAACTATTGGTAGCAAAAATTTGAAATTCTGGTAGGTACAGTAACTCTTTTGGCTAATATTATGGTTTGCTACTCTGGAGTATTGAAAACCTACATAGCTTCTTTCGATAAACCTTTTCCTTTCACTCAAGTCCCTGCTCTTTTCTTTTCAATTTAATCCCTCACTCTAATGTAGCTACATGTAGTCTAAAGCATCATAATACAACATATAGAAAAATTAATTTAAATTAACAAACATCTCCCATAGAAATAAGAGCCGATGTTACACTTAGCCTATAGTTCCTTTTATGTTAATTTAAAGAATAAAGTATGTAAATATCATAATAATTGTGTGTTACTATTACTTCTACTCGAGTAAATTTAAACTTTTACCAAGTTGATTAATTGAGTGCCATTTGGGTCAGGTTTTACACTTGGGTTCTCACTCGAGACTTATAACGAAATATCATAGTTTACTCTAGATAACTATACACAAACATGCATGCTTAATTTGTTAATTACCATTAAATAACTATTAGGGCATGGAGGCAACATCCCTGCCACTCATGAGCCCATCAAATGGCCTACTAATAGTTGCTAGTTAATCCATATACATTCCAAGTTAATATAGGCTATACAAGAGATAATCTATACTAGCCTTTCTAAAAAATCATAAAGACTAGTACAAAATAAATGTCTTTACTATCCAAAATATATACTTTAATGTAGCCCTATGATGGGTGCCTCTTCCCAAGATACCTTCCTCTACAGCCAGGGACCTACACATTTGGTACATGGCAGCATTTATGTGAAAATTTAATCTCAGTAGCAATGCAACCTATCTTGAAAACCACTAACTTGTACCACTGTACTTGTACAAAAAGTCTCTACATTCTTTTCATTATAAACATGTAGTACATACTATTAGGATGTGGTGCATGAAGCATACTTTCATGTCATGTGCTCACATCTATGCATGTTCATTTAAAACATATAAACTTTACAATATGTGTAACACTCCATAATTTAATTAGTCTAAATTAATGGTATTTAATTAAATGGATGGAATTAATGGTGTCATTTAATTAATTAGTATGAATTTCTTTCTTGCTAATTAATTAGATGAATTAGCTTAAGAAAGGGCAAATTTTACTTGCATAATTTAATGGGCCAAATGGCTATATTAAAAAGTAAGCTTACATGAAAATTAGGTGCTTAAATTAATTCTTTATTTTCCTTTTTAGTTACCTAGTCTAAGTACCAAGAGAGAAGCAATATAGGATGCAACTATTTAAAATATATGCATGTGTGTACCTTGCATGTTATCCCACATGAAAGAAGGGAATGGAAATTATAACTTCCATGCATGAAACCCCAAGTCACACGTGAACTAAGAAGAAAGAAGACTAAAAGCATTCAAAATAATAATAATATATATGCATGGAAAGGAAAACACACGTGCAATTGGAACAAAGAATGCCACAATTGAATATATGTATCTCATATGCACATGAGGTAGAGTAAAATGTAAGCAAGAGTACAAAAGTCTAAAGCACACATAAGTTTGGTAAACTAGTAAAGAAAGGCAACATATATGCCTTGTGTGGGACCAATGGACAATACAAAGGAGGAGTGCACATGTGAATTAACGAAAGAAAGAAGGAATACAATATACATGTGGTATTTCTTGGCAAAGAGGGAAAGGAAGGGTACACATGAGCCACACGCCACCTCCCAATTCTTCCATATAGTTTGGTGCAGAATTTTATTGTGTAAGTATGCATAGAGGGAACTTATTTAACAACAAATGAGGGCAGAAAGCAAAACCAATTAAGTGAAAAATTTTATCGTGTAAGTATGCATGGAGGGAGTTTAATTAACCACAAATGAAGGCATCAAGCAAAACCAAATAGGTGTAGAAATTTTTTATTGGATTGTTGCACATGAGAAGCACATGTGGGGTAGAGAATTAAGGTTGGGAAAAGAAGAAAAAAGGTGTAGAATATTTCTCCATGAATCACATGAATAGGAATATGGGAATTGCAAGGAGAAGCATTTGTGAAAAGTGGGAAGAAGTAAAACCAATTTGACAAGTAAAGTGGACTATATTTAAACTACAAGTAATGCCAAGCTTGCAAGCAAAGGAAAAGTGTACTTGCAAGTACAAGTAGTGCAAGAATATATATATATATACAAATATAAAGAGTGTAGAATTTTCATGTAGGAAAAGGACATGTGCAGTGTAAGTTTGGGATAAATATGTCAAGAAATGAAAGGGGGAAGGTAAGCATTAGGAGCCACCCATAAAGACCATTGGACAAGAATGATATTCAATAATAAATAAGAAGGAAAGGGGGAATGTGACGTGAAATGAGGGAAGAGAGACTTAAATTTTTTTTATTTTTTTTATATATGATATGCCACCTAAGCAAAAGTTAAAGGAGTGGAAATTTCTTGTATGAGAAAGTCATGCCATACCCACACGTGAAGGAAGAAGGAAAAGAGGGTGTGAGTGGTGTAAATCATAAGGAAAATTAGAATGACTTTATGCATGACATGCCATCTAAGAAAGAGACAAGGGGGAATTGAAAATTTGACTTTTATACAACAAACCACACGTGAAGTGAAGAGGAAAGAAGGGAGAAAAGGAAGAGAGACCTTGCAACATAGAAAACTACACAAACACACGTGAAAAAGAGAGAAAAGGGGAGAGAACGTGAGTTTGGGGGAGAAACACTAAAGCTTGAAGAGGAAGAAGCAAAGGTGGTCAAGAAGAAAAGTAAAAGAAGTAAAGAATCAAGAGAAAGCCAAGCAAACCATCTTAGGGCACCAAAGAGGTAGGTTAACAATCTAAACTTTTGTTCTATGTTCTAGTTATGCAATCTGATATTTATGTTCAAGTTTTCCATGGAACTTAAGTTATCCCTACATTCTTGACCTAAATGTATGTATGTTGGCTAGCATGTGTGGTTCAACGAAAGGCTGATGGATGAGATAGCATGAATATGTTGTTAGAAAAAGGATTAGGGTTGGATGATGTTAACTTCATGTTGACCACAAAGAAAGAATCCTAATCTTTTAAGTGTATTAAGTAAAGAACAAAAAGAAAGGAAATGGAATTGCCAAATGAATAAAACTCCTTAGGCCAAGTCCATGATATTCATTCTTGGAATTTATAAGCTAGGCACTATGATTTTGATTCAAAGCATGGAAAATTATTTTTGATGTCACGAGAAAACTTAGATTATTTTTTTAAGTAGAGTAAAGTATTCTAAAAAGGCTAGAATCCTCAGAAAAATAAAATGTACACAAGAAATTAATTTTCCAAAAGGAGAAATTATATTGGAAATGTTAATGTTAGAATTTTTAGAGAAATTATGCATTAGAATTAATTTCCAAGAAAAAAAATATTATTAAAAATATTAGAATTTTAGAAAAAATGTGTGTATGTTAATATTAATTACCAAGAGAGGAGAATTTATTCTTAAAGATATTAAGATTTTATGAGGAATGTACATTAAGAATTAATTTTTAGAAAGGAGAAATTATTCTTGGAATTATTAAAATTTTTAGAGAAAATGTACCCTAGAATTAATTTCCAAAAAGAAAAGAAGAAGAAGAAGAAGAAGAAGAAATTATTATTAAAGCATATTAGAATTTCATAAGAAATGTATATTGATATGAATTTCCAAGAAAAGAGAATTTACTCTTCAAGAAATTAGAATTTTAAAGAGATGTACACTAGCATTAATTTTCAAGAAAAGAGAATTTCCCTTGGAAATTGACAAGGAATTTCAAAGGTGGCCAAGTGTCCACCTAGTGCCCAAGTGTGCACAATGACCCTAGGAAGATGGCCAAGTGTCCACCTAGTGCCCAAGTGTGCACAATGACTATTAAAGGTGGCCAAGTGTCCACATGTGCCCAAGTGTGCACAAAGAATTTTAAGGGTGGCCAAGTGTCCCCAAGTGCCTAAGTGTGCACAGTTAAAGTGCAAAGAAAGTTTAAGAATGATAAGCCTAAATAATTTGTTAATGTTATGATAATGTATGTCACAACATGTTTTATTTGACAGTATATTATTTCCATCCTATTGACATTTTAATGGACCATATATTGCTTGCCAATTTATAATTATGAATTATGTTGTATTCTATTCCAAGAATGTAGAATTAATTATTTTGGTGCTTGCACCCTGATACATATTAGTTGTTTTTAAAACCCAAATTGTTAAGCTATTAGGAAACTTGGGTTTCTCATTATATGCTAATATGTATCAAATGCGGACGCATAGCTGGGCCAGGAGTTCGAGTTCTTTTTGGGTTAAGAAATTTTTGTAACCCCTATTTTTGGGTCTTATTCTAGACACACTTCATTTAGATCTAGGATTATTCTTTTGGCAGTAGACCTGAGATGTAATTAGGAAATAACATGGAAAGGGATATGTGAAGGATCGGTCTATTTTGAAAATTTGTAAAGGGAGTCTGAGTGACAGGATTTTTGTCTCCTGACTTCCTATGGACAGGTGCTTCGCATATCCTGATACATGTTTACTATAATGTAATGGACATTATGGAACTTATCTCATTGAATTGTATGAAAGTTTAAACTTCGCTGTGTAGTATAGAATTTCTTTTATTTTTCTGTGCATGTAAGTTTTTAATCTGAGTAAAAGATCCCGAACCTAATCCACTTAATATAATTTAATGATATAACTACTCAGGCATTAATTAAATAAAGGATAAAGATAATGTACCAAACCTATATGTTTATATCAGAACTAATGGTAATACTAGATGGGGGCATTACAATATGGGATGTTCATTCATCATCATTTTCATCATAAAAAATTCCATAAGGTAACAAGTATACATTTATCTTTAACATATGAGCACGAGAAATAAACATATCATATGAGTTATTGTGAATGTCACCTAGTGAACAACTCCACGTACCACTACATTCATGCATGAGTTCGTGACTACTCCACCACTCATTACTTTTCTTCTTTTTATTTTTGGTACTATCTGGGCATCCCCCAGTGGATCCAGGTACTCAATGGTCCTTGTTAACTTTGATAGATCATCCTTGTCCAGCAGGGTTGACACCCATTGGGATATCTAATTACCCTTTTCGTCCCTAATGGGGCTAGTTCTCAACTCATGGGATCACTATCCAACTCCGGATAGGTCCTATTCCCTTCAATTTTGTATATCATAAGGCTATGGAATCACCACCCCTTTCCGATGGATTACACTCCCGGTATGCTATTCTTTAACATATATATTAGGATGATTCGGCTCATGTTTATGGTTATGCTTAACTCTAAGTATGTGTTTCTTAATTGGCATTTGGAAGATAACACTAACTTAAAGTTCAGAACCATCACAATTTTTCACAATCATCTATATTCAAGTGGATGTTTAACTATCCTAATTCAAAGCACAACTGTGGAATGCTAAACGACCATCCCATACCAACAATCAGTCACCCGATCATGAGCCTATCTGCCACTAATACATCATTTAGAATACTTCACTCCTTACTTTCTTATAATTTTTCACTTTCTTTAGATCACTATCACAAGGATCCTCTCACTCTTTACATCTTGCATGTTACCTGTAACGACCCCCTAATACATCATACGTGATGCTTATCTGATTAGCGGAAGCATATGGGGTATTCTGAATGTTTATTCCCTATGTAGGAACATCAGGGGATCGCTACTGGTTGAGCGTAACCCAAATAGATTCTCCGCTGTCCATTCGGGTTCCGTTCAACCCTGATTCACATGCAGCTAACTAAATACACATACGTACATCATCAATAATAACTCTGGGATGAAATCTAAAACTCATATACATGTCACGTCATACGTTCATACACATTTCAATTCAAATCCATAAATTTATAGCGGTAAATTCTACCAAAAATCCGGCAAAGTTTCCTCTGTAAATTAATCATATCCCAAATACAGAATCACCTGTTTATAAATCAACAGCCAGTCTAACAACAGCAGTAAACATAACTAATATAAATCCATACACAGCAACATCAATCCATCACTAAAATCCATACATACTATCTAAAACGTTATATGTACATTTAGTCTAGTCCATACAGAATTTACAAGAAACAGAATCCGATAAATAACATCATCATCAAAGTATATATACAAATAATTCAAGCCTAAGCTAATCATTCTCCGTCTATCCTCAAGTCAGCTTCGGCTATCGTCTGGGCTCCTGCCCCTGTCCCTGTTCATCTGAGTAAACAACCTAATGAGATATGAATCCCAGTAGAATAATTTACAAATCAATTATCATTCAAAAACCAGTTGAATACCCAGCGGTGCGAACACCGAAATCGTCTTCCCGAAATCAGTTCGAAAACAGTGGAATACCTTATCTTTAAAATCGTTTAAACACATGGAAATTGCGGCAATATATCACAATCATGAAATCCATTTCTTTTAAAATCAGTTATCGAAATCAAGTGAAATCCCATGCCCTGTGTATCTCAATCCACGTTGGCTACAAATCCGTTGTAACCGAATCTAAATCATATTCTAATTGCACGTAGTCTAGAGAGAATACCTCTCTTATCGTTGGGTGTGATCCGTAACACCAATCACCCGAATCAAGCCTATATTGTGAGTGTGATCCGTAACACCAATCACTCACTCAAGGACCGGGTGAGAATCAACATCTAGGGCGTCCCCTAGCATGTGCACATACGCCAATTCTCATCCTCATACAGTCTATTCGAACTCACATGCACTCGGTCGGCTATTCCTCAGGGTTCTAGGGTATCACGCCTAAATCACAATGTTTCCCCGTGTAGGTTATCCACCCTTATACTCCCTAAACCTTTCTTAGGGTCGTCCTGGTTTAACGCGTAATCCCTAACTCAGTACAGGCTAAATCTGATAAAAATAATCTCATTTAAAAGCTTCCTGTACGAGGGATACTTAACGGCCGTCCCATACCGGCTATCGAGTACCCAACCCTAAGTACATCCGTCCTAAAGGCATCCAAACTCGATAAACAAGGTTTCTAACATGCAATTAGGGTTTTCAGCACACAGGCATGCAATTTATCCCATCGAAAGCAAAGACGTGAAATCCATACAAGTCGTCTAAATCGATCGGTATTCACTAAATCGATTCTAGGGTTCTGAAGTGTAAATTATCCTACCTGGTCTCCAAATGCTCTAAATCACTTAATTCCACGCAGCTCTCGGTTTGAGCCTGATTAATTTCCTGGACATCAAATTAAACATTTAGGCTCGTCACGTCATCCAATTTTCAATCCTAAACTCGGTTACCGCGATTACCTAGGTTAATTAATTGCCTAATTACGTTCGTGACCATTTCACCATATAACATTAGTTTTTGGGAAAACAGACCTTACCACTGTGCTCGGATGATAGAATTCTACGTCACGGTGGTCTCGTTTTCTCGGGATGCACGTCCAGAAGCTCCGGCACGGCGGCACACGGTGGTGCACGGCGAGGAGGTGCGATTTGCCTCGAAAATCACACCACGGTGAAGCCCGCAAGCCCAGGAGTCCGAATACGGTGGTGGCACGGCGATTCTCGGCCGTTTGGGCGGTGTTTTCCGACCCGCGAAACTTCGCCTGGCCAGGACGGCATTTTGCCTCGATCCGAGTGCGTCCGGCTTCGACGGCCGAGCTCTTTGGAGAAAGGCGGCGGCTAAGGCTACGGTGGGGGCGGTGAGGGTCAACGGCGACGGACGGCGGCGATTCGAGTTAGGGAAGTTTCGCGCGATGGAGGGGAAAAATGGTGTTTTTCCGGCGGCTCCGGTGGCCGTTGGTGGCCGTGGTTGGTTGCTGGTGGTTGTGGGCAGTGAGGATTGTCGGTTGGTACCCTTGGTGGCGGCCCACGGTGGCTGTGGCGGCCGTTCACGGTGGAGGAAAGTGGAGAGAGAAAAGAGAGAGGAGAGAGAGAGTGTGGTGAGGAGAGAGAGTGGAATGAGAGAAATGGCGGGAGTTCGCGTAATTTAAAGCCTCCAGGGGCGATTCTGACTTTTCCCAGGCCACCCGGGGGTCTTTTAGGGTGTCGGCATCCTTCCAGACATTGGCACGCATTTCCATGCAAAAGTCTTGGCCTCCGTCAACGAAAGTGACGCACGAAACTCCTTCCGTCAGTTTCTGATCGCCGGATTACATGTCTTTCTGTTTGATTGTGTTTCTGGCTTTAAAGGACCTTCTATGTCCAGTCATTATCCTCGAAATACGTGTCAATCTTCGTTTGATTGGGATTAGGGTTAAAATCAAGTTTTATCTTTTAAAATCCTTTAAAAACTCTTTCGAATCTTTCCCGTTGTTACATTACCCACTACATGCTTGGTATAGATCCTTATTTTGATTGAGATTTTAGGCTAATTTCCTCTCAAAATAGTTTATTAAGCTCATCATGTGAAACAGTGGGCTGGTAGTCAATTTTCAAGGGCCGGCAGTTAGCTGCTACCTCCTACCCTTGGGACCCATCTTGACTGAGAGCTACCAGTTGGTTGCTAAAGGCTTGGTAGTTGACTGCTAGCCTTCTGTGAAATACTTTTGGGGAAAACTAGACCTGACAGATGACTATTAGAAAATGGCAGTTAGCTAATAGCTTTTTGGAAATTTTTTCGAGAAATGAGGTACACGATAGTAGACTTCTAGGGGTAGGCAATTAGCTGATAGCATTCCAAAATGCTTTCTGGGTAGACAAAGAACACGACAGTCGATTTCCAAGTCTGGCAGTCGGCTGCTAGCATTTGTTTTGCTCCAAAACTTACAGATACATCCAGAGTTTTAGCTTAAGAACATGTTTTCGAAACATTTTCATAAACCATGAACTCAATACCAGTATTACACATCACATTGCATTTGTAACTAACCCATAACTTAGCTTAATATTACTCAACACTAAGATTAAACCATATTTTTGCAATTAGGGCATAGGCCCACTTTCACAATCAATTTCAAGCATAAATGAGAATGACCATTCAACAAAGAACAACTAATAACAATAGAAAACATAGAGAATGTAGGTTTAAACCCTTAAACAAAACTTAAAACATTCATAACAACATTTTCTAGCCAAAAATTGGAAATTTCAAAAAATGGGGTTAGGTTGAGTTGCTACCTTGATTTCCTGAAGAATGTGCATGTACAATGTGCTAAAAAGATTTTTCCCTTGCTGCAAGATCAATCCCTAGCCTTAAATTCATTCTTCCTTTAGTAAATCTTTTTTGCTTTGCCATAACTTACCATTCTCTCTCTCTACTCGTCCCTTTCTTTCTCTCTCTAAAAAGTGCTGAAGATGGAATTGTGTTTTAGGGTTTAGGGCTTCTGGATTCTTAAGTCTACTCTTTACACTCTTGCCCTTGGCCATTTTGTGACTTTAGCCTAACTAAACTTTCTCTTTTTGATTTAGTCCATAGTCACACTTTACCTTAATTTTCAATCCTTGCAACTAGGTCCCTGCACTAATGCAACTATATGTAATCAATGCAATATGCACAAGTATTTGATTTAAATTAAGAATTAACAAACATCTCTTAATCATATTAAGAGCAGATGTTACATTAATATATTCATTCACCTCCTCTACTAGCAAAAAATTATATTCCATTTGGAATAAAGTTGGTGGATCCCTTTCATAGAGAGCCTTAAAAAGGGTCATGCCCGTTGAGACATTATGAGAAGTTTTAAACCAATACTCTACCCAAGCGATCCATTTTCTCCATTGCCTAGGTTTGTTACCTAAAAAACCTAAGATAGGTCTCTAATGTTTGGTTAACCACTTCGATTTGGCCATCAAATTCTGGATGGTAACTTGAGCTGTAATTCAATGTGGTTCCAACCAGTTTGAATAACTCCTTCTAGAATTCACTAATGAAGTTTCTATCCCAATTAGATACAATTGACTTTGGAAAGCAATTGAATAACTTCTTTGCAAAATTTTTCAACCACTTCTTTAGTGGTAAAAGGATGTGCCAAGGGTAAGAAATGAGAGTATTTTGTAAGTTTGTCAACCAAAACCATTAGATTATCAAACCCTTGAGATTTAGGTAGAAGCACAATGAAATCCATGCTGATATCTTCCCACACTTGCTACAGTATTGGCAGTGGTTAAATTAATCTAGCTGGGCTCATGGCTTGGTATTTATTTCTTTATCGAATCATGCACTTTGCTACATACTCCTATACACCCCATTTCATTCCCTCCCAATAAACATTCTCTCCTAGTCATTTGTAAGTGCGTAGATACCTGAAGTATCCTCCTATAAGGGAAGAACGAAATTCTACAATCAGCTTGGGTATCCTTGAGGATCCCCTTGGTAACACCAGTCAATCATGATGCAGTAGACAACCATTCCTCAAGATGTACCCTGCTGATGGTGCCTCTCCAATAATGATCTTTTGTCTAGTGGTAGTGAGCTTTCTCATCACTTTGTACCTCCTTATCCCAATCCTCTAACTCATCATACTTCCATACCAAAAAAGCTTTCAACTCTATGCTTTCCCCTCTTCTTGATAGAGCATCAACAGCCTTATTCTCTAGATCAAGATTATACTTAAATTTGAAATTATACCCTATCAGCTTAGAAACCCATTTTTGTTGTTTGGGATCTAAGACTCGCTACTCTAATAAGAACTTGAGAGCTTTTTAGTCTGTCTTAATGATAAACTTATGTCCAAGTAAGTAATGCCTCCTTTTTTAACCGTAAACACTATTGCCATCAACTCCCATTCATAAACAGAACTTTGATGAGCTCTGTTGGATAACACTTGGCTATAATAAGGAATTGGCCTCTTGTATTGCATCAACATAGCTCCCACCTAGATTCATGATGCATTTGTTTCTAGTGCAAAAGTTGAGAAAAGTTTGGTATGGCTAACACTAGAACTATGGTCATGGACTTTAACCTTTCAAAAGCCTCTTGCGCTTCTTCACTCCATTTAAAAGCATCTTTCTTCAATAATTAAGTAAATAGGGCTGAAAACTTGCTATAGTCTTTTACAAATCTCTGGTAGTACCCTGTGAGCCCCAAAAATCCTCTCAAGGATTTCAAATATTTCAAAATTAGATAGCTTACCATACACTCAATTTTTCTAGAGTCAGCTTGCACCCCCTCTTTTGATATGATATG
Organism: Senna siamea; assembly: GCA_031216115.1. Taxonomy (NCBI): domain Eukaryota; kingdom Viridiplantae; phylum Streptophyta; class Magnoliopsida; order Fabales; family Fabaceae; genus Senna; species Senna siamea. Next base: position 29,191,628 of record CM062361.1, on the reverse strand, counting down.
GCCAAGATATTCTAATCTATTCCTTCTGAAAGTGCACTTCTTGACATTAATCACTAGCTAGTGCTTTTTCAGTACTTGTAACATGGTTTTCAAGTGTTATAGATGAGTAAGCATATCCAAGCCATAGAACAATATTTCATCAAAGAAAACCAATATAAATTGTCTCAAATACCCCTTGAAAATGTCATTCATTAGGAATTGTAATTTGGTAGGGGCATTGGTTAAGCCAAATGGCATTACCATAAGCTCATAATGCCTCTCATATTGGGGGAAGTCTATTTTTGCTTCATCACTAAATCTGATTTAGATTTGGTGGTAACCTAACATCAAATCTAACTTAGAAAACATAGTGGTACCACCTAATTCATTTAGCAACTTGTCGATAACTGGTATAAGAAATTTGTCGGGTATGGTCATCTTGTTTAAAGCTTGATAGTCAACATAAAACTACCAGCTACTATCCTTATTTTTCACTAATAGCATTAGACTAGAAAATGGACTACTGCTTAGCCTAATAATTCCTGCTTCCAACATCTCCTTCACTAGGTGCTCAATCTATCCTTTTTATAAATAAGGGTATCAATACGACCTTATGTTTGGGGGTTTTTCTCCTTCTTTAATAAGTATCACATGATCTCTGGTTCTTGTAGGAGGTAACCCTAGTAGTGGTTTATATATTTCTAAGAAATCACTTAGTACATGTTGTATCCCTTCATCCACTACTTTTTTTATCCTATTTTAAGGACTAGCTTCTCCTAATTCCACCAGGACTAGCTTCTCCTAGGAGGTAACCCTAGTAGTGGTTGGAACCACTATTTTGAATGAAACTAAGGTTTTAGATAAGGAGGTGTCTCCTTTCACACAAGTCAGCTCCTCCCCTACCTTGAACTTCATGTTAAGCTGCCTCTAATTCACTCTCACCTTTCCTAGTGATTCCAACAATTCCATGCTCAATATTAAATCAACAACTCCTAATTCAAATAGGTTAAAATCCTGTTAAACCTTAATGCCTTGCATTTCCACCTTTAGTTTCTTACAAACTCCTTCTTCCTTAACTCTGTAACCATCTGCCACTGTAACTTCATTTGTGGCTGTCTTTTTTGTAGGAATAGCCAATTATTCCACTAATACCGATGAGATGAAATTGTGGGATGCCCTACTATCAATCATGATCAGCACTCCTCTCCTTGTAATATTTCCTGTCAATTTCATAGTCCTCCCTCCCATGATTCCCACTACATAATTTAGTGACAAGGCCATTAAACTTCTTAAATTATTCTCTTCGTCCACTTCCTTAGTCTTGTCTTCCTTCAGTTCCTCCTCCTCCATATCCTTCAAATATTTAAAGAGAATAATCACATTAAACTACTTTTTTTGCATCTATGGTTTGGATAAATTTTTTTATCACATCTAAAACACAAAATGAGCTCTCGCTTCCTTTTGAACTCTTTATCGGTTAATCTTTAGTAGCTTCCTCTACTGGCATTCGTCATGGTAGTACTATGTTTCTCTTGTCTGCCATTGTTTTCGGGGCTGCAATTGGAGTTGGGTATTACCACACTCTTGGGTGGGTCAGGTATATTTGTGAACCGGTTGAAACTAGACCGTAGGCTACTCCACTTTGGGCTTTGGAACTGCTTTAGAGTCCTACTCATTTTATCCTCCTTGAGCTTCTCTAGCACCATATTACTTTCTTCAATTCTATGGGTTGCATCTATCACCTTCATCAGAGTATAAATCTTGGCCATTTTGGGTTCAGCCTATATCTTCTCCTTGAGCCTATTCTAATAGACCCTAAAAAGAATTTCTTTTGAAGCATCCTTTAATGGTGTTGACATTAACTTAAACTCCTCTCTGTACTATCCCCTCTTGTTTCAAGGCCGTCAGCATCTTATATGCATTTCCAAGTTGATAGTGGTGAAAATGTCTCAATAACTCTTGCTTGAATTCATCCCATGAGCGTATTAGCTTTCGAGAATCTAACCACTGGAAATAATTCAATGCTCTTCCCTCTAAGCAAACTACAACGGCCTCTATCTTCTTGTCCTCCAGCATGTGGTTCAAAGAAAAATATTGTTCTACCTTGAATAACCAACCAATAGGATCATCTCTAACAAATACAAGTAACTCAGACTTCCTGTATTTGTAGGTCTTCTTCTCTACGTCTACAATTTCCCTTGTCTCTTTGTAATGTGTGCCAGAATTGTTAAACTAATTGGCTTCTTTCCTGGTGCCTACCCTTCTACCCATCCTTGCGATAGCATCCTTAATCTCTAATATCCACTCCTTTAAGTGAGACATATCTTCCTTTACCATTCTGATTTCTTTTTCCATAGTATCCATTCTACTTCCATTCTTGTGTTTACCATTCCCCAGTCTGTGCCTACTTTGATTCCAAAATCTAAGAGGATCCTCCTCTTATATTATTCCAAAATTCCTAACATAGTAGGAATTTAAACAGAAACCAGAAAGTGTAAACTGAATGAAGCAACCAATTCAGGAAGATTACCAAATTACCATAGTAGTCTACATGCTAAAACAAAAGGAAAGAAAGAAAGAAAAATTAACACAGGTTCCTGACTTTCAAGAAGTCAAACTCTCTCCATTCTAATTGAAAAGATTCATCTCCCTTACACTTCTGCTACCCTCCACTTAAAACCCCCTCCACCACACTCCAGAGTTAGTTATGATTTATTAAATTCCTATTCTGCCCTTGGCTTCCTTCTAGAATACACCTTATTCTCCCTTCCTTTTGAGCCTGGTTTACTGTCCTCATTCTTCTCCCCTCTGGTATAGGTTTACTAAGTCTCAAGCCCATCAATTTACAATTGCAAATTCACTAGGATAGTAATAGGGAAATAGGAGCAAAGAGTTAGACAACACTTAGATCATCTTCTGGATTCTGAAAAAGTTATGTGGGCTCAAAGAGTGAAACAACTATGGTTAACTACTGGGGATTACAATACCCAATACTTCCATTTAATGGTAATTTTTTAGAGAACAAGGAATAGAATCCAAGGTATTGTGCTAAAACTTGGGACATGGTTAGATGATGTTGAGGTGATCCAGAAAGAAGGTAAATATTTTTTCATGAATTTGTTTCAAAATGATGCTAATCCTAATAAGAAACTTAGGAAGGCTTACATTAGCAGTCAAACCTTGCAAAGGTTAACACAACCCATTTAGAGCTACTGAATGCCCCTTTCTCCAAATTTGAAATAGAATCAGCAATTTTTCAAATGGAAGGTTTAAAGTCTCTGGGCTCTGACAAGTTCCCAGCTAGTTTCTAACAAAATTTCTAGTCAATAGTGGCTAATGATATCACCAAAATGCTCAGCTCCTTTTTTATCTAAGGATTTCTCCTTTAGCAGTTTAATAGAATAAATATTGTTCTTATTACTAAAGTGACAAACCCTCTTTCAATATTTTTGCCCTATTAGTTTATGTAATGTCATTTATAAGATTTTTTTAAAAAACCTAGCCAATAGATTACAAAACATCCTTTTTGATCTAATTTCTCCATTCGAAGTAGCATTTGTCAAAGGTAAGCAAATTTCAAAAAATATTATTCTTGCAGTAGAAACTCAAAATTATATCAATAAGGTAAAAAAGTAAAAATAGAGTTGGGTAACACTGAAAATTGGATTTATATAAAGCTTATGATAAGGTGTCCTAGCACTTTTTGGAGGGCGTCATTCACAAGATGGGATTTTTAACTCATTGGAGACAACTCATTTCATAATGCGTGTGGATAACTACTCTTCAAGTTCTCATAAATGGGGAACAACTTGGTTGGTTCAAGGCAAATGCAGGCCTTCGTCAAGGTGACCCACTCTCTCCATACTTTTTTATTTTATACATAAACATCTTCTCGCATAGGCTAATGTAATTATAGGATAACAAGAAGATACGAGGTATCAAAATTAACCAAAAAACCTCTAACTTAAATCATCTCCTGTACGCAAATGATTGTCTAATTTTTTTCAAAGCAAATCCCACATCGTGTAATGAGGTCAATAGAGTGTTGGAGGAATTTAGAAGTTAGTATGGTTTAAAGATGAATCATGAGAAGTCTGAGGTAATGTTTGTTAGAAACACCCCAAGACAGTTTATGAGTCCTAAGTAGGATCATTAAGTGTAAATTAATAGAAAAATACTTGGGGGTTTTCATTGAAGGAAATAACTTTGATAGAACTCAGATTAGGCAAATTTATAAAGCTATAGAAAACAAAATTCAAGGGTAGAAATAAAAAATTACTCTCTCAAGCAGGATGATGCACATTGATAAGCTCGGTTCTTTAGTCATTTCTAATATATCATCAATCATATTATCAACTTAATAAGAGAGAGTGTGAGAACTGTGACATGCTATTAGCTAGATTTCTTTGGGATGTAAACACAAATAAATACAAACCTTATATGATTGGTTGGTATAAAGTCTTTAAGCCACTCTACAAAGGAGACCTAGGCATAAGAAACTTTGAAGATATGAATAAATCCCTTCTCGTAAAACATATTTGAAGTTTGTATAGCAACTAGGAGACTCCTTTTAATAAGATTATGAGATTAAAGTATAGTGATTAAAAGGGGGAAGATATAATTTTCTGCCCCTACACAACATCTCCTATTTGTAAAGGCATTTTCTTAGTTAAAGAGATAAATCTCCCTAAAATGAGTTGGTAGGTAGGAAATAAGGAATCAATAGCCTTCAGAGTCAGCTTTGGTATTGCCTATCATGACAAGCTAGAGTAACAAGAATAGTTAAAGATCTCATCAGAGAAAATAACTGTTGGGATAGAGAGTCAACTATAGGGGGTGGTTCTATGTTTAGACGCAGTCCTAAGGAGATTACCTTAAGAAGGTGATTGTTGGGCTATTCAACTTTGTGAAAATCTAGAAGGGGGATTTATTTTTTGTTGTCCTAAGGGTGAGGGAGAAACTAAGCTAGTAGTTTTATGTGTAGGGGAAGACTTAGTTTGACTACAAGTGGGTCTTCCACACTTCTATAATAGTCACTCTTCCTTCGAAGGGATGTTCCCTACTTCCTAGCTACTCTAGATGCGTTGAGGGGGCTTTCTTCCACTCGATAGTTTATTTTGCAAATGAAAATTGAGGGAATCAAGTTTTTTGTTTTGTAACATGCTTGTGTATGCTTTCAGTGGAGTTTCCTTGTTTTCTTACCTGATTGTTCGTGTGCAGGTGCTTGAAAGTTCAATCCTGGTCATGTGTTTTCAACTATTCATCACGGAGGCAACTTAGGTCGTTCAGTCTCTGCAAGCAGGGCAGTTTATCAAGAAGAGATTTTCTTGTTGTAACATCCACTTTTTATATTTTCAAGTATGTTCTAAATTCTTAAATTTAGCAATTTCATACCTAAATGTATCTGTTTAAATTGTCCCAGGTTTTCGTAAACAAGAGAGGGACCAAATTGAAAAAAAAGTAGAGGGACTAAAGTGAAAAGAGAAAAGTTCTTTATAATATCTCAACGTCATCATTACTTTACACAAGAATTGATGCACATTAATGACACATAATCATGACGTCTAAAAATATCTAAAACGTAATGATTACATCAGCAAATATCTAGGGAAAAATATCTAAAGGCTATAATGACTATAGGAAAATATCCTAAGGGCAAAATAGTTATTTTCTAACTAAAGTCAAAATGGTAATTTTATCCAAGGGAAAAACAATAAAATAGTCATTTCATCATGAAAATTTTCATGGAGTCCATCTCTCACCACTTTTTGAAATTTTGAAGGAAAATGAAGGGTAAAATGGTCATTTTAGCCTAAAGGGAAAAATAGTCATTTCCCCTCCCTAATTGATAAACTGTCTTCTTCATCCTAAAGAAGGAGAAAGTGATGGAAAGTGATAGAGAGAAGAGAGTGACCAAGAGGAAGAGGAGAAGAAGGAGAAGAAGAAGAAGAAGAAGAAAAGTGAAGCAAAAAGACAAGGAAAGCCAAGATATATTGCTAAATCAAGGTAGCTAAACAATCCTATACCCTTTATTTTATGGTTTATGGTGTCTTTTAAGTGTTTGAGAAATTTCCATGGCTTCCATGAATAGTAAGGTTTCTCTCTCTACATTCTTTTATGCTTGAAAATATATTGGGTTATGCTTATATGGTTGTATGGATGTGTTTACAAGTGCTAGAATGATTGAATGAATAATTTATGGAAAGATTGTGGTTTTGGTTCACCATGTTCATGAAACTCCTTCTTGTTTGGTTTGATTATGGAATATCAGAATTGACATGGTTTTGGTGTAGAATTGGTGTTTTCATGCTTATTAATGATGAAATTGGGAAAAGAGGAAGAAGAACTGGTATAAAACTCCTTCATTTTCCTTTTTTCTTGCATGGGGCGAGAGCATGGTAAATTCCCATGAAGGGAATTTTGCAAGGTTTCAGCCTATATGTGTAGCTAGAATCTTGGTCATAGGCTCGAGAGAGGGAGAGAATTGATGTTTTGATGAAACTCCCTTATTTCCATATTTCTTATGACTTGACCGAGAGCTTCATGAAAGTTGTTGTAATGAAAAAGGTTAATTTATGGGTGAGTTTCGGCCAAGGCATGAGAGAAAGAAATAATGATGTGTATGATGGTTTAATTGATGCATTACCTTTCATGACCATGAAATCCTAACTTTGAATGTGAATTCCAATTAGAGGGGCAAGGAATGGTGAGGGAAAAAGTCCTTAGTTCACCTAAAAGTATGTTGTAACCCTTGATGTGTAATTGAGGGAAGTATGGAAATGACATGGAAAGCTTGTATGATGGAAAGGGTGGAAGAAAGGGAATATGTGGTATGAAAAACCCATTTTTCCCTTACTTTTTCCCCGTGGCTAAGACCATCCTTTTTTATTCCCTTGAAATGGATTAAATTTCTAGCAATGAAATTGTAAGGAAAATGTTAGAGGTGTTATGTTAATCAATTGTAAGGGAAAGAGAAGTGGATGGCTAAGGCATAAAATTTTAATAAGGAACATTGTAAATTGTAAAAAGGGTATGAATAGCCTCTTATGTCCATGCCTTCCAATTATGAAATTGTTATTAAACAAATGAGGGTTATGGTTTTCAATGAGGATATAGTATCATGAAAAATTAATGAAAGGAAGGGAAAGTATAAACAAAAGAAATGAAAAGGAAACATAGAATGGAAAGGAAAACAAAGACCGAAAAGAAAAAAGGGCTTAGAAGAAGTAATTCCAATGTATGTTCTAGGATAGATGGGCTTGTAACCAAGTGACCAATTGTCGGTATAGGATGACCATTAGGCATTCCATAGTTGTGTCATAAATTAGGATGGTAAAACATTCACTTGGTATAAGAGATTGTGAAAATACCGTGATGATTGCAAATTCTAAGTTAGTGTAACTTATTATGGCCAATAAAAAGGAAACATTTACTTAGAATTTAGCATAATCATGGGTACAAGCCAAATCATTCTAAAATATATATATAGGAAATAGCATATTGGGAATAAGATCCATCGATAAGGGATGGTAATTCTATAACATCATGATCCACCTAAAAGCAGAGAGGAAATGATTTGTGTGAGGTGACAGTGCTCCTGTGAGCTTAATTTTCATATATTAATGATCTACCTAAAGGCAGTGACCATTGACTGAAATTGATTGGAGTAGGTACTTGGATCCATTGAGGGATGCTTCAGATAGTACCAATGGCAGAAATGTCACATGACTGGGACTAGAAAGAAAATTATCTCACTCATGTAAGTAGTAGTACTAGAGTAGTCCACTGGGTCGCTCTCCCGATACTCTAAGTCTCTATTTCATTGACTGTGGCTTTTAGCCAATGACGGATAATTTTTTTCCTTATGAATGATAAATGTTTCTTTTATGAATGATGATTGTTTCCCTAATAATGACTTAAATATTTTTATGTTCATGATACTCAAGTGATACATGAGGTGAACTAACATGATGAACTATTATAATGCATAATCATAAATACATGCCATACATATATGAAATTTATATGTTGCATCCCAATAGAATAAATGATGTTTTATAATAAAGAATGTAGAACTATTTTTTGTATCACCACAGTGGTACATACCAGAATGTTTTTGAAAGTGAATTGTCTAGGTACTAAGAAACTACTTCTCATAATTGTATCTGGTATGTATCAGATGACCAGATACATGATTTGCCTTGAGGTTGAGGTAGCAATGGTAGAGATTCCTTTCATAGGAACCTTCACGATGATACAAAACATATATGTAGTAACTATAATGGAAGTCCCTCTTCTTTAGAAGGGGTGAGGAATATGTCTCTTTTTGAAAGAATGTAATTAAATAGAATGTAGCCCATTGTATCCTAATTCTCATATGTTTCTAGGAAAGAATTAGGATAAATCATTTTTTATGTATATAGTAAATGGGCATATATGACTAGATATGGAAAGCTTATCCGCTAGTAGGTAAATTTTGTAAAGGGTCTGAGTGTAACACCCTTATCTAGTATTACCATTAAATTCTGATATAAACATATAGGTTCGGTACATTATCTTTATCCTTTATTTAATTAAAGTCTGAGCAGTTAAACCATCGATTTATATTAAGCAGATTAGGTTCGGGATCTTTCCCTCAGACTAAATAAATTTACATGAACAACAGAATAAAAGAAAGTCTATGGTACACTGCGAAATTTAAACTTTCATGTAATTCAATAAGTTTCATAATGTCCATTACATTATAGTAAACATGTATCAGGATATGCGAAGCACCTGTCCATAGGAAGTTAGGAGACAACATCATGTCACTCAGACTCCCTTTACAAAATTCCAAGACAGACTGGTCCTTCACCTATCCCTTCCTCTATTCTTTCCTAAATACATATCAGGACTGCTGCCAAAAGAATAATCCTAGCTCTATCTGGAGTATGTATAGACTAGGGCCAACACAAAAATAGGGGTTACAAAAATTTCTTAACCCAAAAAGAACTCAAACTCCCAGCCTAGCTATGCATCCGCATTGATACATATTAGCATATAATGAGAAACGCAAGTTTCCCAATAGCTCAACAATTCAGTTTTAAAACAACTAATATGTATTAAGGTGCAAGCACAAGAATAGTAATTCTACATTCTTGGAATAAAATACAATATAATTCACAATATAATTAGCAAGCAATATGTGATCAATTAAAATGTTAATAGGATGAAAATAATATACTTGTAAATACTTATACTGTGACTTACATTATCATAACAGTAACAATTTATTTAAGCTTATCCTTTTTAAGTTTTCTGTGTACTTTAGCTATGCACACTCGAGCACTCGTAGACACTTGGCCACCTTTAAAATTCTTTGTGCACACTTGGGAACATGTGGACACTTGGCCACCACCTAGGGTAATTGTGCACACTTGGGCACTATGTGGACACTCGACCACCACCTAAGGTAATTGTGCACACTTGGGCACTATGTGGACACTCGGCCACCACCTAGGTTAATTGTGCACACTTGGGCACTATGTGGACGCTTGGCCACCTTCCTAGCGTCATTGTGCACACTTGGGCAATATGTGGACATTGGGCCACCACCTAGGGTCATGGTGCACACTTGGGCACTAGGTAGGCACTTGGCCACCTTTGAAATTCTTTGTCAATTTTTCCAAGGGAAATTATCTTTTTCTTGCAAGTTTAATGCAAATACACATTTCTTATGGGAAATTGCAATGTTTAAGGAATAAATTCCTATTTCTCTTAGAAGTACTTTCTAAGGTCTATCTCTTATAAAATTCTAATAATTTCAATATTACTTTCCCTTTTCTTGGAAATTAATTTCCAATGTACATTTTCTTTCTAAAAGTTTTAGTAATTTCCACAAAATTTCTTCTTCTTGGAAATTAATTCTAATGTAAATTTTCTTCCTAAAAACTCTAATAATTTTCACAATAATTTCTTTTTCTTGGAAAATAACTTCCAATGTACAATTCCTTTCTAAAATTCTAATAAATTTCATATTAATTCCAAATGCACATATTCTTTCTAAGAACTTTAATAATTTCCATAGTAATTTTTTTCTTGGAAAATAAATTCCAATGTACAATTTCTTTCTAAAAATTCTAATAAATTCCATAACCATTTCTTTCTCTTGGAAATTAATTTCAAATGTACATATTCTTTCTAAAAACTCTAATAATTTCCATGATTTGAATCAAAGTCATAGTGCATAGCTTATAAAATTCCAAGAATGAATCTCATGGACTTAGCCTAGGGAGTTTTATTCATTTGGCAAATTCCATTTCCTTTCTTTTTGTTCTATACTTAATACACTTAAAAGATTAAGGTTTCTTTCCTTTTTGGTCATCACAACTTCTAACCCTAATCCATAATCCAACAACATCCTCATACTATTCCATCCATCAACAATTCAATAACCACACATGCTAGCCAACAACCATACATTTAAATCAAGAATGAAGAGACAACCTAAGTTCCATGGAAAGCCTGAATATAGACATTGGATTGCATAGCTAGACCATGGAACAAAAGTTTGAATTGATAACCTACCTCTTTGATGCCCTAAGATGGTTTTTCTTGGCTTTCCCTTGATTCTTTGCTTCTTTTACTTTTCTTCTTGATCACTTTTGCTTCTTTCTCTTCAAGCTTTGGTGTTTCTCCCCTTTTCTCTCTTTTTCACGTGTGTATGTGTGGTTTTCTGTGTTGCAAGGTCTCTCTTCCTTTTCTCCCTTCTTTCCCCTTCCCCTCACGTGTGGTTTGTAGTGTAAAAGTCAAATTATCAATTCCCTCTTGTCTCTTTCTTAGGCGGTGTGTCATAAAAATAAAACAACAACAACAACTTTAACTCTCTCCTTCTTCCCTCATTTCACGCCACCCTCCCCTTTTTCTTCTTAGTTACTATTGAATATCACTCTTTTCCAATGGTCTTTATGGGTGGCTCCTAATGCATACCTTCCCCCTTTCATTTCTTGACTTATTCATCCCAAACTCACGCTGCATATGTCTTTTTTCCTGACGAAAATTATGCACTCTTTTGATATATATATATACATATATTTTTGCACAAAGTGTACTTGCAAGTACACTTTTCCTTTGCTTGCACACTTGGTATTTCCCTTCCTTGCAAGTTTAGATTGTCCACTCTCAAAAGCAACAAAAAAAAATGCTGCACCTTTGTTTAATTATTGCACACTTTTATCTCTTCTTCCCAGCCTTAATTCACGTGTGCTTGTTCATGTGTCTTAATTTGCTATTTGTTCCTCACCCTTCCAAAGACTACTAGTCGTGTAGTAGTGTATATATATATTATTTCTCTTTTTTTTTTGCAATAAAATTCTGCACCATATTGATGCATGTATATTTATTCATAATTTAATTTTCTCTTCCTCCTTCCTATTATCCCTTGGTCCCACTTAAGGTCCATGTGTCTTACCTTCCTAATCCATATGAGGCTCATCCCAATATGTGTTATTTTGTGTTTCATTATTCTTTCTCCTAGTTCACGTGAACCTATACATATATATATACATAAATCTTTGAATGCTTTTAGTATCCTTTCCTTTGCAACTTCACGTTTGACTTGGAATTTCCATGCATAAAATAAAATCCCCATTCCCTTCTTTCATGCATGATACATGCAAGGCACACTCATGTATATATTTAAATAGTTGCACCTTATTTTGTATCTCTCTTGGTATTTAGGATAGGTAGCTAAAAAGAAAAATAGAGAGTTTAATTAAGCACCAAGTTCGCATACAAGCTTACCTTTTTATCAAAATTTTAGCCAATTAAATTATGCAAGCCCAAAAATTCATACCAATTCATTAATGACACCATTAATTCCATCCATTTAATTAAAGACCATTAATTTAGGCTAATTAAATTATGGGGTGTTACACTGAGTGGTAGGTTTGTTGCCTTCTTACCCTAAAGAACTGAAAGGACTTCACATATCTAGTAATATATGTATGATGTTGTAAATGTTACTACATGGAAATATATAAATGAAGTTATTATCCACTGCGTTGTTATCAAAATAATTTTTTTTTTATTTAGTCGTCCGTTGTACAATGTATGAATGAAATACCTAAGTAATAGATCTCAAGCCTAATCACATATAAAATGGAAATTAAAATCATACTCAGGTAATAATTAAGGATAAAAGTAAAGATAACATACTAGTCTTATAGCTAAATGGTTTGAATAACAAATATTTATAAAGGAAAGCTATAAGATTGGGGTGTTATTGATGTGCTGCTACCAATGTAACTACACCTAAGGCAGTGAACCTATCAATGCAGCCTAGTGCAATAGTGAGTATCAAGGTTGTATTCCATGAGAATGGGAAAGCCTAGAGTTACTACTTGTTTTCTATTATCTAGCCTATGATTCAAAGTGATTGTGTAACGACCCCCTTACCATAGCATATAATTTAGGAAGCGTGAAATGCTATAAAAAAATTTTCCTTTCAAAATATGCATCGTTTAGGGTTATTACTAGTTGAGTGTAACCCAAATAGCCGTCCCCATTCAAATTTCACTCAACCTTATACCTGCGCAGCTAGTCTAATGCCTCAAATCATCAAACAATATAGTCATCAACATACTCTGGAATATACATCTAAACTACCATTCATACATTGCATTTGAGATACTAATTACAGGATATACTTAATCATTTACCACAATAGTACATAAATATCTCCAAATACAAAATCAGTGATTTATAAACACCATATGAAGGCCATTAAGCCATTTACAATTTAATATCATAAGCTACAACATGGCTTCTCATCTTTCTGTAGTTATATGTAGTAAATACGTTCAATCCTAGGCTAATTCCTGGCGCCATCACACCCTTGATTGCCTGAAAACATAACTTAATGAGATTTGAATCGCAGTAGAGTAATATACAATTTACTTTATTCAAAACAGCTGAGTGTTTAGCTATACACCTGTCCGGGTATAGAAAGCCTCTCCCCAAATTTATTCAATTAAATAAAAAATGTGAATTGAAGCTTTATTTATCAAAAATCAATAAACCTATAAAATTTAGTGGTTGTTCAAAAATCAGAAGTCAAAAGTTATTTTCTCAATCAAGGAGTATAAGTAATTATGAAAAACCATCATTTTCAAAATGCCTGCAACCAAATTTTCATATCCATTGCATAATGCTACTACGTTACTGCAAGGGTTTCAATCATTTGTATAGATATGCATAAAATCATATAAATAAATTCAAAATTTATTGCCTTCTATTTTCCAATCTCATTTTTAAGATCTCAGGGACTGTCTTTCTGGTGATTGTCACAAGACCATCCTCCATGTGGCAGAGATTGTTGTTATCACGGGGATCGTCCTTCCAGTGATTGTCACAGGACTGTCCTCCTTGTGACTGAGAACCTAATATTAATAAGGGGTGTCCCCTATCATGTGCCCATTACCAATAGGTCTCATTTCTCTATGCCGACTATAAGGCAACGTATACATATTGATGACTAATACATAGGATCATAGGGCTTTACTCTTAAACCAATCCATTCCCCCGTATAGACTCTCCTCCTGAACTCCTTATAGTCTTTCATAGGGGTGTATTGGTTTAACGGGTAAACTCTAACATATACAGAACATTTCAGTGTTCAAATAATGGAAGTTTAAAGGTAGGTTTGAATATGGAATACTTGACAACCGTCCCATACTAGTTATCAAGTATCCATCCCAGGTTTCGTCTGCACTATAAGCTTACAATTCTAATGGTCCAATCAAAACTAGCAGCAAAGAATTTTCAAATACATTTAAAAAACATGCAAGTCTTTTCTTATACTCATATAATCCAGCACAGATTTCTTAGTACATGTTCACAAACACAATCACAACAATCAATTCACATTAAACATTCATCAAAATAAAGGGGAGTGTATATTACCTTACCTTAAATTGGGGTTTCCTTCACTTAACTTAAGATTCTCCTTATTTTACTTGGTTTAATTCTTCAAGTCACCTCTGTACAATTTTATAACCAACGTTCAGAATTGAAACTTATTTTCAATGCCTAAAAATAATAAGTTTGCACTTTAGTCTCTTATTTATCCCAAAGTTGGTTTTTTAGCTATAAAATTATCCAATTCACACTATGATGCTTCTAGGAGGCTAAATGAACTTAATTCACTTAAACATTCAAAATGTACATGGTTTACACTGCTTAAACAGACTGCATCAGTCTTTTTAGTTTAGTCCCTAAACTTGAAATTGAAACTTTTCCAACAATTTTCTTCCATTTTCCAATTCCATATATTCATAAGAGTCCTAATTAAGCTAAGGATTGCAGGGATGCATCAAATTTTGCAATTCTACTTCATACCAAACTTTTCTAAACTTTGTAATTTAGTCCTTATTTTTAAATTTATGATTTTCATCATTCTTCTCCAATCTAACCCTTCAATTCATTCCTAATAGCATTATAGAAGCTAGAAATTGTAGAAAAAAATGATTAATTCAGAGTATTTCAGTGTATACTAAAAATTTTGAAAATTTATAGTTTAGTCCCTGCACCTTCCTTGGCTTTTTTCGGCGATTGACGATCAAGGGCAAAGAATAGCTTGAGGTCACCGACAAATGGATATTGTCAAGCACCAAGCACCGATCACCCGCGGTCTAACACCGTAAAACTGGCAAGATCGAAGATGCTTTCTGGATTCATGACTAAGGAGAAAACACCATTTTTCAATAGCTATGGTGGTCCAGCGAGCTGCAGATGACGTGTTACAGTGTTAAGCAAAGCTGCTGCACCTTCCGGCAGCGACAAGTGACAGTGTGGTGGTCGTTTGGTGGATGAACGACGGTAGGCAGTGGGAAGGAAAGGAACGCGCGGGAGAAAGAGAGGGTGCACTGGAGGGAGAGGAAATTGAGAGAAAATAGAAGAGAAAATGGATTTTAAGGTTTCTAAGGGCATTTTGGTCTTTTCTTACTTGGTCCTAGATAAATTTTGGATGCGTTTTCCGATTTAGGCAATAATTTAGCATGATATGGAAGAAATTTGGAAAATTTTAAACTATCACAAGTCTTCCAAAATTATCTGTAAAGTTTCTCAAGGCAGATAAAATTTTCTCTATCAGATATAATTTTACTCTGAAAAATTCTCAAATTTAAACTAGAAACTCAAAAATTTTCTTAATCACCTCCCAATAATGTTTCAGAGTTTCCATATATTTTATCCCAATTCTTTAATTAATTTAAATTAGGTTATTACAGATTGTGTTCTAATTAAACTAATGACTAAGTTAAATGTAATGATAACTGGTCATCAATAATTGGCAAGAAGAGGAATCAATCAAGACAAAAAAGCAAATCTAATGAGGAGCTACACTAGTTGGTAAACACAAAAGATAATGGATGACTGAATTTGATTATGCTACCTGTGAGTGAATCCTAATTTAAATTCAAATTCTCTGTTGGTCTCAATGAATTTCTTAAACCTACAAATCTACCACTAGATGGTTTTTCCTAATAGTTGATTTTAGATCAGCATTGTCGGTATAATTCACTACTATTAAGAGTTGTTAGTTCTTAATCCAGTAATTTGTTAACCTTAGTTCTAAGTGATAACAAATTGCCCGTTACAATTAGGTGTCCAATTTCAATTAAAAATTTTCATTACTAAAAGAAATCTAAAGAGCTTCTAGTACAATTTCTTGTCAACAAAAACTTGAACATTCATTCATAAAAGTAAAGGAGATCACAGAACCAATATTCAATCATCCATCCAAATTAAACTCAAGATACCATATAGTTTAAAACCCCAATGGGTTTTACAAGTTTAGTTACACACAAACATCATCCAACAGTTTAGAAAATCCAATATTCAGAAGAATAATAGAGTAAAAATCATATATGTCCCCCTTCTATCAAATGTCGGATGTAACAGTGTAAAGTAATTGCTAAAAAGCTGGCGGAAAAGGACTGAAAACCCCCTAAAAAATCAGAATCTCAGAATGTCCAAATGGAAGTCTCATGGGTCGGGTTGGGTCTGTGGATGCCTGGCTAACATAGCACCAACAGATGGCCAGAGAACTAGCGAACACCACAGATAGCTCACCTGAGATTAACGAACGGTCAAGCACGGTAGAAACCCAACGAAAAATGTCAACAGATCATGAAATTTCAATTGAGTCGCGTCTCAGCTTCTCAAGTACTTGATGAAAATAACACTGCCAGCAGTCAGAGATTAGATGGAAAGGTCGCGGGTGAGTCGCCAAAGGATGGGGAGCGGCCACGGATGGTGGGTCGAACGAAAAACACCGTAAACAGCCGCAAATGTAGACAGGTCGTGGTGTCGGGTCACACGATCTGTCACTAAAACTCCTCCGTCCTGGCGTGTTTTGGTGGCTGACGTCGATGGCGGTGTCCCTCTCATCGTCACCGGAGGTCCTCTCGCTGCCGCCACTGGTCAGAAATTGCATACCCTAATGGAGCTAGAAATCGCCTCTCAGTCATGGTTCTCTCCTTCCCCAAAATCACATATTACTGGATAAAGCAGGCCCTCTCTTTCTCACTCAGAATCCTTTCCCCTATGGGCTTCACACAACCGCTCTATGTGGCCCAACATGGATTAGATGCCTAAAAAGGCCCAAAATGGGTGTTTTGACTCCAGAAAGATTCGTTTGTTGAAGATAGATTGATAAGACCCTGAAATGCAATAAGATAAAAATTTAGGTGATTCTTAGAAAAAAATACATATAAAATGGCAGAAAATATAAGGTAAAATTGTGTAAAATAAGATATATCAGTTGGTATTAGAGTACAATGGCATAGGTTAGAAAAGGATATATTCCTCAAGAAAGGAACTAATTAGGTTAGTTGGCTAAACTAGATAGTTGACTGACTTATATTTTGCTTTGACTTGAGGAATGAAGTATTAGGTTTAGGAAGATGGTAGCTCCTATTGATGTCATAGATTCTCTATTAAATATTATGTTATTGAGACTAATCACCTCAATAATGTTTATTTTGTGAAGTAAGATATAGCACCCATTATAATGTTACATATATGACTTCTTTGACACGAATTCCCACTTTGACTTGCTTTGAAATTGATACTAAACTCCTCCAAATTCTCTCCCTTTCTCTCTCTAAAATACCCTATTTCTCTCACTAAGAAGTCTGAAGTCTGAAAGTATGGTTATGGTGGAGGGTTTCAGCTTTTTTCATATATTTATAGGTAGTCTGGGCAGTCGAAGAAATTACAACCCTTAGCCGATGTTCAAGTTGAGTTTTGATCATCCAGCCTCAAGTATGTAATGCCCCCAATCCTATAGTTCCTTTTAGTTAATTAAACAATATAATATAATATACTATACGATTAGTGAGTTACTACTACCTCCACTTGAGTAAATTTTTAACTTTTACCAAGTTAAATAATTAAGTGCCATTAGTTTAGGAATTCTAAACTCGAAATTCTCACACGTAGCTAATGTGCTGCTACTAAGGCAACTACACCTAAGGCAGTGAACCTATCAATGTAGTATAGTGCAATGGCAAGTATCAAGGTTGTATACCACGGGAACAGGAATGCCCAAAGTTACTACTTGTTCTCTGTTATCTAGCCTATGATTCAAAGTGATTAGGTTCTAACTAAACTAATGACTAAGTTAAATGTAACAATAACTGGTCAGCGACAATTGCCAAGGAGAGGAATCAATCAAGACAGAAAAGCAAACCCAGTGGAAACCTACACTGGTTGGTAAACACACCCAAAGATAATGGATTACTGAATCTGACTATGCTACTTATGAGTGAATTCTAATTTAAATTCAAATTCTCTATTGGTCCTAATGAATTTCTTAGACCTACAAACCTACCATTGGCAAGTTCTTCCTAATGGTTGATTTTAGATCAGCATTATTGGTCTAATCCACTATTATTAAGATTCTTTACTTCTTAATCCAACAATTCATTAACCTTAGTTCTAAGTGATAACAAATTATCCATTACAATTAGGTGTCCAATTTCAATTAAAATCTATCGATTACTAAAAGAAATCTAAGAGGCTTTCATTACTATATATTGTCAATGAAAACTTGAACATTCATTCATAAAAGGAAAGGAGATCACAGAATCAATATTCAATTATCCATAAAAATTATACTCAAAGTACCAACATAGTTCAGAACCCAATGAGTTTGGCAAATTTAACCACACATAACAATAGACAATTCCAACAGAAAATAATCTATCAGAAAATTAATTAAACAGGAGATAAAAATATTAGAATTTATTCAAGCCCTATCTTCTCAAATGCCCAATGGTCACTATACAGAATGGTCGCCGAAAAACCACTGAAATCTCGCCAGAAAATTGCTAGAAAATCGCCAGAAAAATACAATTCAAATTTGTCTAGAAAATGGGTTGTGGGTTGCAAAATGGGTCAGATCTCGAGTTCTTAGGTACCCAATAGAAAATGGATGCAACGGTGACTGGGGAAGTGGCAGAAGGTCACGGACGAGGTGTCGAACGATGGAGGAACAATTTTTAGTGGCTAATCGGACAGACGTCGTCGGACAGGTCATGAAATCATTCTTGGATCACGTCTTGGGTCTGTCTCAAATCTTTTGATCTGGCACGCTATGATGACTGGTGATCTGAGGTAATGTTGCGGTTGAGTTGCCTAAAGTTATGGGGATGGCCACAGGTGGTGAGTTAGCTGAAAAACACCGCAAAGAAGTTGCGAACTAGGACGGGTTACGAATCGGGTAGTACGGGTTGGTGGCTGAAACTCCATGGTTTTGCGGCGTTTTGGTGGCTGAAACCGATAGCAGTGTCTTGTTCATCATCTCCCATCACTGGCACGCTGTCGTGCCTCCATGGAGCTCTAGTTGGAAGCTCCAAAATCTTGGTCCTCTCCTTCTCGCATGGTCTGTTCTCTCTCAGGTCTCAATCGCGCAACTCTTTTTTTTTCTTCCAAAAATTCGCTGCTCCTTCCTCGGGTCATGCCCTAAAGGCCCATTAAGGGCTTTGGCTTGGACCAATAATAGAAATTAGCCCAAATGGCCCATTTTGGGTGCTCTAAAGGCTGTCCAGGTCTAAAATTGCTCTGCTTGCTGATGATAGTTTGATAAAATGCTTAAAAATGAAAATGATGCAAACTTAGGTGATTTTTAGAATAAAATTACATAAATTGCTCATAAAATGGATCACTAACTTCGAGCAAATATGTATAAAATAAGACACATCAGTAGCGAAGTGGAGATAATTGAAACAAAGCATATAGATATATATATATACATTCACATTCATATATATAATTCTTTTATAACAGTTATAGTTTCTGTACACCTGATGTATACCTATAGATATGTGAGAGTGTCAATTAGGGTAAGGAGACAACAAGCCTGCCAATCATACCCTTTTAGCAAAAGTATACTAATAGATACTTATCTCACATATCTTAATACATATATGCTTAATACATATATGCCCTCATTTTGTACACCAAAATTCACTATCCTGATCATTCCAAAAATAATAATAAGGATTTAGGGTATCAGGTATGTCAAAATATGTAACCTATTATTCTAATCCTAGAATTCCACCCCTCTTGTGTGTGGAGGTGATGGAGTTACTTTAGGCACTATAATAACTGATAACTAATTAATTAAAGTGAAATACCCCAAAAAAGGCATCTCTATAACCTCAACCTTGATCTCCAACAATATTTGGTATCTAGGCATCTGATAAACACTGGCATTTATATGGGAATGAATATCAGTAGCACAACAATCTATTTTAAAAAATACTGTTGTACCACCATACTTATACAAAAATCCATTACATTCCTTTTCATCCTCAATTAGAGAAACAAAATCTATTGGGATGCAATGCATGCATATATTATGCTATCACAATTTCAAAGTATGTACTTATGGATGCATACACAGTTATAATTCACCAGACATTCACAATGTAAAATATGTCATTTCATCATATATTCACGAAAACATGATTATATTCACATATAAAAAATGAGTTAGGAAAACAATCATATTATAATAGTCAATGCCATATCATCATAAGAGATATCAGGAGATTCGTCTAGTGAACAACTCCATGTCCTTTACTCATACTCATGAATGAGTTCTAAGTCCAGTATCATGGTCCCTGACCATCTAACAGCATAACGTCTGCCCTTTACAATTTAGAGCATCCCCCAGTGGATCACAAGTACACCATAGTTCCTGTCCTCTCTAATAGATCATCCTTCACTTGCTCATTGGTCCCTGCTAAATCTAACAGGTTGTCCCATAACTAGTGGGATTGGGTACCTCATTTCCCTTTCATCCTATAAAAGGACTGGTATAACTCCCGAGATCACTGCTAACTCTGATAGATCACGCTTACTCTACCCTTGCAGATCATGAGGCAAGGGAATTGCCATCCTTTTTTGATAGATCACATCCCACCATGCTATTCATAAGCATATATTTCAGGGTGAATCAACTCATGCCATGGTTATACTTAACTCTAAGTATGTGACTCCTTTTGTTGGCCATAGAGAAGTTCACTGACTTAGAATTCACAACTATTATAATGTTTTCAAAATCATTTATGATTGAATGAATATATTACCATCTAAATTTATGGTTTGATCATGGAATGCCTAACAATCGTCCCATACTAATAGTCGGTCACTCAACCATGAGCCTATCTACCACTAATGCATAAACTTGGAATACTTTACTCTTTTCTCTTTTACGTTTTCCTCTCTTTCTTTTTAATCTCATGTTACATGTTACCCATAATCATATTTTTCTTGTGTAATGACTTTATTATTGACTTTATTGAGCATAAACCTTAGAAGAGTAGAAACTTGGAGTCACAAACTTATTCTAAACTCTTGGGATTTCACCTTAAAGGCTAGGTGGCTCTTTCAAAACAATTTCTCTAGGAAAAACCATATTTTCCCACCTACTAGTTGACTTATACCCTATAGCAGTCGACTTATAGAATTAAGATCTTTAAAAGCCTAAAATAGAATACCATCAGTCGTCTGTCAGCCTTATTTTAATCAATTGGTGAGCTACTATTTGCCAATATTCGATAACTGAAGGCTTGACAGTTGGCTGTTAAATGCTATTAGTTGGCAATTACCTAGGTTTTTTGGAAAATATAAAGATAAAGAACACAGCGGTCAGCTGTTAAGAGCTATCAGTCGACTGAAACTTGTATTTTCTGAAACAATATAAAGCTAAAGAACACGACAACTGACTGATAGGATTGATAGGATCTTGAAGCTTCATTTTGCTACTAAGAAATACTAAAAGTCTAAATTTTACCTCATTTCAAGTTTATAAAAAGTATGAGACTAGTTTCTAACATCGGATCATTATTTGTCCTGCATCAAATCTCACATATATGCTCAAAATATCCATGACAATAGACTTTAAAAATACAAGGAATGTAGGTTTTAACTTCTCTATCATTCAAACAACAGTAAATTCATCAATTTTAGAAAATAAGCAAAAACTTTAAAAAGTGAGAGAATTAGATTGTTTGCTACCTTAATTTTTGTTAGATAATATATTGGTGGTGGCATATGACTTTCCTGATGTGGATTCCCACTTCAACTTGCTCTAAAATTGACACTAAACTCCTTCACCTTCAAGGTCTCGCCCTTTCTCTCTCTAAAATGCCCTTTTTATCTCTCTAAGAAGTATGAAGTCTGAAAGTATGGTTATGGTGGTAGGTTTCAGATTTTTGCATATATTTATAGGTAGTTTGGGCAGTCAAATAAGCTATAACCCATAGTCGATGATTGGGTTGAGTTTTGATCATCTGGCCTCAAGTAGCAATTTTCTCCGGCCATATGAAGAGTTACCATTTTGCCCTTAAAACTTTGGTGAGAGATTTCAAATTTTTGTTAGCTATAATAACCAGTATTTTGGCTAAAATTACGGTTTACTACCCCTGGGATATCGAAAGCCTATATATCTTCCCTAACTAAACCTTTTCCATTTCATTTCAGTCGCTGCTCTTTCTTTTTCAATTACATCCCTCACTCTAATGCAAAAATATGCAACTCATTCTAATGCAACATACATAAGTAATTAACTTATTTAATAATTAGCAAACATCTCTCATACATAGAAAGAGTGGATGTTACATTTCTCCCCTCTTTTAAAAGAATTTTGTCCTCAAAATTATAATGTACCTAATCAAATAACTTGGGGTAAGTTCTCCTCATATCATCTTCCTTTTCCCACGTAGCTTTCTTTGGCGATGACTGATCTCACAATATCTTTACTAGGGTAGTCTTATTCTTCAATTGTTTGACTTTAGTACTAATGATTTTCAAAGGTTTTGGATGATAAATCAAATTATCTTTTAACTGTATCATGTTGGCGTCAAGAATATGAGAAGGACCTGGAATGTATTTACAAAGTTGAGAAACATGAAAATCATTATGGAAATTGGACAAAAATAGAGGTAAAGTTATTTGATGAGCGGATGAAAACATGATCTAGGGTTCAATTTTCTTAACTTAATAGCCCTACCAATACTAATAACTGGAGATACTCTAAGGAAAACATGATCTCCTTTTGCAATTCTAATGGTCTCCTCCTCTTATTAGAAAAAATTTTCTGTCTATCTTGGGCCTTAGCCATTTTCTCCCTGATCATTTTTATTTAATTAATAGTTTGTTGAAATAATTATGGCCCTAACAATTGTCTCTCTCCCACCTCAAACCAGTGTAAAGGTGATTTACACCTTCTTCCATACAAGGCTTCTTAAAGAGCCATCCCTATGCTAGAATGGAAACTATTATTATAGGAAAACTCTATTAGAGGCAAACTCTTATCCTAACTTCCCCTCTGCTCTAAGGCACAAGCCCTAAGCATATCTTTTAGAGCTTATATAGTTCTTTCAGCCTGCCCATCAGTTTGTGGATGATAAGCAGTACTGAAGTTTAACTTAGTACCGAAGGCCTCTTGTAAGGCTCTCCATAATGTAAAAGTAAGCTAAGGGTCTCTATCAGATACAATACTAGTGGGTACTTTGTAAAGTCTCACTATTTCTTATTTGTACAATTGGGCCAACTTATCCAATGAGAAATTTATTTTAATAGGTAGGAAATGTGTAGATTTAGATAATATGTCTACAATCATCTAGATTGTATCATTTCCTGACAGAGTTCTGGGTAATCCTACTACAAAATCCATAGAGATTTTCTCCCATTTCCATTCAGGAATCTCTAGAGGTTGCAACAATCTTACAAGTTTTTGATGTTCAATCTTCACCTGCTGGCAAACCAAAAATTTAGCAACATACTCAACTATGTGCTTTTTCATTCCTAGCCACCAAAAATTTTCTTTCAAATCTTGGTACATCTTAGTGGCACCAGGATGAATGGTATAGTTGCTCTTATATGCTTCCTCTAAGATTTGATCTCTCAATCCTCCTGACTCTGGGGTATATATCTTATCTTGAAAGGTTACCACCCCATTAGTTCCTTTCTTGAATTTTTTTTGGGTCCTTCAAGGACTTTAAGAATTCATCCTCTTGTTGGACTTTTAAGATCTAAGTTCTAAGATTATTCTCAATTCTCATTTCATTCAAGTACATCCTATCTGGAAATACCAAAGTGGACAAACTCAAATTCCTAAACTTCTCAATTAGGTTCATCTCACTCACCATCATGTGAGCTATATGAAGGGATTTCCTACTTAAGGTGTCTGCCACAAGGTTTGCCTTCCTTGGATGGTATTTCAATTCAAAATCATGATCCTTAATAAACTCCATCCATCTCCTCTACCCTATATTCAACTCTTTTTGATTAAAAAGGTATTTGAGACTTTTGTGGTCACTGAATACCACAAATTTAGATCTATAAAGGTAGTTTCTCCAAAGTTTTAAGGAAAATAATATGGTCACTTATTCAAGATCATGAGTAGGATAGTTTCCTTTATGAGGTCTTAACTGTCTAGAGGTATATGCTAAGAATTTTACCTCTTCTAACCAAAATTCATACTTCTCAAGTTTGGCATATAATTGCTTGTCCCTAAGCAACTACAACACAATCCTAGGATGATAGTCATGCTCTTCCCTACTTTTAGAATACACAAGAATGTCATCAATAAAAACTACCACAAATTAATCAAGGTAGGGTATAAAGATATGATTTATACAATCTATGAAAATAGCTGGAGCATTTGTCAATCCAAATAACATTACAAGAAATTCATAATGTCTATATCTGGTTCTAAAGGCAATCTTTTGTATATCTTCTATTCTCACTCTGATTTGATGGTACCCTAACCTCAAATCAATTTTGGAAAACACAATGGCTCCTCTCAACTGATCCAACAGGTTATTTATTCTAGGGAGAGGATACTTATTCATCACTGTCACCTTATTCAGTTTCCTATAATCTATACACAATCTCAAGCTTCCATCTTTCTTTTTCACAAAAAAAATTGGTGCTCTCCATGGTAAAGCACTAGGTCTCACAAATTGTTTCTCTAAGAGGTCCTCCATACACCTTCAACTCTGTCAACTTTAAGGGAGACATCCTATAAGGTACTATAGAGATCAGTCATATTCCAGGAACTAACTCTATAGAGAACTCTACTTCTCTATCAGGTGGAAAACTTAAGATTTCTTTGGGAAAGACATCTAAAAATTCATTAACTATAGGGATAGTATTGGGCTTATGCTAAATCTCAATCTTAGAAGAACACAAAAAATGCATCCTTTGATTCTTTTCATCAATACTTCGATTTACAGGTAAGGTATCTATTGAAGTCACAGATTTTTTTGAACAATCTAAGATTAAGTTATTTACAGACAACTAGTTCATCCTAAGAATAACATCTAACTCAATCAATGGAAAACAAATAAGGTCAACAACAAAATATTGCTTCTTAAAAATTATTGGACAATTTAAACAGACTAAAGAAGTCAAAATTTATTCTCGTACAGGGGTAGAGATAGACAACTCATAGGGTAACTAGGATATAGGTAAGTTTAATCTTTTCACTCATTCATAGGAGATGAAAGCATAGGTAGTGCTAGAATCAAACAATAAAATTAGAGATATATCACCTATCAAACCTTTACCTTTAATAAAATCATTGGACTAAACCGCTTCTTTACCTTTCAAAGTATAGAATCTCCTAGTAGTTGGAGGTTTATTGGTCTCCATTGGTTTCTTCCACTGTGATCAGTCTTTTACAAAATGTCCCACCTTTACACACTTATAACAAACACCTTGTTGCCACTTGCAGGGTACATCATGACTTCTCCCACATTTCGAATAAACATTAGGTATTGTCAGCTTCACTGTCGGCCTCTTACTTCCCTGACCTTAGCTAAATCAATTATCCCTACCTCTGAAGAATCTTGGTTGCTTTCATTTGAGGAAGCTGGCTTTTTGTCTTACCTTTTCAACCTTCGCCAGGTTCTTGGCAACTATTTGACACTTATTTTTCAGTGTGGCATAATTCCTTATCTCCAACGAAGCCACTGCACTTTTCAACTCTGGCCTCAACCCAACCTTTAAGTGCATGGCCTTATATGCCTCATCTGGTTGAAGCTTTAGATAAGAAGAAAACTTAGACAACTCCTTAAACTTAGCTAGGTATTCATCAAAAATCATGCTGCCCTGCTTGATCTGTATGAACTCGATTTCTTTTTCATTCCTTACATTCTGAGGAAAATATTTTCCTAAAAATACTTCTTTAAATGAATGTCAAGTAATTTAGATCCTTCAGGCCTTCATTAACTACTTCTCCCCTTTCCACCAATGCTCTGCTTTTATCGCCAGAATATAGGTGGAAAATAACACCTTCTGGGCATCTATCGTCCCACGAAATACAAACAACTTCTCCATTTCTCTTAACCACTCTTCTTCCACCTTTGGGTCAAACTCACCCTCAAAGGATGGAGGTTTAGCTTTATGGAATTCTAACCAGCCATGACACACTGAGTTTACTAATTATCCTTCTTGAAGGTTAGGATTAGGACAATTATTGTTCCCCAGTTCCTGAAATTGCCTGAGAGCCTAGGTAGTAGTAGCAGCCTATTCCCTTATAGCCTTTACCACTACCATCATAGCCTGCATCACTCCTGTTAGGCTAGCCTTACTCTCCTTCTCCTTTCCCGTATTCCTTCTAGGTAGGGCCATATTTGACTCTATAAAACAAACATTTTTAAGGTGATCAATCTCAATAACATAATATTTATAAGAGCATATATGGCACCAAAAGGAAATAATTTCTACCCCAAACCTAGCATTCCATTCCTCAAGTCAAAACACAATGTAAGTCAGTCAACTGTGTAATATTTGCTTTTGGCATCTTTAGGTATGTTATTAATTCTTAAATTTGGCTATTGCATGCCTAAATGTTCATGTGTAAATTGCCCTAGGTTTTCCTAAAGTAAAGAGGGACTAAATTGAAAGAAAAGTAGAGGGCCTAAAGTGAAAAGGAAAAAGTTCCTAAAAATATCTGAAGTGTCATGATTACTTTAGAAAATATCTAGGCATATGAATAATGTATAATTATGACGTTTGAAAATATCTACAAAGTAATGATTACTTTGGAAAAATATCTAGAAAAAATATTTGAAAGCCATAATTACCTAGGAAAATATCTTAGGGATAAAATGGTCATTTTCACCCAAAGAAAAAATGGTAATTTCATCCAAGGATGAAATGGTAATTTTTACCTTAAGGTTAAAATAGTCATTTAAACTAGAAACTTCATCACAATTTTCATGAAGGCCATCTCCCTACACTTTTCAAAATTATGAGGATGAATAGAGGGTAAAATGGTTATTTTGGCATAAAGGGCAAAATGGTCAATTTTCCCCTAAGACTAAATAGTCGTGTCTCTTTCATGAAAGGTAAAGAAAGTGATAGGAAGAAAAGAGAGAAGATAAAGCCGAGAGGTGAAGGAGAAGAGGAAGGAAGGGAATACTAAGGAAAAAGGCTAGAAAGAACACAAATTTCTCCATTTTTAAGGTAGCTAAACAATCATAACTCTTCTAATTCATGTTTTATGGTTTCATTTGAATGATTGAACAATTTCATGACTTAAATGAATAGAAAGGGTTTCTCACTCTACATTCCTTTAAGCTTAAATTTCTATTGGGTCTTGCTTATATGGTTGTATGAATGTGTTTGTGATTGCTAGAATGGTTGTTTGAATGAATTATTGCAAGTTTATGGTTTGGTTCATCATATGTCATGAAAGACCCTTTTTGTTGAATTGATTGTTTAAGGATATGATTGGCATGGATATAGAGGGAAAATGATGTTTTCATGCTTATAGATTGATGAAAATGGGAAAAAAGGAAAGATATGGTTTGAAACCCCTTTGATTCCCCTCTCTTTGAATGTTGGCTGAGAGCTTAAGGGACATCATGGGAGGAAAATTTTGTATAATTCTAGCTCATGAGTGTGTGTAACATTTTGGCCATAAGCAAGAGAGAGAGAGAAAAAATTGTGTTATGATGAAATTCCCTTATTTCCCTTTTTCTTTCATTTTGGCCAAGACACCATGGAGGGAATTTGCATGAATAAAGTCCATGTGTGTGTAATGCTTTGACCACAAGCAAGGAAAAAGAGAGAAGATGATGTTTGCAATAAAATGATTGATAAATTACCTTCCATAGCCATGATATTTTAATTATGGAAGTATATGTCAACAAAAGGGGGTATGATGTATTTATATGTACATATATGTATAATGTGAGAAAAGGATATTTATATGTATATGTAGATATAAAAATATGAGAATGAAGGAAAGAAAGGATATATATATATATATACAAAAATGTATTATGCAAGAAGCATCATGAAAATGAAAGAAAGAAAATGTAGATATACATATATATATGTATGTATTCGAAGAAGTATCATGAAAAATGAAGGAATGGAAAGGAATGAAAGGAAAGAAAATATAGGAAAACATAGAATGAATAGGAAGAGAACTAAGAGGAAGTATTTCCAATGTATGTTCTAGGATAGATAGGCTTGTAATTGAGTGACCAATTGTCAGTATAGGACGATCGTTGGGCATTCCATGGTTGTTTCATAAATTTGAATGGTTAAACATCCACTCAGGTATAAGAAAGTGTGAAAGCACCAAGATGATTGTAAATCCTAAGTTAGTGTAACTTAGTATAGCTAACAAAAAGGGGCATTTACTTAAATTTAGCATAATCATGGGTACAAGCCAAATCATCCTAGTATATATATAAGAAATAGCATATTGGGAATGTGATCCACCAATAAGGGGTGGTGATTCCATAGCATCATAATCTACCCTGAAAGCAGAGAGAAAATGATCTATGTGGTGATTGACACCCTATGTTCTTACAGTTATATTTAAATTTATGTTTTCTTAATTGATTAGATGAGTTGCCATAAAATGTAATGCAAATGTTCTAGTAATGTGATGAAGAATAAATATCACAAGGGAAGGGATGGACCTAGGTATTAAGTAGCATAATCATGGGTACAAGCCAAAGCAAACTAAAAACACTTATATACAGACACGTACCCTTGGTGAAGGAAAAGAATTAGCATCCATTAAAAATATATAGGTGCACATGCTTTCGGTGGAGTAACATAAAAGAAAGAAGGGATTTAGTGTAAGTAAGGTGCTTAATTTCCCTCCTCTATTCCCTTTAATTCCACCGCCTAAATCTCATATGGGCTATGGAGAAAAAGGAAAAAATATATATATGCATGAGGCATGCATGGAGAAGGAGAATGTGTAATGCAAGCTCCCTTTCCCCTTTTTTGGTTGCCTCCAACGTGTCCAAGAATGGAACCCCACGTATGTCATGCATGAAATATAAGCCATGGTACACCACATGAAAAAGAAAAAGAAGGGGGAAAGGACATGCATCTAGGAAAATTAAGAAAAAGAGGTGAAAAATTAATTTAAGTAACATACATGAGGGTGTGTACGATTGGTAGGAAGAGGGAAGAGGGAAGGAGGGAACGTATAATACAAGTTTTTCCTCCTCTCCTTTGTGTTGCCTTCCACACGCCAAAAGAAGAGAGAAAGAAGTCATTGCCCAATCGTATAGTCTTTCATAGAGGGGGGTATGACATGAATTCCTCCTACAATATAACCGAGTAAAGAGAAGCATAGGAATAGAAATGGTGAAGCTTGAAGGACGGCATGATTTCCCTTCTTCCCTCCCATTAGCATGACTGAATAGCCAAAGAAGAAAGGGCACAAAAATTTTTCTAAGTTAGGTACACATGCACCATGCTTAAGTAAGTATACCAAAAGATAAAGGTAAAATTAAGAAGAGAAAAGAAAAGTGCAGTCCATGAGGGATGGCGTGACAAAAGGGGATAAGCTAAACTTGCAAGCAAAGGAAATTGTACTTGAAAGTACACATGTGGCTACAATGTGAGGAGAATAGACAAAAAAAAGGAAATGGAAAGGAAATTTGTATGTTCAATATACTATCATGCACACACACAAAGGAGGGAAAGAGGGAGCACTCAATAATTTGGGGAAAACCTACACACCTAAAACGGTAAATGCATCCAAAGGAAAAAAAAAGAAAAAAAAAAGGATAGAGTGACGTGGGAACACATAAAATTAATGAAGGAGAGTGAAGGGGATTAAGAAAGGAAGCAAAGGAAGCAAAGGAGCAAGGAAAAGTCAAAGGGAAGCTAGGGCAATCCAATTTGGTTCCATCATTGAGGTAGGTCAACAATTCCTAAATTTGTGTCCCATGTTTTAATATATATGCACTATGTTTTTACAAACTTGCATGGGACATTAATTCTTCCCTACATTCTTGATGTTATGAATGTCACTTAGATAAGCTTGCATGATAAATAAATGTGGTTATTGATGTGTTAGAATTAATATTGTTGTTTTCATGGAAGAACCTAGAGCAAGAGATTATTGAAATAACATGTGTTGTATGGCTAATGTCTCATTGTGTTGGAATAGAAATTATGATTCCCATGATAGAAGTAATGTTGATAAATGTAGCATGTATAAAAGAAAGCTTAAACCTAAGTTAACATGGGAAAATTGCATCCTTGTATAATCAATAATTAGGCTAAGTTATGGCTATCACAATAGAAAAAGGAAGCCTAATTTGTAGGTAATGAAAATTTGACATTCTCCCAGTTATTTTGCCAAACCCGAAATGACCTTAGTATGGTAGGAAATCTTATAATGGGAATTGTGTAAGGGAGATGTTAATTCGGTTTAGACTAAAAGAAGAAAATAAAATATGGCAATGTGTCATTAAAAGTCCTAAATTTGGCTATTGTATCTTAGTGGCCGAATATAACAAGGAATACATTATAATGTATTATATGAAAACTAAATGCAAGAAAGATCAAAATGAAAAAAATAGAAGAAATTGTCAATCTCATGATTACCTAATTTAAATGTAATAAGACATTATAAGAACTTTAATGCATAGTGTCATTTAGTGTAACCTAGTGAGGTGTAGCCAAAGGTGCTCCATACCCATGACCTAGTGTTCACGATGATTTTATATAGGTGGCCAAGTGTCCACGATTCATGAGGTGTGGCCGAAGGTGCTCCATACCCATGACCTAGTGTTCATGATGATTTTATAAAGGTGGCCAAGTGTCCACAAGGTGCCCAAGTTTGCACAAAAAAGTTATAAAGATAAACTTTAAGAATGAAATACTTATAATTATGTTAAATGGAATGCATAAATTATTTTTGGTTTATTTTATGATAACATGCATAATTCTATGAGAATATGTTTCACTTGAAAGAAGATCTCTGTTTTTATTACACTGACATCCAAATTTATCATTCAATGCTTGCCAATCTGTACTTATGAATAAGGCTATAGTTTCAAAATTTGAGAATGTAGATGCAAATGTTTTTGTGCTTGCACCCTGGTACATATTAGTGAATTTTTAAACCTTGAATTGTTAAGCTACTGGGAAACATGTGTTTCTCATTTATATGCTATTATGTACCAGATGCAGACACTTAGCAAAGCTGGGGGAGATAGGAGTTCTTTTTGTCAAAAGTTTTTTTGTAAATCCTTATTTTAGGGTCCTAATCCTAGATATATTTTTGGTAGGATTAGGACTATTATTTTGGCTATGTACATGAAAGGGATACGGGAAATTACTGGGGAAGGGATATGTGAAGGACCTATTCGCCCCGTATTTGTAAAAGGAGTTTGAGTGATAGGATTGTTGTCTCCTGACTCCTTATGGATGGGTACTTCATATATCCTGGAATATATATTCTCTGAAGGATGTAATAGAAATTCATTATTGTACACTAATTATTTGTAGTATATGTAAGTTTCTGATTTCTTCTGTGATATATGAATTTTTAATTTTTGCTGTGCATAAGTTATGGTTATCTGAGCGAAAGAACCTGAACCTAATCCCTTTGAATAAAATTTAATGGTATAGACGCTCAGACTTTAATAATAAAAGGATAAGAATAATGTATTGAACTTATCTATTTACATTAGAGGAATTGTGATACTAGATAAGGGCGTTAAAGTGATAGTGATCCTGTGAGCTTTATAATGTAGTTCATTTATGAAACAATGTGACTATGTTCATGAGACTTAAATGATAATCATGTACTATATAATTACTATATATGGTGAATTGTTATTCTGCATATTCATGAATACATGCCATACACATATATGATATGATTCACATGATGCATCCTAATAGAATAAAATTTATTATAAAGTAAAGAATGTAGAAATGTTTTCCGTATCACTACGATGATACATACCAGAATTTTTGTAACACCCTTATCTTTACATGACAACGTCATAATATGTAATAAGACAAATGGTTACATTATTCTTTACCTTATGTAAAAATGAATTTGAGCATTAAATCCATCAATAATTAATTATTTGATTAGATTTGGGTTCTTTTTCTCAAGTTAACATACTTCAGCACAATGAAAATAAAATTCCATATATCACAGCAAAATTTGTAAAACATTCCATAATTATATGTATATCATTTAAATCTTTTGATACACATCCCAGGAGATATTAAGTTTTCCTATATAGGGGTAAGGAGACAATAATCCTATCAGTCAAATCCCTTCCCTAAAAGAGTAGTAGTCCTAATTCTATCTCAAAATACATATGGCAGAAATTAGGACTAAAAGTACTACATTACATAATTTTTATGTACTTCTTAAATCTGCTAGTTCAGTGCATCACCACACTGGATCTATACATATGATACATACCAGTACAATAATGAGAAATAATTTTTCAGTAGCTAAACAAACCATACATTTTCAAAATAATTGGCATGTACCACTTTATGGATACAAAATACATTTATACATTCCATTTCTTCTTAAAATAGTTTTCATTCAATTCTATGGGCATGCTTTATGTGAAACATATACATGTGCATTTATGAATATGAGATTATTAACATTTCATGTCATGCTTCATTGATCATTAAAACACATATATAAGCATTCATACATCATCTATCATCACATCAGTCATATTTTATCTATAATAACAATTGAGTGCCATTCATTCCTTACCACTAGGGTGACTTTTATTAGTGCCATTAAGTCCACCACTAGGGTGTCATATAATTCCATGAAATACACCTCAAGGGGGATCTAATAATGCCATTCTCCACCCTTTCTTGGTGACCTT
The DNA here is from genome assembly GCA_031216115.1 of Senna siamea. Classification (NCBI taxonomy): domain Eukaryota; kingdom Viridiplantae; phylum Streptophyta; class Magnoliopsida; order Fabales; family Fabaceae; genus Senna; species Senna siamea. The sequence goes on along the minus strand of CM062361.1, from coordinate 29,158,944 downwards.
TAGGAGGACTTAATTAGTGTTGTTGTCCATCCTTTCAAGTAACATTCATAGCCTTTTTTATTTATCTCTAGAGGAAGATATAAATAGTGTTGTTCTCTTAGCCCTAGGATAACATTCATAACCTTTACATGTTCACCTCAAGTGTGATCTATTAGTGTCATTCTCCACCCTTTCTTGGTGACCTTTAATGCCTTTCATTTCTCATTTGCATGTAAATTTCAAGCCATTCATTCATATTAATATAAATTAAAACATACTCATGTAAATGGCATAATACATGCAATTATTATTCACATGTAATCATTTCATCGCTTCTCCCATTATTCTTGATATAGGCCATTTGAAAACACTTTAAACTTCTTTCCATTAACACATAATTTCAGCCATCAAGGGAAAAATGGGGTAATGCTCTTGGCCAAGCTGAGAAAGAGGTGGAAGCTAGGGATTTTCATGCCATTTGTTCCCTTTCTTCCATCCTTTCTACCATTTAAGAATAAGAGAACAATTTCCTTCCATTACTCATGACACTTTCTCATTCTTGAAATGTGTGTGACGCCCCTATCCAGTCTTACAATTCCTCCGATGTAAACGGATAGGTTTGATACATTATTCTTATCCTTTATTTAATTATTATCTAAGCATTTATACCATTAAGTTATATTAAGCATATTAGGTTTGGGATCTTTTTCTTAAATTAAAATTCGTATGCACAGTGGAATTTAAAATATTAATCTATGCAGCAAAAATTTTAAAATTTCATGTAATCCAAATAAATACATATCCAATAATGTCCATTACATTTCTGTAAGCATGTACCCAGATATATGAAGTACCCGTCCATAGGTAGTCAAGAGACAACAGGCCTGTCACTCAAACTCCCTTACAAATTGCTAATGATGGACTAGTCCTTCACATATCCCTTCCCAAGGATTTCCCATGTACATCTCATATATGCAGCCAAAAGAATAGTCGTAATTCCAAAACAAAATATATTTAGACTAAGACCCAAATTTGGGGTTACAACAATTTTTCTTCAAACCAAAATGAAACTTCCATCTCCCCGTCCCTGCTAAGTGTCCACATCTGATACATATTAGCATATAAATGAGAAACGCAAGTTTCCTAATAGTTTAACAATTTGGGGTTTAAAATCAACTAATATGTATCAGGATGCAAACACCAAAATATTTAATTCTACATTCTTGGGATATATAAAAACACAACATTATTCATAAACACAAATTGGCAACCAATGTATGATCAAGTTAAATGTTAATGTGAGAAAATAATATTCCTTTCAAATAAAACATCTTTGCATATTATAAAAGGCATTATCGCAAAATTAACAAAACCATTTATGCTTATCATTCTTAACTTACTTTTATACATTAGTTGTGCATGCTTAGGCACTGTTTTAAATCTTTGTGCACACTTGAGCACTATGTGAAAACTTGGCCACCTTTCAAAAATTATTGTGCACACTTGGCCACTTTCTTTTAAAATCATTGTGCACACTTGGACACTTGTGGACACTTGGCCACCTTTATAATTCTTTGTGCACACTTGGCACTTGTGGACAGTTGGCCATCTTTATAATTCTTTGTGCACACTTGGGCACATGTGGACACTTGGCTACCTTAAAATTCTGTCAATTTTTAAGGAAAATTTTCTTTTTCCTGAAAATAATACTAGTGTACATCTCTTTAAAATTCTAATATCTTCAAGAATAAAATTCCTCTTTCTTGGAAATTAATATTAATGTACATTTCTTATGAAAATTCTATTAACCTCAGGATTAATTTTTCATTCCTTGAAAATTAATGCTAAGGTACATTTCTTGTAAAAATTCTAATAACTTCAATAATAATTTTCCTTTCTTGGAAATTAATGTAAATGTACATTTCTTATAAAAATTCTAATATTTTCAAGAATAATTTCTACTTTCTTGGAAATTAATTCTAATGTACATTTCTTATAAAAATTCTAATATTTTCAAGAATAATCTCTCCTTTCTTGGAATTAATTTTTCTTATATAATTCTACCAAGTTCAAGAGTAATTCCTTCCTTGAAAATAATAATAATAATATCCTTTCTTATAAAATTCTACTAAGTCAAGAACAATTTCCTTTCTTGCAAACTTCAATAATAAATTCCCATATATTTTTTTGAACTAATATTATGGTACATAGCTTATAAATTCCAAGAATAAATTTCATGGACTTGGCCTAGGGGGATTTGTTAATTTGCAATTCAATTTCCTTCTTTTATTCTTAAACTAAGACAATTAAAATGGTAGGGTTTCTTTCCTTCATGGTCATCAAGAATTTCTAACCCTAATCCTTTCCCAACAACAATATTCATGCCATATTATCCACCAACATCCCAATCAATCACACATGCTTAGCCAAGATACATGCATATTGTCAAGAATGTAGGAAAACAATTATGTTCCATAGAAAGCTTGTAAAAACATGTTGGTTGCATAAACTAAAGCATGGAACACAATCTTAAATTGTTAACCTACCTTGATGGTGGACTAAGGGGGATTAACTTGGCTTTCTCTTGACTCTTTTCCTTACTTCTTCCTTATTCTTTTGCTTCCTTATTTTCCTTCTTGATCAACTCCACTCTCCTTCTTGACTAATGTTGTGTTCTCACGTTCTCTCTCTCTCTTTCTCTTTTTCTCTTTCTCTCCTTGCCTTGACCGAATATGTAGGTATGTATGCTCTAAGGTGTGGAATGCTTTCCCTTTTCTTCCACTTCTCCTTTTGGACATGGTCCCATGTGTATGTGTGCTAAGGTATGGGATGTTTTCTCTTTTTCTTTCCTTCCATGTGTGTGTGTGTTGTATGCATGCAAAAAATGAAATTCCCAACTCTTTTGTCTCTTGCTTAGATGGCATGGGCATGTATTCATAAAATTTTCAATTTCTTTTCCCTCACTCCACTCTATCTTTCTTTTCCTCCCTATCACACGTGATGTTTAGTCCTTTTTTCAACTCTCTCTCTCTTCCTCATGCTGTACCTTTCTCTCTTATGTGTTGTGCTTGTATATCATCATATTACCCTTTTTTCCATCCATTCACGCCATCTCTCCTTGTCCATTTTAGCCACACGTATCATATGCATTTCTTGCACTCCTTGGTTTCCTTCTTCCTAATTTAACGCTGCACCCTTTCTCATTTCCTCTCCTTGCATGTTGGTTACCCCCACAAGCAACTACATTATATGCTAAATAAAATTTCTGCACTTCATTCCCTTCATTCTTACTTCACACGCTACACCTTTTCTTTTATTGATTTTTATAATGTGTGAGGCTTTCTTGTTGCGTACACAAATCTTAATTTCCCCTCCTCACATAAAATTCTGCACTGAGTGTACTTGCAAGTACACTTGTCTTTTCTTGCAAGTTACCTCTTCCCATTGGTTACTACATCTCCGTTTCTTCTCTTATTCTAATTTTCATTTGGCCATCAAGGATGTTGCACTTCCCCTTTTTTTTCTTCTTCTCATTAGTTAGAGCCATGTGCATTGCATGCTTTCTCTTCCTTCTAGCTGTGTTGTGCACTCTAAAAATTCTGCACCTTTTGTGTTACTTGTTGCATGCATATATATGTATATATAATTAATTCCCATCCTTCTTCCTATTGTCCCTTGGTCTCATGCAAGACACATGCTCTTTAGCATTATGCATGCATGTCTAATAAACCAAAGATTCAACTTCTCTTCCTTCTTTCTTCCCTTTTGTCGCGTCATGCAAGGTATATATATATATATATATATCTTTTTAAATGTTTCCCTCCTTCCTTCCCTTCTCACTTCACATAGGAATTGCATTTTATGCAAGGCCCACGTGGGCTCCACCTTGCCACTTCCTTTGATGAGTGCATGTATATATTTTTAAGTGCTTCATTCTTCTTTCCTTTTCCCCATTTGCACGTGTAGGTATATAGGCATTTTTTATTTGCTTTTCCTTTGGCACTTAAGCTAGGTGATACAAAAGGAAAAATAAAGAATTAAATTAAATACCTAATTTTATACAAAATTATCTTTTAACATACCATTTTTGAGCCATTAAATTATGCAAGAAAATTCACTCCACTTTATGATAACTCATATAATTAATTATGAAGCATTTAATTTATAACTAATTAAGGACTGTGGGGTGTTACAATGTGCATCTATATATTTAGCCATTCTTTTTCTTCATTTTAATAACTCATTTACCATGCTAAACATACAGTTACACATATTTTATCATTTTCACATTTTAAGCACACTTTCAAGGTTAAATGGCATGACTAGAAAATGGTAAATTTTCCAAATTCATTAAGATACCATAACTTTCTCTCTTGTCCTCTCTCATAATCGAAAAAAAACACTTTAGCCATTTTTCAAGCAAATTCCAGCACCACTAAACTTAGATGCATTCAGCCAAGAGGGAAAATGGGAGAAAATGGATGGGTTTTTATCCAACACTTACATAGCTTTTATTTTCAAGTAGTTCACATGAAAAATCACAATTTTATCTTTCATTTCCATATCATTTCAACCATTTCAAAAGTTACAATTTTTCATGAAACAAGTGCCATCCATGGAAATTTTCAATCTTTTATGATTTCAAGCATTTCAACATGTTCATATTTACAAACACAACAATATTTCAACATAAGCAAAACCCATTCAAATAAATCCACCATAAAAATGTAGAGAGAGAAAACCATAGATTTCATGAACATAAAACACTTTAATCTTTCCATAAAAAATGAAACTATGGTTATAGGATTGTTACGCTACCTTAACAAGGCAAGAAAAGTGTTATCTTCCAAATGTTCTAGCTTGATTTTCCACTTCCTATTCCTTGGTATATGTTTTGGCTAGCCTCTCTTCTCCTCCTTGTGTTTGACTTCTCCATCTTCTAAAGGAAGAAGATGACTTAAATTAGGTTTTAGGTGAAATTACCAAATACCCTCAGTATGAAATGACCATTTTACCCTGATTACTTCTCTTTTTCAAGAATGGCATTCTCTCTCCTTAGAATTGTAATTTTATGGAACTTTTATAGGTTGTGACCATTTTGCCCTCATGCTTTTTGAAATGACAGTTTTTCCCTTCAAATTTTTGGGAAATTACCAATATGTCCTTAAGAAAAATTACCATTTTGTCCTTAAGAAAATTATCATTTTATCCTTTATGTCAATATAATTATTTTTACCCTTATTTTTCCTCCTTTCTAAAATAAAAGAGTAAAGGCCTTTCAATACTATTTCCATTAAATACTTAGGTGAAAATTTAATTTTCCTATCTTATGATAAATTGCTAATATGTCATTGAGACAAAATTACAACTTTGCCCTTTTTACAAAAATTACCATTTTGCCATCAAAGTGAACATAATCACTTCTATACTTATTTCTTCTTCTCTCTTGCATGAAAATGGTAAAAGTGCTTAAATGTAATTCCATGAAATAATTAGATAAGATTTATTTTCTCCTTTATGGTAATTACTATTTTGCCCTTCTTTACCAAAATTTCCAAGTTCACTCTTTTATGATAAAAGTGGTTCTATCTTGATGAAAATGTCCATTCTATCCCTTTAATGAACCATTCTTATCATTACATAAATAATAACATCTTAATGTTTAATCAATGATATCAATAATTTCGTAATAAATCCCAAAGTATTGGTGCATGTTACAATTTTAAAAGTGGATTGTTTGGCTACTGAGAAACTATTTCTCACAACTATACTGATATGTATCAGATGCCTAGATATATGATTTGGCTTGAAGTGGAAGTGACCCTGATAGAGATACCTATCCTAGGGTCTTTTACGTTTATCCAAGGCATCTGGGTTGTCACAGTCGTGGAAGTCCCTCCTCTCTAGTGAGGATGGGAGAAATGTGTTCTTTTTAGAGATCATGTAATTAAATAGATAGTAGGCCTTTTATTCTAATTCTCAAATGTTTTTGGAATAGAATTGTTATAAATCATTTTTGGATGTACATAATGAGAAGGGCATATATATCCGGATATGTGAAAGTACAATCCACTAGTAGGTAACTTTTGTTAAGGGTCTGAATGGCAGGTTTGTTACCTCCTTACCCTGAGGAACTGAATGGACTTCACACATCCAGAAATATATATGTGATGTTGCAAATATTTGATGAATGAATATATATAAATGAAGTTTACTTTTCACTGCGTTGTTGTTGTTGTTGTTGTTATTATTATTATTATTATTATTATTATTATTATTATTATTATTATTATTATTATTATTTCACTAATTGGTCTTCCATTGTGCAATGTAGGAATGAAATACCTAAGTAAAGGATTCCAAACTTAATCAAACATTAAATGGTAACTAAAATCATACTTGGGTAATAATTAAAGATAAAAGTGAAGATAACATACCATTCTTGTAGCTAAATGGTTTATTTGAGAAATGGATAAAAGAAAGGCTATAAGATTGGGGTGTTATAAACTGCCTAGGCTCCTAAGTAATCTACCCTTCATTACTGAGCTAGTACTCAACTAGCCGTGGTAGCCATGCTCTGATATCAACTAATAAGTACATAATTATACATTTTCATTTGATGATTTTTATTCACATCATGAACATTTTCTATGTGTTTGATTGAGAATTACCCAAGTTTTGACCCTATTTCATGTTATCTAAGTTCCAACTAGTTGTAAAATAGTTATAGAGCAAAAAGGGACAAGAACAAGCTTCTAAAGGCTTAACACGGCTTGGAACACGCTCTTGTGGAAGAAAAAAGTCTAGAACAAGCCTTAGAGCATGGCCACACAAGAAGCTTCCATGACACACCCTTCGGCACGACCATGCCATCCCAAGGAGTTTAGAACTCACCCTTGCCACCTTGTGCATCCTTAAACTCGACCATGGTGTCCAATTTCATCTATAACACGCCCACCAACATGTCCAAGAGTATGACCTAGCCTCTAACACGCCCTCTACGATGCCCTTGCCATTTTCCACACTAGAACATAGCCATGATACCTCTCACACCATCCTTGTTTATAAATAGAGAGGCAAACAAAGAGAAAAGGGGGAGTAGAGCCATGAGTGTGTGTGGTTTAGAGAGTGACAATCCCTTCCATCAGTTTGTCTTAACCTCCAATTATCCTCGAAGATCTATAAAGGGCGATAGCTGTAGAGATTCAACAAACATTGGGAGAGAAGATTGAGAAGAACCAAGAGGTAATACAGCATGAATTCAAGTGAAGTTGGAACTGAGGCTATCCATCCAAAACTCGATAGATGAAAGCGTATTTATTCCTATTTCCTTCTTTCTTCTTTGCATTTGTTCTTCTTGTTGTACTAATAAAAAACATGAGTAGCTAGATTGGTGAAACCCATTAGGGGTTCTTGAATTATGTTGGCAATTTGATCTTAACTTGCATGGATTATAAATTAGATTGTGTGATCTTCTTTCAATTAAAAATAATTACTTAAGTTTTCCTTGAGACATCATAATGAATGCTAATTAAATTCCTTTCAAAAACTTGATAGATGGTGACTGGAATTCAAAAATGATTGAAATGGACAGTTAATCTCTACTTAGAACTAAGGTTGATTGATTAGTGGATTAAGAGTAATTCTTGAATTAAAACGTTAATGCTAATCTAAACTCAACCATTGGGAAGAACCAGCTAGTGGTAGGTTTAGGTTTTAGAAATCCATTAAGACCGATAGAGAATTTGGGTTTAATCTAGAATTCACTCACAGGTAACATAAATCAATTTAATAGTCCATGACCTTTTTGTATATACCAAATAATTCAGGTCCCTTATGGGTTTACTTTTCTTGACTTGGTAATTCTCTTTCTCATTCAAGTATCATTAGCTTTTACTTTTTATATATTCATAGTTAACATTAGTTTAAATAAAATCAATCACCATTTGTTTTAGGCTAGATAACAAGAAGTAGTAACTCTGGGCTTTCCCATTCTCGTGGAATATGACCTTGATATTCACCATTGCACTAAGCTATACCAATAGGTACATTGCCTTAGGTGTAGCTGAACATAGAGCAATTTCAGCCTATCAAGTTTTTGGCGTCACTGCCAAGGACTCTTATTGAGAAAACTAGAGTGAAATTAGGAATTGTTACTTTAGCCATTTTTGTCTTGTTTGTTTTCATTCTAATCATTTTCTCTCAATTCAAAAATTAGTGTTTATTTATCTTGTATCAGTTGATTTTTTGGTTAGCTATTCCTTTTATTTAGTTACTAGCTTTAAATTTCCATTTTATACTTATTATTTCATTACTATATTGTTTGGTTGTTAGGTATGTGTTATTTCTTTTAATCTCACGTAGTGTATGACCAGAAGTTTTGGTCCTAATCCCTTGGAACCTTTTCCCAAACCTGAACGATCCCTAAGATGTTTAAGGACTTGTTTACTTGAGGAAGAACCAGTTCAGATTCCTATTTATACATCGCAAGAGATGGTCAATAATGACAATAATGATGAGGGTAACCAAACAATGTATGATTTTACTAGTCCTTCATTAGAAGGAACACAAACATGCATTAGTTGGCCTACCATAGCTACCAATAACTTTGAAATAAAACCAAACATAATCCAAATGGTGCAACAAATAGTACAGTTTGGAAGGTCAGCTAGTGAGGACCTAAATGCACATATCACCAATTTCTTGGAGATATGTGACACCTTCAAGATCAATGTAACTACCAATGACCCCATTAAGCTTAGGTCGTTCCCATTCTCTTTAAGGTATAGGGCCAAGAGATGGTTACAATCCCTCCCTCCTAATTCCATCACCACTTGTGAAGCTTTAGCAAAAAAATTTTTAATATAAATACTTTTCTCTTGCTAAGACTGCATAGATGCACAATAATATTTCTTCTTTTGTGTAGTTGCATGATGAAAGCATGTCTGATGCTTGGGAAAGATATAAGGACTTACTAAGGTGTTGCCCACACCATGTGTAAAGTCCCACATCGGTTGGAAAGGGGAACGAAGCATGCCTTATAAGGGTGTGGATACCTCTCCCTTATAGATGCATTTTCCCTCAGAGATGGGGGAAAAGCAAAATCGTAAGGTGGAATGATTTGGTGCATACTACCAAAGCGGACAATATCTGCAAGTGGATGGCCTGGATTGCTATAATTATTATCAGAGTTAAGACCTAGATCGGTGTACCAGCAGGGACATTGGGCTCTCTTCGAGGGTGGATTGTAAAGTCCCACATCGATTAAAGAAGGGAATGAAGCATGCCTTATAGGGGTGTGGATATCTCTCTCTTGTAAACATGTTTTCCCTCAGAGATAGGGGAGAAGCAAAACCATGAGGTGGAATGATTTGGTGTATACCACAAAAATGGACAATATCTGCAAGTGGTGGCTTAGATTGTTACACCATGGATTGCCTGTATTGATGCAGGTGCAGACCTTTTATAGTGGTCTAAACCTAGCCACTAGGCAAATGGTGGACGCAATAGAAGTGGGTGCTTTAAATAATAAGACCCTTGATCAGGCACAAAATCTAATAGAGGAAATGGCCATGAATAATTACTAATGGTAATCCTCTAGGGATAGACAAGTATGACAAGGATCAGCTAACCAGACAGACTCAGTGTTAGTCCTGGCAGCTCAGATGGAGCTTCTAGCCAAAAAGATTGACTAACTCCAAATGCCAGTCTAGGCAGCATTGCTCAGTTGTGAATTTTTCGGTGGCCCGCATTATGGTGTTGATTGCAATGTGTAACACCCCTTATCTCTATATTATAACTTTATAATATGTAATAAGATAAGTGGTTACATTATTCTTTAACTTTTTGTCTCATTAATTTGCCTGAGCATTAAATCTATCAATAATTAATTATTTGATTAGGTCTAGATTTTTTTGCTCAAGTTAACATACTTCAGCATAGTGGAAATAAAATTTCCATACATCACAATGAAATTCACAAAACATAATACATACATATATATATCATTACACTGTTCGATACATAAATCAAGATATGAGAAATATTCATTTAGAGGGGTAAGGAGATAACAAGCCTGTCACTTAACTTTCCAAAAGGAATCCTACTAATGGATAAAGATTCACATATCCTATTTCATATGTGTGTGTGTGCCCTTCTGTCTATGTACACTCAAAAAGAATGGTAGTCCTAATTCTATCCCAAAAAGAACATGTTGAGAATTAGGACCAAAAAGGGCTACAACTACATAATCACATATACTTCTTTAACATATGAATTTGTAGGAGGGACTTCCAATATTGCTACTTCTATCTCTCTTACAACGTTGTATTTAGGCATCTAATACATACTAGTACAGTAATGAGAAATAATTTTTCAATAGCTAAATAAACTATATAGTTTTAAAATAACTGGCATGTATCACTGAATAGATGCAAAAAACATTTCTACATTCTAATTCTTTCAAAACAGTTTCCATTCAATTCCATGGGCATGCTTTATATGAAATATATACATATGCATTTGTGAATATGACATTATTGACATTTCATGTCATGAACATATTATGTAACATCATATTGTCATTCTTTATTCATCAATAGAGTACATCATCATGTATTTATATATAATCTATAATCACATCATTTATACTCTTATAATTACAGTAACATTATAGTGCCATCAAATCCCTTACCACTAAGGTGACTTTTATTAGTGTCATTAAGTCCACCACTAGAGTATCATATAGTGCTATCAAGTCATTACCACTAGGGTATAATATAATGCCATCACATACACCTCAAGGGGGATCTATCAGTGCCATCATCCACCCCTTTCATGGTGCTCTTTAGGGGAACATTAATAGTGTCATGATTCACCCTCTTCATGATCATTCATGGCCTTTTTATTTATTCTTAGAGGGAGATGTAAATAGTGTCATTCTCTCTCTCTTAAGATGACATTTATAGCATTTCTTTTCTCATTTGCATGCAATTTCAAACTTGATACCCCGAACATATGAAGTTGAAATGTAATGGTATCAATGGCATAAATGCATGCAATTAACATTCCCATTTCATCTTTTCATCCTTTCTCTCATTTCTCTTGACATTGGCCATCTTAAAATACATTATAGACTTATTTTCCATTTACACATGAATTCGATCATCAAGAGAGAAATGGGGTAAAGTTTTCAGCCAGGGTAAGAAATGGGTGAAAGATTGAGATTTTCAAATTATTTGTTCCCTTTCTTCCATCCTTTCTACCATTTAGGCATTATGGTACCATTTTCATTCATTAATCATGGTACTTTCTCAGACTCAAAATATGCATATATATGTTTATCCTTTCTTTTCTCTACTTTCATAACTCATTTTTCATGCCAAACATATAAATACAATTATTCTTTCATCTTCACATTTAGAAGCACACTTTCAAGGCTAAATGGCATGGCTAGAATGGAAATTACCTTTAGGTCCTTGGGTAAAATTACCATTTTACCCTTCCACCTTTCAAAAATTACCAATATGTCCTTAAGTGAAATTACCATCTTACCCTTTCACTTTTCAAAAATGAACAACATCTCCCTAAGTGAAATTACTATTTTACCCTTCTTGTTTTTCAAAAATTACTAATATAGCCTTGGGTAAAATAATCATTTTACCCTTTATGCCCAAAATGGCCAATTCACTTTATTTTCTCCTATTTTCGGCTATAACATAAAAAATTCTCAAATAAAGTTTCATAAAGTCTCTTTTATGGAATTAATACTCCATCTCTCCAAAGGTAAAATCACCATTTTTTCCTTTGGGTAAAAATGATCATTTTACCCTTCATGGCAACATATTTATTTTTACCCTCATTTCATGTCTCTTTCTAAGATAAGAGAAAAAAAGCCTTCAAATACCATTTCCTAAAGTACTTAGATGAAATTATTATCTTTTCTTTCATTGTAAAATTACTATTTTGCCCTTTTCTTGAAAAAATTCTAATTTTACCCCTTTATGGTAAAACTAGTGCTACTTGATGAAAATATCCATTCTACCCCTTCATTGCATTATTCTTGACACTACATAACACACAAAACATTTACATAAAGAACCATCCTTATTAATACTAATGATATCAAAAGCCTCGATATGCGAAGTTCTTAAAGGAAATCTTACGCAACAAAAGGAAACTAGAAGATTTTAGACTCATTATTCTAAATGAGGAATGCTCAGTGATCCTACAGAACAAGCTACCAACAAAGAAATATGATCTAGGAAGTTTCACCCTACCTTGTGTCATTGGCGAACTTCTAATAAAGGATGCCTTAGCTAACTTGGGCGCTAGTATCAATTTGATGCCTACCAGATTGTTTTGTAATGCCCCCATTAGCCTATGATTCCTTTTTAAGTGTTTAAAGGTATAATGTATATAATTATCATAATGGTGTGTTACTATCAATTCTACCTGAGTAAATTTTAAAATTTTTACCAAGTTGATTAATTATGTGCCATTTGGGTTAGTCTCTACTCTCGGGTTCTCTCAACATCGCATTGAAATAAATAAATATGTATATAGAATAACCCTAGATTAACTATACATAGATATACATTTTAATTAAATATAATTAGTTAACTATTGGGCAAAGAGGCAACAATCCTGCCACTCATAACCCATCAATTAGTTTATTCATTAATCCAACTTAATTCATATACATATAAGTTAGAATAGGCTATACAACATAATCCTACACTAGCCTTTCTCAAAATATCATAAAGGCTAGCTTCATTTTACCATGTACTTAAGCTATCCAAATTAAATAGTCTGTATGTCTAGATTGGACACTTCTTCATACTTTACCTTCGCCTCCCGCCCAAAGGGATCTACACATCTAGTACATGCCAACATTATCGTGAGAAATGAATCTCAGTAGCAATGCAACCTGTTACGAAATCCATTGACCTGTACCACCATGCTTGCATGGAAAAAAAACTCTATATTCTTTCATAAAACATATCACATGTTATTGGGATGTAATGCTTGTAGCATTTAATCATGTTGTATACTTATACATATGCACATGCATTAAAACATATCATCTTTAAAATATGGGAAGTGCATTCATCATCATTCTCATCATAAAACATTTATTATAAAACACATGTGTGATAGTAAACATGCCATCATTTCACTTTCATAACATATGAGCAGTACGAAAACACCCTAAGAGTAATCGAGAGAGTTGCCCAGCAATAACTCCACCCACCACTATCTATATCAATAAGCACATGTCAATTTAGCCATGCCATAACTTTTTGTATATTTTGAGGTGTCCCCAGTGGATCCAAGTACCTTAATGGTCCCTGCCCTTTTTTGGCAAATCATCCCTAACCAGTAAGATTCCTCCCTTTCGTCCCAAATGGGGCTAGTATAAATTTTATGGGATCACCATCAACTCTACCCAGATCATTTCCTCTTCGCTTTTGGGCAAATCATAATACTATGGAATCACCACTATTCCTTCGAGGTGGATCACACTCCTGATACGTTATTCTCTATATATACTTTAGGGTGAATCGACCCATGCTCATGGTTGTGCTTAACTTTAAGTAGGTGTTTCTCATATGGCCCTTAGGAGATTACACTAACTTAAAGTTCACAACCATTACGGTGTTTTTGAAATCATCTAAGTTTAAGTGGATGTTTAACCATCCCAATTTATGGCACAACCGTGAAATGCCTAACAACCATCCCATACCGACAATCGGTCATTCGATCATGAGCCTATCTACCTTAAGGTATACACTGAGAATACTTTCCTCTTTCCCTTTTTGTGTTTTCTGCTCTCTCTTTGTTTTACTATCACAAGGGTCTCATCACCCAAAACTCTTAGTTTCCTTGCTTACCTATCTTGTGAGCCCTTAATTAAGTTAGTATGAAGAATCACTAAACTCAATTGCCATTAAAAACTTCATTTCGCAGTTGAGGGTTGCCGCCGATCATTGGAAGGCTAGCAACACCGGTGGCTCTCTGTATTCCTCAAGTGCCAAACAGCAAGCTAGAAATCATTGGCAGTCGGCTGGTGGCTTACAAGAATGCATCCTGGGTAAACATCAGAGCATGACAGTCAACTACTAGGATGGCCGATTGATTACTTAGTGCAAACTTGAGACCGATAGTCGACTGCTAAGAATTTGGTAGTCGACAACTAAGCCTCTGTCTACACTTCTGAGTTTCCAAGAGTACGACATTGACTATGAGGATGGCCAGTTGACTGCTTAGTGCAGACCTGGGCCCAACAGTTGACTGCTAGAAATCTGGCAGTCGGCTGCTAAGCCTCTGTCTACACTTCTGAGTTTTCCAAGAACACGGCAGTCGACTACCCCATACGTAGTAGTCAACTGCTATGCTCTGCTGTAGGTCAGAAAACATGATTTTGATAGTACCTAGTCCATAATGCATTCCATTTTCAATTCTAAATGCATGAGCTTAATTTTCATACAACAAACTTTACTTCTCATTAAATATTTTTCATCCATTAGCTTAAACATGGTACATTCAAGGAAAATTATTCTAGACTTTTAGATGAATATAACCCAGCCTTTTTAATCCATTACAAGCACATATATGAGCATACATTCAACAACAAAACATCACATAGAAATAGAAAAACATATAGAATGTAGGTTTGACCCCAATCTCTGTTCAAACATGTAGAAATCCATATTTTCTAGCAACAGTAAACATTTCAGAAAAAGAGAGGGGTTTAGGATGGATTGCTACCTTGATTCCTTACAAATGTGTGTGTTGGATGTGTTTGAAAGGCTCTTCCCTTGCTGTAGAACTAATTCCTAGCCTTAAATCTGCCTTTCTTCTAGCAAAATCTCTCTTTCCTTACCCTAACTCACCCCTTTCTCTCTCTACCCATCCCTCTGCTTCTCTCTCTAAAAATGCTAAAGGTTGGAAGTGTGAGAGGGTTTACAGCTGCTGTTAGGGTTTAAGGGATTTAAGGAAATTGCTATTTGGTCCTTGAGCTATTTTGCACTCTTAGACTCCCTCATCTTTTCCCTTTTCAATTGAGTCCCTAACCACCTCTTACTAAATCTTTATTTATTTCCTTTCAATTTAGTCCTTAGGCTAATGCAACTATATGCACAAATTCAACATACATAAGCATTAAACATTAAATTAACAATTATCAAACATCTCTTTAATCATAATTGGACCAGATGTTGCATGTTTGATAAATTGGTACTGAGTGAGCCAAAACCCACTACGATGAGTATACATCTGGCTAACAAAATTGTTAAGTATCCTATGGGTATAATAGAAGATGTACTAGTGAAAGTCGACAAATTTATCTTTCCTTTATATTTCATTGTAATAGGTATGGCAGGTGAGAGTAGCATATCACTAATCTTAGGGAGACCATTCCTTGAAAACTCTAGAGCTCTTATAGATGTTGGCGATGGAAAATTACAACTTAGAGTGGGGGATGAAATTATCACCTTTAACCTAGCTAAGTCCATGAGATAATCTGTAGATCATGATGATGTTGTTTATACGATAGATATCCTGGATGATGCAATCGAATCCTAGTTATAGGAATTTATCTTGAATGACACTTTGCAAGACGCCTTACAAGAAAAGGAAGACGAGTTGACCAACGAGCAAGTATTTGAACAACTTGCTGGTTTGCTGGCTATTGAGCCTAACAACCCTGTTAATACTGAGCCTGATAAATTGACTAATCATACCTCCTCTATAGACAGGTAAGAAATGAAAATGACAAAACCTTTAATTGAGGACCCTCTATAATATCTGACTTCACATATCCAGAAATATATGTGTAACATTGTAAATATTTAAAGAATATATAAATGAGTTTTACCTTCTGCTATATTGTTAACATTATTATGTTTCCATTATTTAGTCTTCTGCTATGCAATGTACAAATAAATGCCTGAGTAAAGGAACCCAAATCTAATCAAATATCAAATCATGCTTGGGTAATAATTAAGGATAAAAGTGAAGATAACATGCCAGTATTGTAGTTAAATGGCTTATGTAAGAAACGGTCAAAGAGAAAGGCTATAAGATTGGGGTGTTATACCCTCTGTAATATCCAATACCTTGAAATTTATTGTTAAGGATAAATCGGTGCAATGTGAATGGAATAAAGAGGCTAAACCCTAAAGCAAAGCTTGCAAAAATAGAAATTTTAGAATTTTATCCATGCAAGGACTAAAATGAATAACTATTATAAGGCCAATGTGAATGGGAAAAGGTCACTAAGAACACCTCATGAGATTTATGAACTCCAAGGACTTAAGTGTAATTTTTCTTATTTCCTAGGGGGGCCCTGAAGCTTCAGCTATTGCACTCTTTCACTTCCCCTAATATGCCTCTTCCCTCCATACCAAAAGAGAGAACAAAGGCTTCAGGAGAGAAAGGAAAGGAGAAGGAAACTGAGTAGAAGGGAAAGGAGAAGGAAACTAAGTAGAAGGGAAAGGAGAAGGAAATCAAAGTAGAAGCATCAAGTAGCTGGATTCTAAGTGAGAGATCTTTTCCTATAGCTTAAAATCATTCTAGCAATCATTTAGGATTAGATTAACTCACCTAAAATCCATCATATCTGTTGAAATGCTTAGGATTAGTAAAAATGGGGAAATCCCCTTTGCTTAAGAAATTTCTAAATTTCTAATTTGAAATGATGATTTCAAGGTTGTTTAGAGATTGAAAAAGGTTCCTAAACCATAATATTGGAGTTTTTAGCTACCACTCAATGTTTTCTAGGCTTGAATTAGATTTTTCAATTTAGATTTTACTATTCATCTAAGTTGCATATGTACATTGGCTTGATTGATTGATATTTGAGCATGAAAATGGTTAGGAATTAGAAACTAAGCTCATGGCTTTTAAATTTGTAATGTGGTGGAATCTAGGCTAGATGAATTCAAAACTTGAATTTTTAAGCTATCGAAGAACATAACAGCCGACTGTTAGCATGCACCAATCGATTTTCGTGTTCTTGACAAACCTAGAAATACATACAGCAACGTAGCAGCCAACTGGTAGTCTTATCAGTTGACTGTCGAGTCTGATTTTATACCTAGCAGTCGATTGGTAGCCTTCTATCAGTCGACTGGCAGCCCACTGTCTAGAAAAATCAAAGCTCTAGAGAGCCACCATCTGACAGGCAGCTTTTCGATAGTCAATTGGTAGCCCTCTAGAGAGCAACCAGTCGAATTCTAGCTCTATGGCAGCCAACTGGCATCCTTTTAACATGGAAAACAATCTTTTAAAGAAGAATTGAGCTTAGAAACCCCTAGTCTTGGCTAGAATGAGGCTTAAAATGTCATCATACGTGAAAATTTCATAGGTTGGGTGATAAGTAACATAGGTGTAGGAAGGGTAAGAGAAGAGTTGTCAATTTATTAAATTGTATAGTAGAAATTTAGGGAAATTCCATAGTAAAACTCTAAGCCTAGTTTTCATAAGAAGTATATTGCAATAAATACATGTTTGATAAGAAGTAGTATGAAATCTAAATTATTCCACAGGAAGTAAATTGTAAGGCCAATTCAAAGAGGAAAGAGGGAAGCCTTGATCAATAAAGGAACAAATGATTAAGGTAGAGTAATCTACACTCCCCTATTTTGAAATAATATTGTGAATTGGTTGACATAAAATGAAATTATTTTATGGAATGGGAATGAATTGATGAAATTATTTGTGAAATAAAAAGTTTTCTTATGAGTATAGAAGAATGGCCTATGCATGATGAAAAGAATAAAATAGACTATTTGCTGCTTATTCTGATTTGGCTATTGGGTTATATGCTTGTAGGGTAGATGAAATTTGGGGTGAACATTTAATAGCTGGCATGGGATGGTCATTAACTGTTTCTTATGCAAACTGCTTTGTAAAAATGTAATTACTTTCATCTTAATTGTTTTGTATCTGATAGAGATTACTTTTTAAACTAGTACAACCCTATGGAAGACTGTAAGGAGTAAAGGGAGGATAGTGTAGACGATAAAAATGTTTTGGTTTAAGTGTAATACTCTATAAACCTAAGTATTAGTCACCTATTTGTATATATTGCTGTATTGTCGGGTAAAGGATGACACTAGTGATGTGCATATTTCAGGGGACGCCCTGAAAGTTAGATTCTCATGTCACATGGATAAAAGGAAGTATGACAATATCACATGGATAAAAGGAATTGTGATAATCACCAAGAGGATGGTTCTCATGATAACAATACTCTCAATCACATGGATAAAAGGAAGTGTGACCATCATATGGATAAAAGGAAATGTGATGACAGCTTAAGATTGAGAAATAACATTTAATGAGAGTATAATTTTTAAGGTATTGTGATGATATGCATATTGAATTTTGAAAATATGCTGCTTTATGATATTTTTGCATTAACATGAGTATTGTTGTGAAAATGATGTTTGAAATGTAGTTACAAGTAATATGCAAATGAGGTTTTGACCAAAGCAATGGTCCTATACTCTTATTAATTTGATAGGACTTTTATGAACTGTAGCTTTGATGAAATATGTTCAATTCCCATATATGTAATGGTGATAATGTTTTACAATTCACATGTATGTCAAAGATGACTTAGGGGAGATGTTTTCTATACCAAAAGAGGTACATCTGAACTCTCAAATATTTTATAAAATATTAAATTTTAAATTACTCTACTGGGATAACCATATCTCATTAAGTTCTTTGTTCAGGTGATCAGGCCAAGATATGCCTAGCAATTAGCTAGGCCAGAGATGTATATTGGAGCTGCAAGGCAACTTAGAAGAGTTGTGAATTCTGAAATTGTAAATAGGGGATTTAGAATGGCATTGGATCATAGAATGTATATCTAATGAATGCCTATGTTGTTATTTTTATGAATGCCATAGGATGTGGATTATGTAATGGAGATAGATAAATTAAGAGGTGAAACATTTATGAGAAGTTACTTTTAGTAGGGTTATTTTTAGTTATATCTTAATTGTTCCTACATGGATGTGTTAGAATTTTTATATTCCAGAGTACATTCTTGTATGGATCGTGGTATTAGATATGCTGCGCAATGAGGTTTGTTGAGTAGAACTCGAATGGATTAATAAAGAGTCTATTTGGGTTACATTTAACTAGTAATGACCTATTGAGTACCCAAAAGGGAAAGGGAAAATTTTTAGGGGATTTTTGTGCTTCCAAATTATTTTGACTTGTGTATAAAGAGGGGTTGTTACAGAGTGGTATCAGAGCAGTGGTCCTACGAATTAGTGTGGTTTGGCTTAGGGAATGGCTAGGTTTGAAAAATTAGGAATTGTTGATTTGAATTTTTAAACTCCAGAATACATAAGATCGCTTACAATTAAATAGTACACATGGGAAAACATTAAGAAAACCAAATAAAAAGGGAAATAAATAATGCATGAACAAAGGAAGGGATTAGATGGAAGTATGATGGTAAGGTACCTTCTTTCTTCCCTTACCTCCCACTTTAAAATGATTAAGAGATTGCTTACAAAGCATAACATGTGACCCATCCTTCCATTCTTTTTGCTAACCGAAAGAATGAGTTATGAATAAACATAAATATAAAACTAATTGAAGCCAAAGGATTACACGTGTAGCTAAAGAAGAAGGAAAAATAAAAACATAGCAAGGTGAAGGAAAGAATTCGGTAAGGGAGAAAGAGAGAAAAGGACAGGACACGTAGAAGAAATGCATGCTTTTATCTTCATTCCATGCAGCATTTAATTACATTACAAGATGGGAAAGAGACATGCACACGGTGGAGAGGTGGAAAAGTGAGGAAGAGACGTGTGGAGTTGCATTCTTTCTCTTTCCTTGTTTTGTTATCTCCTTCCCATGAAACATGATGAATGAGTTGCTTAATACTTCTACAATATTTTCTTTTCTTTTCCGTGGCATGTTAACGTTAAACCAACCAAGAAGTAGGTGAGAGAAGATAACCATACAAGAGCCACCTTTTCCTACATCCTTAGGATGACTGACCCAGCTTGGAATAGACATCCTTAAATGTATATATGTGTCATATATAAGGGAAGAGAACGTGGTAAAAACACCTAGAAACTAGTTGGTGAGGCGAAGAAAAGAAGGAGAAAGAAAATCTGATGAGAGGAAAAGAAAAGCGCACAGAAAGAATGAAAGGAAGAAGCTTGATCAAAGGGAAAAACTCAACACATTAAGTTTACAACTCTTGCAATCATAACGTAGTTTAATAATTCCCCTATCTTTGGGTATAATATACCAGAAATTATGAGGAATAATTCTGTATCCCAAAGCTGTGGATGAAACGAAATGTCTATACCTCTCTTTATGTTATGGAAATATACATGAAGTCCAAATGGGGTAATGGTCTGATAAATAAAAGAGAGAATTTCCTTTTTAGGACAGAGATTGAAAGTATATAATTATAAGAACCCTTTTAATGCCTTGGAAAAAAGAAGAAGGGAAAATCTGAAATTATTCTAGAGGTAGCGTTTAGATGAGTTTAAGGAGTAGTTAGCATATACATTAAGGTAGTATAAATTTTCAAGGAAGCAAGTGTAGTATAGCTGGAGTTAATTACTATAATAAATTACTAGGAGTACAATTAATTATATATAAGAGCCCATTATAATTGAATATAATGCTGGAAGTATAACGTGTAACAGGGATGCAACTATGGTGTAAAATAATCTAGTAGGAGCAGAATTTGTAGGACCTAAGCATCCACTATCACGCTAGGACATGAAGTACAGTATGGAAATAATTAGTATATTGAGGGAAATTGTGGTGGGAATTGATGGTCCTATATGAGAGACGAATGACTTAGATGTAAGGCTAGGGAATAAAATACCATCTAACCAATTTAACCTATAAATAAAATTAAATAATAAAAATGAGGTTATTGGTAGTATAATGACACATGGATAAGAAAATTTTGTGGGGATTAGTGTGGAGTATTGGTAGGAAAATTGACATAAAAACTTTGGTTGACATAAACCCTCATCCTTACGAAATATGAGATGTAGTAACATAGTTAATTAATTAACTAGATTGCATAAGATGAAGGAACTAATAAAAACCAATATGATATAGTGAATGAGTACTTTAATGGGAGTGAAAAGGCCAGTGAGTGAGCTAATTATGACTATATCATATTGTGGTCTAAAAAGATAGAATATAATGTATAAATAGTGTTAAGTATGACAAGAATAATAATTGTAGTTGCAGTATATATGTATAAGTGACCAAATGTTCACTGATCTCATGAAAGTGGCCAAGATCCCACCACGTGACCAGGAGTTCATGAAAACTACGTAAGTGGCCAAGAGTCCACAATGTGACCAAGCATTCACATTAAAAAAATTTCAGTGGCCAAGTGTCCACTTTTGTTGCAGGGTGACATGAATGTGAGGCATATACAAGGTAAGTTTTAAGAATGAAAATTTCTTATATATATATGTTGATGACTACTGGTTACACTGATTACTATTCTGATTGCTACTTTTAATTATGTCCCTACTAAAATGAGTATTGTTACTGCATTGATAAGTCAACAAAGATTTCCTGTATGTGTGTACAGTGGTACATGTCAGCATAATTTGAATTATGAATCGTTAAACTACTGAGAAACTAGTTTTCTCATTTGTGTGCTGATGTGTACTAGATGCAGGTAATTAATGAAGTTCTGGGTAAGATGGAACTAGCATTAAGAAAGGATTTTGTAAGAACGTTTTGTAACTAAGGGTTTGAGTGACAGAAATTATGTTGTCTCCTAACCCTAAGTTAAGTATTGATAATACTAGAATTAAGGCACTATTGTAGTATTTACAGACATATTGTAACGTAGTCATTTCATTCCTGTTAGAATATATTTTTCCTTCGCTGTGCTTATAAGTTTTATCTGAGTCAAAGAATTTATATTTATAGAATTAAATACTAATATGGTGATGCAATAGACACTCAGATATTAATTGTAAATAAATAAGGATAAGAATAAATGCAACAACTTTATCTGTTATCAACGCTAAGTTGTAATACTGGATAAGGGTGTTACATTAAAGTGGTATCAGAGCACAGTGACCTAGGATAGTAATGGGGCAATGGGGTAGAATTCCTCAAGGAAAGGACTAGTTTAGGTGAGTTGACTATACCTAGGTGGTTAATTGACCTGTAATTTGTTGTGACTTGAGGAATGGAGTATTAGGGGAAAAGATAAAAGCTCCTATCGGTGTTATCTATTATTTGCTTAATAAATTATTATTAAGACTGATCACCTTGGTAATATTTGTTTTGTAGAGTAACAGTATGGCACCAACAAGGAGAAGTGGGGTACAGGCTCAGAACACTGAAGTAAATTTGAATGAAATGATACAAACAATGAGAGGTATGGCAGAGGCTATGAGAGTATAGGCTACAACTTCCTCTCAACAGGCTGCAGTCATGGCTGAAGCACTCTGTCAGATCTAAATTGATAGGAATGAGGATACTCAGAATGGGATTGAACAGGTGAGAGCTTAAGCCTGTGGAGGCTGGACTAAATTTCAGAGAGCCAGACCCCCTGTCTTTAATGGAGTTATGAATTCAAAGAAGGCAGAGGAGTGGATACAGAAGATGGAGGAACGCTTTGATGTACTGGGAAACACTAAGTCACAGAAAGTCTCCTTTTCTGCATATCAACTAGAAGGAGAGGCTAAGTACTGGTGGAAGGGGATGAAACAGTTGATGGAAGTTCAGGGGACTCAAATTACTTGGGAAAATTTTGGAGATACATTTTTGGAAAAATAGTTTTCCCAGAGTGAGAGAAATGCTAAAAAGTGTGAGTTTATGCAGATAAAACATAGTGGCAGACCATTTGAAGAACATTTAGCCAGGTTTGAGGAGTTGTCAAAATTCTCTTCATACCTGAAGTAGAGACCAGATGGGGCATGGAAAGCCATTCATTTGGAAAATAGTTTAAACCCAGAACTATATCATGAGGTAGCATCCAAAGAAATCAGGGATTACCCAACCTTAGTTAATAAATGCAGAATAACCTCCAAATCCTTAGCCGCATTAAAGGGAGGAAGGCAGGAAACTGGATTCTTTAAAAGGAAGAATCTACCTAGATTCAATAGGGGCCGTGATAGTAAGTTTCCAAGGAATCAGACAGGGAAGAGGCCAAGGAATATTCTAATTTCTCAGAATAACTATTCGAAATGTGGAAGAAATCATGGAGATAAACCATGCCTTATGGGATAGAATGTGTGTTATAAATGTGGGAAAGAGGAGGTTGAAAACTAGTAGAACAGGGCTAGGCAGTTGATAGAAAGTAGGGATATTCCTTTGACTTGGGAATCCTTTAAGAAGATTTTCCTGGAGAATTATTTCCCCGAGAATGTGAGGTAGGCTAAGGATATGGAATTCTTGCAACTTAGACAAAGGGGCAAGCCATTTGAAGAACACTTGGCCAAATTTGAAGAGCTAGCGAGGTATTCTACTTAATTGAGGCTACTTATTGATGAAGCCTGAAAGTCAAGCCAACTGGAGGCAGGCTTGGATTTGCATATCAGAACACAAATAAACCCCATGGAGATTAGGGATTTTGCAATACTAGTGAACAAGTGTCGAATCCTGAGCAAAAGTTTAGAAGAGAAGCAGCAAATGAATCAGAGGTTTGATGCTTTCTAGAAACAACCTGCCAAGAATTTGAGTGTAAAAGCGAGAAACTTCAAGGTACCCCAAGCGTAATCTAGCAGTAACCGACGTCTAGAGGTTGCAAATTGCCCAAAGTGTGGAAATCGACATGGAAATCAACCCTTCTGGTATAGAACATCGGTGAAATAGTTTAAGTGCGGTAAAACAGGGCACATTGCAAAGTATTATCCATCCGACGGGAATCACTAGAACCCTAGTGGGTCAAGGCCACAAGATACAGGGAGATTCTTTACTCTAGATGGGGCCAATGTTGAGAAATCACACAGACTAATGTAGGGTAGAGGTAAGATTTATAATTTTTCCTTAATAATACTATTTGATTCGGGTTCAACGCACTCTTTCATATCTAATACATGTGTTGGAAAAATAAACTTGTCTTTTCAAACCATGCTGTATGATTTACACATTTTCACACCCTTGGGAAAATCCATAATATCTACTCAAATTTGTTTAAACTATCCCCTTTCCATTGACGACCATCTGTTTGTTGTGGGCCTTATGTGTTTACCCCTAAGTGGGATTGATGCCATTTTGGGAATGTATTGGTTGGCCCGGAATCGAGTTCTCTTAAGTTTTTTTGAGAAGACCATTACTTATTTAGATGCCTTACCGATGGGTGGAAGAGACAAAGTGGGTGAGCTAAGTGATATTTCCCTAAATTTTACCCAAGTAGAATTCTAAGAGAGGCTTAGCTCAATTCCTATTGTAAGAGACTTTTCAAATGTATTCCCTTTAGAGATAGCCATGTTACCCCTACTGAGAGAGATTGAATTCACCATAGACTTGATTCCTGGTATGGGCCCAATATCCATGACACCCTATAGGATGACTCCAATAGAACTGAAGGAGTTAAAGGTCCAAATAGAGGATATTTTAAAAAAAGGGTTTATTAGGCCTAGTGTGTCACTGTGGGGATCTCCTGTCTTATTTATAAAGAAGAAAGATGGAAGCATGAGATTGTGCATAGACTACCAATAATTGATTAAGAATAAGTACCCTTTACCCAAAATAGATGACCTATTTGACCAACTGAAAGGGGTAACTATATTCTCCAAGATAGATTTAAGGTCAGGATACCACCAAATCAGGGTTAGAAGTGATGATATTCCTAAAATAGCATTTAGTACTAGATATAGCCACTATAAGTTCTTGGTGATGCCATTCGGACTAACTAATGCACCTACTATTTTCATAGATTATATTAACAAAATTTTTTGACCCTATTTGGATCAATTTGTGGTGGTATTTATAAATGACATCTTAATCTATTCCAAAACTCATGAAGAGCATGCACAACATCTAGGGATGGTGCTACAAATTTTAAAGGAAAAGTAGTTATATGCTAAGTTGGAAAAATGTGAGTTTTAGTTAAAGGAGGTCAAATTCTTACGCCATATGATGAATAGGGAAGGGATTTTGATGGACCTTAAGAAAATTGAAGCAGTTTTAAGTTGGAGTCAGCTAAGGACAGTCACGGAGATTAAGAGTTTTCTAGGTTTGGCAAGTTACTATTAAAAATTTATACAAGGATTTCTCAAATAACCTTGCTATTAACCTGATTGACTCGAAAGGGGGTTGAATTTGAGTGGAGTGAACAGTGTGAGTATAGCTTCCAAATCTTGAAGGAAAAACTAACAACCACTCCAGTATTAATAATCCCAAACCTAATAGAGCCTTTTGAGGTATACACAGATGCATCAAAGAAAGGTTTAGGATGCATCTCAATATAGGCAAGGAAAGTAGTCGCTTATGCATCAAGGTAACTCAAACCTGCAGAGGAGAACTATCCCACCCACGATTTGGAATTAGTTGTCTGGTTTTTACCCTAGAAATTTATAGACATTATTTATATGGGGTTAAATTTGAGATTTTTAGTGATCATAAGAGCCTTATTTACTTATTTAATAAAAAAGAGTTAAATATAAGGCAGAGAAGGTAGGTAAAGTATCTAAAGGATTTTAACTTTGAGTTGAAATATCATGTAGGGAAAGCAAATGTGATAGTTGATGCATTAAGTAGAAAATCCCTACAAGTGGCTAGTCTTATGGTAGATGAGATGAGATTTCTTGAAGACTTTAGGGATCTTAGTCTCAATGTAATCTCCCTCTTGAATAAGTTAGTGATAAGTGATTTCCATATTAGTTGTGATATAAGGGAACTGGTTAGAGAAGCCCAACAAGAAGATGAATCCCTAGGAACCTATGCAGATCAATCGAATTTTGGGATAGTTGCTAATGGGGTATTGATGTATAAGAACCGAATAATGATTTCAAACCATCAAGAGTTGAGGGAGAAATTGTTAGTAAAGGCACACCGTAGCCATTACACTATTCACCCAAGTATTTGTAAGATGTATCAAAAGTTGAAAAGAAACTTTTGGTGGTTGGGTATGAGAAGGGACATCACAAGGTATGTGAATGTCTGTCTTACCTGTAAGTAAGTAAAGATAGAGTATCAAAAGCTCGCTGGGTTATTGAGACCACTGGAAATACTGGAGAGGAAATGAGATCAAGTAATCGCTAGGTATGATTCCATATGGGTGATAGTGGATAGGCTAACCAAATTTGCTTATTTCTTACCTATCAAATCAAATATTCCCTAGAAAAAGCTAGCCTAACTAAACCTTAGGGAAATTGTGAGGTTGCATTGGGTACCCTCTACTAAAGTGTCAGACTAGGACCTTAGGTTCACATCCTGATTTTGGCAGTCATTACAAAGAGCATTAGGAACCCAGCTAAGGTTTAACACTACTTATCATCCTCAGACTGATGAACAGTCTAAGAGAACCATATAAACCTTAAAGGATATGTTGAGAGCATGTGTGCTACATGGGGGATAAAATGCTATTCAAACTTGAGATTCTACAAGAAACTACTGATCAAATAAAGATGATCAGGGAAAAGATGAGAGTTACCCAACAAAGATAGAAAAACTATGCAAATAGGAGGAGAAGGCCTTTATAATTCAACGAGGAAGACCATGTATTTTTTAGAGTGTCTCCCACCACAGGTATCGGTAAACAAGTAAAGACAAAGAAACTAAGTCCACCATTCCTAGGACCATTCTAAATCCTAAAAAGAGTTTGTCCAGTTGCTTACCAAATTGCTTTACCTCTTTACCTTTCAAACTTTCATGATGTATTTCACGTCTCGCAACTCAAAAAATATGTCCCAGATCTGACACACGTATTAGGGAATCAGCTCATAGTACTAAATGAAAATTTAACATGAGTATACTCCTGCTTAGATCTTAAATTTTAAAACTAAGCAACTCTAGATAAAGAAATCCCTCTGGTTAAGGTACTTTAGTAGGATGTAACAACCCAGGAGATGACATGGGAGAAAGAGGATGAAATGATACAACACTATCCAAAAATTTTTACATGTATGAATTTTGAGGACAAAATTCTTTTCAGGAGGAGAGGATTGTAATATCCAATACCTTGAAATTTATTAGTGAGGATAAATTGGTGTAATGTGAATGAAATAAAGAGGCTAAACCCTAAAACGAAGCTTATAAAAAAGGTAATTTTAGAATTTTATCCATGCAAGGACTAAAATGAATAACTATTATAGGGCTAATGTGAATGGAAAAAGGTTTTTATGAATACCTTATGAGATTTATAAACTCCAAGAACTTAAGTGCAATTTTTCTTATTTGTTAAGGGCCCTTGGAAGCTTCAGCTATTGCAGTCTTTTACTTCCTCTAACATGTATCTTCCCTCCATACCAAAAGAGAGAACAAAGGCTTCAGGAGAGAAGGGAAAGGGGACGAAAACCAAGTAGAAGGGAAAAAGGAAAGAAATCAAAGTGAAAGCATCAAGTAGCTGGATTCCAAGTGAGATATCTTTGCCTATAGCTTAATAATCATCCTAGCCATCATCTAGGAGTAGATTACCTCACCTAAAATCCATCCTATCTATTGAAATGCTTAGGATTAGTAAAAATGGGGAACTTTTGGTGGTCAGGAATGCAAAAGGAAATCCAAAGTATGTGAACGCTTGTCTTACTTATCAACAAGTAAAGATAGAGCATCAAAGATCAGCTGGGTTACTAATAGTACTGGAAATACCAAACAGGAAATGAGATTAGATAACTATAGATTTTATAGTAGGACTACCTAGAATCCTAGCTATGATTCCATATGGGTGATAGTGGAAAGGCTAAAAAAATCTGCTCATTTCTTACCTAATAGGATTAGATATTCCATGAAAAAGTTAGCCCAATTATATCTTAAAGAGATTATGAGATTGCATAAGGTACCCTCTAGCATAGTGTCGAACTGAGACCCTAGGTTCACATCCCAATTTTGGCAGTCCCTATAAAGAGCATTAGAAACCTAAATCAAATTTAGTACTACTTATTATTCTCAGACAGATGGACAATCTGAAAGAACAATAGAAATCCTGGAGGACATGTTGAGAGCATGTGTGCTAAAATAGGAAAGAAGTTAGGATAAGTACCTACCTTTGATAGAGTTTGCATACAATAACCATTATCACTATATTATAGGTATGGCACCGTACGCTATTTTGTATGGGAGGAGTTATAAATCGCCATTGAGTTAGGTAGAGATGAGGGAGACACCCTGTTAGGACCTAAGATCGTACAAGAAACTACTAATCAGATAAAAATGATAAGGAAAAATATGAGAGTTTCCTAGCAAAGACAGGAAAACTATGCAAACAAGAGGAGAAAGCCTTTAGAATTTAATGAGGAAAACCATGTGTTTTTGAGTGTGTCACCAACCATGAGTATTGGCAGACAAATAAGGACGAGGAAATTAATTCCACGATTCTTAGAACCATGTCGTCTTCCATGTATTGCAACCAAATTTCCCTACCTCCCTATCTTTCAAACTTGCATGACGTCTTCCATGTCTCGCAACTCAGAAAATATGTCCAATATCCCACACATGTATTGGAAAATCAGCCCATAGTATTAAAGGAAAATTTAACTAACGAATCTACTCTTGTTCAAATCCTAAATTTCAAGACTAAGAAACTCTGAAATAAAGTAATTCCTTTGGTTAAGGTACTTTGGCAGGATGTAGCAGCCTAGAAAATAACATGGGAGAAGGAAGATGAAGTGAGACAACAATACCCATAATTGTTTACATGTAAGAATTTTGAGGACAAAATTCTTTTAAGGGGGGATGATTGTAATATTTATTTCTTAAAAAATTATTTTGAGAGTGATCTTGAAATTTTGACTCCAAGGAATAAAATGAAACAAAGAAATTGAGGGTTAAAGTGAGAGGGACTAAAGAGCAATTTCTTGTCTTGCTAGCAGATCCCTAATACTTCATCAGCCTATTTCCCTTTCCTATATCCCATAACCACCTCCCTATACCAAACCAGAAGTGTAACTTGCATTAGGAAAGAAAAAGGGAAGGAAAAAAAAGAAGAAGGGCAAGGGCAAGGAGATCAAGTGAAAATCTTCTATAGTCAGATTTCAGGTAAGGAATCTTCACCTATAACTTAGTAATACATCTTAGCACCATTTAGGAGTAGATTACTTCTCCAAAAATCCATCCAATTTGCTAAAATGCTTAGGATTAGCAAAAAAAATGGAGAAATCTCCTTTTCTTTAGAAATTTATGATTTTCTAGGTTAGAATGATGATATTGGGATTTTTTGGAGATAAGAAAAGGTTTCTAAACTATAATGTTGAAGTCTTTAACTTCCATTAGACATTTCTAGACTTGAATCAAAATTTTCAAGTTAAGTTTTACTATTCACCCAATTTACATGTTTAAATTTGTCTTATATGAGTGATATTTGTAATACCCGCCTCCGATATGTTTGATATTATTATTATTATTATTAATGATTCTTTATGTAAATGTTAGTGTGTTATGTGATGTCAAGAATAATGCAATAAAGGGGTAGAATGGACATTTTGATCTAGTAGCACTAGTTTTACCATAAAGGGGTAAAATTGAAATTTTTCCAAAGAAATGGCAAAATAGTAATTTTACTATGAAAGAAAAGACAATAATTTTATCTAAGTACTTTCGAAAATGGTATTGAAAGGCTTTTACTCTCTTATCCTAAGGGAGATGAAATGAGGGTAAAAATAATATGTTGCCATGAAGGGCAAAATGATAATTTTACCCATAAGGACAAAATGGTAATTTTATCTAAAGAGGGATAAATTATTAATTCTACAAAAGAAACTTTATGAATCTTTATTTGAGAATTTGTAATGTTATGGTCAAAGAAGAAAATAAAAGTGAATAGGTCATTTTGGGCATAAAGAGTAAAATAGTAATTTTATCCAAGGATCTAAAGGTAATTTTCAAAAAATTTGAAGGGCAAAATGAGAATTCAAAATTTGATAGGGCAAGGTAGTCATTTACCATGAAATTTTAATGAAATTACCATTGAAAGGAGAGAATATGTCATTCTTAAAAAAGAGAAGTAGTAAAGGTAAAATACTCATTTTACACTAAGGGTATTTTGGTAATTCACTTAAACCCTAATTTTAAGTCATCTTCTCCCTTAAGGAAAAGAAGAAGTTGAACAATGGAGAAGAAGGAGGCTTGGCCGAAAACATCTTCAAGCTTGGAGGAAGAGAAAAATCAAGGAAACCACTTGAAAGATTTCACTTTTCTTGCATTTTCAAGGTAGATTAACAATCCTCAAGCCTTAGTTTCATGTTTTATGGAAATATTAAAGTGTTTTATGTTTCAAGAAACCTAGGGCTTTCTCTCTCTACATTGTTATGGTGAATTTCTTTGAATGGGTTTTGCTTTTATTGAAATATAGTTGTGTTTGTGAATATGAACATGGTGAAATACTTGAAATCATAAAAGAATGAAATTTTTCATGGATGACACTTTTTTCATGAAAAACCCTAACTTTTGAAATGGTTGAAATGGTATGAAAATAAAAGAGAAAATGGTAATTTTGCATGAGAACTACTTAATAATGAAAGCTATGTAAGTGTTGGAAGGAAACCCATCCATTTTCTCCCACTTTCTCTCTTGGCCAAGAGCACCTAAGCTTAATGGTGCTAAAGTCTTCTTGAAAAATGTCTAAAAATGTTTGTGTTCGGTCATGAGAGAGGAAGAAAGAGGAAATTATGTTATTTTAATGATTTTGGCAAATTTATCATTTTGTAGTTATGCCATTCAATCTTGAAAGTGTGCTTAAAGTGTGAAGATGATGGAATATGTGTAAATGTATGTTTAGCATGAGAAATGAGCCATGAAAATGTAGAAAAAGAATGGCTAAATATATAGATGCACATTTCAATAATGAAAAAGTGTCATGAGTAATGGAAGGAAATTGTTCTATTATGCTTAAATGGTAGAAAGGATGGAAGAAAGGGAAAAAATGACATGAAAGTCCCTAGTTTTCACCTCTTTCTCGTCTTGGCCGAGAGCATCACCCCATTTTTTCCTTGATGGCCAAATTCACATGTCATTAGAAGTGAATCTAAAATGTGTTTTAAAATGGTCAATGTTAAGAAAAATAGGGAGAAGGAGGAAATGATGAAATGTGAATGATAATTGCATGTATTTGTGTCATCGATTCCTTAATGTTTCAATTACATACATTATGAATGCCAAGTTTGACATTACAAGCAATTGAGGAATGAAATGTATTGAATGAAACTAAGATAGGGTAGATAATGACACTAGTAATCTCCTTGAGGTGAATATGTAAAGACAAAAAAAGTTATCCTAGGGGTGAGAAACCGACACTATTTACTTCCCTAGAGATAAATGACAAAAGCAACGAATGATATCTAGAAAGGGTGGAAAATGACACTATTAATATTTCCCTAAAAATCACCTAAAAAAGGTGGATAATGGCACTATGAATTTGCCTTAAGGTATATGTAACAACATTATATGATACCCTAGTGGTGGACTCAACGGCACTAATAAAAGTCACCCTAGTGGTAAGGAATAAATGACACTAAATCTATTAACACAGATCAAGTATGAATGATGTGATGATAGATGATGTATGAATGATTAAAGATGTGTTTTGTTGATGAATGAAGCATGACTATGTAATATCATATATTATGTCCATGACATGAAATGTTAATAATCTCATATTCATAAATGCACATGTATATATTGTACTTAAAGCATGCTTATAGAATTGAATGAAAACTGTTTTAAAAGAAATAGAATGTAGAAATATTTTTTGTATCCATACAGTGGTACATGCTAGTTATTTTGAAAATATATGTTTTATTTAGCTATTGAGAAATTATTTCTCATTATTGTATTGGTATGTATCAGATGCATGATGGCAATAATTGAGAATCCCCACAATGGACTAGTAAATTTAAAGAATAGTTATAATTGTGTAACTATAGCCTTTTTGTTCTAATTCTACACGTTACTTTTGGAATAAAATTAGAACTAATATTCTTTTGGAATGTACATGATGGAAAAAGGCATATATATTAAATAGGATATGTGAAGAATTCATCCATTAATAGTAGTTTTTTGAAAAGGGGTTTGAGTGGCAAATTTGTTGCCTCCTTATATCTTTTGAGTGATTACTTCACATATCCTGATTATGTATCAGACAGTGTAAACATATATATATGTTATTTTTTTATAACTTCCACTATAATGAATGAGATTTTATTTCTGTTGTGCTTAAGTATGTTAATCTGAACAAAAGAACCCAAACCTAATCAAATCATTAATTATTGATTGATTAAATGCTCTAGCAAATTTATAAGTTAATGTGGCGAAGATAAATGTGACATATTTATATTATTACATTTTATGATGTTGTAATGTGAAGATAAGGGTGTTACAATATTTGAGCATGAAAATGGTTAGGTTTTGAGGGAAAATAATTAGGAACAAATATCACACTTTTTAATATAGATAAATACTATAATCTGGACTGAATGATTGCGAATACCTAAGTTTTTGAACTATCGAAGAACATAGCAGCTGACTAATAGCATGTACCAGTTAACTGTTGTATTCTTGACAAACCCAGAATTTCAAATAGAGATGCAACAGCCAATTGTCGGGTCTTTAGCAGTCGATTGTTGGGTCTCTAGCAGTCGACTGGTAGCCTTCAAGCATTTGAATGGTAGGCTACCATCTTCCAAAATTTAGAACTCTGGTGAGCCACCAGATGACTAACAGCTTTACGACAGTCGACTAGCAGCCTTCCTGAGAGCAACTAGCCAACTGCTAGCTTCCTGTCAGCCCTTTAATGTGAAAAATGATTTCTAAAACAAGAATTGATCTTAGAAACCCTTAGTATTGGTTGGATTGAGGCTCAAATGTCATCATACATGAGAATTTCATATGTAAGGTGATAAGTGACATCAAAATAAGAAAGGAAAGAGCAGATTTACCTCAGTGGAACCTTAAGCTTATAATGCATATAAAGCATGATACAATGAATGTATAGTGGTGAAGTCCTAGTGTGAAATCTAGTTTATGTTTATCACGAAGTGAATTGTGAGGCAAATACCAAGAGGAAAGAGGAAGCCTTAATCAAGGAAGGAACAAACGGTTAAAGTAAAGTAATCTACAATCCCCTATTTTGAAATGAAAATGTGAATTATTTTGATTGAAATGAAATATTTTTGTGAAATGGGAAATGTTGACGAAAATGCTTGTGAAATAGAATGTTTTCATATGATTATAAGAAAATATACCTGTATGTGTTTGAAAGTATAAGATAAACCCCTTGCTGCTTGTTTTAATTTGACTATTGGGTTGTATGTAGTGTAGAAAAAATTTGGAGTGGGCATTTAATAACTGGTATGGGACGGTCATTAAGTGTTCCTTATGCAGACATTTTTATAAAATGTAACTATTTTCCATGGTAATAGTCTGTATATATTAGAGGTTATTCTTTAAACCAATACAACCCTATGAAAGACATAAGGAGTAAAGGGATGAGAGTCTATACGGGGCAAATGGATTGGTTTAAGTAGAAATACTCTATGACCTTAAGTATTAGTGACCTATTTGTATACATTGTCGTATAGTTATGGATAAAGAAACTAATAAAGGATGTGCACATGTCAGGGGACGCTCTGATAAGTTAGATTCTCAGTCATATGGATAACGATCTTATGAAGATCGACAAGATAACGATCCCCGTGATGATAACAATCTCAATCACATGAATGATGGTCTTGTGACATTCTTTGGAATAACGGTCCCCTGGAATATTTTAAAAATTAAGATTGGAAAAAAACATTCATTGTGATGGGGATGTAAATAGCGGGAACCGTATACATATCAATCATGTAATATTTGCAAAAACACGAGAGGTTATGTGAATAGGAATTCAAATAAAAATACAGATATTTTAAAATAATGATTTTAATTTGAATATTTCTCCTATACTTCTATGATTTTGATAAACTTATTTGATTTATGAGTAAATCTAAAATGTGAATTTTCCCATATGATTGATCTTGCCTAGAATATGAAATTTCAATTCACATGTGTATTATAACCATAAGGGGGAGGTTTTCTGTACCTAAGGAGGTACAACTGAACTTTCAATTATTTTATGAAAATTATAAATTGTAAATTATTCTACTAGAATAACTGTATCTCATAAAATTATTTGTTCAAATGATCAAGGCTAGGATATGCCTAGAACTTAGCTGGACTTGAGAAGAATATAAAGGTTGTAAGGCGACTTGGAAGATTTTGAATTTTAAGATTGTAGATAGGC
The DNA here is from genome assembly GCA_031216115.1 of Senna siamea. Lineage (NCBI taxonomy): Eukaryota > Viridiplantae > Streptophyta > Magnoliopsida > Fabales > Fabaceae > Senna > Senna siamea. Next base: position 29,124,554 of record CM062361.1, on the reverse strand, counting down.
TTGTTTAATGGCATGTAGGTTAGGAATTTGTATGTATACAATGAAAATGGTATGGTTATCTTGATGAGTGTTAGGGAATATGCAACCATGAAATGGTGTCAATGGTATTGAGATGTAATTAACATAAGGGGAAGTTGACTTCAATAGTATTAATGTAATGGTATCTTGATGTTCCTTATTTTATACATATTTTCTTGATGTTATTTGTCTATTTTATGAGCATTTTATGTAATTTTATTCTAAAAATCACCTAAGTTTGTATCCTTTTCATTTTCAGAAATTTTATCAAGTTATCATCAACAAATAGAGTAATTTCAAGCATGAACAGCCTTTAGAGCACCCAAAATAGACCATTTGGGTCAATTTTGCATATTGGGTCAAGCTAATGCCTTATTAGGCCTTGGACCGGGCTGGAGGAGCGTGCATTGCATTTTGAAAAGGGAAGCCACACATTTGGGAGAAAAAGAGAATGGATCGTGCGAGAGGGAGAGAAGAACTAAGATTTTTGAGTGCCTAAGAAGAGCTCTACGGCAGCGCGACAGTGTGTCGGTGACAGGGGATGACGACTTAGACACCACTGTCAATTTCAAGCACCATAATGCCAGAAAAATCATGGAGTTTTGGCTATAGACCTGCACGACCTGAGAAGAAGATCCGTCCACATTGCGATCGTTCTGTGATGTTTTTTAGCTGACCCACTATCCGTGGTCATTCCTCCAACTTCAAGCAACTTAACCATGACCTTCCCTCAGCTCACTGGCTACCGTAACACGCTAGATCGAAAGATCCGAGACAGACTTGAGATGTGATCCAATTGTGATTTCGTGATCCGTTAGAGTTGCCACCAGAAATCACTCCTCTGTCGCTCGGTGCCTCGTCCGTAACCTTTTGCCTGCTCTTTGTCTACTGTTGCAGCTATTTTTCATTAGGTACCCGAGACCTCGAGATCTGACCCATTTTGTAACTTGACCCGTGAAGGCTTCCATTGGGCAGTCTATAAATCTAAATTTTCTGGCAAATTTTTAGTCCTTTTTTGGTGGTTTTCTGGTGACCATTCTGTACAGTGACCATTGGGCATTTGAGAAGATAAGGCTTGCATAATTTCTACTATTTTTATCTACTGTTTAATTGATTGTCTGATAGAATTGCCTGTTATGTGTGGCTAAATTTGTAAAATCTATTAGGGTTCCTAGCTGTGTTGGTATTCTGTTTTAATTTGTATGGATATTGATTTTAATGTTGTGATCTTCTTTACAATTATGCATGTATTGTTTAAGTTTTCATTACGAGACGTCATTGTGAATGCTAATTAGATTTCTTTTTTTGAGATCGAGAGATGATAATAGAAATTGGAACCTAATCACAGAGAACAGTTAGGATGGAAGTCAGGAAATTGATTTAGGATGACCTCATAAGATTCCTAAGTGCTATCGAGCATAGGAAGGCCCTTCCATTTGATCAGTACTTCCCATTGTCCATCTATGAGTTTCCTTATCTGTTGGACCTCCTCCGATTTTGTAATAGCTTCTAAGTCGTCAGTCAGTCCACTAGGGAGTGCGAATATTGGTGTGGTCGGTTCCATGGTTTTCTTAAGCTGAGATATATGGAATACTAAATGTATTCTAGCTGATTCAGGCAATTCCAATCTAGAGGCAACCTATCCAATCCGTTCCTTGTTCTTTTAAGGTCCATAAAATCTAGGACTGAGCTTCTCGTTATACTTCTTAGCCAATGACTTCATCCTACAAGGTTTTAGCTTCAAATAAACCCAATCTGAAGTGCAACATTTTTTAGGGGAGAATGAACAAGCTGAAGTATGTTTTGCAACAACGTCTTTATCATCCAGCTTTGGTATTCTTCTTCATCTTGTAGTTTCTTTGTTTACTATCATCCATTTTGCATTTTCTTGCCTCTATTCGATTTTGTTGGTGAAGAACACAATGAAGACAAAGAAGGGAAAGCATAAAAGAGAGAGATCAAAATTTAGGAAAATAGAGAGCCATCAATTGAAATTCTCATATATTCTATTGTGGGAAAAAATCATAGGGTTTATCAACAAATAATGGACAAAGATGAAAAGGAAAAGGATAAAGGGAAGGAAACACTGACTCAAGAGAATATTATGGTTTATCAATTTCAAGGAGTTTCTATTTTACTTTTTACAGCCTCTTCTTCTTTTAATGGGCCATTGAATATGCTTGAAGACTCTATATACCTGAGTCCCTAAGAACTTTGAAGTTAATTCATAACTCTATATTTTAGTTTTTATGCACATTGCTTGGATGATTATAACAAGTTGGAGGGTGCAAAGGATGTTCAACAAGAGGGGATTCAAGTTGTGCAATGTTTCCTTCCATTTGAATTTGAAATAACGAATGTTAGTCCAATAGGTGTTGGGTTGTGTTCTTCAGGGAAGCAAGAGCAAAGACCTACTGGAAAAGTCACCTATCTAAAATTCTAATTCTCACCTTGAGGGCAAGGTGAAGGTTCGAGGGTCGAGTAATGATGGGCCTAGATATATACTAGAAAAGATAAGCCAATGTAAAAGGAAGAAATATTGTGAGAGATGCGTATTGGCTCTTGAGAGGAAGTTCTAGAAGCAGTTGGTTAGGCAATACTCAATAAAGAGTGAAGGAAGAGAGAGCCAAAGGGTAGGAAAAATTTTAGAAAGGACTTAGGAGAGTGCTAGCCTCTCAAAAGCTAGCTTTGTCATTTTATTTTTCCTTGTTCTTCTACTATTTTGGTGTTGCTGTAATTTCTGTTTTCCTGGTGTGTATGTGCTACTATTTTCTATTTTTAGTGCTAGTTGCTACTGTTTATGGTGTATTTTTCAAGGCTATAATCTTTTGATTTTTAATATCAATACATCTAGAAATATTACATGCATACCCATCCGGCACCACCACATCCTTCAAGGTCTGTAGAGAGACATATCTTTGTGCAATAGACATTGCAAAACAAGGTGTTTAAACTTCCCATTTGAGTCTGACCACAACTTAGACCTTAGTCTTAGATGTTGTAAATCTTTTCTTGCACTCAAGATGTCTTTTATCTTTCCTGTCTCATTCAATAAAGTGTATAAAAGATTGTCACAAACATTTGTTTTGATGTGCATCACATCTAAACTGTGACGTAACTTATGTCAACCCAATATGGAAATTGGAAAAATATGATTTTCTTTCTCCATTGTTGGTTTTCATTTTCCCTTTCTTTATCACGTGATCGTTTTCTCCCAAAATCTAGATCTAACTTCTTACCAATTATAACATTAACATCTCGTTGCTCAAGTATCTCACTGCTAGATCTTTGAATTGGTGGGCCCCATCTTTCCACAATCCCATCAAAGTGATTTCGATTAGATCTATAATAGTGATTTGGTTCTAAAAACCTTCTATGACCTATGACGCACCACTTTCTACCATGAGGAAGTCTAAGAAGTTCAAAATCAAAATGACATGATGGACATGCAAACCCAATGTGGGTATTCCACCCAAATAAATTTCTTAAACTAAGAAAGTCACTAACAGTCCACAATAATGCAACTCGCATGTTGAAAATTTGATTTGTTAAAGCATCAAAGGTTTCTATACATCAATCCATAAGTCTTACAATTCCTTGACTACTGGTTTTAAGTAGACATCAATTTCATTTCCCGACATCCATTTCCCTGGTATGATAATGGATAATATAAAATATGTTTGCTTTATCCATGGTGTAAAGTTATATGGAATCAAAATTACAAGCCAAATACTATAGTTGGTACTTAAATCTATCACTAGCTAAATCTAATCTCACATTTATGGGATCTGGAGCAAATTCAAGTACCGAACATCAAAGGACTTCCAAACTTTACCATCTTTAAGATGCCTTAAGAGGCCATCATAATTAGGGTATTGACAATGCCATCCCATGAATTCAGCTGTTTTGGATGACATATAAAGCCCCTGTAATCTTGCTTTAGTGGGAAATAACGTAAAACCTTTGTAAGTTTTTTTTTTCGTCTTTTATTTCCACTGGATCCATTACTATAATTAGTCACACTTGAACTATTTTTCCATCTAGGGGTGTTACAAACTTTGCAACTTTCACAACCTTTATCATCTCCCCAATAAACCATACAATCATTTGGGCAAGCTTGAATCTTATCATAATTAAGGCCTAACTTGTTGATTTTCTTTTTGGCATCACAAAAAGATTTGGGAAGTTTTGCATTTTCAAATGCATCATTCAACAACTTAATAATCATTTCTGTTGCTTTATCACTCACTCAACACAAACACTTTATGTGATCAAGTTTTACCAAAAAGACAGCTTTATATACTTTGAACAATCATCATATAATTCTTCATTTCCATCTTTTAATAGCTCATAAAATTCATTAAATCCCTCTTTAAGAACATCAGTGCTCTTAATATGAACTTCAACAGGAGGTTGGTGTGATGATCCTAGTGCACCAATTATTCTCTCTCTAATGACTCCAAAGGCATCATGCAAGAAGTCTTGTATAAAATTTTCAACTTGAACTGTTGGTTCACTAACTGTAGGAGTAACAATGCTTGTTTCTTGTGTGGTCTCTCCATGTCTAATCCAATTAGTATATCCTAATGGAAACCCATTGCATATTAAGTAATCAAAAATATCATTTCTTGTAAGCCATTTTCGAAAGCCACAAGAATTACATGGACACTTAATAACCTCCCTCACTCCCGATTTAGAGAAAGCAAACTCAATAAAACTTCTAACCCCAACAACATACTCAAATGAAGTTCTCGGCTTGCGAATCCAACTTTTATTCATAATTATATACCAATCACAAAACCCCTATAAAAAATTGTTAACAAATTAGAATTAATACTATACATGCATGTACTTTGACAAACTCATTAGTGGATAGTAAATCCAAGACTAATTAGTGGGATATATTCAAACTCATTTTTTTATTATTTCATTTATAGTTCATAAGATGGATGACCATATTATAACCCTCTGACATGTGATATATATCCATTTCAATCCATGCAATAACTATGGAAATTGACATTTTTTGTTATGGGGTCCTTATTGAAACTCATGGAATAGAATTAACCATATATACTCATATAATAAAATTAAGTTAAAAAATATATACATTTGTTTATCCCTTAATTACATAGATGATAGATGAAAAAGCAGACATATATAGGTGTCCCTATAATGCAGAATTTTCAAGTGCATAATTTTAAATAATGCAGTGCAGAATTTTAAATAATGTAGAGCAAAATTTTAAATAAGGCATACAGTGCAAAATTTTGAATAATGCAGTGCTGAATTTTTGTGAAGAAATAAGTGCAGATCAATGTAGATTTTACAGAACCAATGCAAAAAGAGCAAAAATAAATTTTTGTTGTAGAAATAGTGCAAAAATCTAGTATAGTGCAGTACAAAATTATGTGAAGTTCAATAAAACCAAAGTTGTAGCATATGACAATAATGTAGTTCAGTAAACAATTTTGCCATTAAACAAAGAAACTTTACAAAATATGACCATTAGAGCATCATTTGTCCATACATATATATATTAATCAGCATATCTTGATCAGTAAGACATGTTTTGAAGTGCAGATCCAACAGTTTTGGGCTCTTACTGGTAACTGACACAAACTCTGGATTCAATATGAACCAATGTCAATGATAGATGCTTCCACTTCTAGGTATGATCATTTGACACCAAAAATGGAAAACAAACATGATCCTTAAAGTTAGAGTGATTTAAGGCAAACTCAAAGTACTCACATCGCAAAGTTGTAGGAGGAATTGTTTGTTTTTGTGACACAGAAGCCTCCTATTATGACCATTAGAGCATCATTTGACCATATATAACATTCCCTGATTAGGCAATAACAGTGCAACTTTTACAAGATATATTTCTACTTGTTATGTTTCAGTTTACGAATGTAATTAGCATCTCTTGATGGTCAATTTCTTTGAGCTCAATTTCCAAAGTTATGAAGTTAATCAACTTAAAAATATATGGAGAAGAAAAAGACAAAATCATAGTAAAAGCTAACTAACACACATTCACACTACGAATTTTGTGCAAGAGATTTAGTAGAAAGTTGTATCAATTAACTTGATATTTTACATAAGACTTTCAATCTAACAACATTATTCATCTATAAGTAAATGAAAAACTGATTCATAAATCACAAGTATATATATCTGTTACCTTGAATTAGAAAGAAAGTACTGATTAAATTGGATAAGTAATTTACTCCATAGGAAAAGATTCAGGCGTGAGATTCAAAATAATGAGTATGAAAGAAATTAACTCATTTCAGGAACATCGCATGAAAGCAAGAACAGAGCATGAAAGTATCAAAACTAACATATATACACACATATGGAGATTTGTACCTTCATAGGTAAGAAAGTAGCAAGAGATTCCTAACCCTGCAAAGTTGGACAACATCGATCAATCTGGACATGCAGCACCGACGAATATGGACAGAACTGACGAAGCTGGATGACACTTGTGAAGCTGGACAGCACCGATGAAGCTGGATGGCACCGGTGGAACATCTGCAACCAGTGATTTACAAGATAACGGTGTGGACTTTGTGGAATGCGTGACCTTGGTGGAATGGGCGAACCCTTGTTTAGTGTCACTTGTGGATATTTAGAATTTATTTCATGAAGGTAAAATGGACAATATCTCTTATTTTCTATTTTTTTAATTTAATTATTTATATTTAATGAAAGTTATGACTGATATAATGAAACGATTATAAAAAATTTATAAAAATTAACTACCATCTGTTTAGCATTAGTTAGTGACAAATGACGCTAATTAACTAATGTTAAAATTGAATTTTCTTGTAGTCTAGCTTTTATGGTTATATTTTATTTCATATAATCTATATATTAATTATCAATTGACAGTGGAGTGATGAAATGTGAGAGATTTAGCCTTAAAGGTTAAATTATAATAAACATAAACTTAAAATTAATATTAAAAATAAAAATTATATTATTAGAATTGCAAGTTTTGTTTGATCGATTTAGGGGATAATAATATACATCTAATACTTGAATTTATTAAATTGATTTTACAAAAAGTTTATGTAGTTTATTCAATTAATTAGTCAATTTTGCTCTATATGGATTAGATTAGTTTCATTGGGATTGAATTTGTTTGGTTTTGCTCACCTTGACTAGTACAGGCCCAAAAGTCATTAAATAATATTGGGAATATGGAAAACCTTTCAAACCAAGACAGAACTAAAACTAAATGTAAGAGAAAGAACTAGAAAACTCCATTATTGAGAAATTCATTAACTTGAAGACAAAACGAAGACATGGACTACGTCTAATTAACTCTATGTAAATATAATTTTCCTTAAAATTACATCTAAAGGATTATTAATTATCACCATCACCATCAGAAGCTTATGATGAATTCTAGGATTAAAGAGAGATAGCCACGTTTTCTACAACCTTGAAAGTGTCATCAAAATCGTCATCATCGTCTTTATCAGTGCATTCTTCGTGCATGTGGCGAGAACTACCATCTCCTGTGTTCCCTGAATGAATGCATTTGCTAGAGATTGACTCATCAATATTGGCCTCAGTGGCTTTCATTATGAACACCAAAAGCATGATTCCAAGGCCAAAGACAACCATTCTTCTAGATATGACCATGACTTCGGGTTTTGCTTTCTAAAATATGCAAAGGCTTGTTAGAGGAAGGGAGGGTTATTAACTGGGGATGTTAAACGTATAGTACTATTAGAGTAGATAATAATGATAATATATATATATAGTCAAGTAAAGAAAGGTAATGTTCACAATTATACATAAAAGAGTTTTTGGTTGTGCTCGCTTTTTGTTGGATCTAGAGCTAGTCTTTAGGTACGAGGACTTGAGATTTGAGAGGTGTTTGAATCTAGGATTTTCATGAGAAAAACAAGGATTGGATTATAATATTTTATTTTATTTTTCTTTCCTTTTTGGTATGTCAAAAACCTAATTGCATTGTCAAATTTTTTAACTTTTTAATTAGATAATAATTTAAAATACAACTTTATCTTTAAAAATTATATAAAAGGAAAACTCGATGCTTTAATAAACGTGAGGTGTTATTGATTGACAATCTATTATAATATATAAAAATAACTCCTCGTGAACTCTTCCCCTCTAAATACAAATAATAATAACTAAATAAATTATCAAACAAATTATAATTAAAAATATTTTTGTTTTCGCTTCTCAATAACAAGGTTATCCAATAAGAATATGAAAAGTACAATTTAAAAATATTACAAAATAATGCAATTAGTTTCTGATGAACAAGTCACAGTCAAAAACTTTCTAGTGATGAGATAAAAGACATCTATGAGCAAAGGCGAGAAAGAAAGAACGAGATGGAAGTGAAAGATAAAATATAATCATGATTGTATTATTCCATAGTGCCATTATTTATATAGATAGAGTCAAAGGCAACAGATCTTCAAAAGGCTCTAACTGACTAACTAGCACAACTAGAATTCTAACTGATAACCAACACTAAATGAACACTAATTGACTTACTTACTAATGCTATCATCCCCCCTCAAACCCAGAGATGCTAGATAAGTAACATGGTATCCCCACCCACATAGTATCAGATAAGAACCTAAGATTTACTTCTAGGTTTTCAAACTTGCTACAAGAATAGTTTGGCACAAAGCTAAACTTTAGTAATGTGTATCATCTTCAAATGGATGGTCAACCGAGAGAACTATCCAAACTATAGAAGACATGTTGAGATCTTGTGCACTAGAGCAAAAGGGTAGCTAGGATAAGAATTTGCCTTTAATGGAGTTTGTTTATAATAATAGTTATCACTCTAGCATAGGTATGGCTTCGTATCAAGCCTTGTGCGAGGAGAAAATGAGATCTTCCATTTTTTTGGTTTGAAACAGGTGAGAGATAACTCTTAGGACTAGAGCTGGACCAAGAAATAACATATTTGATCAAAATGATTCAAGAGAAAACATCTAAAGCCCAATATAGACAAAAAAGTTATGTCGACAAGAGGAGAAGACCCCTTGAATTTAAGGAAGGAGATCATGTTTTCCTTTGAATATCCCCAATGACAAGCAGTGGTAGGACTATAAAGTCTAGAAATTTAACTCCAAGATATATAGGACCATACCAAATTTTGAAAAGAATAGGTTCATCTGCATATTAAATAGCTTTACCAGCTTTCTTTTGAATCTCCCTAATGTATTCCATGTTTCTCAACTCAAAAAATATATCCCAAATCCTCCCCATATCCATGATGCATAAACTCTGAAATTATAAGATAATCTATTCTATCACCCTAAACCTTTATGGATTATTGAGTTTGAAGTGAAGCAATTAAGGACTAAGAGCATTCCACTAGTCTCATCGCCATAAGAAGTTACATGGGAAAAAGAAGTCGATATGAAGAAAACTTATCTAAAACTGTTTCAATAGGTATGTTCCTAAATTTTGAGGATAAAATTTTTAAACAAAGGGAAGAATTGTAACATCCCCTTAGGCATTCTTCTATTTTGTAACTTTAATTATATTACAAACTTGTTTGTGATATGAAATGAATGTTGGAAACTAGAGAAATTAGTTCTTGAGGAATTGGATGGGAAACTAGACTGAAAAGAGGTTTGGACCATAATTTGGGATGGTAGAACATTCTTATAATCCTGAGATGTATCATGCAAACACCTTGTGGTAACTAATCGTAATTTATTGTACTCTAAGGCTAGACATTTACTTATTTAGGATTAAGTTCACCTTTGTTTGGAATTTATTTCTCTAATCATATACCCAGTAAAATAATCCATCATAAAAATGATAGTGATTCTCTTGGCAACATTGACTTGCTATGTGAATGACTAGTGAGCAGGTAGACCTAGCCTAAAATGAAAAGGGGCGTAACGACCAATAAAGATAAATTTTGGTACCTAAGCTACTTAGAGGTATAGAGCTGGTGTTCGACAATGAAATCATTCACTTGGCACTATAACCGAGGGTATGTTATGGTTAGTTAAAGGGGCAACTAACATTGGTGTATTCTTTTGGGTAGTCCTTGTCCTAGAAATTATTAGTCAACAAGTTTCCTCTGTTTCTAGACTATGAATGTATTATCCTGAGTGCCTACATTTTATATACGTGATGATGATGTGTTATTTCTTATCCATTTATGATATATAAGGTTATGCCCAAGCAATTGTGTTACAAAGAATTATTATGCTTGAGGTACAATCTGATGAAATCCATGATATTAGATATTATATGCATTTTATCGTATGATATCCATTTACTTTATAAAGTGATATGATAAAGAAAGAATGCATTTTTTTTGGGCGATTCCTAGGTGGTACCTTAAATAGCATTGTTTTTTCAACCACTTTACTTGATTACTCATTTTAAATCTCACTTGTGTGTTTTTGTGTCCAGATGCCTAGATATACCTAAACTCTAAACCTCACCATAGAGTTCAAGATAGAGATATGTGAGGTTCCTAGCCTTGGATACTGTATCACGATCGAAGGCATCTTGGTTTAGATTATGATAGCACCACCTGCACCCTAGAGGGTTAAGGTAGATGATACTACACCCTTTGGTTTTGGCCCCACTCATCCCTACTGGTTCGTTTTGGTGATAGAAAGAGGGGTATTATGTGATGTATAAAAGAGTGGGAATTATTTTGGTTATCTCAAAATGGGACTAGATTTATATACATCTATATATATAGTTAATCAGGAGAACGACCCCTCTTTACTCACTTACATCTATGAGAGTAAATGAGAATCGTAGAATTTTCTTTAAAATATTTTTCCATTTGGGAAGTTTAGAGGGTCGTTACTAGTTGAGCGTAACCCAAACAGACTTTTCTTTCAGTCCATTCAAATTCCACTCAACCAACTTCCTGCGCAGCATAGCTAATACCACCATTCACACAAACATATACTCTAGAATATAGAATTCTAAACATCCATTCAGAATCAATTGAGATATAATTTATAAAAATACTACTAAACATAACCTTCTCCATTACAAAATCCCACATCCTATAAAATTCATCAAATAACAATATAGTTATCATTTACATATATACAAATCATGGCCTACGTGCCAATTCAAATTCCTTGTCCAAGCATTCAATATTTACAGCTCTCCTAGATCGCCTTGCATCTCCAATTCATATCTTAATCCCAGTTAATTTCTAGATATATCCTGGCCCTACTCATATGAACAAACAACTTTATGAGATATAATTATCCTAGTAAAGTAATTTACAAATTTACATTTTTATAAAAATAGTTGAAAGTTTAGCAGTACCTCCTTGAGTACCAAAAACCTCCCCTTTGTAATTATAATACACATGTGAATTGACATTTCATATTTTAGGCAAGATTAATCATATGGGAATTTACATTTTAAATTTACTCATAAATCAGATAAGTTTATCAAAATCATAGGGGTATAGGAGAACCATTCACATTAAAAATCATCATTTCAAAAACACCTGTTTTTCCATTTCAATTCCTATTTGCATAACATCCCACGTGTTATTACAAATATCACATAACTGATAGGCGTATGTTTTCTTGCCATTTACATCCCTATCACAATGGATATTGTTTCCCAATCTCAATTTTTAAAATATTCCAAGGGACCGTTATCCCAAAGAATGTCATAGGACTTTCACCCATGTGATTGAGATTGTTATCATCACGGGGATTGTTATCCTGACGATCTTCATAGGACTGTTATCTTTATGACTAAGAATCTAACTTATCAGGGCGTCCCCTAGCACTTGCACATCCTTCTTTAGTCTCTTTATCCATAACTATACGACACTGTATACAGATAGGTGACTAATACTTATGGTTATAAATTATTTCCACTTAAACCAATCTATTTACCCTGTATAGACTCTCCTCTCTTTACTCCTTAAGCCTTTCATAGGGTTGTATTGGTTTAAAGAGTAACCTCTAACATATACAGACTATTGCTATGAAATAGTTACATTTTATAAAAAATTTGTCTGCATAAGGAACACTTAATGACCTTCCCATACCAGCCATTAAATATCCACCCCAAATTTTGTCTACACTACAAGCATACAACCTAATAGTCAAATTAAAACAAGCTGCAAGGGGTTTATCTCATGCTTTCAAACACATACAGGTATATTTCCTTATACTCATATGAAAACATTTCATTTCTCAAGCATTTTCATAAAAAATTTCCCATTTCATAGAAATACATTTCATTTCACATCAATACAATTCACATTTTCATTTCAAAATAGGGGAGTATAGATTACTCTACCTTAACCATTTACTTCTCTCTTTACCAGGGTCTTCCTTTTTCCTTTTTAATTTGCCCTCACAAATCACTTCCTGAGAAAAAACTCAAGTTTCATATTAATTCTCTTGAGATATGCATCTATGTAACTAAGACTTTAGTGTTCCTCTATAGGTTTTCTCCAAATTTCCCATATAAGATTTGATAACTTAGCTGCTTTCCCCTTTCCCTTTCTATTTTCATGTTATCTATCACCCAACATATGAAATTCTCATGAACGATGACATTCTACACCTCATTTCGACCAAAATTAGGGATTTCCAAGCTCAATTCTTATTTTAAAATCATTTTTCACATTAGGGGTAGCCAGTCGGCTGCCAGGAAGCTAGCAGTCAGCTAGTTGCTCTCTGGGAGGCTACCAGTCAATTGTCGTAAAGCTGGCAGTCAGCTGTTGGCTCTCTGAAATTCTAGGTTTCGCAAGATAATATGTAACACCCTTATCTTTACATGAAAACGTCATAATATGTAATAAGAAAAATGGTTACATTATTCTTTACCTTATTCTATAACAATGAGCCTGAGCATTAAATCCATCAATAATTAATTAATTGATTAAGTTTGGGTTCTTTTGCTCAAGTTAACATACTTCAGCACAGATGAAATAAAACAGCAAAATTTGTAAAACATTCCATAACTATATATATATCGTTTAAATCTTCTGTTACACATCCTAAGAGATATTAAGTATTCACATATAGGGGTAAGGAAACAACAATCTTATTACTCAAACCCCTTTTTCCAAAAGAATAGTAGTCCTAATTCTATCTCAAAATACATATGGTAGAAATTAGGACTAAAAGCGCTACATTATATAATTTCTATTTACTCCTTAAATTTGCTAGTTCGGTGCATCACCACATTGGATTTATGCATTTGATACATATCAGTACAATAATGAGAAATAATTTCTCAGTAGCTAAACAAACCATTTACTTTCAAATAACTGATATGTACCACTATACAAATACAGAAAACATTTCTACATTCTATTCATTTCAAAACCTTTTTCAGTCAATTCTGTGGGCACGCTATATGTGAAACATATGTGTATGCATCTATGAATATGAGATAATTAGCATATCATGCCATTGACAGAATATATGGTAAAACATTAACATCCTACATCAATCAACAAGTCACATTTATAAACATTCATACATCATCAATTTTCACAACATCATACATTACTTGGAGCCATCCTTTAGTACCATTCTTTCCTGACCACTAGGGTGACTTTTTATTAGTGCTGTTAAGTCCACCCCTAGGGTATCATATAGTGCCATCAAGTCATTAGCACTGGGGTGACTCTTTATAGTGCCATTAAGTCCCACCACTAGAGTATTATATAATGCCATCACATACACCTTAAGGGGGATCTAATAGTTCCATTCTCCACCCTTTCTTGGTGACCTTTAAGAGGACTTAAATAGTGTCGTTGTCCATTCCTTCAGGTAACATTCATTGCTTTTTATTTATCTCAAGGGGAAGATATAAATAGTGTCATTCACTCACCCCTAAGATAACATTCATAACCTTTGTGTATTCACCTCAAGGGGGATTAGTGTCATTCTCCACCCTATCTTGGTGACTTTCAATGTCTTTCCTTTCACAATTGCAAGTAGGATTTCAAGCCATTCAATCACATTCACATAACTTTGAACATTTTCATATCAATGGCATAATGCATGCAATTTATCATTCACATTTAATCATTACTTCTTTTTTCCCCATTTCACTTAACATAGGCAACTTTAAAATACATCTTAGGCTACTTTCCATTAACACATAAATTTAGCCATCCAAGGGAAAAATATACATAGCATTCGGCCAAGGCAAGAAAAAGGTGAAGAATTTTATTTTCAAGCCATTTGTTTCATTTCTTCCATTCCTTTTACCATTTAAGTATTATGCTAACATATTCAACAATTATACATAACACTTTATCACACCTCAAAATATGCATATGGACATTTAACCTTTCTTTTCCACACTTTCCTAACTCACTTTTCATGCCCAACATGAAAGTGCACATAATTTCACATCTTTACATTAACAAGCACATTTTAAAGGGTTAAATGACATGGTTACAACATGGTAAACTTGCAAAATCATTAAGATAGCATAATTACATCTCAGGTCCATTGCCAAAAGAATAATCCTAGATCTAAACTAAGTATGTCTGATACATATTAGCATATAATGAGAAACGCAAGTTTCCCAGTAGCTTAACAACTCAAGTTTTAATCCCACTAATATGTATCAGGGTGTAAGCATCAAAATAATTAATTCTACATTCTTGGAATAACATACACATAATTCATAATTATAAATTGGCAAGAAATATATGGTCCATTAAAAGGTTAATAGGATGGAACTAATATGTTGTCAAATAAAATATGTTGTAACATACATTACCATATATTGACAAATTATTTAGGCTTATCATTCTTAAATTTTCTTTGTATTTTAACTGTGCACACTTGGGCACTTGGGGACACTCGACCACCCTTAAAACTCTTTGTGCACACTTGGGCACATGTGGACACTTGGCCACCTTTAATAGTCATTGTCCACACTTGGGCACTATGTGGACACTTGGCCACCTTCTTAGGGTCATTGTGCACACTTGGGCACTATGTGGACACTTGGTCACCACCTAGGGTCATTGTGCACACTTGGGCACTAGGTGGGCACTTGGCCACCTTTAATATTTCTTTAATTATCCAGGAAAATTTTCTTTTCTTGAGAATCATGATTAGTATACATCCTCTTTAAAATTCTAATAACTTCCAGGATAAAATTCCTTTTTCTTGGAAAGTATCATTAATGTACTTCATTTGGAATTACTATTAATTTCAAGGATAATTATCTCTTTCTTGCAATTTAATGTAAATATACATTTCTTATGGGAAATTCAATATTTAAGGAATAATTTCTATTTTTCTTAGAAGTAATTTCTGAGGTATATTTCTTATAAAATTCTAGTAATTTCAATAATAATTTCTTTTTCTTTGAAATTAATTCCAATGTACCTTTTCTTTCTAAAAATTCTAGTAATTTCAATAATAATTTCTTTTTCTTGGAATTTAATTCCAATGTGCATTTTCTTTCTAAAAATTCTAATAATTTCAATAATAATTTCTTTTTCTTGGAAATTAATTCCAATGTACAGTTTCTTTCTAAAAATTCTAATAATAGCAATAATAATTTCTTTCTCTTGGAAATTAAATCCAATGTACATTTTCTTTCTAAAAATTCTAATAATTTCAATAATAATTTTTTTTCTCTTAGAAATTAATTCCAATATACATTTTCTTTCTAAGAATTCTAATAATTTCCATGATAATTTCTTCTTTCTTAAAGACCACATCTTCATGTAATTTTCTAATGAAATTCTATTACCTTTAAGAATAAATTTTCCTTCCTTCAATAATAACAATAATATTAATTCTTATGGAACTCTACCAAGTTCAAGAAGAATTTTGACTTAAGGGAAATCTTTAACTTCATCATAACAATTCTTCAATATCCATTAGGCATCAAATCCCCTTACATATGCAATCCTCATTTCATCACATCAACTTAACATACAAGCTTAGCCAATAAAGCATGCATTTTATCAAGAATGTAGGACAATAACATCATGCTCCATGGAAGACTTATGCAAAACATGGTAGCTACTAAAACATGGAACATGAGTTTGTTGGAATTGTTAACCTACCTTGATGGTGTGCTAGAGAGAATATTCTTGGCCCTTCCTTTAGTTTCCTTGACTTTTCCTTTAAGTTCTTCCTTGCTTCTTCTTTCCTTGGTCTCTTAGTTTTTCCCTCTTGATGTCTCACGTCCTCCCTCTCCCTTCTTTCTCTTTTTCTTTTCTTTTTCTCTTCTTCTCTATTTTCACTTGTGGTTTATTGTATGCCTCAAGAGTCACTTTTTAACTCCCCTTTTGTTTCCTTTTCCATGTGTGTATGCAAGTATATTAAAGTATATTTATATTTTCCAATTCTTCCTTCCCTTTTCCTTTCCCATTCGGCCAAATCAATTCACGTGCACCTTCTCCCCATTTTCATTTCTTTTCTTCTCTCTTTTTTTTGGTTATTTCACGTGTACATTATAGCCTAGGTGGCGTATGCATCTCTTCAATTCCCTACCCACGTGCAACACATTCCTCATTTAGTTTTGGTTTATTCTTGTTTATGCCACATGTGGACTTTACTTCCCTTGCACTCCACTTTAGTCACTTGCTTCACGCCATCTCCCACCTTAACACAAGGCTATACGTTATGGCAAGGCTCACGTGTCCCACATAGTGTCTTATGCTTGCATATTTTCTTTGGTGCGTTGGCACCAAGGGAGGGGAAAAATGAATCTATGCAACCCACCTTCATGCCCAAGCGTACGTCCCACACAAGGAAATTTGTTGCACCTTTTCCATTTAATTAAATCCCTTTTGTTTGCTCTTCCTTCCCTTGCATGTTAGATGCATCCCACAAGCAAAATAAATCTGCACTCTTTATATATATTTTCTTGCAAGTTTAGATTACCTACTTCCATAAGCAACCTAATTCCTATGTTGCCTAAAATTTTCTGCACCTCTTCCTAGCCTATTCGGTCATAATGGGGGGAAAAAGTGCTGCACCTTTTGTCTCTTCTTCCTAACCTTAATTCACGTGTGCTCTCCTTCCTTCCTTTCTTAATTCGCGTGAACCATGCATGCTTATCTTTCCCCCACTTGCACATGCACCCACACTTATGCATATATTTTAATTATAGCATCCTATCTTGCCTTTCCCTCTTAGACATGCTCACACACCCACATGTATCTCCTTGCCTTCCTGATTCACGTGAGCCCCTTTCTTGCATGCAAGATGGCAATTCAACTTCTCTTCCTTCTTTGTATTTTCCATTGGTCCCACACAAGATGCATGAAATTTCTTTCCTCCCTAGTTCACGTGTGAATTGGAGTTCCCATGCATAAAATATAATTTCCATTCCTTTCTTTCATGTAGCATACATGCAAGGCACACACATGCATATTTCTTAAATAGTTGCATCCTATATTGCTTCTCTCTTGGTACTTAGGCTAAGTAACTAAAAAGGAAAATAAAGAATTAATTTTAAGCACCTAATTTTCATGCAAGCTTACCTTTTAATATAACCATTTGGCCTATTAAATTATGCAAGCAAGCAATTCATACTAATTCATTAATGACACCATTAATTCCATCCATTTAGTTGAAGACCATTAATTTAGACTAATTAAAATTATGGGGTGTTACAATCTAAGGGAAGAAGATGACTTAAATTAGGGTTTAGGTGAAATTACCAAAATGCCCTTGGTGTAAAATGACCATTTTACCCTTACTACTTCTCTTTTTCAAGAATGACATTCCCTCTCCTTAGAATTGTAATTTTATGAAAATTCTATAAGTTAGGACCATTTTTCCCTTATGACTTTTGAAATTACAATTTTGTCCCTCAACTTTTTAAGAAATTACCAATATATCCCTAAAGAAATTATCATTTTAGCCTTTACGTCTAAATGGCCAATTTAACTTCATTTTTCATCCTTTTTTGAGTTTAGTAGGCAAAAACTCCTTAAATAAAGTTTCATAAAGCTTCTTTATATGAAATTACTAATTTACCCTTCTTTGGTGAAATTACCATTTTGCCCTTTTATGTTAATATAATTGTTTTTACCCTTATTCTTCCTCCTTTCTAAAATAAAAGGGTAAAGGTCTTCCAATACTATTTCTATGAAATATTTAGGTAAAATTTAATTTTCCTATCTCATGAAAAATTACCAATATGCCCTTGGAACAAAATTATAACTTTTCCCTTTTAAGGAAAAATTACCATTTTTCCTTCAAAGTAAGCATATTCACTTCCACACTTAATTCTTCTTCTCTCTTAAATGAAAATGAAAAAGTCCTTAAATGTAATTCCATGAAATAATTAGATAAAATTTATTTTCTCCTTTAGAGTAAAATTACTATTTTACCCTTCTTTACCAAATTTCTAATTTTACCATTTTATGATAAAAGTGGTTCTATCTTGATGAAATTGTCCATTCTTTCCCTTTAATGAACCATTCTTATCATTACATAAATAATAACATCTTAATGTTTAATCAATGATAACAATAATGTCATAATAAATCCCAAAGTATTAGAGGTAGATGTTACATTTCTCCCCTCCTTTTAAATAATTTTGTCCTCAAAATTGATACGTACCTCATGTGAATAATGCTAGATAAGTCCTTCTCATGTCTTCTTCCTTCTCCCAAGTGGCCTCCTGCAGTATTTTTTATCCCACAAGACCTTCACCAGGGGAATGACTTTATTCCTCAGGTTCTTGACCTCAATACTGATGATTTGTAAAGGTTTTGGTTTATAAGTCAAATTATCCTTTAATTGTAATGTACTGGCATCAAGAATGTGTAAGGGATCAAGAATGAGTTAGGCTACATGGAAGAGATTATGGAAGTTTGACAATGATGGTGACAAGGCTATCTGGTACGCTGATGGACCAATTCTCTTCAAAATTTGGAAAGGTATAATGTATCTAGGGCTCAGCTTTCTAGATTTCATGGCCCTACCAATTTTAGTAGTTAGGGGGATTTTAAGGAAAACATGATCTCCATCATCAAATTCTAGTGGCCTCCTCCTTTTATCAACATAGCTCTTTTGTCTGTCCTAAGCTTTTGCCATCTTTTCTCTGATCATATTGATTTGATTAATTTTCTGTTGCACTAACTCAAGTCTTAGCATTTGCCTCTCACCTATCTTATACCAACATAATGGGGATCTACACTTCATCCCATACAAAGCTTCATAGGGTGCTATACCTATGCTAGAGTGAAAACTGTTGTTATGGGAAAATTCTATCAATGGTAAACTCTTATCCCAGTTTCCTTTATACTCTAAAACACGAGTCCTACGAATATCCTCTAAGGTTTGAATTGTTCTCTCTATCTGTCCATCTATTTAAGGATGATATGCTATACTAAAATTCAATCTAGTTAGGCTTCCTACAGGGTTTTTCAAAATCTAGAGGTAAATCTGGAATCCCTATCTGAGATAATACTAATGGGTACACCATAAAGTCTCACTATCTCCTGAATATATTGCTGAGCTAACCTATCCAAGGAGTAGTTAATCTTAGTGGGTAGAAAATGGGTAGATTTAGTTAATCTATCTACTATCACCCATATAGCATTATCGTCTAACTGGGTTCTAGGTAAACCTACCATAAAATCCATTGAAATTTTGTCCCATTTTCACTTAGGAATATCTAATGGCTATAATAATCCAATAGGTTTCTGATGTTCAATCTTCACTTGCTGACATACTAGGCACTTAGCTACATGCTCTTCTATATGCTTCTTCATACCTGGCCACCAAAACCTTTCCTTCAAATCCTGATACATCTTAGTCACTCTAGGATGAATGGTATATTTACTTTGATGGGCCTCTTCTAATATCATATCCCTCAATCCTCTAGCTCCAGGAACATAAATTCTATTATGGAAAGTTACCATTCCATTAGCCCCCTTCACGAACTCCTTTGAATCCTTTAGAGACTCTAGGAATTCATCATCTCTTTGAGCTTCTAGGATTTGAGTCCTAAGAGTGTTTTCAATCCTTAGCTTACTTAAATAGATTTTTTTAGGTAACACCAAAGTAGTCAAACTCATGTTCCTAAAATTTTCCATCAGATCTATCTCACTCACCATCATTTGAGCTATATAGAGGGATCTCCTACTTAATGCATCTGCCATAATATTTGCCTTACCTAGATGGTACTTCAATTCAAAATCACAATCCTTAATGAATTCCATCCATCTCTTTTTTCTCATGTTCAATTCCTTCTGGTCAAAGAGGTACTTGAGACTTTTATGGTCACAAAATACCTCAAATCTAGACCCATAAAGGTAATGTCTCCAAATTTTCAAAGTAAATATTATGGCTACCAATTCTAAGTCATGGGTAGGATAGTTTCTCTCATGAGGTCTTAATTACCTAGAAGCATAGGCCACTACCTTTCCTTCTTGCATTAAGACATATCCTAAACCTTTCTTAAATGCATCACAGTATAGCTCAAACTTCTCCAAAGGGTCTGGAATAACTAATATAGGTGTAGTGGTCATTTTTTCTTTCAAAGTTTGGAAAGTTTGTTCACATTTTGAGTCCTACACAAATGGAACATCTTTTAGGGTTAGTTTGGTCATTGGCATTGCTATTTGTGAAAACCCCTTAATAAATCGCCTATAGTATCCTGCTAACCCTAGGAAACTTTGAACTTCAGTCATAGTAGTAGCCCTTTCCTAGTTCACTATAGCTTCAATTTTACTAGGGTCCACTGACACACCATCTTTAGAAATCACATGCCCTAGGAATTTCACTTCTTATAACCAAAACTCACACTTTTCTAGCTAAGCATATAACTGTTTCTCCCTAAGTATTTGCAACACTATTCTGAGGTGTTATTCATGCTTCTGTCTATTTCTAGAGTATACCAGAATATCATCAATAAACATGACCACAAACTGATTAAGATAGGGTCTAAAGATGTGGTTCATATAATCGATAAAAATAACTAGAGCATTTGTCAACCCAAATGGCATTACTAAAAATTCATAATGCCTATACCTAGTCCTAAAAGTAGTCTTAGGTATGTCAAACCAAATGGAATTACTAAAAATTCATATCATCAATCCTAAGGAGGGGGTATTTATTCTTCACAGTTACTTTACTTAACTATCTATAATCTATACACATTCTTATGCTTCCATCTTTCTTCTTTACAAACAACATTGGTACGCCCCACGATGAGGCACTAGGCCTATTGAATTCTTTTGCTAGGAGGTCCTCTATCTATACTTTCAACTCACTTAGCTCTAAAGGTGACATCCTATAGGGTGCTACAGAGCTTGGTTCCATTCTAAGAACTAACTCTACAAGAATTCTATTTCTCTCTCAGGTGGAAGGCTCATAATTTCTTCTGGAAACACATCAAAAAATTCACACACTACAGGGATATCACTTGACCTCTGAGGAACGTAGAAAACTCATGCTTTGATTTTCCCTCTCAATTCCCTTATTTACTAGTTTGATGTCTATGAAAGTCACAAACTTAGCTGAACAGTCCAAAATTACATTATTGGAAGAGAGCCAGTCCATTCCAAGAATAATATCCAAGTCAACAAAGGGTAGACATATAAGGTCCACAATGAAAGGTTTATTTTCAATCACAATGGGACAATTCAAATAGACAAATGAAATAAAAGAATGGGTGGCACCAAAATCATACAATATAATTAAAGGAACATCATTAATAAAACATATACCTTTCACAAATCCTCGGATTGGGCTACCTCTTTACTTTTTAGGGTATAAACCCTTCCCTTAGTTACAGATCTTGGGGCCTCAGCTAGCTTCTTTGGGAATGAAGGGTCTCTAACATAATGCCTTGGTTTACCACACTTGAAGCAAATGTTTTGCCCTATCAAGCATGGTCTATCTCTATGGTTCTTTCTGGATTTTGGATAGTTTTTTGGGGTGGCTGGGGTATTCATGGGTCCTTTGCGTCTTTGACCCTTAATAAATTTACTATCACATCCCCTACTATACCTTAATGGTGCCTTCCTCTTGAAGAAGCTGGATTCCTGTTTCCCTTTCTTTAATGCTGCTAGGGATCTGGAGGCAATACGACACTTATTTACCAGAGTAGCGTAGTCTCCGATTTCTTGGGATGCCACTTCATGGTACAATTCAGGGTTTAGACTATTCTCCAAATGCATGGCCTTCCATGCTCCATCTGGTCTCCATTTCAGATAAGAGGAGAATTTTAACAACTCCTCAAATTGAGCTAAGTGTTCCTCAAAAGGCTTGCCTCCTTCCTTAATTTGCATGAATTCTTCTTCCTTGGCATTCCTTTCACTGTGAGGGAAGTACTTGTTCAAAAAGGCTTCCTTGAATACTTCCCAAGTAGCCTATCCTCCTTAGGCTTCCATCAATTTGCTTGATTCTTTTTAACTAGTATTTGGCTTCTCCTTCTAACTGGTAGGTGAAAAAAGAGATTTTCTATTCCTTTGTGCTTCCTAGTACCTCAAATAGTTCCTCCATTTTTTGTAGCCATTCTTCTGTTAGTTTAGAATCTAGTTCACCTCTAAAAGTAGGGGGTCTTGCTCTCTAGAACTCAGTCCACCCACTAATGGCCTGATTCCTCACTAATTCATTTCCCGGTTAAGTGGTTTCACTCTTGTCAGTTTGGATTTGACAGAGTGTCTCAGCAGTGGCTACAGCTTGAACTCTCATAACTTTAGCCATCCCTCTCATTGTCTGTATAATTTCAGCTAGATTCACTTCATTGTCATTGTTCTAGGTACCACTTTTCCTATTTGGAGCCATAGTATTCTCTACAAAACAAACATCACTAAGGTGATTAGTCTCAATAACAGATTATTAAGCAGAGACTCTATAACACCAATAGGAGCTATTATCTTCCTAAATCTAATGCTCCATTCCTCAAGTTCAAAACAATATACAAGTTAGCCAACTACCTAGGTACAGCTAACTAACCAAATATACCCTTTTCTAACCTAGGTCATTGTGCTCTGATACCACTTTAATGTAACACCCTTATCTTTACATGACAACATCATAATATGTAATAAGACAAGTGATTACATTATTCTTTACCTTATTTTGTAAAAATGAGCCTGAGCATTCCATAACTATATGTATATCATTTAAATCTTCTCATACACATCCGAGGAGATATTAAGTATTCATATATAGGGGTAAGGAGACAGTAATCCTGTCACTTAAACCCCTTTTTCCAAAAGAAAAGTAGTCCTAATTTTGTCTCAAAATACATATGGCAGAAATTAGGAATAAAAGTGTTACATTATATAATTTCTATTTACTCCTTAAATTTGCTAGTTCGGTGCATGACCACACTAGATCTATGCATATGATACATATCAATACAATAATGAGAAATAATTTTCTAGTAGCTAAACAAACCATTTACTTCCAAATGACTAATATGTATTACTGTGCAAATACAAAAAATATTTCTACATTCTATTCATTTCAAAACCTTTTTCATTCAATTCTGTGGGAATGCTATATGCGAAATATGTGTGTATGCATATATGAACATGAGATAATCAGCATATCATGTCATGAATAGAATATATGGTAAATTATTAACATCCTACATCAATCAACAAGTCACATTTATAAACATTCAATTATCATCAATTTTCACAACATCATACTTTACCTGGAGCCATCCTTTAGTAGCAATCTTTCCTGACCACTAGGGTGACTTTTTATTAGTATCGTTAAGTCCACCCCTAGGGTATCATATAGTGCCATCAAGTCAATACCACTGGGGTGACTCTTTATAGTGCAATTGAGTCCCACCACTAGGGTATTATATAATGCCACCACATATAGCTCAAGGGGGATCTAATAGTGCCATTCTCCACCCTTTCTTGGTGACCTTTAAGAGAACTTAAATAGTGTCGTTGTCCATTCCTTAAGGTAACATTCATTGCCTTTTTATTTATCTCTAGGGGAAGATACAAATATTGCTGTTCTCTCACCCCTAGGATAAAATTCATAACCTTTGTGTTTTCACCTTAAGGGGGATCTAATAGTGTTGTTCTTCACCCTATCTGAGTGACTTTCAATGCCTTTCCTTTCACAATTGCAAGTAGCATTTCAATCCATTCAATCACATTCACATAACTTTGAACATTTTCATATCAATGGCATAATGCATGCAATTTATCATGCACATTTAATCATTACTTCATTTTCCCCCATTTCACTTAACACAGGCGACTTGAAAATACATCTTAGGCTACTTTCCATTAACACATAAATTTAGCCATCCAAGGGAAAAATATACATAGCATTCGGCCAAGGCAAGAAAAAGGTGAAGAATTGGTATTTTCAAGCCATTTGTTTCATTTCTTCCATTCTTTTTACCGTTTAAGCATTATGGTAACATATTCAACAATTATACATAACACTTTATCACACCTGAAAATGTGCATATGTACATTTAACCTTTCTTTTCCACACTTTCCTAACTCACTTTTCATGCCCAACATGAAAGTGCACATAATTTCTCATCTTTACATTAACAAGCACATTTTGAAGGGTTAAATGACATGGCTACAACATGGTAAACTTGCAAAATCATCAAGATAACATAATTTTCTCTCTCCTTCATTTTCATGTTCAAGCATATAAGCAATATTTAGCATTTTTCAAGCAAATTTCAGCACCATAACAAAGGTAAGCTCTTGGCCAAGGAGGGAAATGCAAGTAAATGGAATTATTTCATCATTTTGCTTACAAGACTTTCATATTCAAGTAGATCTCATGGAAAATCACCATTTTCTCATGCTTTTCCATACCATTCCAACCATTTCAAGAGTTAGGATTTTTCAACAATCAAGAACCATTCATGGAAAATTTCAATCTCTTACGTTTTCAAGCATTTCAACATGTTCATATTCATAAACACAACAAGATTTCAACATAAGAAAAACCCATTCAAAGAAATCCACCATAAGAATGTAGAGAGAGAAAACCCTAGGTTTCATGAAACATTAAAACACTTTAAACATACCATAAAACATGAAACTAAGGCTTTAGGAATGTTTAGCTACCTTGAAAATACAAGAAGGGTTGAATTTCCTAAGTGTTTGGCCTTGATTTCCTCTTCCTCCAAGATTGGTTATGGTTTTGGCCACCTCTCCATTTCTCCCTAGGTTTTGAATTCTTCCTCATCTAAAGGAAGAAGATGGCTTAAATTATGGTTTAGGTAAAATTACCAAAATGCCTTAGGTGTAAAATGACTATTTTACCCTTACTACTTCTCTTTTTCAAGAATGGAATTCCCTCTCCTTAAAATTGTAATTTTATGGAACCTCTATAGGTTAGGACCATTCTGTCCTTATGATTTTTGAAATTACAATTTTTCCCCTTAACTTTTTAGGAAATTGCCAATGTGTCCCTAAGGAAATTATCATTTTACCCTTTGTGTCAAAATGGCCAATTTAACCTCATTTTTCATCCTTCTCGAGTTTAGTGGGCAAAAACTCCTTAAATAAAGTTTCATAAAACTTCTTTTTTATGAAATTACTAATTTACCCTTCTTTGGTAAAATTACTATTTTGGCTCCAAGGCAAAATTATCATTTTGCTCTTTATGTCAATATAATTGTTTTTACCTTTATTCTCCCTCCTTTCCAAAATAAAAAGGTAAAGGTCTTCCAATACTATTTCCCTGAAATATTTAGGTAAATTTTAATTTTCCTATCTCATGAAAAATTACCAATATGCCCTTGGGACCAAATTACAACTTTGCCCTTTTAAGGGAAAATTACCATTTTGCCATCAAAATAAGCATATTTACTTCCACACTTAATTCTTCTTCTCTCATAAATGAAAATGATAAAAGTTCTCAAATGTAATTCCATGAAATTTTATTTTCGCTATGCTAAAGTATGTTTACTTGAGCAAAAGAACCCAAACCTAATCAAATAATAATTAATGATGGATTTATATGCTTAGGTCAATTAATGAGACAAAAAGGTAAAGAATAATGTAACCAGTTATCTTATTACATTTTATGACGTTGTTAAGCCAAAAGAAGGCGTGTTACTATAACACCCACTTTTTCTTTTGATTTTTAAATTATTGTTTCCTCAATTATTTGAATGATTTTGCCATAAATTGTGATGAAAATGTTTTTGTGATTTAGTGTTTAGAATAAATATGTTAAAAGTAAACACCCTTTCTTTCTTGTTTTAGCCAAATTAACATGTGTGTGGGAGAAAGAATTGGAAAGTGAGGATTTATTTATAGTAATGTGTTTCCTCTTTGTCACCAAGAAGCTTGCAAGAGAGAAATGATAATTGGTTAAAATAAGATAATGTGATGCGTGAGGAAGGAAAGGAGAATGGCGAAGACGTGTTGGACTTGTGTTCTTCTCTTTTCCTTTCATTTCTTATTATTAATTTTACAAAGAAGATAAATGGGAAGAATGCATTCGGTGGAAGCTATATAAAAAGGGAATTGACTTTGCAATGTAAGAATTTCAATTGCTTCTCTTTTATCTTACCTTGATTGAGTACAAATATGAAGGGAGAGAAGAATGTATCACTATTAGTATAAGGGAAAAGTATTAATTACATTGGTGAAGAAAATGGAAGAGAAAGGAGAACCGATAAGACATGTAGGAAGAAAAAAGGACTTCTTCTTCTTCTTCTTCCCATTTAACCATGAAACCAATTGATAGTAGGAAGGAGAATTTGGCTCTTATTTAAATACATATAGGCATACGGCAATAGTAATGGAAAATAAAGAGGAGAGTTTAGCATTCCATTCTAATATATATATATTCATTAAAGAGGTGGGAGAGAGAAAAGGGAGACATGTGACTGAGAGATGAATTGAATGAATTGCAAAATATAACATTATCCTATGGCTCAGTCATGAAGTGGTCATAAAGCAAGTAAGGTGCTTGATTTCTTTCTTTTCTTTTCTTCCTTTTTGTTCAACCAAATAGCCAAAAGAAGGAATAGAACTAAAAATATATATATGCATGCGGTGGAAGGAGCTTGGCATTTACTAAAATATAGATAGGCATTTGGTGAGAGAAATTATAATTAGGAAATAAAGCCTATGAAGAAGGGAACAGAACTCGAAAGTGAAGGAAGAAGAGAAGTTGGCCGAAAGGGGTGAAGGAAGAAGAAACTAAGGCAAAGTCAAGGAAAACCTCAAGACACTTCCATTTTCTTGCATTTATAAGGTAGCTTAACATTTCTATGGCTGTTGTTTCATGAATTATGGTATGTTTATAATGATTTGAAGTTTTAATGAAACATGAACTTTCTCTCTACATTCTTCAAGATGCAAACCTTTCTTTGGCTAAGCTTGTATGATGATTTAGTTGTTTTTGTTGATGTGATGATGTGGATGTGGTTATTTTCATAGAAGAGTAATTGTTGAAAAAAATTCAGCATGCATCATGAAGAACCCTAGAATGAGAAAGTGTTGAAATATCATGTTTTTGCATGACTAATGTATGTTTTATATTAAAGATATCTAAAGGAAGCTTATTAGTTATATGTTTGCTTTAAACTATGGCATTATCCCTTTGAATTTACCTAACTTGAGAGCATCCCATGTTGACATCTAGAAGGACTTGCTAAAAACAATGTGTGGTAAAAGAAGTCCCATTTCAGTTTTGGTTAAAAGGGAGAGAGAGAATATAATAATAAAGTAAAATAAGGTAGATGGTTTACCTTTTTCACATGATAAATGGTTATGTTAGTAGTATCGAGATGTGAGAATAATGAAATGAATGTAACCATAAAATTGTAGCATGTAAAATAATCCAATGAAGTAAGTAAAGGAAATGGCTAGTTGTATGTTACATAATTTGAATATGAGAGAAAGTACCATAATAAATTAATACATGGTATCACTTGGGTGTTGAATCTAGAAAGGATGGAAGAATGTGAAAATTTAACATGAAAAACCCTAGATTCCATCTCTTTCTCATGATGGCCGAAAGCAATTCCTCATTTTAGTCTTGGTGACCAAATTCATGTGCTAATTGTAAATGATTTCTAATGTGTCCTACCATGGCTAAATTCAAGGAAAATTGGAAGGGTGATAGTAATATGAAATGTGGTTGTTAATTGTATGTACATGTGCCATTAATGATCTTATGTTGAAATTCTATGAAAGTATGGATGGCTAGTCTAAGATTACATAACAAGAGGCATTTGTAACAAAATCTTTTCTAGAAGTGGCCAAGAGTCCACTGTAACATCCGCTCCTAACATTTATATCTTATGATGACGTTGTTGTTATTATTATTGTTAGCATTATTTGTAAAGGGTTAAGAATGATTTATTAAGGAGTTAGAATGAACATTTTTATCATTATATAATCACTTTTGTGATAAAAGAATGAAGTTGGAAATTTGGTAAGGAAGTGTAAAATGGTAATTTTGCCATGAAATGAATAATTAGTTTAATTCTGTTATTTCATGAAGTTATGTCAAAGGACTCTTATTATTTTCATTTAAGAGAGAAGAAGAATCTAGTTATGCAAGAAATTACTTACATTGATGTTGAAAGGCAATTTTCCCTAAAAAGGGTAAAATTGTAATTTCACATTATGAGTATGATAGCAATCTTATATGAGGTGAGAAAAATTTAGTTTTTACCCTAAATATTCTATGAAGGTGGGAATTAGAAACCCTTACTCATTCTTGATCAAAAGAAGAAAGTAAGAGTGAAATGATAGTTTTAACATAAAGGGCAAAAAGGTAATTTTTCCTTAGGGGCAAAATTGTAATTTTGCCAAAAATAGAAGTAAATTAGTAAATTCATGGAAATAAGCCTTATGAAATTTTATTTAAGTAATTTTACTCCTTGAAACCGAAAAGAATGAAAAAGGGAGCAAAAATGGCTAATTTGGACTTAATGGTAAAAAGGCACTTTTCTTAGGGACTAAAATGCAAATTCCAAAAAGTTGAGGGAACACTATGTAATTTCAAATTTCTAGAAGGGCAGAACAGTCCCAGCCCATGGAAGTTACATAAAATTACAATGGCAAGGAGAGACAATGCCATTGTTAAAAAACAAAAGAAAAAGGATGAAATTGCCAAATTAGCAAGAGTGGCATTTTTGTAAATAAGTCAAACTTTAATTCAGCCTATTTCTTCTCCTAATTACTAGAAATGTCGTGAAAGGTGGAGAAGAAGGAGAAGTGGCTAAATTGCATCTTGCCTTGGAGAAGAAGAAGCTTCCACCAAATCAACAAGGAAATCACACATCTATTAGCTTTTCAAGATAGATAAACAATCCTATGCCATTAATTTCATGTTTTATGGTATGTTTATGGTGTTTTCAAACTTGTAAGCATGATGGCAATTTCTCTCTCTACATGTGTATGGTGGATTTGTATGCTTGGATATGAGATATGTTGGAAATAACTTGTGGTTATGATTATAGATATGTAAGAAAGCATGGAAATCCATGAAATGGTGAATTTGCATGGATGGAACTTGATTTTATTAAACCCTAATTGGTGTCAAGGCTGAGTTTGTGGTTGTTAGAGTGAGAAAATGGTATTTTTGTATGGATTTTGCATGGATATTGTTGTATTGCAAGCAAGGTGATGAAATAACTCCATTTTGCTTGTTTTCTCACTTTGGCCGAATTACTAGGGTTATAAGAGTGCTGAATTTTTAGCCAAATTTCATGTTAGCAAGAGTGAGAGAAAGTACTAGAAAATGGTAAGAGAGAGAAAGTCTAATTAGATTTGCATTTAGGTACTTTTCTCATTGTCTAGCTTTACAAGTAGCCAAGCAAATGTGCTTTAGTCACCTTGGCCGAATGGATGCATATGAATGGTGCTGAATTTGCTCTTGAAAATGATTTAGAAACCATATAAGTTTAGTTCCAAGAAAGGAGGAGAGAGAAAATTATGGCAATTTATGTTTCAAGCAATGTTGCCAATTTAAAGTCTTACTTGTTCACCTTAAAAGTATGCATAAAAATGTGAAATTGTGATATTAGATGTGTGATTATGTTTGGCATGAAAAATAAGCTAGAAAAGTATGAAAAATAATGGCCTAAAGTACACTTACCTAATTTTTAGGTGCGAGAAAGTGTTAGACATAATTATGGGAATTGTCACCATGATGTTCCATTAATGAGAATAAGGCTAGAAATGTGCCAAAGGGGTTAGAAATACAAAGTATTCATGTTCATTCTACCTTGGCCGAATACTATGTGAAATTTTCTCTAGAGTGGCTATATTTATGAATGAGTTGGAAATAGCCTAAAGTGCCATTTAAATGGCCTATGTTAAGGGAAGAGAGACCAAAGATGCAAGGGTCAAGAATGAATGAATAATAACATGCATTTTGCCATAAATAGTGAAATGTTTAAATTTATGCAAAAGTGATTGAATGACAAAGAATGCTTAATGTAATTGTGAAAAACCAGGTTAAAGCTTCCTTGTGGGGAATAATCTGGTGTATACTCCCAAGGAATTAAATGAGGAGGATTGATCTGGTGAATACCTCCTGAGATTAAAAGCCTGTGAAGGAATGATCTAATGTATACCTTCTAGGGAAGTGCCCTAAGGGGAATGATCTGTTGCAAACCCCAATAAATTGAAATGTGTGAGGAATGATCTTGTGTATACCTCCAAAGAGCACAGTTAAGTAAGAAGCAATGGTTTCATGTATACCTTCCTAGAATTGAGTAATTATGAAATGTTATGTATGTATTGCATGAACGTGAATTATGTGATTATGATTATGGCATATAAGCATTGAATGCTTGTAGCCTATTCCTTGAATGACCTAATTGAATGTGTATTTCATTTCTATAGCTACATCCACATATGTTTTCGTGATATGTCATATCCAAGTATCTATATGAGAATAGTTTTGAAAATTAACCGCATGCAGAGTGCTTTCTATATTATTACAGTGGTACATGTTAGTTGTTTTAAAATAAATTGGTTGTTCGTCTATTGGGAATGTATTTCTCATTACTGAACTGATATGTATCAGATGGTTAGATATTGCATGGTAATCGAGGTGAAGTTGGACACGGTGGAAATTCCTTTCTTAGGAGTTTTCACTATTATCAAGAATGTGTATGTTATCACTGTTTTTGAATTTCCTATAGAATAGATGAGTATGTAAATATATAGCTCTAGCCTGACCTTTTGGAGTCCTAATTGTTAGTTTTTGCTTGGGGTTTGGAATTAGGGCTGATATTTTTGGCTGTATATAGAAAGAAAAAAAGGGCATATGTATAGGGATATGTGAAGGACCTATTCACTCATGGTATTTTGTAAAGGAGTATGAGTGGCAGACTTGTTGTCTCCTTACTTCTTATGGATGGGTACTTCATCTATCTAAGTGTATGCATACCAAATGATGTACTAAACAGTTGTATAATGTATGTATATTAGAAAAGTTTTTATATATTCTGTTGTATTATTTAATATGTTATATTCTGCTGTGCCAAAGCATGTTACCTGAGCAAAAGAACCCAAACCTAATTGCATAACAAATCTATGATGGATTGGATGCTCAGGAGAAATAAAGGTAATTAAAGACTAGAATTAATGTAACCACTTATCTAAATAAGCGTTATGACGTTGTTAAGTTATGATAAGGGGTCTTACATCCCCAATGTGACTTAGTGTTCACAACTTTTACTAAAAGTGGCCAAGAGTCCACAATGTGACCAAGTGTTCACAATTCTTCATAAAGGTGGTCAAGTGTCCACATTCCTTGAAGTATGACCAAAACTGTTTCCCACTTCAAGACAAGGTAAGTTTTAAGAATGAAAGGAGAATCCAATAATCTATTAATTCATTTTTCTATATGTGCAGCTTGATATACATTTCAAAGAGATTCTTTATATGCATTCTATTAAATTATGTTATGTGTAATCTGAGAAAAATCCATTGTTGTCACATTGATACACATCACTAAATTATACAATGCTTGCCAATGTGCACACATGAAAGAGATTAAGTATTAAATGATTACAATGTAGATGAAATTATTTTCTGTGCTTGCATAGTGGTACATGTCAGCAAGCTTTAAAATGTTAAATTGTTAAGCTACCGGGAAACTTGTGTTCTCATTTTTATGCTGATATGTATAAGATGCAGAGGTATAATATTGTCATAGAGATTGAAGTGTCAGGGATGGAGGTTTCTTTCCTTATAAGTATTTTTGATCATAAGGGTTTGAGTGATAAACTTGTTGTCTCCCTACCCTTATGAAAAGTTTCTTTGTAATTCCTAATTATATTGAAAGATGTAATATTTGGGAAAGGATATATGATGTTTAATGAAATCATCTTAGATGTATATTTCATGTGTGTTGCTTGCTACCAATCTAACTACACTCAAGGCAGTGAACCTATCGATGCAGCCTAGTGCCATTGTGAGTATCAAGGTCATATTCCTCGGGAACAGAAAAGCCCAAAGTTACTACTTGTTCTCTATTATCTAGCCTAACAATTAAAGTGATTGATTTTTATCTAAACTAATGTCTAACTACAAGCAATTAAACTACTAGAGATAGTGAAAGAAAGAGAATATATCAAAGCAAGAAAAGCAAACCCATTGGGGACCTGTACTAGTTGGCAAACACATAAAGGATAATGGACTATTGAATCTAATGATGCTACTTGTGAGTGAATTCTAAGTTAAATTCAAATTCTCTGTCGTTCTCAATGAATTCCTTAAACCTAAGATTTACCACTGACTGGTTCTTCCTAATGTTAAATTTTAAATCAGCATTATCGGTCTAATTCACCTTTTTAGCTACTCTTAATCCAACAATTAATTAACCTTAGCTGTAAGTGATAATTAATTGTTCCTTACAATTAGTATTCCAATTCCAATTATTATCCATTGATCTCAAAAAGGAATCTAATTAGCATTATCACGACGTATCATAAATAAAGCTAAGACATACATTCATATCTGTGAAAAAGATCACACATCTAGATTCAACATCCATGAAATTAAGAAAGCAATCCAACACAACCAGGAGCCCCAATGAGTTTTATAAGTTTAGCCACACATAACAACAGATAATTCCAGCTACAAATAATCCATCAGACAATCAATTATACAGAAAATAAAATAGTAAAAATTATGCAAGTCCTGTCTTCTCAAATGCCCAATGGTTACTGTATAGAATGGTCGCTGGAAAACTTCCAAAATCTTGCCAAAAAACTACCAAAAAATTGACAAAAAATACAGCTTAAATCTGTCTATAAATAGGTCATAGGTCATGGGTCAAAATGGGTTAGATCTCGAGTTCTAAGGTACCAAACAGAAAAATGCTGCAACGGCAGCTGGAGCTAAGGTAGAAGGTTATGGATGAGGCGTCGGGTAATAGAGGAATGGTTTCTAGTAGCAGCTTGGACATAAGGCGTCGGATGGGTCACGAATCGCTCCTGGATTGCGTCTCTCGAGTCCATCTCAGATCTTCTGATCCATGGCATTACGGTGGTTAGTGAGCTAAGGGAAGGTCGCGGGTGAGTTGCCGAAGGTTGGGCGATCGATTGCTGGCAGTGGGTTGGTCGAAAAATGTCGTAGAATGGCGTGTTCTCTCTTGGGTCACAAATCAGGTTGGTTCGGGTCTCTCTCCGAAACTCTACGATTTTGTGGCGTTTAGGTGGCTGAAGCTGACGATGGTGTCCCACTCGTCATCCCTGGTCACTGGCACGTGATCGCGCTGCCATGGAGCTCCTGTTGAATGCTTTGAAATCTCCTTATTCTTTCTTCACACACGCACGGTCTATTTTCCACTATTCCTAGCTCGGTCCAAGGCCCAATAAGGCTTTAGATCGGCCCAATAAATAAAATTGACCCAAATGGCCTATTTTGGGTGCTTTAAAGGCTATCCAAGCTTGAAATTACTCCGTTTACTGATGATGACTTGATAAAATGCCTGAAAATAAAAATAATGCAAACTTAGGTGATTTTAAGAATAAAATTACACAAAATACATATAAAATAGACAGAAAATATTAGGTAAAATTTTGTAAAATAAGACATATCAATCACCCCACACTTAAGTCTTTTCTTGTCCTCAAGCAAACACTAACTCAGTCATCAAACAAACGGCAAAAATTTCTCAAAGTCCTTACCTGGTTCACAGTTAATAATGCCTAATACATCCCTCGTGAAACTTAATCATAAACCAAATTTTAACGTAGAATGGAGATAGCAACGATGCATACACAACTTAGCCAACAATTTAATGTCAATTATTTAAGAATCAATGCCTCTTAGAGATTACTCAAATCACTCAAGGTGTATACTAGTAAAGTACAAATACCTCAAGCAATTTTTACAAGAATCTGCCTACTATATGCTTGCTCATAAATCTCATCTCTGCTACTACGAAAAATTGAACACCAAGATCAAAGGGTCTTGATAAGGTTGTAATGTAGTTAAGGTAAAGGTGGGGAACAATTTTGGGAAGAGGTGACAGATATGCTGGAACTCATGCTATTTCAACGTGATGAAGACTCAAAGGATTAAAAGCAACAAAGTTTTGAACACAATTTTTTACCAAGTTCAATGAAACAGGAGATGCTCAAAGAGTAACATATCCAATGAGAAAAAGAATAAAGACTGCTCTTCATAAATATGTATATATATTTTTTTTCTTCTCTTTTTTTTCTTTTTTTTTTTGTCTCTTTTTTTTCTCAAAAATGCAGTCTTGCTACTAAAAAACTTTGGATTGAAGGGAGCATATGAAGAAAAGACTTCGTGAATTATCATCCATCAAGACAATGCATTTTAATCCAAATATGAACAGTAAATCACACAATTTTTAGCATATAGGGTGAGGAAAAATGAATATGAGGAGAAAAGGTGCAAAAAGTGAAGAAAATGTCAAGGCTCAATAGTGGCCAACTAAGGGAAACACAAAAGGTGGGCTTTTTGGCCAAAAGTAGTGTATCCTAAGTTGCCCAAATCATCTCATAATATTCAAAAGTTCATGCAACTTCAACAAGCATGACAAAGCAAGTTCTAGAGGCAAAATCAAGCAAAATGCATACTCAAACAAGAAAGTCAGGAGCATACTTGTAATGAATGCTCAAAATAGGTTTAAATCTCTCATTTGAAGTGTGGTACAATTGCATATGGTTCGAAAAAAATTTCAACTAAATTGTAAGTCAAGAAGTGCATGCAATTTGCATTATCAACATCCTAAATCAAAATTTTCACAATTTGAAAAATAATTTAGTACTACTTGTATAAACCAACCAGGGTGACCGGTATAACTTGACCGAGATGATGCATTAAACATCACTATCTATTTTCCAAGATGAATTAAGGGAAACAATTTCTGCCAATTTGTAAACTAAATTATAATTGCTTCAAAGACAAAAAAAACTTAAGTGCATAGAGTCAAGCAAAATCAAGTATCCTATCCTCTATCTACTATTAGCATAAATACAACATCAGCAAAAAGTAGCATCAATATGCAGTATCCTGAACTAATAGAAGAAAAAGGGGTCAAAATAATAGAAGCACACCACCCCACACTTAAGGATTACATTGTCCTTAGTGTACAGAAAAAGGGTATTCCAAAAGAAAAAGAAATAGAAAAATCAATAATATATACACACCTCATGCTTGAGGGTCATATTGCCCTCAGTGTACAGCCAGGTTGGTATCCCAAATTAAAAACATAAAGCAAGAATGAATAGAAAATCCAATAGTCTCAAAGTTATTATTAGAAAAAAATAAAATGAAATAAAATAAAATAAATTGCTAAAGTTTTGTCCCGCTCCGGCGGAAATGGGAGAGGAGGAGGAATCTTGTAAATAAGTGCCCTGAGATGGTCTTTAAGGGATTCCAAAATTATATCCCCTTCAATAGGTATCAGGTTAGCTGTTATAATCATTTGTAGCTTCTCTACCTCATACAAATGAATGCAACTTAAGTGCTTAGGTGATTCTTTCAATTTTAGGACAGGGAGGTCCTCCATCGAAAGTTTCACCTCTTGCAACTCTGACCTATCAAAAGAAATAGAAGGGTCAGTATTGTTGCTAGGCTCAATAGCCACAGATGAGCTACTTGTTCCAACACTTGTTTGTAGGATAACTCATCAGCATTTTCCTGCAATGCCACCTGTAAATGATCATTAAGTAAAAATTCTTACAACTCAAACTCAACCACATCATCCAAGACATCCACAGAATATACAATATCATCATGATCTAAAGATTGTCTCTTAGAGGTAGCTAGGTCAAAAGTAATAGTCTCATGCCCTACTCTAAATTTCAACTTCCCATCAGAGACATCTATAATAGCCCTAGATGTTGCAAGGAAAGGCCTACCTAGAATCAAGAGTATGCTACTCTCACCCTCTATATCCATCACAAAAAAATCAATAGGAAATATAAATTTACGAACCTTCACAAGTACATCTTCAACTATACCTCTAGGATATTTAACTGTTCTATCAGCTAATTGTATATTCATCCTAGTAGGCTTTGGCTCACTTAATCCTAATCTATCAAACATGCTAGTAGGCATAAAATTTATACTAGCTCTTAAA
Source organism: Senna siamea (assembly GCA_031216115.1). NCBI lineage: Eukaryota > Viridiplantae > Streptophyta > Magnoliopsida > Fabales > Fabaceae > Senna > Senna siamea. Next base: position 29,088,003 of record CM062361.1, on the reverse strand, counting down.
TCAGCTAAAGCATCCATAATAGACAGTTCACCAATTACACAAAGTACACTAAAACTCCCTGGATCATGCCTCTTAATAGGTAACTTGTTTTATAGGATTGCTGAGTACTCCTCATTTAGTGTCAGTAGCCCCAAATCCTCTAGTTTCCTCTTGTTGCTCAGTATTTCCTTCAAGAACTTCGTATAGCGAGGCATCTACGAAATAACTTCAACAAAAGGAAGGTTGATCCTTAACTATTTGAATAGATCAAGGAACTTACCAAACTACTGATCAACCTTCTCTTGCTTTAGTCTAGCAGGGTATGGAATAGGTGGCTGGTATTTTGTCACAGGGCTCTTCTTGGCCTTAACATGCATTGGCTCTCTTGCTGGTAGTTCTAGCTTCTTATTGACTAGCTCATCCTGCATAATAGTATTATCATCAGTCAAAGGCAAAGGATCAGTTAACTGCTTACCTGATCTCAAAGTAATGGCCTTGCAATGCTCCCTTAGATTTGGCTCTGTGGTACCGTGGAGTGTCCCTGGCTATCTCTTAGCTAACATCTTAGACATCTATCCCACTTGAGTCTTTAAGTTCTGAATAGAGGCCTACTAATTTCTAAGGATTGTGTCCGTCGATGACATATATTTCATCATCAATTCCTCAAAATTAGGTTTTTTTCTTTCCCTTGAGGGAACTGAATTGGGGCAGCTTGTGACTGAGGTTGCTGTGGAGAAGATGCAATTTGATGTGATCACTGAAAACTTGGTGGACCTTGGGTATTGTAATTTCTATATCCAAAATTTGGATGATTTCTCCACCCAGAGTTGTAGGTGTTGCTATAAGGGTTATTCTGCTATCTTGAGGCATTCCCCATGTAATCTACCTGGTCAAAATCAGAAGAGCCACTGTAAGAAGAAAATGAAGAAGAGCGGTTAGCAAACATACCTCCCGCATTACAATTGACACCATAATGCAGGCTACTAAAGGACTCTTAACTCGACTATGCTACCTGCATTGGCATCTGGAGTTGGTTGATCTTCTTAGCTAGAAGCTCCACTTGAGCTGCCAAGGTTGATATAGAGTCTGACTATTTGACCATTCCCTATCGTCCTAGTCTATCCTTTGAGGATTGCCAATGATAGTTGTTTATGGCCATTTCCTCTATTCAATTCTGCGCCTGTTCAAGGGTTTTATTATTCAATGCACCCCCTGTTGTCGCATCCACCATATGCCTTGTGGCTGTATTTAAACCACTTTAAAAGGTCAGCACCTGCATCCATACAGGCAATCCATGATGTGGGTAACACCTCAGCAAGTCTTTGTACCTCTTCCTTGCATCATACATACTCTCATAAGCCATTTGCACAAAAGAAGAAATGTTGTTACACATTTTTACAGTCTTAGCTGGTGGAAAATATTTGTACAAAAACTTTTCATCCAAAGTATCCCAAGTAGTGATGGAGTTAGGTGGTAGGGATTGTAGCCATCTCTTTGCTCTGTCACTCAAGGAAAACAAAAATAATCTAAGCTAAATAGCGTCATCGATAGTTCCATTAATCTTGAAAGTGTCACATATCTCCAAGAAACTGGCTATGTGAGCATTAGGGTCTTCACTAGGCATTCCTCTAAATTATACAATTTGCTGCACCATCTAGATCACATTTGGCTTGATCTTAAAATTGTCAGCTGCTATTGTAGGCCGAGTAATGCACGTCTGTGTCCCTTTTAATGAAGGTCTAGCAAACTCATACATCGTTCAGTTGGCATCATCATTGTTATTTGAAGCTGCCATCTTTGGTGGTGTATAATCAGGGATCTCAACTAGCTCTTCCTCTAGTACCTCAATTGGCACCTCCTCCTGACAATGGCGTGCACGAGTCCACAATAGTCTTTCTAGATCAAATAGAGGGTTTGCAGGTATAGGATTGGAACTCCTAGTCATAAACTACTTGAATCCAACAACAGTGAAACAGCCTAACAACTAGATCAAAGAGTAATGATAAAAAGACACAAAAAAAAAGGAAAATAGAATAAAACCAATGGAAAACTAATGAATAAAAATAAGACAAATAAAACCAACAGCTTAATAACAAAAGAGTTAATAAAAAACAAAAGACAGAACAGAGCTAATAAAAGCCAATAACCAATCAAAAATAAAAGCAAAATAAAACTAATGAAAGTGGCTAACCTAAAGAGCAAAGTTATTATTATTATTATTTTTATTTTTTAAAAAGGAAAAAGAAAAACACCTAATGGGTAAAAATAAAAGAACAATTAAAATTTAAAGTGAAATAAATAGCTAGGGAAAAAGAAGAGAAAAGGAAAGTAAAGAAAAATGGCTAAATTAACAGATAGAAAATTCAGTCTAGTTTTCTCTAAAAGTTCCTTGGCAATGGCGCCAAAAACTTGATGTGTGCTGCTTGCTACAATGTGGCCTACTGCAATGGTGGGTATCCAGGTCATATTCCTCAGGAACGGGAAAGCCCAGAGTTACTACTTGTTCTCTGTTATCTAGCCTAACAATTAAAGTGATTAATTTTTATCTAAACTAATGTCTAACTACAAGCAATAATAACTACTAGCAATAGTGAAAGAAAGAGAATACACTAAGATAAGAAAAGCAAACCCATTGGGGACCTATACTAGTTGGCAAACACATAAAGGATAATGGACTATTGAATCTAATGATGCTACCTTTGAGTTAATTCTAAGTTAAATTCAAATTCTCTATCATTCTCAATGAATTTCTTAAACCTAAGATCTACCACTGGCTGGTTCTTCCTAATGGTAAACTTTAAATCAACATTATCGTTCTAATTCACCACTATTAAGAAATAAATTTTAGCTACTCTTAATCCAGCAATTAATTAACCTTAGCTCTAAGTGATAATTAATTGTTCCTTATAATTAGTTTTCCAATTCCAATTATTATCCGTCGATCTCAAAAAGGAATCTAATTAGCATTATCACGACGTCTCGTAAATAAAGCTAATACATACATTCATAACTGTGAAGAAGATCACACATCTAAATTCAACATCCATGCAATTAAAACAACAATCCAACACATCCAGGAACCCCAATGAGTTTTATAAGTTTAGCCACACATAATAGTAGATAATTCTAGCAGTAGATAATCCATCAGACAATCAATTATATAGAAAATAAAATAGTAAGTATTATGCAAGTCTTGTCCTCTCCAATGCCCAATGGTTATTGTACAGAATGGTCGCCAAAAAATTGCCGAAATCTCACCTAAAAATTGCCAAAAAATCACTAGAAAAATACAGCTCAAATCTGTCTAGAAATTGGTTATGGGTTAAAATAGGTTAGATATCGAGTTCTCAGGTACCCGATGGAAAACTGCTGCAACGGTGGCCGAAGCTAAGGAAAAAGGTCATGGACGAGGCACTGGGTAACGGAGGAATGGTTTTCGATGGCAGCTTAGATGAACGGCGTTGGACGGGTCATGAATCGCTCTTGGATCGCGTCTCTTGGGTCTGTCTCAGATCTTTCGATCTGGGATGTTTTGGTGCCGACGAGTTGGGGGAAGGTTGTGGGTGAGTCACCGAAGTTGGGCGGTCGGTTGTTGGTAGTGAGTTGCCCAAAAAATTGGGTTAGTTTGGGTTTCTCGCCGAAACTCTACAGTTTTGTGGCATTTTGGTGGCTGAAGTCGATGATGGTGTCCCGCTCGTTGTCCACCATCACTGGCACGTGGTCGCACTGCCGTTAAGCTCTGGTTGAATGCTCCAAAATCTCCCTCTTCTTTTCTCATGGACGCACGGTTTGGTTCAAGTCTCCTCACTATTCCAAGCTTCCTCCCTTTTTTCTCACATGGTCTGCTTGCTTTTCCACTGTTTCTATCCCGATCCAAGGCCCAATAAGGCATCAGCTAGGCCCAATAAGTAAAATTGACCCAAATGGCCTATTTTGGGTGCTCTAAAGGCTGTCCAGGCTCAAAATTGCTCTGTTTGCTGGTGATGACTTGATAAAATGCCTAAGAATAAAAATAATGCAAACTTGGGTGATTTTGAGAATAAAATTATACAAAATACATATAAAATAGACAGAAAATATTAGGTAAAATTGTGTAAAATAAGACATCAATATTATTTTATTTCACTATGCTTATAAGTTATAATCTGAGCAAAAGAACCCGAACCTAATCAATTTTAACAATATTATGATGGTATAATTTCTCAGACATTATTAATGAATAATTAAGGTTAAGAATAATGTATCAACCTTATCTGTTTATATTTGAGACATTGTAGTACTAGATAAGGGTGTTACAGTTACACTGACCGTGGTAGCCATGCTTTGATACCAATTAATATGTAATGTCTGTAACAACCCCTTAGCCTATGGTTCCTTTTATATTAATTAAGAAGGTGTAATATGTAAATATCATGATAATGGTGTACTACTATTACTTCTACCCTTGGGTTCTACACTTGGGTTCTCACTCAAAACTCACAGCGAAATTATCAAATCATATATATAACATGCTCTAGATAACTTTACACAAACATGTATAATTACTCATTAATGAACTTTAATTCAACTATTGGGATATGGAGGCAACATCACTGCCACTTATAACCCCATCAAATAGACTATTGATAGTGATAATTAATCCTTATACATCCAAGTTAAGATAAGTTATACAAGAGATCATCTATACTAGCCTTTTTAAAAAATCATAAAGACTAGTACCAAATGAACATATGCCTATACTATTCAAAATAAATCTTTCTATGTACCCCCATGATGGGTACCTCTTCCCACGTTACCTTTATCTCCAGCTAGGGACCTACACATCTGGTACACACCAGAACTTATGTGAGAAATTAATCTCAATAGCAATGCAACTTGCTTTAAAAAATACTAACCTGTACCATCGTACTCATACGAAAAATCTCTACATTCTTTTCATTATAAAAACATAATACATTACAAACTATTGGGATGCAATGCATGCAACATGCTGTCATGTCATGTGCTTAGATTTACGCATGTACATTCAAAATATATAAACTTCAAAATATGGGATGTCCATTCATCATAACTTTCATATAAACATATTGTGGGGTGATAAACATACCTTTACTTTAAACATACGAGTAAGAAAAACAACATATTGTAAGAGTTTTCAAGAGCGTGGCCCAACGAACAACTCTGCGTACCACTTTATACATGCATGAGTTAACTTAACATCATATGTGACAATTCTGCCACCCTTAACTCTTTGTACTATCTGGAGTGTCCCCCAGTGGATCAAAGTACTCTATCATACTAGCGGGATCATTGTCAACTCTACTTAACTCATCTCTCTTCCCCAATGGGACTAGTATAACTACTTGATAACTAGTGGGATTGTTGTCAACTATACCCAACTTCTCCTTTCTCTAAACGAGACTGGCTATTCACTCATGGATCACTGTCAAATTTACCCAAATTATTTTCTCTCTGCTCTTGATTTGATCATGTGGCTATAGAATCACCATCCCTTTCAGGATCACACTCCTTTTACCTTATTCTCTAACATATACACTAGGGTGATTTGGCTCATGTCTATATTTTTGCTTAACTCTAAGTATGTGTTTCTTAAATGGGCTTTGAAAGATGACACTAACTTAAAGTTCGTACCCAACAGGGTGTTTTGAAAATCATCTAAGTTCAAGTGGATGCTTAACCATCCCAATTTATGGCACAACCGTGGAATGCCTAATGGTCATCCCATACTGACAATCGGTCACTCGATCATAATCCTATCTACTACTAATGATTATGCTCAAAATACTTTCCTCTTTCCTCTCTTATGTTTTATGCTCTCTTTATTTAACTATCACAAGGATCCTCTCATCCAAGTGACTCGTGACTCCATCTCTTACATGTTACCCACTACATCTCAGGTTTAGATCCTTAGTTTGAGTGATATTTTAGCCTATTTACCTCTTAAATGGTCATTGAGCTCATTATCTAAGTTAGAGGGCTGGCATTCAACTGATCCCATGCTGGCAGTTGGCTGCTAGCTCATTGCCCTTTTTTCCCTGTCTTGGCTAAGATCTATCAATCGGCTGCTAAATGCTTGGCAATCAACTGCTAGTGAGAAATAGGCTCGACAGTCAACGGCTAGAGCGGGGCAGTCGACTGCTAGCCTTCAAGAACATTTTCTGAAAAATGAAGAACATGGTAGTCAACTTTCAAGGTCTAGCAGTCAGTTGCTGGCGTTCTATTTGTTGTAAAACTCACTGTTAAATCTAGATTTTCACTCTAAAAACATGTTTTCAAGCCAATTTCTCAAGCTATGAGCTTAGTACCAATACTCAGACATCATATAGTCTTTATAATAGACCCAAAACTAAACTTAACAGCACTCGAACTAAGATTTAACCACATTTTCAAACTTAGGGCATAAGCTCACTTTCACAATCAATGACAAGAAAAAATGAGTATAACTATTCAACAAGCATCACCTAATAGTAGTTAAAAACATAGAGAATGTAGGTTAAACCCCAAACTTAAGTTAAAACATTTATAAACACATTTTCTTAGAAAAAGTAAACATTTTAGAAATAAGGTTTAGGTTGAGTTGCTACCTGGATTTTCTTGAAAATGTGCGTGTACACTATGCTCAAATGATCCTCCTTTTTCTGTAGGATCAATCCCTAGCCTCAAATCACCCTTCCTTCCAGTTTATCCTCTCTTTTTTGCCTTAGTTCAGCCTCTTTCTCTTTACTCGTCCTTCTTTTCTCTCTCTAGAAAATGCTAAAGATGGGATTATGTGAGGGTTTAGGGTTTCTAAATATTTGAGGCTAACTAATTGCATTCTAGCCCTTGTCCCATTGTATGACTTTGGCCTCCCTCAGCTTTCCCTTTTCGATTTAGTTTTGATTCATGTTTTAACTCAGCTTTCTTTCCTTTTAACTAGGTCCCTGTACTAATGTAACTATATGCAATTAATGCAACACACACAAGCATTAAAATTAAATTAATAACTAAAAAGCATCTCTTAATCATACTAGGAGCGAATGTTACACTTAGGACCTGGGTAGTAGCATTAGCTTGCTCCTTTATAGCTTTTGCCACCCTCATCATGACTTGTATCACTCTCTCTATATTTTTCTCATCTTCCTTCTCCTTTCTAGTATTCTTCCTAGGTGGAGCCATACTTTTCTCTACAAAACAAACACTACAGAGGTGATGAATCTCTATAATATAATATTTATAAGAGATTATATGGCACCAACAAGAAATACTATCTACTCCAAACCTAGCACTCCATTCCTCAAGTCAAAGCATAATACAAGTTAGTCAACTGCTAGGCTCACTAACTAACCCAAAGTTGTCTCTATCCTGAGGAATCTACCCTTCACTACTAAGTTAGTACTCAACTAGCCATGGTAGTAGTGCTTTGATACCAACTTAGTGTAAGACCCCCAATTCTATGGTTCCTTTTAGTTAATTAAATAATATAATACAATATACTACAGGATTGGTGAGTTACTACTACCTCTACTAGAGTAAATTTTTAACTTTTACCAAGTTAGATAATTAAGTGCCATTAGGTTGGGAATTCTACACTTGGGATACTCACATGTAAGGTTACAGCGGAAAAAAATTAAAACCATTGAAATAAAACATATAGATATACATATATTTATATTCACATGCATAATTAATTTACAGTGATTACAATTTCTTTTCATCTAACATATACTTATGGATATGTAAGTGTTTTAACTAGGGTAAGGAGACAACAAGCCTGTCACTCAGTCCCAGATTGCTAGTGGTTTCCTATCTCACATATCCTGATACATATATGCCCTCCTCTTGTACAAACAAATATCATTCCCTTGATTAAAAATATTAATAAGGATTCAGGGTACCAGGCAAGTCAAAATTCTACTATACAACACTAAGACTTTATGTAGTCAGGGTGTGGAAGGAATTTAAAAATGATCCAAAATTCCTTAACTACCGAGAAATACCCCAAGGTATTTCCACCATCTCTACTTACATCTCTAACAACACTTGGTATCTAAGTATCTGATGCAAACCAGCATTTTTTATAAGAATAAATCTCAGTAGCAATAACAACCTATCTTAAAAATCCATTAGTCTAAATTATGCCTATTGGGAATTATACAGTTACATCATTTCATATCTCATACTCATATTATGCATGCAACTACAAATCATCACATATCCATCCAACATGATGTATTTCAAACTATAATGGTAACAAGGTTATATTCATATGTAAACAAGAGCATAAACAAAGAATCCATAGCATATTCTTATGGCCAATGCCAAATCATGATCATCACAAGATGATCCCAAGAGAAACTAGGAGAGTTGTTGAGCAAACCACTCCTCATATTAAAATCCCTCACTCTTAGGTGAGTTTTTGGTAGTCTATGACTACTTATCCGGCAGTGTATAACTACAATATGGACATTCTAGAGCGTCCCCTAGTGGATCCAAGTACATCTATCCATAACACCTCCATGAGGTTCTCTGCCCACCACTTTAACAATTCATTCATCATCACCAAGAACTCCAAGGTCCTTGTCCACCTCTCTGGTAGTTCTTCCCCTATATAACCAGGATTACTGTAAAACACAGATCATTTCCTAAAGCACTATTCACAAGTCTATAGACTAGGATGATTCGGCTCATACCATGGTTATGTCTAACTTTAAGTATGTGACTCCTTTAATTGGCCATAAGGGAGTTCACTAACTTAAAATTAATAACTATTACGACTTTTTCAAAACCAATTAATTCAACTACAGAATGTGTAACACCCTGAATCCTATGGTTCCTTTTAGTTAATTAAATAATGTAATATATCATACTATAGGATTGGTGAGTTACTACTACCTCTATTCGAGAAAATTTTAACTTTTACCAAGTTAAATAATTAAGTGCTACTAGTTTAGAAATTCTACACTTGGGATTCTCAAATAACGTCGCAACAGAAATAATTAATCAAAACATATAGATAATATATATATATACACACACATATTTTCATTCACATCCATAATTCACTTACATTAATTATAGTTTCTGTGCAACAGACATATACTTATAGATATGTGAGAGTGTCAACTAGAGTAAGGAGACAATAACCCTATCACTTATACCCTTTTAGCAAAACCACTAGTGGATACCTATATCACATATCTTATTACATATATGCCCTAACTTTATACATCCAAAAATCACCATCCTGATCCTTTCTAAAAATGATAATAAGGATTCAGGGTATCGGGCATCACGTATTTACAAGTTAAAATAAACTACTACCAAACTAGTCCTACATGTTTGCCCCTTTAGTAGGTGGGGTCGTAGAGGGAATGTCCACAACTAAAATCACCCATACTTTCTTTATTATCATAAAATATCCTAAAATGGGTATATCATATACTATAAGATTGGTGAGTTACTAATTACCTCTACCTGAGTAAATTTTTAACTTTTACCAAGTTAAGTTATTAAGTGCCATTAGTTTGGGTTCCTACACTTGGGTTCTCACATGTAACATGATATGCCTTATTTTTATACATTTTTGCTTGATGTTATTTATCTATTTTATGAGCATTTATGCAATTTTATTCTAAAAATCACCTAAATTTGTACCTTTTCATTTTCAGGCATTTTATCAAGTCATCATCAACAAACAGAGCAATTTTAGGCCTGGAAAGCCTTTAAAGCACCCAAAATAAACCATTTGGGCCACTTTTCCTTATTGGGTCGAGCCAATGTGTAACATTCGCTCCAATTATAATTAAAGAAATGTTTGATAATTGTTAATTTGATATTTAATGCTTGTGTATGTTGCATTATTGCATATAGCTGCATTAGCCTAAGGACTAAATTGAAAGGAAATATATGAAGGTTTAGCAAGAGGTGGCTAGGGACTCAATTGAAAAGGGAAAAGTGAGTGATTGCAAGAGTGTAAAATAGATGAAGGACTAAAGAGAAAATACCTAAACCTATCTTAAACCCTAGCTGAAGCCCTAAACCCTCTTACACTTTCCACTTTCATCATTTTAGAGAGAGAAGCAAGAGGGCAGCTAGAGAGAGAAAAGGGCGAGTTAGGGCATAAGAGGAAAGTTTTACTAAAGGAAAGGGCATATTTGAAGCTAGAAATTAGTCCTATAGCAAGGGAATAGTTTTCCTAACACATCCCACACACACATTTGTAAGGAATCAAGGTACCAATTCATTCTAAAACCCTCTCTTTTTTGAAAAGTTTACTGTTGTTGGAAAAGTATGAATTTTTGAATGTTTAAACTGACTTTGGGGTTAAACCTACATTCTGTATACTGTTCTATTTTTATGGAGATGTTGTGTTGCTAAATGTATGCTCATATATGTGCTTGTAATGTATTAGAAGGGCTAGGTTGTGTTCATCTAGAGATATAGACTAGTTTTCCTTAAATGTACCATGTTTGAGCTAATGGATGAGAAATGTTTAATGAGAAGTAAAGGTTGTTGTATGGAAATTAAGCTCATGTGTTTAGAATTAAAAATGGAATGCATTCTAGGCTAGGTACTATCAACATTATGTTTTTCAAACAATAACAGAGCATAACAATCGACTACTACGTATGAGGAAGTCGACTATTGTGTTCCTGAAAAATCTAAAAGTGCAGACAAAGGCTTAGCAACCGACTGCCAAATTCCTAGTACTGACTGTCAGGCATGGATTTGCACTAAGCAGTTGATCGGCCATCCTAGCAGTCGACTATTGTGCTCTTATTTTGCCTTGGACACATTTCAACAAGCCACCAGTCGACTGCTAGTGGGCTTCTAGCTTATTTTTTAGCATTTAAAGAATATAGAGAGCCACTAGCCAACTCCTAGCCTTCTAGTAGTCGACTAGCAGCCCTCCAACTTGCAAAATGACGTTTTTAATGGCAATTGCACTTAGTAATTCTTTATACCAACTTAATTAAGGGCTCATAACATAGGTAAGCAGGGAAACTAGGAGTTTTGGTGATGAGATCCCTGTGATAGTGAAACAAAGAGAGAGCAAAAAACACAAAAAGGGAAAGAGGAAATTATTCTTAGTGTATGCCTTAGGGTAGATAGGCTCATGGTTGAGTGATCGATTGTTAGTATGAGATGGCTGTTGGGTATTCCACGATTGTGACATAAATTGGGATGGTTAAACATCTACTTGAACTTAGATGCTTTCAAAAACACTATGATGGTTGTGAACTTTAAGTTAGTGTCATCTCCCAAAGGCCATATGAGAAACACATACTTAGAGTTAAGCATAACCATGGGGTTGAGCCGATTCACCTTAAAGTATATGTAGAGAATAACATACCGGGAGTGTGATCCACCTTGAAGGAATGGTGGTGATTCCATAGTACTATGATTTGCCCAAAAGCGGAAAGAAAATAATCCAGGTAGAGTTAACAGTGATCCCATGAGTTTATACCAGCCCCGTTTGGGATGAAAGGGAGGAATCCAGTTGGTTAGGGATGATTTGCCGAAAAGGGGCAAAGACCAATAAGGTACTTGAATCCATTGGGGGATGCCTCAGAATGTACAAAAGTTAAGGCATGATTAAATAGTCATACGCTCATTCATATAGACAGTAGTGCATGGAGTTGTTGCTGGGCGACTCTCTCGATTACTCTTAGGGTGTTTTATGTACTTCTTATATGTTATGATAGTGAAATGATGGCATGTTTACTATCACACATATGTTTTATATGAAAATAATGATGATGAGATTAATGATAAATGAACTTCCCATGTTTTAAAGATGTTATATTTTAATGAATATGCATATGTATCAGTATATAACACGATTAAATGCTACATGCACCACATCCCAATAGTATGTAATATGTTTTATGAAAGAATGTAGAGTTTTTCATGTGAACATGGTGGTACAGGTCAATAGATTTTGTAATAAGTTGTATTGCTACTAAGATTCATTTCTCACGATAGTGTTAGCATGTACCAGATGTGTATGTCCCCTTGGGCTGGAGAAGAGGTAAAGTATGAAATAGTGTCCAATCTGGTCATATAGACTATTTAATTTGAATAGTATAAGTACATGGTAGGATTAAGCTAGCCTTCATGATATTTTGAGAAAGGCTAGTGTAAGATTATTTTGTATAGCCTATTCTAACTTATCTGTATAGGGATTAGGCTAGATTGATGAATAGACTAATTGATGGAGTTATGAGTGGCAGGATTGTTGCCTCCATGCCCAATAGTTAATTGACTATATTTAATTAAGAATGCACGTTTATGTATAGTTAATCTAGGTGTATTATATATATATTTATTTTGCTGCGATGTTGAGAGAACCCGAGAGTAGAAACCAACCCAAATGGCACTCAATTAATCAACTTTGTAAAAAGATTTAAAATTTACTCGGGTAAAAGTGATAGTAACACACCATTATTATGATAATTATATACATTATACCTTTAAACACTGAAAAGGAACCATAGGCTAATGGGGGTGTTACATAATGTCCTTAATAAGCTTAGATTGGGGTGAATCGGCCTTAGGGAGAAGACTTACATGAGGAGAAAGGAGAAAAAGGCTTGGAACAGTAGACGCAAGGGGTTCATCACACGTGAGAGAGAATCGAGAGTTTGAGGCATGAAACGGAGGTTCTGGGCAAAGCTTTACGATGGTGCGACAACATGCCAATGCCAAGGGATGACGAGCAGGACACTGCCGTAGGCTTCAGTCACCAGAACGTTGCAAATCTGTGGAGCTTCGACGACAGACTCGTACGACTCGAGAAGAAGATTTATCAACATCGCTGTCATTCTGTAACATTTTTTGGCTGACTCACCACCCGTTGCCGTCCCTCCAACCTCAGGCAACCCTTCCATCACCACTTGTCCACCCACTAGCCACCTCAATGCGTCAGATTGAGTGACTCGAGATAGACTTAAGATCCTATCTGGTTGGGATTTCGTGACTCGTCTAACATTTTTTGTTTGGTCTGCCACTAACAATAGATCGTTGGTCTTTCGGTGACTCATTTGCCATATTCCACCTGCTCGTCGGTGGTCCATTGAGCTATTTTTTGTCAGCTACCTGAGAACTTTAGATCCGACTCATTTTGCAACCTGACCCTTGACCCATTTTTTGGACAGATTTGAATTGTATTTTTCTGGCAATTTTCTGGCAGTTATCTGGTGAGATTTCAATGCTTTTCTAGCGAACATTCTGTACAGTGACCATTGAGCATTTGAGAAGATAGGTCTTGCATAAATTCTACTATTTTTATGTCCTGTTTAATTAATTTTTTGATGTATTATCTGCTGTTGGAATTTTTAGTTGTTATGTGTGGCTAAATTTGTAAAATTCATTGGGGTTCCTGACTGTGTTGGTATTCTATTTTAATTTGTATGTATATTTATTTTGATGATTTGATCTTCTTTGCGATTATGCATGTATTTTTTAAGTTTTCATTACGAGATGTTGTTGTGAACGAAAATTAGATTTCTTTTTGAGATTGAGAGATGATAATTGAAATTGGAAATTGTAGAGAAAAGTTAATTTTCACTTAGAGATGAGGTTAATTAATTACTAGATTAAGGAGCAGCTATTCTTAATAGTGGTGAATTAGAACAATAAGGCTGATATGAAATCAATCGTTAGGAAGAGTTTCTAATGGTAGATTCTTAGATTTATAAATTTAATGATCTCGAGAGGGAAATTGAATTTAACTTAGAATTCACTTACAGGTAGCATCATTAAATTCAATAGTCCATTACCTTTTATATGTTTGCCAACTAGTACAGGTCCCCAATGGGTTTTCTTTCCTTGTCTTGGTTAACTCCTTTCTCATTGACTTGTCACTGGTAGTTTATTATTGCACTTAATTAATTATTAGTTTAGCTAAAAATCAATCACTTTAATTGCTAGACTAGATAACAGAGAACAAGTAGTAACTCTAGGCTTTCCTGTTCTTTAGGAATACGACCTTGATACTCACCATTGCACTAGGTTGCATTAATAGGTTCACTGCCTTAGGTGTAGTTGCACAAGTAGCAGGCACATAAAGTTTTTGGCGCCATTTGTAACACCCCTTATTTTCTTGATTATTTTAAAGTAATGTTCCCCTAATTGATTGGATGAGTTGCCATAAATTGTGATGAAATTTCTTTGGTGATGTAGTGTAGAATAAATGTTACAAGGAAAAGAAGGGACTTAAGTATTAAGTAACATGAAATGTTCATAAAAAGGAAACATGTGAAGATTGTCCCTTTTAATTCTTGTTTTAGTCGAATTGAGATGTAATTATAAAGAGAAGCAGGAGTAAGTTTTAGTCTCTAGCAAGGTGTTTTACTTCTCTCTTGTTTAAGAGTCAAAACTAATCTACGAATGAAAGAACGTGAGGTAGTATGTAAATGAACTTATACCTTATTGTACCAAAATATTTGCAACATGTGGAAAGAAAATTTAAAAGTGGATCAGCAATGAAAAAAGAAGGACAAGAACAAGAGATGTGGGTCTTTTGTTCCATCTCTTGTATTTCATTTCTCTACTTTGCTAAGAAGATAAATGGAAAGAATGGAATCAGTAGAAATGATGAGTACTTTGCAATGTAGGAATTTTTGTCTTACATTAGCTAAACAATTAAAGATGAATGGAGGGAAAGCCTTACACACATTAGTGTAATCATTAAGATAGAAGAGAAGGAAATATTTAGCCATGACAAGTGAGGTGCTTACATGAAGAGAGAGGTGCTTGCATGAAAAGTGAGGTGCTTACATTAAAAGTGAGGTGCTTGATATACTTAAGGTGCTTGAGTTCTTCCCTTACTTGTCTTCCTTCTTACCTAGCTGAATAGTTAAAAGAAAAGTTGAATTAAATATATATAGGTGTATATGTTGAGGACCCCTTAGGAGAAGCTTGGCAATTGTTCAAAAACCAAATATAAGCTTAGGCAATCGATGAAGGAAGACCGAGACATGTAAAAAGAAAAAGAGAATTTGATTTCTTCTTCTTATTTAACCGTGAAGTGCCATTGAAAGTAGAATAGAAATTGTATATTATAATTAAATCTATATAACCATACAGTAATGACAATGGGAAAGAGAGAAGAAAGTTGAGCATCCAATAAAGTATATATAAATACATATAATATAATAAGTGAAGGGGTGGAAGAGAAAAAAAGAGACATAGTGAAATAGTTTTCTCTCTTTTCTTCTCTTTGTTTGTTTTAATTCCAATGTAGCCAAGAGATGAGTGAGGGAATTGTCAATGTGAAATTCATTCCTTACTTGCTTTTGGGGTAACCGAATAAGCATTAAATGTGTATATGCATGTAGCAATTGAGGGAAGTAGCTTCGCAATTATATAATACAGAAATCCATTCAGTGATGCTAAGAAACAATAGAAAATGAAATTTTGGTTAGTCATTCTCATGATTCACTCACTTCGGCCGAATTAAGGGGATAAGGTGGCTAGGTGGTTAAATGTATTATTAGCACTTAAGGTTAGAAAATAAAAACAAAGATAAAAAGGAAAGAAAGAAAAACACACAGAGGAAAGGAAAAGAGAGCTTAACCGAAGGGAGAAAGAAGCCAAGAACCAAGAGGGATTCAAGGAGAGACCAAGCACTTGCATCATTCTTTCATTAGTGAGGTAGCTTAGCAATTCTCTTAATTTTGTTTCATGATTTAAGATATATTCATCATGTTTTCAAGCCTTCATGGAACATTAGTTTTCTCTCTACATTCTTAAAGATGTGAATGTCTCTTTGGCTAAGCTTGTATAATAAATTGGATTTGTTTATTGATGTGCAAAAAGGGATATTGTTATTTTGATGGAACTATTGTTGGAAAAAATTTAGCATGTATAATGGAAAACCCTAACTTAAGATAATGTTGAAAATTTACATTCTTGTATGATTAGTATATGTTTTAAGTTATAGACACCAAAATGAAGATTACAATAATAGCATTTGATTTAAAATTTGACATTACTCTTGTTGTCTTACCAAATCTAAAAGTGGCGTTTGTAAGACAATAAATTGTGTGATGAGAATGGTGTAAGGGAGATTTCAATTCGGTTTGGGCTAAGAGAAAGAAAGAAAATATGGTGAATTAAGGTATAGTGAATTGGTTAATCTTTTTGTGCATAATAAAGTCCCACATTAGAATTAAAAGGAAAAAAATTGAGCAAGTTGTGTAACCTTAAATTTAGTGTGTAGTATGAACCAAGAAAGTAAGTAGAATAAATTGGTAATAGCAATGGTTACACAAATTAAATGTGGGAGAAGGTACTCTAAAAATTGATGCATAATATCATTAAGTTTAAATTATAGCAAGGATGGGAAAATATGACAATGTGACATGAAAAATCCCAAGTTTGATTTCTTTTTTTATGGTGGCCGAACCCAATATCTTATTTTAATCTTAGTGGTTGAATCACTATGCCAACTATGAATGCATTAGAATGTACCTTATGATGGCTAAATACAAAGGAGATTGATCTGATAAAAATGTGAGGAATTGTAGTTGCTATGTGTATATGTAAGTGACCAAGTGTTCACTATTTTCATAAAAATGGCCAAGAGTCCACCATGTGACCAAGTATTCACTATCTTCATAAAAGTGGCCAAGAGTCCACAATGAGACCAAGTGTTCACAATTCTTATAAAAGTGGCCAAGTGTCCACACTTCTTGTAGTGTGACCAAATGTGGTTCACATTCTCAATCAAGGTAAGTTTTAAGAATGGAAGATATATGGATGTTATTGATTATTTCAATTGTTATATGTATGCTTTCCCTGGAAAAAAAATTATAATAGAAATGAGAATGACTATCTTTATCATATTGACATACCAATTAATCATACAATGCTCACCAATGTATTCCTATGAAAGAGATTAATTAATGAATGATGGAATGTAGAAGAAATTGTTTTCTATGCTTGCATAGTGGTACATGTCAATAAGATTTAAAATGTTGAATTGTTAAGCTAATGAGAAACTAGTTTTCTCATTTGTGTGTTAATATGTATCAGATGCAGATATTTAGCAATTTCTAGGAAAGTTGGAAGTAGCATTAAAGGAGGTCCTTTTATTAAGAGTATTTTGTAGCCTAAGGGTTTGAGTGACAGAGATGTTGTCTCCTGACCCTAGGATAAGTTTTGATAGTTCTCAGATAAATAAAATGATGTAATACTTATAAAAGGATATGTAATGTTTTATACATTTATCTTCTAGGCATTACACTTTATTTTCGTTGTGCTTATAAGTTTTGATTTGAGAAAAAGAACCTGAACCTAATCAACTTGAATAATATTTTAATGATATGAATGCTCAAAAGTGTTCAATAAATAATCAAAGTTAAGAATAATGTACTGACCTTATCTATTTACATTTGAGATGTTGTAATACTAGATAAGGGCGTTACACCGTTGCTGGGGACCTTTTATGAAAACTAGAGTGAAATTCCTATTTGTTACTTTAGCCACTTTTATTTGTTTTATTTTATTTTTGTTTCTAGTTAGTTGTCTCTTTCGTTCCACTCAATTATTGGCTTTTATTAGTTTTATTTTGTCTTTTGTTTATTTTATTTTTGATTAATTATTTTGCTATTTAATTGGTATTTATTTGTTTTTTTTTGTTTTAGTTATTGGTTTTTATCTGTTTTGTTTTATTTTTGTTTTGTTTTATTAGTCTTTGATCTAGTTGTTGGGCTATTTCGTTGTTGTTGGTTTTAGGTAATTTATGACCATGGATTCTATATCAGCCTTCGCAGCTCAAATACAAAGGCATCTTTTGGCCAAACAAATTTATTAATGCCTTATGCTAGAGCAGGCAGCACAATTTCGTTGTGAGTTCTGTGGTAACCGTCATTATAGTGAACACTATAATGTCGAAGGTATGTTTGCTAACCTTTCCACTTCTCACTTTTCTCCTTACACTATTTTTGTTGATTTTAAACAGGCCAATTATATGGGAAATGCCCTAAGCCAGCAAAACGATCCTTACAGAAAAACATACAACTCTATGTGGATAAGCTATCTACACTTCAACTAGAGAAATGACACTACTTAAGATTCACCTAATTTTCAATGGTTGCACTAGCAAAAATCCCAACAACAAATTGCTCCAAATCAATTTCCTTAATGGTAAGAGAATGAATTCAATTTGGAGGAAATGATCATGAAGTTTGTGTTTGATATGCCTTATTTTATACATATTTGCCTAATGTTAATTGTCCATTTTATGAGATTTTTATGTAATTTTATTATAAAAATCATCTAAGTTTGCATCATTTTCATTTTTAGGCATTTTATCAAGTCATCATTAGCAAACAGAGTAATTTTGGGCTTGGACAGCCTTTAGAGCACCCAAAATGGGCCATCTAGGCCAAATTTACTTATTGGGCTGAGCTAATGCCCTTATTGGGCCTTGAAAGTGGGTGAACCAGCCTTGAGGGGAAAAGATCGCGCCAGAAAAAGAAGAAAAAAGCTTGGAACAGTGCAAACCCCTGTGTGCATCGCGTGAGAGAGGAGAGGACCCGAGCATCCGTGCATTGTAACACCCCCATTAGCTTATGGTTCCTTTTAAGTGTTTAAAGGTATAATCTATATAATTATCATAATAATGGTGTGTTACTATCACTTCTACCCGAATAAATTTTAAATTTTTTTACCAAGTTAATTAATTGAGTGCCATTTGGGTCAGTCTCTACTCTTGGGTTCTCTCAACATTGCAGCAGAATAAATATATATATATAATAACCCTGGATTAACTATACATAGACATGCATTTTAATTAAATATAATTAGTTAACTATTGGACATGGAGGCAATAATCCTGCCACTCATGTCATTATAATTTCATTTAAGCATCCCTTCATTCACATCTATGTTTAACTAAGCTATACAAAATGGACCATTACTAGCCTTTCCAAAAATATCATGAAAGCTAGTATAAATAAAACAAGCGCCTATTCTATCACAAGATGGTCACTTTTGTGTACCCCATGGTGGGTACTTACTCCTACTTTACCTTCTCTCCAGCCCGAGACCTACACATCTGGCACAAGCCAACAACAACATGAGAAATGAATCTCAGTAGCAATGCAACCTATTACGAAATCCATTAACCTGTACCACCGTGCTCGCACAGAAAACTATACATTCTTTCATAAAACATATCACATGCTATTAGGATGTAATGCATGTATCATTTAATCATGTTGTGTACTTATACATATGCATATTCATCAAAACATATCATCTTTAAAACATGGGAAGTGCATTCATCATCATTCTCATCATAAAACATTTCTTATAAAGCACATGTGTGATAGTAAACATGCCATCATTTCACTTTCATAACATATGAGCAGTACATAAAACACCCTAAGAGTAATCGGGAGAGTCGCCTAGCAACAACTCCATGCACCACTATCTATATGAATGAGTGCATGTCTATTTAGCCATGCCTTAACTTTTGTACATTTTGAGGCATCCCCTAGTGGATCCAAATACCTTAATGGTCCCTACCCCTTTCCGGCATATCATCCCTGACTAGCGGGATTCCTCCCTTTCGTCTCAAACGGGGCTGGTATAACTCTTATGGGATCACCGTCAACTCTATCCGGATCATTTCCTCTTCGCTTTTGGGCAGATCATAATACTATGGATTCACCATCATTCCTTTGAGGTGGATCACACTCCCGTTATGCTATTCTCTACATATACTTTAGGGTGAATCGGCCCATGTCCATAGTTATGCTTAACTCTAAGTACGTGTTTCTCATATGGCCCTTAGGAGATGACACTAACTTAAAGTTCACAACTATCACGGTATTTTTTAAATCATCTAAGTTCAAGTGGATGTTTAACTATCCCAATTTATGGCACAACTGTGGAATGCCTAACGGCCTTCCCATATCGACAATCGGTTACTCGATCATAAGCTTATCTACCCTAAGGTATACACTAAGAATACTTTCCTCTTTCCCTTTTTGTGTTTTCTTTTCTCTCTTCGTTTTACTATCACAAGGGTCTCATCACCCAAAACTCTAGTTTCCTTGCTTACCTATGTTGTGAGCCCTTAATTAAGTTAGTATAGAGAATTACCAAGCTCAATTGCCATCAAAAACCTCATTTTGCAAGCTAGAGGGCTGTCAGTCAACTGCTGGAAGGCTAGCAATCGACTGGTGGCTCTCTGTATTCCTTAAGTGGCAAATAGCAAGCTAGCGCTTCATCGCTAGGATGGCGATCGATCGCTTAGTACGCACTGGGCACGACAATCGATCGCTAGGAATCTAGCGATCATTGCTAAGCCTTTGTCTACACTTTTGAGTTTTCCAGGAACACGGCAGTTGACTGCCCCATACGTAGCAGTCGGCTGCTATACTCCGCTGCAATTCAGAAAACATGATTTTGATAATACCTAGTCCAGAATGCATTCCATTTTCAATTCTAAATGCATGGGCTTAATTTTCATACAATAAACTTTACTTCTCATTAAACATTTCTCATCCATTAGCTCAAACATGGTATATTTAAGGAAAACTAGTCTATCCCTCTAGATGAACATAACCTAGCCCTTCCAATCCATTACAAGCACATATATAAGCATACATTCAGCAACACAACATCCCATAGAAATAGAAAAGCATACAAAATGTAAGTTTAACCCCAATCTCAATTCAAATAGTTAGAAATTCATATTTTGCAGTAACAGTAAACTTTTCAAAAAAGAAATGGGTTTAGGATGGATTGCTACCTTGATTCTATATAGTGACCATTGGGCATTTGCGAAGATAGGGCTTGCATAAATTCTACTATTTTTATCTCCTGTTTAATTAATTGTTTGATGGATTATCTACTGTTGGAATTGTCGGTTGTTATGCGTGGATACATTTTGTAAAATTCATTGGGGTTTCTGACTGTGTTGGTATTCTATTTTAATTTGTATGGATATTGATTTTGATACTGTGATCTTCTTTGTGATTATGCATTTATTGTTTAATTTTTCATTATGATACATCATTGTGAATGCTAATTAGATTTCTTTTTGAGATCGAGAGATGATAATTGAAATTGGAACTTAATCGCAGAGAATAGTTAATTTTTGCTTGGAGATGAGGTTAATTAATTGTTGGATTAAGGAGTAGCTATTCTTAGTAGTGGTGAATTAGAACGATAAGGTTGATTTGAAATCAATCATTAGGAAGAGATTTCAGTAGTAGATTCTTAGATTTAAAAATTTAATTGTCTCAAGAGGAAAATTGAATTTAATTTAGAATACACACACAGCTAGTATCATTAGATTCAATAGTCCATTACCCTCTTGTTTTTTCCAACTAGTATAGGTCCCCAATGGGTTTGCTTTCCCTGTCTTGGTTAACTCCTCTCTCATTCACTTGTCACTGGTAGTTTATTATTGCACTTAATTAATTATTAGTTTAGTTAAAAATCAATCACTTTAATTGCTAGGCTAGATAATAGAGAACAAGTAGTAACTCTAGGCTTTCACGTTCCTAAGGAATACAACATTGATACTCACCATTGCACTAGGTTGTATCAACAGGTTCATTGCCTTAGGTGTAGTTACACAGGTAGCAAGCACATCATAACTTAGAGAAAATAAAAATAAATAAAATACTACATAGATTTATATATAATAATTAGTTTTATACATAGTCATATGCATCATTTCTTTCTTTTCCAAGACATATACCTATAGATATGTGAGATTATCAACTATTTATCATTTAAGGTAAGGAGGCAACAACCCTGCCACTCATGCCCTTCCCAAAAATCCTACTAATGCATAATAAAATTTTTTCACATATCTTGGATACATATATACCCTCAGTTTATTATACACCAAAATTAATCCTCCTAACCCTTTCCAAAAAGATAATAAGGGATTAGGGTAATGTGCATGTACACTATATACCAACTATTTACTTGTCAAAATATTATGATTATTATACTAATCTTGCATTTCCACCCCTCTTTAGGTGGAGGTGATGGAGGAACTTCTATAACTGTAACGACCCCTCTTTACTCTATCTAAGTGAATTGGAAGTGTAGAATTTTCTCTAATTTTTTTCTTCATTTGGGGAGCTCAAAGGGTCGTTACTAGTTGAATATAACCCAAATAGACGTTTCCTTCAATCCATTCAAATTTCACTCAATCACCTTCCCTGCGCAGCTTGTCTAATACCACCATTCACACAAACATATACTCTGGAATATAGAATTCTAAACATCCATTCAAAATCAATTGAGATATAATTTATAGAAATACTATTAAGCATAACCTTCTCCATTACAGAATCCCACATCCCATAACATTCATTAAATAACAATATAGTTATCATTTACATATATACAAATCATGACTTACGTGCCAATTCAAATTTCTTGTCTAAGCATTCAATATTTACAACTTTCCTAAATCGCCCTGCATCTCCAGGTCATATCTTGAGCCCAGATAATATCTAGACATATCCTGGCTTGCTCATCTGAACAAACAACTTTATGAGATATAATTATCCCAGTAGAGTAATTTACAAATTTACAGTTTTATAAAAATAGTTGAAAGTTCAGCAGTACCCCCTTGAGTATCGAAAACCTCCCCCTTGTAATTATAATACACATGTCAATTGAAATTTCATATTTTAGGCAAGATTAATCATATGGGAAATTCACATTTCAAATTTACTCATAAATTACATAAGTTTATCAAAATCATAGGAGTATAAGAGAACTATTCACATTAAAAATCATTTTTTCAAAACACTTGTATTTCCATTTCAATTCCTATTTGCATAACATCCCACGTGTTATTGCAAATATCACATAACTAATTGGTGTAAGTTTTCCCGCCATTTATATCCCCATCATAATATAGGCTATTTCCCAATCTCAATTTTTAAAATATTCCAGGGGACCGTTATACCAAAGAATGTCACAGGACTTTCACCCATGTGACTAAGATTGTTATCATCGTGGGAACTGTTATCCCGACAATCATCATAGGACCATTATCCATATGACTGAGAATATAACTTAACAAGGCATCCCCTGGCACATTCACATCCTTCGTTAGTCTCTTTATCCATAGCTATATGGCAATATATACAGATAGTTGACTAATACTTAGGGTCATAGAGTATTTCCTTTTAAACTAATCTATTTACCCTATATAGACTCTCCTCCCTTTACTCCTTAAGTCTTTCATAGGGTTATATTGGTTTAAAGAGCAACCTCTAACATATACAGACTATTGCTATGAAAATAGTTACATTTTATAAAAATTTATCTATATAAGGAACACTTAATGAATGTCCCATACCAACTATTAAATGTCCACCCCTTTCATCTGCACTACAAGCACACCACCCAATAGTCAAATTAAAACATGTAGCAAGGGGTTATCTCATGCTTTTAAACACATACAGATATATTTCCTCATACTAATATGAAAACATTTCATTTCATAAGCATTTTCATCAAACACTTCCCATTCTATAGAAATACATTTCATTTCAATCAATACAATTCACATTTTCATTTCAAAAATAAGGGAGTCTAGATTACTCTACCTTAACCATTTGCTCCTCTCTTGACCAAGGCTTTCCTCTTTCCTTTTTGATTTGCCCTCACAAATCACTTCCTGAGAAACAACTCAAGTTTCATACTAATTCTCTTCAGATATGCATCTATGCAACTAAGACTTTAGCGTTCCTCTATAGGTTTTCTCCAAATTTCCCTTAGAAGATTTGATAACTTAGCTACCTTCCCCTTTCCCTTTCTATTTTCATGTTATCTATCACCCAACATATGAAATTCTCATGTATGATGACATTCTGAACCTTATTCTGACTAAAATTAGGGGTTTCCAAGCTTAATTCTTGTTTTAACAATCATTTTTCACATCAAGGGGCTACCAGTCGGCTGCTAGGAAGCTAGCAGTTGGTTGGTTGCTCTTTGGAAGGCTGCCAGTCGACTGTCGTAAAGTTGGTAGTTAGCTGGTGGCTTTATGGAAATCTAGGTTTCACAAGACATTAGCCTACTAGTCGACTATTAAAAGGCCACCAATCGACTGCTAGGCATAAATATAGACCCGACAGTCGACTGATGAGGCTACCAATCAATTGCTGCACCTCTGTATTAGTTTCTAGGTTTGTTAAGAAAACGACAGTCTATCGGTACATGTTGGCAGTCGGTTGTTATATTCTTTGACAATTTAAAAACTCTGGTTTTCACTAATTTACAATCCAGATTCCACCCCATTCCAGTTTTAAAATGCTTGAAATTAGTTTCTAATTATTTACCTCTAAATCCTAACCATTTTTAAGTCCAAATATCCATCATACAAGTGAATTCATACATTCAAAATCTGGTGAATAGTGAAGTCTAACTTGAAAATTCTTATTCAAGCCTAGAAAATGCTAAATGAAAGTTAAAAGCTCTAGCATGTTGGTCTAGAAACCTTTTCCTAACTTCCTATAACCTTAAAATTAGTTCTTCTGCTCAATAGACCTAGAAATTTGAAAATACCCCAACTCTGCCATTTTTGCTTTCTTTTCTAATTTTAGTCGATTTAATGCTTTTTAGTGGAAGAAATCTATTCCTTGATGATGACTAATATGTTTACTAAGCTATAAGTGAAGATTCCTTACCTCAAATTTGGTTATAGAAGAATTTCCATTTACTTCCCTTCCCTTTTCTCCTCTGCTTGTGAGGTTCCTTTGCTTCTTAGGGGTGGAAATGCATTGGTAGGAAGGTAATGTTGCACAAGGAGGGGTCAAAAAGGATGGCATGGTGGAAAGCTTTAGGGACCATCTTGTAAAAACATGAAATTTGCATTTTAGTCCTTCTCATTGGAATCCCAAATTCCTTATTTCATTTAAGTCCTTTTTTCTTAAATCCTCAAATTTCTTGCTTCATTTTAAATCCTTGGAGAAAGTTTTCAAAATTATCCTCAATGGTAATAATTTCAAGGAAACGGGTATTGTAATAACTACAATAACCCACAACTCTTAGATTACCATAAAATTCCCTAAGATGGGTATCTTTACCAGTGCTACTTCTACTTCTAGTAAGATTTGATATCTAGGCATTTGATACACACCAGCATTTATATAATACATATATGCCCGTAAAACCCCTTTAGCCTATGGTTCCTTTTAAGTTAATTAAGGACCATAATATATAAAAATCATAATAATGGTGTGTTACTGATGTGCTTGCTACCAGTGCAACTACACCTAAGGCAGTGAACCTATTGATGCAATCTAGCGCAATGGTGAATATCAAGGTCATATCCCACAGGAACAGAAAAGCCCAGAGTTACTACTTGTTCTATGTTATCTAGCCTGGTAATTAAAGCGATTGATTTTTAACTAAACTAATGTCTAACTACAAGCAATAATAACTACTAGTGACAGTGAATGAAAAGGAAATGTTTCAAGACAAGAAAAGCAAACCCATTGGGGACCTGTACTAGTTAGCAAACACATAAAGGGTAATGGACTATTGAATCTAATGATGCTACTTGTGAGTGAATTCTAAGTTAAATTCAATTTCCCTCTCGAGACAATTAAATTTCTTAATCTAAGAATCTACCATTGGAATCTCTTCCTAATGATTGATTTCAGATTAACCTTATTGTTCTAATTCACCACTATTAAGAATAGCTACTCTTTAATCCAGTAATTAATTAACCTCATCTCTAAGTGAAAATTAACTGTTCTCTGCGATTAGGTTCCAATTTCAGTTATCATTTCTCGATTTGAAAAAGAAATATAATTATCTTCACAATGACGTCTCGTAATGAAAACTTAAACAATACATGCACAATCGCCAAGAAGATCACAGCATCAAAATCAACATCCCTACAAATTAAAATAGAATACCAACACATTCAGGAACCTCAATGGATTTTACAAATTTAGCCACACATAATAACAGATAATTCCAATAGATAATCCATTAGATAATCAATTATATAGGAGATAAAATAGTAAAAATTATGCAAGTCTTGTCTTCTCAAATGCCCAATGGTTACTATACATAATGGTCGCTGAAAAACCACTAAAAAAGGACCAAAAAATTTCTGGAAAAGTGAGATTTTCAAATTGCCCAATGGAAGCCTTCAAGGGTCGGGTTACAAAATAGGTCGAATCTTGAGTTCTCAAATATCTGACAGAAAATAGCTGTAATGGTAGCCAGAGGGCTGGGGAAAGGTCACGAACGAGGGGTCGAGTGACGGAGGAATGATTTTTGACTGTAGATTAGATGGAAAATGCCGAACAGGTTCAAAATTCCAACCGTGTTGCGTCTTGGGTCTATCTCCGATCTCCCGATTTGGGACATTGCGGTGGCTGGTGTGCTGACGAAAGATTGCGGTTAAGTTGCCTAAAGTTGTAGGGATAGCCACGGATGGTGGGTTAGCCAAAAAATGCCACAAAAAAGATACAAAGTCGAACAAGTTGTGAATCGGGTCGCATGGGTTGCTGGCCAAAACTCCACGGTTTTACGACTTTCTGAAGGTTATGAATGACGACGGTGTCTCGCTCATCATCCCCTGTCACTGGAGTGAAGTCGTGCCACCACGAAGCTCTGCCCAGAAGGATTGTTTCATAGTTCAAGCTCTCGGCTCTCTCTCTCGTGCAATGCAGGATAGGTCTACTGTTCTAAGCCTTTTCCTTCTTTTTTTTTTTTCCAAATTGTCACCGAATCCCCTCATTTTTGCCCGATTCACCTACTTTTAAGGCCCGATAAGGGCATTAGCTCAGCCCAATAAACAAAATTGGCTCGAATGGTCTATTTTGGGTGCTCTAAAGGCTGTCCAAGCCTAAAATTGCTCTATTTGCTGATGATGACTTAATAAAATGCCTGAAAATGAAAATTATGCAAACTTAGGTATTTTTAGAATAAAATTACATAAAATGCTCATAAAATGGACCATTAACATCAAGCAAATATGTATAAAATAAGACACATCAAATCACCCTACACTTAAGATTTTGCTTATCCTCAAGCAAACACTAACTCAGTCTTTAAACAAACACTATAGTTTCTCAAAAATCATATCTAAACCACATTTAATGCCACCTAACACATCCCAAGTGAAAATCAATCATAAATCAAATTACACAAGCTTAACATAGGATACAAATAATAACAACGCATACACAACTTAACCTGCAATTCAATAACAAAAATTTAAGAACCAAAGCTTCACAGGTATCACTCAAATTACTCAAAGTATATAAGGGTAAAGTACAAATCCCTCAATCCATTTTTACAAGAATTTTCCTACTATATGCTTGCTCATAAATCTCATCTCCACTACTATGAAAAATTTAATACCAACATTAAAGGGTCTTAACAAGGTTGTAATGTGATTCAGGTAAAGGTGAGGAACATTTTTGGGAAGAAGTGATAGATATGCTAGAACTCATGCAATTTCAACATGATGAAGACTCAAAGGATTAAAAGTAGCAAAGTGTTAAACAAAAAAATTTTCACTAAGTTTTCAATGAAACAGGAGATGCTCAAAGAGTAACATATCCAATGAGAAAGAGAATAAAGACTGCTCTTCATAAATATGTATATATATTTTCTTTCTTTTTTTTCTCTTTTTTTTAAATGCAATCTTGCTACTAAAAAACTTTGGATTGAAGGGAGCATTTGAAGAAAAGACTTAGCGAATTATCATCCATCAAGAAAATGCACTTTATTCCAAATATGAATAGTAAATCACACAATTTTCAGCATATAGGGTGAAAAGACAACGATGTAAGAAAAATGAATATGAGGAGAAAAGGTGCAAAAAGTGAAGAAAATGTCAAGGCTCAATTGTGGCCAACTAAGGAAAACACAAAGGGTGGGCTTTTTGGCCAAAAGTAGTGTATCCTAAGTTACCCAAATCATTTCTTAAAATTCAACAATTCATGCAACCTGAACAAGCATTACAGAGCAAGTTATAAAGACAAAATCAAGCAAAATGCATACTCAAACAAGAAATTCTAAAGCATACTTGTAATGAATGCTCAAAATAGGCTCAACTCTCACATTTGGAGTGTGATAAAATTACATATGGTTCTAACAATATTTCCATATGAATTCTCAATTAAGTTGTTCATGCAAATTGCAATATCCACATCCTAAATCAAAATTGAACAATTTGAAGAATAACTAAGTAACATTGGTATGACCTGGCCTAGATGACGCATTAGACATCACTAATTGTTTTCCAACACAAATTAATGGAAACCATTCTTGTCAATTCAAAAATTGAACTATAAATGCTCCAAAGGCAAACAAAACTTAAGTGCATAACATCAAGTAAAAGTCAAGTATCATATCCTATATCCACTATCAAAATAAATATAGCATCAGAAATATGCAGCATTAAAATAATAAATACCCACGCCACACTTGAGAAAGACACTGCCCTCAGTGTACAACAAAGGGAATAGCACAGAAGTAAAAGCATAAAGTATAGCAATAAGCAAAGCTAATCCAAAATCTTAATGTACCTCAAAAATATGAAAGAGAAGAAAATAGACAAAAAATAAAATAACACAAATAAAGTAAATAATAAAAAAATTGCTTCTTTTTCTTTGAGTCTTTTGGTCAGACTTGTTCCTTCTATCAATCTTACAGGTAAAGCACCATGTGCACTCGTTCCTTGACCTCCAATAAGTTTCCATAGTAGTGGTTCAATTGATATCCCTTGACTTTGAAATCTCATTTGTCAGGATGATGCACTTCCACTGTGCCATAGGGAAAGACTTGCTTGATCAAAAATGGTCCTGACCATCGGCTCTTAAGCTTTCCTTAAAAAAGATAAAGATGTAAGTTATAAAGTAATACCCTATCTCCAACCTAAACATTTTTAGAGCCATGCAGCCTTTGATCATGCCAGTTCTTGGTTTGAGCTTTGTAAATGGAAGAGTTTCCACAAGCACAGTGGCGCCATTCTTCTAACTCATTCAGCTGTTATAACCTCTCTTTACCTGTAGAAATAACATCAAGATTACATGTTTTAAGGGCCCAAAGTGCCTTGTGTTCTAATTTAACAGGTAAATGATAAGTCTTTCCATATACTAGCCTATATGGTGTAAATCCAGTAGAAGTTCTATAGGCTATCCTAAATGCCCATAATTCATCATCCAATTTGGATGCCCAATTATTCCTACTCACCCCCACAATTTTCTCTAAGATTCTCTTTAAACCCCTATTAATTACCTCTACTTTCCCACTGGTTTGTGAGTGATAGGTTGTTAAAAACTTGTGAGATACCCCATAATGTTTAAGTACTTTCTCAAGTTGGGAGCTACAAAAATGGGTCTCTTTATCACTAATCAGTGCCCTGGGTGTACCAAACCTAGCAAAATTTTTTTAAGGAACCTAGTCACTAGCCTAGCATCATCAGTGGGGAAAGCATAAGCTTCTGGTTACTTAGAAAGATACTCAACAGCCACAAGGATATACTTATTACTTGATGAGGAAGGAAAAGAGTCCATGAAGTTAATGTCCCAAACATCAAAAATTTCAACCACTTGCACACTTGTTTGGGGCATTTCATCACAGGCAGTGACATTACCTAACCTTTAACAAGCATCACAAACCTGGACATATGCTCTAGCATCTTGGAATATGTTTGGCTAATAGAACCCTACCTCAAGCACCTTCCTAGCAGTGTGGTTTGCAGCCTGGTGGCCTCCCGTTGGTCCTTCATGGCAATGCCTCAAAATTTGGCAAATTTCCTCCCATGTATGCCTCGCCTGATTACCTGATCTGCTCAAATACAAAACAGGAAAGGATCTTCTCAAATGTAGTATTTCAACTCAGCAAAGAATTTCTTCTTTTGCTGAGTAGTCATACCCTTTGGTAAAACCCTTGCAACCAGATAGTTAGCATAATCACAAAACCAAGGGAAATTAGTACATACCTGAATTGCCTCCAAATGCTCATCTGAGAAGTTATCATCAATGGCCCTCTCATTTAAGGCCTCCAAGTTTGGATTCTCCAACCTTGATAGGTGATTTACATCCAAGTTCTCTGCATCTTTCTTGTCCTTGATCTCTATCAAATTCTTGCAAGAACAAAATCTATCCAATGATTCTATGCTTAGCATCATGCTTACCAAAAAAATATGTCAAGGCTAAATGATCCATGTAGACGACGGTCTTGGATAGCACCAAATAGCAACAAAATTTGTCGAAAGCATAGACCATTGTAAGCAACTCCTTTTCAATAGTGGTATAGTTCTCTTGGGCATCAGTCAAGGTCTTGCTAGCATAATAGATTAGCTAACATTTTTTATCAATCCTCTGACCTAACATAGCTCCAACTGCAAAGTCACTAGCATCACACATTAATTCAAAAGGCAACCCCTACTTAGGTGAATCATAATAGGGGTTGTGGTTAGTTGTTCCTTTAGTAACTCAAATGCATGCAAACAATTAGTATCAAACACAAAAGGCACATCCTTGACAAGAAACTTAGTTAAGGGCTTAGCAATCTTAGAGAAATCTCAATAAATCTCTTATAAAAACCAGCATGCCCTAAGAAACTCCTAATAGCCTTAAAAGAACTAATGGGTGGTAGTTTTGATATAGTCTTAACCTTAGCCTTATCTACCTCCATCCCTGCATGTGATATCTTATGCCTAAGAACAATCCCCTCTCTCACCATAAAATGACACTTTTCCCAATTAAGAACTAAGTTTACTTCTATACATCGTGCAAGCATACACTCTAAATTAAGTAAATAATGATAGAAGAGCTACCAAAAACTAAGAAGTCATCCATAAAAACCTACATAGACTCCTCGATCATGTCATTGAAGATCGCCATCATGCACTATTGAAAAGTAGCCAGTGCATTGCATAGTCCAAAAGGCATCCTCCTAGGCAAGTAAAAGTAGTATTCTCTTGGTCTTGAGGTGCCATGGGAATCTAAAAATAACCTAAAAAACCATCAAGAAAGTAATAAAACATATGACCTACCAAACATTCAAGCATTTGGTCAATGAAAGGAAGAGGAAAATGGTCTTTCCGGGTTGCATCATTGAGCCTTCTGTAATCAATGCAAACCTGAAAATCTGTTACTGACCTTGTGGGTATGAGCTTATCCTTCTCATTCTTGATCACTGTCATGCCACCCTTCTAAGGTACAACCTGCACAGGACTTATCCAAGAGCTATCAGAAATAGGGTAAATCAAACCTGAATCAAGAAGTTTAATTACCTCCTTTTTCACCACTTCTTTCATGTTTGGGTTCAATTGTCTCTGTGACTGCACCACTAGCCTATAGCTATCCTCCATCAAAATCTTGTGTGAGCAATAGCTGGGATTAATCCCAAGAATTTTTTCCATCTTGTAAGTGAAGGCCTTGGGGTATTTCCTAAGAGCGGTCAAAGTTATCTCCCTCTCCTCAGGAGTTAAGTCAGTTGCTATAATTATTGGCAACTTCTCTGCCTCATCCAGATAGGTGTAGCTTAAGTGCTTAGGTAATTAATTCAATTTCAGGGCTGAGGGATCCTCAATTGAAGGTTTCACCTTCTGCACCTCTAACCTGTTAAGAGAAGCAAAAGGTTCAAGAATTTCTTTGGGCTTAATGACAAAGAAATGAGCTAGTTGTTCCAACACTTGCTCATTGGACAACTCATCCTCATCTTCTTGTAATGCCACATATAAAGGGTTAGCAAGTAAAAATTCCTACAATTCAGACTCAACCACATCATCCAAGACATCCATAGAATATATAGTATCATCATGATCTAAAGATTGTCTCTTAGAGGTAGCTAAGTCAAAAGTAACAGTCTCATCCCCTACTCTAAGTTTCAACTTCCCATCCTAAACATCTATAATAACCCTAGATGTTGCAAGGAAAGGCCTACCTAGAATCAAGGTTACGCTACTCTCACCCTTCATATCCATCACAACAAAATCAAAAGGAAATATAAATTTATCAACTTTTACATGTACATCTTCAATTATACCTCTAGGATATTTAATAGTTTTATTATCCAATTGTATATTCATCCTAGTAGGCTTTGGCTCACTCAATCCTAGTCTATCAAACAAGCTAGTAGGCATCAAATTTATGCTAGCTCCTAAATTAGCTAAAGAATCCATAATAGATAGTTTACTAATTACATAAGGTACATTAAAACTCCTTGGATCACGCTTTATAATAGGTAGCTTGTTTTGTAGGATTACTGAGTACTCCTTATTCAGTTTCGCTAGCCCCAAATCCTCTAGTTTCCTCTTGTTGCTCAATATTTCCTTCAAGAACTTTACATAGCAAGGCATTTGCGAAATAGCTTCAAAAAAAGGAAGGTTAATCCTTAACTGTTTAAATAAATCAAGGAACTTAGCACACTGATGATTAACCTTCTCCTGCTTCAGTGTAGCTAGATATGGAATAGGTGGTTGGTACTCTTTTACAAAACTCTTCTTGTCCTCAACTTGCGTCAACTTATTTATCTCAAGTTCTGGCTCCTTACTGACTATTACATCCTACACATCAATATTATCATAATTAGTTAAAAGTAAAGGACCAGATACTTGCTTACCTAATCTCAGAGTAATAGCCTTGTAATGCTCTCTTAGATTAGACTCTGTGGTGTTGAGGAACGTCCCTAGCTGTCTCTTAGCCAACACCTTAGAAATTTGGCCTGTTTAGTTCTTCAAGTTCTGAATAGAGGCCTGTTGTTTCTAAGGGCTGTGTTCATTTACTAGAACTTGCTCTTTGAAGTGGACACAAACTTCATGATCAATTCCTCCATGTTAGGATTCTTCTCTTGCCTTTAAGGAAATTGATTTGGAGCAGCTTGCTGCTGGGGTTACTGCTAGTGCAACCGCTGAAAGCCTGGTAGACCCTGGCTACTATTATTTCTTAATCCAAAATTTAGATAATTCCTCCACCCAATCCAACATCTGCTCCTAAAT
Organism: Senna siamea; assembly: GCA_031216115.1. Classification (NCBI taxonomy): domain Eukaryota; kingdom Viridiplantae; phylum Streptophyta; class Magnoliopsida; order Fabales; family Fabaceae; genus Senna; species Senna siamea. Next base: position 29,055,050 of record CM062361.1, on the reverse strand, counting down.
TTTAAGAGATGTTTGTTAATTTTAGTTAATTGCTTGTGTATGTTGCATTTTTGTTATGTTAGCTTGCATATAGTTGCATGAGTGCAAGAATTGGACTAGAAATGAGTGAGAAAATTCACTAGAATGAAGAAAAGGACTAAACTGAAAAGTAGAAAAGTTTAGGTATGACAATCACAATTTTGGCCAAAAGGATTAATGTAGCTAACAAACTTTTATAATTCTCCAGCCAATGGGTTAGGGACAAAATGGTAATTTAACATATAGTTGGAAGAATTATCATTTTGGATCGAATGGTCGGGAATTGGGAGAAGAATTGCAAAGGGTCGGGTCACCTATAAATAGGTGAACACCTTAGAACCCTTCCATTTCATCTGAATCTTGAGTTTCTAGAGAGAGAGATTATAGATGAGCTAGAGAGAGAAACTAAAGGAAAAAGTAGAGAAGCTCACTTCCAGCAAGATTTGAGGTCAGAAAAGTGATTAAGAAGGTGTCTACAACATTAACCAGCATCCAAACATTTTTTAAACACAGATTAAGGTAGCATAATAACCCAATCCCTTTATTTCAGAGTTTACTATTCATACTATTGAAATTTGTGAAATTGAACTTGTTTGAAAGAAAAAGGGATTACAAACTACATTTTTATTGTTTTTAATCACTATTGAGTGTTTTTAACCGATTGAAAATACTTGTGCATGCTTAAAATTTCTTATGAAAAATGGGTTTTTCAGCTTGAACGAAAATGAATTTTAATATCAGATTTGGACAAGATTACATGATGTTTTGGGCTATTTTCTTGTGTTAAATGTTGCTAAGGAGTTTATCTTGAGTTCATCAATTTTAAAATGGGTTTAGAAACAAGGTTTTGGATTGAAAATTTGGGTTAATGGCAATTCATAAAATAGAGCAAGACGCAGCAGCCGACTGCCATGGTGCAGCAGTCGACTGTCGTGCTCTTGATGTGCCCATAAGTGTATACAGAATGCTAGCAGTCGACTGCTGGGCACCTAAAAGTCAACTGCCATGCTGTTTATTTTTCCAAAAATGCCCAAAAATAGAGCAGCTAACTGCCCTAACCCAGCAGTCAAATTTCAGGCCCAACAGTAAGCCAATAGTTGACTGCCGGCACCTAGTAGTTGACTGATAGCTCTATGTTTGGAAATTTGAAAATTTAGACAGAATGTAATCAGTCAACTTACAATGTGATATCAGTCGACTGCCACCTTTTGTGATGAAAAGATGAACTTAATGACATATTTGAATGATATCTAGCCCAAAAACTAAATCCAAACTAGAGATTAAACTCAAATTACAAGCAAGGTAACATATACTTTGAATGTAAATGAGAAAGAGCATGAAAGTGATGAAAATTAAAAGGAAAGAGCAAGAATGCATAAGAGAAATGAAATTTTTATTTGTAATATATGTATTTGTGGTAGATAGGTTCATATCTAAATGACTAATTGCTGATATGGGATAGTGATTAGACATTCCACGATTATCGTGATAGTTGAAAATTACAAGTTAGTGACTTATTGGCCAAAGTAAATGAACAGTCACATACTTAGAATTTACAGAACTATAGTATGCACTGATTCACCCATATATATATGTTTATGAATAGCATTTTGAGGACCCCAATATGTACTTAATGTGTGGGACCCAGAGTTGGGGACCTTATGGTACTTGGATCCACTGGAGGACACTCTAGAATGTACACAAATGTTATATGCAGTTGAGGACTGCCAGGCAGAGTTGCCACAGTACATATGCAAAAACATATAGTGGTGCACATGTTGCCCCTCCAGATTTCTCTTATTATGCAATTATATGATGATGATGATGATTGGTAGAGGCCAATCAGAAGTGATCTTATTTCCTTATTGCTCTTTATGTTATGATGAAAGTTATATGAATGATGCTATGTTACCTATATGTTTGATGAACTGATATATATATTATCAGTTAAGTTTATGCATGCAAGTATGCATGTTAAATGAAATGTTATACAGGAGTTTACGGTGGTACAAACTAGCTGTTTTGAAAATTGGTTATTAATGCTACTGAGATTGATTCTCATAAAAATGTTGGTTTGTATCAGATGCCTAGGTTCTAGATAGTACTAGAAGTGGAGGTGGAAGTGGTGGAGATACCCTTCCTAGGGTATTTTTCAGTGATTTATAAAGTGTAGGTTGTGTGTATATAGGAAGTTCCTCCCACACCTTGAAAATGTAAGGTTCTAAGAAAGTTTTTGACATGCCCCATACCCTGAATCCTCGTGATATTTTGGTAAAAGGATCAGGAGAATAGTTTTGATGTATAGGATAAGGGCATATATGTATTAGGATATGTGAGCTAGGAATCCACTAGCTATTTTTGTTAAATGGGTATGAGTGGTAGGTTTGTTGTCTCCTTACCTTAGCTAACACTCTCACATATCCATAGATATATGTCTAACGAATGATATGTATACACTGTAAATGAATGTTGATGTATATGAATATATGTATGCATATGTATATTATTTTAACTAATATGTTTTAATTTTTGCTGTGTAACGTGTGAGATCCCGAGTGTAGTAACCCAGACCAATAATACTCATTACTTTGCTTAATGAATAATTAAAAATGGACTCAGGTAAAGGAAGTAGTAATTCACTAATCTTATAGTATATTGTTTATATTATTTAAATAACTTAAAAAGGAAATGTAGGATTGGTGGGTTACATTGAGTTAGTATCAGAGCACTACTACCACGGCTAGTTAGAACTAGCTCGATAGTGAAAGGGTGGATTCCTCAGGATAGAGACTAATGCAGGGTAGTTAGTTGAGCCATGGCAGTTGACTGGCTTGTATTATGTTTTGACTTAAGGAATGAAGTATTAGGTTTGTGTAGATGATGTTTCTGAATGGTGCCATATGATCTCTTATAAATATTATGTTATTGAGATTGATCACCTCGATAATGTTTGTTTTGTAGAGTGAATTATGGCCCCACCTAAGAGAAATACTGGTAAGGAAAAGGAAGTGAAGACTAATATGGAAAGAGTAATGCAAGTCATGATGGGAGTGGCAGAGACTATAAGGCAACCAACTGTTACATATGCTCAACAGGCTACAACCGCTACTTAACAAGCTGCAGCTACGGCTGAAGCACTTAGACAATTCCAAGAAAATAGACCAGTAAATCTCAACCCAAATCCTGACATTAGACAAGTGAGGAACCAAGCCTATAATGGTTGGTATGAATTTTAGAGAAATAATCCTCCTTCCTTTAGGGGTGAGTTTAACCCACAAGTGGCTATAGAATGGTTGCGAGAGATGGAAAAATTGTTTGAGGTCGTAGGGAATACGGATGAACAAAAGGTATTGTTTGCTACTCACATTCTTGTTGGGGAAGCATAATATTGGTGGAGAGGAGCAAAACAATTACTGGTAACTCAAGGGACCCAGATCACCTGGGAAGTTTTTAAAAGAGTGTATCTGGAAAAGTATTTCCTTGAGAACATGAGAAACCAAAAAGAAATTGAATTCATGCAGTTAAAGCAGGGTAGTATGACTTTTGAGGAGTATTTAGCAAAATTTTAGGCACCGTCTAAATTCTCTTCTTATTTGGAGCATCATCCAAATGAGACATGGAAAGCATTACATCTAGAAGCTGGGTTGAGATCGGAGCTAAAGAATGTTGTTGCTCCATTTGAAATTAGAAACTTTGCTATGTTAGTGAACAAGTGTCGCATTGTTTCTCAGAACCTAGCTGAAATAGAGAAAGAAAGAAAGAGAGCCAATTTCATTAAAATAAAACAACCAGGATCCTTTAGAGGAAGGGATAGTAGAAATGAGGGAAACCAGAAGGGAAAGAAGCCTGTAGTGAGACAGGCAGTACCCAATGCTTGTCCAAAGTGTGGGAAAAGTCACGGAGGACCTTGTAGATTCCAGACGGGTGTGTGTTATAAGTGTGGCAAACCAGGTCACTTCATTAAAGATTTCCCCGAGTGGAAGAACTCTACTGAGCCCATAAGACCTCCTACTATGGGAAGAGTTTATACTCTCAAAGGTAAAGACGTGGTTCAGTCCGATGATTTGATAAAAGGTAAATGTTTGATAAATGGTATATCTTTAATTGTATTGTATGATTCTGGTGCCACTCATTCTTTCATTTCTTGTGAATGTGTGGAAACATTGAGTTTACCTTTATTTAAATTGTCCCATGAGTTATTTATTTCTACCGCCACAAGAGAGCGGGTATTAACTTCTTTGGCCTGCTTAAATTGTTCCCTTGTTGAAAATAAGCCCTTCATTGCTGACCTTATTTGTTTACCTTTGGTGGGATTGGATATTATTCTTGGGATGGATTGGTTGTTTGCGAACAATGTAGTCTTGGATTGTTCTAAAAAATCTTTGAATTTTATAGATGCCATGTTGGTAGTTAGGAAAATTAAGGAAGAGACCCAAAGAACTAGTTTTCTGTGTTCTTCTAAAGTTGAACATCGGCATAAACTTAGTGCTATTCCTGTAGTTTTTGAATTTCCAGATGTCTTTCCCAATGAAATTTCAAGTCTTCTACCTGAAAGAGAGATAAAATTTTCTCTAGAATTGATTCTTGGCACGGGACCAATTTCTATAGCACCTTATAGAATGTCTCCCTTAGAGTTAACTGAATTGAAGGTGCAGATAGAGGATCTTTTGGGGAAACAGTATATTAGACCAAGTGATTCACCTTGGGGAGCACCAGTTCTGTTTGTAAAAAAGAAGGATAGAATTATGAGGTTATGTATAGATTATAGACAACTAAACAAAGTAACTATGAAGAATAAATACCCACTTCCTAGAATAGATGACCTGTTAGATCAATTGAGAGAAGCTACTATGTTTTCTAAAATAGATTTTAGGTCAGGGTACCATCAAATTAGAGTGAGAATAGAAGATATACCTAAGACAGCCTTCAGAACTAGATATGGGCATTATGAATTTTTGGTAATGCCATTTGGATTAATGAATGCTTCAGCTATTTTTATGGATTACATGAATCGTAGCTTTAGACCCTACCTAGATCTATTCGTGGTAGTGTTTATTGATGACATTCTTGTATATTCTAAGAGTAGTGAAGAGCATGAACATCATCTTAGAATTGTATTACAGTTACTTAGGAAAAAGCAATTGTATGCAAAATTAGAAAAATGTGAATTCTGATTAGAAGAGGTGAAATTCTTAGGTCATGTAATCACTAGAGATGGAGTAACAATAGATCCCAGTAAGATAGAAGTTGTAATTAGTTGGGAGAGACTCACAACAGTGACTGAAATTCAGAGTTTTCTTGGACTAGCAGGGTATAATAGGAGATTCATTCAAGGGTTTTCACAAATTGCATTGCCCTTGACTAGATTGACTAGGAAAGATATTCCTTTTGTGTGGGATCACAAATGTGAAGATAGTTTTCAACCTTTAAAAGAAAAGTTGACCACAACACCTGTCTTAATAATCTCTGATCCCTTAGGAAATTTTGAATTGTATTATGATGCATCCAAGAAGGGACTAGGATGTGTCTTGATGCATAATGGGAGAGTTGTCGCATATGCCTCTAGATAATTAAGGCCTTATAAAAAAAATTACCCTACCCATGATTTAGAATTAGCGGCCATAGTGTTTGCTTTAAAAATTTGGTGACACTATTTGTATGGGTTGAGGTTTGAGGCATTTAGTGACCACAAAAGTCTCAAATATCTCTTTGACCAAAAAGAATTAAACATGAGGCAAAGAAGATGGATGGAATTCTTAAAGGATTATGATTTTGAATTAAAGTACCATCCAGGAAAAGCTAATGTAGTGGCAGATGCACTAAGTCAGAAATCTTTCCACATAGCTCAACTAATGATAAATGAAATGAACCTGATAGAGAAATTTAGAAATATGAACCTATCCACAATGGTGTTACCAGATAGGATATATTTAAGTTAGTTAAAAATTGAGAATTACCTTAGAACTCAAATATTAGAAGCTCAAAGAGATGATGAATTCTTAAAATTCCTAAAGGACCCAAAAGAATTCAAAAGAGGTATCGATGGGGTAGTAACCTTCCAAGATAGGATTTATATCCTAGATTCAGGCGGACTGAGGGATATAATTCTAAAAGAAGCCCATAAGAGCAACTATACTATTCATCCTAGTAATACCAAGATGTATCAAGATTTGAAGAGGAAATTATGGTGGCCAGGCATGAAAAAGCAAAAATCTGAGTATGTTGTTAGATGCCTAGTGTGCTAGCAGGTGAAAATTGAACATCAGAAACCTACAAGACTACTATAACCTCTTGAAATCCCTGAATGGAAATGGGATAATATTTCTATGGATTTTGTTATAGGTTTACCAAAAACTCAATTGGTAAATGACGCAATCTGGGTGATTGTGGACAGACTAATCAAATCTGCACATTTCCTACCCATTAAAATAAATTTCTCATTAGATAAGTTGGCCCAATTGTATATACGAGAAATATTAGGACTCCATAGAGTTCCTACTAATATAATATTTGATAAAGACCCTAGGTTTACTTCTAGATTCTAGAGAGCCCTACAGGAGGCTTTTGGTACTAAACTTAGTTTTAGTACTACTTATCATCCACAAAATGATGGGCAGACTGAAAGAACTATTCAGACTCTAGAAGATATGCTTAGAGCTTGTACATTTGTGCAAAAAGGGAATTGGGATAGAAATTTACCTTTAGTGCAATTTGCCTACAATAATAGTTTTCACTCTAGCATAGGAATGACTCCTTATTAAGCCTTGTATAGAAGAAGATGTAGGTCACTCTTGTGTTGGTTTGAGGTAGGGGAGAGACAACTACTAGGGCCCGAATTAGTTCAACAAACCACAAATCAAATTAATATAATTAAAGAAAGGATGGCTAAGGCCCAAGATAGGCAGAAAAGTTATGCTAATAAAAGGAAAAGACCATTAGAATTTGATGAAGGAGATCACGTTTTCTTTAAAATTTCTCCTATTACTGGTATTGGCAGGGCTATTAAGTCCAGAAAGTTGAGCCAAAGGTAATTGGACCTTTCCAAATCTTGAAAAAAGTTGGCCTTTTGCTTATCAAATTGCTTTACCCCTATTTCTATCCAATCTCCACGATGTGTTTCATATCTCTCAACTTCGAAAATATCTTCTCGATCCTTCACATATTCTTGATGCCAGAACAGCATAATTAAAGGATAATTTGACTTATACACCAAGACCTTTAAAGATTATTGGTATTGAGACTAAATAATTGGGAAATAAAACTATTCTTTTAGTGAAAATTTTATGGGATCAAACGTCGCCACAATAGGCAACTTGGGAAAAAGAAGAGATGAGAAGAAATTTTCTAGAGTTATTTGTATAGGTACATATAAATTTTGAGGACGAAATTTCTTAAAAGGAGGGGAGAAATGTAACATCCGCTCCTAAATTTTGAGAGATGTTTGTTAATTTTAGTTAATTGCTTGTGTATGTTAGCTTGCATATAGTTGCATCAGTGCAAGAATTAGACTAGAAATGAGTGAGAAATTTGACTAGAATGAAGAAAATGACTAAACTGAAAAGTGGAAAAGTTTAGGTATGACAATCACAATTTTGGCCAAAAGGATTACTATAGCTAACATAATTTTGTAATTCTCTTGCCAATGGGTTAGGGACAAAATGATAATTTAACATATAGTTGGAAGAATTATCATTTTGGACCGAATGGTTAGGAATTGGGAGTAGAATTGCAAAGGGCCGGATCACCTATAAATAGGTGAACACCTTATAATCCTTCCATTTCATCTGAATCTTGAAATAACCCAATCCCTTTATTTCAGAGTTTACTGTTCATACTATTGAAATTTGTGAAATTGAACTTGTTTGAAAGAAAAAGGGATTACAAACTACATTCTTATTATTTTTAATCACTATTGGGTGTTTTTAACTGATTAAAAATACATGTGCATGCTTAAAATTTATTCTAAAAAATAGGTTTTCCAACTTAACGAAAATGAGTTTTAATCTCAAATTTAGACAAGATTACATGATGTTTTGGGCTATTTTCTTGTGTTAAATGTTGCTAAGGAGTTTATCTTGAGTTTATCAATTTCAAAATGGATTTAGAATCAAGTTTTTGGATTGAAAACTTGGGTCAACGGCAATTCATAAAATAGAGCAAGACGTAGTAGCCGACTGCCATGGTGCAGTAGTCAATTATCGTGCTCTTGATGTGCCCAGAAGTGTATAAATAATGCTAGAAGTCAACTTCCGAGCACTTGGAAGTCGACTGTCGTGTTCTTCATTTTTCTAGAAATGCCCAAGAACAGAGCGCCGATCGCTTCGACCCAAAGAATGATCGTCGACCTAACAATAAGCTAGCAAATAACCTGGCACCTAGAGATCGATAGCTCTGTGTTTGGAAATTTGAAAATTTAGATGGAATGTAATCAGTCGACTTGCAATGTGATATCATTCGACTGCCACCTTTTGTGATGAAAAGATGAACTTAATGACATATTTGAATGGTATCTAGCCCAAAAACTAAATCCAAACTAGAGATTAAACTCAAATTACAAGCAAGGTAACATATACTTTGAATGTAAATGAGAAAGAGCATGAAAGTGATGAAAGTTAAAAGGAAAGAGCAAGAATGCATAAGAGAAATGAAAATTGTATTCTTAATATATGTATTTGTGGTAGATAAGTTCATATCTGAATGACTAATTGCTGGTATGGGACGGTGATTGGATATTTCACGATTATCGTGATAGTTGTAAATTGTAAGTTAATGACTTAATGGCCAAAGTAAATGAAAAGTCACATACTTAGAATTTATAGAACTATAGTATGCACTAATTCACCCATATATATATGTTTATGAATAGCATTTTGAGGACCCCTATATGTACTTAATGTGTGGGACCCAAAGTTGGGGACCTTATGGTACTTGGATCCACTGGAGGACGCTATAGAATGTACACAAATGTTAAATGTAGTCGAGGACTGCCAAACAGAGTTGCCACAGTACATATGCTAAAACATGAAGTGGTGCACATGTTGCCCCTCCATATTTCTCTTATTATGCAATTATATGATGATGATGATGATTGGCAGAGGCCAAGGAGAAGTGCTCTTATTTCCTTATTACTCTTTTATGTTATAATGAAAGTTATATGAATGATGCTATGTTACCTATATGTTTGATGAACTGATATATATATTATGAGTTAAGTTTATGCATGCAAGTATGAATGTTAAATGAAATGTTATACAGGATCACCCAATAGATGTATTGTTTTATGAAAAAGAATGTATAATTTTCGTATGAGTTTATGGTGGTACAAACTAGCTGTTTTGAAAACTAGTTATTAATGCTACTGAGATTTATTCTCATAACAATGCTGGTTTGTATCATATGCCTAGGTTCTAGATAGTACTAAAAGTGGAGGTGGAAGTGGTGGAGATACCCTTCCTAGGGTATTTTCCAGTGATTCATGAAGTGTGGGTTGTGTATATTTAGGAAGTTCCTCCCACACCTTGAAAATGTAAGGTTCTAGGAAAGTTTTTGACATGCCCCATAACTTGAATCCTTGTGATATTTTGGTAAAAGGTTCAGGAGAATAGTTTTGATATATAGGGTAAGGGCATATATGTATTAGGATATGTGAGCTAGGAATCCACTAGCTATTTTTGTTAAATGGGTATGAGAGACAGGTTTGTTGTCTCCTTACCCTAGCTAACACTCTCACATATCCATAGATATATGTCTAATGAATGATATGTTTACACTGTAAATGAATGTTGATGTATATGAATATATGTATACATATGTATATTATTTTAACTAATATGTTTTAATTTTTGCTGCATAACGTGTGAGATCTCGAGTGTAGTAACCCAGACTGATAATACTCATTACTTCGCTTAATGAATAATTAAAAATTGACTTGGGTAAAGGAAGTAGTAATTCAATAATCTTATAGTATATTGTTTATATTATTTAAATCACTTGAAAAGGAACTGTAGGATTGGGGGTTACACCCAGGGTTGTATGTGTTACTTATAGATTATTCTACTTTCTTGAGGCATTCCCCATGTAATATACCTGTTCAAAATCAGAAGAACCACTGTGAGAAGAAAATGAAGAAGAGGAGTTAGCAAACATACCTCCTCTATTACAATTGACACCATAATGTGGGCCACCAAAAAAATCGCAACTCAGCTATGCTGCCTACACTGGCATCTGGAGTTGGTCAATCTTCTTAGCCAAAAGCTTGACTTAAGCTGCCAAGGTTGATATAGAGTCTGACTAGTTGAGCACTTCTTGCCATCCTAGCCTATCCCTTGAGGATTGCCACTGATAGTTGTTCATGGTCATTTCCTCTATTAAATTTTGTGCCTGTTCAGGAGTTTTATTATTTAATGTACCCTATAATGTTGCATCCACCATTTGCCTTGTGATTGTATTTAAATTGCTGTAAAAAGTTTGCACCCGCATCCACATAAGCAATCCATGATGTGGGTAACACCTCAGCAAGTCTTTGTACCTCTCCCATACATCATACATACTTTCATCAGCCATTTGCACAAAGGAAGAAAATGTCGTTATGCATTTTTATAGTCTTAGTGGGTGGAAAATATTTGTACAAAAAATTTTCAGCCAAAGTTTCCCAAGTAGTGATAAAGTTAGGTGGTAAGGATTATAGCTATCTCTTTGCTCTATCTCTCAAGGAAAATGGAAACAATCTAAGCCGAATGGTGTCATTGATAGTTCCATTTATCTTGAAAGTGTCACATATCTCCAAGAAATTGGCTATGTGAGCATTTGGGTCTTCACTAGGCATTCCTCCAAATTGTACAATTTGCTGCACCATCTAGATCACATTTGGCTTGATCTCAAAATTGTTAGCTGCTATTGTAGGTCAAGTAATGCACGCCTGTGTCCCTTCCAATGAAGGTATAGCAAACTCGTACATTGTTTGATTGGCATCATCATTGTTATTTGCAACTATTGTATGATCAGGGATCTCAACTGGCTCCTCCTCTAGTACCTCAACTGGTACCTCCTCCTGAAGATGGTGTGCACGAGTCTACAACAATCATTCTAGATCTGACAGAGGGTTTACAGGTATAAGATTAGAACTCTTGGTTATAAACTACCTAAATTCAACAACAACGATATAACCCAACAACTAGATCAAAGAGTAATAAACCAAAATAAAAATAAAACAAAATAGATAAAAATCAACAACTGAAACAAAAATAAAACAAATAAAAACCAACTAAATAGCAAAATAAGTAATCAAAAATAAAATAAACAAAAGATAAAATAGAACTAATAAAATCCAATAACTGAATGAAATGAAAGAAACAATTGACTAGAAACAAAAACAAAATAGAACAAATAAAAGTGGCTAAAGTAACAAATAGCAATTTCACTTAAGTTTTCACAAAAGGTCCTTGAAAATAGTGCCAAAAACTTGATGTGCTTACTACCTGTGCAACTACACCTAAGGTAGTGAACCTACCGATACAGTCTAGCGCAATGGTGAAAATCAAGGTCGTATCCCACGAGAATAGAAAATCCTAGAGTTATTACTTATTCTCTGTTATCTAGCCTAGCAATTAAAGCAATTGATTTTTAACTAAACTATTGTCTAATTACAAGCATTAATAATTACTAGTGACAGTGAATGAAAAAGGAAATGTGTCAGGAAAAGAAAAGCAAACACATTGGGGACTTGTACTAGTTGGCAAACACAGAAAGGGTAATGGACTATTGAATCTAATGATGCTACCTGTGAGTGAATTCTAAGTTAAATTCAATTTCTCTCTTGAAACAATTAAACCTCATCTCTGAGCGAAAATTAACTGTTCTCTGTGATTAAGTTCCAATTTCAATTATCATCTCTCGATCTCAAAAATAAATCTAATTAACATTCACAACAACGTCTTGTAATGAAAACTTAAGCACTACATGCATAATTGCCAAGAAGATTGCAGCATCAAAATCAATATCCATACAAATTAAAATATAATACCAATAAGATAGGAACCCAAATGGATTTTACAAATTTAGCCACACATAACAACAGATAATTCCAATAGATAATCCATCAGACAATCAATTATATAAGAGATAAAATAGTAAAAATTATGCAAGTCCTGTCTTCTCAAATGCCCAATGGTTACTGTACATAATGGTCACCAAAAAACCACTGGAAAAGGACTGGAAAACTTCCATTAAAATGAGATTTTTAGACTGCCCAATGGAAGCCTTTACAGGTCAAGTTGAAAAATGGGTCAAATCTTGAGTTCTTGAGTACCCAACAGAAAACAGCTACAATAGTAGCCGAAGGGTAGGAGAAATTTTGCGAATGAGGGGCCAAGTGATGAAGGAATGATTTTCGACTGTAGATAGGATGAAAAAAGCCAAACTGGTTACAAAATTCCAACCAGGTCACATCTCAGGTCTGTCTCGAATCCCCTGATCTGGGGCGTTGCAGTGGCCAATGAGCTAAGGGAAGGTTATGATTGAGTTGCCTGAATTTGTAGGGACAGCCACAGGTGATGGGTTAACTGGAAAATGCCACAGAGAAGATGCGAAGTCAGACGGGTTATGTAACACCCCATAATTTAATTAGCCTAAATTAATGGTCTTTAATTAAATGGATGGAATCAATAGTGCCATTTAATTAATTAGTATGAATTACTTGCTTGCTAATTAATTAGATGAATTAGCATAAGGAAGGGAAAATTTTGCTTGCATAATTTAATTGGCCTAAAATAATGTTCTTTAATTAATTAGATGCAATTGTTTGTGTGATTTTGGTATTTAAATTAATTATGCTCTCAAATTGTAAAATATTGAATTTTGAATTACCTTTACATTTTAGCCAAATTAGATGCTTAATTTAATTCTCTAATTCTCCTTTTGAGTCACCTAGCTTAAGTGCCAAGAGAGTGGCAAACACAAGTGGCAAAATATATGTTAAATAAGTTTAAACATAAGGACACACATGAACTCAGTGGGGAAGACTAAAGTAAGCTGAGTGTAGAATTTTCCTAGAATAAGACAAACACAGTGTTATAGTGGTGCTGAATGGTGTGAATAAACACACTCCTAGATAGGTAAGTGATAAGGACAAGTGGGAATAAGCAGTACGGTTAGTGGGGAGGAATGAAAGAAAGGAGGAGAAAATGTATAGCACACATTTCCCACTTCCCTTCCCTTATGTAATCTTCAATATACTCGAGAAGGAGAGCTAACTTAAACCTTGCATGACCGTGTGCTTGCGTGACGAGGCTACACGAACTCCCTTCCTGATTGACACCATTAAGTGATAAGTTACAAGGGAAAAACCAATTTCATTCCCAACCGTGTAATTGCCAGTCGTGTACCTTACGTAATGAAGGAGATTTCATAACTTTCCTTCCTCTCTTCCTTGGTGTGAGCAAGTGGGAAGTAAAGAGAGCAAGCAAGGTGTAGTGTACCTGAAAGTATAGTTACATCTAGGATAAAACGAGGGAAAAAGGAAGGCAACGTGTCCATTACCAGAGTGAAAAAAAAAGGAGAGAGAAGAAAGGTGCAATGTCTTTGATGGCCAAATTTGCAAGTAAGAAGGTACAAGTGTAGAAATTTTTACAAGAAATACATACATCACGTGGCTATGAATAATCGAAGATGCAAGGAATAAATAGTTATTAAATATACATATGAAAGCACACGTGAATGAGGAAGAGAATGAGATTGCTTGGAATAAGAGAAGTGCAGTGTGAAAGGTGGAGTAGGAAACACAAAAACTACAAGAAAGGTGGGTTATACTAGAGGGACACGCCAAGCCATAAGGAAAAAAAAACCAATTAAAAAAAGAAAAGAGTTGCTGCATTAGATCACACATAGGGAAGGAAAATGAATTTAAATTGGTGACATACATACACCCCACACAAGGCAAGAGGAAGACGAGAGAGAACACTTCATACTTAATAGGCATGCATATGCCGCCTAAGCCAAGGGAAAAGTGCAATAGAGAGTGGAAATTAAACATAAGCACCACACAATTGGACGTGCATCCTAAAGGGACAACGAGAGTGACGTGAGGCCTAGTATGCACTCAAAAAAAAAGCTTAGGATCAAGGGAAGAGGTAGATTGGCTGAAAAGGGGAAAGAGCAAGGGGACAGTTCAAGGGGAAATCCAACTTGGTTCACCATCAAGGTAGGTTAGCAATTTATTAAGTTCTGGTTCCATGATTTAGTATGCATGTTCAATGATTTAGCTTCCATGGAACTTGAACCCTTGTCTACATTCTTGATTTAGGAGTAAAAATTTAATTGACCTTGCATGATAAAGATAGAAGGTGGCTAATGCTTAACCTTAACTTGTTATTTCCTTAAGATCATGAGAGAACTTAGATTTAGAAATCAATCCAATGGTTTGGGTTACTTGGTTTACTACTCTTAATATTGAAGTGAACTTGTGTATTCTATGATGAAATTAATGTTAATACATGTGACATATGTAACAGAGATTCCTTATCCAAAATAAATGCAAAATTTATGATTTCTAATAATAATGCATGACATTATGGGAAATTTATGATTATTAACAATAATGCATGTAATTAAAAGAAATAGTTGACTAGATTAGTGATAGATATTATTGTTATGATCAACTATAAGATTAAATTAATGACGAATATTATGGGGAAGAAATTTAGACTAAGTAAGGATAAATATTATTAGGGGAAATTATTTGTCTAGATTCATGAGAAATAATGATCTTAAGGATTGGAGACTAATAATGATGACTAATGATATGGGGAAATTATTGCTAAATTAATGGTAAATAAATATGACAAATAGGTAATGGATGCCAATAGAGAAGAAAGGAAACAAACATAGGAAAAACATAAAACGATTCACAAATTTTGAGGTATGGCTAAAAGTGCTCCACACTGGTAACCTAGGGAGGTATGGCCAAAGGTGCTCCCATGAGTGACCTAGGGAGGTGTGGCCTAAGGTGCTCCACACTCGTGATCTAGTGTCCTAATGATTTTATTTACATGGTCGAGTGTCTATGAATTACGAGGTGTGGCTGAAGGTGCTCCACATGAGTAACCTAAGGAGGTGTGGCCGAAGGTGCTCTATACTCGTGATCTAGTGTCCTGATGATTTTATATACGTGGGCGAGTGTCTATGAATTACGAGGTGTGGCCAAAGGTGCTCCACATGGGTGACCTAGGGAGGTGTGGCTGAAGGTGCTCCATACCCGTGTCCTAGTGTTCATGTAACACGCATAAGCGCTCTGATAATTTCATAATAACATCGGTAAGTTTATGAGAATATGTGTCACTTGAAAAAGAGTTGTCAAATTTTCTATTGACTTCTAAATTTATCATACAGTGCTTGCCAATTTACAATTATGTGTAATAATATGCCTAATATCAAGAATGTAGATTGAATTTTTTGGTTCTTGCACCCTAGTACATATTAGTTGATTTTTAAAACTCTGAATTGCTAAGCTAATGGGAAACTTCTGTTTCTCACTTATGTGCTAATATGTATCAGATAAGGACGCGTAGCAGGGATGCGTGGTAGCAGTTCTTTTAATTAAGTAAGATTTTTTTTTGGAATCCCCTATTTTGGGTCCTAGCTAGATCTGATTTAGAATAGGACATTATTTTGACTGTATACATGAGATGTATTTGAGGTATATAGGGAAAACAGATATGTGAAGGACCGGTCCATCCTTAATTTGTACGGGAGTCTAAGTGACAAACCTGTTGTCTCCTGACTTTCGAGGGACAGGTACTTCATATATCCGGGGACATGTCTATTATTATGTAATGGACATTACGAGACTGGTACTATTGGAATTACATGAAAGTTTAAATTTTTGCAAATTTTCACTATGTAGTATAGTATTTATTTTATTCCGCTATGCATGTAAGTTTTAATCTGAGCAAAAGATCTCGAACCTAATCCACTTAATATAATTGAATGATATAACTGCTCAGACATTAATTAAATAAAGGATAAGGATAATGTACCAAACTTATCTATTTATATCAGAATTAATGGCAACACTAGATAAGGGCATTACAGGTTATGAATCAAGTTGTGCAGGTTGCTCGCCAAAACTCCATGGTTTTGCTATTTCCCAAAGGCTATGCATAATGGCAATGTCCCACCCGTCGTCCTTTGTCATCGGAGTGAAGTTGTATTGCTGTAAAGCTCCGCCCAGAAGGATCGTGTCACTACTCAAGCTCTCGGCTCTCTCTCTCACGCGATGCAGCACGGGTCTACTGTTCCAAGCCTTTTCCTTCTTCTTTTTTTTTCAAATTGTCACGGGATCCCTTCATTGTTACTATTACTTCTACCTAAGTAAATTTAAAATTTTTACCAAGTTTATTAATTGGGTGTCATTCGGGGTCATGTTCTATACTTGGGTTCTCACTCAAGAATTGCATCAAAATTATCAAATCATATATATATAATATGCTCTAGATAAATATAAACAAAAATGTATAATTACTCATTAGTTAACTTTAATTTAATTATTAGGGTATGGAGGCAACATCCCTGCCACTCATAACCCCGTCAAATGGACTCTTGATAGTGATAATTAATCGATATACATCTAAGTTAAGACAGGCTATAAAAGAGATAATATATACTAGCCTTTCTTAAAAATCATAAAGACTAATACCAAATGAACATATGCCTATACTATTCAAAATAAATCTTTCTATGTACCCTCATGACGAGTACCTCTTCCCATGTTACCTTTATCTCCAGCCAAAGGACCTACATATCTGGTACATACCAGCACTTATGTGAGAATTTAATCTCAGTAGAAATGCAACTTACTTTGAAAACTACTAACCTGTACCACTATACTTATACAAAAAATCTCTACATTCTTTTCATCATGAAAACATAATACATATACTTTTGGGATGCAGTGCATGCAGCATATTCTCATGCCATGTGCTTACATCTATGCATGTACATTTGAACATATAAACTTTTCAATACAAGATGTTCATTCATCATCATTTTTAACATAACTTTCATCTTCAATAATCCATGGGGTAACAAACATGCATTCTCATTTAAAATATGAGCTGGAGAAACAAACATATCATATGAGTTACTAGGAGCATGCCTAACGAATGGCTCCACGTACCACTACATTCATGCATGAGTTCATCTTAACATCATATTTGCCAATTTTTCCACTAGTACTATCTGAGTCATCCCTCGGCCTGATCCGTGTACCCCTTGTTCAGTAGGTTGATATCCCTTTCGTCCCTTACAAGGCTAGTATAACTCTCTATATGGTCCCTGTCAACTTTGACAGATCAGTCCTGACCAGCGGGAGAATAACCCTTTAGTCCCTTGTGGGGCTGGTATGTTAACTCAAGGGATCACTATCTAACTCTGGACAGGTCTCATCCACTATTCTTACGCAGATTATGGCCTATGGATCACCATCCCTTTCTAATAGATCACACTTCGGTGCATTATTCTCTAACATATAGACTAGGGTGATTCGGCTTATATCTATGGTTATGCATTACTTTAAGTACGTGTTTCTTAAATGGCCTTTGGAAGATGACACTAACTTAAAGTTCACAACCATCACGAAATTTTCAAAATCATCTATGTTCATGTAGATGTTTACCCATCCTAATTCATGGCATAATCGTGGAATGCCCAATGGTCTCATACCGACAATCGGTCACTCGATCATAAGCCTATCTACCACTAATGCATATGCTTAGTATACTGTCCTCTTTCCTTTCTTTATGTTTTTTGCTCTCTTTTTTCCACTGTCACATGTATCCTTTCATCCTAGTGACATGTGAATCTTACATCTTACATGTTACCCACTACATCTCAGGATTAGATCCTTAGTTTGACTGAGATTTTGGGCTATTTATCTCTTAAAATAGGTGATTAAGTTCATTATCTAAGTCAAAGAGCTAGTAGTCGACTGGTCCCATGTTAGCGGTTAGCTGCTAGCTTACTACCCTTTTTGCCCTATCTTGGCTGAGAGCTACCAGTCGGCTACTAAAGGCTTGGCAGTTGGCTGCTAGCAAAATGGGCCCGACAATCGATTGTAGAGCGGGGTAATCGGCTGGTATCCTTCAAGAACATTTTCTGGAAAATGAAGAACATAGTAGTCGACTTCTAGGGTTTGGCAGTCGGCTGCTAGTTTTCAAAACTTATTTCTAGGTAGATGAAGAACATGGTAGTTGACTTCCAGAGGCTGGCAATCGGCTATTGGCATTCTATCTACTCTAACTCACTGCTACACTTAGAGTTTTGCTCTAAAAACATGTTTTCAAATCAATTTCTCAAGCTATGAACTCAAGAAAAATACTTAGACATTATATAGCATTTGTAACAAACCCAAAACTCAACTTAACAACACTCAAAACTAAGATTAAACCACATTTTTGCACTTAGGGCATAAACCCATTTTCACAATCAATGACAAGCATAAATGAGCATCACTATTCAGCAAGCATCACCCAATAGCAGTTAAAAATATAGAGAATGTAGGTTTAAACCCCAAAAATAACTCAAAACATTCATAAATCATATTTTCCAGCAAAGAGCTGAACATTTCAAAAAATAGGGTTTAGGTTGAGTTGCTACCTATATTTTCTGAGAAATGTGCATGTATGATGTGCTAAAAAGGTCCTTCCCTTGCTGAAGGACTAATTCCCTAGCTTCAAATCCATTCCTCCTTTAGAAATCCCTTTCCTTTTGCCCTAACTCACCACTCTCTCTACTCGCCCTTCTCTTTCTCTCTCTAAAAATTTGCTAAAGTTTGGGTTATGTTAGGATTTTAGGACTTTTGAAATATCTAATCTCCATATTTGCATTCCAGTCCTTGGCCATTTTGTAACTTTTGCCTCACTCAATTTTCCCCTTTCAATTTAGTCCTGAGTCATATTTTAACTCAGCTTTCTTTCCTTTCAACTAAGTCCCTATACTAATGCAACTCTATGCAATTAAGGCAACATACAAAAGCATTAAACTTAAATTAACAACTAACAAGCATCTTTTAATCATTTTAGGAGTAGATGTTACAATACATAGTAGGACCATTATGAGAAATAAATTCCCAGTAGCCAAACAATCCATTTTAAAACTCT
This sequence comes from Senna siamea, assembly GCA_031216115.1. NCBI lineage: Eukaryota > Viridiplantae > Streptophyta > Magnoliopsida > Fabales > Fabaceae > Senna > Senna siamea. The sequence continues at coordinate 29,035,881 of CM062361.1, read as the reverse complement.
GGTATGTACCACTTTAGTGATACGAAAAGCATTTCTACATTCTTTACTTTATAACACAACTTATTCTATTGGGATGCAATATATAAATTAGATATGCATGTATGGCATGTATTCATGAATATGAAAAATAATAGTTCACCACATATAGTATTTATACAGTATACTATCATCATACAAGTATCATGAACATAATTCCATTTCATTCATAAATGAACTGAATCACATTCCATTAATGATAATTCCCATCATAGTTCATTTATGAATAAGGAAAACATCTATCATGAATAACAAAAACATTCATTCATTCATAAGGAAAACATTCATTAGTCATTGGCAAATTGCCACAATTAATATAAGAGAAACTTAAGAGTATTGGGAGAGTTAGCCAGTGAACTACTCCACGTACTCCTACTTACCTGAGTCAGATAATTTTTGTCCATTCATGTGACAATTTTGCCACTAGTACTATCTAAGGCGTCCCCCTATGTATCCAAGTACCCCTTATTGGACTGTCTATTAAATTGATCCTACCAGTGGGATTACTCCCTATCATCCCAAACAGAGCTGGTATAACCTCAATGAACCGTCTCTTAGATAGCGAAATTACTCCCTTTTATCCCAAAGGGGGTTGCTTGAGGTTTTATCTCATAAATTAAGCTCACGGGATCACTGTTATCTCAATAGGTCATTTCCTCTCTACCTTTTGAGCTAATCATGATGCTGTGGAATCACCACCCCTTACCGGTGGATCACATTCCTAGTACGTTATTTCCTATATATATAGACTAGGATGATTTGGCTTGTAACCATGATTATGTTAAATTCTAAATAAATGTCCCTTTTCATTGGCCATACTAAGTTACACTAACTTGGAATTTGTAATCATCACGGCATTTCAAACTTTCTTATATCCTAGTGGATGTTTAACCATCCAATTTTATGACACAACCATGGAATGCCCAACGACAGTCCCATAACAACAATTGGTCACTCGGTTACAAGCCTATCTATCCTAGAACATATATTGGAAATACTTCCTCTTAGTTCTCTTCCTTTTCCTTTCTAGGTTTTCCTTTCCTTTCTATGTTTTCTTTCCTTTCTTTCCTTTCTCATTCCTTTCTTTTCATTCATTTTTCATGATACTTCTTATACACACACACACACACATTTTATTTCTCTCATTTTCATGAATCTTCCTTCATGATACATATGTGTGTGTGTGTACATATATATATCCTTTCTTTCTTTCACTTTCATATTGTCTCAATATATCTATATATACATATAAATGTCCTTGTTCTCGCAATGCATATATATATGTATATATAAATACTTATCCTCTTTTTATTGGAATACTCTTTCAATGTTAAACTTTCATGGTTATGGAAGGTAATCCATCAATCAATTTATCATAAACATCAATTTCCTCTCTTGCTCCCACTTATGGACAAAGCATTACTAACACACATAGACTTTATTCATGCAAATGCTCTCCATGATGCTCTTGGCTAGCATGCAAGAAATGGGAAAATAAGAGAGTTTCATCATGAACATCATTTCCTCACTTACTCATGCTTATGGCTGAAACAACAAACACACACATAGACTAAATTCATTCAAAATTCTTCCATAGTGCTCTCAGCCAACATCAATTTTCTCTCTCTCTTTTGCTTATGGTCGAAGTAGCAAACACATATATGGACTAAAATCATGCAAATTCCCTTTATGGTATTTCATCAAGCTCTAGGCCACCAAGCAAGAAGAGAGGTGACGAGAGTTTCAAACCATTTCTTCCCTTTTTCCCATTTTCATCAACATATAAGCATGAAAACATCATTTTCCTTCCATATTCATATCAATCATGGCCTTAAATAATAAAATAAAAAAAGGGGTTTGTCATGAAATACGGTGAACCAACCATTAACTTTCAATATCTCATTCAAAAAATAATTCTAGCATTCATAAACACATCCATACAATCCCATAAGCAAAACCCAATATACTTTCAAGCATAAAAGAATGCAGAGTGAGAAACCCTTACTATTCATGGAAGCCATGAAATTGTTCAATCATTCAAATGAAACTATAAAACATGAATTAAAGGATTTAGGATTGTTTAGCTACCTTGATTTTGCAAGAAAAGTGGTATCTTAGCTATGATTCTTGGCTTTTCCTTGGATTTCTCCTTCCTCCTTCTTATTCTTCTTCCTCTCAGTTTTCTCTTCTTTCTTTCCTCCTTTATGGTTTCTTTTCCTTTTATACAGGAAATGGAGTTTTAATCTTTTAATGACAAATTACCAAATTGTCCTTAGTGTAAAATGACCATTTTACCCTTCCTTTCTTCTCTTTTTCAAATTCTAGGAGGAGTTTGCCCTTCCATGTAATTTCATAAATCATTTGGATGGAATGTCCATTTTGCCCTTACTGTAAAATTACCATTTTGCCCTCTATTCAACCTTATTTTTCAAAAAGTGTAGGGAAATAGCCTTCAAGGAAATTGTCATGAAGTTTCTAAGTGAAATTACTATTTTTACTATTTTTACCCTTGAGGTAAAAATTACCATTTTACCCTTGAGTGAAATTATCATTTTGTCCTTAAGATATTTTCCTAAGGTAATCATGGCTTTTAGATATTTTTCCCCAAATATTTTGCTAATGAAATAATTACTTTTTAGATATTTTTAAACGTCATGATTACTCATCATTAATATGCCCAAATATTTTTCCATCGTTGTCATTACCTTTAGATTTTTTTAGGAACTTTTTTCTTTTCAATTTAGTCTTTCCACTTTTCTTTTAATTCAATCCCTCTCCACTTTAAGAAAACATAGGGCAATTTAAACTTGGACATTTAGGTATGCAATTACCAAATTTAAGAATTGACAACATACCGGGGAATATAAAAAGGCAGATATTACAACTGTCACCTTACACAGATCATTTTCTCTCCATTTTTAAGCAGATCATGATGCTATGGAATCACCACCCCTTATTAATGGATCCTATTCACAGTACGCTAATTCCTATATATAGTCTAGGATGATTTGGCTTGTACCCATGATTATGTTAAATTCTAGGTAAATGTCCCTTTTCTCTTGGCCATAAAAAGTTACACTAACTTAGAATTTCCAATCATCACTGTGTTTTCACACTTTTTATACTCGAGTAGATGTTTAACCATCCAAATTTATGACACAATCGTGGAATGCCCAATGACTATCCCTGTAATGCCCTTCTATTACAAGTCCTCTGATGTAAACAGATAAGTTCGGTACATTATCCTTAACCTTAATTATTCATTTACAATGTCTTAGCAATTATACCATCAAGTATTATTATAGTGGAATAGGTTTGGGCTCTTTTGCTCAGATAACCATACTTTATGCACAGTAAAAATGAAAATTTCATACATCACAGTGAAATTTATAAAATTGTTACAAATAATAAATTTCTTTTACATCCTTTTGTGAATATATACCAGGATATATGAAGTACCCGTGCATAAGGAGTCAGGAGACAACAAGCCTATCACTCAAACTCTTTTTATAAAATACTAGGGATGAACCGATCTTTCACATATCCTTTTCCCAATGATTGCCCTTTTTCCCTTTTCTATATACAGCCAAAATAACAGTCCTAATTCTAATCCAAAAACATATATAGAATCAGGACCCAAAATAAAAGCAATACAAAATGCTCTTAACAAAAGGGACATCTATCTTTCCCAGCACTACTAAACGTCCACATCTGATATATATTAGCATATAAATGAGAAACACAAGTTTCCCAATAGCTTAAAAATTCATTATTTTAAAATCTACTAATATGTACCAGGTTGCAAGCACCAAAATCATTTTCATCTACATTCTTGTTATTTAAAGCATAGTTTCATTCACATATACAGATTTGGCAAGCCGTGCATGATTATTTGAAAGGTCAATATGATAAAAGTGGATATTCTCATTTTAAGTATAAAATCTTTTCATGGGATTATGCATGTTAAAATTAAAATAAACAATGATCAGTTATGCATTTCATTCTTAAAACTTACCTTATCTCAAAGTGTGAAGCACCTTTGGTCACACCTTAAGAATTGTGGACACTTGGCCACCTTTATAAAATAATTGTGAACACTAGGTCCCAAGTGTGGAGCACCTTCGGCTATAACTCACTAGGTCACATGTGTGGAGCATCTTTGGCCACAACTCACTAGGTCACATGTGTGGAGTACCTTCGACCACACCTCAAGAATTGTGGACACTTGGCCACCTTTATCATTGTGAACACTAGGTCACGGGTGTGAAGCACCTTCGGTCACACGTCACTAGGTTACATGTGTGGAGCACCTTCGGCCACACCTCAAGAATTGTGGACACTTGGCCACCTTTATCATTGTGAACACTAGGTCACGGGTGTGAAGCACCTTCGGTCACACGTCACTAGGTTACATGTGTGGAGCACCTTCGGCCACACCTCAAGAATTGTGGACACTTGGCCACCTTTATCATTGTGAACACTAGGTTATGGATGTAAAGCATCTTCACTCACACCTCACTATATCACATTGTGGACACTTAGCCACCTTTATCATTGTGAACACTAGGTCATAGGTATGAAGCACCTTCAGTCACACCTCACTAGGTCACATTGTGGACACTTGGCCACCTTTATCATTGTGAACACTAGGTCACGGGTGTAAAGCACCTTCGGTCACACCTCACTAGATCACATTGTGGACACTTGGCCATCTTTATTGTTGTGAACACTAGGTCATGGGTGTGAAGCACCTTCAGTCACACCTCACTAGGTCACATTGTGGACACTTGGCCACCTTTATCATTGTGAACACTAGGTCACGGGTGTGAAGCACCTTTGGTCACACCTCACTAGATCACATTGTGGACACTTTGCCACCTTTATCATTGTGAACACTAGGTCACGGGTGTGTAGCACTTTCGGTCACACCTCACTAGGTCACATTTTGGACACTTAGCCACCTTTATAAATTAATTTGCAACCATGATTCATTACACTTTATAATCCATTTACACTTAGCATGGTAGTTCGGCCACTAGAATTTAAAATGAGCCATTGGTTTCAGCCACCATGATAGGATAATAATTCTTAAGGTTTTTCATGCCACATTGTCAAATTTTTCCCTTTTTTATATGTTTTAAACTCAATGTCACCATGCCTTAGAATTTCTAAGGTACTTTCTCTCACCTTCCATTTTTGGTAATTATATCGTTTGCAATCTATTTTACTTATTTTCTGGATTCATGTTACATACTAAGTCTAAGGCTACACAAAGTCTCCATTCTTACATTTCAATACCAAGGTGGGTTCTTATTATGTGTAAAAAGGGATAAGCCATTTACCATATGTTAATTTATCATTATATTCTCCCTTTCTTAACCAAACTAAAATGTAACCTTCCTCACACATTTTTCAGCAAGCTTTACCATGGATTACAAGGGTTACTCTCGGGTTTGATAGGTTAACAAGGGTAGTGCCATGGTTTTAACCAACATCTAGATAGTATACTCCCTTTAGGTATTATTTTTAACATAAGACCTACATTAATCATGCAAGGACATAAAATTTTTCACTTTCTTATTTTAGGCTTTTGGCATGATGCATGCTGAAATTTTTGTGACAACCATTCCCTCATGGAAATAAACAACACCCACATCATCACATTAACAAATATAACCAAATCATCATGCAAGCTTAGCCAAAGAAACATTCACATATTCAAGAATGTAGAGAGGGAACTAATGTTCCATGAAAGCTTGGAAAAACATGTTGAAAATATTCTAAAACATGTAACAAAATTACAAGAATTGCTAAGCTACTTTAATAATGAACTAAAGTGGAATTTTCTTAGCTTTCCTTTTGAATTTCTCTTGCTCCTTTGCTCCTTTGCTCTTTTCTTTCTCGGCCAAATTCAATCCCTCTCCCTTCACCGAATGTGTTTGTGTGTTTTTCTCAAATGTAGGGCTGCTCTCTCCCTTGTCGTGTGCATGTGTCTCTACGTTTAATGAAATCCCTTCTCTTGTATGTTATCTAATTGGCTCCATGGGTTGCTACTCCTCTTCTTTAGTTTTAATTATTATTATTAAGTAAATCCCATTCCTTGCACTCTTACATTACCCACTTGGTCAAGCTAAAGGAAAGGAAAAAGGGAGTTCACGCAAGTTGCACTCCTCACGCCAGTCGTACGGTCACCCAAGGCCTTGAATGCTGCACTTTCCTTTCCTCTTCTCAATTCCTCTTGCTTCGTGGCATTACTGAATGGCTTTCTTTATTTTATGGAGTCGTGAAGCTATCTCCCTCACTTGCTGCATGCATATATATATTTAACTCCACCCCTTGTACGTGAGCTACTCCTTCATGCAAGACTCATGTTTCATGCAAGGCACACGTGAGTTTCCCTTCTTCGGGCACATTGGAGCCAACACAAGAGAAGGGAAAGGAAACTTGTATCACACACAGGGTGCACCTGCCATGCAAGCTTCTCTTCAGTGCTACACTCTCCTTTGTCTCAAACACTCTTAACTCTCCTCTCTCGGTGGCCTTGGACACAGACAAAGAGAAGGAAAGAAGGAAGGAAAGTGCCACATGCCTCTTTCCTCTCTTGTACTCTTGCTTCATCGTACACACACACATATTTAACTACTTTTTCCTTTGTTTATTGAAATAAATTCTGCACTCTTGCATTAGCCATTTTCCTTTTGTATATTTAAATGCTACACACTTCTTTCATTTCCCAATTGCCCTAGCCATGTGGTTATATGTATATTTAAAAACTCACACCCTTCTTCTTACTTTCCATTGGTTACATGGCTTAGAGTGGAGAGTAAGTAGTCAAATTCCCTTTGCCTACTTATTGGTAATTCAATTAGGTAAAAGAAAAATTAATTCAAGCATGTTAAATGTGTCAAGCACCTTAACTTTTATGCAAGCACCTCCCACTCAGATTTTAATTCGGCTGCCACAAGGAAGAAAGTGTTTTTTTTTAAAAAACATTAAGTTACATAAGCAAATTCATCTAATTAATTAAGGGAAAATTAATTTAAATCTAACCAACAAAATATGGGGTGTTACAGTACCATACTGACAATTGGTCACTCAGTTACAAGCCTATCTATCCTAGAACATATATTGGAAATACTTCCTCTTAGTTCTCTTCCTTTACATTCTATGTTTTCCTTTCTTTTCTTTCATTTCTCATTCCTTTCTTTTCATTCATTTTTCATGATACTTCTTAAATATATATATATAATTTTCTATCTTTTGTTTGCATGAAGCATCTTTCATGATGTATATATATATAAATCCTCCCTTACTCTCATTTTTATAATTTCACAATATATTTCTATATACATATAAATGTCCCTTTTTCACAATACTTAAATATGTATATACAAATACATCATTTACTTCTCATTGGCTACTCTTTCAAGCTTAGCATTTCATGGCTATGGAAAGTAATTAATCAATCAATCAATCATAAATATCCATTTCTTTCTCTTTTGCATTTATGGCCAAATTATTACACACACACATTGTAACACTTGTAACGCCCCCTTAGCCTATGGTTCCTTTTAAGTTAATTAAAGACTATAATATATAAATATCATAATAATGGCATGTTACTATTACTTTTACCCGAGTAAATTTAAACTTTTTATCAAGTTTATTAATTGAATGCCATTTGGGATCAAGTTCTACACTCAGGTTCTCACTCGAGATTCATAGTGGAATTATAAAATCATACATATATATGTAATCTAGATAACTATACACAAACATGCATAATTACTCATTAGTTCACTTTAATTTAACTATTGGGGTATGGAGGCAACATCCCTACTGTAACGCCCTTATCTAGTATTACTACTCCTCTTAAGTAAACAAATAAGTTTGATACATTACTCTTAACCTTAATTATTCATTTGCAACTCTAAGCAATGATGCCATTAAGTATTATTATTATGGATTAGGTTCGGGTTTTTTTGCTCAGATAACCATACTTTATGCACAACGAAAATTAAATTCAATCTATCGCAGCGAAATTTAGAAAACTTACATATATTACAAATAAGAAATATCCAATAATGAATGTCCATTACATTTTTCTGTGATCATATAACAGGATAGATGAAGTACCTGTCCATAAGGAGTCTACAGATAACAAGTCTGTCACTCAGACTCCTTTTACAAAATACTGGGGTTGAACCGGTCCTTCATATATCCTTTCCCCAATGATTTCCCTTTCTTCCTCTTTTTTTTTTCTTTTTCTATATACAGCCAAAATAATAGTCCTAACTCTAATCCCAAAATCATATATAGAATCAAGACCCCAAAATAAAGGAATACAAAATGCTCTTAGAAAAAGGGACTTCTATCTTTCCCCAGTACCATTAAGCATTTGCATCTGATACATATTAACATACAAATGAGAAACACAAGTTTCCCAGTAGCTTAACAATTCATTATTTTAAAATGAACTAATATGTACCAGGGTACAAAAACCAAAAATATTTTCATCTACATTCTAGTTATTTAAGACACAATCTCATTTATATATATATATATACATCAATTGGAAAGCATTGCATGATTATTTGAAATGTCAATGTGATAAAAGTAGATATCCCCTTTCAAGTAAAACATCTTTTCATGGGACACAAGTTAAAAATGGAATAGACAATAATCATTTATGCATTTCATTCTTAAAACTTAGCTGATCTCAAATCATAGACACTTGGCCACCTTTGTAAATTAATAGTGCACACTTAGGTACGTTGTGGAAACTTAGCCACCTTTATGAATTAATGGTACACACTTGGGCACTTTGTGGACACTTGGCCACCTTGGTAAATTAATTGTGCACAATTGGGCACTATGTGGATACTTGGCCACCTTGATAAATTAATTATACACACTTGGGCACATTGTAGACACTTGGCCACCTTGATAAATTAATTATGCACACTTAGCACTATGTGGACACTTAGCCACCTTGATAAAGTAATTATGCACACTTGGACATGTTGTGGACACTTGGCGACCTTGATAAATTAATTGTGCACACTTGGGCACTATGTGGACACTTGGCCACCTTGATAAATTAATGATGTTACAATTGTCTATTGGTATGTGGTCTTGAATTAGCCATCCATAATCTCTTAAATTTTTCAACATAAGAACATTAATGGCATAAATTGGAATAAATTACAATCACCCTTCCCTTGACTCTAACTTTCTCGTTTTCCCCTGACTTTAGCCATTATAAGTCATTATTATTTGCATTTACATTTGGCTACTAGGGCTAAAATGGGGGATTGTGTTCGGCCATAAGGATAAGTAAATAATCCCTAAGGTTCTTCATGCCACTTTGTCAAATTTTCCCCACCTTTCTATACTTTACACTTAATGAGATCATGCATTAAATTCTAGGATACTTTCTTCTGCATTTAATTGGTGTAGCCATTGCCATTAATAATTTATTCCCCTTGCTTTATTGGTTCATGCTACACACTAAATTTTAAGACTCACACACTTTTCTCCATTTTTACATTTTAGTAATCATGTGGGCTCTTATTATGTGTAAAAGGTGAACTAATTAACTCTACCTTAATCAACCATATTTTCTTCCCTTCTAATAGCCAAAACCGAATGGTAGTTGCTCTTACACAATTTTCATCAAGCCATTTCATACCTTAAAAAAGCCATTTTCGGATTGGGCAAGCCCACAAGAGTAATGTTATAATGTTAAAGAGAATTCTAGCTAGCAACCTTCATCTTTGATATCTATGACTTAATTCATATACTAGCCATGAAAGCATACAAAAGTTCAGCACTATTTTATGTTAGAGTTTTCCATGACACGTCTAAACATTTTTCTAACCATAGTTCTTTCATGAGGATAATACTATCCCTTTTTAGTACATCAACAACACATCAAATTCACCATGCAAGCTTAGCCAACATGACACTCATATCATCAAGGATGTAGGGAAGAAATTAATGTTCCATGAAAGCTTGGAAAAACATGGTGGATATATATAAAACCATGGAATAATTTACAAGAATTGCTAACCTACCTCAAGTGGTGCAAAAATGATGGAGGTTTTCTAGTGTTTCTCTTTAGTCTTATCCTTCTTCCTTACTTCTTCTTTGCTCTTTTGCTCCTTTCTTTATTGGTCACTCCCTCTTCCTCCACCAAATGTGTTTGAGTGTTTTCTCAAATGTGGGGTTGCTCTCTCTCTCTCTCTTTCAAAATTCTCTCTCTCTACTCAATTCATCTTTTTCCTTGGTTAAGGTGGCGTGCTGCAATTCTTATTTTTATTTTTCCTTTTTCCATCCTAAATTATTATTATCCACTTGCCACATGTGTACTTTAAGTACAGCCATTTCTTGCAATCACGCTAGCTTCCCTCTATCACTTACATTTTTTATTCGGCCAAAGGGAGATGCTACCTTCATTCCCATTATTATTATCTCATGGCCTCACATGTGATTAAGTGCAACCTCTTTTCCTTACAATTTTGTGTTTTATCTAATATTCATACTACTCTCCCTCTTTCCCTTTCATTTCCCATTCGCCCACATGTGTACTTAAGTACACTCCATTTCTCCATGTCATCTTGTACCATTTGCTCCACTCGGCCATGTCAAGGAGAGGGAGGAGGGAGGTTCACACAAGGCTCCTATCTCATGTAAGCTGATGCATGTAGGTGTACTCCATCACTTGGTGGCGCCAAAGGAAAGGAAAATGAATTCATGAAAGTTGTACCTTCATGAAAGGTGCACCTTGATTTCCCTCCTCAGTCACATTGAAGATAATACAAGGGAAGGAGAAGAAACTTATATTACATGCTCAATGCAACACTGCACTTTCCTTTTCTCCTCTTAATTTCTCTTGCTTTGTGGCATTACCGAGGATATTCCTATATTGTGTAATTGTGAAGCTTACTACATGCATATATATATATTTAACTCCACCCCTTAATGCTTACTTAATGGTGCTAAAAGAAAAGAAAGAAATGGAAACACGCAACCCACATCATAGCATTGTATATTTATATATTTTACTTCAATTAAATTCTGCACTCTTGCATTAACCATTTTCCTTTTGTATAGTTAAATGCTACACACTTCTTTCATTTCCCAATGGTCCTATCTGCGTGGGTACATATATATATCTTTAAAAACTCACATCCTTCATCAATTGCACGTGCATATGTTTAATTTGCCATATTCTTCTCTCCTTGGCAATTCGGTTAACTAAAATAGGAAGAAAGGAAAATTTAAATCAATCACCTCAATTTTATGAAAAGGTTATCACACTTGATGGCAACTCATAAAATTAATTAAGGGGACATTAATTGAGTGTTGAACCTGCCACTCATAACCCCATTAAATAGACTATTGATAGTGATAATTAATACATATACATCCAAGTTAAGATAGGCTATACAAGAGATAATCTATATTAGCCTTTCTTAAAAATTATAAAGAATAGTACCAAATGAACTTATGCCTATGCTATTCAAAATAAATCTTTCTATGTACCCCCATGATGGATACCTCTTCCCACGTTACCTTTATCTCCAGCCAGGGACCTACACATCTGGTTACACACCAACACTTATGTTAGAAATTAATCTCAGTAACAATGTAACCTGCTTTGAAAACTACTAACATGTACCACCGTACCCATACAAAAAATCTTTACATTCTTTTCATCATAAAACATAATACATATGCTATTAGAATTCAGTGCACGAAACATATTTCATATCATTTGCTTATATCTATGCATGTACATTTGAAACATATAAACTTTGAAATATGGAATGTTCATTCATCATCATAACTTTCATATAAACACATTTTGGGGAAAGAAACATGCCGTTACATTTAACATATGAGCAGGAAAAACAAAATATCATAAGAGTTATTGGGAGCGCTGCCCAGTGAACAACTCTATGTACCACTTCATACATGTATGAGTTAACATCATATGTGTAACATCCGCTCCTAATATGATTAAGAGATGTTTGATAATTGTTAATTTAAGTTTAATGCTTGTGCATGTTGCATTAATTGCATATAGTTACATTGGTGCAGGGACTTAGTTTGGTCATAGGCATCACTATTTGTGAAAAGCCTTGAATAAATTGTCTATAGTATCCTGCTAGACCCAAAAAACTCTTGTTTCAGTCACAGTAGTAGGCCTTTACTAGTTTACTACTGCTTCGATCTTACTAGAGTCTACTAACAGTCCCTTATCAAAAATCACATACCCTAGGAACTTGACTTCTTCCAACCAAAACTCACACTTCTCTTACTTAGCATACAGTTGCTTCTCCAAGAGTATTTGCAGCATTATCCAGAGGTGCTACTCATGCTCCTGTCTATTCCTAGAATACACTAGTATGTCATCAATAAACACTACTATGAATTAATTGAGGTAGAGTTTAAAGATGCGATTCATGTAGTCTATGAAAATAGTTGGAGCATTTGCCAGGCCAAAGGGCATCACAAGAAATTCATAATGCCCATACCTAGTCCTAAAGGCAGTCTTAGGTATGTCCTCATTCCTAACCCTGATTTGATGATACCCCGATCTCAAATCGATCTTAAAAAAGATAGTGGCCCCTCTCAACTGGTCTAATAGGTCATCAATTCTAGGGAGTGGGTACTTATTCTTCATAGTTACCTTATTCAAATGCCTATAGTCTATACACATCCTTAGGCTTCCATCCTTCTTCTTGACAAACAATATTGGTGCTCCCCACGATGACACACTGGGTCTGATAAATTGCTTTGCTAAGGGGTCCTTTATTTAATCCTTCAACTTACTTAATTCTATCGGGGACATCCTAGAAGGTGCTATGGAAATTGGTCCTGCCCCAGGAACTAGGTCTATGGAAAACTCTATCTCTCTCTCAGGTGGAAGGCTAGTAATCTCTTCTGGAAACACATCTGGGAATCCATTGGCTACAGGTATGGTTTCTAGCTTCTATTGACTTTCCACCTCTGAGGAACATAAGAAACCCATTATTTGGTTTTTCCTCTCTATCCTCATATTTATTGGTCTAGTGTCTGTGAAAGTCACAGACCTAGCTAAATAGTCCAAGATAACATTGTTTGAAGAGAGCCAGTCCATACTAAGGATGACATCTAGCTCGACCATGGGTAAATAGATAAGTTCTACAATGAAGGTTCAGTTTTCAACCATAATGGGACAGTTTAAGCAAACCAAGAAAGTATACACATGTTCATTAGTGGGTACTACTATGGAAAGTTCATAAGGCAGGGTGGTAGTGGGTAATTTTAGTTTTTGAACACAGTCTACTGAAATAAAGGAATGGGTGGCGCCAGAATCATACAATACAATTAAAGGCATATCATTAATAAAACACGTATCTTTCACCAAATCCTTAGACTGGGCCACTTCCTTGCCCTTTAGGTTATACACCCTTCCCCTAGTAAGAGGTCTCGAGGTCTCTTCTAGCTTCCTCAGGGTAGGACAATTTCGAGCGATGTGTCATGGCTTTCCACATCTGTAGTACACGCTCTGCCCCCATCAGACATGGCTTATCCCTATGATTCTTCACATATCTTAAATAGCTGCTCTGGGATGTCAGAATGTTCACCGGCCTCTTCCCAGTCTAGTTCCTCGGGAACTTCCTATTTCAGCCCCAGTTGAATCTAGTTGGGCTCCTTCTCTTAAGGAACCCCACCTCCTATCTCCCCTTCTTCAATGCTGCCAGGGACAGAGAGGCAATTCTACACTTGTTCACCAAGGTGGGGTAGTCTCTGATCTCTTGGAATGCCACTTCATGATATAGCTCCAGATCTAGGCTGTTCTCCAGGTGCATGGCCTTCCATGCCCCATCAGGTCTCCACTTCAGGTAAGAAGAGAATTTTTACAAACCTGGCCAGATGCTCTTTGAATGACCTGCCACCCTTTATGATCTGCATAAAATCACCTTCCTTAGCATTCCTTTCTCTCTGTGGAAAATACTTCTCTAGGAATGCATCTCTGAAGCTCTCCTAGGTGATTTGGGTCTCTTAGGCTTCCATCAGTTACTTCATCCCCTTCCACCAATATTTTGCCTCCCTTTCCAACTGGTAGGCAGTGAAGGAGACTTTCTGCGACTTTGCGCTTCCTAGCACCTCAAATATCTCCTTCATCTTTTGTATCCATTCTTTGGCCTTCTTCAAGTTTATTTCCCCCAAAAGACAGGAGGCCTGGCTCTTTGGAACTCGGTCCAGCCTTCACTAACTTGGGTTCTGATTTGTTCAGCCCCGGTCTAAGTGTCTTCACTTCGATTAGTTTAGGCCTAACTGAGTGCCTCAGTGGTGACTACAGCCAAGGCTCTCATGGCTTCTGCCATTTCTCTCATAATATGAATAACTTCATTCACATCCACTTTCGAATTCTAAGCTTGTGATATGCATCTCTGTGTCGGTGCCATCGTCACTCTACAAAACAACATTACCGAGGTGATCAAACTCAATAAAAAATGATTAAGCAAGTAACATATGACACCAACAGGAGCTTCTATCTTTCCAAACCTAATACTCTATTCCTCAAGTTCAAAATAAAATACAAGTTAGCCAACTGCCTAGGTACAGCCAAATAACTTGAACTAGTCTATTCCTTGAGGAATTCTACCCAATCCTATCCTAGGTAGCTGTGCTTTGATACCAACTTAATGTAACACCCTTATCTAGTGTTACAATTCCTCTTATGTAAACAAATAAGTTTAGTACATTATTCTTATCCTTTTATTATTAAGTCTGAGCAGTTATGCCATTAAGATTCATTAACGCATATTAGGTTCAGGATCTGTTACTCAAATTAAATCTTGTATGCATTGCAAAAATAAATATCATGCAACACAGAGAAAATTTAAAACTTACAAACATTAAATGTCCAATAATGAATGTCCATTACATCTTTCAAAAAGTATAGTCCAAGATATATGAAGTACCCATCCATAAGGAGTCAGGAGACAACAATCCTGTCACTCAGACTCCTCTTACAACTATGGAATGAACAAGTTCTTCACATATCCTTTTCATGTACATAGCCAAAATAATCATCCTAATCCTACTCAAAATATCTTTAGCATCAAGACCCTAAAATAAGAAATTACAAAAATATTTTCAACAAAAGGCTCCCATCTTCCCTTGGCACTATTGAGTGTCCATATTTGATACATATTAGCACACAAATGAGAAACACAAGTTCCCCATTAGCTTAACAATTTGTCATTTAAAAATCTACCAATATGTATCATGGTGCAAGCACCAAAACACTTTCCTCTACATTCCCATTATTTAAATATAGCTTCATTCACATGTACGGATTTGGCTAGCATTGCATGATAATTAGGAATGTCAATGTGATAAAAGTAGAAATTCTCACTCAAATAAAACATCTTTTTATGGGATGCACGTTAAAATTGAAACAAACAGAAAAATCATTTATGCATTTCATTTTTAGTGACAATCTTTATGGAAACTTAGCCACCTTTATAAATGAGCTGTGGACACTAGATCACGGGTATGGAACACCTTCAACCACACCTCACTAGGTCGCTTGTGTGGAGCACCTTCAGCCACACCTTATGGATCGTGGACACTTGGACACCTTTATAACTATGAATACTAGGTCACGGGTATGGAGCACCTTCGGCCACACCTCACTAGGTCACATGTGTGGAGCACCTTCGGCCACACCTTATGAATCATGGACACTTGTCCACCTTTATATCTGTGAACACTAGGTCACGGGTATGGAGAACCTTCGGCCACACCTCGCTAGGTCACATGTGTGGAGCACCTTCGGCCACACCTTATGAATCGTGGACACTTGTCCACCTTTATATCTGTGAACACTAGGTCACGGGTATGGAGCACCTTCGGCCAAACCTTATGAATTATGGACACTTGGCATCCTTTATATCTGTGAACACTTGGTCATGGGTATAGAGCACCTTCAGCCACACCACACTAAGTCGTACTTTTACTAAATGATACCATGCATTAAAATTCTTAAAGTGTCTTTTTCATTCAAATTAGGTAATCATGACATTGAAAATTTATTTTATTTTTATCATTTTGCTATCCCTTGCATTTGGCCCCTGCAAGGCATACTATCATGTATTCACTATTGCCATAGTAAGTCGGTCACCATAAGGACATAATAAAATTTAGAATTTTCTTTTCATGTCATATGTCCATTTATACTTTATCCCCTTTGTTTTATTGGTTTATACTGCCCACTAAATCTTAAGGTCACATACTATTTAAATTCGCCCACCTCAATAATAATGTGGGTTTTACTATGTGTATAAGGGTGAAATAATTAACTATAATTTAATTAACCATATTTTCTTTCTCTTTCTTAGCCAAAACTGAATTGCCATCTTACTTAAACAATTTCAAGCAAACAATTTACATCTTGCAATAAGCCATTTTTGGATTTAGTATGCCAACAAGAAACATTAAAATTTTAAAACTAAATTCTAACTAGAATCCTTCATTTAGGTGTCTATAACTTAGCACATGTATTAACCATTCAAGATTGCAATATTTTAGCCCTATTTCATGATAGAATCTTTCATTATGCAAGCCGAAATTTACTTATAATAATTCTTTCATGGAAATGGCAACATACACTTTATCACATCTACAACATAACTAATTTATCCTACATGCTTAGCCAAGAAAAATTCGCCAATTCAAGGATGTAGAGGGGGTCTCATGTTCCATGAAAGCTTAGTAAATCATGATGTATTCCATTCAAAAACATGGAAACACAACTTAAGGAATTGCTAACCTACCTCAAGGATGACTAAGATAGAATGATCTTGGCCCTTCTCTTGAACTTCCTCTTACACCTTGCTTCCTTTTTCTTTGGTTAGATCTCTCTCTCCTTGCCTTGACCGAATATGTGTTTGTGTATGTTCTAAGGTGTGGGATGCTTTCTCTTTTCCCTCTTGCCGTGTGGATTTCCAATATTTTATGAGATCCCCCTTTTCTCTCTCTCTTTCTCCTCTACCTTCCTCTTGTGCGTGTGTGCATGCATGTATATTCCCATGCTAATTTCCATTCCATTTCCTTTTTTTTATTCTCCTTACATTGCAGCCACATGCGTACCTTTAGGCACCATTTCCTTGCAAACCTTGGTTTATCTCTTTGAACACGTTAGTGGACATAAGGGAGGGAAAGTCACAATTTTTTTTTATTCCTATAGCTACACGTGTATTCTTGTCCTTTAGTCATTCGGTTTAAAGAAAGAAAGGTAGGAAATCACGCTACACTTCCTCTTCACTTCCCTCTCTCACTTACATTTCCCTCTTGGCCAAAATGAGACGCCACCCTTGTCCTTATTATTTTTATTATCATTAACAAAGAGTCCCACGTGCAGCCTCCCCCCTTTTCTTTTTCCTTGGAATCTTGTTTTTTACTCAATATGCATTAGTTGCATGTGTACTTTCAAGTACCACTTGCTTCCCTTGCACTCTTCCCTCATTCACTTGTTCACTCCAATGAAAGGAAAGAAAAACAACGCAGCTAGCTTCCCTTCTCTTTGCATTTCAATTCAGCCAAGATAAAGGAAAGGATGCCACCTTCATTTTTTTTATTATTTCATGGTTGTTCCAATTGTAATTTAAGTAAAATTTGTACTTCCTTGCAAGCTTAGGTTAGCTACTTAAACAAGCTAAAGGAGAGAGGGAAAAGCTTGCATTACACATTTCCTTTTTTACCTAGCCATGTAGATGAATTCTTTGTAAAAATTGCTGCACCCTTTTCCTTAGCCTATTCGGTCACATAAGGATGGAACGAATGAATGGCTTCTCTGTACTTGCATTTATACATGGTTTAATTTAAATAAATGTTGCACCCCTTTTTCCTCTAATCATTCGATCATGTTTGAAGGAAGGAAAGAAAGAAATGTTTGCACGTGTCATTTCTTAAATGTGTGTGTACTTTGGATAAATTTTGCACTCTTTTGTTTCCTTGTTCCACTCCCACATTGATTCGACTACCCCCCTTTTTCACCTTACTCGCAATCACATGTATGCATGCATGCAATCTCTCTCTTATATGCCATCTAGCTACCAAGTAATTTAAAAGTGAAGTGTTGCACATTTTTCCCCTTCTCCCTTCATATAGGACTTCTATTTTATGCAAGACACATGTGGGTTCCACTTTGCCACTTCATTTGATGGGTGTATATATATTATTTGTAAATGTTATACTTGTCACACTCTCCTTTCTTTTCCAATTTGCACATGTACACACATATGTATATATATTTTTGGGATACCTTATTCCTCTTTCCTTTCCCTTTGTATTAGCTGTGTGGGAATATATTTCACCCCTTGGATGTGCATGCATTTAAAATTGGCTATACTCTTTTCTCCCTTTAGTGCTCTGATGAGTAAAAAGGAAATTAAAGCAAGTACGTTCACTGTATTAGGCATCTCGAACAAAAGTATTCTTACTTACTCTAAACACTAACCTACAAGTAAATTCATGCAATTATTTGAGGAAACATTAGTTTAGACTAATTAGGAAAATAAGGGATGTTACACTATTCATGATGTAGTAGGCAGTATTTATAGCATCAACCCAAAAATAACTAGGTAGTTGTCTTTCATTAAGCATTATTCTACCCATTTTGTCTAAAGTTCTATTTTTTCTTTATAATACCCCTTTTTTTTTTTGGAGTTCTTGGACAAGAAAAATTGTGTTCAATTCCATTTTATTTAAAAAAAATTTTAAAGTGATTATTTTCAAACTCTCCCTCATAATCACTTCTAATTTTCACAATAGTTTATTCTTGTTCATTTTGAATAATCTTAGCTAATTTAACAAAAGATGAAAAAGCTTGATCCTTTTGAGAGAGAAATAAAGTCCAAGTAAATCTTGAAAAGTCATCCATAATAACAAGTACATAAGAGTTTCCTCCTAGACTTTTTGTTCTAGATAAACCAAACAAGTCTAAGTAGAGGATTTGTAAAGGCCTAGAGGAAGAGACATATCTTTAGATTTGAAAGATGCTTTAATTTTTTTTCCCTTTTGACAAGCATTATAGATTTTTTCTTTTTCAAAGCTAATCTTAGGTAAGCCTATTACTAAATCCTGTTTAGCTAGTTTATCTAGAAAGCTCATACTAGCATGAGCTAATCTTCTATGCCAGACCCAACTATCATTATTTATGCTAATCAAACATTTTTAGTCTAAAAGAGGTTCTTCATCTAAATTAACCAAGTACACATTGTTTATTCTATGTCCTATTGATATAACCTTACTGTTGGCCTTGTTTTCTATAGTGCAATGATTTGAGTCAAAAATTACTTTGTTATTTTTGTCACATAATTGGCTAATACTTAAGAGATTATGATTTAATCCTTAAACTAATAATACCTTGTCAATAGTAGTATATGAATTCTTACCAACATTACCTATACCAATGATGCTTCCTTTGCCATCTCCTTCAAAGGTGACTTTCCCTCCATCCTTACGTTGAAGAGATATGAACTTGGATTTATCTCCAGTCCTATGCTTTGAACACCCACTATCCAAGTACCATTTTTCAACCATTTGCCTTTAGACAAACCTACAGAAAAATTTTCAACCTTTGTTCTTAGGTACCCAAATCTTTTTGGGTCCTTGAGAGTTAATCATCGCTTTAGGAACCCACTTTTTCTTATTTTCAAAAAGTCCATTTCTCTTGTAAGCACATGCATGAGAGTTATAACCTTTTTGTCCACAATGAAAACAAGTGGTATAAGGACTACTTGATTGAACAATTGGAACAAAGAAGTTTTTGTAATATTTTTGCTTTTTATTAGATTTATATCCTATACTAGCTCCATTGAAAATATATCTTTGTTTTCCAAGAATTATATTCAGATTATCTCTTCCATTTATAAATTTAGCTAGAGTGTTTGTCAAATCTTCCTTTTCAACTTCCGGCTTTTCACACTTTTCACAAATATTGGAATTTACACATTTTGGAATCCTCTAATATGGAGACTTTTTGTTTTATGGAGAAGTTTTCTTCTTTTAAAGAATTAATTTCTTTTTCAAAATCTAAAGCATTTCTTTGTGAATAAGATAAAGCTTTTGCAATTTTTAGAGATTCATTATGTAATTCTTCAAAAGCATATAAAAGTTCATCATAAGAAGGAGAGGGTTTTTGATTTGTTACCTCATCTTCTTCTCTTTCCATTAAGCACAAATTTGCTTCTTCTTGCTCCCTATCATTGTCTTCATCACTATCTTCCCATATAAATGAGACAAAGGCCTTTTTATTCTCCATCTTCTTTTCAAGTACTTCTTGCTTCTTTAGATATTGGGGACATTCCCATTTGATGTGCCCAATTTTTCTACATTATAGCAAGTCAGAGGCTCCCTGCTCTCATCTTGATTTCTTCTAAAAGCTTTCTTCTTTTTGTTATTGAAGAACTTTTCAAATTTTTTTACCAATAGTCTGAAATTCTCTTCATTTATCTCCATTCCTTCAAGGAGAGAATTTGGACTGTCATCATCATATTCTTCTTCTATTAGCTATGAAGAAGTTACCTTAAGTGAAAGACTCTTTTTCTTTTTAATCTTGCTCCTCATAGAGCATGAGCTGTTGCAGTTTGGTTTCATGCTCTTAGAGGTTTTCAAAAAGAGCTGAAACTAATTTTATAGACTCTCCTCTGCTTTCTTCAATGGCAGTCACCTTTGGTTGCCATTCTATAGGGAGAGATCTCAATATCTTAGCCACCAACTCCTTTATTGTGTATGTTTTACCTAAAGCTACCAACTGATTTACAATGTGAGTAAAACATATTTGTATTTCTTTAATTTGCACTTCTTGTTTCATTTTGAACATCTCATATTGGTGAGTAAGTTGGTTTATCTTGTTTTCTCTGACACCAGAGGTTCCTCCATGAGTAATTTCCAAGGCTTTCGACATTTCCTTAGCACTTTTACAATTAGACACTTTAAAATATTCATCCTGGCTCAGTGCACGGGTTAGAATTAGTTTAGCCTTGGCATTTAACTGAACTCTTCTTACATCTATATCAGTCCATTCAGCTTTGAGGTTTTTAATTGGGTGACCATTCTTTTCTTTAGAAGGAATATAGGGTACATCTTTAATTACCTCACGAAGATCTACATCTACTGCTTAAAAAAATATTTTCATTCTGAGTTCCCAAAAAATGTAATTTTCTCCATTGAAACTTAGAGGTTTCTTGATAGAAAGTCCTTCAGGTAACACTTTGTCACCAAATCTAGCCATATTAACTCTTGAGACTGTTAAGTCTTTTTACCAAGAGCCAAGCCCTGATACCACTTGTTAGGAATGGCTGGCACTCAAAAGGGGGGTGAATTGGGTGTTATAAAATTTCTTTTACTTTATTCTTTTGAAAGCTTAAAGAGCAGCTAAAAGACTTTAAAATAGATTTATATATAGTTATATTAGTTTAAATGGTTGATGCAGAGAATAGTTTAGTTAAGCTAGCAAAACAGAGCAAGATAGAGCAATAGTAATAAAATAAGGTGTTGAATGTAAGGTCAGAAAGTAAAGTATGAAAAAGTAAAGAGCAAAATGATTTATCCTGGTTTAACTTATCCATAAAGCTTACATCTAGGCCCCAAACATAACTTGGGATTTTCATTATTACCACAAGTTTAATTAGGACACTTGTAAGCCACTACAAATCTTTCTCTCAGTTCTATCAAGGAAAACCTTTCCCTAAGTGTCTTTTAACTTTCTAAATGAAAGAATTTGTTTAAGCAAAGGAACTCTCTCTTTCATAGTAAATTTTACAAGTGAAGAACTATATGGAATAATAGCAATAAGAGCTCAAAAAGATTTTAAGAAGGATTGTTTAGAAGAATGTTTTTCTTGTTGTCCTGAGGCTTTCCTAAGGTTGTATATATAAATTTTTGCAAGAGAAAATGTTAAAAGTTAATTCATCAGCAAATTAGATTGTATCTCTGCAAAAATAGACATTTGTACTTTGCCTGATGTCACCTCTACACTCTACAAGTCGACTGCTATAAGCTGCCATTCGACTTCCTTATTCTTAAACTCAAATTTTTCATAGTGCAGCAGGTAGCAGTCGACTAGTGCTTAGTTGGTAGTTGATTGGTGACATTCTAGAAAAGTATTTTTTCAAAACAGTGTTTTGGTAGTCAGCTACTATTTCTTGGCAGTCAATTGGTGATGTTTTGGAGGAATCAATTTTCAAAACAATACTGTGGCAGTTGACTGTCGTGCCTCTAGTGTAGAGTTTTCGGCTGCTAATGGTCTAGCAATTGGCTACCATAGTCTAGCAGGCAGTCGACTAGTAGCTCTCTGTTACCTATCAGTCAACTGGTAGGTTGCTAGCAATCGACTGGTGGCATTCTGTTTGAAATTTTCAAAGTCCTATTGAAAATGCAAGAAATGTTGAATTTCCTAAGTGTTTTGCCTTGAAATGTTGAATTTCCTCTAAGCTTGCCTATGGTTTCAGCAAAGCCTCCCTTTCTCCCTAGGTTTTGACTTCTTCATCATCTAAAGGAAGAAGATGACTTAAATTAGGGTTTAGGTAAAATTACCAAAATGCCCTTGGTGTAAAATGACCAATTTACCCTTACTACTTCTCTTTTTCAAGAATGGCATCCACTCTCCTTAGAATTGTAATTTTGTGGAATTTCTATAGGTTAGGACAATTCTTCCCTTATAATTTTTGAAATGACAGTTTTTCCCTTCAACTTTTTGGGAAATTACCAATATGTCCCTAAAGAAATTACCATTTTACCCTTTATGTCCAAATGGCCAATTTAACCCCATTTTAACCATTTTGCCATCAAAGTGGACATAATCACTTCACACACTCAATTCTTCTTCTCTCTTAAATGAAAATGATACAAGTCCTTAAATGCAATTGCATGAAATCAAAAAATAAAATTTATTTTCTCCTTTATAGTAAAATTACTATTTTGCCCTTCTTTATCAAATCTCCAATTTTACCCCTTTATGATAAAAGTGGTTCTATCTTGATGAAAATGTTCATTCTATCCCTTTAATGAATCATCCTTATCATTACATAAATAATGGCATCGTAATGTTTAATCAATGAGAACAATAATGCCATAATAAATCTCAAAGTATTAAAGGTGGATGTTACAAGTGCACTTCGGGTTGGGTCTCTACTCTTGGGTTTCACTCCCTCTCGCAGCAGAATAAAATATATATACACAAACATGAAAACTTAATTAAATATAGTTAAATAACTATTGGGCATGGAGGCAACAATCCTGCCACTCATGACTCCTTTCAAACTATAACACCCTATATTCTCTTAACTATTTTCAAATTAATGTTTCCTTAATTGATTGAATGAGTTTGCCATAAAATGTTATGAGATTGCCTTGGTGATGTAGTGTAGAATAAATGTTACAAGGGAAATAATAAGCTTAGGTATTAAATAGTATGAAACATTTACAAAAAGGAAGAGACATATGGAACTTTTATTCTTAAGTTTCATTCCATTCCTTGTCTTAACTTGGCCGTACAAAACATATAAGAATGAATGAGGTGCTTACATCAATATTGAGATTCTTAACTTCTCTTATTTTATTCCTTTGATTCCACCACCTAAGCATCAAGTGAACTAGATTAAAGAAAAAAAAAGAATATATAAAGGTATAATGCTAGCCTATGTGCAACACCCCATAACTTTAATTAGTCTAAATTAATATCCTTTACATTGGGTGGAATTACTTGTATCATTTAATGATTAGTTATAAATTCAATGCTTTATAATTAATTAATGAGTTATCATAAAGTAGGGCGAATTTGCTTGCATAATTTAATGGCTCAAAAAAATGGGTATGCTAAAAGATAATCTTACACAAAATTAGGTGTTTAAGTTAATTCTCCATTTTTTTCCTTTTGGGACCTAGCTTAAGTGCCAAAGGAAAAGCAAATCCAAAATACCTATATACCTACATGTGCAAATGGGGGAAAAGGGAAGAAGAATAAAGCATTTAAGAATAAAATATATACAACCATCAAATGAAGTGGCAAAGTGGAACCACTTGTACCTTGCATGAAATGCAAGTTTTACGTGAGGATGGTCTCCAACCATGTGTGGCTTACATAAATATAAGTAAGCATGGGTGTGTCTTGCATGAAAGGGAGGGTTTCACATGAAGTGAGGGACGTAACGCCCTTATCTAGTGGTACAATCTGTCCAGTGTAGACAGATAACTGAATTACATTATTCTTATCCTTTTATTATTAACGTTTGAGCGCTTATATCATTCAATTTTATTATTATGAATTAGGTTCGGGTTCTTTTGCTCAGAACAAGTCTCGTATGCACAGGGGAATAAAAATACTACACTACACAGTGAAATTTTAAACTTTCATATAATTCAAATAATACATGTCTGATAATGATATATGAAGTACCCATCCATTGAAAGTCAGGAGACAATAGGTCTGTCACTCAGACTCTCTTACAAATCATAAGGATGAATCAATCCTTCACATATCCATTCCCCAGAATACCCCATATATAACTCATGTATACAGTCAAAATAAATGTCTTATTCTAAATCAAATATATCTAGGACCTAAAATAGGGGATTGCAAAAATATCACTTAGACCAAAATGGAACTACTACCTCTTGGCCCTACTACGCGCTGGATCTGATACATATTAGCACATAGATGAGAAACACACGTTTCCCAGTAGCTTAACAATTCAAGGTTTAGAAATCAGCTAATATGTATTAAGGTGCAAGCACCAAAACATTTCATTCTACATTCTTGATATTAAAACATAACATTATTCATAAATACAAACAAACAAGCACTACATGATAAAATTTAGAGGTCAGTGGGAAATTCAGATAACCCTTTTTCAAGTGACACATATTCTCATAAAATTACATGTGTTATTGCATGGCTGCACCTTTTACACTTAACTAATTCTGTTTTGTTTGCTTGCAATTGATCTTCTTTCCCTTGCACGTTAGTTGCATCCCACAAGCAACAACATTTATATGTTGCATAAAATTTCTGCACCCTTTATATATGTATATATATATTTTTTATATTTTTCTTACACTAAGTGTGCTTGCAAGTACACTTTTCCTTTGCTTGCAATCTTATCATTACTTGTAGTTTAAGTATAGTCCTCCTTACTTGTCAAATTGGTTTTACTTCTTCCTGCTTTTCACATGTACATTTCCTTGCAATTTCCATGTCCCTAGTCGTGTGGTGCATGGAAAAATTCTGCACCTTCTTGGTTTTGCTTCCTGCCTTCATTTATTAAATTCCCTCCATGTATACTTAAACTAAACGCAATAAAATTCTGCACCATTTTCTTTGACCTCACGCAAGCCACATGTCTTGGTTTCTTTCTCCTTGCCGTATACCCACATACTCATTGTACATATATATATTTTAATGCTTTTAGTCTTCTTCCCTTTCCACTTCATGTGAGGCTTGAAATTTTCATGCATAAAAATAGAATTTCCCTTCCCTTCTCTTACATAAGATGCATGCAAGGCACACTTATGCATATATATATTTAAATTCTTCCCTTTCCCATGCATGCTTAATCTTCCCTATGTGCACATACACACATGCACATATTTTAAATTTTGCACCTTATCTTTCTTTTCTCTTGTCACTTAGGCTAGGTGCCTCAAAAGGAGAAATAAAGAATTAAATTAAGCACATAATTTTATGCAAGATTATCTTTTAATATCCCCAATTTGAGCCATTAAATTATGCAAGAAAATTCTCCCTTCTTTAAGTTAATTCATCTAATTAATTGCAAAGCATTTAATTTGTAGCTAATCATTAAATGACAAAAGTAATTACATCCCATTAATTAAAGAACATTAATTTAGACTAATTAAAATTATGGGGTGTTACAAAACTTGTGTTTCTCATCTATATGCTAATATGTATTAGATACGGATGCTTAGGAGGGCTGGGAGATAGAAGCTTCCTTTTTGTTTAAAGAAAATTTTTGCAACCCCTATTTTGGGTCCTAGTCCAGATATATATTTGGTTTAGACTTAGAACTATTCTTTTGGCTGCATATATGAGATGTACATGGGATATCCCTGGGGAAGGATATGTTAATGACCGGTCCATCCTTAGAAATTTGTAAGGGAGTCTGAGTGATAGACCTGTTGTCTCCTAACTCCCTATAGACAGGTACTTCATATATCTGGGGGTATGCTTACCAGAATGTAATGGACATTATGGATTTGTATTATTGGAATTACATGAAAGTTTTAAATTCTGATGTGTAGTGTAGTATTTCTTTTTATTTCGCTATGCATACGAGTTTTAATCTGAGTAAAAGATCCTGAACCTAATCTGCTTAATGAAACTTAATGGTATAACTGCTTAGACATTAATTAAATAAAAGGATAAGAATAATGTACCGAACCTATCTATTTGCATAAGAGGAATTGTAATACTAGATAGGGGCGTTACACTATGTATCTTGCTTGAATTCATTTCCTCCTTTTCCTTTGGCGTCACTGAGTGATGAATTTACATATGCATGTATAATGCTAAAACGTAGGTCTTGCGTGAAAGGTGCAGCTTACGTAAAAAGGGGTAGCTTACGTGAATCTCTCTCTTTCCTCTCCTTTAATGTAGCCGAGTGGTTAACCTCTAAACACAAGATTTCAAGTAAGATGGGTTGTACTTAAGTACACGTGTAGCCATAAATAATAACAACTAAGAATAAAAAGGAGAGTGTGGCAATCTATGTAATCGAATAGACAATATACAAGAGGGGGATGGAGTTAAATGTGCATACGACAATAGAATTTGGTAGGAGGGAGAGCTAGCTTGGCCGAGAAGTGGAGAAACAAAGGAGAAAGATAAAACTCAAGAGGCACACCAAGATACCTTCATCATTCTTGTACCCTTAAGGTAGCTTAGCAATTCCTTTATTTGGATTCATGGTTTAATTTGCATCGATCGTGATTTTAAATCTTCCATGGAACACTAGCTTTCTTTTTACATTTTGAAGAAGTGAAAGTCTCCTTGGCTAAGCTTGCATGATAAAAATGAGGAGGTGTGTTGATGTGAGAAAATACGCATGGTTATTTTCGTGAAAGAACTAGGATTGGAATGACTTGGCATATAAAATGGAAAACTCTAAATTATGCTAATGATGAAATTTTTATTCTTGTATAGTTAGCATATATTCTAGATTGGTATATATATTCTTGGTAAGGTAGGAAATGGTTTGATGACATTTTAGTAAGAAAAATAGTCATTCAGTTTTGGCTAAGTTTGTGTAATGAAGTAATTAGAATGAGAAAGTAAAGGAAGATTATTTCTTAAATGGTCCATGTGGGTTGTTAAGTCTAAGTTACCTAAAGGAAACATATTACTAGATATAACTTGAAACCATAATATAACTCTGTGTAATCCATGTAATTTAGGAACATTTCTCTTAGAACAATATAGAAGTGTTGCAAAAAAAATTAGAATAAAAGTTACTTTTTAGATTGGTAAAAATAAGAACGTATGGTAAAATAAGAATGCAAGGGTTAGTGAATATATGTGTATTGCCCTATCTAGCAATACACTTAGATGTAAGAATGACAAAGTGTGAAAAAGTATTAAGTGTAGCATGTAAAATAAGTCATGGGCATAAGTAAAAAGAGATGAATTATGAGATGTTAGTATGATTTGAGATATGAGGAAGAGTATTCTATGAATGTTAAATTATAGTGTAATTAATCTTACAAGTTAGAAAGGATGGGAGAATATAGAGTAATGAATAGGAAACACTTGAAATTTCACTTTTTTATCATCGTGGCCGAATATATTCTTTAAGATTATCTAGAATGGTCAAAACATTATATTATTTGCAAAAGAATTATCAAGTGTCTCACAATAGCTACCGTAATGCCCTTATCTAGTATTACAATTCCTCCAATGTAATAAGATAAGTTCGGTACATTACTCTTATCCTTTTGTTATTAACATCTTAGCATTTATTCCATTAAGTTCTATTAAAGTGTATTAGGTTCAGGTCCCTTTGCTCAGATAATCATACCTTATGCACAGCAAAAATTAAAATTTCATTTAGCACAACGAAAATCATAAAACTTCATGCAATACAAATAATCTGTGTTCAATAATGAATGTCCAGTACATCTTTCTGAGACCATATACTAGGATATATGAAGTACCTATCCATAAGGAGTCAGGAGACAACAATCCTATCACTCAGACTCCCTACAAATAATGGGGATGAATAGGTCCTTCACATATCCTTTTCCCAACAATTTCCCATTTATCTTTCAAATACACAGCTAAAATAATAGTCCTAATCCTACCCAAAAATATATCTAGGATTAGGACCCCAAAATAAAGATTTAAAAAAAAACTTTTGACAAAAGAATTCCTATCTCCTTCGACTTTGCTAAGTGTCCGTTGTAACGCCCTTATCTAGTGTTACAATTCCTCTAATGTAAACAGATAAGTTTAGTACATTATTCTTATCCTTTTATTATTAAGTCTGAGTAGTTATACCATTAAGATTCATTAATGCGGATTAGGTTTGGGATCTGTTGCTTAGATTAAATCTCGTATGCACAATGAAAATAAATATCATGCAACACAGTGGAAATTTGAAACTTACAAACATTAAATGTCCAATAATGAATGTCCATTACATCTTTCAAAGAGTATAGTCCAAGATATATGAAGTACCCATCCATAAGGAGTCAGGAGACAACAATCTTGTCACTCAGACTCCTCTTACAACTATAGGATGAACAAGTTCTTCACATATCCTTTTCATGTACATAGCCAAAATAATCGTCCTAATCCTACTCAAAATATCTGTAGCATCAGGACTCCAAAATAAGAAATTGTAGAAATGTTTTCAACAAAAGGCTCATGTCTTCTCCCGGCACCACTAAGCGTCTGCATCTAATACATATTAGCACACAAATGAGAAACACAAGTTTCCCAGTAGCATAACAATTTTTCATTTAAAAATCTATCAATATGTATCAGGGTGCAAGCACTAAAACACTTTCCTCTACATTCCCATTATTTAAACATAGCTTCATTCACATGTACAGATTTGGCAAGCAATGCATGATAATTAGAAATGTCAATGTGATACAAGTAGAAATTCTCACTCAAATAAAAAAATTTTCATGGGATGCACGTCAAAACTGAAACTAACAGAAAAATCATTTATGCATTTCATTTTTAGCGACAATCCTTGTGGACACTTGGCCACCTTTATAAATGAGCTGTGGACATTAGATCATGGGTATAGAGCACCTTCAGCCACACCTCACTAGGTCGCTTGTGTGGAGCACCTTTGGCCACACCTTGTGGATCATGGACATTTGGCCACCTTTATAATTATGAACACTAGGTCACAGGTATGGAGCACCTTCAGCCACACCTCGCTAGGCCACATGTGTGAAGCACCTTCGGCCACACCTTATGAATCGTTGACACTTGGACACCTTTATATCTATAAGCACTAGGTCACGGGTATGGAGCACCTTTGGCCACACCTCGCTAGGCCACATATATGGAGCACCTTTGGCCACACCTTATCAATCATGGACACTTGGCCACCTTTATATTTTTGAATGTAATAACCCAATTTAAATTAATTAAAGAATTGGGATAAGATAATTGGAAACCTTGAAATATTATTGAGAGGCAATTAAGAAAATTTTTCTAAGTCTATGGTTTAAATTTGAGAATTTTTCGGAGAAAAATTATATCTGATAGAGAAAATTTTATCTGCCTTAAGAAACTTTGCAGATAATTTTGGAAGGCTTGCAATAGTTTAAAATTTACAAATTCTTTCCATATCATAATAAATTCTTGCCTAAATCAGAAAATGCATCCAAAATTTATCTAGGGCAAAGTAAGAAAAGACCAAAATGCCCTCAAAAACTTTAAAATCTATTTTTCTCCATTTCCTTCCAATTTTCTCTCCCTCCCTGCGTCTCTCACCTTCTCTCTCGCGTGTCTCTCTCCTCTTTCCATTGCCTACCGCCATTCATCAACCAAACGGCTGCCACACTATTGCTCATTGTCACTGAAAGGTGTAGTAGCTCCATCCAACACCACAGCACATCGTCTACAACTTGCCAGACCATTGCAACATGTCGTCTGTAGCTTGCCGGACCACCATAGTAGCCAAAAAATGGCGTTTTCTCCTCCATCATGAATCCATAAAGCGTCTTTGAATCGGCCGATTTTGCGTCGTTAGACTACCAGGGATCGGTGCTTCCCCTAGCCAGAGTACCTACACATCTGATACATGCCAGCACTATGGTGAGAAATTAATCTCAGTAGCAATGCAACCTATTTTAAATTCATTAACTTGTACCATCATGCTTACACAAAAAACATCTAAATTCTTTCTTACCATAAAATATAGTATATACTATTGGGATGTAGTGCATGTAGCATTTAATCATGTCAAGTGCTCATACATATGCATGTAAGTTTAAAACATATCAACTTAAATAGGGTGTGCATTCATCATTATTTTCATCATACAGCATTTTCTTAGGGTAATAAATGTGCCCTTTTCTTTTATCTTTGAGCAAGAGAAAACAATAATATCATATGAGCTATTGGGAGTACTACCCAGAAACAACTCCACATACCACAACATACATGAATGAGTGCATAACTATTTAGCCATGCCTTAACTTTTGTACATTTTTAGGCATCCCTCAGTGGATCAAAGTACCTTAATGGTCCTTACCCCTTTTCGGTAGATCATCCTTGACTAATAGGATTACCTCCCTTTCATCCCAAATGGAGTTGGCATAAAATCATGGGATCACTGTCTCCTCTAAACAGGTCATATCCTCTTTGTCTGCGTGGATCATGAGGCTATGAAATCACTACCACCTTTTCCAATGGATCACGCTCCCGGTACACTATCTTCTAACATATATACTAAGTTGATTCGGCTCATGCCCATGGTTATGCCTAATTCTAAGTACATGTCTCTTAAATGGCCTTATGAAGATTACACTAACTTAGAATTCGCAACCATCATGGCATTTTCAAAATCCTCTATATTCAAGTGAATGGTTAACCATCCCTATTTTTGGCACAATCGTGGAATGCTCAACAACTCTCCCATACTGACAATCAGTCACTCAAATCATAAGCTTATCTACCACTAATGCATATGCTCAGGATACTTCACTCTTCCTTTTTTATGTCTTTACACACCCTTATTGTATCGCTATCACTAGGACCATTCTCATCCAAGTGATATGTGACACTATCCCTTGCTCATTACCCAAAAACATGTAGTTTCCTTACCTACCTATGTTGTGAGCCTCTAATCAAATCAGTGTGAAGGATTTCTAAGCTCAATTTCCATTAAAAATTATGTTTCACAAGTTGGAGGGCTGCTAGTCGATTGTTGAAAGGCTAGCAATCGACCGGTAGCTCTCTAGAATCCTTAGTTCGTAAAAATAACAAGCTGTCAGTCGACTGTTAGAAGGCTAGCAATAGATTGGTTGCTCTCTAGAATACTTTTTGGACAAAATAAAGAACACGACAGCAGACTGCAAGGATGACCAATTGACTAATAAAAAGAAAACCTGGTCCTGACAGTCGACTACTAGAGATACCAATCAGCTACTGAGTCTAGGTATGAGTTTCTGGGTTTAACAAGAACACAATAGTCGAATGCAGTATGCTAGCAGTCTGTAAGCCCAGATTAGACATGAGCTGAGTGGACAGTTCTTCATACTTTACCATGTACTTAAGCTATTCAAATTAGACAATCTGTAAGCCTAGATTGGACACTTCATACTTTACCTTCTTCTGCAGCCCAAGGGAACCTAAACATCTGGTACATGCCAACACTATCGTGAGAAATAAATCTCAGTAGCAATGCAACCTGTTACATTCTTTCATAAAACATATCACATAATATTGAAATGTGGTGCATGTAGCATTTAATCGTGTTATATACTTATACATATGCATATTCATTAAAACATATCATCTTTAAAACATAAGAAGTTTATTTATCATCAATCTCAGTATCTTTACTTTCATATGAAACATATGGGTGATAGTAAACATGCCATCATTTCACTTTCATAACATATGAGCAGTACATAAAACACCCTAAGATCGGGAGAGTTACCCAGTAATAACTCCACGCACCACTGTCTACATGAATGAGCTTATGGGTATCTAGTTATGCCTTAACCTTTGTACATTCTGAGGCATCCCCCAGTGGATCTAAGTACCTTAATGGTCCCTGCCCCTTTCTGGTAGATCATCCCTGACTAGTGGGATTCATCCCTTTCATCCCAAACGGGGCTAGTATAAACTTATGGGATCACCATTAACTCTACCTGGATTATTTCCTCTTCGTTTTTAGGCGAATCATTGTACTATCGAATCACCACGATTCCTTTGAGGTGGATCACACTGCCAATACGTTATTCTCTACATATACTCTAGGGTGAATCGGCCCATGCCTATGGTTATACTTAACTCTAAGTATGTGTTTCTCATATAGCCTTTGGGAGATGAAACTAACTTAAAGTTCACAATTATCACAGTATTTTTGAAATCATCTAAGTTCAAGTGGATGTTTAACCATCCCAATTTATGGCACAACCATGGAATGCCTAATGACTGTCCCATACCGACAATCGGTTACTCGATCATGAGCCTATCTACCCTAAGGCATACACTGAGAATACTTTCCTCTTTCCATTTTTGTGTTTCTGCTCTCTCTTTGTTTCACTATCACAAGGGTCTCATCATCCAAAACTCCTTATTTCCTTACTTACCTATGTTATGAGCTCTTGATTAAGTTATTATGAAGAATTTCTAAGCTCAAATGCCATTAAAAACTTCATTTTGCAAGCTAAAGGGCTGCTAGTCAACTGTTGGAAGGCTAGCAGTCGGCTGGTGGCTCTCTGTATTCCTCGAGTGCCAGACAGTAAGCTAGCAATCAGCTGATAGTGGGCTAGCAACTAGCTGGTCGCTTTCTAGAATGCGTCCTAGGCAAAAATAAGAGCACGATAGTCAACTCCTAGGATGGCCAGTCAATTGCTTAGTGCAAACCCTGGCTCGACAATCGACTGTTAGGAATCTGGCAGTCAGCTATTGAGCCTCTATCTGCACTTTTGGGTTTTCCAGGAACATGACAGTCGATTGCCCCATACGCAGCAGTCAGTTGTTATGTTCCACTACAGTTCAAAAAACATAATTTGATTGTACCCAGTCCAAAATGCATTCCATTTTTAATTCTAAACACATGAGTTTAATTTCCATACAATAAACTTTACTTCTCATTAAACATTTCTTATCCTTTAGCTCAAACATGATACATTGAAGGAAAACTAGTCTATATCTCTAGATGAACACAACCCAGCCCTTCCAATCCATTACAAGCACATATATGAGCATACATTCATCAACATAGCATCCCATAGAAATAGAAAAAGCATACAGAATGTAGGTTTAACCCCAAATCCCAGTTCAAACAGTTAGAAACTCATATTTTGCAGCAATAGTAAACTTTTCAGAAAAGAAAGGGGTTTAGGATGGATTGCTACCTTGATTCCTTGCAAATGTGTGTGTAGGATGTCTTAGGAAGACCATCCCCTTGCTACAGGACTAATTGCTAGCCTTGAATCTGCCCTTTTTCCTTCAGAAATCTCCTTCCCTGCCCTAACTTTCCCCTTTTACTTCTCTCTCTAGAAATGCTGAAGGTTGGAAGTGTGGGAAGGTTTAGGGCTTCAGCTAGGGTTTAAGAGAGGTTTTGGTATTTGCTCTTTAGTCCCTCATCTATTTTGCACTCTTGGAATCACTCACTTTTCCATTTTCAATTGAGTCCCTAGCCACCTCTTGGGATATAAATCCTATTCTAGAAAGTCACTAACCTATCAGTCTCCTTATGGAATTCCTTCGGGTCCTTTAGGGACTGTAAGAATTCATCCTCCATTTAGGCCTCTAGGATTTGAGTCCTAAGGTTACTCTTAATTTGCAATTCACCTATACATATTCTATCTGGTAACATCAATACGGATAAACTTAAATTTTTAAAATTCTCTATCAAGCTCATCTAACTCGCCATCATTTGAGCTATGTGGAGTGATTTCCTACTCAAGGTGTCTACCACAACATTAGCCTTGCTTAAATGGTATTTTAACTCAAAGTCATAATCCTTAATGAACTCCATCCATCTCCTCTATCTCATATTCAACTCCTTCTGATCAAAGAGGTACTTGAGACTTTTGTGGTCACTAAATACCTCAAACCTAGACCCATAAAGATAATGCCTCCAAATTTTCAGTGCAAAAACTATGGCTGCTAATTCTAGATCATGAGTAGGGTAGTTACTCTCATGAGACCTTAATTATCTAGAAGCATAGGCCACTACTTTTCCTCTTGCATCAAAACAAACCCTAGACCTTTCTTGGATGCATTGCAATATAGCTCAAATCTTTCCAAAGGATTGAGGATAACTAGTACAGGTGCAGTGGTTAATATTTCTAATGCTTGCTGCCAATGCTATCTAGCAACAACACCTAAGGCAGTGAACCTATCGATGCAGCCTACTGCAATGGTGAGTATCAAGGTCGTATTCCTCGGGAACGGGAAAGCCCAGAGTTACTACTTGTTCTCTGTTATCTAGCCTAGCAATTAAAATGATTAATTTTTTCATCTAAACTAACGTCTAACTATAAGCAATAATAAACTAACAGCGACAAGAAACAGAAGAAAATACACGAAGGCAAGAAATGCAAATCCATCAGGGAACCTACACCGGTTGGCAAACACACGAAGGATAATGGATTACTGAATTTAACTATGTTACTTGTGAGTGAATTCCAATGCAAATTCAAATTCTCTATCGATCTCAATGAATTTCCTAAACTTAAAATCCACCAGTGGCTGGTTCTTCCTAATGGCAAATTTTAAATTAGCATTATCTATCTAATTCACCACTATTAAGAGTCGTTACTTCTTAATCCAAAGAATTTATTAACCTTAGTTCTAAGCGATAACAAATTGTCCATTACAGTTAGTTTTCCAATTCCAATTATCATCTGTCGATCTCAAAAAGGAATCCAATTAACATTACCACGATGTCTCATAAATAACGCTAACACATACATTCATAATTGTAATGGAGATCACACATTAAATTCAATATCCATGCAAATTTAAACAGCAATCCAACACAGTTAGGGACCCCAATGAATTTTACAAATCTAGCCACACATATTTACATATAGCACACAATCCAACAGCAAACAACCCATCAGATAGTCAATTATACAGCAGATAAAAACAGTAAAAACTTATGCAATCCTGTCTTTTCAATTGTCCAATGGTGTCTCTACAAAAGGGTCACCGGAAAACCACCGACAAGGGACTAGAAGATTGTCAGAAAATGCCGGAAACAATGAAGTACAAGGCTGCCCAACAAAACGGGTCGGGTCGGACGGGTTGGACGGGTCGGATCCCAAGCTCTCGGGTACCCGACGGATCTGCTCCAAATCTGCTCCCTTCCGGTCGGCTGGGTGGCGGCGGACAGCTGGGGAAAGCTGAGACGGCGCACGGATGGCGGAAATGTACAAAGATCCGACGAGAAAACACGAATGGGTCGCGAGTCTTCTCTCGCGCCGCGAGCCTTCTCTCGCGCTACGGACACCGTGAACGGCGCCACGGACAGCCAAGGTGGTGGAGGACCGTGCGCGAAGCCTCTTCGGTCGTTGGTCGGCCTCCCTCGGTGGCGGTGGTGCACGAGCTCACTCCCTTCGCGTGATGGGTCTTCACGCTTCACTGTTCACTCCCCTCTCTAATTCACGATCCAGCTCCTCTTCTTTTTCTTCCTTTTTTTTATATATATATATTTTTCTACTGTTCACTTCAGCCTTTTGCACAATGGAGCTCCTCTTGCACGATGTTTGGACTTTCCTTCACTCCAAATTACTTCATTTGCTGACGAAGACTTGGTAAAATGCCTGAAAACAAAAATAAAGCAAACTTAAGTGATTTTAATAACAAAATTACACAAAAAATGCTCACAAAATGGACAATTCACATCAAGAAATTTTGTATAGAATCGGACACATCAAATCACCCCACACTTAAGCTTTTGCTTGTCCTCAAGCAAACATTAACTCAGTCCTCAAACAGACAGCAACAATTTCTCAAAAGTCCAAAACTAGTCCACAGTTAATAATGCCTAACACATCCCCCGTGAAACTTATTTATCGACCAAATTGCAAAAAGCTTGATGCAGAATAGAGGTAATAATGATGCATACACAACCTAGCCAGCAATTCAATGGAAATTATTTAAGAATTAATGCCTCAAAGAGATTACTCAAATCACTCAAAGTGTATACAGGTAAGACACAAATCCCTCAAGTAACTTCACAAGAATATGTCTACTATAAGCTTGCTCATAAATCTCATCTCCGCTACCACTAAACATTGAACACCAAAATCAAGGGGGGGTCTTAACAGGGTTGTAATGAGACTAAGGTGATGGTAGGGAAGAAATTTTTGGTAGAAGAGGCATAGATGCTGAAAATTCATGCAATTAAAGCATCAAGAGGGATTAAAGGATTAAATGCAACAAATTCTAAACATAACAATTCTTACTAAGTTTTCAATAAAGTTGGAGATGCTCAGAGAATAAAATCAATAGACAGGCTACTCATATTATTATCTTTCTCTTTTTTTTTTCTTATTTTTTTTTTCTATTACTATTATTATTATTATTATTTTTTCATAATTAGCCTGCATGCTTACACTTTTGGATTGAAGGGAGCATCTAGAATGATAAAAAGAACTTAGTGCACTATTGTCAACTAAGGCAATGCATTTTAATCCTCAGACAAAGAATAAATCACATAAATTTCAGCAAAGGGGGGTGAAGGAAGAAGATAGTGAAAAGAACGGAATGAGGTGTAAAATGCAAGCGATGAAGAAAAAGTGAAGGCCCCGAAAGTGGCTAACTGAGGAAGGAAAATGAGGTGTAAAATTTAAGTTGCCCAAATCATCTGATATTCAAAAGTTTATGTAACTTCAACAAGTATTACAGAGCAAGTTCTAGAGACACAATCAAGTGAAATACACACTCAACAAAAAGAATTCAAAGCATATTTGTGATAAATGCTTATCTTAGGCTCAAATCTCACGTTTGAAGTGTGGCTAAATTGCATATGATTCTCAAATATTTCCATATGAATTACTAATCAAGCAGTGCATGCAAACTGCATTATCGACATCTTAAATCAAAATTGAACAAAATGAAAGAAAATCAAGCAACATGGGTATGACCTAGTCGTGGTCAAGAATACATTAGGCATTAAAGCGCTTTCTAACATAAACTATGAGAAACAATGTCTGCCCATTCATGACTGAATCATACATGCTCAAAAGACAAACAAAGACTTAAGTGTATAGAATCAAGCAAAAATCAAGTATCCTATCTTAGATATACTGTCAACACAACATCAGCAAAAAAAATAGCATCAAAATGCAGCGTCCTGAACTAGTAGAGGGAAAATGAGTCAAAATAATAAAGGCACACCACCCCACACTTGAGGTTCACACTGTCCTCAGTGTACAGCCAAAGGGGATACCATCGAAATAAAAGTAGAAAGCACAGCAACAAGCACAGAAAATCTAAAAGTTTTAATGTACCTCAACAAAATGAAAAGAAGAAAATAGACAAGAGTAAAATAACACAGATAAAATAAATAAAAAAAAATAAAAAAAACACAGTGCTTTTTTTTTATTTTTTTATTTTGAGTCTTTTAGCTGGACTCGCTCCTTCTATCACTCTTTCAGGTAAAGCACCATATGCACTCGCTCCTCGACCTCCAATGGGTCTCCATAGTAGTGCTTTAGTCTGTGCCCATTGACTTTGAAATCTCCCTTGTCAGGATTATGCAATTCCACTGTGCCATAGGGAAAGACTTGCTTGATCACAAATGGTCCTGACCATCGGCTCTTAAGCTTTCCTGGAAAAAGACGAAGACGTGAGTTATAAAGTAATACCCTATCTCCAACTTGAAAATCCTTAGAGCCACGCAGCCTTTGATCATGCCACTTCTTGGTTCGAGCTTTGTAAATGGAAGAATTTTCATAAGCTTGGTGGCGCCATTCTTCTAACTCATCCAATCGCCATAACCTCTCTTTACTGCAGTAAATAACATCAAGATTGCATGTTTTAAGGGCCCAAAGTGCCCTGTGTTCCAATTCAACAGGCAAATGACAAGTCTTTCCATACACTAGCCTATAGGGTGTAAATCCAGTAGAAGTTCTGTAAGCTGTCCTAAAGGCCCATAATGCATCATCCAATTTGAATGCCCAATCCTTCCTACTCACCCCTACGGTTTTCTCTAAGATTCTCTTTAAACCCCTATTAGTTACCTCTACTTGTCCACTGGTCTGTGGGTGATAGGGTGTTGAAAACCTATGAGATACCCCATAATGTTTAAGTACTTTCTCAAGTTGGGAGCTACAGAAATAGGTCCCTCTATCACTAATCAGTGCCCTAGGTGTACCAAACCTAGCAAACAATTTTTTTAGGAACCTAGTCACCACCCTGGTATCATTAATGGGGAAAGCTTGAGCTTCTGGCCACTTGGAAAGATACTTAACAGCCACAAGTATATACTTATTACCAAATGAGGAAGGAAAAGGGCCCATCAAGTCGATACCCCACACTTCAAAGATTTCAACCACTTGCATACTCGTTTGGGGCATTTCATCACGGGCAGAGATGTTACCTGACCTCTGACAAGCATCACAAACCTGTACATATGCTCTAGCATCCTGGAATATGGTTGGCCAGTAGAACCCTGCTTCAAGCACCTTCCTAGCAGTGTGGTTTACAGCCTGGTGGCCTCCCGTTGGTCCTTCGTGGCAGTGCTTCAGGATTTGGTGGACTTCCTCCCCATGTATGCATCGCCTGATTACTTGGTCTGCACAGATACGAAACAAGAAGGGATCTTCCCAAATGTAGTATTTAAACTCAGCAAAGAATTTCTTCTTTTGCTGGGTAGTCATACCCTTTGGTAAAACCCTTGCCACTAAATAGTTAGTGTAATCACAAAACCAAGGGGAATCAGTACATACCTGAACCGTCTCCAAATGCTCATCTGGGAAGTTATCATCAATGGCTCTCTCATCTAAGGCCTTCCAGTTTGGGTTCTCTAACCTTGATAGGTGATCTGCAGCCAGGTTCTCCGCACCCTTCTTATCTTTGATCTCAATATCAAATTCTCGCAAAGAGCAAAATCCATCTAATGAGTCTAGGCTTAGCATCATGCTTACCGAACAAATACTTCAAGGTCAATGATCCGTAAACCACGGTCTTGGATAGCACCAAATAGCATCGAAACTTGTCGAAAGCATAGACTATCGCAAGTAATTCCTTTTCGATGGTGGTATAGTGCTCTGGGCATCACCAAGGTCTTGCTAGCATAATAAATTGGCCGAACTTTTATCAATCCTCTGACCTAACACAGCTCCAACTGCAAAGTCACTAGCATCACACATTAGTTCAAAAGGCAGCCCCACTTAGGTGAAACCATAATAGGGGCTGTGGTTAGTCGTTCCTTTAGTAACTCAAATGCATGCAGACAATCAGTATCGAAAACAAAAGGTACATCCTTGCCAAGCAACTGAGTTAAGGGCCTAGCAATCTTAGAGAAATCTCTAATAAATCTCCTATAAAAACCAAAGATGCCCTAAGAAGCTTCTAACAACCTTAATCAACTAGGGGGTGGTAGTTTGGATATGGTCTCAACCTTAGCCTTATCCACTTCCATCCCTGCATGTGATATCTTATGCCCAAGAACGATCCCCTCTCTCACCATAAAGTGACATTTTTCCCAATTAAGAACTAAGTTTGCTTCTATACATCTTGCAAGCATACGTTCTAAATTAAGCAAACAGTGGGAGAAGGAGTTACCAAAAACTGAGAAGTCATCCATAAATACCTCCATAGACTCCTCAATCATGTCATGGAAGATTGCCATCATGCACCGAAAAGTGGTCATGCGTTGCACAATCCAAAAGGCATCCTCCTGTACGCGAACGTTCCATATGGGCAGGTAAAGGTGGTCTTCTCTTGGTCTTCAGGTGCAATGGGAATCTGAAAGTAGCCTGAAAAACCATCAAGAAAGCAATAAAACATGTGACCTGCCAAACGTTCAAGCATCTGGTCAATGAAAGGCAGAGGAAAATGGTCTTTCCAGGTTGCATCATTGAGTCTCCTATAATCAATGCAAACCCGAAAACCTGTTACTGTCCTAGTGGGTATGAGTTCATCCTTATCATTCTTGACCACTGTCATGCCACCCTTCTTTGGTACAACCTGCACAGACTCACCCAAGAGCTATCGAGATAGGATAAATCAAACTCGCATCAAGAAGTTTAATTACCTCCTTTTTCACCACTTCCTTCATGTTTGGGTTCGATCGTCTCTGTGGTCGCACCAATCGCCTATAGCTATCTTCCATCAGGATCTTGTGTGAACAATAGCTAGGATTAATCCAAGAATGTCCGCCATCTTGTAAGCAAAGGCCCGAGGGTATTTCCTAAGAGAGGTCAAAGTCATCTCCCTCTCCTCAGGTGTCAGGTCAGCTGCTATAATTACAGGCAGCTTCTCTGCCTCATCCAAATAGGCATAGCTTAAGTGCTTGGGTAACTCCTTCAATTCCAAGGTTAGGGGGTCCTCAATTGAAGGTTTCACCTTCGCACCTCGACTGTCAAGAGAAACAAAAGAATCGCTTAAGTTCTTTGGGCTCAACATTAGCAAGTAAGCTAGTTGTTCCAACACTTGCTCGTTGGACAACTCATCCTCTTCTCCTTGTAATGCCACCTGTAAAGGGTCATCAAGTAAAAATTCCTGCAATTCAGATTCAACCACATCATCCAAGACATCCACCGAATATACAGTATCATCATGATCTAAAGATTGTCTCTTAGAGGTAGCTAAGTCAAAGGTAACAGTTTCATCCCCTACTCTAAGTTTCAATTTCCCATCACAGACATCTATAATAGCCCTAGACGTTGCAAGGAAAGGCCTACCTAGAATCAAGGGTATGCTACTCTCACCCTCCATATCCATCATAAAAAAATCCACAAGAAATATAAATTTATCAACCTTTATAAGGACATCTTCAACTATACCTCTAGGATATTTAATGATTCTATCACTAATTGTATGTTCATCCTAGTAGGTTTTGGCTCACCCAATCCCAGTCTATCAAACAAGCTAGTAGGCATCAGATTTATGCTAGCTCCTAAATCAGCTAAAGCATCCATGACAGACAGATCACCAATTACACAAGGTACGGTAAAACTCCCTGGATCACGCCTCTTAACAGGTAGCTTGTTTTGTAAGATTGCTGAGCACTCCTCATTCAATGTCACCAGTCCCAAATCCTCTAGTTTCCTCTTGTTGCTCAGTATTTCCTTCAAGAACTTTGCATAGCGAGGCATTTGAGAAATGGCTTCAACAAAAGGAAGGTTAATCCTCAGCTGCTTAAATAGATCAAGAAACTTACCAAACTGTTGATATACTTTCTCCTGCTTCAGTCTAGTCGGGTATGGAATGGGTGGCTGGTACTCTCTTATGGGGCTCTTCTTGCCCTCAACTTGCACCGGCTTAGTTACCTCAGGCCCCTGGTCCTTATTGACACTTGTATCCTGCACATCATTATGATCATCAGTAGGTAAAGGTAAAGGACCAGCTACTTGCTTACCTGATCTTAGAGTGATAGCCTTGCAATGCTCCCTTGGATTAGACTCGGTGGTGCTAGGGAGTGTCACTGGTCGTTTTTCACCAACACCTTAGAAATCGCCTATCTGATTCTCTAAGTTTTGAATGGAGGCTTGTTGGTTTCTAAGTGCTGTG
Source organism: Senna siamea (assembly GCA_031216115.1). NCBI lineage: Eukaryota > Viridiplantae > Streptophyta > Magnoliopsida > Fabales > Fabaceae > Senna > Senna siamea. Next base: position 28,993,868 of record CM062361.1, on the reverse strand, counting down.
TCTGTTTGGTGGAATTTGCTCTCTGAAGTGGACACAAACTTCATCATCAATTCCTCTAGATTAGGCTTCTTCTCCTGCCCTTGAGGAAATTGAATTGGAGCGACTTCTTCTTTGGGGTTGCTGTTGGTGCAACCGCTGAAAACCTGGTGGGCCCTGGTTATTAGTGTTTCTCCATCCAAAATTTGGATGATTCCTCCACCCGGGGTTGTATGTGCTGCTATATGGATTGTTCTCATTGTCTCGAGCGTTCCCCATGTAATCTACCTGTTCAAAATCAGAAGAACCATTGTGAGAAGAAAATGAAGAAGAGGGGTTAGCAAACATACCTCCCGCATTACAATTGACACCATAACGCGGGCCACCACAGAACTCGCAGCTTGACTGTGCTGCATGCACTGGCATCTGGAGTTGGTCAATATTCTTAGCCAGAAGCTCCACTTAAGTTGCCAAGGTTGATATAGAGTCTGACTGGTTGACCACTCCCTGCCGTCCTAGCCTATCCCTTGAGGATTGCCACTGATAGTTGTTCATGGCCATTTCCTCTATTAAACTCTGTGCCTGTTCAGGGGTTTTATTATTTAGTGCACCCCTAGCCGCATCCACCATCTCGCCTTGTGGTCAGATTTAAACCATCAGAGAAAGTCTGCACTTGCATCCACACAGGCAATCCATGATGTGGGCAACACCTCAGTAAGTCCTTGTACCTCTCCCATGCATCATACATACTCTCATCAGCCATCTGCACAAAAGAAGAAATGTCATTACGTAGTTTTGCAGTCTTAGCTGGTGGAAAGTATTTGTACAAAAACTTTTCAGCCAAAGTCTCCCAAGTAGTGATGGAGTTAGGTGGTAGGGATTGCAGCCATCTCTTTGCTCTATCTCTCAAGGAAAATGGAAACAATCTAAGTCGAATGGCATCATCAGTGGTTCCATTAATCTTGAAAGTGTCGCATATCTCCAAGAAGTTAGCTATGCGGGCATTAGGGTCTTCGCTGGGCATCCCTCCAAACTGTACCGTTTGTTGCACCATCTGAATCACATTTGGCTTGATTTCAAAATTGTTAGCTACTATTGTAGGTCGAGTAATGCACGTCTGTGTCCCTTCCAATGAAGGTCTAGCGAACTCGTACATCGTTCTATTGGCTTCGTCATTATTATTTGCAGCTGCCATCTTTGGTGATGTAGGGTCAGGGATCTCAATTGGTTCCTCCTCCAATATCTCAACTGGCACCTCCTCCTGACGACGGTGTGCACGAGTCCACAACAGTCGTTCTGGATCGGATAGAGGGTCTACAAGTACAGGATTAGAACTCCTGGTCATAAACTACCTGAATCCAATAACAGCGAAACAGTCCACCAATCAGATCAAAAAGTAATAAACCAAAACAAAAAGTAAAACAAGACAGATAAAACTCAATAACAGAAACAATAACGAAACAAATAAAAACCTACTAAAATAATAAAACAAATAATCCAAATAAATAAAATAAACTAAAATAAAAATAAAAAAAGACAAAATGAAACTAATAAAAACTAATAGTTGAACGCAGAAAAAGACACACTAACCAGAAACAAAAACAAAACAGAACAAATAAAAAATGGCTAAAGTAACAGATAGCAAATTCACTCTAGTTTTCACCAAAAGTTCCCTGGCAACGGCGCCAAAAACTTAATGCTTGCTGCCAATGCTATCTAGCAACAACACCTAAGGCAGTGAACCTATCGATGCAGCCTACTGCAATGGTGAGTATCAAGGTCGTATTCCTCGGGAACGGGAAAGCCCAGAGTTACTACTTGTTCTCTGTTATCTAGCCTAGCAATTAAAATGATTAATTTTTTCATCTAAACTAACGTCTAACTATAAGCAATAATAAACTAACAGCGACAAGAAACAGAAGAAAATACACGAAGGCAAGAAATGCAAATCCATCAGGGAACCTACACCGGTTGGCAAACACACGAAGGATAATGGATTACTGAATTTAACTATGTTACTTGTGAGTGAATTCCAATGCAAATTCAAATTCTCTATCGATCTCAATGAATTTCCTAAACTTAAAATCCACCAGTGGCTGGTTCTTCCTAATGGCAAATTTTAAATTAGCATTATCTATCTAATTCACCACTATTAAGAGTCGTTATTTAATCCAAAGAATTTATTAACCTTAGTTCTAAGCGATAACAAATTGTCCATTACAGTTAGTTTTCCAATTCCAATTATCATCTGTCGATCTCAAAAAGGAATCCAATTAACATTACCACGATGTCTCATAAATAACGCTAACACATACATTCATAATTGTAATGGAGATCACACATTAAATTCAATATCCATGCAAATTTAAACAAAGAATCCAACACAGTTAGGGACCCCAATGAATTTTACAAATCTAGCCACACATATTTACATATAGCACACAATCCAACAGCAAACAACCCATCAGACAGTCAATTATACAGCAGATAAAAACAGTAAAAACTTATGCAATCCTATCTTTTCAATTGTCCAATGGTGTCTCTACAAAAGGGTCACCGGAAAACCACCGACAAGGGAATAGAAGATTGTCAAAAAATGCCAGAAACAATGAAGTACAAGGCTGCCCAACAAAATGGGTCGGGTCGGACGGGTTGGACGGGTCGGATCCCAAGCTCTCGCACCGACGGATGCGCTTCCAAATCTGCTCCCTTCCTGTCGGCTGGGTGGCGGCGGACAGGTGGGGAAAGCTGAGACGGCGCACGGATGGCGAAAATGTACAAAGATCTGACGAGAAAACACGAATGGGTCGCGAGTCTTCTCTCGTGCCGCGAGCCTTCTCTCACGCTATGGACGCCGTGAATGGTGCCACGGACAGCCAAGGTGGTGGAGGACCGTGCGCGAAGCCTCTTCGGTCGTTGGTTGGCCTCCCTCGGTGGCGGTGGTGCACGAGCTCACTCCCTTCGCGTGATGGGTCTTCACGCTTCCCTGTTCACTCCCCTCGCGTGATGGGTCTTCACGCTTCACTGTTCACTCCCCTCTCTAATTCACGATCCAGCTCCTCTTCTTTTTCTTCCTTTTTTTTATATATATATTTTTTCTACTATTCACTTCAGCCTTTTGCACAATGGAGCTCCTCTTGCACGATGTTTGGACTTTCCTTCACTCCAAATTACTTCGTTTGCTGACGAAGACTTGGTAAAATGCCTGAAAACAAAAATAAAGCAAACTTAAGTGATTTTAATAACAAAATTACACAAAAAATGCTCACAAAATGGACAATTCACATCAAGAATTTTTGTATAGAATCGGACACATCAAATCCTTCAAGGTTTGGAAACTATGCTGACATTCAGAATCCCACCTAAATGGAACATCCTTCTTGGTCAGCTTATCATAGGTATTGCTATCTATGAAAACCCTTAGATAAACCTTCTATAGTAACCAACTAATCCTAGGAACCTATAAATTTCAGTCACTTCTATAGGTCTCTCCCAATGAACCACAACTTCAGTATTACTAGGATCTACTGCTACCCCATATGCCCTAAGAAACTCACCTCATCTAACCAAAACTCACATTTATCAAGTTTTGCATACAGTTGCCTCTCCCTAAGCACTTGCAATGCAATCCTAACGTGTTGTTCATGCTCTTCCCTATTTTGAGAATATACAAGAATATCATCAATGAACACTACCACGAATTGATCAAGGTAGGGTCTAAAGATGTGATTCATATAATCCATAAAAATAGTCAGAGTATTTGTTAGGCCAAACGGCATCACAAGAAATTCATAATGCTCATACCTAGTCCTAAAAGCGGTCTTAGGTATATCCTCACGTCTTACTCTGATTTGATGGTACCCCAACCTCAAATTAATCTTAGTGAATACAGCTACTCCTCTTAATTGATCTGACAAATCATCAATCCTAAGGAGTGGGTATTTGTTTTTCACGATCACCTTATTCAATTGCTATAGCCTATGCACATTCTCATACTTCCATCCTTCTTTTTCAGAAACAACACTGGTACTCCCCATGATGAAACACTGGGTCTAACAACTGCTTCTCTAAAAGGTCTTCTATTTGAACTTTAAGTTCACTCAGCTCTAAGGGAGACATCCTATATAATGCTATAGAGATCGGTCCCGCTCTGGGAACTATCACTATAGAAAACTCTACCTCTCATTCTGGTGGAAGACTAAAGATTTCCTCAGGGAAGACATCAGAAAACTCTCTAACTACAGGGATACTATCAAGCTTATGCTGAATCTCAACCTCAGAAGAACACAGGAAACATAATCTTTGGATCTTTTCCTCAGTACCCCTATTCACAGGTATTGTATCCATAAAATTCACAGACTTCTCAAAACAATTTAAAACCACCTTATTAAAAGACAGCCAATCCATTCCTAAGATAACATCTAAATCTACCAAAGGCAGATAGATAAGTTAACAACAAAAGGTTTGCTTTCAACACTAATAGGGTAATTTAGGCAAGTTAAGGAAGTTAAGATATGTTTTTTAGCCGTAGTAGAAATAGACAAGTCATATGGAAGTTTGGTCATAGGTAGGCTCAACTTTTCCACACATTCATGAGAAATAAAGGAATGAGTAGTGCCAGAATCATATAGTACAATTAAAGGAACATCATTAATAAAGCACTAACCTTTAATAGAATCACCAGATTGGTCCACCTCTTTGCCCTTAAGGGTGTAGACTCTCCCTTTAGTTAAAGGCTTAGGGGCCTCAGCTGGTTTCTTCCACAATGGGCATTCTTTGCTAAAGTGTCCTGGCTTGCTACACTTGTAGCAGACATTCTGTCCCATCAAACAGGTCTTATTCCCATGATTCTTCTTGCACTTGAGGTAACCATTCAAAGTAGTCTGCCCACCCATAGGCTTCTTTCTAGTCTGACTCTCTTTGCCCTTAGCAGAGTCCTGTGGCATCTTTCTCTTAAGGGTATTATACTCTTTTTTACTTTTAATAGCCTCTGTTAGGCCCTTTGCCACTATGCGACACTTATTTGCTAATAGGGCATAGTTATTTATCTCCATTAGAGCTACAACGTTCTTTAACTCCTAATTCAGCCCAGCTTGTAAGTGCATGGCCTTCCATGCTTCATCCTGCCTAACTTTTAGGTAAGAGGAGAACTTGGACAACTCCTCAAATTTTGCTAGGTAGTCATCAAAGGACATGTTGCCCTGTCTTATCTTCATAAACTCTACTTCTTTATCATTCCTTATGTTCTGAGGGAAATACTTCTCCAAAAATACCTCCTTGAAAGAATCCCAAGTGATCTAGGCTCATTGGGCCTTCATCACCTTTTTGGCCCCTTTCCACCAATGCTCAACCTCTCCCGTCAGCATGTAGATGGAGAACTGAACTTTCAGGGCCTCTGTACTCCCTAGTACTGCAAACAACTTCTCCATTTTAGCCAACCATTCTTTAGCAAGCTTTGGGTTGAAATCACCCCTAAAGGTTAGGGGTTTGGTCATCTGAAACTTAGACCATCCCTTCTAGATATAATCCCTCACTGGTTCTCCCTCAAGGTTAGGGTTTCTATTTTCATTCTTATCCTTTTGCATTTGTCTCAACACTTCAACAATGGTAGCTACCTATTGTGTGGCAACAATAACCTGTTGGGTGGCAACAGTAGCCTGTTCCCTCATAGCCTTCACCATCCCCATCAAGGTCTGCATTACCCCAGCCAAATTTTCTTCTCCATCTTTGTCCCTTGTACCATTTCTCTTGGGAGGCGCCATACTTTACTTTACAACATAGATATTACTGAGGTGATCAGTCTCAAAAATAGACATTTATAAGAGAATATATGGCTCCAATAGGAAATACTGTACATTCCACAAACCTAGCACTCCATTCCTCAAGTCAAAACACAGCACAAGTAGTCAACTATCATAGCTTAGCTAACTAACCTACAGTAGTCTCTATCCTGAGGAATCTACACATACTACCTAATTAGCATTTATCATTACCGACTCAGCTATGTGCTAACTGTGGTAGCCATGCTCTGATACCCATAATGTAACAACCTTATTAGCTTATGGTTCTGTTTTAAGTGTTTAAAGATATAATGTATATAATTATCATAATAATGGTGCGATACCATCACTTCTACCTGAGTAAATTTTAAACTTTTTACCAAGTTGATTAATTGGGTGTAATGCTTGCTGCCAATGCTATCTAGCAACAACACCTAAGGCAGTGAACCTATCGATGCAGCCTAGTGCAATGGTGAGTATCAAGGTCTTATTCCTCGGGAACGGGAAAGCCCAAAGTTACTACTTTTTCTCTGTTATCTAGCCTAGCAATTAAAATGATTAATTTTTATCTAAACTAACATCTAACTATAAGCAATAATAAACTAACAGCGACAAGAAATAGAAGAAAATACACGGAGGCAAGAAATGCAAATCCATCGTGAACCTACCTTTCGTTGGCAAACACACGAAGGATAATGGATTACTGAATTTAACTATGTTACCTGTGAGTGAATTCCAATGCAAATTCAAATTCTCTGTCGATATCAATGAATTTCTTAAACTTAAAATCCACCACTGGCTGGTTCTTCCTAATGGCAACCAGTTAAATCAGCATTATCTATCTAATTCACCACTATTAAGAGTCGTTACGTCTTAATCCAGCAATTTATTAACCTTAGTTCTAAGCGATAACAAATTGTCCATTACAGTTAGTTTTCCAATTCCAATTATCATCTGTCGATCTCAAAAAGGAATCTAATTAACATTACCACGATGTCTCATAAATAACGCTAACACATACATTCATAATTGTAACGGAGATCACACATTAAATTCAATATCCATGCAAATTTAAAGAGCAATCCAACACAGTTAGGGATCCCAATGAATTTTATAGTTTCAGCCACACATATTTACATATAGCACACAATCCAACAACAAACAACCCATCAGACAGTCAATTATACACCAGATAAAAACAGTAAACACTTATGCAATCCTGTCTTTTCAATTGTCCAATGGTGTCTCTACAAAAGGGTCACCGGAAAACCACCGACAAGGGACTAGAAGATTATCAGAAAATTCCAGAAACAATGAAGTATAAGGCTGCCCAACAAAACGGGTCGGGTCGGACAGGTCGGACCCCAAGCTCTCGCACCGACGGATTCGCTTCCAAATCGCTCCTTCCTGGCCCGGTGGTGGCGACACCGGGAAAGCTGAGACAGCGCACGGATGGCGGAAACATACGAAAATCCAACGAGAAAACGCGAACGGGTCGCGAGCCTTCTCTCGCGCTACAGACGCCGTGAACAGCGCCACGGACAGCCAAGGTGGTGGAGGACCGTGCGCGAAGCCTCTTCGGTCGTTGGTCGGCCTCCCTCGGTGGCGGTGGTGCACGAGCTCACTCCCTTCGCGTGATGGGTCTTCACGCTTCACTGTTCACTCCCCAATCTATTTCACGATGGAGCTCCTCTTCTCTTTCTTGCTTTTACTGTTTTCCTTTTCCCCTTTTTTGTCACGATAGAGCTCCTTTTTTTTTCTCTTTTTTTTTTCTACTGTTCACTTCAGCCTTTTGCACAATGGAGCTCCTCTTGCACAAATTTTGGATTTTCCTTCACTCCAAATTACTTCGTTTGCTGACGAAGACTTGATAAAATGCCTGAAAACAAAAATAAAGCAAACTTAAGTGATTTTAATAATAAAATTACACAAAATGCTCACAAAATGGACAATTCACATCAAGAAATTTTGTATAGAATCGGACACATCAGGGTGCCATTTGGGTTGGTTTCTACTCTCAAGTTCTCTCAACATCATAGGAAAATAAATAGATATAGAATACACTTGGATTAACTATACATAAACATGCATACTTAATTAAATATAGTCAATTAACTATTAGGCATGGAGGCAACAATCCTGCCACTTATAACCCTATCAATTAGTCTATTCATCAATCTAGCCTAATTCCTATACAGATAAGTTAGCATAGGTTATACAAAATAATCTTACACTAGCCTTTCTCAAAATATCATAAAGGCTAGCTTCCATTTTACCATGTACTTAAGCTATTCAAATTAGATAGTATGTAAGCCCAGATTGGACACTTCTTCATACTTTACCTCCTTCTCTAGCCAAAAGGAACATAAACATCTAGTACATGCCAACACTATCGTGAGAAATGAATCTCAGTAGCAATGCAACCTATTGTAAAATCCATTGACCTGTACCGCCGTGTTCACATGAAAAAATCTACATTCGTTCATAAAATATATCATATACTATTAGGATATGGTGCATGTAACATTTAATTATGTTATATACTCATACATAGGTATATTCATCAAAAAATATCATCTTTAAAACATGGGAAGGTCATTCATCATCAATCTCATTATCATTACTTTCATATGAAACATATGTGTGATAGTAAACATGCCATCATTTCACTTTCATAACATATGAGCAGTATATAAAACACCCGAAGAGTAATCGGAAGAGTTACCTAGAAACAACCCTATGCACCACTATCTATATGAATGAGCACATGGCTATCTAGTCATGCCTTAACCTTTGTACATTCTGAGGCATCCCCCAATAGATCTAACTACCTTAATGGTCCCTGCCCCTTTCCGGTAGGTCATCCCTGACTAGAGGGATTCATCCCTTTCATCCCAAACGGGGCTGGTATAAACTCATGGGATCACCATTAACTCTACCCGGATCATTTCCTCTCTGCTTTTGGGCAGATTATAGTACATATACTCTATGGTGAATCAGCCTATGCCCATTGTTATGCTTAACTCTAAGTATGTGTTTCTCATATGGCCTTTGGGAGATGAAACTAACTTAAAGTTTGTAACCATCACGATGTTTTTGAAATCATCTAAGTTCAAGTGGATGTTTAACTATCCCAATTTATGGCACAACCATGGAATGCCCAACGGTCATCCCATACCGACAATCAATCACTCGATCATGAGCCTATCTACCTTAAGGCATACACTAACAATACTTTTCTCTTTCCCTTTTTTTTATTTTCTGCTCTCTCTTTATTTCACTATCACAAGGGTCTCATCACCCAAAAATCCTAGTTTCCTTGCTTACCTATGTTGTGAGCCCTTAATTAAGTTAGTATGAAGAATTACTAAGCTCAATTGCCATTAAAAACCTCATTTCGCAAGCTAAAGGGTGCCCGGTCAATTTGTTGGAAGGCTAGCGAATACCGGTGGCTCTCCGTATTCCTTGAGTGCCAGACAATAAACTAGCAGTCGGCTACCAGCAGGCTGACAACCGACTGGTCACTTTCTAGAATGCGTCCTAGGAAAAAATAAGAGCACGACAGTCGACTACTAGGATACCAGTCGACTCCTTAGTGCAAACCTGGGCCTGACAGTCAACTGCTAAGAATCTGGCAGTCAACTGCTAAACCTCTCTCTGCACTTTTGGGTTTTCCAGAAACACGACAGTTGACTGCCTCATACATAGTAATCGGCTATTATGTTCTACTGCAGTTTAGAAATTATAATTTTGATAGTACCCAGTCCATAATGTGTTCCATTTTCAATTCTAAGACAAGATCTTAATTTCCATACAACAAACTTTACTTCTCAATAAACATTTCTCATCCATTAGTTCAAACATGGTACATTCAAGGAAAACTAGTTTATATCTCTAAATGAACACAACCCAGACCTTCCAATCAATTACAAGCACATATATGAGCATACATTCAGCAGCACAACATCCCATAGAAATAGAAAAAGCATACAGAATGTAGGTTTAACCCCAAACTTAGTTCAAACATTCATAAATTCATACTTTTCCAACAACAGTAAACTTTTCAGAAAGGAGAGAGGTTTAGGATGAATTGCTACCTTGATTCCTTGCAAATGTGTGTGTAAGATGTGTTAAGAAGACTATCCCCTTGTTGCAAGACTAATTCCTAGCCTTGAATCTACCCTTTTGCCTTTAGAAATCTCCTTCGCCCTTTTCTCTCTCTACTCACCCCTTCTGCTTCTCTCTCTAGGAATGTTGAAGGTTAAAAGTATGGGAGGGTTTAAGGCTTCAACTAGGGTTTAAGAAAGGTTTGGGTATTTACTCTTTAGTCCCTCATCTATTTTACACTATTAGAATCACTCACTTTTCTCTTTTCAATTGAGCCCCTAGCTACCTCTTGCTAAACCTTCATTTATTTCCTTTCAATTTAGTCCCTAAGCTAATGCAACTATATGCACTAATGCAACATACACAAGCATTAAACATTAAATTAACAATTATCAAACATCTCTTTAATCATAATTGGAGCGGATGTTACACTAGTCCCCTAATAGTCGATTGTTGAGGTCCTAAGTTGCGCAGGACCTATTACAGAAGGCTAGTAGTTGATCGCCAGCCACTTGGTAGTCGACTACCAGCTCTTGGGCTAGGTTGCCCTATTTGAGGAAGAGAGCTACCAGCCAACTAATAAGATGTTGGCAGTCGAATGATAGGCCCTTGAACATGAATTTGAACCATGTAGTCCCTATAATATCCACCTCCAATATTTTTGGTATATTAAATGTTATTGTTTATGTGGTGTTAAGAATGATTTACCATAAGGGTAGAATGGACATTTTCATCAAAGTAGAATTAACCTTACCATGAGAGTAAAATTGTAAATTTTACCAAAAAGGGCAACATAGGAATTTTTCCATAAAGGAGAAAAAAAAAATTTCACTTAAGTACTCCATGAAATTGTGTTTGAAGGCTTTTACCTTTTATTTTAGAAAAGAGAAGGAATAAGGGTAAAAATAATTATGTTGACATAAAGAACAAAATGGTAATTTTTCCTTCAGGACAAAATGGCAATTTTACCTAGAAAGGGATAAAATAGTAATTTTGTAACATCTTCTCCTAATATGATTAAGAGATGTTTGTTAATTGTTAATTTGAGTTTAATGCTTGTGTATGTTGCATTAGTTGCATATAGTTGTCTTAGTGCAGGGACTTAGTTGCAAGAAATGAAAGTTTAGCTAAAGTGTGACTAAAGACCAAATTGAAAAGGGAAAATGTATTAAGGCTAAAGACACAAATGGCCAAGGACTAGAATGCAAATAAGAAGAAATTATATTTTAGAAGCCCTAAAACCCTAAAGCACATTTTAATCTTCAGCCACTTCTAGAGAGAGAAAGAAAAGGGCGAGTAGAGAGAGAAAGAGTTGAGTTAGGGTACAGAGGAGGAAATTTACAAAAGGAAAGACAAATTTGAGGTTGGGGATTTAGTCCTACAACAAAGGAATGGCCTTTTAGCACATCATACATACACATTTTCGGATTAACATTTTAGATATTTTAGTTTAACTCTTCACATATTTTCTTTTCAAGAATTATATACTATGCATAATTCTTTTTCTTCTCCATATTTTAGTTCATACATATAATTTTTTCCCATTCTTTTTTCATTCTTCATTTATATAGTTCTAAGATTCATAAATTTTTCATGTTTAAATTCTTTTTAAATTCATAATGCATTGTTTTCAAGATTTATTTTCTAAATAATTTCTTTTCCAAGATTCATGCTTCTTTGATATCTCTTATGCATTGTCGTGGCATGTTAGCCTCCAAGAATCATCCTCTCTTGAACATAAAAACAAAAATTCTATCATGAACAATATAGTAGCCGAATGGAACCTTGATATGTAAGCAAATTTCTTTACAGTTCTTTTAGGCAACACAAAAACTATAAACTATAAATCTTATTTCTTTTTATGGTTTCTATAGTTTCTTGATAGAATCTTTTTGCTCTATATGGCCATGCATTGTTCTTGGATCCATAAATAACTTCAAAGATGGAATCTTGATAAAGAAAAACCATTCTTGGAAAATAAAGAATCATATTCTTGAAATCTTTTCTTCATTCCCTTATAAAATAAATTGTCATCATACAAAAAGTCTTAATTTCCTTTCATGCATACATCAAGATTCTAGCAATAGAATCTTTCTTCTTTAGTTTAATCAAGAAAGCTCAATAAATGAATAAGATAGATATTGCCTAAATATTTGCCTTGGATTCTTAACAACTTTATAACTAACTTGCGGCAATTCAAGATCATGTCAAGCTCTTCATTTTCCAATGTCACATCCAGAAAAGGAGTCACTCTGAGTTCTTCATCCACTCATCGGACCATGTCAAGCTCTTCCTCTTAAAGTGTCACCTCAAGAAGAAGGGGAACCTCCAAAGCTGACCTTTGGAATCGCAACCCACTGCTGACCTTTCATGAAGATGAGGAAGAAGAGAAATACCAAACTTTCTGATTCAAACTCATAAGAGCCGGACGTTGCATCGTCTCTGCTGCCCTAACTGTAGAACACACCACTCTCTTGAACACACCACCGTATGAAAGGTTTCAGTATTAACGAACCTACATATAGGGAGTTAACCCTAGAATTCTATAGTATATTCGCTCTAAAGCAATATGTCTGTGAGGGGAATGACCCAGACACCATTTCTTTTCGCTTAGGAGGAATAGATTTCTATATGTCCATACCGTACTTCGGGTGGCACCTAGGCCTATAGACATCAAAAGAACTTAAGGAGGACACCTACAGGGGATGTCTCTACTTCGAAACAATTCCCCCAAACATTATGTGAAACCAAATCACCACTAGACCCAGCCAGTACTCCCCTAGCAATGCTCAAGCAAGGAACCTCCCGAACAGCCTAAGGTATTTTCATTCCATCCTATCTCACATTCTTACAGACTAGGCAAAAAACTTTGATAAAGTCACTTTTACAGACCTGTTTATCATTTGGGCAATGCATCAGCATATAAAGGTAGATCTTGGGTATGTGTTAGCAACCTAAATTTTCACTTTCATCAAGGATGTCAAGCAAAATGCTATATTCTTTGGTCCCTACATCACTCAATTGGCAAGGAAAGTCAAAGCTCTGCATGAGCACATCCAAGATCTGACTTTAACAGGACACACACTACCCATATATCCAATAGGGCAGTAATCAGTAATGTTTTCCTATACCCTTAGTACAGGTGTCTAGGAGTTTCCCCTATCTTTACAACTCTGAGGACAGTGTTTCTCTTAAGTGTGGGGTGGACTCCTCCTAGTTTTACTCTTTCTTCTTTGTTTTACTCTTTATTTTTGGTCTTTACTTTGATCATCACATATCATAGTTCAAATAAGTGTATTACAATAAAGTGTTATTCAATATGTGCATTCCAAAGTATATCATATTAGCAGTTGTCATTCTCTTGACATTGTCATTTTCTTCAGCATTGCTTTATAGTTAAGTTATAACATGAACATAAAACACACTTATAATCTTGCAAGTTAAAAGTCAAAATCTTATTTTCAATTCATATCAAACAATAAATGCATTTCATAGCTCATATTGAAAAGTAATTTTATGGCACCAAGATGCTCCCAAATCTTGCACCATACTCTACATTACATACACTCTTAGCTGATAATGTGGATAGGAAGACATTTATGCATTATTTGACTAGCAATTTTATTGAAAATTTTAGGAACCTATAAAACCACACCCTATAAATGTAAGGACTTGAGCCAAGAGAGCATTCATTACAAACATGCTCAACATTTTTCTTGATGAGGGTGCACTTCATTTTACTATGTTCTAGAACTTGCTTTGTAATACTTGTCAAAATTACATGAATTTTTGAATATCATATATGATTTGGGCAATTTAAGTTACACCACTATTGACCAAAAAGCCTACTCTATATGTTTCCCTTAGTTGACCATTATCGAGCCTTGGCATGTTCTTCCATATATACACCCCTACACACCATATTCCACTTCTTTTTCTTTACAATACTTTTCTTTGTCACCCTATATGTTGAAATTTGTGTGGTATATTCTTCATATCTTGATTAAAATGCAGTATCTCAACGATAAGGATTCACTGAGTCTTCCCTCTATTTTTAAGATACCCCTTCAATCCAAGACTAAAAATTAGAAAGATTGCAAGACTGCAAAAATCAAAAAAGGAAAAAAATATATGAAAAGAGAAAAAGGAAAGAAAGAAAGAAGAAAAGGAAAGGAAAAAGAAAGTAAGAAGAAAAAAAATTGTAATTATCAAAGCAATCTTTGTACTATCTTAGGAAAGGGTATTCTTTGAGACAAAAAGCTTAGTGAAAACTATGTCTACCACATTTAATCCTTGAAATCTCCCTAGGACCACATGCATTTTTAACATATTTGTACCCTTTTCTCCCAAATTCTTCACCTACCTCTAGCTCAAGCCTTATTACAACCCTATCAAGACCTTCTTGATCATGATATTCAAGTTTTCGCAAGTAGTGGAGATGAGATTTATAAACAAGCATATGGAAGGCATGGTACTATGAAATTGCTTAAGAGATTTTACTTTACCCATATACACTTTTGAGCTGAGTGATCTCTGTGAGGCAGTGGTTCCTAATCAAACAATGAATTGCTTATTAAGAAAGTGCATTCAATCCAACTATCTCTGTTATTAATTAAGGGCCTACAACACTAAGAATTATGGTGTAAGATTCATGTAGCATCAAGTTACATAGACTGTGAAGTATGTATTAACCATGAAAAGCTATTATTGTTTCTTATGAATTAAATGAAAGTTTTCTTAAGGATAAGAAAAAGCTTAAGTGTAGGGTATCATGATAAGCACATAATTATACATATTTAAGTGCTAAATTCCACTCATTCTAGGGGTATATTTTATGTGTTTTATGTATAATTACTCATTTTTCCACTTGTTTTCATGTTATCAAAGCTTTTCCCATGAATAAAGCAGTTTTGAAAAGAAATGGATAAAAACCAATTGTCTAAAATCTCAAAGCACCTCAAAATGCACCTTTTTGCATGGTCACGCAGGAAGTCTTCTAGAACACACCCTGCCACATGCCCATGCTGCTTTAAATCTTCTAGAACACACCTCTCCACATGCCAAAGACATCCTATGCACCTTATTACATGGCCAGAGCAACAATCTCTAACCAAGAAACTGCTAAAAACACATTGCGGACGGATTTCTTCTATAACACAGCCTACAACATGCCATGCCCTCCACATAGGCTACCACACAGCCATGCCACTTTCTAAGCTTCCACACAGTCATGTGGAGGCCTAAGGAGGTGCCTCACTTGCCTATAAATAGGAGAAGGTGCAAAGAGAGAAAGGCATCACTTCTAGGTGTCTAAGGAGAAGACAACCAAGAGCACTTGTAGTAGCTAGGAGTGTGATAATCCTTGCTAGTCTTTAGGGCCTAATACTTCAATTTCCTTGCCTCTTCAAAAAGGTCACAAGCTGTGGAGAGTCAATCAAGAGTTGAATGAAGAGATTGGCAAGCATTAAGAGGAAATTAGAAGCATAATCAAGAAAGAAGTTCATAATTCAAACCAGTCATCCAAAACTCGACAGATGAGGATGTTTTTGTTTCCATTTTGTTCTTCTTCCCTTGAAAAAATTCTTGTTGTTTTATTCATGACCATGAGTAGCTAGATTGGTAGAATCCAATTGGGGTTCTTAGACTATGTTGATACTTTGATTTGAATATGCTTGGGTTATAAATTGAATTATGTGATCTTCCTTTAGTTAAAGATTAATCAAGTTTTATTATGAGACATCGTAAGAAAAACTATCAAGATTCCTCTCAAATACTCTAATCGATGATGTTTGGAATTGGAAAACTAACTAGAGAGAATAGTTGATCTTCGCTCAGACTAAGAGGTTAACAACTGTTGGCCGAGGAGGAACTCCAAATAAGCCCTAATGTTGATCTAAACTTAACCATTGGACATGAATAGCCAATGGAAGGTATAGGTTTTAGAAATCCATTGAAACCAACCAAAAATCTGGATTTGTTTTACACAGGTAGCATAATCAATTTCATAACCCATTATCTTTTGTTTACATATCATCTAGTCTAAGACCCCAATGGGTTTTCTTTTCTAGAACTTGATAATTTGTCATCTTAACACTTGCCTTACTTTCCCTTCGAAGTTAAGATAGTGATAATTAGATTTAGTTAATCCATCATTATTCTTCCTAGGCTAGATAATAATGATTAAATAGTAACTCTACTTTCCCGTTCCCGAGGGATACGACTTGATACTCACCATTGTGCTAGGCTACATTGACAGGTGCACTGCATTAAGGTGTGGCTAGATATAGTTCATTGTTAGCACATTAAGTGTATATAGTCAAGCAAAATCAAGTATCATGTCTTATATCTACTATCAGCAAAAATACAACATTAGAAAAAAGTAGCATCAATATGTAGTGTCCTAAACTAACTGAAAAAAAAGGGTCAAAATAATAGAAGCACACCACCCCTCACTTGAGGATTACACTGTCCTCAGTGTACAACAAAAGGGTATCCCAAAAGAAAAAGAAAATAGACAAATAAATAACATATACCTACCCCACACTTGAGGGTCATACTGCCCTTAGTGTATAGTGAGGTTGGTATCCCAAATTAACAACATAAAGCAGGAACAAATAGAAAATCCAATAGTCTTAAAGTTATTATTAGAAAATAAAATAAAATAAAAAGAATTGGTCAAGTTTTGTCCTACTCTGGTAGAAACGGGAGAGGTGGAGGAATATTGTAAACAAGGGCCTTGAGATGGTCCCTTAGAGAGGCCAAAATTATATCCCCTATAGTAGGGATCAGTTAACCTTCTCTAATCACTAACAACTTCTCTGCCCCATTCAGATAGAGTGTCCTAAGTGCTTAAGGAATTCCTGTAATTTTAGGACTAGGAGGTCCTCAATTGAAGTTCCAACCTTCTACACTTCGGACCTATCAAAAGAAACAAGAAGGTTAGTAAAGCTGTAGGGCTCAGTAGCCAGCAAATTAGCTAGTTGTTCCAACACTTGCTCATTGGACAACTCTTCCTCATCTCTCTACAATGCTACCTAAAAAGGATTATTAAGCAAGAATTCCTGCAATTCAAACTCAATAACATCATTTACGACATGCACAGGATCATCATGATCGAAAGAATGTCTTAAAGTAGTTGCTAAGTCAAAATAAACCTTCTCATGCTTCAGTCTAGCAGGGTATGGAATAGGTGGGCTATATTCCTTCATAGGACTCTTGTCCTCCATTTTCACTAGTGCACTTACCTCAGGCTTTGGCTCTTTACTGACTGGCACATCCTGTTCAATAGTATAATCATCATTAGTTAAAAGTAAAGGACTAGATACTAGCTTACCTTATCTCAGAGTAATAGCCTTGTAATGCTCCCTTGGATTAGACTTTGTGGTGCTGAGGAGCATCCCTAGCTGTCTTTCAGCCAACACCTTAGAAATCTGGCCTATCTGGTTCTCCAAGTTCTAAATGGAGGCTGCTAATTTTTAAGGATTATACCCATCTCCTGGAACTTATCTCTAAATTAGACACAAACTTCATGATCATTTCCTCCAAATTAGATTCATTCTCTTGCCATTAAGGAAAGTGATTTGGAGTAGTTTGTTGTTGGGATTGCTGCTAGTACAACCATTGAAAATTAAGTGAATCCTAGGTAGTTTCGTTTCTCTAGTTAAAATCTAGATAGCTCATCCATACAGAGTTTTATGTATTACTGTAAGGATCATTTTGCTGACTTGGGCATTTCCCATATAATCGACCTGTTCAAAATTAGTGGAAATAGTGTAAGGAGAAAAGAGAGAAGTGGAAGGGTTAGCAAATATACCTCTGGCATCACAGTGTTTACTATAATGCAGGTCACCACAAAACTCACAACCCAATTGTGTTGGCTATTCTGGCATTAGGGATTGGCAAATTTGCTTGGCCAGAAGCTCCCTTTGTATTTGAGCTACCAAGACTAATATAGAATCCATGGTCATAAATTACCTGAAACCAACAACAACAAAATAGCCCAACAACTAGATCAAAGACTAATAAATCAAAACCAAAATAAAACAAAACAGACAAAAACCAATAACTAAAACAAAAACAAAATAAATAAATAAAACAACTAAATAGCAAAATAATTAATCAAAAATAAAAGAAAAAAAAGATAAAATAGAACTAATAAAAGCTAATAACTTAATGAAATGAAAGAAACAACTAACTAGAAACAAAAACAAAATAGAACAAATAAAAGTGGCTAAAGTAACAAATAGCATTTTCACTCTAGTTTTCACAAAAGGTCCTCGGCAACAGCACCAAAAACTTAATGTGCTGCTACCAATGCAGATACACCTAAGGTAGTGAACCTATTAATGTAGTCTAGTACAATGGTGAGTATCAAGGTCGTATCCCATAGGAACTAGAAAGCCCAAAGTTACTACTTGTTCTCTATTATCTAGCCTATAATTCAAAGTGATTTGGTTCTAACTAAACTAATGACTAAGTTAAATGCAACAATAACTGGTCAGCAACAATTGGCAAGGAGAGGAATCAATCAAGATAGAAAAGCAAACCCAATGGGAACCTACACTAGTTGGTAAACACACAAAGGATAATAGATTACTAAATCTGACTATGCTACTAGTGAGTGAATTCTAATTTAAATTCAAATTCTCTGTCAATCTCAATGAATTTCTTAGACCTACAAACCTACCACTAGTTGGTTCTTCCTAATGGTTGATTTTAGATCAGCATTATCAGTCTAATCCACTACTATTAATAGTAGTTACTTCTTAATCCAGCAATTTATTAACCTTAGTTCTAAGTGATAACAAATTGTCTGTTACAATTAGGTGTCCAATTTCAATTAAAATCTGCGATTACAAAAAGAAATCTAAAGAGGTTTCAGTACAACATTTTGTCAATGAAAACTTGTGCATTCATTCATAAAATTAAAGGAGATCATAGAACCAATATTCAGTTATCCATGAAAATTAAACTCAAAGTACCAACATAGTTCATAACCCAATGGGTTTTACAAGTTTAGCCACACATAATCATAATCCAACAGTCTAGAAAATCCACAATTTAGAGAAATAATGGAGTAAAAATCATATAAGTCCCTCTGCTCTCGAACGTTGGATGGAACAATGCAAAATAGTCGCTGAAAGGCTGGTGGAAAACTCTGAAATCTAATACTGTTGGAATGTTCCAGGGAGCAAAATGGGTCAGGTTGTAGGTTAGTAGGTATGTGATAGAAATAGCACTAACAGACGGCCGAAGAACCGGCGAACACCATAGATGGCTTACCAGAGATTTGTGAACGATCAAGCACAAAAGAAACTCGACGAAAAAAATAGATCGTGAAATTCCAATCGGATTACGTCTCGGGTTCTCAGGTACCTAACAGAAAAAATGCCGACAACAGCTAGAGATCATATGGAAAGGTCATGGTTGAGTCACCTGACTGAAAACACTGAATGAACCACGAATCTCCAACGAGTCTCTGTCTAGGGTCACGTAGGTCTATTTCCAAAACACCACGCACTGTTGCAATTCGGTGCCTCACGTCGATGGCAGTGTCCCTCTCATTGTTCCCTGGTCATTGGAGCTCCTCTCACTGCCCTTACTGGTTACAAATCACGTGCCCTAATAGAGCCGAAGAGCTTCTCTATCGCGTGGATCTCTTCTTCCAAAATTGTACGCTCTAAGGATGACGCAGCCTCCTCTTTTACTCACTCGGACTCCTTTCGCCCTTAGGCTTCACATGGGCGCTCCATGCCTAACACAGCCCAACTCTCCAAAAGCCCAATCCAAAGGCCCATTATTAGTGTATTTTGCACCCAACATGGATTAGACGCCCAAAAGGGCTAAAATGGGTGTTGACTCTAGAAAAGCCTTGTTTACCGATGATTGATTGATAAAACCTTAAAATGCAATAAGATACAAATTTAAGTGATTCTTAGAATAAAAATACATAAAATACACAATTCATTCTTGAAACAGTAATTCACAACATCAGTTAAAAGTCAGGGGAGTGTAGATTACTCTACATTTTTATCGTTTACTCTTCTTTTGAATAAGGTTTCCCTCTTTTACCTTCAGGTTACCTTCTCGATCAGTTTCCTAGGGGAAAAAAACTCAAGTCTTACACTATTTCCTTCTTGTTATGCAATCATGCAATTCTCTATCTTAAGGTTTCACTAAGGTTTTCTCTAATTCCCCTTTTCTCCTTGTTATTTCTTTGGTTTTCTACCACTCCTCTCGTGTAATTCTCATATAAGATGATGTTTGAACCTTATTCAAATCAAAACTAGGGATTTCCAAGCTCAAATCATGTTTTAAAAACTAATTTTCACATCGTGAGTCGCTACCACCGCCAAGTGGTGCAATCGGCTGATTGCTCTCTGGAAAGTTGAGTTTCGCAAGACAAGAGCCCAACAGTCGACTGCTCCATGCTTTGTAGTCGACTAGCGCACATATGTTTGTGATTCTGGGCTTTACAATGGCTCGACAATCAACTGGTAGGAAGATATCAGTTCACTACCTTGCTCCCGAGTGCAATCCTAGGCTTGCCGAGAACACGACGTCAACTTGTGCATGCTGGAAGTTGACTATTCTGTTATTTGGCATTCGACTATTCCGTTATTTGACAATCCAAAAGTATGGGTTTTGCATGAATACATCCTAGATTTCCAATCCATAACCTTTAAAAATTATATGAGCTTATTCCCTAATTATTTTTACATAAAACCCATAAATTTTCAAGTCTAAAACATCAACCAAATTGTAGAATCTACATGCAAACTTCGTGGAAGAAAAACCTAACTTTAAAATTTTGGTTTAAGCTTTGAAATTGCTACATGGAAGCAGATAATCTCTGCATTTTAGTTCAGAAATCTATTCCTAAGCTCAAGCTAGCATCTAAATCAGTTTATCCAATCTAAATCACAGAAAATCTTAAATGCCCTATGTTTTCCTATTTGCATTTACTTTCTTAGATCACAACAGATTGGATGCGTTTTAAGGAAGAAATCTATTCCTAAATGATGTGTAAATGATTTTCTAAGACTTACATGAAGGATTCTTACCGCAAATCCAAGCTCATAAGCTTTCCTCTTGATTTCCTCCTTCCTTTTCCTCCTGCCCGGTTCTCTCCCTCTTTCTCCTTCTTCTTTCTCTATTAACCGATCCTTTCTTTTGGTGTGGGGATTCTAGGTGTATATATAGGAGGAAAGGGTAAAATAGCTGGACTTCAAGGACCTCTTATAAAAACAAGGAAATTGTACTTTAGTCCCCCCTGTTTCAACCCCAGTCTTCTTATCTCATTTAAATCCTTGTAAAAAATCTCATAAGTATCATCATTATTAGAAACCCCAAGGGACCAGGTATTACAAATTTTCTTAGGGACGTATTGGTAATTTCCTAAAAAGTTGAGGGACAAAACTGTAATTTTAAAAAGCATAAGGGCAGAATGGTCCTAACCTATAGAAGTTCCATAAAATTACAATTCTAAGGAGAGGGAATGTCACTCTTGAAAAAGAGAAGTAGTGAGGATAAAATGGTCATTTTACACCAAGGACATTTTGGTAATTTCACCTAAACCCTAATTTAAGTCATCTTCTTCCTTAAGAAGGGGGAAAAGTCATGCAAAGGGAGGCTTGGCCAAAATACTCAAAAGGGAAGGAGAAGAAGTGCAAAAACAAGGCAAAACACTTAGGAAATTCAACATCTCTTGCATTTTCAAGGTAGATTAACAATCCTATAACCCTAATTTCATGTTTTAAGGAAAGATTAAATTGTCTTTATATTTATGAAACCTAGTGTTTTCTCTCTACATTCTTATGGTGGATTTCTTTGAATCAGTTTTGCTTATATTGAAATCTAGTTGTGCTTATGAATATGAACATGTTGAAATGCTTGAAAACATAAGAGATTGAAATTTTCCATGATTGGTACCTAATTCTTAAAAAACCCTAATTCTTGAAATGGTTGAAATGGTATGGAGAAGAGTGAGAAAATGGTAATTTTACTTAAGATCTACTTGAATATGAAAGTCATGAAAGCAAAATGATGAAACTACTCCATTTTCCCTTACTTTCTCACTTGGCCGAATGCTTCTATGTATATTGGTGAAAATTTTAACTTCAAAAAGTTTCTAAAAAGGGTGGAAGAATTTGATATGAATTAGTAAGAGAGAGAAAATTATGTTAAGTTGATGTTTTGGTACTTTTACCATTGTCTAGTTTCACCATTTAACCTTGAAAGTGTGCTTGTAAATGTGAAGATGTAAGATTATGTGCATTTTCATGTTTGGCATGAAAAGTGAGTTAGGAAAGTGTGGAAAAGAAAGGTGAAATGTACATATGAATATTTTGAGGTGTCAAAAAGTGTTATGTATAATTGTTGAATATGTTACCATAATGCTTAAATGGTAAAAAGAATGGAAGAAATTAAACAAATGGCTTGAAAATACCAAATCTTCACCTTTTTCTTGCCTTGGCCGAATGCTATGTATATTTTTCCCTTGGATGGCTAAATTTATATGTTAATGGAAAGTAGCCTAAGATTTATTTTAAAGTGGCCTATGTGAAATGGGAGAAAATGAAGTAATGATTAAATGTGAATGATAAATTGCATGCATTATGCTATTGGTATGAATATGTTCAGAGTTCTATGAATGTGATTGAAAGGCTTGAAATGCTACTTGCAATTGTGAAAGGAAAGGCATTGAAAGTCACCAAGATAGGGTGGAGAATGGCACTATTAGATCCCCCTTGAGGTGAATATGCAAAGGTTATGAATGTTATCCTAGGGGTGAGAGAACAACACTATTTATATCTTCCCCTAGAGATAAATAAAAAGGCAATGAATGTTACCTAGAGGAATGGACAATGACACTAATTAAGTCCTCCTAAAGGTCACCAAGAAAGGGTGGAGAATGGCATTATTAGATCCCCCTTTAGGTGTATGTCATGACATTATATAATACCCTAGTGGTGGGACTCAATGACACTATAAAGGGTCACCTCAGTGGTAATGACTTGATGGCACTATATGATACCCTAGTGGTGGACTTAATGGCTTTAATAAAAAGTCACCCTAGTGGTTAGGAAAGAATGGTACTAAAGGATGGCTTCAGGTAAAGTATGATGTTGTGATAATTGATGATGTATGAATGTTTATAAATGTGACTTGTTGATTGATGTAGAATGATAATGTTTTACCATATATTCTATTCATGACATGATATGCTGATTATTTCATATTCATAGATGCATACACATATGTTTCACATATAGCATGCCCACAAAATTGAATGAAAAAGGTTTTGAAATGAATAGAATGTAGAAGTGTTTTTTGTATTCATACAGTGGTACATATCAGTTATTTGAAAGTAAATAGTTTGTTTAGCTACTGGGAAATTATTTCTCATTATTGTACTAATATATATCATATGCATAAATCCAATGTGGTGATGCACTAAATTAGCAGATTTATGGAGTAAATAGAAATTATATAATGTAACACTTTTAGTCCTAATTTTTGACATATGTATTTTAAGATAGAATCAGAACTATTGTTCTCTTGGAAAAGGGGTTTGAGTGATCGGATTGTTGTCTCCTTACCCCTATATATGAATATTTAATATCTCTTGGGATATGTATCAGAAGATTTAAATGATATACATATAGTTAAGGTATGTTTTACAAATTCCACTGTGATGTATGGAATTTTATTTTCGCTGTGCTGAAATATGTTAATCTAAGCAAAACAACCCAAACCTAATCAAATAATTAATTATTGATGGATTTAATGCTCAAGCTTATTTTTATGAAATAAGGTAAAGAATAATGTAACCACTTATCTTATTAGATATTATGACGTTGTCATGTAAAGATAAGGGTGTTACATTAAAGTGGTATTAGAGCATAATTACCTAGGTTAGAAAAAGGTAGATTCCTCAAGGAAGGGACTAGTTCAGGTTAGTTAGCTATACCTAGGCGGTTGGCTAACTTGTATATTTTTTTGAACTTGAAGAATTGAGCATTAGGTTTAGGAAGTTAGTTGCTCCTATTGGTGTTATAGGGTCTCTACTTGATAATCTGTTATTGAGACTAATCACCTTAGTGATGTTTGTTTACTAGAGAATACTATAGCACCAAAGAGAAGAAGTGGTACCCAGAATAAGGACAATGAAGTAAATCTGGCTAAAATTATGCAAACAATGAGAGGGATGGATGAAGCTATGAGAGCTTATGCTGCAACCACTACTCAGACACTCCGTCAAATCCAAACTGACAGGAGTGAAACTAACCAACCGAGGAATGAACCAGTGAGGAATCTGGCCATTAGTGGATGAATTGAGTTCCAGAGGGTAAGACTGCCTACTTTTAGTGATGAATTGGACTCTAAACTAGCAGAGGAGTGGCTACAAAAAATGGAGGAATTATTTGAGGTGCTTAGAAGGAGAAGAAAAATATTGATCCAAAGGAACCAAGCAATTGGTGGAAGCCTAGGGAGGACAGGCTACCTGGGAAGCATTTAAGGAAGCCTTTCTAAACAAATACTTCCCTCAAAGTGAAATAAATGCCAAAGAAGAAAAATTCTTGCAGATTAAGCAGGGAGGTAGGCCGTTTGAGGAACATTTAGCCCAATTTGAGGAGTTGTATAAATTCTTCTCTTATTTGAAATGGAGACCAGATGGAGCATGGAAGGCTATGCATTTGGAGAACCGCTTAGACCCTGAACTATACCATGAAGTGGCATCCCAAGTAATCAAGACTATGCTACTTTGGTAAATAAGTGCATAATTGCCTCCAGATCCCTAGCAGCATTAAAGAAAAGGAAACACGAATCCAACTTCTTCAAGAAGAAGGCACCATCAAGATACAGTAAGGGACGCGATAGTAAATTTGTGAAGGGTCAAACAAGTAAAAGACCTATGAATCCCAAGCCACCCCAAACAACTGTCCAAAATGTGGAAGAACCATAGAGATAGACCATGCTTGATGGGGCAAAACGTCTGCTTCAAGTGTGGTAAATCAAGACACTATGCTAGAGAATGTACATTTATGAAAAAGCCAACCGAGACCCCTAGACCTACAACAAAGGGAAGGGTTTATACCCTTAAAGGTCAAGAGATGGCCCAGTCTGAGGATTTGATGAAAGGTATATGTTTTATTAATGATGCTCCTTTAATTGTATTATATGATTTTGGTGCCACCCATTCTTTTATTTCATTAGAGTGTGCCCAGAAATTAAGCCTACACATGTTTAGCTTACCTTATGAATTGTCTATGGCTGTCCCTACTAATGAACATGTTATGACTTCATTTGTCTGTTTGAATTGTCCCATTGTGATTGAAAATAAACCTTTCATTATGGACCTTATATGTCTACCCTTGGTAAACTTAGATGTTATTCTTGGAATGGACTGGCTCTCTTCTAACAATGTAATTTTGGATTGTTCAGCTAAGTCTGTGACTTTCATAGATACTAAACCAGTAAATAGGGGGATTGAGAGGAAAAATCAAAGGATGAGTTTTCTATGTTCCTCAGAAGTAGAGATTCAATTGAAACTAAGTGATATCCCTGTATTGTGTGAATTTTCTGATGTGTTTCCAAAAGAAATTGTAAGCCTTCTACCTGAGAGAGAAGTCAAATTCTCTATAGAGTTAGTTCCTGGAATGGGACCAATCTCCATAACACCCTATAGGATGTCACCTTTAGAGCTAAGTGAGTTGAAAGTAAAGATAGAGGACCTCCTAGCAAAACAATTCATTAAGCCTAGTGCCTCATCATGGAGAGTATCGGTGTTATTTGTGAAGAAGAAAGATGGGAGCATGAGAATTTCTGTAGACTATAGACAATTAAATAAAGTAACTGTGAAGAACAAATACCCCCTCCTTAGGATTGATAACCTGTTAGATTAACTGAGAGGAGCCACTATCTTTTCTAAGATTGATTTAAGGTCAGGTTACCATAAAATCAGGGTGAAAGAGGAGGACATACCTAAGACTGCTTTTAGGACTAGGTATAGACATTATGAATTTTTAGTAATGCCTTTTGGTTTGACAAATGCTCTAGCCATTTTTATGGATTATATGAACCATATCTTTAGACCTTATCTCGATTAGTTCATGGTAGTATTTATTGATGATATTTTGGTATACTCTAGAAACAGACAGGAGCATGAACAACACCTTAGAATAGTGTTGCAAATACTTAGGGAGAAATAATTTTATGCTAAGAAAGAAAAGTGTGAGTTTTGGTTGGAAGAAGTGAAATTCCTAGGGCATGTGATTTCTAAAGATTGTGTGTCAGTGGACCCTAGTAAAACTGAAGCAGTAGTGAACTGGGAAAGGCTTACTACTGTGACTAAAGTTCAGAGTTTCCTGGGGTTAGCAGGATACTATAGGCATTTTATTAAGGGGTTTTCACAAATAGAGATGCCAATGACCAAACTAACCTTGAAAGATGTTCGTTTTGTGTGGGACTCAAAATGTGAACAAAGTTTCTAAACTTTGAAAGAAAAACTAACCACTACACCTGTTTTAGTTATCCCATGCCCTTTAGAAAAATTTGAATTATATTTTGATGCATCTAAGAAAGGTTTAGGGTGTGTCTTGATACAAGGATGAAGGGTAGTGGCCTACGCTTCTAGCAATTAAGACCTCATAAGAGAAACTATCCTACCCATGACTTAGAATTGGCAGCCATAGTATTTGCTTTGAAAATTTAGAGACATTACCTTTTATGGGTCTAGATTTGAGGTATTTAGTGACCATAAAAGTCTCAAGTACCTCTTTGACCAGAAGGAATTGAACATGAGATAGAGGAGATTGATGGAATTTATTAAGGATTATGATTTTGATATGAAGTACCATCCTAGTAAGGCAAATATTATGGCAGATGCATTAAGTAGGAAGTCTCTCCATATAGCTTAAATGATTGTGAGTGAGATGGATCTGATGGAAAAATTTAGGAATATGAGTTTGACTACTCTGGTGTTACCTAACAAAATTTGTTTAAGTGAGCTAAGGATTGAAAACACTCTTAGGACTTAAATCCTAGAAGCTCAAAGAGATGATGAATTCTTAGAGTCTCTAAAGGATTTAAAGGAGTTCATGAAATGGGCTGATGGAATGGTAACTTTCTAGAATAGAATTTATGTTCCTAGAGCTAGAAGATTAAGGGATATGATATTAGAAGAGGCCCATCAAAGTAAATATACCATTCATCCTAGAGCCACTAAGATGTATCAGAATTTGAAGAAAAGGTTTTGGTGATGAGGTATGAAGAAGCACATATCAGAGCATGTAGTTAAGTGCCTAGTATGTCAGTAGGCGAAGATTGAACATAAGAAACCTGCTAGATTATTACAGCCATTAGATATTCCTTAGTGGAAATGGAACAAAATTTCAATAGATTTTATGGTAAGTTTACCTAGAACCCAGTTAAGGAATGATGCTATATGCGTGATAGTAGATAGATTAACTAAATCTGTCCATTTTTTACCCATTAAGATTAACTACTCCTTGGATAGGTTAACTCAACTATATATTCAGGAGATAATGAGACTTCATGGTGTACCCATTAGCATTGTCTCAAATAGGGATCCCATATTTACCTATAGATTTTGGTAAGCCCTGCAGGAAGCCTTTGGAACTAGATTGAATTTTAGTATAGCATATCATCCTTAAACATACGGATAAACAAAGAGAACAATTTAAAATTTAAAGGATATGCTTAGGGCTTATGTTTTAAAGTATAAAGGAAACTGGGATAATAGTTTACCATTGATAGAATTTTCCTATAGCAATAGTTTCCGCTCTAGCATAGGTATGGCACCCTATGAAGCTCTGTATAGGAGGAAGTATAGGTCCCTATTATGCTGGTATGAAGTAGGTGAGAGGCAGTTATTAGGACCTGAGTTGGTACAATAGACAACTGATCAAATTAAAATGATAAGAGAGAAAATGGAAAAAGCTTAGGACAGACAAAAGAGTTATCCTGATAAAAGAAAGAGGCTACTAGAATTTGATGAGGGAGACCATATTTTCCTTAAAATCTCCCCAACTACTGGTATTGGTAAGGCTATGAAATTTAGAAAGCTGAGTCCTAGATACATTAAACCTTTCCAAATTTTGAAGATAGTAGGTCCATTAGCATACCACATAGCCTTGCCACCCTTCTTGTCAAACCTCTATAATGTTTTCCATATATCCCAGCTCAGAAAATATATTCTTGATCACTCACACATTCTTGATGCCAGTACATTACAATTAAAGGATAATATAACATATAAGCCAAAACCTTTACAAATTATGGGTACTGAGGTCAAGAACCTGAGGAATAAAGTCATTCCCTTAGTGAAGGTCTTGTGGGACAAAACATCACCATATAAGGCTACTTGGGAGAAGGAAGAAGATATGAGGAGAACCTACCCAAAGTTATTTACATGAGGTATGTAGCAATTTCGAGGACAAAATTATTTTAAAGGAGGGGAGAAATGTAACATCTGCCTCTAATACTTTGGGATTTATTATGACATTATTGTTATTATTGATTAAACATTAAGATTTTA
This sequence comes from Senna siamea, assembly GCA_031216115.1. Classification (NCBI taxonomy): domain Eukaryota; kingdom Viridiplantae; phylum Streptophyta; class Magnoliopsida; order Fabales; family Fabaceae; genus Senna; species Senna siamea. Next base: position 28,965,443 of record CM062361.1, on the reverse strand, counting down.
TTATCTATGTAATGATAAGAATGATTCATAAAAGGGATAGAATGAACATTTTCATCAAGATAGAACCACTTTTATCATAAAAGGGTAAAATTAAAAATTTGGTAAGGAAGGGCAAAATAGTAATTTTACTATAAAGGAGAAAATAAATTTTATCTAGTTATTTCATGGAATTACATTTAAGGACATTTATTATTTTCATTTAAGAGAGAAGAAGAATTAAGTGTAGGAGTGAATATAATTGCTTTGCTGGCAAAATAGTAATTTTCCCTAAAAAGGGAAAAGTTTTAATTTTGTCTCAAGGACATATTAGTAATTTTTCATAAAGATAGGAAAATTAAATTTTACCTAAATATTTCAAGGAAATAGTATTGGAAGACTTTTACCCTTTTATTTTAGAAAGGAGGAAGAATAAAGGTAAAAACAATTATATTGACAAAAAGGATAAAGTAGTAATTTTACCAAGGAAGGGTAAATTAGTAATTTCATAAAAAAAGTTTTATGAAACATTATTTAAGAATTTTTTGCACTATAAACTCGAAAAGGATGAAAAATGATGTTAAAATGGCCATTTAAACACAAAGGCTAAAATGGTAATTTCCTTAAGGACGTATTGGTAATTTCCTAAAAAGTTGAGGGGCAAAACTGTAATATTAAAAAGCATAGGGGCAGAATGGTCCTAACCTATATAAGTTCCATAAAATTACAATTATAAGGAAAGCTCTTGAAAAAGAAAAATAGTAAGGGTAAAATGGTTATTTTATACCAAGGGCATTATGGTAATTTCACCTAAACTCTAATTTAAGTCATCTTCTTCCTTAAGAAGGGGGAGAAGTCGTGCAAAGGGAGGCTTGGCCAAAATACTCATAAGGCAAGGAGAAGTGCGAAAACAAGGCAAAACACTTGGGAAATTCAACATTTCTTGCATTTTCAAGGTAGTTTAACAATCCTATAACCTTAGTTTCATGTTTTATGGAAGGATTAAAATGTTTTTATGTTCATGAAACCTAGGGCTTTCTCTCTCTACATTCTTATGGTAGATTTCTTTGGATGAGTTTTGCTTATGTTGAAATCTTGTTGTGTTTATGATTATGAACATGTTGAAATGCTTGAAAACATAAGAGATTGAAATTCTCCATGATTGGTACCTAATTCTTGAAAAACCCTAATTCTTGAAATGGTTGAAATGGTATGGAAAAGAATGAGAAAATGGTGATTTTGCATGAGATCTACTTGAATATGAAAGTCTTGAAAGCAAAATGATGAAACTATTCCATTTTTCCTTACTTTCTCACTTGGTCGAATGCTTCCATGTATATTGGTGAAAATTTTAACTTCAAAAAGTGTCTAAAAATGGTGGCAAAATTTGTTATGAGTTAGTAAGAGAGAGAAAATTATGTTAAGTTGATGTTTTAGTACTTTTACCGTTTTCTAGTTTCACCATTTAACCTTGAAAGTGTGCTTGTAAATGTGAAGATGTAAGATTATGTGCATTTTCATGTTTGGCATGAAAAGTGAGTTAGGAAAGTGTGGAAAAGAAAGGTAATATGTACGTATGAATATTTTGAGGTGTGAGAAAGTGTTATGTATAATTGTTGAATATGTTACAATAATGCTTAAACGGTAAAAAGAATGGAAGAAATGAAACAAATGGCTTGAAAATACCAAATCTTCACCTTTTTCTTGCCTTGGCCGAGTGTTATGTATAGTTTTCCCTTGGATGGCTAAATTTATATGTTAATGGAAAGTAGCCTAAGATGTATTTTAAAGTGGCCTATGTTAAGTGAAAAGGGGAAAAATGAAGTAATAATTAAATGTGAATGATAAATTGCATGTGTAACACCCCATAATTTAATTGGCCTAAATTAATGTTCTTTAATTAATTGGGTGCAATTGCTTGTGTGATTTTGGTATTTAAATTAATTATGCTCTCAAATTGTAAAATATTGGATTTTAAATTACCTCTCCATTTTAGCCAAATTAGGTGCCTAATTTAATTCTCTAATTCTCCTTTTTAGCCACCTAGCCTAAGTGCCAAGAGAGAAGCAATATAGGAAGCAACAATTTAAATATATATGCATGTGTGTGCCATGCATCCTACGTGAGAGAGGGGGGTGGAAATATCCTATCCTTCTTATACATGAAAGGTGCACGTGAAAAATTAGAAAAAGGAAGGAGAGTGCAACAAATATATGCACACGGCTAGACCCCAAGAAAGCTTGCACACGTGAACAAGGAAGAGAAGATAGTAACATAGGTATCTTGCATGAGACCAAGGGACAATAAGAAGAAGGATGGGAATTAATTATATATATATATGCATGCAATAAGTAGGGAAACAAAGAAGTGCAAAATTTTTATTCTTGCACAATGTACAACGTTGCCTTGTGACTAGCGTGTACCCCTCCTTTTTCTTCCTTTAGTGCCACCAAGGGAGAGGGTGTGTCTTGCATGGGCATGCCTTGCATGCAAGGGAAATTGACGTGGAGTGAGTAGAAAGAAACATGCAGCCATGAAGTAAACAAAGTAAAAAAAAAAATGCAGCATGGTTGCCTCCTCCTTTCCCATTAACGTGACCAAGAAGTAAGACAAGGGGTGGGGAGAAAGTAGTTGTACTTGGAAGTACAATTTGAGCAGCAATTAAACACCACAAACTAAAAGGAGAAGTGCAGCTACCTCATGTGAATTAGAAAGAAAAAAAATAATAGAGATGAGGAAGGAATGGATTGCACATTCCTTTCCCACACAGTAGCTACAATTGGGGGAAGAAAAATTATATATATGTATACAACACTTAAGTATGAAGGTGATGTGTCATCCTCCACCCTTTCCTTAAAAAATAGTCGAATGAAGAAATAGGAAGGAATGCAGTGTGGTTCACATGAAGGAAGAAAAACAAAACATTGTGCTTCCCTTCCCCCTTCCCATTGACATGCCCTAATGGCTAAGCCAAGGAGTGCAAGTAAATGGAGTGATATTTAATAATGATAATAAGGGGGAGAAAGAGCACCCTATTAACCGAATGGGAGTTTGGAATGAGAAAGGAAGGGCTGTACTTGAAAGCATTTTTGGAAATGATTAAATTTCTATTTCATGGACACACATACATGGCACTAAAGTGGGAAAAAAAATAGCTGCATTGGATTCCATCTTTCCTTCTCAATAACATGTCCCATAGATAAAGCAAAGAGTGCAAGTAGTGCACATAACACGTGTGGCAGCAAGAGACAAAATAAATTGGAGGGAAATGTTTTGTTGGGACGGTAAGACCGAATGGAAAGAAGGAAGAATTGGAAAATTCTATTTTAAAGTTTGGATGAATGCACACACCACGCAGACATAAAGAAAAAGGAAAATTAGACTTTCATTGGGGATATACACGCCCCACCCTCTCGACAAGCAGGAAAAAAAAAAGAAGAGAGAAAGAGAAAAGGAAGGGAAGAGTAGCACGTGAAGCAAGGAAAAGTAAAGAAGAATAGCCACAATGGAGGAGACACACATGGTCAAGCAAGGGGAGAGACTTAGTCAAGGAAAAGGAAGCAAAGTGTAGAAGAAAAGTCAAAGAAAGAGATAAGCTAGGTCCATCTTAAGGCACCAAAGAGGTAGGTTAGCAATTTATTAATGCTAGTTCCATGATTTAGTATGCATGTTTAATGATTTTGCTTCTATGGAGCTTGAACACTTGTCTAAATTCTTGATTTAGGAATAACACATGACTTAGCTTGCATGATAAATCTAGGAAGAGGTTAATGCTTAAACTTAAGATGTTATTTCCTTAAGATCATGAGGGAACTTAGAATAAGAGATCATTTCAATGGTTTGGGCTGCTTAGCTTACTGCTCTTAATATTAAAGTAGACTTGTGATCTTCATGATGAAATTAATGTTAGTAAATGTAACATATGTAATAAAGGAGATTTTAAACCAAAATAATGGGAAAAATTCATGACTAATAAAGATGATTCACATGGTTATGGAAATGGTTTGGCTAAATAAATGATGAATATTATTATCAAAATTCTAGGTCTAGTGAATGATGACCATTTTCATGGGGGGAATTATGGCTAGTTAGTGTTGGATAGGGTGATAGAAAATTATGGTGAGCAAGGATGAATATTTTTGTTTTGTTTAAACCTTATGGTGAGTTAATGATGAATATTATTGGGAAAAATTTAAGGCTAATTAATGATGAACATTATTATAGGAATTTATGGCTGGATAATGATGACCATTATTGTGAAAAAATTATGGTTAGTAATGTTGAATAATGTTGTTATGGAAAAAATCATGGTTAATAATGATGAACATTATTATGGGAATTTATGGCTAGATAATGATGACCATTATTGTGAAAAAATTATGATTATAATGTTGAATAATGTTGTTATGGAAAAATCATGGTTAATAATGATGAACATTATTATGGGAATTTATGGTTGGATAATGATGACCATTATTGTGAAAAAATTATGGTTAGTAATGTTGAATAATGTTGTTATGGAAAAATCATGGTTAATAATGATGAACATTATTGTTATGGAAAAGGAATTACCCCATTTCAATAATACGATTTAAAGAATGGAAATAGTAAAATGTAAATGATAAAATATGAAATCCTCTTGAATTTTTCCTCAGGCCAAAATCATGGAAATTCTTCCCTAAAAAATTATTAAGGTTTTATAATTGAAACATATTATTCCATAATGGAGAATTAGATTGATTTAAGCCAAATTTGTCATAAATAAATATGATAAAAAGGTAATGTGTGCCAATAAAAAAAAAAAAGAAAAGGAAAGGCAATTAACATAGGAAAAACATAGAAAGATTCACGATTTACAAGATGTGCCCAAAGGTGCTCAGCACTGGTGACCTAGTGAGGAGTGGCCAAAGGTGCTCTATGCTCATGACTTAGCATTCACGATTACTCTATGCACGTGGCCTGTAATGCCCCTATCTAGTATTACCATTAACTCTGATATAAGTAGATAGGTTTGGTACATTATCCTTGTCCTTTATTTAATTAATGTCTGAGCAGTTACACTACTAAATTATATTAAGCCGATTAGGTTCGAGGTTCTTTTGCTCATATTCAAACTTATATGCATAGTGGAATAATATAAATTCTATGCTACAGCGAAAATATAAACTTTCATGTAATTCCAATAATACAAGTTCAATCAAGTCCATTACATACTGATAAACATGTCCCCCGATATATGAAGTACCCGTCCATCGGAAGTCAGGAGACAACAGGCCTGTCACTAAGACTCCTTTACAAATTAGGGATAGACCGGTCCTTCACATATCCATCCCCCGGGATGCCCATATACATCTCATGTGTACAGTCCAAAATAAATGTCCTATTCTAAATCAAATCTGGCTAGGACCTAAAATAAGGATTACAAAATCTCACCTAATCAAAAAAGACTACTACTCGTCGGCCCTGCTACGCATCTGGATCTAATACATATTAGCCCGTGAATGAGAAACACAAGTTTCCCCATAGATTAACAATTCAGGGTTTTAAAAGTCAACTAATATGTATCAAGGTGCAAGCACCAAAACATTCAATCTACATTCTTGATTTTAAAATATAATGTTACACATAAACCAGCAAGCATTGCATGATAAATTTAGAAGTCGATAGAAAATTAGATAACTCCTTTTCAAGTGACACGTATTCTCATAAAATTACATGTTTTATTATGGTATTATCAGAGCACTTATGCATTTAATTCTTACTCTTACCATTACGGATTAAATGGATGTTTCTTGGGTGCTACGTGAACACTAGGTCACGGGTATGGAGCACCTTCGGCCACACCTCACTAGGTCACTTGTGTGGAGCACCTTTGGCCACACTTCGTAAACTGTTGACACTCGACCACATATATAAAATCATCAATACACTAGATCAGGGTATAGAGCACCTTTGGCCACACCTCATAATTCGTGGACACTCGACAACGTATATGAATTCATCATGAACGCTAGGTCATGAGAATGAAGCACCTTCGGCCACGCCTCACTAGGTCACCGCTGTGGAGCACCTTCAGCCACACCTCGAAATTCGCAAATGCTTCTATGTTTTTCCTATATTTGTTGTCTTTCTTTTCCATTGGCACACATTACCCATTTGTCATATTTATTTATGCCAAATTGGCCTAAATCAATCTAATTCTTCATTTTTGAATAATATATTTCAATTATAAAACCTTAATAATTTTCAGGGAAAAATTTCCATGATTTTTGGCCTAAGGAGAATTCAAGAGAATTTCATATCTTGTCATTTAAATTTTCTCTTTTCCATCCTTTAAATCATATTATTGAAAAGGGGAAATTTCTTTTTCACAACAATAATGTTTATCATTATTAATCAACATCATTCAACCTTGCTAACCATAATTTCCCACAACAAGGTCATCATTATTTAGTCTTAAAGTTAACCATAACAATAATATTCATCACTAATATAGTCAATTATTTTCCCATAATCATATGCATCATTATTAATAATCATAAGTTTTCCCCATCACTTTGGGTATGGTTTTCTTTCTTACTTGTGTTACACTTACTAACATTAATTTCATTATGAAAATCACAAGTCTACTTTAATATTAAGAGTAGTAAGCCAAGCAACCCAATCATTGAAATGAGCTCTTATTCTAAGTTATTTCATGATCTTAATAAAATCACATTTTAGGTTTAAGCATTAACCATCTCCTATATTTATCATGCAAGCTAAGTCATTTGTTATTTCTAAATCAAGAATGTAGACAAGGATTCTAATTCCATGGAAGCAAAATCATTAATCATGCATACTAGATCATGGAACTAGAATTTAATAAATTGCTAACCTACCTTGCTTCCTTTGCTTCTTCTTTCTTTTTCTTTGACTAAATCCTTCAGTTCTTGCCTTGACCAAATGGTAGAGATTCCCTCAATTATGGGCTATTCACTTTCCTTTTCTCTTTTTTTTTTCTCTTTTTCTCTTCCTTCCTCTACGTGTGTTTGTTGCATGTGTGTCTAATGCATCCTCTCAAATTCCCCTTTGCCGTGTGTGTATCCATGTATGTTACTATTGCCTAATTTCAATTTTTACTTTCACGTATGGCCTAGTGCAGCCATTTTTTCCCCACTTGGTTGAAAGAGACGTAGCCTTCAATAGCATTTCATAACCCCGTGTACAATTAGTGCAACCACACGTGTCATGTGCATTCTTTGTTTTATCTAGGGAATATGTCATTAAGAAAGGAAGAAGAAATCCCATTTGGTTAATAAGGGTACTCTTTCTCCTTATTATTATTATTTTTATGTACTACTTCCTTTACTTGCACTCTTCCTTAAACTCTTGCTTCATGTCAAAGGAGAGAAGAAAAGGCTCAACACTAGCCCCCCTTCATGTGTGTATTTCCCTTACATTTTAGTTCCATAAAAAAAAATTAAAACAACTTTAACTCTCTCCCTTTTCCCTCATTTCATGCCATATTTCCCCTTTCCTTCTTAGTTATTATTTCATGTGTACATTGCAGCCTAAGTGGCATGTGCCTCTCTAATCTAACTTCAATTAGTTTTGGTTTATTCTTGTTTATGCCACATGTGGACTTTACTTCCCTTACACGTTAGGTGCAGCCCACAAGTAACTAGTTTTGCACAAAAATTCTGCACTTATTAGATTGCTTGTTGCACACTTCACGTCGCCTTTCCTCTCTCTTTTCTTCCCTCATGTGTGGGTGTGCATCTCATTCACCTCTTACCGTGTTCATATCCCTTTGCACAAGGAAATGGGATTCCCATTCCCCTTCATGTGAGATGTATGCAAGACACACCAATATATATCTATATTTTTGGACTTTTTCTGTAACGACCCCCTAATACGACATACGCGATGCTTATCTGATTAGCGAAAGCATATGGGTTGATTTACATAGGTATTCCCGATGTGGGAATGTCAGGGGATCGCTACTGGTTGAGCGTAACCCAAATAGACTTCCCGTTGTCCATTCAGATTCCGTTCAACCCTAATTCACACGCAGCTAACTAATTATACATACATACATCATAAATTTCTCTGGAATGAAATCTAAAACTCCTATACACGTCACGTCATACATTCATACAAATTCTAACTCAAATCCATAAGTTTACAGCAGTAAACCCTACCAAAAATCCGGCAGAGTTTCCTCTATATTTTGAACATACCCAAAGTACAATAATCACCTGTTTACAATCATATAGCTAGTCCATCAACAACATAAACATAATTAACAGAATCCATATACAGCAACGTCAATCCCATCACTACAGTCAACATACATCACCTGATTTATACATGTACAATCAATCTAACCATTACAGAAAATATAAAAGACAGAACCCAATATACAGCAATGTCATCAAAGTATATACATAAGACGATTCAAGCCTAAGCTAAGTCATTCTCCTGCTTATCACCACGGCATCATCATCTATCATCTGGGTTCCTGTCCCTGTCCCTGTTCATCTGAGTAAACAACCTAATGAGATATAAAATCCCAGTAGAATAATTTACAATTCAAATATCATTCGAAAACTGGTTGAATACCCAGCGGTGCGAACACTGAAATCATCTTCCCAAAATCATTCAGACAAAGGAAATACCTTATCTTTAAAAATCGTTTAATTACATGGAAATCGCGGCAATTAATCAAAATCATAAAATCCATTTCTTTTTAAAATCAATCATCAAAATCAAGTAAAATCCCATGCCCGGTGTATCTACGTCCATGTTGGTCACAATCCGCTGTAACTAAGTCCAAATCATCATCTAATTGCACGTCATCTAGAGAGAATACCTCTCTTATCGTTGGGTGTGATCCGTAACACCAATCACCCGAATCAAGCCTATATTGTGAGTGTGATCCGTAACACCAATCACTCACTCAAGGACCGAGTGAGAATCAACATCTAGGGCGTCCCCTAGCATGTGAACATACGCCAATTCTCATCCTCATACAGTCTATTCGAACTCACATGCACTCGGTCGGCTATTCCTCAAGGTTCTAGGGTATTATGCCTAAATCACAATGTTTCCCCGTGTAGGCTATCCCCCCTTATACTCCTTAAACCTTTCTTAGGGTCGTCCTGGTTTAATGCGTATCCCTAATGCAGTACAGGCCAAATAAGGTAAAATCGATATCAATTAAAAGCTCCCTGTACTCGGGATACTTAACGGCCGTCCCATATCGACTATCAAGTACCCAACCCTAAGTAAATCTGTCCTAAGGGCATCTAAACTTGATAAAAAAAGTGTCTAACATGCAATTAGGGTTTTCAGCACACAGGCACGCAATTTATTCCACAAAAAGTAGCACGTAATTCCATGCAAATCATCTAAATCATTCAGGTATCCACTAAGTCAATTCTAGGGTTTCTGAGCCCAATTAATTTCTTGGACATTAAATTAAATATTCAGACTCGTCACGTCATCTATTTTTGATCCTAAGTTCGGTTACCCAAATACCTAGGTCAATTTATTGCCTAATTACGTTCGACAGCTATTTCAATCAGATATCATTAGTTTTTGGGAAATCGGACCTTACCAATGGGATTAGATGATGGAATTTTGTGTTGGGGTGGTCTCGGTTTCTCCCGATGCACGTTCAGAAGCTCCGACACGGCGACGCATGGCGGCATACGGTGGCACACGGCGGAGGGGTGCGGTTTGCCTCAAAAATTACACCACGGTGAAGCCCGCAAGTCCAGGAGTCCGAATCTGGTGGTGGCGCGGCGGTTCACGGCCATTTGGACGGCATTTTTCGGCCACGAAAGTCGACTCATGGCGGACAGAGATTGCCTCGATCCGGGCACGTCTGACCTCCTTTCGACGTCGATGAGCTACTAGAGGAAGCTGGTAGCTCAGGCTACACGGTGGTGGGGGCGGTGAGGGTCAACGGCGACGGACGGCAGCAATCTGAGGTGGTGAAGTTTTCGCGCGGTGGAGGAGAAAAGTGGCATTTTTCGGCGAAGCTGGCTGCCATTGGTGGCCGTGGGTGGTTACTGGAGGTTGTGGGTGGTGAGGGCTGTCGATTGGTATGCTGGGTGGCAGCCCACGGTGGCTGTAGCGGCAGTTCACGGTAGAGGAAGGACGAGAGAGAGGAGAGAGAAAATGTGGTGAGGAGAGAGAGAGATTTGAGAGAAATAGAGGGAATTCGGGAAATTTAAAGCCTCCGGGGGCGATTCTGACTTTTCCCAGACCACCCGGGGATGCTTTAGAGTGTCGGCATCCTTCCAGATGTTGTCACGCATTTCCATGCGAAGGTTTTGGCCTCCGTCAGTGAAATTGACGCACGAAACGTCTGTTGTCAATTTCTGATCGCCGGATTGCATTTCTTTCTGTTTGATCGAGTTTCTGTCTTCGAACAACCTTCCATTTCGAATCACTATCCTCGAAAGTCATGCCAGGTTTCGTTTGATTGGAATTAGTGTCAAAAATCAGGTTTTATCTTTTTAAAATTCTTTCGGTTGTTACATTTTCCTTTCCCATTTCCTCTCCTTGCACATGGCTATCCTCACAACAACTCCTCTTGATTAATAAAATTCTGCACCCTTGTTGATGCATGCATATTTATTCATTAATTAATTTCCCTTCCTCCTTCCTATTGTCCATGGGTCCCTCACACAAGATACATGAAATTTCTTTTCTTCTTAGTTCACGTGTGACTTGGAGGCTTCATGCATGAAATTCTAATTTCCATTCCCCCCTTTCACGTGGCTTCCTTGTTTTCCATGAAATAAAAATTCTGCACTCCTTACTTCATGACACCCATTCTCCCTTACTTCCATTACACTCCACCTAATGCTGATGTGTATCTATATTTATTCAATGGATGCTAACTCCTTTCCTTTGCACCTTCACGTGTGACTTGGAATTGCCATGCATAAATTAAAATTCCCATTCCCTTCTTTCATGCAAGATACATGCAAGGCACACTCATGCATATATTTAAATAACTACATCTTATTTTGCTTCTCTCTTGGTACTTAGGCTAGGTAACTAAAAAGGGATTTAAAGAATTAATTTTAAGCATCTAATTTTCATGCAATTTTACTTTTTAATATAATCATTTGGCCCATTAAATTATGCAAGTAAGAATTTCATACTAATTCATTAATGATATCATTAATTCCATCCATTTAATTGAAGACCATTAATTTAGGTTAATTAAATTATGGGGTGTTACATTTCTCCCCACCTTAAAAATAATTTCGTCCTCAAAATTCATGTATACCTCATAAGAATAACTCTAGGTAAGCCTTGCGCATGTCCTCCTCCCTCTCCCAAGTAGCTTCCTATGGCACCATCGAGTTCCACAAGACCTTTACTAGGGGCATGGCCTTATTCCTCAGGGTCTTGACCTCAGTACCGACGATTTGAATAGGTTTCAACTGATAAGTCAGATTATCCTTTAATTGCAGAGTACTAACGTCAAGTATATGGGAGGGGTCGAGTACAAAGTGTGGCCGAAGGTGCTCCATACCCGTGACCTAGTGTCCATAGTGATCTCATAAAGGTGGCTCAGTGGCCCCTAACACCCTACAATTTGTAATTAATCCATAAAGGTAAGAGTAGGAATTTAAAGCATAAGCACTCTATTCAATTCCACAATACCCCATGAAATTTTATGATAATATGTGTCACATGAAAAAGGGTCATCTGATTTTCTATTACCCTATAAATTTATCATGCAGTGCTTGCTGGGTTACATTTATGTATAACATTATGTTTTAATATAAAAAATATAGATTAAATGTTTTGATACTTGCACCCTGGTATATGTTAGTAGATTTTTTAAAAACTCTGAATTGTTAAGCTACTGGGAAACTTGTGTTTCTCATCTATGTGCTAATATGTATCATATACGGACATTTAGCAGGGCCGCGCGGTAGCAGTTCTTTTTGTTCAAGTAAGATTTTTGTAACCTTTATGTTGGGTCCTAGATATATTCGATTTAGAATAGGACAATTATTTTGACTATATACATGAGATGTATATGGGGTATACAAAGGGAACAAATATATGAAGGATTGGTCTATCCTTATTTTGTACGAGAGTCTGAGTGACAGACCTGTTATCTTCTGACTTCCGAGGGATGGGTACTTCATATATCTAGGGACATGTTTATCAGTATGTAATGGACATTATTAGACTTGTACTATTTGAATCACATGGAAGTTTATATTTTTGCTGTGTAGTATAGTATTTCTTTCATTCCGCTGTGCATACGAGTTTTAATATGAGCAAAAGATCCTGAACCTAATCTGTTTAATTTAATTTAATAGTATAACTGCTCAAACATTAATTAAATAAGGATAAAGATAATGTATTAAACCTATCTATTTATATCTGAATTAATGGTAATACTAGATAGGGGCATTACAGCATGCATTATGCCATTGGTATAAATATGTTCAAAGTTATGTGAATGTGATTGAATGGATTGAAATGCTACTTGCAATCATTAAGTCTGAGCAGTTATACCATTAATTTTTATTAAAGTAGATTAGGTTCGGGATCTTTTGCTCAAATTAAACCTTAAATGCACAGCGAAAATAAAATACTACACATCACAGCAGAAATTTAAAACTTCATATCATACAAATTAATAATGTCCCATCAATGTCCATTTCATTCTTTGTGAACATGTATCCGGATATATGAAGTACCCATCCATCAGGAGTCAGGAGACAACAATCCTGTCACTCAAACCCCTTTACAATTAATGGGAATGAACTGGTCCTTCACATATCGTTTTCCCCAACAATTACCCATGTACATCTCATATACATAGCCAAAAGCATCGTCCTAGTTCTGAACCAAAATATATCTAGAATAGGACCCAAAATAGGGGTTACAAAAATTTTTCCTCTAACCAAATGTAACTTCTATCTCCCCGGCCCTGCTAAGCGTCCACATCTGATACATATTAGCATATAAATGAGAAACAAAAGTTTTCCAGTAGCTTAACAATTTGGGATTTAAAATCAACTAATATGTATCAGGGTGCAAGCACTAAAATATTTAATTCTATATTCTTGGTATGTATAAAAAAAATACAACATTATTCATAAATATAAATTGGCAAGCATTGTATGATCAATTTAAATGTCAATGTGATAAAATGCTATTCTTTTCAAATAAAATATCTTTGTATGCTATTAAACATGTTATCATAAAATTAATAAAACCATTTATGCTTATCATTCTTAAAACTTACTTTTACATAATAGTTGTGCACACTTGGGCATTATGTGGATATTTGACCACTTTTATTAAAATCTCTTGTGCACACTTGGGCACTTGTGCACACTTGACCACCTTTATAAAATCTCTTGTGCACACTTGGGCACCATGTGAACACTTGGCCACCTTTATAGTTCTTTGTGCACACTTGGGCACTATGTAGATACTTGGCCACTTTTATAAATCTTTGTGTACATTTGGGTACTTGTGGACACTTGGCCACCTTTATAAAATCTCCTGTGCACACTTAGGCACCATGTGGACACTTAGCCACCTTTATAGTTCTTTGTGCATACTTGGGCACTATGTGGACACTTGGCCACCTTTATAAATCTTTGTGCACACTTGGGCACTTGTGGACACTTGGCCACCTTTATAAAAACTTTAATAAGTTTCAGGAGAATTTTTCCTTTTCTTGAAAAATAATACTAGTGTACATCTTTTTGAAATTCTTATAAACTTTAAGAACAACTTTTCCCTTTATTGGAAAAGAATATTAATTTACATCCTTATAAAATTCTAATAACTTCAAGAATAAATTCCCCTTTCTTAGAAATTAATATTAATGTGCATTTCTTGTAAAATTCTAATAATTTCAAGCATAAATTCCCCTTTCTTGGAAATTAATATTAATGTACATTTCTTATAAAATTCTAAATACTTCAAGAATAATTTTCCCTTTCTTGGGAATTAATATTAATGTACATTTCTTATAAAATTCTAATAACTTCAAGAATAATTTCACCTTTCTTGGAAATTAATATTAATACACATTTCTTATAAAATTCTAATAACTTCAAGAATAATTTTCCCTTTCTTAGAAGTTAATATAAATGTACATTTCTTATAAAATTCCAATAAACTTCAAGAATAAATTCCATAGACTTAGCCTAAGGAAATTGGTTAATTTGCATTTCAAATTTCCTTCTTTTATTCCTTAACTAACACCATTAAAATGGTATAGTCTCCTTCCTCTATGATCATTCTTCTCACCAATCACCACCTAACTCTCACACCTTTTTAATGTAAAATTTCATCTTCTATTCGGCCAAAAAGAGTTTCATGGGGAATAATGGTTTTTAAACTCATACATCTGTTTCTATCGTGACAATATCACTAACTAATCACAATCCTTACATAATAACATCATTCATTTCATTACATCAACCAACATCCCAAATCAATCACACATGCTTAGCCAACAAAACATACATCTCATCAAGAATGTAGGGAAGACAATCATGTTCCATAGAAAACTTGTAAAAACATGTTGATTGCATGTACTAAAGCATGAAACACAATCTTAAAATTATTAACCTACCTCAAAGATGCACTATGGTGGACTTAGCTTGACCCTTCCTTTGACTTTTCCTTGCTCCTTTACTTCCTTTCTTAATCACCTTCACTCCTTCCTCCTCACAACTTTGGTGTTTGACCTAGCCTCACACCCTCACTCTCTCTTTCTCTTTTCCTTTCTTTCTTCCTGTGAAGTGTGTGGTTTTCTCTTCCCCAATATTCAAGGCTCTCTCTCTCTCTCTCTCTCTCCTTTTTAGGGATATGTTCGTGTGTGTGTATACATGTGGGCTACCCATGAAATTTTAACTTCATTTTCCCTTGGCTATTCAAGTGATGGGTGCCACATGTGCATCTCATATGTTAAACTTAAAATTTCTAATTCCATTGCTTTCAAGGCTCACATAAGTCACATGCATATTTTCCTTTATTCTATTTTATTTTTTTCTTGCTAGTGCACGTGAAGTTTGGTCCCTATACTCCACTTTCTCTCTTCCTCTCGTACATGTTGTGCATGCATATCATATTAGCCTCAATTCCATTCAGTCACACCATCTCTCACCCTCATTCTTTTTGTCTCATGAAATTTAGTGTAGCCCTTTCCTTGCAAACCTTGGCTTATCTCCTTGAACAAGTTAGTGGAAAGAAGGAAGTCGTAATTAATCTTTCATTTTTCCAAAATCTACACTCTTCTCTCTTTGCCCACTCGATCATGTAAGGAAGGAAGGGAGGAAGGATGAGTTCATGTGTCCCATGTGTAATTAGGTGCTGCCATTTTATTCCAACCATTCTCCTCCCTTTTCTCACTTCCATTCAGCTTTTTCCTTGGTTTAAGTAGAGTGTTTCCTTCATCATACTTGATTATTGTCCTAATCATACTTTCAAGTATAATTTACTTCCCCTACACCCTTTGTTTTACTTGTTAGTCACGTTAATGGGAAGGGAGAAGATAACCACACTGCACTTCCTTTTCCTTTATTGATTTCATGGTTGCACCTTCCTTCTTCTCCTCACCATACCACATGCTTAGGTACCTTTCCTTCTACATCACGCAAGGCCAAAGTATCATGCACATAGAAGTATTAAATTATTTCCTTTCTCCATGTAGGTTTAGAAAAATTCTGCACCCCTTTATCCTTTGTTTGCCTAGCTACACGTGTTCCTTCCTTCCTCACTTCACGTAAAACCCATGCAAGGCTATAATTCCTTTCTTTCTTCTTTTGGCCGTGTGGAAAGCAACGCAAGGGGTGGAGGAAACATGTATCTCACGTTTCCTTTCCTAGCCATGTGGTGTACTTAGTTAAAAATAAAATTCTGCACCCCTTTGTCCTTTGTTTGCCTAGCTACAAACGTTCCTTCTTATATTTTATGGCTGCCCTAAGTGTACTTGCAAGTACACTTTCTTTGCTTGCAATCTTGGCATTGCTTGTAGTTTAAGTGTAGCCCTCCTTACTTGTCAATTTTGTTTTACTTCTTCCTATTTTTCACGTGTGCATTCATGTGTATTTTATTGCAATGCATTTCTTGAAATCTCCATGTTCCTAGTCGTGTGAATATATATATATTTGTTACACTCTTTCCTTTCCCACTTGCACGTGTACACACATATACATATATATATGCACTTTTTTTTTTCAATGCTTTATTCTTCTTGGTCGTGTAGTTTAATATATGTACATACATATCTTTTAAATTTCACATGCCCTATTAACTTCACGTGTATGTTTCCAATTGCCAAACACTTCTCTTCTTGGAAATTTGGCTACCAATAAGAACATTAATCAAGCTCTCCAATTTTTAGCAATGACATATGCAATTTACCACACTTTATGGCCAAAGGAGAGTTCACTAACTTAAAATTAATAACCATCATGGTGTTTTCAAAATCATTTAGTTCAACCGTGGAATGCCTAATAGCCGTCCTATACCGACACTCGGTTACTCAACCTGAGCCTATCTACCAACATCCATACATTAAGAATACTTTCTCATTTCTCTTGTATTTCTCATGCTCATTCCTTTTTGATTACTCATATCATTCTTGCTCTTTCTCTTTCATTCTCAACCCTTATGTTACCCATTACACAAATCTAGGTCTAGATCCCTTACTTGAGTAAAGTTTTGGGCTAATTATGCTTTAAACTAGGTCATTGAGTTTATAAACCAATACAAGATCCGAAAAGTCAACTTACACCTACATGGCAGTCAACTTTTAGCTCTCTGTCTTGCCAATTTTCTGAAACTCGAGGGCTACAAGTTGATTGCCATGAGCCCAATAGTTAACTGCTCTGTTCTTGGTAATTTTTTAGAAAAGATGAGCATGACAGTCGACTTGCACGAGCTGACAATCGGCTGCTGTGCTTAGTATGCATTTCTGGGCAACTGAAGAACACGATAGTCGACTTCCAAGAGCTGACAATCAGTTGCTATGTTATACTCTATTTTTCAAACTTGCTATTGACCTAGATTTTCACCTAAGAACTTGTTTGTAAATCATTTTTGACGATCATCACTCAATACCAATATATAAGCATTATTTAACATATATAAATAGTACAAACTACTATTTAATCTCACTCAAATCTTGGATTCAACCCCATATTCATTAATAGGTAAAAACTCATTTTTTTATAATTTGATTTAAGCATACATAAGTACATTCATGTAGTTTAAAACACCTAATAGTAGTTAAAAACATCAATAATATAGTTTTTAAGCTAATCTCTTGTTTAGATAACATGAAAATCATAATTTTCAGTTTATGAACAATAAATTTCGAAAGAGAGATGATTAGGTTGTTTACTACCTTATTTCATGTAACAAGCTGGATTTTTAATTTTTGATACCTTCTTAAATTCCTATGCTATTAGCTTTTGATCTCAAATCACTTTAAAAATTCTATTTCCTTATTAATTACTCACTTTCTCTCTTTAAAACCTTTCTCTTTTTCTCTCTAAATGCTAGAGTTTACAATAAAATGGGTAAGGGTTATGATATTTTCACCTATTTATACGTGATCCAAAAATTTTTAATTCTGATCATAATTCTCAATCATTCGGCTTAAAATGATAATTTCTTTGGCTATATGCCAAATTATCATTTTGTCCCTTAATACAGGCAAATTCAAAAATCTGGTAACTACAATAACTCTTTTGACTAAATTTATGATTTGTTACTCTCAAAATATTAAAAGCCTATATAGTTTCTTTCACTAAACCTTTTCTTTTCATTCAATTTTTCACTCCTTTTCTTTCAGTTTAGTCCTTATTTATAATATAATTACATGCAATCTAATGTAATACACACAAATATTTTACTTATATAAAATTAATAAACATCTTTCAATAAATACGAATAGCAAATGTTACAAGAATAAAAAGTTCAAGAAAATCATAATTAGCAAAAAGCCTAAAGGAAGCCCAAACGTAAATAGAATGGCTCAAAAGTCAAGATTAAATGGCCCAAAAATAATAAAAGAGAAGATCCAAAATATATAGGTCTATAAGGAGAAATGAAAAAAAGCGGGGAAGAATACAATCAGGATTCGGAATCAGATTGCACATTCTTTCCTCCATTTTAATCTCCTAAATTTCCTCTTCCTCAAAATTAACCCAAATCCCCATTTATCCCCAAATTCCTTCCTAAAACACCTTCAATCTTCTTCAATTCACAATCCCATTATTCAATCCCTACATTCCTTATGAATCCGCCCCTTCCTTCTTATTTAAAGAAGATGCTACACACTTCAGAAAGAAAGAAAGAGCTTCACGACAGAGAAAAAAAGAGAGATTCGAGAGCTTGAGAGATAGAGAGTTGCGAGTGAGGGAGGAAGGGATTGACCAGAAGATTGCCCGCCGCCGTCTCACGTCTGCTGCCGCCACAGTCACCGCCGCCCGTCCGTTGCCGCTGAACCCCGTCGCACAATGATCGGTCGCCGTTGAGCGACTCTCGCGAATCTTCACCATTGAGCATTGGGGCTTCCGTCGCTCGTTCATCCCTTCGTCCGCGTCACTGCCGTTTGCTGTTGCCACCACTGTATCGTGCCACTACCAATCGTCCGAGCAAGGTAACATGTTAAACCCCATTTGCATCTGAGTGCTTGATTCTATCATGGGATGTTTGGTTTAGTTTAGAAATCTGATTGTTTGATTTTGATTCTTAATTGAGCTCATGCATTTGGTTTGTTTCATTCTCTATTTTTTGGAACTTTAACATGTTGTATTTGGGCTTCGAATCTGTCATGTGGTTATGGTGTGAAAATGGGATTGTTTGATTTCTTAGACTCTCTCTTTTGGTTGAATTAGTGATATGGTTTTTATAAGCTCTGTTTGGTAAAAAGAAATCCCTGTTCTGATGATTTACTTGGCTGAGAATGATACGAGTTAAATGCATTATGAATTCCATGTTAAATCACTTTCTAGTTCTCATTTTTATGGAGTGAATCTGCTCATTTCTGTAGAATTGTTGATTCTAGGGATGAGTTGGTTATAGTGGTATCCTTTGGTTTAATCTATCCCCAGCTTTGATTCGATTAATGCTGGATGCATCATATTAAAGTCTAGTTTATTTACTTCTGGTAACTTAGTAGGTTGGCTTTTCACAAATGTGTGGCATTGTACTGGGATTTTATAAGATAGTCATGTGAGAAACTATAATGTATGTATGGGTATCTCGTTTCAAGCCAGAAAGATTGGTGACTCGTTTTTTTATTTTGGATTTACAAAATGTTCAATTTAATCTAGTTGGATGCACTATGCACATACCGAAGACATCATACAAAAATTGGAATTTATCAAAATGATTTTGGATTTGGAGCTCGGTAAAGGTCGCATGATTGTATGGGTGTTAACGCAGTATGGTTTTGGATAGCGCTAATTCTCTACTTAGTTTAAAATAAATTGGAAAGTTTGGTTTTTTGGTTGGTGCATTTGTTGAAACTTGAAATTGACTAACTTCTTTGGAAAAATGAATGATATATGATATGTTCAGAATTATAGAATAAAGTTGTTAGTCTATTCACATGATCGACACATGTAATTCAAACATGACCATCACTGTTCCTGATGCTAATCATTGACGAAATTTATTTTGGATTGTCTATTAATGCATGATAGTTGTAGATCTCAGAGTTGGGTAATGTGAAGTGTGAGTTCTATTATAATCCTTGAATTAATGTGGGACTTGGACAGTTCTTAATCTTTTTGGAGAATTTTTTAGAAAATCATGACTTTGATATGTGAAAATCAAATTTGCATAGTGTTCGTTGATTATGTGATTGGGGATTTATTACTAAGCCAGTTTAATGAGAGGGCTCTTGGATTTTATTTGAATATTGACATGTTGGCTTCCTTTAATACATGCACTACTCTACGGTAATATCTTGGTTTGAATTGATTTCATCTCAGCTCCTCTTAAATTGTTTTGGTCAGGGTGAACTAATATTTGAGATATTGTGCATTTAGAAGGAAAAATTAAAAGAGCAAAAGAAATGAACACTGGATATCATAGCACATTTTAGAATCCCTATTCTAAAATAAACAAAACTAAAATGAAAACCAGAGATGGGTTTGGGAGTTGGTTGAGTGTGGGAAGATGTTAGGCATCCCACAACACCCATCCAAATTACCCTAGGATACATGTGCAAAATATTAGTTGGCCTAAATTTATTTTGTTTACCCACTTTTTACAAACAGAAGATTGAAACCAAAAAATAAAACCAAAACAAAAGGAAAACATAACGTACCAAAGGATAGGCAAATGAACACATTAACTAGACACTTAAACTCACATGAAACAACATCAAAGTTTCAAACAAAATCCAACTTTCAAAATCACAACTCAAATTTAGAAGTAAGAAAAATAGCACAGCTGATTCAAACTAAAACAAAACAAAAGGAAATATGAATATAAAACAGAAATGTGTGCTAAGTACTGAATACTTGGCACAACTTTCTATAGATCAATTGTATTTCGTTGAATTCCACTATTTAAGAATCAACGAAGGCACTAAAACCTGTTAACATGTTCTAGCTTATCCTTTTCATTAACCTCACAGACTAAGATTAATGAACCTGTAGACGCACAAGTGCAAACATAATCTATTTCAACAACATGAGTTTCCTCTCAGTCACTTTGATAGTATAGGTCTTCAGAAACATGTTCAAATAGATTGAAAACAAACATCACATAAACGAAAACAAAACACTTCTCATTACTAGAGAGTGAGTCATCGGAGCAAACAAGAAACACAATCCACTAGGACAACAACTGTTCCCTCTCCGTTGCCTTTCGAGATAAAAGCTTGGGTTCTTGGAAACATGTCCCAATAGATTGAAAACAAGAACAAGCAAAACATCACAAAAACACATAAGGGTTCCTGTAAATAGTGCAATTGGCCGTGAGACACGTAGATAGTTACACACAAAAAACACAATAAACAAAGAAGAAAACTCAAGACAAGAGACACCTATGAGAGAAAATCTCCTAGTGGAGCATCGACATGCAAGAAGGAGAAAACTAAGTAGGAAAAAGAGAAGCCAAAAAAGAGAAACAGACAAAATATTTACAAGGCAAGACTTGACCAAGGATCAGAGCCTAGGTTCTACGGACCCAATTATATGGGATCAAAGTCCACTTAGTTCGACTCACACAGACCCAGCAACAAGAAAGCTTAACTTTTTTGTGAAGAGAGAAAGAATCAGATAATTAACATGATTCTACAAACAAAATGATTCGAAAGATTAGTATATGTTTTAGTTTGTAACGTCATATCAAGCTTTTGCTCTTACTCTCTTCATTTTCTATTTTTTACTTTTTTTTGGATTTTCAAAATCAGAGATACTTTAAAACATCAAAATATAACCAACAAACTGGATAATACATTGACACCAAAATCATAAAGAAGTTCTAACAAACCAAACATGACCCACAAGATCTGGACAGTGTTTAAACATGTTTCCCTATGCAAAACTAAACTTAATTTTATACTAGAAACTTTTGAAATGCAGTAGTAAACTTGGACAGCAACTAAAAACCATGTAAAAACAATGAAAACACCTCAAAGTGAGCTCCACAAATTACTAAAAGATCAATGGAAACCAAACATTATTTTAAACACTAAAACAGCACCTGAGTTAACCTTAAAATGAACCCCAAAACAACTAGAACATGACTCACAAAGGGGACAACACATAAACAATATAGCCCCTAAAATACCAAATCATGGTTCACAAGAAAATAGACAGCATATAACTAATCAAAACACACACCCCACACATACGTTTACTTTCAAAACATGTTCTAGAACTCAGATGCAGCTTAGATAGCCACTCACACTTTTAAATCACCACTTGAACACTTGAAGTGACATTTTCAAGTGGAAGAATTATCCCACGCAAACAACACTAAAATGACACCTTAAAACACCATATGAAAACTTTAAAATGAAGTTTTCAAAGAAAACCCACTGTGAAACTGATAGGAATCCTAGCAGAATTCCCTCTAAAACAACCAGTACAGCAAAACAGTAGGTAAAAACAGATAGCTACGAGCCTTGGCAAACAGAAATGCAACGCCCCTGTCACAGATATCTCAACCAAATAAAGAAAACATAGAAAAGAAATTGCAGAATAGTAAACGATAGTGCCTAGCTTTTGAGAGGCTAGACTCTCTCCCTCCTAACTGAATTCTTCCTTGCCTTCCCTCAATCCCACTGCCTCCTAAAAGTATCCTCCACCCTGGCCAAGTTAGTTATAGCCAAACTGAAATTTCCCTTTTGTCCTTTTTGGACTATCTCTCTCCCTTGGGCTTGTATTCCTTTCCTTCCTTCTTCTAGAATAAGTTACCAGCATAGGATTGGACCCATCATTTTTCTCCCCCACAAGTTGCAACTTGTCCTCAAGGTGGAAATTGGGAAATTGCAGCTTGATAATTTCAAGTTGTTCCCAGGTGCACTCAAATTTTGGTAGGCCACTCCATTTGATTAAAACTTCCATGTTCCCATTTGTTAGCTTCCGTACTTTCCTCACTGCCTTTGGTTGAACCTGTAATTCGATGTCTTCGGTAAGGAAATGGGGTAATTCTTGCGTGGGAGTGGTAGGCTGGAGTGCTCTTTTTAACTGGGACACATGAAAGACTGGATGAACCCTTGCTGTGACTGGTAAGTCCAATCTGTAAGCCACCTCCCCATACTTGGTTGTAATCTTATAAGGCCCATAATAGTGTGGACTCAGCTTTTCATCAGGTTGCTTGGCTAGAGATTGGTTAAAATTGGGTACTGTGATGGTTCTGGGCGGGTCATGCGAATTCGTGGACCGGTTGAAAACAAGTCGTGACCTGCTCCATTTTGGTCCCTGATACTGCTTCTGGACCTTGCTCAGTTTGTTGGTCTTCCATTGCTCCATCACTATGTTATTGGCCTTTATTTTTCGGGTTGTATCCATCACCTCCACCAGTGTTTGGGCCTGGGTCATTTTGAGTTCTGCTCTAATGTCCTCCTTTAGCCCATTCTGGAAGGCCCCAATTAACATACCTTTTGGTGCTTTGGTCAAGGGTGCAGACAAAAGCTTAAACTGCTCACAGAATTCTGCCACCATTTCTATTTGCTTCAACGCCATCAACACTTCATACTCGTTGCCCAACTGAGATTGGTGAAACCGTTTGAGCACCTCCCTTCTAAACTCTCCCCACGTTCTCATTGGACTGCGGCTCTCGGTCCATTGGAACCAATTCAGCGCTTTCCCCTCCAGGCAGATGGAAGTAGCGTCGAGTTTCTCCTCTTTCCTCAGCTTGTTCACAGAGAAGTAACGTTTGACTCTAAACTGCCACATGACCGATTCTTCACTATTGAAAACAGGTAATTCTAGTTTACGGTATTGGTTGCTATCTTTTTCTACATTTTCTTCATGTCCTCTCTCGATGCTCGTCGCCTTGACGTTCACTGATGGGCTCGCTTCATCCACTATCCCTGCCTTGCATTCTATCCTTCCCAACACCTTCTTAATTTCTAATACCCACTCCTTTAGATGATGCACATCCTCCTTGACTCCTGTCAGCTCTTGCTCCAGATTGTCTACTCTACTCCCCATCCTGGTATTGACCATTCCATGTCTTGGCCTGCTCTGTACCAAAATGATAGGAATCCTAGCAGAATTCCCTCTAAAACAACCAGTACAGCAAAACAGTAGGTAAAAACAGATAGCTAGGAGCCTTGGCAAACAGAAATGAAACGCCCCTTTCACAGATATCTCAACCAAATAAAGAAAACACAGAACAAAAATTGCAGAATAGTGAACGATAGTGCCTAGCTTTCGAGAGGCTAGACTTTCTCCCTCCTTGCCTTCCCTCAATCCCATTGCCTCCTAAAAGCATCCTCCACCCTGGCCAAGTTAGTTAGAGCCTAATTGAAATTTCCCTTTTGCCCTTTCTGGACTATCTCTCTCACTTGGGCCTATATTCCTTTCCTTCTTCTAGAATAAGTTACCAGCATAGGATTGGGCCCATCAGAAACCAGCACTTAAATCAGGAACAATAGCCAACAATTTTTAGTATTTTTGAAAAGAGATTTTAGGAAGAGAAAATGCTAACATAACATGTATTATATCAAATTATAGGCAAGCATAGCAATATAATCAACGATTTCAGAACATGATTTTTAGCATCTATAATGAAAGATAACTCCACTAAAGCTGCAACAAAACGCAATGAGCACATCAGCAACATTAAGCCACTATTCTAAAAAGCAAGACTTGCATTTAACCACAAAATTTATGCAAATACAGTAGCACTTTCACCCTTAAAACAAATCAAGTTTTAGCATTAAAAAGTGAATGACCTTCCACCAAACATGTAGCAAAGTATAATGCTTATATCAACAATGATTTTGACAAGCAAATACACATTTAACCTATAAATTCGTAACTGATACAACATTATTTTCAGCCCACCAAAATGAGACCGAAACAGAACGAGAACAGGGTATGAATGGCTTAGCCCTCAGCCAACATAGGACATTTCTTCCATAGATGCATCTCAATGCATCATGCGCTCTCAAAATAGGCTCGAATCGACAAAATAAAGCAAAAGAGTGAATCTAGATGCTTACCTATGAGAAGCACATGCGAATAGGGGACGACAATGTGGTCTGCAGTAGTTTCCAACACTTCTCCCCGTCAACCAATGGTGTAGCAACATTCTCGTTTGCGACTTCACTCACTGCTTCCTCTCGATCTCCAGAAGAAAGCATGATGGTCTCTCTCAAGCTCCCTCTCCGTCAAATTGGGTCTCACTCACTCTGAAGCTCTTTCATGGTGAAGCTCTCAATTGGACTCCCATGGTGAAGAACAAAGAAGCTAGCCTTTGTCTCCTCTCAACTCCTCTCATGATGAAATAGGAATAGAGGTCCTAATGGTGAAGCTCCCTCACTGTCAAGAAGAAATGGGGAAGAAGCAATACGCGCCCCCTCAGAATTTGTTCCTATCTCACACTCTAGAAGAAGAAAACTCCATCCTCCCTCTCTCGATCAAAAATTGGTCTCTAGAAGAATGCCCATGCCTTCTCCTCTCTCAATTAAACAAATCTTACCTTTTCTACAATTTTTGAATTAATTCTTATTTGCTTATTTATTTTAATTAAAATTATAAACCCAAGATGAAGATTAAAAATTATTTTATTTTATTTTTTTAATTTTAGTTTTCTCTTTTCCCATTTTTCATTTTTAATTCTTTATTTTATTTTTGAAATAAAAATAAAAGTCTAAAGCTTACTAGATGAATTTTAAATTTATTTTATTTTATTTTGTCAATTTATTTTTATTTATTACTTTTTAACATTTAAAATAAATACTCAAACAAAACAAGGCGTTTACATCTATGGTTTACTTAAATGTATGTAAAGGTTACCATTGCAAATTCCTTCTCTTGTGGTAAAAGCGAAGGTCCTCAACAATCTAGGAAGGTGTGCAATCAAAGATAATTTTGAGCTATATATATGAACCAAATTTCTGATTTTGAGCATAGCTAGTTTTACTCTCAAAGGGGTCATACCAAATTTCTACTACCTATTTGATTACTCTTCTTGAATTTGCTAATTGCACACCAAACAAATTTAGAGGACGCAAAGCATTTCAAAAACTTATGAAACATAGAACTACAGCTTATAGTTGTAGCTAATGTAGGTAAAGAGGTGTGTACATGGTTAGACATAAATAAAATTGGGGCATAATTATTAATGGTAAAAATAGTTTAAGGAGGACCTAAAGAATTACTATGATAAGAGTTTGATAAAGGGGGCCACAGGTTAGAAAAAATTACTCAATTAGAAAACATTAAGGAAAAATAATAGTATAAAGTCCATGAAAATTTGAAGAATTATAAAAAGGAGGGTTAACTAACTTTGTAGTTTGAAATAAACATGTTGTAAGAGGTCTTGTATGTGAGAAGACATTTGCATCAGGGGAAAAGAGCTTGGCTAGATGACATTGGTCGGTTAAAAAGCAAGACCAAACTAAGAACCAATGGCATAGGAAGGTCAAGGTAGGATACCTTTCTATGTTTGCTTAATAGTTCAACAAGCATGTTTAGACATTTTCTTCAATGTATTAGATTGAATACTGAATAAAATGATGATGTTTGGTTGAACAAGTAAAGTAGGATGATATTGAAATGAAGTATATGCCTATTTATATAATTGAAATTGATGCTATTATGCATTGGTATGACAATAAAAGATTATATATGGAAGTAATTATAAATAGGGTGTATTTTCATATTAGCCTGTGTCACACCCAAAATGCGACGCGAATGGCAAATGAAAGAAACACTAGACTTCAAAAATGTTTTTCAAAAATTTCATTTTTAAGACATTTTCAAAAGCTAGTCTGAAATTTGGAGTCACCACTAAAATTTTAATTTTTAAGGAAATTTTAGAAAAACCTTTTAGAAAACAATTTTGCAAAGTAATTTGATCTACAAAAACAAGATAGGTTTGGGAGTCGGTATGTGAGGGGAAGGTGTTAGGCACCCCACAACATTTGACAATACAAATGTATAATTAATTTGTATATGTCTAAATTTATCCCTAAAAGAAATACATGCAAATAAAATGTTAGAAAGTTAGACTTGATCTAGGAAGGTATCCTAAGGCCTATCTACCGGTCAATCCCTCCCTCACTTGCAACTCTCTATCTCTCAAACTCTCTCTACTCTCTCTTTTTTTCTCTATCATGAAGCTCTTTCTTTCTTTCTGAACTGTGAAGCATATTCTTTAAATAAGAAGGAATGGATGGATTGAAAAGGAATGTGGGGATTGGTGGCAAGAATAATGGGATTGGGGATTAAAGTAGATTGAAGGTTCTTTAGGAAGGAATTTAGGGGTAAATGGGGATTTGGGTATTTTAGGGTAGAAGAGGAAATTTGGGAGATAAAGATGGAGGAAAGAATGTGCAATCTGATTCTAAATCCTGATTGTACTCTACTCCTCTTTTTTTGTTTTTTCTTCTTTTACTTATATTTTTTGGACCTTTTCTTTTTTTTTTTTTTTTGAGGGGCCATTTAATCCTGAATTTTGGGTCATTCTATTTATGTTTGGGCTTCTTTTAGGCCTTTTGCTAATTATGCTTTGCTTGGGCTTTTTATTTTAATTGGGATATTACTTTTATTTTGTCATCAAGATACATATGTTCCTCCTTTTTTTTTTTTTTAGTCTTATTTTGCTCTTCATGTTTTTATATTTTTTCTCCCTTTTCTTTATTTTTATCTTTTATTTCAATAATTATCCAAAAATCTAAAATTAAAACTCTTCTCTTTTTTTTTTTTTTTTTTAATGTACATGTTCATTTTTTAGTTTCATTTCTTATTAAATGTTTGAAATTTGTTCGGACAAAATATGGTGTTCATAGTTGCCCCTCTTTACTTGTTTCTCAAGTGGGGAAAATTGAAAGTGAAGTTTCAATATTCTTACGTGAGAAGTAAGTAAAGACTAACAAACACGCATTTTGGCTAGAATTTCAATCTTTATGCCTAGAGAGAGCTTTCCATTCGTGCACCAACTGCTCGTAATGGGTTACTTTATTTTGTATTTTGAACATGAAGCGAATACTTTCGTTCGTCACTCAGAGAGAGGTTTCCACATTCTTGCATCTTTTGCTTGGAATAGGTTACTAATTTTTGACCTTTTGGAGCGTGAAGTGAACACTTTCATTCATCACTCAAAGAGGAGTTTTCTCATTCTTGTGTCTTTCACTTAGAATGGGTTATTCAATTTTGAATTCTGAACGCAAAGCGATCACTATCATTCGTCACTCAGAAGGGAGCTTCCTTATTCCTATGTCTTTTGCTTGTAATAAGTTATTCAATTTTGAATTTTTAGCTCAAAACGATCACTATCGTTCATCACCTGAAAGGGAGCTAGAGATTCTCATACTAAAGGCATCGATGCATAGTAGAGAACTCAATAGACTCAATATATTATATGTTGATGATTACCATTAAAACTTGTAATGATGCATGAGAGCTTAAAGGAAAGAAGTTACCTAGAAATACATTGCACTTTGTTTTAGGAAGTCTTGTTTAACCAGGCCCTCCTCATGTCGACTTGAGTGTTTTTGAACTATTGTCTGGGTTTTGATTGTTGTACTTTAGTGAACTTTTCTCCATGAGGTTGAACCCCATTATCCAAAAATATTTTTGTTTTGGTATTCAAAATTAGCATGACAAGTAGCTCCCTTCCTCGAGATTTTCTATTTTGCCTGACGATTGTCTCATTCGCGACAATCAAGTGATTCTAGAAATAAATTAGAACTTCAAAAATCTAACAGACATATTTCATTCATCGATTGCTTAATTTTCAATTTATTCCCTATTCATTTTTGTTTTCTTAAAAGTATAAGCATTGTAATTTCTCTATGAAATGATAAGAGTATATTTAGAAGGTGAGTAAGAATTCATTAGATGAACAAATCTTACATAATAAATTAAAAAAATGAACCAAATAAATAAGATAATCAAGTTTAAGCACTAAGTCGCAAGAATACAAGTAAATCAGACAAAGAAATTTTCAAAGAACAAGGACAATATTGTTCTTAGAGGAGAGAGTCCTCTACATTTGTCTTGATGTCCCACGTACTATTTCGTATGTTGCCACAGATATACACTTAGGAGTTAATTGCCCTTTGTTTCAAAGTTTTGAGATCGTCCTCTTCATCTTTTTGATTGTATCCCTCAGCTTATCTTTTGAGATTCCACCTTAATTTTTGCTTAAGCTATTCCTTTCGTAGCTTAGCAAGCTATGGCTTTTGCTCTAACTTTTGCCTAGGTCGCTCTTTCGGGTTTTCAACCTAGCGAACTTTTCTTTTTGTTATGTATTTTGGTTCTAACTTTTGCCGCGGTTGCTTGTTTGGGTTTTCAACCTAGCGATCTTTTCGTTTTGTTATTGTTGTTGTTTTTTTCTTATGGAAATTATCTCTTAACAACATCAGAGTTTACTGGCTTTGTCAACTCATTCCCTTCCACATATGTTAAAATCGCTGCACAATAGGAGAATGCTTTCTTAAATACACATCGGCCTTTATATTTAGGTGCCCGTTTGCCCCTTGCATCGTCTTGGTTAGGTAAGATTCTCCTCCCTAACTTAAATTCCCTTGGGCATAATTTCTTATTAAAGGCTCTTGCCATCCTTTTCTGATATACTTGCCCATGGCTCATTGCATCAAGCCTTTTCCCCTTAGTTAAGTTCAGCTGTTTGCATCGGGTATTAACCCATTCTTGTTCGTCTAAACAAGATTCCACCATTACCTTGAGGGAAGGGATCTCAACTTCAATAGGGGTAGCAACTGCTATTCTGTACACCAAAGCATAAGGGGTTGCTTCGGTTGATGTGCGCACGGTAGTGCAGTACTCGTGTAGGGCATATGGAGCATTTCGTTCGAGTCTTTGTATGTAATAGTCATCTTTTCAATAATCTTTCTAAGGTTCTTGTTGGTAGCTTCGATTGTCCCATCATTCATTTTTGGATGGTAAGGAGCTGAATTGTGGTGTTTAATATTGAATTATTCACAGAGCCTCTTGACCTCTGCCTGATTCAAGTTGGTGCATTGTTTGTGATTATTCTTTCTGGAAACTCGTAATGACAGATCATTTTGATTTTTAGGAATTTGATAAATTTATTTTGAGTGATGTTGGCGTATGATGCTGCTTCTACCCATTTAGTAAAGTAATCGATGGCGACTAGTATGCATTTATGCCCATTAGAGGCTTTGGGATTAGTTGGCCCGATGACATCGATTCCCCACATTGCAAAAGGCCAAGGCGCCACCAAGTTATATAATGGGACTGGAGGCACATTGATCCTATCTGCAAAAATCTTACATTTGTGAAATCTCTTTACTTAGTCAATGCAATCTTTCTCCATTGTCAACCAAAAGTATCTGCATCTCTATATTTGTCTAGTCATTGTGTGCCCGTTTCCATGTGTTCCACATACCCCCTCATGGACTTCTTCTATAATCTTTTGAGCTTCTTTTGCTTCTACACACCTTAACAGTGTTCCCTCATGACTCCTCTTATACAACACATCATTACTAAGGAAAAAGCTCATTGCCAGCCTTCGGAGTGTTCTCTTATCATTCTCTGTAGCTTCTATTGGTTATGTCCACTCTTTCATGAAATTTATGATATCTTAAAACCATGGCCTTCCACCTGGCTTGTCATTGTTATGCATACAATAAATTGGTGATTCTCTTAATTTGACTTGAATTGGCTGGATGTGTACCCCACAGTCAAGTTAGGTCATGGCAGCTAAAGTGGCCAATGCGTCGGCAAACTAATTCTTGTCTCGAGTCATGTGATTAAATGTTATTTCATCAAATTGCTCGATCAACTTGGTTAAGAACCTTTGATAAGGCACTAAATTGGGGTCCTTTGTTTGCCTTTCCTTGGTAAATTATAAGAGCTGAATCCCCAAAGACTTCAAGGCTTCTAACACCTAGTGACAAAGCTGCTTGCAGTCCGTTGACACATGCTTCATACTTTGTTATATTGTTGGTACAGTCAAATTTCAATTTTTAATAGCCACAGGGAATTGCTTCCCTTCGGGAGCTACAAGGACGGCTCCAATGCCATTTCCATGTGCATTGGCAGCTCCATTAAAATACATTTTCCACTTGGAAGCCTCCTCTTCCTCTTCTTGTTCTTCTTTTTCTATTGCGAGGATGCCTTCTTTGTGGAAGTGAAAATCTAACGGCTGAAATTCATCAAGTGGGTTTTCTGCCAAGTGATCTGCTATGGCACTTCTTTTAATGAATTTTCTAGTGACGTACTTTATATCGTACTTGGAGAGGACCACCTGCCACTTGGAAACTTGCCCTAAAACATTTGGACTCTTAAAGATGTATTTTAAGAGATCCATCCTAGAGATCAACAATGTTGTATACTAAAGCATGTATTGCCTCAGTCTCCTGGCTATCCAAATTAATCCACAATAGGTCCGTTCGATTAGCGAGTAAGCAGTTTCATAGTTGGTGAATTGCTTACTCAAGTAGTAGATTTCTTGTTCTAGTCTTGTCATGCTGTCCTAGTACAACACCCATAGATCCAGGAAGGATTGTCTGATAAAGAATCAATGGTCGACTTTGAGTTAGAGGTATTAGGATTGGTGGTTTTAATAAGTACTCTTTGATCTTCTCAAAAGATTTTTGGCATTTGTCGTTTCATGTGTTTGGTTTTTTTTTGAGAAGTTTGAAAATTGGCTCACAAGTTGCTGTCAGGTTTGAGATGAGCCTAAAGATATAGTTTAATTGTCACAAGAAGCTTTTGACCTCCCTCTCTGTTTGGGGTGTTGGCATTTCTCTGATGGGTTTAACTTTATCTAGATCCACTTCTATCCCGTTTTGGTTGACTATAAAGCTTAATAGTTTACCCAATAAGGCTCCAAAGATGCACTTATTAGGATTCAAGCGAAGTTGATATTTTCGAAGTCTCTCAAACAATCTCCTGAGGATTGCCACGTGACTTTCATTCCCTCTAGTCTTGGCCACCACATCATCCACATAGACCTTAACTTCTGTATGCATCATGTCATGGAATAATACCACCATCACTCATTGGTAGGTTGTCCCGGCGTTCTTCAATCCAAATGGCATGACCTTGTAACATTAAGTCCCCCATTGGGTGATGCATGTGGCTTTTCCCTATCATTTTCATGCATAGGGATTTGGTTGTACCCTGAATAGCTATCCATAAACGAATAGTGATTACTTGTAGTATTGTCGACCAAAATGTCAATATGTGGTAATGGGAAGTCATCTTTTGGGCTCGCTTTGTTCAATACTCGACACACCTTCTCACTTTGCCATCCTTTTTAGGTACAGGGACAATGTTAGCTACCCATTGAGGGTACGTTGCTAGTAGTAAAAAACTTGCATCGAGTTGCTTAGTCACTTCCTCCTGGATCTTCAGTGATATCTTCGCACTCATCCTTCTTAGTTTTTGTTTTTTAGGTGGCATATTCGGATACAATGGAATTTTATGAGAAGCAATTTGAGAGTCAAGTCCTAGCATGTCTTGGTAAAACCAGGAAAACACATCAATGTATTCTCTGAGAAGGTTTATCATTTGTTCTCTCTCAGTGTTGTCCACTATCTTAATTTCCTTCACCACTTCTATTCCCAAATTTATCTTTTCGACAATTTCTTCATGGGGAATTATTCCTTTTTCTGTGGATTCAATCATTTTTGCATACATTTGGGCTAAGTTGTCATCATCAAACTCATAATGGTGTATGTCCATGGAATCAAGTGAATTGTTTGCAAGGGACTTGGGAACTTTTGCGTTGGACAGGATTTTTGAGGAATTCAAATTCCTAGGGCAAAGAACAAACTTAAAATGAATTGAAAGAACATTGAGTAGAATGGAAGATAAAATTGAGACAAATATTGAAATTTTATTCCACATCATATATGCTTACACTTAAAATAGAAGACAATGCCCTTATTCTAGGGAACATAAAGTATTCTAGTGGCCTTGGGTAGAGCCAAAAAAGGGAAATAAAACAAAGCCAATTACTCTGGTGACAACATGTTGGGTAGATTCTCGAACTCCCAATTATTCAGAGCTCTTCTTGAGTTGTCGTGTATGATCCAGCTTTTGGCCTTCATTCTATTGTTATCTATCATAAATATAGATGGATTTATTACTTCTACGATTACTGGAATGTCTTCCTAATGTGAGGGACTTCCATCTTTTCTTGCCCCTTGTTTTGTCTCAAACTTGCCTTCTCTTTCAATAATGTTTCCAATGAAGGCTCATACCCCAACCCTTATCGGTTAGGATTTTTAGGGATCTCAACAAGGTGTTTCATGCCTTGTAGCTTTACCCCAAGTCCTTTGCCAACTTGAAATCCATTTCTTTCCATGATCTTTGCCATGATGGAATTGACATCCTTTCCTTTGTTTTCAATTTCTAAGCTCTAAGAAGAACTTTTTGTTACTTGTTTTGTGGCGTCGATGTAAGGTATTAGGTTAGGTTTGCTAATAATCATCTTGTCTTTGCCCTTGACAGAAATTATCTTTCCTTTATCAATGAATTTTACCCTTTGGTGGAGAGTAGAGGATACAACACCTAACTCGTGAATCCATGGCATTCCTAATAGCATTGTATATGCTGGTGTTATATTCATTACTTGAAACTCCACTTCAAATGTGCTAGGCCTGATTTCCAAGGGTAAGTACATAATGCTAATTACCTCTCTCCTAGTGCTGTCAAATGCCTATACTATCAAGTCGTCCTCTTCCATGCAAGTAGAATCTATAGGTAATTGCCCAAGTGTAGAAAGTGGTAGGACATTTAGTGCTGAACCTCCATCAATTAAAACTTTGGCAACAACATAACTTATGCATTTCACGGTGATGTGTAAGGCTTGAGGGTGGTTGATGGAGCTGGCTAAAATCTCTTCTTCAAAGAAGGCAATTCTTGACATGGCCTTTGCAACGTTTACCATGTAAACCACCCGCTTTGGTGTGATATTTGGCTGCACACATGTCATTTAAAACCTTTTGAAGTGCTTTTCAATGTGCCTCCTAGCTCAACACTAGAGATAATATTGAGATTCGGATGGGAGTTTTCTTTAATTGACCCACCACATTATATTCACTTTGCTTCATTTTTCAGAGGAATTCATCCTCCTGAACACCTTTTGGTTCCTCTTCAACATCTTCAAGCTGTTCAATTATTAGCTCTTTTCCTTTTGAAGACTAGCTTTTCTTTCATTTGCCATTCGCGTTGCATTTCGAGTGTGATAGTTTGGCAACTCCACTGAGGACTTTTTGAGAGCTTATATTGATTTTATGAATGTACAATTTATGTTTACATGCCTTATTTACCCCTTATTTATTGTTGAAAATCATTTGGATATTAGATTTTAGGAGTATATTTTGTTGAAGGATATTTATTTGTGATTGGCTTTGTTGGCAAGTAGGGAAAGGGTAGGATTTAAAGTTTGTGTTTCTTTTTACGCACTAAGCACTAACACCACCCTTCCAACAATTTTCTTCATATCACTAATTAATCTTTATTTATTTTTTCACATAGAGGTTCTGGTTATTGAAGTGCAAGTAACCTACATGGCTTCCCCCAATAATAGATCATCTCAAAAACTCATGGAACACATGAAGGCCTATCAGGCCATCGAGGGGGATGTACTGCCAAATGGATACCAAAGTTAGTTGCTTGTTGATGTTAGGGTAATAATTAAGACAAACCAACTTCAAGAATTGAGGAGTTTTTATGACTCGTTGACTTTAGAGGATAAGGATATCTTCTACAAGACATTTGGCAAGATCGCGATTTGCTAACTGTCGAGCCTTAAGGAGAAGCACTATCGATCATGATGAATTATTGGGACCCATCCCTTTGGGTCTTCACCTTTGAAGACGTTGACACTGCACCAACCCTTGAAGAGTATTCCCTTATGCTAAATCCCCCTTTGCAACCATGAAGTTCGGTTTATGCTTTTTGTCGAGCAAACCCTTCATTATGTAATACAACTTACTTAATGGGTGTCTCAAAAGCCATTGTTCAAGGAAAACATAGTCAAAAGAGGATAAGCAATAGAATGGGAACTTGATTATGTATTGAAATGCCTTGGTAGGTTAAAAGGAGATAAAAAGGCATTTCGTAACCTGTTGTCACTTTCTAATTATAGGTTTGTCTTGTTTCCTTTGGCTGTGCGAATAATGGATATTGGTGCCGTAGACGTCTTCTTGAAAGTTCTGTATGACGGAATCAATTATGTCCAAGCCATCTTGGCTGATACATTCTTATCATTAAACCATGGGAGACAAATTGGAAAAGGGATACTTCATTGTTGTATACATCTCTTGTACGTGTGGATTTTTAGTCACATCTTTGGGAAGAAGTATGCGACATATGGGCCCACGCCAAATCCAGTTAGAAGATTTATAAGAGCTCTAGTGGAAATAAAGAATGAAGAAGAGTGGATTGGGATTTTCAAGGCAATCAATTCATCCTCTTACACTTGGAATTTGCCTTGGGTTGCTACTAAGGGGATTCTTTTTTGGTGTGGAGACTTTGAGTGTGTGCTACTCATCGGAACTAGAGTATGCATAGCATACTCTCCAGCCTTGGTATTAAGGCTGTATGGACGAATGCAATACATACCTTGTACAAAGCCTTTGAAAGAGGTAGAATTTGAGTTTTGAGGAAAATTTGATCACCTTTTATGGGATCGAATTTGTGTACAGTGGAAAACCATGGAGATTAAAATGTGTGTTGAAGTAGGCTCAATGGGGAGGTGGGCCAATCCTAAATACACAAAATGGTTTAGCCAAAGGTGTAAAGACTTGGTAACTTCTAGGATAACGGGTCCAGAAAGGCCATAGGTACTTAGAAATGAGCCTAGGGACTATGAGGCAGAATGTACATTCTGAGTTAATGAGCAAGTAGAAGAAATTAGCAAGGAACTAGAAGAAGTTAAGGGCCAGAAAAGGCAGGGGGAAGAAGAATGTCTTGATCTGAAGAACAAGATTCAAAGGGTCGAGGCAGAAAATAAGAAAATTTTTTATAATCTCCCTCAATCTTTGAAGACCCCAATAGAAACACTCACTGCCAAAATCCTACACCTCATAGAAATAGTGGAAGAGCAGCAAAGTTCCATTGATGTGTATTGCCAAAAGGTTAAATACATGAAGAAGAGGAACAGAGATTACGGGCAGAGACATGACGTCTACTAGATGAGGAACACAACTAGAAGGAAGAAAATGAGAGAGAAGAAAAGTCTGCAATCACTTTTGAATCGAGTCTTGCATCAGAGAGATGAAATGAAAGACATGTATGATAAGTTACTAAATGCAACCGAAAATGTAGTAAAGAAATTGACACCTAGGATTTGGACTATCAAAGGACTCATCACTCCGCTGCAATTCCCAGAAAAGGAAGGAAGAGAACTCTATGAAGAGGTGGAAAATATCTTGAATAGGTGGATATAGGTTTTTCTATTTTATTTTGAGACAAGGATCTTTAAATGTACTTTTGACGTTTATAAAGTTAAATGGTATTTGATTTTCATTTATGTCTCAAATTATTCTCTTAAAACTTTCAAGGAGGTTTTTCCTCGTAAAGGATAATGAATAATGACAAAACCATGTGAGCCCTTCACAATAAGAATCATGAAGTTCCATGAGCTTCGTCATGGATAGCGTAGTCCTCAAAACAGCTTATTCGAGATGATTTAATTTGGGGAAGCCATTATAAGGAAGTTGCACTTTAATGATCGAATGTCCAACTAAGGAGAAAAGGAATTGCCTTTTTTTTCATTTCATTGACTTAAATTCTTCTCTTTTTCCTTTTATAAGGAATCAACATTGCTTGTTCTAAGGGAAACACAACTAACCAGGCCCCTCTTTCCATGTGCATACAAAACACATGCGCCAAAAGTAGAGTAATAGAAGGACAAAAATAAGGCACTGAATAGAGGGCAAATTATGAAACATTACATTAACTAATTGGATAACAACCATGGAGAATCAAATGACAGAAATGATGAAAATGCTGACTGAGACGCTAGGGAAGATCATAGGAAACATTCGACCTTCGCTTGCCACCAATGCTGGGAATACAAGCAGAATGGCTATTGGGATGGTAGTGTATAATGATTCACATCTAGACACTGGAGTGAATAATGGTCCCAACCCCAAATGTTGGGATAAAAAATCAGGGGATGACCAAAATACTTGATGACTATCCTCTATATACCTTTTAGATTCTGAGAAAAGTTGCGCATAATGCTTGAGTTTTCTTTTTTGTTTATTGTGTTTGTGTGTAACTGTTTAGGCATCTCACGGCCAATTGCACTGTTTACAGGAACCCTTATGTGTCTTTGTGATGTTTTGCTTGTTCTTGTTTTCAATCTATTGGGACATGTTTCCAAGGACCCAAGCTTTTATCTTGGAAGGCGAGTGAGAGGGAACCGTTGTTGTCCTAGTGGATTGTGTTTCTTGTTTGCTCCGATGACCCACTCTAGTAATGAGAAGTGTTTTGTTTTGTTTTATGTGATGTTTGTTTTCAATCTGTTTGAACATGTTTCTGGAGACCTATACTATCAAAGTGACTGAGAGGAAACTCATGTTGAAATAGATTATGTTTGCAATTGTGTGTCTATAGGTTCATTAATCTTAGTCTATGAGGTTAATGAAAAGGATAAGCTTGAACATTTTAACAGGTTTTAGTTCCTTCGTTGATTCTTAAATAGTAGAATTCAACGAAATGCAATTGGTTTATAGAAAGTTGTGCCAAGTATTCAGTACTACGCACACATTTGTGTTTTATATTCATATTTCCTTTTGTTTTGTTTTAGTTTGAATCAATTGTGCTAATTTTCTTACTTCTTAACTTGAGTTGTGATTTTGAAAGTTGGATTTAGTTTGAAACTTTGATGTTGTTTTGTGTGAGTTTAAGTGTCTAGTTAATGTGTTCATTTGCCTATCCTTTGGTACGATATGTTTTCCTTTTGTTTTGGTTTTATTTTTTGGTTTCAATATTCTGTTTGTAAAAAGTGGGTAAACAAAATAAATTTAGGCGAACTCATATTTGCACATGTATCCTAGGATAACTAACCTTTGGATCAGTGTTGTGGGTACCTAACACCTTTCCTATACTCAACCAACTCTCGAACCCATCTCTAGTTTTCATTTTGTTTATTTTGCCTTATCTTTTTAAATAAAAAGTGTTTTCCAAAGTTTTCCTTTTAAAATGAAAATTTTGGTGGCAACTTCTTTATTTTTTCACTTGCTTTTGAAACTTTATTTTTTTTTGAAAATCAAATTTTTCTTTTTCACCATTCGCGTCACATTTTGGGTGTGATAATAGATATGGTTATTCTTGGTTTTGGTAGTAGCATAGGGCAATGGTAGTGGTGAATGAGTGGGAGAAGAAATAGTCATAGTGATGGTGGCAATCAGCTACAATGAAATGATGATAAAAGTTATGACAACAATAAGTATTGTATGGTCTTGATGGTGGCAATTTACATATTTTAATTTTCAATTAGTATAGTTTCATTTAAAAAATTTATATTTTGTTTTTATTCTTTTTTATGGAAAAAATGCTTAATTATTCTAAAAAAGATAAATTGTACTATGTTACTGACACACTTTTTTGGTAGGGAGGCAAAAGAAAGCCTTTCACATTGCTGCTACGCACAGTAGAGCCAGTTGCGTTCCCATGAAGTTGTGTGGATCTCCTTCTCTCAGACTGTCAGCTTATTGATGAGTCCAAGTAATATAGCTTAGTAAAGGATCAGCTACAAATAAGTAGGGTTGGTTGAACATGGCATTGCGTATTTTACATAGAACTTTCATGCCTTCTAGCCTCCGGTTTTGTAGAAGCTTTTCTTTACCTTCTGGTGGTAGTAAAGCCTTTGCCCCTCCTCCTTTTGTTTCTTCTCGAAGAGTAGTTGTTACTGGTATGTCTTTGTCTCTTATTACCTATAGTTTATTCTATCAACTTTAGTGTCATACGTGCTAAAAGCTTTTTTGCTTATTGCTCTATATATATATTTTTTAAGAACTCCGAGAAGGTAAAGAAACTAAAGCTGAGATACATGAAAGACTGAGTGTAGCTATAGTACCTGAGTAGTGGGCTCAGGTACCTTCTTAAGTTGAGATACTTGAAAGACTGAGTGTATCTGAGCAGTAACCAGTAATTCCAAACTGTAAGCAACTTGCCCCACCTTTTCCATCACCTTAAAAGCCCATAATACCTTGGGCTAAGCATCTCATTAGATTATTTTTTTGCCAAGGATCACATCCTATACTGTTTCAGCCTCAAATAAATGCAGTTGCTAGCCTTAAACTCCATATCCCTTCTATTCTCATCAGCATACCCCTTCATTCTCTGTTGCGCCATTTCAAGGCTCTCTTTTAACTCCTTAATCACCACATTTCTTTGTTTAATCTGCTCATCACGTCTTCTACTATTGAAGGCATGTCATCCAACCTTAAAATTGTTGGAGGATCTCTCCCATATAAACCCTTGAAAGGTATCATCTTGGATGATTGGTTGAAAGAGGCATTAAACCAATAC
Organism: Senna siamea; assembly: GCA_031216115.1. Lineage (NCBI taxonomy): Eukaryota > Viridiplantae > Streptophyta > Magnoliopsida > Fabales > Fabaceae > Senna > Senna siamea. The sequence goes on along the minus strand of CM062361.1, from coordinate 28,926,282 downwards.
TCCACCCGCGGTAACCACTTTGACCAACTCTTTGGTTTGTTCATCCATTTCTGGGTGATATTTGGAAAATCCATGTAATTTAATTTAACCACCTCCTTAATAAAAATGGTAGCCACCTCCTTTGTTGAAAATTGGTGAGATAATTGAATAAAATGTGAAAACTTAGATAGTCTATCTATCACCATGAATTTAGTGTCAAATTTTGATAATCGAGGTAATCCGGTGATGAAATCCATACTTATCTCTTTCCACACATTCTGAGGCATTGGTATAGGCTGTAGTAATCCCAGTTGGCTCACCGCTTCATATTTATTCTGTTTACATATGAAGATTTTAAATGACTGAATATCTTTGTATTGCTCAATCATAGGTTTACAAATATGGACAATGAATTTATACACCATTCCCTATTCTAATTTTGGAAAAAGGTAATAAAATATAGTTACATATTCACCCGAATAAAGGTTTTCTATAATCACATTATCAGAATAAAAGCCCAATTAGGCCCAATAAAACTATTCAGCACTCTCCCTCAAGTTAGTGCAAAGATGTCACATATGCTCAACTTGCAAACGAGCTTGTGAAACATTTGTTTGCTGAGACCTTTGGTAAATATATTAGCAAGTTGCTTTTCTGACATCACATAAACCAAACTTAGTGTAACCTTCTCTTTAATAAAGTACCTATCAATTTCAATGTGTTTTGTTCGATCATGTTGAACTAGATTATGAGCTATACTAATGGCAGCCTTGTTATCACAATACAAGGACAACATCTCTTTTTCCAGCAGCCTCAGTTCTTCTAATAGCTTCTGTACCTACAGAAGTTCACAAACTCCCTGTTCCATAGCTTTGTATTCAGCTTTTGCACTGAATCTAAAAACAATACTTTGCTTCTTACTTCTCCAAGTAACCAAGTTTCCTCCTACAAGCATACAATATCTGGATGTAGATCTTCTATCATCTAGTGATTTGGCCCAATCTGCATCTGTGAAGACTTCTATCTGAAGGTGACCATGTTTGGAGAAAAGCAATCCTTTTCCTGGGCTAGACTTTAGATATTGCAAGGTGTGAAAGATAACCTGCATATGGGATTCTAAAGGACCATACATGAATTGACTGACTAAACTGACCGCGTAAGCTATGTCTGGTCTAGTGTGAAAGAGGTAAATAAGTTTCTCGATCAACCTCTGATATCTTTCCTTATCAACTGACTTCCTAACTCCTAATTGTAGTTTATGATTACTCTCAATAGAGATTCAGCCAGTTTGCAACATGACATGCTGGTCTCTTCTAATAGATTTAAAATATATTTTCTTTGAGAAATGAATATTCCTCTCTCTGATCTAGCAATCTCAATTCCCAAGTACTGTAGTTTATTGAGATTTTTGACCTTAAATTCCTGTGCCAATAGTTTTTTCAATCAGGACATCTCTTTATCATCTCCAATCATTATTATATCATCAACATAGACTATGAGAAGAGTGAGTTTGCCGTTTTGATGTCTTATGAAGAGGGTATGACACATTGCTTTGTCGATAGCCAAAGGAAACCATGACATTACTGAATTTGTCAAACCATGTTCTCAGGGACTGTTTCTATCCGTATAGAGCCTTCTTCAGTTTACACACCTTTCTTTGATTGTTCATTATCAAACCCAGGTGGGATTTCCATATACACTTTCCCTTCCAAGTTTTCATGAAGAAATGCATTCTTTACATCAAATTGGTGCAAGTCCCAATTGAGATTAGCTGCGCAAGATAACAAAATTCTAGCAGAGTTCATTTTTGCAACAGGAGCAAAGGTCTCCTGATAGTCCACTCCATAAGTTTGTGAACTCTTTAGCCACCAGTCTAGCTTTGAATTGTTCTATCGAATCATCAGCTTTGATTTTCACAGTGAAAACCCATTTGCAACCCACCAATTTCTTATCTGGTGGAGGAGGGACCAAATCCCAAGTCTCATTTTTGAACAAGGCCTTCATTTCTTCAATCATCGCTTGCTTCCACTTGGGATTAGTAATAGGTTCTTTCCAATTCTATGGAATAAACACAGAGGAAATAGACAAAGCAAAGGCTCTGTATAATGGGAATAAGGAGTCATAAGAAACAGTTTAGACATAGGATGTTTGGTATAAGATCTGACTCTTTTTTTGTGAGCAATAGTCATTAGGGAATATAGATAACTCACTAGTGGAGGAAGCTTAAGAGGATTTGGCAGATTACATGATGGCTTCTTCAGGTCTGTCCAATCTCTCCAACCTCCCAACAGTTTTTCCTTGATTAATCTCCCCCTTAACTACATTCTCCCTATTCTCCCTTATGTCTTCTAGATCAAGGAGCGCCACCTCTTCTACTTTATTAACCTCCCCCTGAAGAGGTGATAAGGGTATGCTAAAGTAGGGTTTAGTTTCCTGAAAGGTAACATCTATATTGACAAAGGTTTTTCTAGAGGGAGGATGATAACATTTATAACCTTTCTGAGTAGGAGAATACTCAATGAAGACATATTTAAGGGCTTTAGGATCAAGTTTTTCAGTATTCTTGGTATGAAAAAAACAAACATAACCAAATACTTTGGGTGAAATAACATAGTCTCTTTTACCTTTTGAAATTTCAAGAGGACTCTGAAAATCAAAGATTTTTAGAGGTATGCAGTTTATAAGATATGCGGTAGCTAAAATAGCATCCCCCCAATAAGGCTTGGGTAAGTACACGATGAACATAAGGGACCGGGCCACTTCTAACAGGTGTTTATGTTTCCTTTTAGCCACTCCATTATGGGCACTAGTATAAGGATAACTAGTTTGATGGATAATTTCATAATTTTTCAAATAAGTCTCAAAATGTTTATTCATGTACTTAGTGCCATTGGAAGTTCTCAAAATTTTTATCTTAGTATCAAATTGAATATAGACCATCTTATGGAAGGATTAAAAGCAAGAAAAAGCTTCATTTTTTGCCTTTAGTAAATAAACCCAAGTGGTACGAGTACAATAGTCAATAAAAGTAAAAAACCATCGACAATCAGATAAAGAAACAATATGAGTAGGATCCTAGACATCAGAATGAATAGTCACAAAAGAAATCAAACTTTTATTATTACTTAGGTTTCAACATTAAAGTTTGAAAATAAACTAGGAAAAAGTTTTTTTAAAGCAAAAATTGATGGATGTCCTAACTGCCTAAGCCACTATATTATTTCTTGATTAACATCTTTATTAACTCCCAAGAAAGGCCTGTCCTGAGTCTCGAACACCATCTATCATGTACAGACCATCACGCAATGATCAGGAAAGAACACAATTTTACAATTTAGATCTTTGGTGATGGAACTAACAAATAAAAGATTAACAGGAAACTCAGGTACATGAAGCACAGATGGGAGTGTAATATCAGGTGTAAAAGCCATAGAATCTGTCCCACAAATAAAAGATACAGACCCATTGGCTATTCAAACATTCTCCCCTTTTGGACATGAAGAGTAGTTGGACAGGCCTTTAGAAGAGCCGGTCATATGTCTATTTGCACTGAAATCAACAATCCAAGAGGGAGAACGAGTAGTAAAAGCCATACCTGAGTGGATATAATTAGAAGTGCCAACTATAGAGGGGTCAAGCTTGGTTAGGAGACGATGGAGGTGTTGAATTTCATCAGAAGAGAAAGGCTCCAGAATCTGCATCCTTGGGTGGCTCAATAGCATCAGTTATATTTGCCTGATCTTTGGATGAAGTGACTCATTTATATCCACGACCTCGAGTCAGTTAACCATGTATCTTTCAACAAGTCTCCTTGGCATGCCTCGACCTACCACAATAATCACACTGTAAGTGATATTTATCAATGGTGGTGGCCTTGGGTTTCTCATGGAAGACAGTCAAACCAAACTTCTCAATTGATGCTTGATAAAGCATGACACTACGTCGACTTTTCATCCTGTACGACATAGGAGAAAGCATCCTCCACAGAAGGGAGAGAAAATTTTCCTAGAATTTGAACCCAGATCTGATCATATTTTGGATTCAAACTTGCCAAAAAATCATAAACCCTCTCTTTTGAAATCAACTGGTGAAATAAAACAGTATCCTCAATACATTTGGCGTGGAAATCTTGATAGTAATCTAACTCTTGCCATAATCCATTCAATTCAGAATAATAGTCAGTTACAATCAACTCTCCTTGTTTAGTGGCATGGATCTTTGTCTAGATCTTGAACACCTAGGCATCATTCTCTTTGCTAGAATAAGTATGTTTGGTTGAAGTCCAGATTTTCTGAGCAGTATCAAGTAACAAATACAGCTTAGAAATTCGGGGATGCATAGTGTTTATCAGGCATGTCATAACAAGGGAGTTTTCAGAGCCCCATTGAGCATAGGTATCATCAGAAATACAGGAGGTTTTGTATCTCCAGTAATATAGCCAAGTAATTTTTGATATTTGATGTATACTAGACATACCCTTGACCAAGCCACAGCTCCATCCAACTTAATAGTATAGATATGGGTAAGTGAAGTATTTTCTACTACTTTGGTGTCCCCCATAATAAGGGATCAGCACCAAAAGAAAAAATAGAAGGAGAAAAGAGGCCAAAAAATGAAGAGAACAACTCAAAAACAAATCAGCGGCTAGTGCGTGGAGGCATGTGCGGTGGCGGACTGTGACAAGATTTGGTGGGTTTTGCGGGTGGGGCGATGATCTCTCCAAATATGGTGGTGGTGAGGAAAATGGCAGTGTGGAACAGACGAGATTTGGGTAGGCTACCGATGATCGGAATTCAGGCGACGTTAGATTAGACGATGAGCGGCGATTCTGGCTGGGCGATGACGGTAAGGGAGGGAGAACTAGACCTCCAGGATATGGATAGTGAAGTGAAGGGAAGAGGAGAACTCAATTCCCTTTAGTTATATATAGGAATCCTAGTGCTGCGAAAGGAGAAAAGATACTCACTTCAGGGTAGTGTAGGCTCTGACACCATGAAGATTTTAAATGACTGAAGATCTTTGTATTGCTCAATCATAGGTTTACAAATATGGACAATGAATTTATACATCAATCCCTATTCGAATTTTGGAAAAGGTAATAAAATATAATAATTATATATTCACCTTAATAAAGGTTTCCTATAATCGTGCTATCAAAAGCCCAATTGGTCCCAATAAAACTAGTCAACAAAATATACCGCATTTTGCCATATGGTGCTGAAGGTCTCTCTTCATTCCTTCCCAATAGACAAATGTACTTATCTTCTTACAGGTTGTCAAGTGCCCCGAATGTCCTCCCATAGGTGTCTCTTGAAATTCAGCAATCAACATAGGAATTCTTGTGGAATTTCTAGGCGGCACCAACCTTTCTTTGTAAAGTAAACATCCCCTTTTAACTATATAGCCTTCCAGAGCTTCCTTGTTAGTAACTAATTGCTACCAAATTTGATATAATTTGTCATCCTTCTTAACTTTCTCCTTCGAATCATCTAAATCAGTACATTGCCAAACTGATATGGCTTTGAATTAAGTGCTACCTTCCACCCGTGACAGGGCGTCAGCTACTCTATTCTCCTTCCCAGGCTTGTACATAATCTCAAACTTATACTCTTTTAGTTTGGAGACCCACCGCTGCTATTCAGCTCCTATTTCCCTTTGCTCCAATAAAAATGTAAGTGCTTTTTGATTTGTTCTAATTATAAAAGGATAATAACCTAGCATGTAGTGACGCTGCTTCTTGATCGCCAACATTGTGGCCATCAATTCTCTCATACACCGAGCTTGCCCTCATTTCTTGAGAGAGAGCTTCCTTGTTGCATAAGTGCAACACCAACCCTTGTTCTCGAAGCATCTGTCTCTTGTTCAAATGGTAAAGAAAAATTAGGCATTGCCAATACCGAAATAGTAGTCATAACTCTTTTAAAAGCCTCAAAAGCCACCTGTGCATCCTCTCCCCAATGAAAAGAATCTTTTTTAAGTAGCACTGTGAGCGGAGTAGCAATCCTTCCATATTTCTTAACAAGTTTTTGATAATAGCTGGTTAGCCCCAAAAATCCTCTTAGAGCCTTCAAATCCTTCGATATAGGCCACTTAACCCTGGCTTTAATCTTCTTTGGATCAGCTTGCACACCATTTGTTGATATTATCTGGCCAAGGTATTCCAACAGGTCTTTAACAAAGACACATTTCTTGATGTTGACCACTAGCCCATTCTCCTTTAAAATCTTCAAGGTAATCTTCAAATGATTCATGTGAGATTCCTTATTTGGACTGTACTCCAGTATGTCATCAAAAAATACCAAGACGAACTTCCTCAAATGATCCTTAAATACATCATTCGTGAGTGCTTGAAATGTGGAGGGGGCATTGGTGAGCCTGAATGGCATTACCAAAAACTCATAGTGGCCTTGATGTGTCCTAACGGCTGTCTTCTCTTCATCCCTTGGTCTCACTCGGATTTGATGATAGCCAGATTTCAAATCCAGCTTTGAGAACACTGTAGCACCACCCAATTCATCTAAAAGCTCATCAATGGCTGGAATCAGAAACTTATCACGAATGGCAATCTTATTCAATGCCTGATAGTCCTCACAAAATCTCCAACTCTTGTATTTCTTCTTGACCAATAATACTAGACTTGAATAAGGGCTGTTACAGGTTTTTATGACCCTTGCTGCCAACATCTCTTTAACTAAATGCTTTATTTCAGCCTTTTGTGAATGGGGGTAGCGGTAGGGACAAAGTTAAGGGGCTGCTCTCCTTGCTTGATGATATTGGCATGATCATGGGTCCTACAAGGGGGAAGACCTGTAGGAGCCATCATAGCATCAGGAAATTCATTCAATAGCTGCTGTACATCATCAGGTAACTGTAAGCCCACTCGCTACACTTCCATCTTTGCTAGGTTGAGCTATCATACTGCCAAACTCCATTAAGTACCCTTGTCCGCCATTTTCTAGTGTTTTAACCAATGATTTCAGATATACCAAAGCCTTAACCAGTATAGGATCCCCTCAAGCATTTTTCTTCCCTGCCAACCTTCACCTTTATGGCCAACTTCCCCCAGTTAAATTTAACTTCACCTAACGACTTTAGCCACTCAATTCCCAACACTAGATCTACCTCACTTATATTAAACACATAGAAGTGCTGCTTAACTGACATCCCTTGTATTTCCAATGCCAAATTGGAACATACAAGGTTGCCTCTCACCTTGTCACCATCCCCAACTGAGACCCCAAATGTTTAAATTAACTCATTTGGAATTTGCAGCTTTTCTACCACTTTTGGTGCTATGAAGTTGTGGGAGGCCTCACTGTCAATCAATGTTATTATCTCCTCTCCTTTACAACACCTAACTACTTTCATGGTATTGTTGCTCGTGAGCCCTGTTGTGTATCAATTAGTATCAAATTATATCAATTAGAATAAAATTAGCCTAGAGTTTAGGCTAGACATTAGGGATTATCATTTAATTGTATTTATTGTATTTATTATGGTTTCCTAGAATAGGTCCTTTCTTCTTGTATAAATACTCTACACTTTGCTCTTGTAATACACACAGAAATTTTCATTCTACATGGTATCAGAGCCTACTGTGATCCTCCGGTAGCATTTCTTTTGGGCTGTGTTTCTTTCTAGTCCAAACACTTTTTTTTCATCTGTTTTCAATTTTGGTCACTCATTACCCGACCATTTCCCGGACTTTTCTTGAAACACGCGCCCCACCACCGTGTTCGGCGTTCCGACCGCCGTAGTTTAACGCCGCCGCCGCCGCCGCCGACGCCGCCATCGCCGCCGCCATGCGCCGCCGACCGTAATCTGCGTTTCACGCGTCGGCCGCGTGACGCCACCTCCGTCGTTGTCGACCGCCGCTGTTTCCGCCGTAATGATCGCCGTGCTGCCCTCTTCTCATTTCTAGTGGTTGCCGTACTGTCCTCTTCCTATTTTCAAGAAGTAGAGCTTCCTTCAAACCAAAAACGGTGATGAATACTGCTAAATCAGGTATTTTTTCCACCATTAGTGGAACACCTACCATTACCTCTGAAAAATTGCATGGGGCATCCAATTACAAATCTTGGGCTGCATCGGTTAAACTTATGGTTTAAAGGACAAGGATATTTATAACATTTAACTAAGCGTGACATTGATATAGCTGAAATGAATAGACCAGATTGGATAAAAATTGATGCTCAACTTTGTTCCTTATTATGGCATTCTCTGGACTCTCGATTACTTCCAACATACCAAGTTTATGAAACATGTTATGATGTGTGGAACAAGGCAGCCTCAATATATAGTAATGATATTCGCCACTATTATGATGTTTTATCTAATCTTGTCAATCTCAAGCATCAGGACTTGGATACTACCACATATGTGAGCAAAATTGAGGCTCTCAAACATGAGTTTAGATCATTGATGCCTGCCACAGCTTCAACTTCTGATCAAGAAGCACAATGGGACAAATTTTTTATGGTTATGACACTAATCAATTTACGTCCTGATCTTGATGCAGTTAGAGATCAGATTTTGGGAGGTTCTAATATTCCCACATTAGATGATGTCCTTGCTCGGTTGGTGCGCATCTCTGTATCACAGACTCCAACTATCCATAATACTGTTCCTCCAGTTGTTGACTCTTCAGCATTGGTATCTCAAATTGGTAAGAAAGGGAATCCAAGTGGAGGAAGCGGGCGTAGTAGTGGTCGCAAACGTCCTCAATGTACACATTGCAATAAGTTGGGACATACTCGAGACCGTTGCTGGGTGCTCCATGGTCGTCCATCTCGTTCTGTCAATGTTGCTCAGTCTGACATATCATTGACCAATAATCATTCTTCACAGTCTATCTGTTTAACTGGTGAAGATTACAACGAGTATCTACAGTACCAACAAGCTAAACAAATATCCTGTGGCTGCCTCAGTTGCTCAAACTGGTAATGTAACTGCTTGCTTTGCTCGTTCCCCTGACATTGGACCATGGGTTCTTGACTTGGGTGCCTCTGAACATATCTCTGGTAATAAAATTCTATTTTCTTATCTTTCTAGTTCCTCTTCTCTTCCTTTAGTAACTTTGGCCAATGGTTCTAAAACTGCTGCTACAGGGATTGGGCAAGCCCAAATTCTCCCTTCCATATATGTTGATTCTATTCTTTATGTTCCTGAGTCTCCTTTCAATCTTATTTCTGTTAGTAAATTGACTCACTCTCACAAATGTTTCATTACCTTTTCTAATCAAAGCGTTTATGTCCAGGATCGGAGTACGGGGAAGACGATTGGCGTAGGACGTGAGTCACAAGGCTTATACCATCTTTCGCCTACAACATCTCCAGTTGCATGCACATCCAGTTGCTCCCCATTTCTCATCCACAATCGTTTGGGACATCCAAGCCTTTCCAAACTCCGCAAAATGGATGCTTCTCTTTCTACCTTGTCCTCCCTCCCTTGTGAGTCAAAATTTTTGTGCTGAAATAAAGACTCAATTTAATACCTCTATTTTTATCTTACGTTCTGATAATGCTAAAGAATATTTATCTACCTTTTTTAAGACATTTATGACTTCTCAAGGGATTTTACATCAAACCTCTTGTCCCTATACTCCACAACAAAATGGGGTAGCCGAACGTAAGAATCGTCATCTTATTGAAACAGCTCGTACTTTACTCATCCATCATAATGTTCCTACTTCTTTTGGAGTGATCTTTGTTCTCCTTTGCATGTTATCTAATTAATCGCATGCCTTCTTCTGTATTAAATGATCAAATTCCTCATTCTCTGTTGTTTCCCAATGACCCTCTTTATCATCTTCCTCTTCGTGTTTTTGGTTGTGTCTGCTTTGTTCATGATTTGACCCCAGGTAAAGATAAGTTTGCTGCCAACTCCATCAAGTGTGTTTTCCTCGGATATGCTCGTCTCCAAAAGGGCTACCGATGTTATTGTCCAACCACTCGACGATGTTTCACCTCTCCTGATGTGACCTTCTTTGAGTCTTCTCCATTCTTTGTGTCTACTATACCTGATAATACCTCTGTGACCCTTCCTATTCCTTCCCTTGCTTCTTTAGAAGCTTCACCACAGGTCCCCCCTAGTCCTCCTCTCCAGACTTATTATCGTCGCCTGCGTCTTGAGTCCACAGATGCTCTTGCTGACTCACTACGTTCGTTCGAATTGCCTGCTGTGCTAGGTCCAACATTTGCCCACTACTCCTCCAATTGCCATTCGTAAAGGTACTCGCTCCACTCGTAATCCTCACCCCGCTTATAATTTTTGAGCTATCATCGTTTATCTATTCCATATTATGCCTTTGTGTCTTCTTTGGATTCTATTTCTGTTCCTAAGACTACTAGTGAGGCTTTAGCACATTCGGGTTGGAGGCAAGCCATGCTTGATGAGATGACTGCCTTGCATTCTAATGGTACATGGGACTTGGTTCCTCTCCCTCCTGGAAAATCTCTGGTTGGTTGCCGATGGGTATATGCAGTTAAAGTCGGTCCAGATGGAAAAGTTGAAAGACTAAAAGCTCGTTTGGTGGCAAAAGGATACACTCAGATCTTTGGCTTGGATTATGGTGATACCTTCTCTCCCGTTGCCAAAATTGCTTCAGTTCGCGTCTTTTTATCAATCATGCTATAAATCATTGGCCACTTTATCAACTTGACATTAAAAATGCCTTTCTTCATGGTGAATTGGAGGAGGAAGTCTATATGGAGCAACCGCCTGGTTTTGTTGCTCAGGGGGAGTCTGGGAAAGTATGTCGACTCCGTCGTTCTCTTTACGGACTCAAACAATCACCTAGAGCTTGGTTTGGCCGGTTCAGTTCCGTGGTTCAAGATTTTGGAATGATTCGCAGTGAAGCTGATCACTCAGTCTTCTTTCGCCATACATCACAAGGCAAGTGCATATATCTAGTTGTTTATGTAGATGACATTGTTATTACAGGCAATGATGATTTAGGCATTCTCCAACTCAAACAACATCTATGTAACCACTTCCAAACCAAAGATTTGGGGAAACTTAAATACTTTCTGGGAATTGAGGTTGCCCAATCCAGTACTGGTGTTGCCATTTCACAACGAAAGTATGCACTTGACCTATTAGAAGAGACAGGCATGACAAACTGCAAACCAGCTGACACTCCAATGGATCCAAATGTCAAACTCCATCTAGGACAGGGAGAATTGATTGAAGATCCTGAAAGATATCGAAGACTTGTTGGAAAACTTAATTATCTCACCATCACTCGTCCAGATTTATCTTTTGCTGTGAGTATAGTAAGCCAATTCTTACAAATACCATGTGATAGTCATTGGGATGCGCTTGTTCGAATCCTTCGATATATTAAAGGAGCACCAGGCCAAGGATTATTATATGAAGATAAGGGAACTCCCAAGTTGTTGGCTTTATCGATGCAGATTGGGCTGCTCAATTGATGATAGGCGATCCACGTCAGGATATTGTGTGTTCATCGGTGGTAACCTAATCTCTTGGAAAAGCAAGAAACAAAATGTAGTTGCAAGATCCAGTGCAGAAGCTGAGTATCGTGCTATGGCTTTAGCAACTTGTGAACTACTATGGTTAAAGCAACTTCTTCAGGAGATACAATTTGGGAACACGAAAAGATGGAGCTGGTTTGTGATAACCAAGCAAAGAATGCACATTGCCTCAAACCCTGTGTTCCATGAGAGGACCAAACATATTGAAATTGATTGTCATTTTATTAGGGAAAAAATTCAATCTGGGTGTCTTGTTACTCGATTTGTCAATTCAAATGATCAATTGGCAGATATATTCACTAAGTCTCTAAGATGCCTTCGGATAAAATATATATGTAACAAGCTTGGTGCATATGACTTATATGCTCCAGCTTGAGGGGGAGTGTTGTGTATCAATTAGTATCAAATTATATCAATTAGAATAAAATTAGCCTAGAGTTTAGGCTAGACATTAGGGATTATCATTTAATTGTATTTATTGTATTTATTATGATTTCCTAGAATAGGTCCTTTCTTCTTGTATAAATACCCTACACTTTGCTCTTGTAATACACATAGAAATTTTCATTCTACAAGCCCAACCATCGAGTTCATAGATAATTCCATCGTATTCTTCTCTCCCAAGCCGTCTTCTCCTTCCTTATAGTGTAAGTCGTCTGCTTCTCCCATTATTTCCCATACTTCGTTGATTGGTTGTAGTAGAATCACTTGCAATTGCTTGTTTTTGCATTGGTGGGTGGGGCTGTATTTCTCATCACACTTGAAACACAACCTAAGAGCTCTCTTCTTAGTAGCTTCAGCTTCTGTCAGGTGTCGATAAGAAGTCCTTTTGGAGGTTGCGACATTGTTCGAACCCGAAGTGGATTACAATACACTGTCCTCCTTCATTTCAGAAAGTTAGTTGGTAGCTAGTGTTATCGTGCGACTCCGGTCAGGGCCGTTCGTGAATCTGCTCCATGTCTACTTCAGCCCAGCCCAACATGCTCTTCCTATTGTTTTCATGTGTTTGCTCATAAACTCTTGCACTTTATAGACCACCAGGTTCCTCTCTTCTACTTTATGGGTCAGGTTCATTAATTCCTTCAGCGACCCGACCTGACTCATTAGGAGCTCCATTCTTACTTTAGGTTTCAAGCCATTCTTGAACGCACCCATGAGATACTTATTGGAGGTCTCACGCAATGGTGCAAATAGCGGCTCAAACTTCTCCCTATAATCCGTCACATTCCCCTTCTGCTTGAGAGACATCAATCACTCGTAAGCATCACCTTGCTGAGTGTTTGAACCTCTCAATTAGTTCTCTTCGGAACTCTGTCTAGGAATGGACAGGGCTGTGTACTTCTGGCCATTGATACCAGCTAAGGGCCCTTCCTTCCAAGTAAACAACTGCTGCCTCCATTTTTTCTACCTCAGTAACTCCGTTAATGTCAAAGTACATCTCTGCTTGAAATAGCCAATATCACCTTCAAACAGAGGTAACTCCAACCTTTGAAATTTGTTAGGACCTTTTCTATTGTCTTGACACCCTCCCTTGGATTGTTTCCTCCAGTATTCAATTCTGAGAGTTCTCGCTCTCCATAGTTTCCTCCTCTTCTTTCAAGTCTAGCCATGGCTTCTCTCATCTCCATCATACAGACCCTAATATCATTCATATCCTCCTTCAACCCTCCAAGGTCCTTTTCCACACTTTCCATTCTTCCCTCCATCCTGGTATTTACCATTCCCTGTCATAGCCTGATCTGATACCAGATTTGTTAGAACCCAGCAACCAAGCCAAACCTCAAAATATAAGTATGTATTACTGTATTACCAAATGCTCCTTCCCTTCAAGGTTCAAGATACCTCCAAGATAGAAAACAACAGCACAATATCACAGAAAATACTGAATAACCAGCACAACAAAGTAATGAGTACCAAAATGGAAAAGATAACGGAAAGTAAGGACACTCTAACTTTCGAGAGGTTAGTACTCTCCCAGTCCCTTCCAATTTCTGCCTGTCCTCCCACAACTGCCAGCCACAATCCTTAAACCTTTTTCCCCCATGAGTGGACCCCACTACACAGGAGACAGTTAGTTAGATTCTCTCCTTCTCTCCTCTGCATCTGCTTGCTCATCCTCTTTGCTAATCCTTCTGGAATATACCTTCAGGCTAGGTGCTGTAGTGCTACTCGTTCCTGGCTTCTCCTTTCTCTTCTTATTCCCTCTTTCATATTTCTTGTAACTGTTGGTTTTGATTTTATTATGGTTTATCCATATTTGTTTATATTTGTTAGCTCAATTTTCACTCTTAGAATTTGGTTTTGGAAAGTTTTCTTGTGCTGTCTCTTCTTGTCTTGTCCACCCTCCTTTTCTAGCTCATTCATTCTTGTTCAATATTCAACTACTTTTTTTTTTTTTTTCATATTCAATGCTAAAATTTCTTGACTTTTTAGGTTTGGGCATGGTGACTCCGCTTGGTTGTGGAGTAGAAACGACATGGAAGCACCTAATTGATGGGAAATGTGGGATTAGGTCATTGTGTTTGGACGATCTCAAAATGAATACTTTTAGTAGAGAGACCCAGATGAATACATTTGATCAGTTGACATCGAAAGTTGCTGCAATGGTGCCTACTGGAACCAACCCAGGTGAATTCAATGAGGAAATATGGCTCAATTCTAAGGTTAGTGGATAGCCAGGCTTGGTTTGATAGTGTTTATCATATTCAATTGATGAAGCATGCATGATACTTTGTTGATTATTGTATATTTTTATGGATTTTAAATTGTTTTGACCAACTTACTTTCTTGACTTTTTTTCAGTAAAAGTTAACAAATTGGATCAAGCAAGCCAACATGTTCTATCTTGGTTTATTTCTATGATTAGGTTGTTAATAGTTAAATACATCATAATAGTTTCTTCTATTATTTTTTTTGGTTTTCCTCTATTTTTAATTATTGGATTATCTTTCATTTGAACTACTCTTTGTATAGGAGCGACTGTTGTAACTATAATTAAAAAAAATACATACTTAGAAATGAATCACAACCATGCTCATATATGAACACAGATTGGTATGCGTACACATGCAGCTGTATTTATGAATCAGTGTCACAATACACTTCCTCACAACCACTTTGATGTTTAGCAGATAGGGTTGCTTAATTTAATATCCCACATCCTAAACTGAACTTGCTAGAATATAAGCCACAATTATATATTCTTCTTAAGATATGAGTTAAACATTATCGATATTTCTTCTGCTAGAAAAAAAGTCATTTTGTTTTTTGATGAATATATAAAATCTGTTGGACCTCTTGGTTGTATTCTATTAAAGTTGGAGAGAGAAGGTTCCATTCTTCTTAACTTGAAAAGTAATCTGCAGTGCTAAAAGAAATTAGATTAATTTTGATTTTAAGTCACGTGGTTTCTTCAGCTCTCTTATGCTCCTATGCCATGTGATATTGCCTTGCTTTTGCTGATACGTGCTGGATCTGGACCTGAATTTCTATCGTGCTTATTGATGTCATTGTAGTATTGGTACTTTTATCTCAGGAGCATAGATCAATCTCAAGGTTTATAGCCTATGCACTATGTGCTGCTGATGAAGCTCTTAAAGATTCCAATTGGTTTCCCACTGAACAAGAACAGAAGGAAAGAACAGTAAGCAATGTTTGAATATTGGTAACACCAATTCGTTTTTCTATTTTAGTCATTAATCTGGTTTATCTCTCTTTAATGTGATATTAGGGAGCCTCTATTGGTGGAGGGATTGGAAGTATTAGTGATGTCTTGGATGCTGCACAGATGATTTGTGAGAAGGTCAGTTTGTTCAGAGTGGTTCACGAACCTTAAATATGAAAGCAATAGTGAAATGTTGTGACTCAAAATAAATCATTGTAAATATTCACTCTTTTTTTCCCCTATACAGCGTATCCGTCGGCTTAGTCCATTTTTCATCCCACGGATATTGATAAACATGGCATCAGGTCATGTGAGCATGAAATATGGATTCCAGGTGTGTACATTCTCATGACTGAATGATATTTTTTAGTGCACTTAGTAATGAACTCGAGGTTCTGGACTGTCAATGGAATTTTCATATTCTCTAGATATGTAGATTTTCTAGTACAGGGACAGAATCTTATTTGTTTATTGGAGGCCAAGTTAACTTCCCGTAGAATATAATTGGAAAATAAATTTACCACTTCTTTGGTTCTTGATCTATGGAGCAAGGCTGTACCTATTTAGGGATGTTGGCATGTCAATTAACTGTTACAAGGAGCGTTGCCATAAGCAATGATGACATGCATCCTACAGTTGTTCACTAACATCAGAATAAAATTTTTTTTTAAGGCTCAGATTGACAGCTTGGCATTTTAGCTGCCAGTGGTCTATCAGTCGACTGTTATC
Organism: Senna siamea; assembly: GCA_031216115.1. Classification (NCBI taxonomy): domain Eukaryota; kingdom Viridiplantae; phylum Streptophyta; class Magnoliopsida; order Fabales; family Fabaceae; genus Senna; species Senna siamea. Next base: position 28,910,415 of record CM062361.1, on the reverse strand, counting down.
GTTTAGCGGTCGATTGGTAGCTCTCTATTAGCTATCAGTCGACTGTTAGCTTCATGGCAGTCGATTGGTGGCGTTTTGTTTGCAATTTTCAAAGCTCTACATCTACCAGTTGACTGTAACATTGTGCAAGTCAACTGCTAGGTGAGAGTTTTGTCTTTTGAATGAAAAATTCACTTTGAAAAGGGCACTTAAACTCTGGAAAGCAACCTCAAAACTTTGGAAAATATTTTTGAGCTCAAATTTCTATTATATCCTTATAATTTCAAGCCCTTGCTTATCTAATTTCTTATTCTCCTTGGTTTGCCTTAATGAGCCTTTGGATTTGATTTTCTTGAAATTATTCAATTTGTTTCTTATCATCAAAATGTCTTTAAGAGCCAAATACTCAATGGGTCAACATTCGTTTCAACCAAAGATCAGTTGGCAGACGTACTCACAAAGGGACTAACAAGCATTGTGTTTCAAGATATTATTAGCAAGCGTGGGATGGAAAATATCCATTCACCAGCTTGAGGGAGAGTGCCAGATTATGTGTCTTTATTTGGAAAGATTGTGTAGAGAGAGAAAATCTTGTATAATATCCTGATTTCAATAATTTCCTGATTTCTAGGAATTAGCATTAGTTACTGAATTTCCTATAATTTTGGGATTTGTTACTGATTTTAAGTTAGGCAATTGTGTATATAAACTAAGGTTATAACCTAATCAGAATACAATAGAAATTCATTCTTCTCTTATAATTTTTGACAAATGCAATAGATTTAAAGTGAAATTTTGAATTTTGAATAAAGGATGATAATAAATTTCGTTATAAATTTGATGATAAAAATCTGTTCATAATTAAATTTAAAATTAAGTTTTCTCCCTTTACGCCAAATTTGGGAAGAACAAAAATTAGTTTTATGTAAGGGGAAAATTTTCCTTTCCATTGTCTTTCATTTCTTTCCATTGATTTCCCATTAATCCAACCACACTATAAAAGAAGTTCCTTTTTGGTCATACTTGAATAATTTGTATGGTATAGGTTAACGCCCTTTTCAGTTGAGGATGATTTAGGAAATAAGAGTGCCAAATGCTTATTACCTAGGATGATGCTTCTTATGTTTTTTATATTTTATTTGTTTTTATGGAGATCCATACTTATAGAGATTCGACAAATTTTTATGCTAGTTGTTGACTACCTAATGCAATCCACTTTTTTTCTTTTTAGCTTGGGACTGGCTATGAAAGACAGACATAACATAGGGAGAGTTAAATATACAATTTGAGCCAACCTCACCTAGTGGGAAAAAGGCTTTGTTTATTTGTTTTATGTTTTGGAGATCTTGGTCATTATCTGGGAAGCTAACAAGATATTGTAAAAATACAATTGTATTGTATAAATGACTATGGATCTCCTTGTTTAATAATATATAATTGTTTCAGTTTAATCTTAAATTTTATAGTAATTTTTTTTCTTAATTGTAAAAATTAACATTATATGGGTAATGGAACTTCTGACTTTTTAGATAAAATTATATTACACGAAAGGTTGATTTGCATATTGGTAAATTATATGCAAATGAGGTTCAACTATTTGGGTACTAGTGTAAACGTTGCCTCTCCTGTTTGAACAATAATAAGATATGTTAACCAGTGTTCTGCGCAAAACGATGCAGCAAAGTTGATTGTTAGTTCAGTGCTGTTAGTATAATGTTCTGTGTTACAATTGTTCAGATCATTAGTAATCCTCAATAGTTGGTAGATATAATTGCTTTTTCCTGGATCTAGGGGCCAAATCGTGCCTCAGTTACTGCATGTGCTACTGGGGCACATTCTATTGGAGATGCATTACGGATGATTCAATTTGGGGATGCAGATGTTATGGTGGTTGGAGGCACAGAGTCCAGCATTGATGCTTTATCAATAGCAGGATTTTGCAGGTAATATTCATACTAAATTATGACTGGTATCTTGTAGTCTGTCAACTGCCTTTTCTATCCTGTTCACTGCTATTTTTTCTGATCTAATATTTGAGAAGAATTTTAGGTCTCAGGCTTTGACTACAAAATATAACTCAGCCCCACAAGAAGCTTCGCGACCCTTCGATAGTGATCGAGATGGATTTGTGTAAGTATGAATACATTGTAAAGCTGTTTCTTTTCCTTCATTTCTTTCATATATGTATTTTTACCTTAATATTATTGGATGCGACTTGTCTGTTTTCCTTGTTTCTTATCATTATCTAAAGTCATCCTCTTACCCAGGATAGGTGAAGGTTCTGGTGTCTTGATCTTGGAGGTTGGTTAAAAGGAAATTTCTATGTATCCTCTAACACATCTATTTCTGTTCTATTTTATGCATAATCATGATCTTTGTTGTTTGATTTGCATGTTTCTACTTAGGAATTTGAGCATGCAAAAAGCCGAGGAGCAAAAATTTATGTAGAGGTTCGTGGATATGGGATGTCAGGTAAGTTACATGACATTCAGAAATTACCACCTGTTATGATTTTCAGTAGTGTTGATTTCTCGTTGTAATGATATTGGTTAGGTGATGCATATCATATTACTCAACCACCTAGTGATGGGAGAGGTGCCATTTTGGCCATGACAAGTGCTTTGAGACAGGTCTTCTTTACTATCCTATAATAAATTTTACTTGTTATCCATATTTCTATTTGTGTGTTAGCTGAGTAGTCAACTTTTCATGGATACATGGGTTATCTGGTCGCACTGCCCATCCAGAGAGTTCAACCTGTTTTTCTCTTCTCTTTTTCCCATGAATCTTTTATATTCCCCATACATACAAAGTAGATATATACTTTTTTAACATAAAGAAAATTAAGTTCAGGGTTTAATACCATTTTATGCTATGTTATTTGGAAAATTTTCATATTCTTGTCTGCATAAGATGACAAAAGAATTGTTAAAACTGTTGTTTAAAAAGTGGATATTTTTATGCTTTTGTTATTTATTATTTGAGAGCATTTTAGATGTCTATTTAGTAGGAATATGGTCATAATGATTAGGAGCTAAACTTTTCTTACTGAATGTGTTCTTTATTCTGAGTTTGTGGCTTGGCATAGTCTAGAATGTACATTTATTTTAATAAATTGCATTCTATTGAATTGCAGTCAGGTCTTCATTCTTCTGAAGTGGATTACATAAATGCACATGCTACATCTACACTTCTTGGCAAGTTAATTGGACCCTTACATAATGCTGCAATGCAATTTGATATTGAATTTCTGTTATTTTGGAATAAATATATGGATGTTGATGTTTTTTGCAATTATCTCATCAAAATCCATTATGCAGGTGATGCAATAGAAGCCAATGCTATCAAAACTGTATTCTCTGACCATGCAACATCCGGTACTTTGGCCTTCTCCTCAACAAAGGTACGAGATTGCAACTATATAACCAACAAATTATATGCTTATTTGATTAAGTAATCAGAGTGATAATTACTTAGAAAAAGCTTTCTCATACATGGGGATGGGGATGCCAATTTCTACTTTTTTTAAATGTTGGTCTGAATGTTTATTATCCAGTTTTCTTCCAAAGCTCAGGTCCATGACCTTTTTTTTAATACATCTAATTCAGGGGGCTATTGGTCACTTGCTGGGTGCTGCTGGAGCTGTAGAAGCAATTTTTGCAGTTTTGGCAGTACAATGTGTAAGCATTCTAGATTACTTGTGCTCTTAACCAAATTTTCTATGCTTAAATCTTATAAGGTGGTTCCTGTGGTGTTTCATTTCAGGGTATTGCTCCTTTAACTCTTAATCTGACTAGGCCGGATCCTATATTCAATGATTATTTTATACCTTTGACTACTTCAAAGGAGATGCCAATAAGAGTGGCAATGTCAAATTCTTTTGGTTTTGGAGGAACAAATGCATCGTTACTGTTCGCTTCCGTTGAAGACAATTGATAAAGTTGGTAGCATCTCAATTCATTGGCTTTGTTCCATAGCAGCTGATTACATTGCAATTGTAGATGCTCATTGCGGACAGACCAATGACCTTAGTTTATCTGGGGCAAAACATATTCCCAAATGTGTTCCCCGATTTCATTCTAATGCTTCATATTCTAGCATTTTGATGCCGATCCTACATTTTATTTATTGAGCCGAGTTTTGATTTGGAAATTTAAATTTTTTTCTGTATTGGAATATTTTGATTGGGTTATTGGATTTAGATCATTAGGAAAGAAAGGTGAAGTCCTGTTAATTCACTTAGAGTATGTCTGTTTAGTTCTCTTTTAATTATTTTCTTTTTATTTTAAAAATTTTACCTTATAAAGTATTTTAGAGGATATTTTTTCCTTTATATCGAGAGTGTTGGTTAAATTAGAGTTTTATTTGCGTTATAATTTCTTCCATCTTTTATGCTTATAAATAGAACTGCCAGACCAATGTTTTTGTAAATCCTTTCTTATTGATTAATAATATACTGATACTAATTAAGTTCAAAGAGTTCTCTATTTATTTTCTTATTATTACTAAACTTTTGCTCCGAATTTTTGTCAGGAGATTGGTAAGTTCCTTGGAACAAATGAACCGTTGACCCTTAATAGGAGCGTAGCATATTGATTAATGCGTAGAAAGTTCAACAAGGTTTTAGTTTAGAACAAAACTGCATTTTCTAATTGTAGCTTTAGTTAGAAGCGCTTATTACGCTGAATTTTCTCACTGCGATGAGGGATGACGTAGAAATTATATTAAATTATATTTATATTATTGTCATATAATATCCTAGCATTTTAATATATATATATATATATATATACTTATGATAATAGAGAGGAGAAAAAAATAATATAAAAATAACTTAAATATATAGAATGAAAAATAATTTATGCTAGGTTACGAGTATATTGACTTAAATAAATTTATAATATTAAAACGATATATAATTAACATATATAATTAAAATTTAATAAAATGTTGATAAAAATTTAAGTAGAGACTAAATTAATTTTTTAAATTATAATGACTTATTTATAAATTTTTTAAATTATGGAGACTTAATTAAAAATTAAATAAAATTATAGAAATTACAAAAATAATTTAATTTTTATATTTAATTTATCTTATTGAAACATATATATATATATAAATTATGTATTTGCTTCAATTACTTCAATTTTAATTTATAAATTATTATATTTGATAATTTTGTAAGAATAAATTTGTTAAGATTTTACATTGATTATATATTTAAACTTTGAAGTTTAAATAAAATAATTGATATAATTTGTATTTTTTTTTATAAATTTATAAGTAAATGAGTTATAATTTTAAAAAAATAATTATTTTAAAATTTTTTTAGATAAGCAGGTCTTAGTATTCGAGAATTTAAAGAGTTTAAAAATAAAGATTAGTTTTATTGCCTACTCAAATTTAGGCTTAGGTATGAAAACTATAGTTCCTACTCATGTTCTACCAATGATCATCCTATGATTTCTATTTCTCTATGATCTTGCTCTTCAAATTGTGTTGAACTTAACGAGATTTGAAATATATCATTGTATTTCATAGTGGAAGAGAGACAAGAAGAAAAATAAAAAAACATTAACCGCTATCGGGTTAGTGTTTGTAAGTTCCAAATGATATATTAACTGTTATATCGAAAAATATTTATTTAAATTTTAAGAATATATAAATTTATCCAATTGTATTATATATTAAAATAATTAAAATAATAAAAAAAATAAAAATTATTTTTATTTGTGACTCAAATATTAATTTGATAAAAAGTTTATGCCTTATTTTGTTTTTCTTCCTTCTTTCTTTCATTGCATAGAACGACCAAAAACTCAAATTGCAAGATCTAATGTTTGTATTTGTATGATGCAATCTACAGTTTCTATGTAACATTTGCTCCAATTATGATTAAAGAGATGTTTGATAATTGTTAATTTGATTTTTAATACTTGTGTATGATGCGTTAGTGCATATAGTTGCATTAGCTTAGGGACTAAATTGAAAGGAAATGAATGAATGTTTAGTAAGAGGTGATTAAGAACTCAATTGAAAAGGGAAAAGTAAGTGAGGCCAAGAGTGCAAAACAACCCAGGGACTAAAGAGAAAATTCCCCAAACTTCCTAAAACCCTAGTTGCAGCCCTAAAACTCTCACACACTTCCAAACCTTCAGACTTTAGAGAGAGAGAAGGAGGGGCGAGTAGAGAGAGAAAGGGGTGAGTTAGGGCAAAGGAGGGAGATTTTTGCTAAAGGAAAGGGCTGATTGAAGCTAGAAATTAGTTCTACAGCAAGGAGGGATCATTTCTAACAAATCAAGCACACACATTTGCAAGGAATCAAGGTAGTAATCCATCCTAAACCCTTATCTTTTTTCTGAAATGTTACTGTTGCTAGAAAATGTGGATTTTTACATGTTTGAACTGAGATTTGGGGTTAAACCTACATTCTATATGCTTTTCTATTTCTATGAGATGTTATGTTGCTGAATGTATACTTATATATGTGCTTGTAATGGATTGGAAGGGCTGGGTTGTGTTCATCTAGAGATATAGATTAGATTTCCTTGAATGTATCATGTTTGAGCTAATGGATAAGAAATGTTTATTGAAAAGTAAATTTTGTTGTATGGGAATTAAGCTCATATGTTTAGAATTGAAAATGGAATGCATTATGGACTGGGTATTATCAAAATCATGTTTTGTGAACTACAGTGGAGCATAGCAGCCGACTGCTAAGTAGGTGGTAGTCGATTGCCGTGTTCCTAGAAAACCCAGAAGTGTAGACAGAGGCTTAGCAGTCGATTGTCAAGTTCCTAGCAGTCGACTGTCGGGCCCAGGTTTACACTGAGCAGTCGACTGGCTGTCTTAGCAGTCGACTATTATACTCATATTTCTACCTAGAATGTATTCCAGAAAGAGAGAGTAGAACTGTCATGCTAGCTTGCTGTTTGGCATCTGAAGAATACAGAGAGCCACCAGCCAACTGCTAGCCTTCCAGCAGTCGACTAGCAGCCCTCCAACTTGCCAAATGAGGTTTTTAATGGGAATTGAGCTTAGTAATTTTTCATACTAACTTAATTAAGGGCTCTCAACATATGTAAGCAAGGAAACTAGGAGTTTTGGGTGATGATACCCTTAGGATAGTGAAGTAAAGAGAGAGCAGATATAAATTGGCTCATGATAGTATTCTCAGTGTATACTTTAGGGTAGATAGGCTCATGATCGAGTGACCGATTGTCGGTATGGGACGGCCGTTGGGCATTCCACGATTGTGTCATAAATTGGGATGGTTAAACATCCACTTGAACTTAGATGATTTTGAAAACACCGTGATGGTTGCGAACTTTAAGTTAGTGTCATCTCCTAAAAGCCATATGAGAAACACATACTTAGAGTTAAGCATAACCATGAGCATGGGCCGATTCACCACATAGTATATGTAGAGAAGAGCGTACCAGGAGTATGATCCATTGGAAAGGGATGGTGATTCCATAGTATTATGATCCGCCTAAAAGCGGAGAGGAAATGATCCAGGTAAAGTTGATGGTGATCCCATGAGAGTATACTAGCCCTGTTTGGGACAAAAGGGAGGAATCCCGCTGGTCAGGGAGGAACTGCTGGAAAAGGGCATGGACCATTTCGGTATTTGGATCCATTGAGGGACGTCTCAGAATGTATAAAAGTTAAGGCATGGCTAAATAGACATGCGCTCATTCATATAGACAGTGGTGCTTGGAGTTGTTGCTGGGTGACTCTTCTGATTACTCTTAGGGTGTTTTATGTATTGCTCGCATGTTATGGAAATGAAATGATGTTATGTTTACTATCCCACATGTGTTTTATAAGAGATGAGAATGATGATGATTGCACTTCCCATGTTTTAAAGTTGATATGTTTTAAATGCCCATACATACATATGAGCACATAATATGATTAAATGCTACACTCATTTCATCCCAATAGTATGTGATATGTTTTATGAAAGAATGTAGAGTTTTTCGTGCGAGCATGATGGTACAGGTTAATGGATTTTGTAACTGGTTGTATTGCTACTGAGATTCCTTTCTCACGATAGTGTTGGCATGTACCAGATGTGTAGGTCCCCTAGGATTGGAGACGAAGGTAAAGTATGAAGAAGTGTCCAATTTGGGCATATAGACCGTTTAATTTGCACAGTATAAGTACATGGTAGGGTTGAGCTAGCCCTTATGATATTTTGAGAAGGGCTAGTGTAGGATTATTTTGTATAGCCTGTTCTAACTTATCTATATAAGAACTAGGCTAAATTGACGAATAGACAAACTAATGGGGTTATGAGTGGTAGGATTGTTGCCTCCATGCCCAATAGTTAACTAACTATATTGAATTAAGAATGCTATATTTATTTATTTCGCTGTGATATTGAGAGAACCCGAGAGTAGAGACCAACCCAAATGCACTCAATTAATCAAATTGGCAAAAAGTTTAAAATTTGCTCGGGTAGAAGTAATAGTAACACCAACACTCTGATAATTATTTTCATATTATAGTCTTTAAAATTCTAAAAGGAACTGTAGGATAGAGGGTGTTACATCCTCGATTTCAAGTTTGTATTTCACATTCTCAAGGGGGAAATAGTTTGTAATTCCTAAACCTAGATACAGTTTAAAAGTCAAAAAGTACAATATAAATGCATTAGATATTTCCATTGGAAAGGTAAAATTTGAAGAATGAAATCCAGAGAGGATATAAACAGAGTAAGAAGAGATTTGCCAAAGAGAGTTCAAAATATTGTTTTAAACATTGAAGTGAATATTAAAAATTTTAATTCACATTTAACTTTTTGTTCTAAGGCAATGTAGTGATTTGATACACGTTTTCTCTAGATCTGGTGCGTAGGATTTTCAGCATGGACTACCTACTTTGTTTGTTTAGTTATAATTATTCAAGCTAGTAATACTAATCCTTAAAAATTATTAGAGTAAAAAAAAGAATTTAGTTCTTAAAATAATAATTTTTTTTTAGTTTAGTCTCTATAATAATTTTTCCTAAAGAAAATGATTTTTTTTAATATCTCAGACAAAAATTTTGAATTCATAATTATGTCATATTGGGATTAGGCATTATGAGCAAATACATTAAAAATATTCTTTCTGAGTTGAACAAAGTTTTGGACAAATGTTAGAATTTCATTAATTTTAATGCAAGACAATGTTAGAAATTAAATAAATAAGAAATTTAAGTAGAAAAATAAAAATTGAGTTAAATAATGATTAATTATTTTGAACTTGTAGTTTAAATTTGATAATTTTTTTGAAATTAAAATTTTACTTGGTAGAAATTTCCTATATGCTGAAAACCTAGTGACAAATATTTTTAACAGACTTAGGGCTTCTCAAAAAATTTCAAATCTTTTCCATTCTTACTTATGAATTTATTTGGAAGAAAAGTATTGTTCAAAACACTATTTTTACATGAGACAAAATTTGTCCTTTTCCTCAAAATGGTAAAATGACCAATTTTCCTTGAAATCCCTAATCTAATAAAAGAAAATCTTGCTAGTAGCCTGCTTTCTTCTTCCCTAAAAGATATCAGTAGCATTCATGCCTCTTTCCCTCATTTTTCTCCCTCTCAAAGCTTCATCCTTCTTCTTTCATGTTGGTTGTTGCTTTCTTTGTCATTGACCATTGCTTATGGACGTTGTTGACAGACCATCAACCTCAACTATGGTGCGCAGTAGCCATGGCAATGTGTTTTCAGCTTCAAAACATTCAGAAAACGTGGCTCTAATCTTTTGGTATGGAAGCTTCGAAAATGGGTGTTAAGTGTAACACCCCTTATCTTATCTTAACAATGTTGTATTGCTTATTTAGATAAGTGGTTACATTAATTCTAGTCTTTAATTATATTTAAATCTCCTGAGCATCCAATCCATTATAGATTTATTTTGCAATTAGGTCTGGGTTCTTTTGCTCAGGTAAAATACTTTGGCACAACAGAATATAAAATATTAAACATTACAACAAAATATATAAAAAATTTTTACAACAAAATATATAAAAAATTTTCTAATATACATACATTATAAAACTTGTTTAGTACATCGTTTTATATACATACACTGGGATAGATGAAGTACTCATCCATAAGGAGTAAGGAGACAACAGGCCTGCCACTCATACTCCTTTTACAAAATATCATGGGTGAATAGGTCCTTCACATATCCCTATACATATTCCCTTTTTCTTTCTATGCACAGCCAAAAATATCAGCCCTAATCCCAACCCAAAAAGAACATGTAGAATTAGGACTCCAAAATGGTCGGGCTATAGCTACATATTTATGTAGTTATCTATTCCAAAGGAAACTCAAAAACAGTGATAACATAAACATTCTTGACAATAGTGAAAGTTCCCAAGAAGGAAATTTCCACTGTGGCCAACTCCACCTCCATTATCACTCAATATCTTGTCATCTGATACATATCAGTTCAGCAATGAGAAATACATTCCCAGTAGATAAACAAACCAGTTTATTTTAAGACAACTTACATGTATCACTGTAATCATACAGAAAACACTATACATGCGGCTTAATTTCAAAACTCTTTTCATATAGATACTTGGATACGACTTATCATGAAAACATATGTGGATGCAGTTATAGAAATGAAATACACAATCAATTTAGTCATTCATGGAATGGACTACAAGCATTCAATGCTTACATGTCATAATCATAATCACATAAATCACGTTTATGCAATACATAACATCACACTTCGTAAGTACTCAATTCTGGGAAGGTATACATAAGATCATTCCCTCCCACTTAACTATGCTCTTTGGAGGTATACACCAGATCATTCCTCCTACATTTCAATTCCTTGGGGGTTTACACTAGATCATTCCCCTCAAGGCAACTTCCCTATAAGTTATACATTAGATCATTCCTTTACAGGCTTTTAGTCTCAGGAGGTATTCACCAGATCATTCCTCCTCATTTAATTCCTTGGGAGTTTACACCAGATCATTCCTCACAAGAAAGCTTTAACCTTGCCTTCTGCAATTACATTAAGCCTTTCTATGCTATTCAATCATATTCACATGATTTTTAGACATTTTCTATCAATGGTAAAATATATTTTATTTACCACTCACTCCGGGTCATTACCTCATTTTCTCTCTTTTCACATATCATAAGCCAATTTAGATGGCATTTTAGGCTACTTCCAATTGACATACAAGTTTAGCCATTCTATGGAAAATGCTATATGGTATTCGGCCAAGGCAAGGAAATCATGAGAACATGGCATTTCTAACTCATTTGATTCCTTTCTAGCATCATTCTCACCATTTAAACATTTTGGCAACAATTCCAATGATTATGCCTAACACTTTCTCACACCTCAAAATTGTGTAAGTGCACTTTAAGCCATCCTTTTCATACTTTTCTAACTCATTATTCATACATATGATGGCAATACATTTAATCCCACAACTTTACATTTTTGTACACACTTTTAAGGTGAAATGGTAAGGCTTCAAATTGGAAAAATCACTAAGGCATAAAAGTTATCATAACTTTCTCTCTCCTCTTTACTTATGATGGCCTTTACAAGGCTTTCTAACCATTTACAAGCAAAATTTCAGCACTAACACATGAACTCATTTGTCCAAAATAGGTATATCACATTCCCATGGTTTATGGTGAAACTAGAAAGTAAGAAAAATATTTAAACATTAATCTAATTAGAGAGAGAAAACAAGCCTTTCACTTTCAATGTCTAAACATGAATCTAATTAGAAAACAAGGCTTTCTAACCCTTTTCTCACTCTTTATAGCACACTTTCTAGCCTAGAATTTTACCAAAATTCAGCACCATTATAGCCCTAGCAATTCGGCCAAGGTGAGAAAACAAGCAAAATGGAGTTGTTTCATCACTTTGCTTACAATACAACAACATTCATGCAAAAAAACCATTTTCTCACTCCTACCAACACAAACTCAGCCTTAACACAAGTTAGGGTTTGGCAAAACCAAAGTTCCATCCATGAAAATTTACCATTTCATGAGTTTCCATGCTTTCTTACATGTCTATAGTCATAACCATAAGTTGTTTCTAACATATTTCACATCCAAGCATGAAAATCCACCATAAACATGTAAAGAGAGAAATATCCATCATTCTTGAAAATTGAAGACACCATAAACATACCATGAAACATGAAAATAATGGCATAGGTTTGTTTATCTACCTTGAAAAGCTAGTATATGTGTGATTTCCTAGTTGGTTTGATGAAAGCTCCTTCTTCTCCAAGGTAGACAAAAAATTTGGCAACTTCCTCTTCCTCTCCACGTTTCACGACAATTCTAGTATGTGGGAGAAGAAGAAGGCTGAATTTAAGGTTTGAATTATTTACAAAAATGCCATTCATGTTAAATTGTCCATTTCATCCCTTTTTCTTTTCTTTTTAACAATGGCATTGTTTCTCCTTGCAATTGTAATTTTGTGCAACTTCCATAGGCTGGGACTGTTTTGCCCTTCAAGAATTTTGAAATTGCATAGTGGTCCCTCAACTTTTCAAAAATTACAGTTTAGTCCCTAAGAAAAGTGCCTTTTTGCCATTAAGTCTAATTTGGCCAATTTTTGCTCTATTTTCACCCCTTTTCGGTTTTAAGAGGTAAGGATCACTTAAAAAGGATTTCATGAAGCTTATTTTCATGAGTTTACTAATTTACCCTTAATTTATGATAATTATAATTTTACCCCTAAGGCAAAATTACCTTTTTTCCCTTTATGTTAAAACTATCATTTCACTCTCATTCTTTCTCCTTTTGATCAAGAATTAGTAAGGATTTCTAATTCCCACCTTCATAGGATATTTAGGGTAAAAATTAAATTTTTCCTACATCATATAAAATTACTATCATACCCATAGTGTGAGATTACAATTTTACCCTTTTTAGGGAAAATTGTCTTTCAACATCAATGTAAGTAACTTCTTGCATAACTAGATTCTTCTTCTCTCTTAAAGGAAATTAATAAGAATCCTTTGATGTAATTCCATGAAATAAAAGAATTAAACTAATTTTTTTTTCATTTATGGTAAAATTACTATTTTACCCTTCTTTGCTAAATTTCCAATTTCATTCTTTTCATGGCAAAATAATTATATGTTGATGAAAAGGTCCATTCTAACTCCTTGATAATCCATTCTTAACATCCCATGAATATTACTAATAATAATAATAATAATAATAAAATCATCATAACAAGCGAGTGTCAAGAGTGGATGTTACATTTAGTTGAGGATTTTTACTAACCTTGGGTACTTAAGAAGTGACCTTTTATGCTTAGAGATTCCAGCTAGCATAATGAAGGACTTATTCTAATTTTGGCATCACTGCGAATAGATAATGCTCGTTATAACGCATTTTCTAGTTTTCTATGTATCCATCATGCCCTCTTTATCATTATTCTATATTTTATTATGTTGGATCTACATAGACATGAGACAAGCCATCTATTAATTGATTTTGACTCATGAAAGAAGAATTCTTAAATGATTAAATTATATATATATATATTTAAAGCCATTGATTTGTTATAATAAATTTGAATAGAAAGCTTATCAATTGCTTTTGAACTACTAATTTAATGATATTAAATACAATTATATTGAAGTGTGTTTTGAATTTTGAGTTTTGTGATATACTATTCAATGAAACTTCTAGGGGTCATTGTGACAACATGGACTACAAAATTTTTGAAGTTGTTTCTTATATAGATACAAATTTAATTTATTGGAATGATATTTATCTTGATATGAGAATTATATTTTTTGAAATGTTTTAGTGGTAGGAACTCTTTCAGAAACCATGATGCTATAGTTGTATCTATAGTCCTATGCACGCCTAGGTATCAACCTTAGCTAATAGAGGTCAGTTGATGCTAGCCCAATATGCAGCTCCACATGTGGAGTTTTTGTATATCATATGGAAGGACTGAGGCCACATGAGAGTTGTGGTCAGAGTTATGTGAAATGATGGTGTTGTGGAGGGATGTTATCAGGAGGGTATATATTTCTAATCTATGAGATGTCCCTCCCACAAACTTATTTTTATTCTAATGGAATTTTAAAAGCTTGAATTTAAGTAAATTATACTCTTTTAAATAGTGATATATATATGTATATAATTCTTTTGGATATTTTGGAATCATATTGAGAGTACATATGATTTGATTTGATATTTTGTCCAATTTGATTATGTAACATCTGCTCCTTTTATTCATGAGAGATGTTTACTAGTTATTAAATAAGTTAATTGCTTGTGTATGTTGCATTAGAGTGAGTTGCATGTAGTTGGATTAGAGTGAGGGACTAAATTGAAAAGAAAAGGATAGGGACTAAAATGAAAAGGAAAAGGTTTAGTTTGAGGAAGTTATGTAGGCTTTCATTAGTCTAGGGGTAGGAAGAAGTAATTTTAGCCAAAAGAGGAGTTACTATAGCTAATGGATTTTTCAAATTTCTAGCCAAGGTTTCAGGTCAAAATGGTAATTCTCTATATGGCAGGAGAAGTTGTTAATTGAGGCCGAATGATTAAAACTCAACCCTGATATTGGACAAGGGTTGTAGTTTCTCTGACCACCCAGACCACCTATATATAGGCCAAACTTCAGAATCCTTATCAGTGGAAATTCAAAACTTTATAGAGAGAAAGAGGAACCAGAGAAAGAGGATCTTAAGACGAAGTTTGATAATTTAGGAGCAAGGAAAATACACCAGAAAAAATTTCCACAAGCATCTACGTGTTTTAAACTAGTAACAAGGTAGCAAACAATCTGATTTCCTCTATTTTGAAAATATTCTTCACTTGTTTGAAAATTGTGATTTTGATACTATTGAGTTGAGAAAGGGATTTAAACCTACATCTTTTGTGTTTTTAACTTCTATTGGGTGCTTTTATGCCGATTAGATGTACTTAGAATTACTTGTTTCAAATTTTGTAAAATGGGTTACACTATTCACCATGGTTGACTTGAGTTTGAATACATTGTGATTGATGATTTTGAGCATATATGTGAGTTTTGATGTAGGATAAATGATAATTGAGTATTAGAATCTAATCTCATGATTTTATAGACTTGAAAAGAGCTAAGATCTAGATTGTAACATTTCATAGTAGCAAAACCAAAGCTCAAGATCCTATAAGTCAACTACCATGTCCTTCAACTTGAAATTTTCTAGAAAACACAAGTAGTAGCTAACTGCCAGCTATTGGTAGCCGACTATTGGGCCTTCAGCAATCGTTCATCAGCTTACAGAAGCTTAATAGTCGACTACCATATGGCTACAAGTCGAATGGTAGCTCTCTGTTATCCAATAGTCGACTACTACTGTTCTGACAGTCGACTTGTAGCATCTTGTTTATGTTTTTCTATAAGCCAATTGCTATGAGGTGTAAGTCGATTGGTAGGTAAAAATAATATGATTTTTCATGAAGAAAGTGCCTTGAAAGAACCACCTAGCCTTTAAAAAGAAACCTTGTAACATCCGCTCCTCTTGTCTGTTGAGAGATGTATGTTAATTTTTAAACAAGTTGAATGCTTGTATTTGTTGCATTAGATTACATGCAGTTGCATTAGGAGGAAGGACTAAATTGAAAAGAAAAGAGTGGCACTTGAATGATAGGAAAAGGCTTAGTGGAGGAAGTTGTGTAGGTTTTCAATACACCATGGTAGCAAACCATAATTTTAGCCAAAAGATTTACTGTAGCCAACTGATTTTTAGAAATCTCCTGCCAATGGTTCAGGGGAAAAATGGTAATTATGTATAAATTTTGAAAATTACCATTTTAAAGTTGAATGATCAAAGATTAAGATCAAAATGGCAATTTTTGGGTTGCCTATATAAGGCCAAAGTCAGACTTCATAACCAAAATTCTAGAGAGAGAAAGAAGACCTGAGTAGGGAGAGAAAGTGAGGGAGAATAGGCTAAATCTCCACTTTCAACAAGAATTGAATCCATAAAAGTGTCTAGGAAGGCATCTAACACAAAAATATGTTTACCAGCAAGGAAATAAGGTAGCAAAACAACCTATGCCCTTTAATTTTTAATTTATTGTTCATATTATAAAAAATGAGAGTTTGATGTTGGTTAAAGTAAGAGAGGGATTAAAACTATATTCTTGATGTTTTTGAATGCTATTGGGTGTTTTAAACTGCATGAATATACTTATGCATGCTAAAATCAGATTATAAGAAATGGTTTTTTACGTATTGAATGAGAATGAGGTTTAATCCAAGATTTGAGTGAGATTGAATGGTATTTTGGACTATTTTTATGTGATAAATGATGCTTGTATACTAGTATTGAGTTGATGAGGGTAAAAAATAATTTACAAACAAGTTCTTGGGCGAAAATCTGGGTCAACAGCAAGTTTGTAAAATAGATTATAATGTAGCAGTCGACTTATAAGCCCTATCAGTCAATTGTCGTGTTCTTCGGTTGCCCAAAAATGCATCAAGAGTGCTAGTAGTCGACTGCCAGCCTGTGGAAGTCAATTGTCATGCTCAAGTTTTCAAACAATTTACCAAGAATATATAAGGCTAACAGGAGGGTTGAGAATGAGAGAAAAAGAAGAAGAATGATATGAAATTAAAAAGGAATGAGCATGAGAATTACTAGAGAAATGAGAAGTATTCTTAGTGTATGGATAGTGGTAGATAGGCACATATTAAATGACCAATTGTTGGTATGGAATGACAATTTGGGTCATCCACGGTTAAATTAATGGCTATGAAAACACCGTGATGGTTATTAATTTTAAGTTAGTGAATTCCCCTATAGCCAATTAAAGGATTCATATACTTAAAGTTATACATAACCATGGTATGAGTCGAATCACCCTAGTCTATAGACTTGTGAATAGTATTTTAGGGAAATGATCTATCGAGAAGAGTAATCTTGAATATATGGGGAAGGATCTGCCAGAGAGGTAGGCAGGGACCCTGTGGTTCTTGGAGGTGGGGAATGATTTGTCAAAGCAGTGGACAGAGACCCTCGTGGGGGTGTTGTGGATGGATGTACTTGGATCCACTGGAGGATGCTCCAACATGTACATGAATTGTAGTCAAGGATTGCCAGATAATATAAAGATTGTAGTTGAGAACTACAGGTAGTCATAGACTATGAGAAACTCACCTGAGAGTGAGGGTTTATGAGAAACTTACTTGTGAATGAGGGTTTTATATATGAGGAGTTGTTTGCTTGGTGACTCTCTAGATTTCTCTTGATATGATCTTGGGATGATCATGATTTGGCGTTATCCATGAGAATATGCTCTGATTTCCTTGTTTATACTTTAGTTTCTATGTGATGCCCTGTTACCATTATAAAGTGATGTATATCCTATGTGATAGATATGTGATATAATCTGATAATATATGTATATCCTGTGTGATGAGTACGAAATGATTACATAAGTATGAGCATGAAACACGAGATGATATAACTGTATAATTCATGCATTGCATCCTAATGGGCATAATGTTTTATTTGATGATAAGAAGAATGCAGTGTTTTTCATAAGATTGTGGTGGTACAGAATAGCAGCTTTTAAAATAGGTTGTTATTGCTACTAAGATTCATTCTCATATAAAATGCTGGTGTTTATTAGATGCCTAGGTACCTGGTTCTGCTAGAGATGGAGGTAGAGATAGTGGAAATACCATTCTTAGGGTATTTCCTAGTTGTGAAGGAACTGTGGATTATTTTTGTAGTAGAAATTTCTCATACACCTTAGTTGCACAAGGTTTAGGTTCTGTGAAGTGTATTTTTGACATGCCCAATACCCTTAATCCTTATTATCATTTTTGGAAGGGATTAGGATGGTCATTTTTGGATGTATAAAGTAAGGACATATATCTATTAAGATATGTGAGATAGGTATCCATTAGCAGTTTTGTTAAAAGGGTATGAGATCGGTTTATTGTCTCCATACCCTAGTTAACACTCTCACATATCTATAAGTATATGTCTGTTGCATAATATAAATGAATTATGTATGTGAATGAAAATATATGTATATATATATTGTCTTTGGGTTTTGTTTTAATTATTTCAGTTGCCACATTATGTGAGAATCCCGAGTGTAGAATTCCCAAACTAGTAGCACTTAAATATTTAACTTGGTAAAAGTTAAAATTTACTTGGGTAAAGGTAGTTATAACCCACCAATCCTATATTATATTATATTATTTAATTGACTAAAAGCAACCATAGAATTAAGGGTGTTACACTGAGTTGATATCAGAGGACGGCTACCACGGTTAGCATATAGCAGACTTGGTCGTGAAGGGTAAATTCCTTAGGATAGAGACTAGTGCAAGTTAGTTAGCTGAGCCTAGGTAGTGGACTAACTTGTATTATGTTTTGGCTGGAGAAATAAAGTGATAGGTTTGGGTAGACAGTATTTCTTATTGGTGCCATATTATTTCTTTTAAATATTATGTTATTGAGACTGATCACCTTGGTCATGTTTGTTTTGTAGAGTGAAATATGGCCCCATCTAGAAAGAATATTGGGAAGGAGAAGGAAGGTGAGAATAATGTGGAGAGAGTAATGCAAGTCATGATAGGAGTAGCTGAGACCATGAGGGAACAAGCTGCAGCTAATAACCATGTCCACTAACAGTTCAGGGGAATGAAAACAATAACCACCCTAACCTAAATCCTATTGGAGGACAAGTAGAGAATCCAACTTACCAGGGATGGTCAAAATTCCAAAGTCAAACCCTCTTGCCTTTAGAGGTAAGTTTGATCCTAAGTTTGCTGAGGGGTGATTGATAGAAATGGAGAAATTATTTATGGTCCTTAGGAGTACTGATGCCTAGAAGGTGTTGTTTTCCACATATATGTTAATTGGGGAAGCAAAACATAAGTGGAGAGACGTGGGAATCATTTAGAAGGGTATTTCTAGAAAATATTTTCCCAGAATGTAAGGAATGAAAGAGAAATAGAGTTTATGCAACTCAAACAGGGTAGCAAGACTTTCAAAGATTATCTTGCTAAGTTTGAGGAGTTTTCCAAGTTCTCTTCTTATTTAAGGCTCCAACCATATGAGAACTAGAAGGAAATACATTTAGAGGTGGGATTGAGCTTGCCAATGGAAAGTACAGTTGCTCCAATGGAAATAAGAAATTATGACATACTGGTGAATAAGAGTTGCATAGTCACTAAAAATCTAGTGGATACTGAGAAAGAGAAGTATAAAACTAACTTCTTGAAGGGGAAACAATCTGGACCTTTTAATGTAACATCTTCTCCTTTTACGCATTAAGGGATGTTTGTTAATTTTAAATGAATTAAATGCTTGTGTTTGTTGCATTAAATTGCATATTGATGTATTAGAATGAGAATTTTGAGTAAAGAGAAAGGATAGGGACTAAATTGAAAGGAAAAAGATGAGGTGAGAATGGATGTGTGAATTTCCAAAACTTCAGGGTAATAGGCCGTAATTTTAGCCAAATGATTTACTGTAGTAATAGAATTTTGAAAATTTCCCACCAAGCAGTTAGGGACGAAATGGTCATTTAACATAAACTTGCATCCTGAGTTTAGAATCTTAGAGAGATAGAGAGGACGAGATAGAGAGAGAAAGTCAGGAAATTGTGAAGGAAGAAAGCCGTTAAGAGGAATTAAGCATTCCAAAAGTTAGGAAAACTTACCAGAACACTTCACTATCATCAAATACCAAGTTTAAATCAGCTAAAAGGTAGCAAATCACCTATCTCCCTTATTTTTGAAATTTATTGTGTATGGTTGGTAAATTATAGTTTTCATAATTTTGAACTCTAGGGAGATTAAAACCTACATTCTTAGCATTTTTTATTGTATTGGATTCTTTAAACTAATTGAATATATTTGTGAATGCATGAATGTAAATATGAAGAATGGGTTTTTCATGGTTTTTGAAAAAAAGTTTAAATCCAAGATTTGAGCATGATTAATCGGTGTTTTGGGCTATTTTTGAGTGGTAAATGAAGCTTTTATGCTGTTATTGAGTTTTTAATCACCAAAACTATTTAAAAATCATGTTCTTGGGCTAAAGTAATTGGTCAACAACAAGTTTTAAAACAGAGAATAATGTAGCAGTCAACTGTCGTGCTCCTGAGTTACCTAGAAACGTATCCAAAATGCTAGCAGTCAACTGCCAGGGGATGGAAGTCGACTGCTATGTTCTTATTTTCTAGAAATTAGCCAAGAACAGAGCAGTCAACTATAGAGGTCTTGGAAGTCGACTAATTGCTCACTGTTTGAAACATTTTTGGGGCAGTAAGCTGGAAGTCAACTGCCAGGAGGCTGGAAGTCGACTGCCAGGAGGCTGGAAGTCGACTTGTAGCTCTGTCTTAGGAAATTTGACTTAATAACTTATTTTTAATCCACAATTAGCCCAATATTTCACTCAAATGTAGGATTTAATCTTGAATTGTAATGGATAACATGAGAAATAAGAATATTTGAGAAATTATGAGAAAGAGAAGAGAAATAAGAGATTTTCATTGAGCTTAAGCCATAAATGAGAATAAATGCAACTGGTTGAACTGTGAGAAGGGATGCATTTGGTTATACTACAAGAAGGGATGTAATTGGTTATACAGCGAGAATAACTGCAACTGGCTTTAATCCAAGAAAATTTTTGTAGACAGTAAACCACGAGAATAAATGGTGATGGTAAAAATCACGAGAATGATTGCAGGTGGCTCATGACCACGAGAAAACTCATTTATGAATGAAAATATTTAAAGAATTATTTTGTGATGCTTTTGATGTTAGCCATATCAAATTGCATGATTTCTTTGTTTATGCTCTATAGACTGATATGAGAATATGAGTTGTTACCATTACAGTCTAAGAATGCATCCTGTATGATGAATATCTATGAAGTACATGTGTTATCATAAGTATATGCATGAGATATTTGTGTAATCCATGTACATTGCTCCAATAGCATAATATTTTAAATTATTATGAAAAAAATGTAGTAGATTTCTGTATCCATACAGTGGTACAAGCAGTTAATTTAAATATAGGTGATTATTGCTACTAAGAATTATTTCTCATTAAAGCTAATTTGTATCAGATGCCTAGGTACCAGGTATTGTTAGAGGTAGAGATAGAGGTAGTAGAGATACCCTTCCTGGGGTATTTTCCTGTGATTAATGGACTATGGGTCCTATTTGTATTTGAGTTACCACCCTCCCCATGACTATATGTATAACTAGGAGTATGTAGTATTTTGACATGCCCATTTCCCTAAATCTTTATTAGTATTTGGAAAGGATCAGGAGGATGATTTTGGTGTAAGTAAAGAGGGTATATATGTATTAAGATATGTGAGACAGAGAATTTTGCTTAAACCAGGGTAAGAGTGGTAGGCTTGTTATCTACTTACCCTGCTCAGGCTTACATATCTATAGGTATATGTCTGACACACACTACTATTTATGTATATATAAATATCATGTACAGTTGGATGTGAATGTAAATATATTTATATTTATCTATCCTATTTATATTTCTTTATTTAATTCCGCTGCGTAACGTGTGAGAACCCGAGTGTAGTAACCTAAACTAGTGGCACTCAATTATTTAACTTATAAAAAGTTAAAAATATACTCAAGTAGAGGTAGTAGTAAACTCATCAATCCTATATTATACTGTCTTATAATATTTAATTATCTAAAAGAAATATAAGGTTGGGGTGTTAGATTTAGAAGAGGGGATAACAGATTCAATGGAGCCCAGAAAAGAAAGAGGCCAATGTTGAGGCAGGTGATGCCTAATGTTTGCCCCAAGTTTGGAAAGAGTCATGGTGGACCTTGTAAAGTCCAACAAACGCAATGAGGCATCTATTTTAATTGTGGAAAATAAGGACATTTTGGCAGGGATTGCCCAGAGTGGAAGAAATAAGGTGACACCACTAGACCTCCTACTAATGGAAGAGTTTATACCCTCAAGGGCATGGAAGTGGCCCAATCTGATGATTTAATGAAAGGTAAATGTTTAATAAATGATGTATCTTTAATTGTACTATTTGATTCTAGCACTACACATTCTTTCATTTTGTTGGAATGTGTGAAGAGATTAAATTTACTTGTGTTTAGTTTACCTTAACAATTATCTATTTCTATTCCAGTTGGATAGTAGGTTTTGACTTCTTTAGCTTGTTTGAATTGTCCTATTGTTGTTGAGAATAGATCTTTTATTATTGATCTGATTTGTTTACCTTTGGTGGATTTGGATATTATCCTTGGGATGAACTGGTTATCTGTCAACAATGTAATCTCAGACTATTCAGAGAAGTTTATGACTTTTATCGATGCCTTTCTATTAAATAGGAGTGTTGAGGAAAAGAATAAGAGGATGCATTTTCTATATTCTTCTAAGGTTAAGATTCCGTATAAGCTTAGTACTATCCTTGTAGTGAATGAATTTCCAAATGTATTTCCCAAAAAAATCTTAATTCTTCCACCTAAGAGAGAGATAGAGGATCTGTTAGAGCAATGATTCATTAGACATAGTGCTTCACCATGGGGAGCACCAGTGTTATTTGTGAAGAAGAAATATGGAAGCTTAAGGTTGTGTATAGATTATAGGCAGTTGAACAGAGTGACAATAAAGAATAAATATCCACTTCCTAGAATAGATGATCTATTGGATCATTTGAGAGGAGCTATTGTGATTTTCAAGTTTGATTTGAGGTCAGGGTACCATCAAATCAGAGTGAAAATAGAAGACATACCTAAGATAACCTTTAGAACTAGATATAGGAATTATGAATTTCTTGTAATGCCATTTGGATTGATGAATGCTCCAGCTATTTTCATGGATTACATGAATCATATCTTTAGACCCTACCTTGATCAGTTCGTGGTAGTGTTTATAGATAACATTCTTGTGTATTCTAAAAATAGCAAAGAGCATGAACATCATCTTAGAATTGTGCTACAATTTATTAGAGAGAAGCAATTGTATGCTAAACTTGAAAAGTGTGAGTTCTGGTTGGAAGAGGTAAGATTCTCAGGTCATGTAATTACTACAGATGGAATAGCAGTAGATACTAGTAAGATAGAAGTGGTAGTCAGTTAGGAGCGGCTCACAATAATAATGAAAATCTATAGTTTTCTCAAATTAGCTGGTTACTATAGGAGATTTATTCAAGGGCTTTTGCAAATTGCATTTCCTTTGATTAAATTGACTAGGAAAGATGTTCCATTTGTTTGGGACGCCAAATGTGAACATAGTTTCGAAACTCTAAAGGAAAGATTGACCAATACACCTGTCTTAATCATTCTAGATCCATTAGAAAATTTTGAATTGTATTGTGACACATCCAATAAGGGCCTAGGGTGTGTTTTAATGCAAAATGGGAAAGTGGTAGCATATGCATCTAGGTAGTTAAGACCTCATGAAGGAAATTATCCTATGCATGATCTAGAATTAGTGGCCATAGTATTTGCCTTAAAGATTTGGAGACATTATCTCTACGGGTCTAGATTTGAGGTATTTAGTGACCACAAAAGTCTCAAATACCTTTTTAATCAAAAAGAGCTGAATATGAGGCAGAGGAGATGGATGGAGTTTATTAAAGACTATGATTTTGAATTGAAGTACCATCTGGGGAAGAAAATCATAGTGGCTGATGCTTTAAGAAGGAAATCCCTTCATGTAGTTTGCATGATGGTGAGTGAAATGAACTTGATTGAGAAGTTTAGGAATTTGATTTTGTCCACTCTGGTGTCGCCAGATAAGCTGTACTTGAGCAAAATAAGAATTTAGAATAATCTTAGAACTCAAATCCTAGAGGCCCAAAGGGAAGATGAATTCTTAAAGTCCCTAAAGAAAGACTTAAAGGAATTCAAGAAAGAAGTTGACGGGGTAGTAACCTTCCAGAATAGGTTGTATATCCTAGAATCAAGAGAACTGAGGGATCAAATTTTAGAGGAAGCCCATAAGAGCAACTATACTATTCATCTTGGTGCCACTAAGATGTACCAAGATTTAAAAGAAAATTTTTGGTGGCCAAGTATGAAAAAGCACATAGCTGAGTATGTTGATAAATGCCTTGTGTGCCAGTAGGTGAAGATTGAACATCAGAAACCTGTATGAACATTACAACCTCTAAAGATTCCTGAATGGAAATGGGAGAGAATTTCTATGGACTTTGTGGTAGGGTTGACGAGAACTTAGTGGGGAAATGATACAATTTAGGTGATAGTTGATAAACTAAGTTTGCACATTTTCCACATATTAAAATAAAATTTTCATTAGATAAGTTGGTCCAATTGTACATACAAGAAATAGTTCCACGGAGTACCACCTAGTATAGTATCCAATAGAGATCCTAGATTTACCTCTAGATTCTGGAGAGCCTTGCAAAAGGTATTTGTTTCTAAGTTGAACTTCAGTATTGCTTATCATCCTCAAACTGAGGGGTAGACTAAAAGGACTATTTAGACTTCTGAAGATATGCTTAGAGCTTGTACATTAGAACAAAAAGGGAGTTGGGATAGAATTTTGCCTTTAGTGGGGTTTTCTTATAATAACAGTTTCCACTCTAGCATAAGAATGGCTCCATATAAAGACTTGTATGGGAGGAAATGTAGATCCCCATTATGTTGGTTTGAAGTGAGGGAGAGACAAATGTTAGGGCCGAAGTTAGTCTAACAAACTACAGATCAAATTGAAATGATCAAAGAGAAAATGGCAAAAGCCCAAGATAGATAGAAAAGTTATACTAATAAGAAGAGGAGACCATTAGAATTTATAGAAAGAGATCATGTTTTCCTTAGGGTATCTCTAATTACTAGTATTGGTAGAGCTGTTAAGTCTCCAAAACTGAATCCTAAATACATTAGACCATACCAGATATTGAACAAAATTGGTTTATCTACTTATCAAATAGCTTTACCTCCATTTCAGTCCAATCTCCACAATGGCTTTCGTGTTTCTCAACTCTGTAAATATATTATCGATTCTTCACATATTCTTGATGCCAATACAGTACAATTGAAAGATAATTTGACTTATCATCCTAGACCTTTAAGAATCATTGGTATTAAGGTCAAGCAATTGAGAAATAAGATTATTCCACTAGTAAAGGTATTGTGGGATTAGTCATCACCATAATAAGCCACTTGGGAGAAAGAAGAGGATATGAGAAGAAGTTTTTTAGAAATTTTTCAATAGGTATGGATAAATTTTGAGGATAAAATTTGTTAAAAGAAAGGGAGAAATGTAACATCCGCTCCTCCTATCTGTTGGGAGATATTTGTTAATTTTTAAATAAGTTGAATGCTGGTGTTTGTTGCATTAGATTGCATGTAGTTGCATTAGGAGGAAGGACTAGATTGAAAAGAAAAGAATGGAGACTTGAATGAAAGGAAAAGGCTCAGTAAAGGAAGTTGTGTAGGTTTTCAATACCCAGGGTAGCAAACCATAATTTTGGCCAAAAAATTTATTGTAGCCAACTGATTTTTGGAAATCTCCCACCAATGGTTCAGGGGCAAAATGGTAATTATGTATATAGTTGGAAAATTACCATTTTAAAGTTGAATGATTAGAGATTAAGATCAGAATGGTCATTTTTGGGTCACCTAAATAAGAGTTGAGTAGAGAGAGAAAGTGAGCGAGAAAAGGCTAAATCTCCACTTTCAACAAGAATTGAATCTAGAAAAGTGTTTAGGAAGGCATCTAACACAATAATCAGTTCACCAGCAAGGAAATAAAGTAGCAAAACAACCTATTCCATTTAATTTTGAATTCATTGTTCATATTCTAGAAAATAAGATTTTGATGTTGTTTAAAGTAAGAGAGGGATTAAAACTACATTCTTGATGTTTTTGAATGTTATTGGCTATTTTAAATTGCATGAATATACTTATGCATGTTGAAATCATATTATAAGAAATGGGTTTTTACCTATTGAATGAGAATGAGGTTTAATCCAAGATTTGAGTGAGATTGAATGGTAGTTTGGGCTAGTTTTATGTTATAAATGATGCTTGTATACTATTATTGAGTTGACGAGGGTAAAAAATAATTTAAAACAAGTTCTTCTGCAAAAGTCTGGGTTAATAGCAAGTTTGAAAAATAGAGTATAACGTAGCAATCAACTTATAGGCCTTATCAGTTGACTTTTGATGTGCTACCAATGATCTATATGTAGCCACACCTTAAGGTAGTGCACCTGTTAGTGTAGCCTAGTGCAATGGTGAGTATTAAGGTCATATCCCACGGAAACAGGAAAGCCCAGAGTTACTACTTACTCATTGTTATCTAGCCTAAGACAAATGGTGATTTTGATTAAACTAATTCTAACTACTACTACTTTGGCTATGGAGAGAAGTTGAGGCAAGTGTTAAGATAGTGAATTATCAAGTTTCTAAAAAAGCAAACCCATTGGGATCCTAAACTAGATGATATGTAAACAAAGGATAATGAATTGTGAAATTTGATTATGCTATATGCGGATGAATTCTATAGTAAATCTAGATTTCTGATTGATTTCAATGGATTTCTAAAAGCTATACCTTCCATCGGTTATTTAGGTCTAATGGTCAAGTATAGATCAGTAGTAGTGCTCTAATTTACCTCTATTAGGAATTTCTCCTAATCCAACAGTCGTCAACCTCTAGGTTCGAGTGGAGATCGACTATTATCTCTAGTTAGTTTTCCAATTCTAAACATCATTGGTTAGATTTTTTGAGAGGAATCTAAATAGTTTTTCCTACAACGTCTTATAATGAAAACTAAATTATTATTTAACTAGAGGAAGATCACAAAAACTAATTTATAATTCAACCATTAAAAACTCAAAATATCAACATAGTTTAAGAACCCCAATTAGGTTATACCAATCTAGCTACTCATGTTCATGAATAAAATAACAAGAAATAAAATAAAGGAAGAAGAAAAAAATGGAGACTTCCTCTTAAAGGTTAGGTAGCCCTTTCAAATTCATTTATTCATAAAAAAACCATATTTGTCCACCCACCAATCGATTTATACTTCATAGCAGTTGAATTATATTGTTAAAATCATTAAAAACCAACACAGGACACTATCAGTCAGTTGTTAGTTGCGTATCGATTGGTTGCTAGCAAAACAAAAAGCTATTAGTCAACCGCCAACCTTGTATCAATCGACTGTTGCCTGGTTTTTTGGAAAATATGAAGGTGAAGAACATGACAGTCAGCTGCCATGCCCTATCAATCGACTGATATGTGTATTTCATGGAAAATTTTGAAGATGAAGAACATGATAGTCAATTGTTAAACATGACAGTCGACTGCTAAGCTTCTAAAGCTTTGGTTTATTGCTATAACACACTATAAATCCCAATGTTTAACTCATTTCAAGTCTAGAAAAGCCTGAGATTAGTTTCTAACACTCAATTATCATTTATCTTTCATAAAAAAATGCTCAAAACAATCCATTACAATACATTCAACTCAAGCTAACTGTTGTGAATAGTAACACCCATTTTTTAAAGTCTATTACAAGCCATCTTAAGCACATATTGTAACGACCCCCTTCTATAGCATACACAATCCTTTATTTGATTAACGAAAGCATATGGGTTACTCTAAATAGTTATTCCCGATGTGGGAATGTCAGGGGATCGCTACTGGTTGAGCATAACCCAAATAGACTTCCCGTTGTCCATTCGGATTTTGTTCAACCCTAATTCACATGCAGCTAAACTAATTATACATACATACAACATAGTTTACTCTGGAATGAAAACTATAATCCATATCAAACATTTAATGTGAATTCCAACTTATCTTACAAGTTTACAGCGGTAAACCCTACCAAAAATCTGGTAGAGTTTCCTCTGTATTTCGAGTGTATCCCAAATACAACAGTCATCCTGTTTACAGATATATAGCCAGTCCAATTACAATAGAAAACATAAATGATAGAAGACCAATATACAACATCATCATCAAAATATATACAATGCAATTCAAGCCTAGACTAAGCCATTCTTCTGTTTATCACCAAGGCATCATCAGCTAACGTTTAGGTCCCTATCCCTATTCCTGTTCATTTGAGTAAACAACCTGGTGAGATATAAAATCTCAGTAGAATAATACAATTCAAATACAATTCAAAATTTGGTTGAATACTCGGCGGTGCGAGCACCGAAAATAACTTCCCGAAATCAGTTCAAAATCAGTGAAATACCTTATCTTTAAAATCATTTTATCACATGGAAGTCGCGGTAAATACTCAAAATCATAAAAATCCATTTCTTTGAAAATCAGTAATCAAAATCAGTTAAATCCCATGCCCAGTGTATCTAAATCCATATAGGCCACAAGTTCTCTGCGACCAAATCTAAATCGTCCAATTGCACGTCATCTAGAGAGATTACCTCTTTTATCGTTGGGTGTGATCTGTAACACCAATCACCCAAATCTCGCCTATGTTGTGAGTGTGATCCGTAACACCAATCACCCACTGAAGGACTGGGTGAGAATCAACATCTAAGGTGTCCCCTAGCATGTGCACATACGCCAATTCTCATCCTCATACAGTCTATTCGAACTCACATGCTCACGGTCGGCTATTCCTCAGGGTTCTAGGGTATTACGCCTAAACCACAACGTTTCCCCGTGTAGGCTATCCCCCCTTATACTCCTTAAACCTTTCTTAGGGTCGTCCTGATTTATCGCGTGATCCCTAGCACAGTACAGGCTAAATCTGGTAAAAATAATCTCATTTACAAACCCTCTGTACTTAGGATACTTAACGGCTGTCCCATACTGGCTATCAAGTACCCTACCCTAAGTAAACCCGTCCTAATGGCATCTAAACTCGATAAAAAATTCATCTAACATGCAAATGGGGTTTTCAACACATAGGCATGTAATTTAGTCCATCGAAAGCAGCACGTAAATACATGCAATTAAATTTAATCGTTTAGGTATTCACTAGGTTAAATCTAGAATGCGAAAATCATAAATCATCCTACCTGGTCTCCTGTTGCTCCAAATCAATTCAGAACTTCACGAAATCTCGATTTTCAAGCCAAATTAATTTCTTGGGCATTTACACGAATATTTAAACTCGTCACGTCATCCGTTTTACGATTCTAAGTCCGATTACCCTATTACTTAGGTCAATTTATTTCCTAATCGCGTTCGATAGCTAATTTAATGAAAATTCATTAGTTTTTGGGGAATCAGACCTTACCAGTGTTGTCAGATGATGGAAATTTGTCCCGGGGTGATCTCGGTGTCTCCTGGTGTATAATCAGATTCTCAAGCATGGCAGCGCACGGCAGTGCACAGTGGTATACGGTGGCGCATGGCAGAGGGGTGCAGTTGATCTCGAAATTCACACCATGGTGAAGCTCGTAAGATGAGGAGTCCGAATATGGTGGTGGTGCGGTGGTTCATGACCGTTTGGATGGCGTTTTCTGGCCCTGAATTTTTACGCAGGGCAGACGAAAATTGGCTCGATCCTAGTGCGTCGGACCTCCGTTCAACGTCAGCGAGCTGGTGGAGGAAGCTGGCAGCTCAGGCTACACGCTGATGGTGACGGTGACAGCCAACTTTGGCTGACGGCAGTGATCTTAGCTGGAGAAGTTTTCACGCGATGAAGGAGGAAAACATCATTTTTCAGCGGCGTTGGCGGCTGTTGGTGGCCGTGGGTGGCTGCTGGAGGTTGAGGCCGGCGAGGGGAGTCGATTGGTATGCCAGGTGGTGGCTCAGGTGGTGGCGCGCAGTGGAGGAAGGAGGAGAGAGAAGAGAGAGAAAATAAAGTGAAGAGAGAGAGAGGATTGTGCCAAATGGCAGGGTTTCGAGAAATTTAAAGCATCCAGGGGCGATTCTGACTTTTCCTGGACCACTCGGGAAAACTTTAGGATGTCGGCTTCCATCCAGACATTGGCACAAGTTTCCATGCAAAGCTTTTGGCCTCCTTCAGCGAAACTGAAGTACGAAACTTTGTCTGTCAGTTCCTGATTGTCGGATCACGTTTCTTTCTATTCGATTGTATTTCTGACTTTAAATTGCTTTCCGAGTTCAACCATCATCTCGAAACACGTGCTAGCCTCAGTTTAAATGGAATTAGCATCAACAATTTGATTTTATCTTTCAAAAATAGTTTTGGCTATTACACATATAATTGGCATAAATCACCCAAGAGATGTTATCAATACAAGTAATGTAGGTTTTAACTTCACTCTCATTCAAACAAAAATAAAATCATACTTTTCAAAAATATGTTGAAACCTTCAAAAAAAATGAGAGAATTAGATTGTTTGCTACCTTGTTGTTTTCATCTTGTAAATGTTTGTTTAAAAGCTTACTAGTGTTTAAGCCTTGCTTCTAGGATGTCAAACTTCCTTTTATGATCTTCCTTTACAATTTCTCACTTTCTCTCTCTAGAATTCCCTCTATTTTCTCTCTCTAAAATTTTCAGAGTTTAGATGCAAAATGAGAATTTTGGAGTTTGGGTTTATATATATATATAGATGGTCTTGGTGGTTAGAGAAACTACAACCCTTATCTGATGTCTGGGTCAAGTTTTGATCATCCGACCTTAAGCAACGATTTCCCCTAGCCATGCAAAGAATTACCATTTTGCCCCTGAAGTTTTGGCAGGAAATTTAAAATTTCTGTTAGCTATAATAACCAGTATGTTGGCTAAAATTACGGCTTACTACCCCTGGAGTGTTAAAATCCTATGTATCTTCCCTAACTAAACCTTTCCATTTGATTTTAGTCTCTACTTTTTTCTTTTCAATTTGATCCCTTGCTCTAATGCAATTCATACATGCAATTCATTCTAATGCAACATACACAAGCAATTAACTCAATTAATAACTAGCAAACATCTTTCATACATATAAGGAGTAGATGTTACATTTCTCCCCTCCTATAAAATAATTTCATCCTCGAAATTAGAACATACTTAGTCAAATAACTCGGGGTAGGTTCTTCTCATATTGTCTTCTTTCTCCCACATAGGTTCCTATGGTGATGACCAATCCCACAATACCTTGACTAGTAGAATAGTCTTATTTCTCAATTGGTTCACTTTAGTACCATTTATTTTTAAAGGTCTTGGATGATAAATTAAATTATCTTTTAACTATATTATGCTAGCATCAAGAATATGAGAAGGATCTGGGATATATTTTCAAAGTTGAGAAACAAGAAAAAAAATATGGAGATTGGACAAAAATGGGGGTAAAACTATTTGATATGCTGATGAACCAATTATTTTCAAAATTTGGAATGGTCCAATGTATCTAGGATTCAACTTTCTTGACTTAATAGCCTTGCCAATACTAGTAATTGGAGATACTCTAAGGAAAACATGATCTCCTTCTGCAAATTCTAGTGGTCTCCTTTTCTTATCAGCTTAACTTTTTTGTCTATCCTGGGCCTTAGCCATTTTCTTCCTGATCATTTTTATCTGATCAGTAATTTTTTGAACTATTTTCGTCCCTAACATTTGTCTTTCTCCCACTTCAAACCAGCATAAAGGTGATTTACATTTTCTCCCATACAAAGCTTCATATAGAGCCATTCCTATGCTGGAGTAGAAACTATTGTTACAGGATAATTCCACTAATGGTAAATTCTTATCTCAACTTCTCTTATGCTCTAAAGAACAAGCCCTCAGCATATCTTCTAGAGTTTAGATAGTCCTTTTAGTCTGCCGATCAGTTTGTGGATGATAAGCAGTACTAAAATTCAACTTATTTCCAAAGGCCTCTTGTAAGGATTTCTAGAATCTAGAAGTAAATCTAGGGTCTCTATCAGATACAATACTAGTAGGTACTTTGTGGAGTCTTACTATTTCTTGTATGTACAATTAGGCTAACTTATCTAAATGAAAATTTTATTTTAATAGGTAGGAAATGTGTAGATTTAGTTAATCTGTCTACAATCACCCATATTGCATCATTTCCTAACTAAGTTTTAGGCAAACCTACCACAAAATCGATAGAAATCTTCACCCATTTCCATTCAAGAATATCTAAAGGTTGCAACAGTCCTACAAGTTTTTGATGTTCAATCTTTACCTACTGAAAAACCAAGTATTTAGCAACACACTCAGCTATGTGCCTTTTCATACCTAGCCACCAAAAAATTTCTTTTAAATCTTGGTACATCTTAGTGGCATTAGGATGAACAATATAGTTGCTTTTATGGGCTTCCTCCCAAATCCTGGGATATACAACCTATTCTGGAAGGTTACCACCCCCATCAATTTCTTTCTTGAATTCCTTTAGGTCCTTCAGGGACTTTAAGAATTAATCTTCGCTTTGAACTTCTAGGATTTAAGTTCTAAGATTATTCCCAATTCTCATTTCACTTAGATATATTCTATCTAGCAATACCAAAGTGGATAAACTCAAATTCCTAAATTTCTCAATTAAGGTTATCTCACTCACCATCATTTAAGCTATGTAGAGGGATTTTCTACTTAAGGCATCCACCACTACGTTTGACTTTCCTGGATGGTATTTCAATTCAAAATCATAGTCCTTAATAAACTTCATCTGTCTTCTCTGCCTCATATTCAACTTCTTCTGATTAAAAAGGTATTTGAGACTTTTATGATCATTAAATACCTTAAATCTATACCCATAAAGTTAATGTCTCCAATTCTTCAAGGCAAACATTATGGCTGCTAATTCTAGATCATGGGTAAGGTAATTTTTTTCATGAGGTCTCAATTGCCTAGGCGCATATGCTACCACTTTTTGATTCTGCATCAAGAAACACCCTAGGCCTTACTTTGAATCACCTTAATACACTTCAAAATTTTCTAAAGAATCCAGAATGATCAGGATAGGTGCAGTGGTTAGCTTTTCTTTCAGAATTTGGAAACTATGTTCACCTTTGGAGTCCCACACAAATGGAACATCTTTTCTAATTAATTTAGTCAAAGGCAACTTAATTTATGAAAACCCTTTAATAAATCTCCTATAGTAAATGACTAATCCAAGAAAACTACATATTTCAGTCACTATTGTGGGTCACTCCCGACCAACTACTGCTACTCCATCATTAGTAATCAAATGCCCTAAGAATTTCACCTTTTTTAGCCAAAACTCACATTTCTCCAATTTGGCATATAATTACTTTTCCCTAAGTAACTGTAGCACAAACTTAAGATGTTGTTCATGCTCTTCAACACTTTTATAATATACAAGAATGTCATCAATAAACACTACCACGAATTGATCAAGGTAGGGCCTAAAGATATGATTCATGTAATCCATAAAAATAGCTAGAGCATTTGTCAATCCAAATGGCATCACAAGAAATTCATAATGCCCATATTTGGTTCTAAAGGCAGTTTTAGATATGTCTTCTATTCTCACTCTGATTTGATGGTACCTTAACCTCAAATCAATCTTAGAACACAGAAGCTCCTATGAACTAATCTAATAGGTCATCTATTCTAGGGAGGGGACACTTATTCTTCACTGTTACTATGTTTAATTGCTTATAATTTATAAACAACCTCATGTTTCCATCTTTCTTTTTCACAAAAAACACTGGTGCTCCCTATGATGAAGCACTAAGTCTAACAAATTGTTTCTCTAAGAGATCCTCTATCTACACCTTCAATTTGGTCAATTATAAGGGATACATCCTATAAGGGGCTATAGAGATCGGTCTTATTCCAGAAACTAACTCTATAGAGAACTCTACTTCCCTCTTAGGTAGAAGACCTAAGATTTCTTCAGGAAAGACATCTGAAAACTCATTAACTATAGGGATAATATCAAGTTTATGCTAAATCTTAATCTCATAAGAACACAGAAAATGCATCTTTGATCCTTTTCCTCAGTACTCCTGTTTACAGGTAAGGTATCTATAAAAATCACAGATTTCCCTGAAAAATCCAAGATTACATTATTTACAGATAACTAGTTCATCCCAAGAATAACATCTAACTCAATCAATGGCAAATAGATAAGGTCAACAACAAAAGATTGGTTCCCAACAGTGATTGGACAATTTAAACAAACTAAAGAAGTTAGAATCTATTCTCCTGTAGGGGTAGAGACAGACAACTCATAAGGTAATTGGGATATAGGTAAGTTTAATCTTTTCACACACTCATAAGAAATGAAAGAATGGGTAGCGACAAAATGAAATAATAATGTTAAAGATATATCACCTATCAAACCTTTACCTTTAATCAAATCATTGGATTGAGCTACTTCTTTGCCTTTTAGGTTGTAAACTCTCCTAGCGGTAAAAAGGTTTACTGGTTTCCGTAGGTTTTGCTTTATTGTGGACAATCCTTCACAAAGTGTCCCACCTTCCCACATTTATAAAAATCACTTGATAACTACTTACACTTCCTGTCATGGTTCTTTATACACTTTGGGTAAACATTAGACATTTCCAATTTCACCATTGGTCTCTTACTTCCCTAACCTTAGCCAAGTTGATTATCCCTGCCTCTGAAATATTTAGCTTGTTTTCATTTGAAGAGATTAGCCTTTTGTTTTTCTTTTTTAGCCACCGCCAAATTCTTGGTAACTATGTGACACTTATTAGCCAGTGTGGCATAATTTCTTATCTCAAATAGAATCACAACACTTTTGAACTTTGGCCTCAACCCAGCCTCTAGATGCATGGCCTTCCATGCCTCATCTAGTTGAAGTTTCAGATAAGAAGAAAATTTAGACAACTCCTTAAACTTAGCCGATAATCATCAAAAGTCATGTTGCCCTGCTTAATCTGTATTAACTCAATTTCTTTCTCATTCCTTACATTCTAGGGAAAATACTTCCCAAGGAACACTTCTTTGAACAAATCCCAAGTAATCAGAATTCTTTAAGCTTCCATTAACTGCTTCACCCCTTTCCACCAATGTTCTATCTCTCCCATTAGTATGCAAGTGGAAAACAACACTTTTTGAAACTATGTCATCCTAAGAACTTCAAACAACTTCTCCATCTCTAGTAGCCACTCTTTAGCCACCTTTTTATTAAACTCACCCCTAAAGGAAGGAGGTTTTGTAATATTCTCAATTCTATGATATCAGGTATGTCTTAAAACCCTAGATTCAATATTTTCATGCTTGAAAAATAGTCCACAAATCATTTTGATATTGCCTTAAACAAAGGAAAGACTAAACTGAAAGAAAATGATTACGGACTAAAATGAAAGGAAATTAGTTTTGTAAAATATCCAAAAAGTAAGCACGCAAATTGAGGTGCATTTATGGCGCGTCATGATGAAGTTTGAAATTGGCGCTAATGTCATGATTACTTTAAGAAAAATATTTAAAGGCAAAATAGTCAAATTTTATCTGAAAATGTATACACAAATATTTATTTATCAGCTAAAGTAGCTAATTTTATCTGAAAAATTATGAAATTTCCTTTAGAATATTTTTCCAAATTTTTTTAAAAAAGAAAAAAATAGTTTAGGGCTTAAGAGGGGTAAAATGGTTATTTTACTATAAAGGGAAAAATGGTAATTTGACACCAAGGGTAAAAAGGTAATTTTACCACAAGGACATAATGTGTATTTTGCCTAAATTAACACCTTAGGAACTCCCCAAAATGCCCCTTGACATCATGACTAAGTAAGGATAAAGTAAGGGATAAAATGGTCTTTTCTCTTCCACTTAATTAATAAGCCTTCATCTTCTTCTCCAAGCAAGCAAAAGGCAGTGTGAGAGCGGGAAAAAGAAAGAGAAAATTGAACATCATACGAAGGAGAAGAAGAAGAAGTTGTGGAGGAGAGAAACTTGGGAAGCTTGAAGTAAAATCACAACCAATAAGAAAACAAGGTAGATTATCAATCTTCTACCTTTATTTTCAAGATTTATGGATGTTTTTGTAAGTTTTGGCAAATATATGAAATCCAAAAATAGTGCAAGATTTTATTTCTACAATTTTTCTTGCATAAATTTCTATTGGGAAATGTTTATATGGTTGTATGGATGCATTTAAGGATTTTTATGGAATTTATTGGATGATATATGGCTATATGGAAATTTCTTGATTTTTCACCATTTTATGAAGATTTCTTGTTGGATGAGTTGTAATCCTTGATTTGTTTTGGTTATGGTTAGTTGATAATATTTTCATGATGAAATATGGTTGAATATGCTAGAAATGGAAGTATGATTTTGAAAACCATTTTCTCCATGAAATTCCCTTTCTGGCCGAGAGGAAGATGAAATTTTACACTAAATTGATGTTAAATTTTTAGTTGTAATTGGTGTTAAAATTGGCAATGGATGAAAGGGAAAATTGAAAGGGAATTATACTTGAAAAATGTAAAAATTCTCTTTTTGAAATTAAGCCTTGGCCGAGAAGAAAGGGAAGGAAATCTGTAACAACCCATAATTTAATTAGTCTAAATTAATGGTATTTAATTAAAGGGATGGAATAAATGGTGTCATTAATCCCTTAGTATGCATTTCTAGCCTACATAATTTAATGGGTTAAATAGTTATATTAAAAGTAAACTTGCAAAATTTCTTTTGAAAGCTTAAAATTAATTCTTGAATTTCTTTTATTACCTAGCCTAAATACTAAGAAAGAAGCTATGCAAGATGTTACTAATTAACCATGTGTATGAGAGTGCCATGCATGAAGGAGGGAATGGAAATTTTATTTTGCGGGGAAATCTCAAACTACACGTGAGGTGTGTAACACCTCATATCTTTTGATTAATCTTTACTAAATGCTTGCTTAATTAATCGAAGTAAGTAGCCATAAAATATGACAAATATTCCTTAAGGGTGAAATAAATGTCGCAAGGGGATTAAATTATGTAGCAAGCATGCATGAGTAGGACCAAAAGTGTGCAAAATTTTTATGATTAGTAATGAAATGTGCACATGAAGATACACATGACTTGAAAGGAAAAGAGAGAGGGTAGTGCATGAATCTCATGCAAGATTCACGTAAATTGGGAAGGGAAATAATGAGTGCAACATTCTAAATATATATATATAATATGATAATAATCATATATATATGCATATCTCACTGCTCGGACAAGGAGAAAGGAAGGGAGATGTGCAAAATTAGTAATCCCCTTTGACTTTTCTTCTAAGCAACGAAATGAGTACTAGAGGGAAGGAATTAAACAAATAAAGCAAGGCCTACACATGCAGCTAGGAGCATTATGGCTAATGCCATGACACAATGGAAATTATAAGAGGGAAAGAGAAATAATTTAAGCAGCAAAAGCAAGATAAGGGGCTGTACAAAGGACAGATTAGGATGATGTGAAAGGCAAGATTCATCCTTTCCCTTCGTGTTACTTACCATACCTAAATAAGAAGGAAAAGGTGTGCATGTATGACATGTGGGAGAAGTAGAAAGGAAGGAGGGAAGGCGAAGAATTAACATAGGAACAAGCAAGAGCAGCCGAGGGACAAGAAAATGGGAGTGACGTGCGTGAATAATTTTCCATGACTTCTCCTCACGACAACTGGGTAACTAGGAATAGATAGAGACAATATATACATATAAGTAGTCTACAAGTTCAGGAGGGAGTACAGATTTTAATTTAAATAAACATAAGAGAAATGCATGAAGGGGGCAGCTTACAAAGCCTAACACCCCCTCTCCCTCTTGCGTGATTAGTAGGCTAAAGGAAGAGTGCAAGGGAAGTAATTGCACTTAATTGTACATAGGACCATGGAATGCTAAGGGAGGCTACGTTCCATTAACCAAGTGGAAAAAAAATGAAAAATGAATGAATGAGGTTGCACTAGAATTTTATGCGAGGCTACAAAGGAAAAATAGATAAATAATGAGAATAGGGTATGGCATTCCTTTTGGGGTCGATTACAACATACATAAAGGAGAGAACAAAGGAAAGGGGTGCATTGGCAAGAAGAGAGAGCAGCTTGATAATTGAGAAAACACACACAAACAATCGATCAAGGGAGGAAGTGAGATAGCCAAGAAAGGAAGAAGCAAGGGAGCAAAGGAACAAGAGAAATTCAAGAGAAAGCCTAAGAATATTCTCTCTAGCACACCACGAAGGTAGGTTAGCAATTTATTTTTCTAGATCCATGATTTAGTGTGCATGTTCATTGATTTTATTCCCATGGAACTATAAAACTTGTCTACATTCTTGGTTTAGGAATAATACATGACTTAGCTAGCATGGTAAATCTAGGAGGTGGTTAATACTTAAACTTAAAATTGTTCCTTTTGATTATGAAGGAACTTAGAACAAGAGATTAATGGTCTGGTGTGGGTTTAGAACCCTTTAACATTGGAGTAGATGTGTGACTTCATGATGAAACTAATGTTAATTATGTAAGGAATAATACCTCCCTCAAATAATGGAAAAGTTTATGTTTACTATTAATATTGCATGAAATTAGAGGAAATTTTATGAGTGATATTAATAATGCATGAGACTATGAGAAAGTTATAATTATTAACAATGATGCATGTGATTAAGGAAAAAATTATATTTCTTAATAATATTGCATGAAATTAAGGGAAATTTATGATTGTTATTAAGGATGCATGAGATTATGGGAAAGTTATAACTATTAACAATAACGTGTGTGATTATGAAGGATTTATGATTAGTAGTAACACTACATGTAATTAGGGGAAAAGTATGATGAAGAGTGATAATACTTGTAATTATGGGAAGTTTTTATGGATATTACTAGTAAATTTTTTAAAAAGAAATTACATTGGAATTAATTTTCCAATAAAGGGGAATTTTATGGCTATTATTAGTATTTTTAGAAGAAAATTATATTGGATCTAATTTTCCAAGAAAAGGAGAATTATTATGGAAGTTATTGAAATTATTAGAATATTATGAGAGAATGTACCTTAGAAATTATTCTAAGAAAAATAGAAATAATCCATCAAATATTAATTTTCCCATAAGACATGCATAGTTACATTAAACCATAAGAAAGAGAAAATTTTTCTAGAAATTAATAGCATCTCCATTGAAGTACATTAATGGTAATTTCCTAGAAAAGGAATGTTACTTTTGAAGTTACTAGAATTAAAAAGAGGATGTATGCTAATGATAATTCTCAAGAAAAGAAACTTTTGTTGGGACAATTAAAGAAATGTTAAAGGTGGCCCAGCACCCACATATTGCCCTAAGTGGGCACCAGTGACCTAGTGTTCACAGTGAGTTTATATATGTGGTCGAGTGTTCATGATTTACGAGGTGTGGCCAAAGGTGCTCCAAACGAGTGGCCTAGCGAGGCATGGCCAAAGGTGCTCCATGCCCACAACCTAGTGCTCATTGTAACGACCCTCTAATACGACATACACGATGCTTATCTGATTAGCGGAAGCATATGGGTTGATTTACATAGTTAATCCCGATGTGGGAATGTCAAGGGATCGTTACTAGTTGAGCGTAACCCAAATAGACTTCCCGTCCTCCATTCAGATTCCATTCAACCCTAATTCACACACAGCTAACTAATTATACATACATACATCATAAAATTACTCTGGAACAAAATCTAAAACTTGTATATACGTCACATCATGCATTCATATACATTCCAACTTAAATTCACAAGTTTACAGCGACAAACCCTACCAAAAATCCGGCAGAGTTTCCTCTGTATTTCGAACATGCCCAAAATACAATAATCACCTGTTTACATTTACACAGCCAGTCCAACAACAACAGTAAACATAAATAACAGAATCCATATACAGCAACGTCAATCCCATCACTACAGTTAACATATAACACCTGATTTATACATGTACAATCAATCCAATCACTGCAGAAAACATAGAAGACAGAACCCAATATACAGCAACGTCATCAAAGTATATATATACAAAACGATTCAAGCCTAAGCTAAGTCATTCTCCTGCTTATCACCAAGGCATCATCAGCTATTGTCTGGGTTCCTGTCCTTGTCCCTGTTCATCTGAGTAAACAACCTGATGAGATATAAAATCCCAGTAGAATAATTTACAGTTCAAATATCTTTCAAAAACTGGTTGAATACCCAGTGGTGCGAAAACCGAAATCATCTTCCCGAGATCAGTTCGAAAACAGTGAAATACCTTATCTTTAAAAATCATTTTATTACATGGAAATTGCGGCAATTAATCAAAATCATAAAATCCATTCCTTTGAAAATCAATCATCAAAATCAAGTAAAATCTCATGCTTGGTGTATCTAAATCCATGTTGGTTACAAATCCGCTGAACCAAGTCTAAGTCGTCATCTAATTGCACGTCGTCTAGAGAGAATACCTCTCTTATCGTTGGGTGTGATCCGTAACACCAATCACCCGAATCAAGCCTATATTGTGAGTGTGATCCGTAACACCAATCACTCACTCAAGGACCGGGTGAGAATCAACATCTAGGGCATCCCCTAGCATGTGAACATACGCCAATTCTCATCCTCATACAGTCTATTCGAACTCACATGCACACGGTCGGCTATTCCTCAGGGTTCTAGGGTATTACGCCTAAATCACAACGTTTTTCCGTGTAGGCTATCCCCCCTTATACTCCTTAAGCCTTTCTTAGGGTCGTCCTGGTTTAATGCGTAATCCCTAACGCAGTACAGGCCAAATCAGGTAAAAATGATATCAATTAAAAGCTCCTTGTACTCGGGATACTTAACGGCCGTCCCATACCGGCTATCAAGTACCCAACCCTAAGTAAATCCGTCCTAAGGGCATCTAAACTCGATAAACAAAGTGTCTAACATGCAATTAGGGTTTTCAGCACACAGGCATGCAATTTATTCCATCGAAAGTAGCACGTAAATCCATGCAAATCATCTAAATCATTCAGGTATCCACTAAGTCAAATTTAGGATTCAGGAAGCGTAAATTATCCTACCTGGTCTCCTGTCGCTCCAAATCACTTCAAAACTTCACATAGTCTCAGTTTTTGAGCCTAATTAATTTCCTAGACATTAAATTAAATATTCAGACTTGTCACGTCATTCGTTTTTCGATCCTAAGTCCGGTTACCCTAATACCTAGGTCAATTTATTGCCTAATTACGTTCGGCAGCTATTTCAATCAGATATGATCATTTTTTGGGAAATCAGACCTTACCAATGGGATCGGATGGTGAAATTCTGTGTCGAGGTGGTCTCGGTTTCTCCCGATGCACGTCTAGAAGCTCCGGCACGGCGACGCACGGCGGCGTACGGTGGCGCACGGAGGAGGGGTGCGGTTTGCCTCGAAAATTACACCACGGTGAATATCAAAACTCCAGGAGTCCGAATATGGTGGTGGCGCGGCGGTTCACGGCCGTTTGGATGGCATTTTTCGGCCACGAAAGTCGATGCACGGCGGACGGAGATTGCCTCGATCTGGGCACATCCAGCCTCCGTTCAACGTCAGCGAGATACTGGAGGAAGCTGGCAGCTCAGGCTACACGGTGGTGGGGGCAGTGACGGTCAATGGCGACGGACGGCGACGATCTGAGCTGGTGAAGTTTTTGCCCGGTGGAGGAGAAAAGTGGCGTTTTTCGGCGACGCTGGCGGCCGTTGGTGGCCGTGGGTGGTTGCTGGAGGTTGTGGGTGGTGAGGGCTGTCGATTGGTATGCTGGGTGGCGGCCCACGATGGCTGTGGTGGCGGTTCACGGTGGAGGAAGGAGGAGAGAGAGGAGAGAGAAAATATGGTGAGGAGAGAGAGAGGTTTGAGAGAAATGGAGGGAATTCAGGAAATTTAAAGCCTCTGGGGACGATTTTGACTTTTCCCAAACCACCTGGGGATACTTTAGGGTGTCGGCATCCCTCCAGATGTTGGCACATGTTTCCATGCGAAGTTTTTAGCCTCTGTCAATGAAATTGACGCACGAAACGTCTTCTGTCAGTTTCTGATCGTCGGGTTGCATTTCTTTCTGTTTGATCATGTTTTTGACTTCGAACAACCTTCCGTTTCGAATCACTATCCTTGAAAGTCATGCCAGGATTCGTTTGATTGGAATTAGCATCAAAAATTAGGTTTTATCTTTTAAAATCCTTTCGGTTGTTACACTCATGATTACACTATATACGTGGCCGAGTGTCCACAGATTATGAGGTGTGGCCGAAGGTGCTCCACATGGGTGACCTAGGGAGGTGTGGCCGAAGGTGCTCTACACCCGTGACCTAGTGTTCATGTAATACGCATAAACACTCTGAAAATTCCGTAATAAACTGGTAAGCTTAAGAGAATACATGTTATTTGAAAAGGATATTTAATCTTTGTTAACTTCTAAATTTACCATACAATGAATGTCAGATTATAGTTATGTGTATTCTTATGCCTAATATCAAGAATGTAGATTAAATGTTTTGGTGGTTGTACCCTGGTACATATTAGTTGATTTTAAGAACTCTGAATTGCTAAGCTACTGGAAAACTTGTGTTTCTCACCTATGTACTAATATATATCAGATATGAACGCATAGCAGGGCTGCAGGGTAGCAGTCTTTTTGATTAAGTAGGATTTTTTTTGTAATTCCCTATTTTGGGTCCTAGCTAGATCTAATTTAGAATAGGACATTATTTTGACTATATACAAGAGTTGTAATTAGGGTATACAAAGGAAACAGATATGTGAAGGATCGGTCCCTCTTAATTTGTACGGGAGTCTGAGTGATAGGCCTGTTGTCTCCTGAATTCCGAGGGACGGGTACTTCATATATCTGGGGATATGTCTTATCAGTATGTAATGGAAATTATTGGACATGTATTTATTTGAATTACATGAGGCTTTTAATTTCTGCTGTGTAGTGTAGTATTTTTATTCCGCTGTGCATGCAAGTTTTATTTTGAGCAAAGGATCCCGAACCTAATGCGCATAATATAATTTGATGGTTTAACTACTTAGACGTTCATGAAATAAAGGATAAAGATAATATACCAAACCTATCTCTTGATATTGGAGTAAACAATAAGACTAGATAGGAGCGTTACAAAATCCATTGAAAATTTTCTATGTAAAGTGAGGTTTTAGGCAAGGCTAGAAAATAAAAGTGATGGAAATATTTTGTTAAATTGGTAGTGTGAGAGTTTACCATAACCATGCAAAATCAAGTGATGTACAAATATTCCAATGAAAAGGGAAAATATATCCATTTGCACATTGAAGTTAATTTTTGAAGAGTAAATGTTTAATTGTGTTTTATGGATATATTAGAATTTAAATAAAATAATATTGGTGAAATAATAGCAAGTGTTCACCTAGCACCCTTTTGTGTAATGTTTAGATGAGGGAATATGTGTTGATTATGGAAAAGAGATTATACCATTTTAATGGTATTATTTAAAGAATAGAAAAAGGGAAATTTAAATTATAAAATATTCAATTTTTCTTGAATTTTCCTTAGGCTAAAATCATGAAATTCTCCCTTGAAATTTATTAAAAATTTTATAAGAGATTTATATTATTATTATTTTCAAGAATGGAGAATTAAATTGATTTAGGCAACATTGTCATAAATAAATATGACAAAGAGTTTAGAAAAGGATAAAAAGTTTTCCATATTCAAACAATTCCAATATGACAACATTAATATACACATAAGGGCAAGGGTTATATTTTAACCATAGTTATTATGTCTTGATAGTAAAATAGAGAAATAGGAATATTGTATTCTGATAGAAAAGGGAAACATAGCAAACAAAGGAAAACATAGAAAGATACACAAGAGAATTAGAGGAAGTATTTCTAAAATATATTCTAGGATAGACAAGCTTGTAACTGAGTGACCAATTGTTGGTATGGGACATCTGTTATGCATTCCACGGTTGTTTCATAAATATGGATGGTGAAACATCCACTTGGAGTAAAGATTTTAGAAAAACACCATGATGGTTGCAAATTCTAAGTTAGTGTAGCCTAGATGGCCAGATAAAAGGAAACATCTACTTAGAATTTAGCATAACCATGTGTACAAGCTTAGTCATCCTAGATTATAGATAAGAAATGGCGTAATGGGAGTGTGATCCACCAACAGTAGGGTGGTAACTTCATAGCACCATGAGCCGCCCAAAAAGCGGAGAGGAAATGATCGACGTAGTAGTAGTGATCCCATGAGCATTAAATTTTCACCCCATTAATGATCTGTAAAAAGACATTAATCAGTTCAAGTACTCAGATCCACTAGGGGACGCCTTAGATAGTACTGGTGGCAGAATTGTCACATCGCAGGAAAATTATCTCATTCATGTA
Source organism: Senna siamea (assembly GCA_031216115.1). NCBI lineage: Eukaryota > Viridiplantae > Streptophyta > Magnoliopsida > Fabales > Fabaceae > Senna > Senna siamea. The sequence continues at coordinate 28,866,235 of CM062361.1, read as the reverse complement.
TGTAGTAGTACGTGGAGTAGTTCACTTAGTGACTCTCTCGAGACTCTTAAATTCTCTTATTTGTTTATCTTATGGCTTTTAGCCAAGATTTATAAATGTTTTCCTAGTTATTTATAAATTATCTCATTCATTTCTAACCTTTGGTAAAACCATTGCAACCAGATAGTTAGCATAATCATAAAACCAATGGGAATCAGTACATACCTGAATTGCCTCCAAATGCTCATCCAGGAAGTTATCATCAATGGCTCTCTCATCTAAGGCCTCCCAGTTTGAATTCTCCAACCTTGATAGGTGATCTGCAGCCAAGTTCTCTGCACCCTTCTTATCCTTGATCTCAATATCAAATTCCTGCAAGAGCAAAATCCATCTAATGAGTCTAGGCTTAGCATCATGCTTACCGAATAAATATTTCAAGGGTGAATAATTTGTGTAAACCAAAGCCTTGGATAGCACCAAATAGCATCAAAACTTGTCGAAAGCATAAACCACTACAAGTAACTCCTTTTCAGTAGTGGTATAGTGCTCCTGGGCATCAGTTAAGGTCTTGCTAGCATAATAAATTGGCTGGAACCTTTTATCAATCCTCTGACCTAACACAGCTCCAACTGCAAAGTCACTAGCATCACACATTAGTTCAAAAGGAAGACCCCACTTTGGTGGAACCATAATAGGGGTTGTGATTAGTCGTTCCTTTAGTAACTCAAATGCATGCAAGCAATTAGTATCAAAAACAAAAGGTACATCTTTTACAAGCAATTGAGTCAAAGGTTTAGCAATCTTAGAGAAGTCTCTAATAAATCTCCGATAAAAACCAGCATGCCCTAAGAAACTCCTAACAGCCTTAACAGAACTAGGGGTGGTAATTTTGATATAGTCTCAACCTTAGTCTTATATACCGCCATCCCTACATGTGATATCTTATGCCCAAGAACAATCCCCTTTCTCACCATAAAGTGACACTTTTCCCAATTAAGCACTAAGTTTGCTTCTATTCATCGTGCAAGCATACACTCTAAATTAAGCAAACAGTGGGAGAAAGAGTTACCAAAAATTGAGAAGTCATCCATAAATACCTCCATAGACTCCTCAATCATGTCATGAAAGATTGCCATCATGCACTGCTGAAAAGTGGCTGGTGCGTTGCACAATCCAAAAGGCATCCTCCTGTAAGCGAACGTTGTAACACCCCTATTTTCTTAAATATTTTATTTCATTGTTTCCTTACGATAACATAATAAAATATGAAGAATGTACCTTAATCAAATAATTCAGAATAGAGGAAAAGAAAGCTTCATATATATTTATATAGATACCTAGGATAGGAGAAACAAGGATGCTTAGTTATAAAGAATAAGGTATTTACATAAAAAAATGTCTTCCTCTTAAATAAATGGATATAATCGAATAAATATGCCTAACTTAAATCAAATAAGGTACATGATAATGGCAATTATAAAGAAGGAAAGAAAAGAACTTAGTGTTCAAATGCATAATTAATAACAAGACAAATTCCAAGGAAGGAGGCGTACGATAATGGTCCACTTCCTTTCCACTTTATCGTCCCCCTCATACACATTAATAGAATTTTTAAAGTAGATGGAGGCTTTCGGTTTCCGTGAAGAGGTGGGCAAGGAAGGAGAGACGTGTCTTCACCATTATTCCCATTTCTTTTCCTTTTAGTTTATGTCTAATGGAACCTATTTAATTACCTATAGCCTATGTGATATTCGGTGAAGGGGTGATCTGTCATCCATAGCTTATGTGACTATGTTATTCGGTGAAGAGGTGGGTGAATGGGTGTCCGTGAAAGAGAAGAGTAAGGTATTATTTAATAAGACAAAATGTATAAATAAGAAAAGAAAACTGTATGCATTCGGTGAACTTAAAAATTTAAATAGGAGAAAACAGTTTAAAACATGAAAGAGAAAGGAAAAGAGGGAAAACATACGAGCATTTTGAAAAAGGGAGAGCTACGGATGGTAGATACAAATCTCTAAGTAATATAAAGAGAAGAAAATCATTCAAACAGAAACCAAGAAGAAGAAGACGAACTCCAAAGACCAAATCTCTTCATCCTTCGTGTAGCTTTAAGGTAACTTAGCAATTTAATTTCATTCCATCCTATTATTTCCTAGTTGTAGGATATATGCCTAGATGTCTTTACGGTACAGGATTTAGTGAAAAGTAAATAGACTTTGTTAGATATATATAGATACACATGCCCTCACGGTGCAGAAGTTGTTGAAGGGAAAATTATATATGAATTTATGGTACAAAATTGGTTGAAAGGTGAGTAAGAATGGGGAAATTCTTGGGAAAATAGTAGCTACATTCATAAGTAAACATAAGAAAGGGAACGTACAACTTGTATAACCGAGAGGGAAAGAAATTGTGAGAGTTGATTAGTATTATTTTAAGAAGTTATGTAAAAGGTATAATCCAGAATGTATCATAAAGGAACTAATTGAAATTATTATGATGGGGAATGGATGTATTTATATAAGAAACATTTATTCTAAATTAGAAAGAAGAATTGGTGAAAATATATGATAGAGAGATCTATTTTGAATTAGAGAAGTTTAGGAGGAAAAATATAAGTAATAATGAAGTGTTAAGAAGGGAAAAATTAGGTAGAAGTAAATTGAAGAAATCCAATTCCATTAAAATAGAAAACCAACGAAAATAAATACTACATTCTAATGAGAAATATAAATTAATGTATGAAGAATTAAGTACATGATTGGAAAAATAAGAGACAATCTAAATTATAGGAAATTATAATTAGTATGAATAAAAGAATAAATTTTAATAAAAAGAAATTTGGTTTTTAACTAGTAATAAATTACATTACTATTCATATATAAAAGTGATTAAAAACATAGGAATTCTTAATCGGATAAAAAGAGAAGAGAAAAGAAATGCCTAAGTATAATAGAATATTAAAGGCAATTCATATCTCCATATGGCAAGATATCTGAAATGCTATGTTAATTACAATGATATTCCAGCTGGCTTAGGATAAGTAAATTGAAACACAAGAATAACAATGATGATAATTGTTATATCTATGTATAAGTGACCGAGCGTTCACTAACCTTATAAGAGTGGCCTAGAGTCCACAAAGTGACCAAGAGTTCACAAAGTGACCAAGAGTTCACTGATTTCGTGAAAGTGGCCAAGAGTCCACTGAATTGACCAGTATTCCTAATTTCAGAGTGGCCAAGTGTCCACCACTATTATATTAAGATTAAATGAATGTTATGCATGCAAGGTAAGTTTTAAGAATGAGAAATCTGCATATATATATGTACCTGTTGATCGATTCTGTTACTAGCTATGTATGTATATATATATTCTTGTGAATAAGAATTTTTCTCTATAAGTGAACAATCGTGATTGATACAATAATAAATAAATTAAATTCCCTATTATTGATAACATGTACATCTGAAAGTAATGGCTTGTGAAATGATAGGATGTGAATGATATTAATACAAGAACTGAAAAAATTTTCTATGTACGCACAGTGGTACCTATCAGTACAAAGTTAAAATTATAAATTGTTAAGTTACTGAGAAATTAGTTTCTCATTTGTGTGCTGATATGTATCAGATGCAGGTAATTAGTGAAGTTCTGAGTGATACGGGAATTACAATAAGGATAAAATCTTGTAATAGCCTTTTGTAACTACGGGTTTGAGTGACAAAAATCATGTTATCTCCTAACCCTAAGTTAGTAACATGGAGAGTAAGATACTGTTGGTTTCTTTATCCATTGTAAACTGTATTATTATTATTATTTCGCTGTGCTTATAAATTTTATCTTAGTAAAAGAGTTGATAATTTAAAATGGGATAATATGTAAGGATGCCCAGATGTTAACAGTGAATAAAATAGAATATAAGGACAAATGTAATGACTTTATCGATTACCAGCGCTAAGTGGTGAGAGTGGAATGAAGTATTACAAACGTTCCATATGGGCAGGTAAAGGTGATCTTCTCTTGGTCTTCAGGTGCAATGAGAATCTGAACAAAACCTAAAAAACCATCAAGAAAGCAATAAAACATATGACCTACCAAACGTTCAAGCATCTGGTCAATGAAAGGAAGAGGAAAGTGGTCTTTTTGGGTTGCATCATTGAGCCTCCTATAATCAATGCAAACCTAAAAACCTGTTACTGTTCTAGTGGGTATCAGCTCATCCTTCTCATTCTTGACCACTGTCATGCCACCCTTAGGTACAACCTGCACAGGACTCACCCAAGAGCTATCAGAAATAGGATAAATCAAACCTGCATCAAGAAGTTTAATTACCTCTTTTTTCACCACTTCCTTCATGTTTGGGTTCAGTTGTCTCTGTGGTTACACCACTGGCCTATAGCTATCTTCCATCAGGATCTTGTGTGAACAATAACTAGGATTAATCCCAGGAATATCCGTCATCTTGTAAGCAAAGGCCCTAGGGTATTTCCTGAGAGAGGTCAAAGTCATCTCCCTCTCCTCAGGTGTCAAGTCAGCTGCTATGATTATTGGCAGCTTCTTTGCTTCATCCAAATAGGCGTAGCTTAAGTGCTTGGGTAACTCCTTCAATTCCAAGGCCGAGGGATCCTCAATTGAAGGTTTCACCTTCTTTACCTCTGACCTATCAAGAGAAACAAAAGGGTCAGTGGAGTTGCTAGGCTCAATAGCCAGCAAATGAGCTAGTTGTTCCAACACTTGCTCGTTGGAAAACTCATTCTCATCTCCTTGTAATACCACCTGTAAAGGGTTATCAAGTAAAAATTCTTGCAATTCAAATTCAACCACATCATTCAAGACATCCACAGAATATACAGTATCATCATGATCTAAAGATTGTCTCTTAGAGGTAGCTAAGTCAAAAGTAACAGTTTCATCCCCTACTTTAAGTTTCAACTTCCCATCATAAACATCTATAATAGCCCTAGACGTTGCAAGGAAAGGCCTACCTAGAATCAAGGGTACGCTACTCTCACCCTCTATATCCATCATAACAAAATCAACAGGAAAGATGAATTTATCGACCTTTACAAGGACATCTTCAACTATACCTCTAGGATATTTAACAATTCTATCAGCCAATTGTATGTTCATCCTAGTAGGTTTTAGCTCACTCAATCCTAGTCTATCAAACAAGCTAGTAGGCATCAAATTTATGCTAGCTCCTAAATCAGCTAAAGCATCCATGACAGACAGTTTACTAATTACACAAGGTACAGTAAAACTCCCTGGATCACGCCTCTTAACAGGTAGCTTATTTTGTAGGATTGGTGAGCACTCCTCATTCAATGTCACCAGTCCCAAATCCTCCAGCTTCCTCTTGTTGCTTAGTATTTCCTTTAAGAACTTTGCATAGAGAGGCATAATAGCTTCAATAAAAGGAAGGTTAATCCTCAGCTGTTTAAATAGATCAAGAAACTTACCAAACTATTGATCCACCTTCTCCTACTTTAGGCTAGCAAGGTATGGAATGGGTGGCTGGTACTCTTTTACGGGGTTCTTCTTGCCCTCAACTTGCACTGCCTTGGTTACCTCAACCTCTTGGTCCTTATTAACAATTGCATCCTGCATATCAGTATGATCATCATCAGGTAAAAGTAAAGGACCAACCATTTGCTTGCCTAATCTTAGAGTAATAGCCTTGCAATGCTCCCTTGGGTTAGACTCTATGGTGCTGGGGAGCGTCCCTAGCTGTCTTTCAGCCAACACCTTAGAAATCTGGCCTATCTGGTTTCTAAGTGCTGTGTCCGTTTGTTGGAATTTGCTCTCTGAAGTGGACGCAAACTTCATCATCAATTCCTTCAGATTGGACTTCTTCTCCTGCCCTTGAGAAAATTGATTTGGAGCAGCTTATTGCTGGGGTTGCTACTGGTGCAACCACTGAAAACCTGGTGGAATCTAGTTATTAATGTTTCTCCATCCAAAATTTGGATGATTCCTCCACCCAGGGTTGTATGTGTTGCTGTATGGATTATTCTATTGTCTCGGAGTGTTCCCCATGTAATCTACCTGTTTAAAATCAGAAGAACCACTGTGAGAAGAAAATGAAGAAGAGGGGTTAGCAAACATACCTCCTGCATTACAATTGACACCATAATACGGGCCACCACAGAACTCGCAGCTTGACTGTACTGCATGCACTGGCATTTAGAGTTGGTCAATCTTCTTGGCCAGAAGCTCCACTTAAGCTGCCAAGGTTGATATAGAGTCTGACTGGTTGACCACTCCTTGCCATCCTAGCCTATCCCTTGAGGATTGCCACTGATAGTTGTTCATGGCCATTTCCTCTATTAAACTCTATGCCTGATCAGGAGTTTTATTATTTAATGCACCCCCTGCTGCTGCATCCACCATCTACCTTGTGGCTGTATTTAAACTGCTATAAAAAGTCTGCACCTGCATCCACACAAGCAATCCATGATGTGGGCAACACCTCAGTAAGTCTTTGTACCTCTCCCATGTATCATACATACTCTCATCAGCCATTTGTACAAAAGAAGAAATGTCATTACGTAGTTTTGCAATCTTAGCTGGTGGAAAATATTTGTACAAAAAATTTTTAGCCAAAGTCTCCCAAGTAGTGATGGAGTTAGGTGGTAGGGATTGCAGCCATCTCTTTGCTCTGCCTCTCAAGGAAAATGGAAACAATCTAAGCCAAATGGCGTCATCGGTGCTTCCATTAATCTTGAAAGTGTCACATATCTCCAAGAAGTTAGCTATGTGAGCATTAGGGTTTTCGCTGGGCATCCCTCCAAATTGCACAGTTTGTTGCACCATTTGGATCACATTTGGCTTGATTTCAAAATTGTTAGCTACTATTGTAGGCCGAGTAATGCACGTCTGTGTCCCTTCCAATGAAGGTCTAGTGAACTCATACATTGTTCTGTTGGCATCATCATTGTTATTTGCAGCTGCCATCTTTGGTGATGTAGGATCAGGGATCTCAACTGGTTGCTCCTCCAATATCTCCACTAGCACCTCTTCTTAACGACAGTGTGCACGGGTCCACAACAGTTGTTCTGGATCAGATAGAGGGTCTACAGGTACAGGATTGGAACTCCTGGTCATAAACTACTTGAATCCAACAATAGTGAAACATCCCACCAACCAGATCAAAGAGTAATAAACTAAAACAAAAGGTAAAACAGGATAGATAAAAACCAACGATAGAAACAAAAACAAAACAATTAAAAACCCATTAAAATAGCGAAGTGATTATTCTAAAAATAAAATAAAATAAAAAAGAGATAAAATGAAATTAATAAAAGCTAATAAATGAACGAAGAGAAAGAAACTACTAACCAGAAACAAAAAAAAATAGAACAGATAAAAGTGGCTAAAGTAACAAATAGCAATTTCACTTTAATTTTCACAAATAGTCCTTGGCAACGGCGCCAAAAACTTGATGCATGTTGCCAATGCTATCTAGCAACAACACCTAAGGCAATGAACCTATCGATGTAGCCTAGTGTAATGGTGAGTATCAAGGTCGTATTTCTCGGGAACAGGAAAGCCCAGAACTACTACTTATTCTCTATTATTTAGCCTGCAATTCAAAGTGATTTCTGTTCTAATTAAACTAATAACTAAGCTAAATGCAATAATAACTAGTTAGTGCTAATTGACAGGAAGATGAATTAATCAAGATAGAAAGGAAAACCCAATGGGAACCTAAAACTAGTTGGTAAATACGAAAGATAATGGATGACTGAATCTGATTCTGCTACCTGTGAGTGAATTCTAATTCAAATTCAAATTCTCTGTCAGTCTCAATGAATTTCTTAAACCAAAAATCTACCACTGGTTGGTTCTTCCTAATGGTAAATTTTAGATCAGCATTATCGATCTAATTCACTACTATTAAGAGTCCAATTTCAATTAAAATCTATCAATTATTAAGAGAAATCTAAATAGCTTCCAGTACAACATCTTGCCAATGAAAACATAAACAGTCATTCATAACAGTAATGGAGATCACATAATCAATGTTTAACCATCCATGGAAATTAAATTCAGGCTACCAACATAGTTCAAGACCTAATGGATTTTACAAATTTAGTTACAATAAACATCATCCAACGATTCAGAAAATTCACAATTCAAAGAGAAAAATAATGTAAAAATTATATACTTCCCTCTTCTCTTAAACGACAGATGAAACAGTGAAAAATAGTCATCGGAAAACTACCAGAAAAGGACTAGAAAATGCAATTTATAAGCTATCCAATGGGTCATAACTAAGGGTCACGGGTCGTGGATACCCGACGAAAAATGGCTCCACGAACCACCGGAGCTGCAGTAGAAGGTTGCAAGAGAGGCACCACACTACGGAGGGATGATTTTCGGTGGCCAACGGAGCTAACGATGCCAGACGGGTCCCAAAACACGATCGGGTCGTGTCACTCGGGTCCATTTTGGGTCACGTGATCCGTCTCGTTATGGCAACCGATGGCTGGTTGGAAGGTGCGACTGGTTGCCTGAAGTTACAGGGAGCGACGGCGGGTGATGGGTTGGACGAAAAATGCTAGAAAATGCCGCGACGTGAAGCAATTTTTCTCTCAGATTGTGTGCCTTTTCTCTCTGTTTTACTGCTTTCTGATGGCAATGGAGGTGGTGGTGGGTTACCCGTTGTCTCCTACTGTCAGGGTAAGGTCGCGCCACTGCAGATCGACAGTTAGATGCGCCATTCAGGTCTTCAATATGTAGTGGGTTCCTCGCGTTGGGTGTGGGTCACGCGATGCTCTCAGGTACTGTTCACGTGTGGGTGCTTCCTGATTCCCAAATGGGTACTATTCACAATAGCTTCAGAAAGGCGCTCCTTCACAGCTCAGGTCCTGGATAATGTACTCTTCCAAGCTAAATTCTCCACACTATTTCACGCTGCCCGGGTCTCACGCATGCTGCTCAGGTTTTCCTTCAAATTAGCCCGTTCCAAGGCCCAATAAGGCCGCCCCAAGGCCCAATAAGTAGAATTGGCCCAAGCGGCCCATTTTCAGTGCTCTGAAAGCTGTCAAGGCTCTAAATTGCTCCGTTTACTGACGATGACTTGATAAAATGCCTGAATAAAATTACATAAATTTCTCATAAAATAGACAATTAATATCAAGTAATTATGTATAGAATCAGACACATCATGTATGTTGCATTAGTGTATATAGTTGCATTAGTCTAAAGACTAAATTGAAAGAAAATACATGAAGGTTTAGCAAGAGATGGCTAAGGACTCAATTGAAAAGGGAAAAATGAGAGAGTTTAGGAGTGCAAAATAGCCCAGAGACCAAATAGCAATTTCTCCAAACTTGCTTAAACCCTACCTACAACTCTAAACCCTTTACATACTTTCACCATCTGTATTTTAGAGAGAGAAGTATAAGGGATGGGTAGAGAGAGAAAAGGGTGAGCTAGGGTAAGAAAGGAGAGGTTTTACTGAAGGAAAGGCAAATTTAAGGCTAAAAATCAGTCGTACATCAAGGGGAAAGCCTTTCTAACACATCAAACACCCACATTTAGCAAGGAATCAAGGTAGCAATCCATCCTAAACGCCTTTCTTTTCTAAAAAGTTTAATGTTGTTGCAAAATATGAATTTATAACTATTTGAACTGAGATTGGGGTTAAACCTACATTCTGTATTTTTTTTCTATTTCTATGGGATGTTGTGTTGCTAAATGTATGCTCATATATGTGCTTGTAATGGATTGGAAGGGTTGGGTTGTGTTCATCTAGAGATATAGACTAGTTTTCCTTCAATATACCATGTTTGAACTAATGGATAAGAAAGGTTTAATGAGAAGTGAAGTTTGTTGTATGAAAATTAAGCTCATGTGTTTGAAATTGAAAATGGAATGCATTCTGGATTGGATATTATCAAAACTATGTTTTCTGAATTGTAGTGGACTATAGCAGTCAACTACTAAGTATAGGGCAGTCGACTGTCGTGTTCTTGGAAACCCAAAAGTGCAGATAAAGGCTTAGCAACTGACTGCTAGATTTCTAGCACTCGACTGTCGGGCTTGGGTTTACACTAAGCAGTCGATTGGCCATCTTAGCAGTCGACTATCGTGCTCGTATTTTGTCCAAGTTGCATTCTAGTAAGCCACATGTGTTTTATGTATTGTTCATATAGTACATGGAGTTGTTACTGGGCAACTCTCCCGATTACTCTTAGGGTGTTTATGTACTGCTCATATGTTGTGGAAATGAAATAATGGCATGTTTACTATCACACATGTGTTTTATAAGAAATGTTTTATGATGAGAATGATGATGAATGCATTTCCCATGTTCTAAAGATGATATGTTTTGATAAATATGAAAACATATGAGTACATAACATAATTAAATGCTACATGCACTCCATCGCAATAGTATGTGATATGTTTTATGAAAGAATGTAGAGTTTGTTTGTGCAAGCACGGTGGTATAGGTCAATAGATTTTGTAACAGGTTGCATTACTATTGAGATTCATTTCTCACTTTAGTGTTGGCATGTATCAGATGTGTAGGTTCCCTTGGGCTGGAGAAAGAGGTAAGGTAGGAAGAAGGGTCCATTCCGAGCATACGGCCTGTTTAATTTGAATAGCTTAAGTACATGGTAGAATAGAGCTAGCCTTTATGATATTTTGAGAAAGGCTAGTGTAGGATTTTTTTGTATAGCCTATTCTAACTTATCTGCATAGGAATTAGGATGGATTAATGAATAGACTAAATGATGGGGTTATGAGTGGTAGGATTGTTGCCTCCATGCCTAATAGTTAATTGATTATATTTAATTAAGGATGCATGTTTATGTATATTTAATCCAGGTGTATTCTATATATATTTATTCCACTGCGATGTTGAGAGAACCTGAGAGTAGAGACCAACCCAAATGGCACTCAATTAATCAACTTGGTAAAAAGTTTAAAATTGACTCGAGTAGAAATGATAATAACACACCATTATTATGATAATTATATACATTATATCTTTAAACACTAAAAAGGAACCATAGGCTAATGGGGGTGTTACATCCTTTACTATAAGACCAATCCTTAGCCTTAAATCCATTCCTCTTTCAACAGATCTCTTCCCCTTTACCCTAACTCACAACTTTCTCTCTTTACTTGCCCTTCTCTTTATTTCTCTAGAAAGTGCTAAAGATGGAATTTTGTAGTTAAGGTTTAGGGTTTCTGAATTAGTAACTCTAGCTAATTGCACTCTAGCTATTGGCCGTTTTGTGACTTTAGCCTATCTAAACTTTCCCTTTTCAATTTAGTCCTTAGTCACCCTTTAACTTAACTTTTATTTCTTTCAACTAAGTCCTTGCACTAATGCAACTATATGCAATTAATGTAACATACACAAGAATTAAACTTAAATTAACAACTAAAATGCATCTCTTAATCATATTAGGAGCGGATGTTACATTTATCCCTTCCTTCAAAATAATTTCATCCTTGAAATTAGAACATACCTATTAGAATAACTTTGGGTAGGACCTCCTCATATACTCTTCCTTCTCCCATGTCACCTCTTGTGGAGATGACTAATCCGATAAGACCTTAACCAAAGGGATGACCTTGTTCCTCAATTTCTTAACTCACTCCCAATGATTCTTAAAGATTTTGGATAATAAGTTAAATTTTCTTTTAACTGTACTATACTGGCATCAAGAATGTATGATGAGTCTTGGATGTATTTTTGAATTTACGAAACATGGAAATATTGTAAAGGTTTGATAAGAATAGGGGTAAGGCTATCTGGTAGGCAGATTGACCAACTCTTCTCAAAATTTGGAATGGCTCAATAAATCTGGGATTTAGCTTTCTGAACTTAATAGCTCTACCTATACCAATGATAAGCAATACCTTAAGGAAAACATGATCTCCTTCATTGAATTCTAGTGGTCTCTTCCTCTTGTTAGCATACTTCTTTTGCCTATCTTGGGCCCTAGCCATTTTATTCCTAATAATCCTGATTTATTCTGTATAACACCCCAATCTTATAGCTCTTCTCTTAACTGTTTCTTACATAAACCATGTGGCTATGAGACTAGTGTGTTACGTTCACTTATATCCTTAATTGTTACCCGAGTTTGATTTTAGTTACCCTTTAGTATTGGATTAGGTTTGGGATCTTTTACTCAGGTATTTCATTAATATATTACACAGCAAAGGACTGAATAATGAAAACATCATAATAATAACAATGCAGCAAAAATTAAACCTCATTTATAAATATTCATTCATTAAATATTTACAATGTCATACATATATTTCTGGATATGTGAAGTCCTTTTAGTTCTTCAGGGTAAGAAGGCAAAAAACCTGCCACTCAGACCCTTATCAAAATTTACCTAATATGGATACAACTTTCACATATCTGGATATATATACCCTTTTCATTATATACATAAAAAATGATTTATCCTAATTCTATTCCAAAAGAAAATGTATTCAGATTAGAATAAAAAGGGCTTTTATCTATATAATTACATGACTTCCAAAATAAGACATATTTCCTGTCCTTACTAGAGAGGAGGGATTTCTATCACTGTTACAACTTGAATGCCTCGGATCACTGTGAAAGATCCTAAGAGTGGTATCTTTATCAAGCCCAACTCCACTTCAAGCCAAATCATTTATCTAGTCATTTGTCACATACCAATGTAGTTTTGAGAAATAATTTCTCAGTAGCTAGACAATCCACTTTTAAAAAATCTAATATGTACCATCGTAGTGATATGAAAATCATTTCTACGTTCTTTACTTTATAACAAAATTTATTATATTGGGATGCAACATATAAATCATATATGTGTGTAAGGAATGTATTCATGAATATGAATCATGATAGTTCACCACATATAGCAATTATATAATACACCATCATCACTTAAGTATCATGATTACAATTACATATCCTTTATAAATGAACTAAATCACAATTCATTTGTAATCATTCACATTATAGTTCATTCATGAATAAGGAAAGTATTCATCATTCATAAGGAAAACATTCACTAGTCCCAATGAACTACCCTACGTACTACTGCTTACATGAGTAAGATAATTTCTTTCCATTTATGTAACAATTCTACCACTGGTACTATCTGAGGCATCCCCAGTGGATCCAAGTACCCCTCAATGGTCCCTGTCATCTAGACAAATCATCCCTAACTAGCGGGATTACTCCCTTTCATCCCTAATGGGGCAGGTTCAACCTTTCAGAAAATTAAGCTCACGAGATCATTATCACCTCACATAGATCATTTCCTCTCCACTTTTAGGCAGATCATGATGCTATGGGATCACCACCCCTTATCGATAGATCCTATTCCCTGTATGCTATTTCATAGGATGATTTAGCTTGTACCCATGATTATGCTAAATTCTAAGTAAATGTCCCTTTTTCTATTGGCTATACTAAGTTACACTTAGAATTTGCAATCATCATGGTGTTTTCACACATTTTATACCTAAGTGGATGTTTAACCATCCAAATTTATGACAAAACCATAGAATGTCCAATAGCAGTCCCATGCTGACAATTGGTCACTCGATTACTAGCCTATATATCCTAGAACATATATTAGAAATACTTCCTCTTAGTTCTCTTCCTTTCCATTCTATGTTTTCCTTTCTTTTCTTTCATTTTTCAATTCTTTCCTCTCATTCATTTTCATGATACTTCTTGGATATATATATATTTTTGCTTTCTTTCCTTTTCAAAATACTTCTTTCATGATACATATATATATGTATATATATCCTTTCTTTCTCTTAGTCATTTTTCACTATATGTCTATATATACATATAAATATTTCTTATTCACATTAAATCTATATGTATATATAAACACATAATTCCCTTCTTGTTGGAATATATTTTCATGGTTAGAATCTCATGGCTATGGAAGGTAATTCATCAATTAATTCATTATAAACATCACTTTCTCCCTTTTTCTTACTTGTGGCCAAAGCAATGAACATAGATATAAACTTTATTCATGTAATTTTCTTTCATAATGCTCTCGGCCAACATGCAAGAATAAGGAAAACAAGGGAGATTCCTCCTTTGCTTGTGGCAAAAACCATAGACACACAAAGCCTAAAATCACATGAATTCCTTCCATAGTGCTCTCAGCCAAAATACAAGGATAAGGGAAATAAGGGAATTTCACCATAAACATCAAATCCTCTATCTCTCTTGCTTATGGCTGAGACAACACAAACACACATAGACCAAAATCATGCAAATTCCCTTCACAGTGCCTAGGGAAGTTCTCAGTCATGGTAAAAAGACAAGGAAAGTAAAGGAATTTCAAACCATTTCTTCACTTATTCCCATTTTCATCAACATACAAGCATGAAAACATCATTTTCATTCCACATCTATGCTAACCATAACCTTAAACAATCAATCTAAACAAGAAGGTTTATCATGAAATATGGTGAACTAAACCATAACTTTCCATCACTCATTCAAACAACCATTCTAGCAATCACAAACACATCTATACAACCTTAATAGCAAATCACAATAGATTTTCAAGCATAAAATAATGTAGAGTGAGAAAACCCTTACTACTCATGGAAGCCATGAAAGTGTTCAGTCATTCAAATGAAGCCATAAAACATTAAATAGAAGGGTTATGATTGTTTAGCTACCTTGAATTTGCAAGAAATCTTATTTTTGCTTGTCATTTTCTTCACATTTCCTTTTCTTCTTCTTCTCCTCCTCTCAGCTTCCTCTTCTCCCTTTTCTTTCTGTCACTTTCTTTGCTTTCCATGAAAGAGACACGGCTATTTAGTTTTAGGGGAAAACTGACCATTTTTCCTTTTATAACATCCACCTCTAATACTTTGAGATTTATTATGACATTATTGTTCTCATTGATTGAACATTATGATGCTATTATTTATGTAATCATAAGGATGGTTCATTAAAGGGATAAAATGGACATTTTCATCAAGATAGGACCACTTTTATCATAAAAGGGCAAAATTGGAAATTTGGTAAAGAATGGCAAAATAGTAATTTTACTATAAAGGAGGAAAATAAATTTTATTTTCTTATTTCATGGAATTACATTTAAGGACTTGTATCATTTTCATTTAAGAGAGAAGAAGAATTGAGTGTATGAAGTGATTATGTCCACTTTGATGGCAAAATGGTAATTTTTCCCTAGGTGCAAAATGGTATTTTTACCAAAGGAGGGTAAATTTGTAATTACATAAAAATAAGCTTTATGAAACTTTATTTAATGAATATTTGCCCATTAAACTCGAAAAGGGTGAAAAATAGGGTTAAATGAGCCTTTTGGACATAAAGGGTAAAAATGGTAATTTCTTTAAGGACATATTGGTAATTTCCTAAAAAGTTGAAGGGCAAAATTTTCATTTCAAAAATTATAAGGGCAGAATCATCCTAGATTATAGAAGTTCCACAAAATTACAATTCTAAGGAGAGTGGATGCCATTCTTGAAGAAGAGAAGTAATAAGGGTAAATTGGTCATTTTACACCAAGAGCATTTTGGTAATTTCACATGAACCCTAATTTAAGTCATCTTCTTCCTTTAGATGATGAAGAAGTAAAAACCTAGGGAGAAAGGGAGGCTTGGCTGAAACCATAACCAAGCTTGGAGGAAGAGGAAATCAAGGAAAAACACTTAGGAAATTCAACATTTCTTGTATTTTTAAGGTAGCTAAACATTCCTAAAGCCTTAGTTTCATGTTTTATGTATGTTTAAAGAGTTTTAATGTTTCAAGAAACCTAGGGTTTTCTCTCTCTAGAATCTTATGGTTGATTTTCTTGAATGGGATTTGCTTATGTTGAAATCTTGTTGTATTTATGAATATGGACATGTTGATATGCTTGAAAACATAAGAGATTGAAATTTTCCATGGTTGCTGCCTAGCTCTGGAAAAACCCTAATTCTTGAAATGGTTGAAATGGTATGGAAAAGAGTGAGAAAATGGTGATTTTGCATGAGATCTACTTGAATATGAAAGTCTTGTAAGAAAAATGGTGAAATAACTCCATTTCCTTGCATTTCTCTCTTTGGCTAAGAGCTTGCCTTTGTGAGGGTGCTGAAATTTGTTTGAAAATATGTCTACAAATGGTGGAAGAACTTGTTATGAATTAGTAAGAGAGAGAAAACTATGTTAGGGTAATGTTTTTACACTTTTCCCACTTTTTAACTTCATCATTAACCTTAAAAGTGTCCATTGCCCCTCTTGGCCGACAACACCCATGGCAAATGATGCTGAAATCCACTTGAAAAATGACTATAAATACTTATGTGTTTGGTCATAAGAGAGGAGGAGAGAGAAAATTATGGTATCATCATGATTTTGTCAAATATACCATTTTATAGTTTTACCATTTAACCTAGAATGTGTGCTTAAAAATGTGAAGATGTGAGATTATGTGCATTTTCATGTTTGGTATGAAAAAAGAGCTAGAAAAGGGTGGAAAAGAAAGGCTAAAAGTACACTTACCCATTTTGAGGTGTGAGAAAGTGTTATGCTTAATTATTGAAAATGTTGCCATAATGTCTAAATGGTAAAAAGAATGCTAGAAATGAACCAAATGGCTTGGAAATACCAATTCTTCATATTTTTCTTGCTTTGGCCAAATGCTATGTCTATTTTTTCCTTGGATGGCTAAATTTATGTGTTAATGGAAAGTGGCCTAAATCAAGTAAAATGGGGAAAATGGTGTGATGACTAAATGTGAATGATAAATTGCATGCTTTATACCATTGATAAGAATATATTCCAAGTTATGTGAATGTGATTGAATGGCTTGAAATGCTCTTTGCAATCATGAAAGGAAAAGTATGAAAAGTCACCAATAAAGGGTGGAGAATGGCACTTTTAGATCCCCCTTGAGGTGAATACATAAAGGTTATGAATGTTATCCTAGGGGTAAAAGAATGGCACTATTATATTTTCCCCTAGAGATCTATGAAAAGGAAATGAATGTTACCTGAAGGAAAGGACCGCGACACTTTTTATGTCCTCCTAATGGTCACTAATAAAGGGTGGAGTATGGCACTATTAGATCTCCCTTGAGGTGTATGTAATGGTATCAAATAATATCCTAGTGGTGGGACTCCATGGCACTATAACGAGTCACCCTAGTGGTAATAAGTTGATGGCATTAAATGATACCCTAGTGGTGGGACTCCATGGCACTATAATGAGTCACCCTAGTGGTTAAGAAAGAATGATATCAAAGAATGGCTCTAAGTAGAGTATGATGTTGTGATAATTGATGATATGTGAATGCTTATAAATGTGAGTTGTTGATGTATGTGAAATGTTAATATTTTACCATATATTTTTTTAATGACATGATATGTTGATTGTCTCATATTTATAGATGCATACACACATGTTTCACATATAGCATGCCCATTGTAATACCCCATTCTTGTGGTTATTTCTATGTCATGTTTTCTTAATTAATTGGATGACTTGGTCATAAAATGTGATGAAATTGCTTTAGTGATGTAATGTAGAATAAATGTCACAAGGGAAAGAATGGACCTATGTATTAAGTAGCATGAAATGTTCATAAAAAGGAAATATGTGAAAATTTAGGTGCTTGATTTAATTCCTACTTTTCTTCCTTTCATCTAGCCTAATTGCCAAAGGAAAAAGAAAAATTAAAAATATATATATGCATGCACGGTAATGACTCTTAAAAGAAGCTTGGCAATTGGTAAAGTTTAAGAAATTGGTGAAGAAGAGAATGTGACATGTAAGTAGAAAGAGGGAGTTCGACTACTTATTCTCTACCTTGAACTGGGAAACCAATGAAAAATAGGGAGAAGCATATGAATTTCATATAACCAGACAGCAATAGAAATTGAGAAGAGAGAAAGAGAGAGAGACGTGTGGCATTAAACTTTCTTCTTTTCTTCCCTTTAGGCTTTAATCTCAAGTGACCGAGTGGTTTTGCTAAATCAAATAAAATAAACAAAAGAAAAGTAGTTAAATTTATGTGTGTGTATGGTGAAACCAATCCCTTTTGAGTTCACCAAATAGGAACTAGATATAGGGAATTAAATTATATCCATCTATAATGCCAAACCGTGTACCTTGCGTGAAGGATGCCTCTCGTGTGAAGGGGTTGGCTTGCATGAATCCCTCTCCTTCCCTTCCTTTGGCGTGACCGAGTGGTTAATATGAGATTGTAAGGAAATGGATTGTACTTAAGTACACATATGGCTATTAAATAATAATAATTAAGAATGAGAAGGAGGGTAGCGTCCCATGTAACACCCCTTTAGCCTATGGTTCCTTTTAGGTATTTAAAAAGATATAATATGAAAATAATTATCAGAGTATTGGTGTTACTATTACCTCTACCCGAGACCAATTAAAAATTTTACCAAGTAGGTTAATTGAAGGCCATATGGGTTAGTCTCTACTCTCGGATCCTTTTAACATCGCAGCAGAATAAATATACATAGAATAACTTGGATTAACTATACATAAACATGAATTTCTAATTAAATATAGTCAGTTAATTATTGGGCATGGAGGTAACAATCCTACCACTCATAACCCCATCAGTTTTATCTATTCGTCAATCCAGCCTAATGCCTATACAGATAATTTAGAATAAGCTATACATCATAATTCTACACTAGCCTTTCTCAAAATATCATAGAGGCTAGCTCAATCCTATCATGTACTTAAGCTATTCAAATTAAACAGTTTGAATACTCATAATGTATACTTCTTCCTACTTTACCTTCCTCTAGCCCGGGACCTACACATCTGATACAAGCCAACAATAACGTGAAAATTAAATCTTAGTAGCAATGCAACCTGTTACAAAATCCATTGACTTGTACCACCGTGCTCACACGAAAAATTCTACATTCGTTCATAAAACATATCACATACTATTGGGATGTAATGCATGTAGCATTTAATCATGTTATGTACTCATACATTTGTATATTCGTCAAAACATATCATCTTTAAAAACATGGGAAGTGCATTCATCATCATTTTCATCATAAAAAATTTTCCATAGGTCAATAAATATGCCTTTTAATGGTATATATGAGCAGGAGGAAACAATCAGAACATATGAGCTATCGGGAGTGTCGCCTAGCAAAAACTCCACATACCACTACATACATGAATGAGCTATCCTGGTGACTAACTACGCCACTATAGTAGTTAAGCTATCCTGGTGACTAACTGCGCCACTACGGTAACTCTACTGCATAGTACTACTGAGGCGTCCCCTAGCCGGATCCAATGTACAATCTCAATAACTCATGGGATCACTGTAAAACCTATGTACAGGTCCTATCCTCTCCATTTTTGTGGATCCTGAGGCTATGGAATCACCACCTCTTTTCCAGTGGATCATGCTCCCAGTACGTTATTCTTTAACATATACACTAGCATGATTCGGCTTATGCCCATGGTTATACTTTAACCTAAAGTATGTGTTTCTTTATGGCCCTTGGAAGACACACTAACTTAGGGTTTGCAACCATCACAGTGTTTTCAAAGTCATCTATGTCAAGTGGATGTTTAACCATCCTAATACATGGCACAATCATGGAATGCCAATAGCAATCACATACCGACAATCGGTCACTCGAGTCATGAGCCTATCTACCACTAGTGCATATGCTTAGGATACTTCACTCTTCCTTTTTGAGTCTCTCTGTTCCCTTTTGCATCACTATCACAAGGACCATTCTCATCCAAGTGAAAAGTGACTCTATCCTTTGCACATTACCCAAAACTCCTAGTTTCCTTGGTTACCCCTGTTGTGAGCCCTTATTTAAGTTAGTATAAAGAATTACTAAGCTCAATTGCCATTAAAAACCTCATTTCACAAGTTAGAGGGTTGCTAGTCGACTGTTGGAAGGATAGCAGTTGGCTGGTGGCTCTGTGTAATCTTCTGTGCCAATCAATAAGCTAGCACGCTGGTAGCCGACTGGTGGCTTTCTGGAATGCATTTTGGGTAAAAATATGCATGACAGTCGACTGCTAGGATTGCCAATCGACTGCTCAGTGTAAACCTGGGCCCGACAGTCGACTGTGAGGATGGCCAGTCGACTACTTTGTGCAGACCTGGGCCCGATAGTTGACTGCTAGGTGTCTGACAGTCAGCTGCTAAGCCTCTGTCTACACTTCTGGGTTTTTCAGGAATGCGGTAGTCGACTGCCCCAGCTTAGTAGTCGGCTGCTATGCTCTGCTGCAGTTTAGAAAACATGATTTTGATAAAACCCAGTCCAGCATGCATTCTATTTTCAAATCTAAATATATGAGCTTAATTCCCATACAACAATACTTTTCATTAAACATTTCTTGTTCATTAGCTCAAACATGGTACATTCAAGGAAATCTAGTCTATATATCTAAATGAACACTACCAAGACCTTCCAATCCATTGCAGCACACATATGAGCATACATTCAGCAACATAACACCCCATAGAAATAGAAAAAAGATACAGAATGTAGGTTTTAACCCCAACTCAACTTAAAACCTTCAAAATCACATTTTATCAGAAAAGTTCTACACATTTTAGAAATAGGGTTTAGGATGGATTGCTACCTTGATTCCTTGCAAATGTGTGCGTTTGGTGTGCTAGGATGACTCTCCCCTTGCTATAGGACAAATTCCCAGCCTTAAATTTGCCTCTCCCTTCAGAAATTCTTCCTCTCCCTTTTGCCCTAGCTCTCTCTCTCTCTAAGTTTTTGAAGTTTGGGCATTATGGGAGGGTTTAGGGCTTCAGCTAGGGTTTAAGAGAGGTTTTGGAAATTGCTATCTAGTCCCTAAGCTCTTTTGCACTTTTAGACTCGCTCATATTTCCCTTTTTAATTGAGTCCCTAGCCACCTCTTGTTAAGCCTTCATGTATTTCCTTTGAATTTAGTCCCTAAGCTAATGCAACTATATGCACTAATGCAACATACACAAGCATTAAACATCAAATTAACAATCATGAAACATCTCTTTAATCATAATTAGAGTGGATGTTACATCCCATTTAGCCGAGTAGACAACATACAAAAGAGAGATGGCATTCAACATAGATAGATACATGGATAGAGTGAGAGTAGCTTGAGGATTAAACAAAACACAAAGACACATTTGGTGAGAGAAGGAAGGGGCTAATTTAGCTAAAAGAAGAAGAGACAACGAAGGAAGGTAACCTCCAAGGGAGACACCAAGATACCGTTATCATTCTTGCACCCCTGAGGTAGCTTAGCAATTCCTTTATTTGGATTCATCGTTTAAATTGCATCCATCGTGATTTTAAATCTTCCATGGAATACTAGATTTCTTTTTACATTTTGAAGAAGTGAAAGTCTCCTTGGCTAAGCTTGCATGATAAAAAAAGGAGGTGTGTTGATGTGAGAAAATAAGCATGGTTATTTTCGTGAAAGAACTAGGATTGGAATGACTTGGCACGTATAATGGAAAACTTTAAATTATGCTAATGCTGAAATATGTATTCTTGTGTGGTTAGCATATATTCTCGATTGATATATATATTCTTGGTAAGGTAGGAAATGGTTTGATGACATTTTAGTAAGAAAAAATAGTCATTCAGTTTTGGCTAAGTTTGTGTAATGGGGTACTTAGAATGAGAAAGTAAAGGAAGATTATTTCTTAAATGGTCAATGTGGGTTGTTGAGTCTAAGTTACCTAAAGGGAACATATTACTAGATATAGCTTGAAAACATAATATAACTCCTTGTAATCCATGTGATTTAGGAACATTTCTCTTAGAACAATATAGAAGTGTTGCTAAAAATTTAGAATAAAAGTTACTTTTTAGATTGGTAAAAATAAGAACGTATGGTAAAATAAGAATGCAAGGGTTATTGAATATATGTGTATTGCCTTATCTAGCAATATACTTAGATGTAAGAATGACAAAGTTTGGAAAAGTATTAAGTATAGCATGTAAAATAAGTCAAGGAAATAAGTAAAAAGTGTAACGCCCCTATCTAGTATTACAATTCCTCCGATGTAAACAAATAGATTCGGTACATTTTTCTTATCCTTTTATTTAATTAATGTCTGAGCAGTTGTACCATTAAGTTATATTATACCAATTAGGTTTGGGATCTTTTGCTCAGATTAAAAACTCGTATGCACAGCTGAATAAAAGAAATATTAAACTACACAGCAAAAATTTAAACTTTCATATAATTCACATAATATAATTCTAATAATGTCCATTACATTATAGTAAACATGTATCAGGATATATGATGTACCCATCCCTAGGAAGTTAGGAGACAACAATCCTGTCACTCAGACTCCTTTACAAATTTCCAAGACGGACTGATCCTTCACATACCCCTCTCTCGGTTGTTTCCCAATTACTCCCCAGGTCTACTGCCCAAAAGAATAATCCTAGTTCTGAACTAAGTATATCTAGACTAGGACCAAAAAATAAGGGTTACAAAAATTTCTTAACACAAAAAGAACTCGATCTCTCAGCCCGGCTATGCATCCGCATTTGATACATATTAGTATATAAATGAGAAACACATGCTTCCTAGTAGCTTAACAATTCAGTTTTAAAACAACTAATATGTATTAGGGTGCAAGCACCAAAATATTTGATTCTACATTCTTGAAACAAAACATAATATTGTGCATAAACAGATTGGCAAGCAAGATATGATCAATTAAGATGTCAATAGGATGAAAATATATACTTTCAAATAAAACAACTGGCATGCTGTGAAATACATTATCATAACATTAACAAAATATTTAGGCTTACCATTCTTAAATTTTCTTTATACTTTAGCTGTTCAGACTTGGGCACTTGTGGACACTTGGCCACCTTTAAAATTCTTTGTGCACACTTGGACACATGTGGACACTTGGCCACCTTTAATATTCTTTGTGCACACTTGGGCAGATTTGGACACTTGGCCAACTTTAATATTCTTTGTGCACACTTGGGCACATGTAGACACTTGGCCACCTTTAATATTCTTTGTCAATTATCAAGGGAAATTTTCCATTTTCTTAAAATTTATTACTAGAATATATCCCTTTTTAAAATTCCGATATCTTTAAGGATAAAATTCCCTTTTTCTTGGAAAGTGTTATTAATCTATTTCATTTGAGAAAATTCTATATATTCCGAGGATACATTCCCCTTTTTTTTGGAAATTAATGTAAATGTACAATTCTTTTGAAAGTTCTCAAATTTAAATAATAATTTCTCCTTTATTGGGGATAAATTCTAGTTGCACATTTCTTATGGAAAATTTCAATATTTCTAGGAAAATTTCTCCTTCCTTAAAAATAAATTCTAATATTTGCAATACTAATTTTCCTCTTTCTTGGAAGTTTATTCTAATGTACTTTTCTTTTTCTAAAGATTCTAGTATTACCAAGAAGAATTTCTCCTTCCAAAAAAATAAATCTTCATGTATTTTTCCTATAAAAATTTTAATGTTTAGAATACTCCCTTCTTTGTTGAAAATTAATTCTAATATAAAAATTAATTCTTGCCCTTTCAGAATACTTAATTTTCTTACAATAATAATCTAAAGTTTCTCTTATAACATCAAAGATAAATTCCCATATTTTGAATCAATATCATGGTGCATAACTTGTAAATTCCAAGAATGAATTTCATGGACTTGGCCTAGGGAGATTTATTAAATTGGCAATTCAATTTCCTTTCTTTGTTCTTTACTTAACACACTTAAAAGGTAGGGTTTCTTTCTTAGTGGTCAACATGAATTTAATACCATCCAACCCTAATCCTTTTTCCAACAACATACACATGCTATCTTATCCATCAACATTTTATTAAACCACACATGCTAGCCAACATACATGCATTTAGGTTAAGAATGTAGGGAGGCAATTTATGTTCCATAGAAAGCAAAAGAAAAATGTTGGTTGCATAAACTAAGCATGGAACATAAATCTCAAATTGTTAACCTACCTTGCTTCCTTTACTCTTTCCCTTTTTGATCACCTTTGCTTCTTCCTCCTCCCAATTTTAGTGTTTCACATGCTCTCTCTCAAATGCTCTCCCAAGACTCTTGAAATCTTCTTTTCTTTTCCTTCTTCACATGTGATTGTTGCATATATCTCTCAAAATGGGATTCCCTTGTCTCACTCCACTCTATCTTTCTTTCTCTTTTTCTCCCCTTTCCTCATGTGTGTGTGTATGTGTAGGTTGCATGAAAATGAACTTTCACCCTCTCTCTTCCTTCCACGCGTGAATGTGGTATTACATGCATGAAAAATGAAATTCCCACTTTTCTTTCCTTGGTAACGTGTCCTTGTATCCAACATGAAAAATTTCATGCCATTCCCAATTGCTTTTTCCCCACTTCACATTACCCCTCATTTCTTTCCTACTTCATGTGTGTCTTTGTATGAATTTCCTACACAAGAAAATTTCACTCTTTTGTCTTTTGCTTAGGTGGCATGTCATAAAAATTGAAGTCTCTCTTCCCTCATTTCACGGCACATTTTCTTTTCCTTCTTAATTATTATTGATTATCATTCTTGTCCATTTCTTCTCTCTTTCTCTTAGCTTTGGCGTGTGGGGATGCAGAAAATTCCGCACCTTTTCCCCTTTTATTTTTATAATGTGTGGGGCTTCCTTGTTGCACACACAAGCTCATTTCCTTCCACAAAATTCTGCACTAAGTGTACTTGCTAGTACACCTGCCTTTGCTTGCAAGTTACCTCTTCCCATTGTTTTTTTCCACCTTTCTTACTTCTCTTATTCTAACTCTCATTTAGCCTTCACGTCACCTTCCCTTCTTCTATTCTTGAATTTCCATTCTGCCAAATTGAAGAGGAAAAATGTTGCATCCTTTTATTTTTAACTAATCCCCTTTTTGTTTGCAATTTGGTAAATTCCTTTTCTTTCACATTTGCCCTCTCCCACAAGCAACTAACTTCACATGCTACATAAAATTTCTGCACCCCTTTTCCCTAGCCTATTTGGTCATGTGAGAAAGGAGGGAAGAATGCATTCTTGCATTGAAATTAAAGGCTACACCTTTTTGTCTTCTTTTCCTAACCATGTTTCCATACCTCACGTGTGTTCCCATGTGAACAATTCAATTTAAAATTCTACACCATTGTTTTAATTGTAGCATGCTTATAAAATTAATTCCCATTCTCCTTCCTTTTATCTTTTGGTCCCACTCAAGGCACAAGTATTGTCTTTCTTTTCTAGCGCACATGAAACTCCCACACACATATATATCTATTTTTGTGTTTCATCCTTCTTTCCTATCCATTTCATGTGGCTTGGAGTTTACATGCAATAAAATAGAATTTCACTCCCTTCTCTTATGTAGGATGCATGCATGGCACACACATGCATATATTTAAATTACTTCCCTTCCCATGCATGCTTAACCTTTCCCACTTGCATGCACACACACATATGCACACATTTTTTAAATGTTGCAACTTATCTTGCTTTTCTCTTGTCACTTAGGCTAGGTGACTCAAAAGGAGAAATAGAGAATTAAATTAAGCACGTAATTTAGCTAAAATGTAGAGGTAATTTAAAATCCAATATTTTACAATTTGAGAGCATAATTAATTTGAATACCAAAATCACACAAGCAATTACATCCAATTAATTAAAGAACATTAATTTAGGCTAATTAAATTATGGGGTGTTACAAAATGAGATGAATTATTAGATGGTAGTATGATTTGAGACATGAGGAAAGGTATTCTAAGAATGTTAAATTATAATGTAATTAATCTTACAAGTTACAAAGGATGGAAGAATATGGAATAATGAATAGGAAACACTTGAAATTTCACTCTTTATCATGGTGTGGCCGAATATATTCTTTAAGATTATCTAGAATGGTCAAAACATTATATTATTTGCAAAAGAATTATCAAGTGTCTCACAATAGCTATAGTCCAAAGGAAAATGACATGATGAATTATGATTTCTAATTGTATGTATAAGTGACCAAGCATTCACTAATGTTGTAAAAGTAGCCAAGAGTCCACATGGTGACCAAGTGTTCACCATATTTCATGAAAGTGGCCAAGAGTCCACAATGTGACCAAGTGTGCACCCTATTCATGAAAGTGCCCAAGAGTCCACAATATAACCAAGCATTCACAATCCTTCCAAAACTGGCCAAGTGTCCACATTGCTTATAGGGTGACCAAATGTGCTTCACTCTCTCAAATAAGGTGAGTCTTAAGAATGAAGAAAAATTATGGAAGTGATTCTTAATTATTGTAATTGATGGATTAAATGCTTGGGAAAATTAACAAGATAAAAAGCTAAGAATAATGTAACCACTTATCTGAACACGTTATACGAAGTTGGTAAGGTAAGATAAGAGGTGTTACATTAAGTTGGTATCAGAGTACAGTTACTTAAGATAGAAATGGGGTAGAATTCCTCAAGGAAGGGACTAGTTTAGGTTAGTTAGCTATACCTAGGGGGTAATTGAGCTGTAATTTGTTGTAACTTGAGGAATGAAGTATTAGTTTAGGAAGACAGAAGCTCCTGTTGGTGTTATATGTTATTTGCTTAATAATTTGTTATTAAGACTGATTACCTCAGTAATACTTGTTTTGTAGAGTAACAGTATGACACCAACAAGGAAAAGTGGATCACAGGCCCAAAACGCTAAGGTAGACTTGAATGAGATTATATAGACAATGAAGGGTATGGAAGAGGCCATGAGAGTTCAGGCTGTAACTTCCTCTCAGTAGGCTACAGTCACAACCGAACCACTATACCCGATCTAGACTGATCGGAGTGAGAATACTCATAATGAGGTTAAACAGATGAGAACACAAGCCAGTTAAGGTTGGATTGAATTCCAAAGAGACAGACCTCCTGTCTTTAATGGTGTGATGAATTCAAAGAAGGCTGAAGAATGGGTATAGAAGATGGAGGAGTTGTTTGATGTACTTGGAAGTGCTGAGCCACAAAAAGTCTCCTTTGCTCCATATTAGCTAGAAGGGGAAGCTAAATATTAGTGGAAGGGGATGAAGCAATTGATGGAGGTTTAGGGGACCCAGATCACTTGGGAGAATTTTAAGTATGCATTCTTGAAGAAGTATTTTCTCCAGAGTGAGAGAAATGCTAAGGAAGGTGAGTTCATGCAGATAAAATAGGGTGACAGACCATTTGAAAAGCATTTATCTAGGTTTGTAGAGTTATCAAACTTCTCTTCATATCTGAAGTGGAGACTAGACGGGGCATGGAAAGCCATGCACTTAGAGAACAGTCTATATCCAAAGCTGCATCATGACATGGCATCCTAAGAGATCAGGGATTACTTAACCTTGGTTAATAAATGCCGCATAGCCTCCAGGTCTCTAGCAGTACTAAAGAAGAGGAAGCAGGAATCTAGATTTTTCAAGAGAAAGAACCCATCTGGATTCAACAGGGGCTGAGACAGTAAGTTTTAGAGGAACTAAACAAGGAAGAGGCCAATGAATATTCCAATTTCTCAGAACAACTGTTCAAAATATGGGAGGAATCAAGGAGACAAATTGTGTCTGATGGGATAGAATGTGTGTTATAAATGCGAGAAGTTAGGAAATATTTCCATGACTTGTCCTACCCTGAAGAAATCAGAAGAGACCACAAGACCTGTTACCAAGGGAAGGGTGTATACCCTAAAAGGTAAAGAAGTAGCCCAGTTCGAAGATCTGATGAAAGGTACGTGTTTTATTAATGATATTCCTCTAATTGTATTATACGATACTGGCGCCACCTATTCATTTGTTTCATTAAACTGTGTTGAGAAATTGAAATTGCCAACAACCAGCCTACCTTATGAACTTTCCATAATATTACCTGTAACGCCCCTATCTAGTATTACCATTAATTCTGATATAAACAGATAGGTTTGGTACTTTATCTTTATCCATTATTTAATTAAATTCTGAGCAGTTAAACCATTGATTTATATTAAGCGGATTAGGTTCGGGATCTTTTGCTCAGATTAAATAAACTTACATGCACAACGAAATAAAAGAAATTCTATGCTACACTGCGAAATTTAAACTTTCATTCAATTCAATAAGTTTCATAATGTCCATTACATTATAGTAAACATGTATCAGGATATGTGAAGCACTCTTCTATAGAAGTTAGGAGACAACAATCCTGTCACTCAGGCTCCCTTTACAAAATTCCAAGATGGACTAGTCCTTCACCTATCCCTTCCCCTGTTCTTTCCTAAATACATCTCAGGACTGTTGCCAAAAGAATAATCCTAGCTCTATCCGGAGTATGTCTAGACTAGAACTAACACAAAAATAGGGGTTACAAAAATTTCTTAACCCAAAAAGAACTTGAACTCCCAGCCCAAACATGCATCTGCATCTAATACATATTAGCATATAATGAGAAACACAAGTTTCCCAATAGCTTAACAATTCAGTTTTAAAACAACTAATATGTATTAGGGTGCAAGCACTAAAATAGTATTTCTACATTCTTGGAATAAAATACAACATAATTCACAATATAACTGGCAAACAATTTGTGATTAATTAAAATTTTAATAGGATGAAAATAACATACTTGTAAATACTCATGCTGTGACTTACATTATCATAACAGTAACAATTTATTTAAGCTTATCCTTCTTAAGTTTTATGTGTACTTTAGTTGTGCACATTCGGACACTCGTGGACACTTGGCCAGCTTTAAAATTCTTTGTGCACACTTAGGCATATGTGGACACTTGGCCACCTTCCTAGGGTCATTGTGCACACTTGGGCACTATGTGGACACTTGGCCACCACCTAGGGTCATTGTGCACACTTGGGCACTATGTGGACACTTAGCCACCACCTAGGGTCACGGTGCACACTTGAGCACTAGGTGGGCACTTGGCCACCTTTGAAATTCTTTGTCAATTTTTCCAAGGAAAATTCTCTTTTTTTGCAAGTTTAATGCAAATACACATTTCTTATAGGAAATTACAATGTTTAACGAATAAATTCCTATTTCTCTTAGAAGTACTTTCTAAGTTCTATCTCTTACAAAATTCTAATAATTTCAATATTACTTTCCCTTTTCTTGGAAATTAATTTCCAATGTACATTTTATTTCTAAAAATTTTAGTAATTTCCACAAAATTTCTTCTTCTTGGAAATTAATTCCAATGTACATTTTCTTCCTAAAAACTCTAATAATTTCCATAGCAATTTCTTTTTCTTGGAAAATAACTTCCAATGTACAATTCCTTTCTACAATTCTAATAATTTCATAACAATTTCTTTCTATTGGAAATTAATTCCAAATGAACATATTCTTTCTAAGAACTCTAATAATTTCCATAATAATTTCTTTTTCTTGGAAAATAAATTCCAATGTACAATTTCTTTCTAAAAATTCTAATAAATTCCATAACAATTTCTTTCTCTTGGAAATTAATTTCAAATGTACATATTCTTTCTAGAAACTCTAATAATTTCCATGCTTTGAATCAAAGTCATAGTGCATAGCTTATAAAATTCCAAGAATGAATCTCATAGACTTAGCCTAGGGAGTTTTATTCATTTGGCAAATTCCATTTCCTTTCTTTTCGTTCTATACTTAATAAACTTAAAAGATTAGGGTTTCTTTCCTTTGTGGTCATCACAACTTCTAACCTTAATCTATAATCTAATAACATCCTCATGCTATTCCATCTATCAACAATTCAATAACCACACATGCTAGCCAACAACCATACATTTAAATCAAGAATGTAGAGACAACCTAAGTTCCATGGAAAGCTTGAATATAGACATTGGATTGCATAGCTAGAACATGGAACAAAAGTTTGAATTGAAAACCTACCTTGAAGGTGTGCTAGAGAAAATATTTGTAGCCCTTCCTTTGGTTTCCTTGGCTTCCCCTTTCAGTTCTTCTTTGCTTCCTCTTTCCTTGGTCTCTCAATTTTTCCCTTGATGTCTCACGTTCTCCCTTTCCTTTCTCTCTTTTTCTTTTCTTTCTCTTCTCTCCCCTATTTTCACATGTGGCTTATTGTATGCCTCAAGAGTCACTTTTCAACTCCCCTTTTGTTTCCTCCTCCATGTGTGTATGCAAGTATATTAAAGTACCTTTATATTTTCCAATTCTTCCTTCCCTTTTCCTTTCCCATTCAGCCGAACCATTTCCCATGTGCCTTCTCCCCTTTTTCCTTTCTTTTCTTCTCTCTTTGTTATTATTTTACTTTGTTATTTCATGTGTACATTGCATCCTAAGTGGTTTATGCATTTCTTCATTTAGTTTTGGTTTATTCTTGTTTATGCGATATATGGATGTCACTTCCTTTGCACTCCACCTTAGTCCCTTGCTTCATGCCATCTCTCACCTTAACACAAGGAATTTCGCTGCACCTTTTCCACTTAATTAAATTCTTTTTTTTTTGCTTGAAATTGCTCTTCCTTCCCTTGCACATTAGGTGCATCCCACAAGCAAAACAAATATGCACTCTTTGTATGTTTTCTTGCAAGCTTAGATTACCTATTTTCACAAGCAACCTACTTCCTATGTTGACTAAAAGTTTTTTGCACCCCTTCCTAGCTCATTCAATCATGATAGAGAAAAAGTGCTGCACCTTTTGTCTATTATTCCTAACCATAATCTCCTTCTCTACGTGTGTTCCATGTGCAACAAGCTAAATAAAATTCTGCACCTTTAAAATTCTTCATCCTTGCCATGTTCTCATGCCTCACATGTTCCCATATGCATATTTCACTTAGGAAAATTCTACACTTAATTGTTTTTTCTTGCTACCTTCATTTCTTGTTAATTAAATTCTCTTCATGCATATTTACACAATAAAATTCTGCACTTAATTGGCCTTGATTGCTGCCTTGGCATTTCTTTCCTTGCAAGTTTAGATTACCCACCTTCACAAGCAACTACTTTAGAGGCTTCATAAAAAAAAAAATTCTGCATCTTCACCTAATGGTTTTCGCCTAATTCACGTGTCCTCTAGTGTATGTCCCACAAAATTTTTGACCACTTTTCCCCTAGCCTATTCGGTCATGTGAGAGAGGAGGGAAGAATGCATTCTTGCTTAGGAATTAAGGGATGCACCCTTTTTGGCTTCTTTCCCTCCCTTGCGTGTGGTTCCATGTCACAATTCAATTAAAATTCTGCACTATTATTTTTATTTGTGGCGTGCTTATAAAATTAATTTCCCATCCCCCTTTGTGTTGTCCATTAGTCCCACACACAAGATACATGCAACTTCTTTCCTTCTTAGCTCACGTGCAACTTGGAGGCTTCATGCATGAAATTCAAATTCCCATTCTCTTCTTTCATGCAAGACACATGCAGGGCACACTCATGTATACAATTAATTAGTTGTATCTTGTTTTGCATCTCTCTTGGTACTTAGGCTAGGTAATAAAAAAGAGAATTTAAAGAATTAAATTTAAGCACTTAATTTTCATGCAAACTTACTTTTTAATATAATCATTTGGCCCATTAAATTGTGCAAGCAAGAAATTCATACTAATTCCTTAATGACACCATTAATTCCATCCATTTAATTAAAAATCATTAATTTAGGCTAATTAAATTATAGGGTGTTACAGTCCCTACTGATGAACATGTGTCTACTTCATTGATTTGTTTGAACTGTTCTATTGTGATTGAAAACAGAACCTTCATTGTAGACCTTATTTGTTTACCTATAATTGAACTAGATATCATCCTTGGTATGGATTAGCTCTCTTCTAATAATGTCATTTTGGAATGTTCAGCTAAATTTGTGATCTTTATAGACACTAAACCAGTAAATATGGGGATTGAGAGGAAAAATCAGAGAATGAGTTTCTTGTGTTCCTCAGAAGTGGAAAGTCAACAAAAGCTAGAAAACATTCCTATAGCCAATGAATTTCTTGATATATTTCCAAAAGAGATTACAAGTCTCCCAACAGAGAGAGAAATAGAGTTTTTCATAGAACTAATCCCTAGGGCAGGGCCAATTTCTATAGCACCTTATAGGATGTCCCTGATGGAATTAAATGAATTGAAGGTGCAAATAGAGGACCTCTTAGCAAAACAATTTATCAGACCCAATGTGTCATCATGGAGAGCACCTGTATTCTTTGTCAAAAAGAAGGATGGAAGCATGAGGATGTGTATAGACTATAGGCAGCTGAATAAGGTGACTGTGAAGAATAGATACCCTCTCCCTAGAATTAATGACCTGTTAGGCCAATTAAGAGGATCCACTATCTTTTCCAAAATTGACTTGAGATCAGGGTATCATCAAATCAGAGTTAGAAATGAGGACATACCTAAGACTTCCTTTAGGACTCAGTATAGGAATTATGAATTTCTTGTGATGCCCTTTGGCCTGACAAATGCTCTAGTTGTTTTTATGGATTACATGAAATGCATCTTTAGACTCTTCCTCGATCAGTTCATAGTAGTGTTTATTGATGACATATTAGTGTACTCTAAAAATAGACAGGAGCATGAACAACACCTCAGGATAGTGTTGGGAATTCTTACGGAGAAATAATTGTATGCTAAATTGGAAAAGTGTGAATTTTGGCTGAAAGAACTGAAATTCCTAGGGCATGTGATTTCTAAAGATAGAGTGTTAGTGGATCCTAGCAAAATAGAAGCAATAGTGAACTGGGAAAAACCCACAACTGTAACTGAAATTAAGAGTTTCTTAGGGTTAGTAGGATACTATAGATGGTTTATTCAGGGATTTTCGTAAATGGCAATGCCTATGACCAAACTAACCCAGAAAAAAGTTCCATTTGTGTGGGACACAAAATGCAAACAAAGGTTTCAAATGTTGAAGGAGAAATTGACCACTACAACTATTTTGGTTATCCCGGACCCTTTGGAAAAATTTGAATTATACTGTGATGCATCTAAGAAAGGATTAGGATGTGTCCTGATGCAAGGAGGGAGAGTAGTGGCCTATTCTTCTAGGTAGTTAAGACCTCGTGAGAGAAACTATCCTACCCATGACCTAAAGTTGGCAGCCATAGTATTTGCCTTGAAGATTTGGAGACATTATCTCTATGGGTTTAGATTTGAGGTATTTAGTGACCATAAAAGCCTCAAGTACCTCTTTGATCAGAGAGAATTGAATATGAGGCAGAGGAGATGGATGGAATTCATTAAGGATGACTTTGAATTGAAGTACCATCCAGGTAAGGCAAACATTGTGGCAGATGCATTAAGTAAGAAGTCTCTCCATGTAGCTCAACTGATGGTAAGTGAAATGGGCTTAATAGAGAAATTTAGGAACATGAGTTTGTCTACTCTGGTGTTACCTAATAAAATCTGCTTGAGTGAATTAAGAATTGAGAACACTCTTAGCACTCAAATCTTAGAAGCTCAGAAGGGTGATAAATTCCTAGAGTCTTTAAAGGATTCAAAGGAGTTTATAAGGGAGGCTGATGGAATGGTAACTTTCCAGAATAGAATTTATGCTCCTAAGGCAGGTGAACTGAGGGATAAGATATTAGAGGAAGCTCACCAAAGTAAATACACTATTCAACCTAGAGCCACTAAGATGTATCAAGATCTTAAGGGAAGGTTTTGGTGGCCAGGTATGAAGAAAAATATAGCAGA
The DNA here is from genome assembly GCA_031216115.1 of Senna siamea. Lineage (NCBI taxonomy): Eukaryota > Viridiplantae > Streptophyta > Magnoliopsida > Fabales > Fabaceae > Senna > Senna siamea. Next base: position 28,832,626 of record CM062361.1, on the reverse strand, counting down.
ACATGTAGCCAAATTTCTAGTGTGATAACAGGTTAAAATTGAACATCAGAAACCTGCAGGGTTATTACAACCCCTAGACATTCCTGAGTGGAAATGGGACAAAATTTCAATGGATTTTGTGGTAGGTTTACCTAGAACCCAATTAGGAATGATACTATTTGGGTAATAGTGGATAGATTAACTAAGGCTGCTTATTTCCTATCCATTAAGATTAACTACTCCTTGGATAAATTAGCACAGCTATATATTCAGGAGATAGTGAGATTTCATGGTGTACCCATTTGTATCATCTTAGATAGGGATCCCAGATTTACCTCTAGATTTTGGAAAGCTCTACAGGAAGCCTTTGGGACTAGATTGAATTTCAGTACAACATATCATCCTTAAACAGATGGACAAATAGAGAGAACAATTCAGACCTTAGAGGACATGCTTAGCGCTTGTGTTTTAGAGTATAAAGGAAACTGGGATAGGAGTCTGCCATTGATTGAATTTTCTTACAACAATAGTTTCCACTCTAGCATAGGTATGACACCTTATGAAGCCTTATATGGGAGGAGGTGTAGGTCCCCATATGTTGGTATAAAGTGAGTGAGAGGCAACTGTTAGGACCTCAGTTAGTGCAACAGACAACAGATCAAATTAAAATGATCAGAGAGAAAATGGTGAAGGCTCAGGACAGAAAAAAGAGCTATGTTGACAAAGAAGAAGACCCCTAGTGTTTGAGGAAGGAAACCATGTTTTTTTGAAAGTATTCCCGACTACTGGTATTTGTAAAGCTATAAAGTCTAGAAAGCTAAGTCCTAGATACATTGGACCTTTCCAAATATTAAAGAGAGTAGGTCCATCAACATACCAGATAGCCTTACCACCACACTTGTCAAACCTTCATAGTGTTTTCCATGTATCCCAGCTCATAAAATACATACCTGAACCTTCACATATACTTGACACTAGTACTCTACAATTAAAGGATAATCTAACATATCAGCCAAAGTCTTTACAAATTATCTGTACCAAGGTCAAGACCCTAAGGAATAAAACCATTCCCCTGGTGAAGATCTTGTGGGATTGAACATCACTACAAGAAGCCACCTGGAATAGAGAGGAGGACATGAGAAGAAATCATCCCGAATTATTTACATAAGGTATGTATAAATTTCAAGGATGAAATTATTTACAAGGAGGGGAGAAATTTAACACCCCATTCTTATGGCTATTTCTATGTCATGTTTTCTTAATTAATTAGATGACTTGGTCATAAAATATGATTAAATTTCTTTAGTGATGTAATGTAGAATAAATGTCACAAGGGAAAGAATGGACCTAGGTATTAAGTAGCATGAAATGTTCATAAAAAGGAAACATGTGAAAATTTAGGTGCTTAATTTAGTTCTTACTTTTCTTCCTTTCGTCTAGCCTAATTGCCAAAGGAAAAAGCTAAATTAAATATATATATGCATGCAAGGTAATGACTCTTAAAAGGAGCTTGTCAATTGGTGAAGAAGAGAACGTGACATGTAAGTAGAAAAAGGGAGTTTGACTACTTATTCTCCACCTTGAACTGTGAAACAAATGGAAAATAGGAAGAAGCATGTGAATTTCATATAACCACACAGTAATAGAAATTGAGAAGGGAGAAAGAGAGAGAGACGTGTGGCATTAAACTTTCTTCTTTTCTTTCCTTTAGCCTTTAATCTCAAGTGATCGAGTGGTTTTTCCAAATCAAATAAAATAAAAAAAAGAAAAGTATTTAAATCTATATGTGTGACAAGCTTGTTGTCTCCTTACTCCTTATGGATAGGTACTTCATATATCCTGGTATATGTATACCAAATGATGTATCAAACAGTCATTATATATGATATGAATTTTCATAAATTCCACTGTGATGTATGAGATTTTATTTCCGTTGTGCAAAAGTATATTTATCTGAGCAAAAGGACCCAAACCTAATTATACATTAAATTATTGATGAATTTAATGCTCAGGAAAATTAACAAGATAAAAAGATAAGAATAATGTAACCACTTATCTGATCATGTTATATGGAATTGTTAAGGTAAGATATAGGGTGTTCCACCTATAGACATGAATAAAAAGGGTTTTGAAAAGAATAGAATGTAGAATTATTTTTTGTATTCGTACAGTGGTACATATCAATTGTTTGAAAGAAAATTGTTTGTTTAGCCATTGGGAAATTATTTCTCACTATTGTACTAATATGTATTAGATGCCTAAATACTGCCTTATTATAGAGATCGAAGTGACCATGGTAGAAGTTCCTTTCTTAGTAACTTTTACAATATTGAAGGATATTTATATTATGTCTATAATAGAAATTCTCACTGAATGATATGTAGACTTAGTCAACAGATATAGATATGTACATTTAGCCCTTTTATTTTGGTCCTAATTCTATATGTTCTTTTTGGGCTAGAATTGAGACTACCATTTTTTGAACATATATAAAAGGGAGAAGGGAACATACTTGAGATATGATATGTGAAGGACCTATCCATTAGTAGTATTTTGAAAAGGAGTTTGAGTGACAAGCTTGTTGTCTACTTACTCCTTATGAATGGGTACTTCATATATCCTAAACTATGTATCAGATAGTTTATATATATGATATGAAAAGCTTCTATGAATTCTGCTGTGATGTATGAAATTTTATTTCCACTGTGCTAAAGTATGTTTACCTGAGCAAAAGAACCTAAACCTAATCAAATAATAATTAATGATGGATTTATATGCCCGGATCAATTAATGAGACAAAAAGATAAAGAATAATGTAACGACTTATCTTATTACATTTTATGACATTGTTAAGCCAAGGAAAGGGGTGTTACACCTTTTATGCCAAATTGACCATTTTACCCTCCATTTGTCTTCATAATTTTGAAAAGTGTAGGGAGGTGGCCTTCATGAAAATTGCCATGAAGTTTCTAGGTGAAATGACTATTTTACCCTTAAGGTAAAAAATTTCCTTTTTATCCTTGGGTGAAATTACCATTTTGCCCTTAGGTAAAAATCACCATTTTTCCCTTAGGATATTTTTCAAAGGTAATCATGGCTTCCAGATATTTTTTCCCAGATATTTTTCCAAAGTAATCATTACTTTTTCGATATTTTTAAACATCATCATTGCACCTTAGATATTTTCTAGAGTCATGATTACACTTAGATATTTTTAGGAACTTTTCTCTTTTCACTTTAGTCCTTCCACTTTTCTTTCAATTTAGTTCCTCTCCACTTTAAGAAAACCTAAGGCAATTTAAACATGGACATTTAGGTATGAAATTTCTAAATTTAAGAATTTATAACATACCTGAGGATATGAAAAGTGGATATTACAATTTCTCCCTCCTTTTAAATATTTTCATCCTTAAAATTGATGTATATTTACATTAAAATTTAAGGGTAATTCTCCTTCATATCTTCTTCCTTTTCCCATGTAGCCTCCTAAGGTAATGTCTGATCCCATAATACCTTAACTAAGGGAAAGTCTTGTTCCTTAATTGCTTGACCTTAGTACCAATGATTTGCAAAGGCTTAGGTTGATAGGTTAAATTGTCCTTCAACTGCGCTATACTGGCATCAAGAATATGTGAAGGATTTGGGATATACTTTCTGAGTTGAGACATATGGAAAACATTATGAAGGTTAGACAAGGAGGGTGGTAAGGCTATTTGGTAGGTAGATAGCCTAACCCTTTTTAAAACTTGGAATGGTTCGATGTATGAAGGACTCAACTTTTTGGACATTATAGCCCTACCAATACTAGTAATCAAAGAGACTTTGAGGAATCCATGGGCCTTTGCCATCTTTGCCTTAATCATCTTGATTTGATCAGTCATTTGCTATACCAGTTCAGGCCCTAACAGTTGTCTCTCCCCTACTTCAAATAGCATAAAGGTGATCTACACCATCTCCCATATAAAGCTTCATAGGGTGCCATCCTTTTGTTGGAATGAAAACTATTATTATAAGAAAATTCCACTAATAGTAAATTCCTATCCCAGTTTCCCTTTTGTTCCAAAACACAAACCCTAAGCATATATTTTAGGTTTTTAGGTTTTGAATAGTTCTCTTAATCTGCCCATCAGTTTGTAGATGATAAGCAAGACTGAAATTAAGTCTATTACCGAAGGATTCTTGTAGTACCCTCCAAAACCTAGAAGTAAACATATGGTCTCGCTCTCATACAATGTTGGTAGGAACTCAATTGAGTCTTAATATCTCTTGTATATACAATTTGACCAACCTATCTAATAAAAAATTTATTTTAATTGTTAGGAAATATGCAAATTTAGTCAATCTATCTACTATGACCAAAATTGCATCATTTACTGTAACACCCATTTTTTTTCTTTTCATTTCTAGATTATTGATTCCCTAATTATTTGAATAATTTTGCCATAATTGTGATGAAAATGCTTTGGTAATGTAAGGTTTAGAATAAATGTTAAAAGTGAAAGAATGGACATAGACATTAAGTAGCATCAATTTTTCATAAAAAGAGAAAAGGAGGTTTTAATAAAGTCACATTGGTTTTCTTACCTTAGCTGAGAAGATGGGTGAAAGTAAAAAGGAAACATGTATAATTTTGTCCCTTTTTCCTTCTTGTCTAGCCGAATTAACATGTGAGTGGGGTGGAAAATTAAATTTGTATTTTAATCACAAATATTCCTCCATTCAATGAAGAAGTGAGAGAGAGAATTAGAAAGTGAAGTTAATTAACATTAACACATTCCCTCCTTGTCACGAAGAAGCTTGCAAGAGAGAAATGGTAATTAGTTGAAAGAATATGATTTTGATTTTTGAGGAAGGAAAGGAGAATGAAAGAGATGTGTTAGACTTGTTTTCTTCTCTTTTTCTTTCATTTCTTAATATTAATTGTACCAAGAAGACAAATGAGAAGAATACATTCGGTGGAAGCTATATAGAAAGGGAATTGACTTTGCAATTTAAGAATTTCAATTGCTTCTCTTTTGTCTTACCTTGATCGAGCATGTAAGAGTGAATGGAGAGGAGATTTCATAATGATTAACTAAAGGAGAAAAAGCCATTCGGTTAAGAGGTGGGAGAGAGAAAGGGAGACGTGTTCCAATGGCCTTCTTTTTCTTCTCTTTCATTTTTTATTTTAGCATAACCGAGAGATGAAATGAAGGAGTTGCAAGATATGGATTTTATTCCAATAACTCGGTTATGAAGTGGTCATGAAGCAAGTAAAGTGCTTGACTTCTTTCTTTCCTTTTGTTCCTTTTGGTTTAGCCGAATAGTCAAAAGGAGGAATGGATTTAAAAATATATATATGCATATGGTGAGAGGAAGAAAAGCTTGGAATTTATTCAAAAAAACTAGGCATTCGGTGACATCAAATGAGAGTAGAAAATAAAGCTTAGAAGGAAGAAAAATAACTTGGAGAAGAAGGAAGAAAGGAGTTCAGCTGAAAGGGAAAGAAGCAAGGGACTAAGATAAATTCAAGGAAAACATCAAGGCATTTTCACTTTTCTTGCATTGTTAAGGTAGCTTAACATTTCTATGGTTTTTTTTCCATGATTTATGGTATGTTTATAATGATTTGAAACTTTCATGAAACATAAACATTTTATCTTTACATTCCTTAAGATACAAACCTTCCTTTTGCTAAGCTTGTATAATGATTTAGTCGTGTTTGTTGATGTGATGATGTGGATGTTCTTAATTCCATGGGAGAATGGTTGTTGTAAAAGTTTCAGCATACATCATGAAAAATCCTAGGATGAGAAAGTGTTGAAATTTCATATTCTTGAATGATCAATATATGTTTTATGTCAGAAACATTTAAAGAAAGCATGCTAGCTAGATTTTAGTTTGAAATCATGCTATTAAAATTTTTACCTACCTAATCCAAGAACATCCCATTTTGACATATAGAATGGCTTGCTGAAATATGTGTGGGGAGAAATTCTATTTCAATTTTGGTAAAAGAAGAGGGAAAATAATGGCAAATAGATGTGTGGTAATGTGTATATTCTTTTTCATATGATAAATTCTCTTGTTATTATCCTTGAGATATAAGAATGATAAAATGTGTACAACCATAAAGTTAGCATGCAAAATGAGCTAAGAAAATAAGTAAAAGAAAATGGCTAATGGTATGGTTACCTAATTTGAATGGAGAGAAAGTACCAGAATAATTTAACACATGGTATCATTAGGTTTGAAATGTAGAAAGGATGGAAGAATGTGAAAGTTTAACATGAAAAGCCTTAGATTTCATTCCTTTCTCATGATGACCGAAAGCAATCACTCATTTTATTCTTGGTAGCCAAATCCATATGCTAATTGTAAATGATTTATAATGTGTCTCACAATGGCTAAAGTCAAGGGAAATTGGAAGAGTGATAGTAAGATGAATTGTGGTTGCTATTTTTATGTACGTGTGCCATTAATGTTCTTATGTTGAAATTTTATGAAATTATGGACGGCTAGTCTAAAATCACAAATAAAGAGGTATTTGCAACACAATCTTTTCTAGAAGTGGCCAAGAGTCCATAATGTGACCAAGTGTTCACAATTCTTAACAAAAGTGGCCAAGAGTCCACAATGTGACCAAGTGTTCACAATTCTCAATAAAGGTGGCCAAGTGTCCACATTCCTTGAAGTATGACCAAAGTGTTTCCCTCTTTAAGACAAGGTAAGTTTTATGAATGAAAGGAGAAGACAATCATCCATTAATTTGGTTTCTATATGTATGTCTTGATATCAATTTCAAAGAGATTCTTTATATGCTTTCTATCAAATTATGTTATGTGTAATATGAGAAAAATCCATTGTTGTCATATTGACACACACCAATAAATTATACAATGCTAGCCAATGTGCATATATGAAAGAGATTAGGTATTAAATGATTGGAATGTAGATAAAATTGTTTTCTGTGCTTGCACAATGGTATGTGTCAATAAGTTTTAAAATGTTGAATTGTTAAGCTACTGAGAAACATGTGTTCTCATTTATGTGCTGATATGTATCACATGTAGAGGTATAATATTTCCATAGAGATTGAAGTGGCATGGGTGGAGGTTTCTTTCCTTAGAAGTATTTTGCACCATAAGGGTTTGAGTGACAGACTTGTTGTCTCCCTACCCTTATGAAAAGTTTCTTTGCGAATTCTCTGTTATATTAAATGACGTAATACTTGGGAAAGGATATATGATACTTTATGAATTTATCTCAAAATGTATTACATTTTATTTTCACTGTACTTATAAGTTATGATATGAGCAGAATAACCTGAACCAAATCAATTTTAATAATATGGCGATGGTATAATTGCTTAGATGTTATTAATGAATAATTAAGGTTAAGAATAATGTATCGACCTCATCTGTTTATATCTGAGATGCTATAGTATTAGATAAGGGCATTACATTTACTATGGTTGAGACAACACATATACACAGACCAAAATCATGCAAATTCCTTCTATGGTGCCTTGGTAAGCTCTCGGGCAAGGCAAAAAGAGAAGGAAAGTAAAGGAATTTCAAACCATTTCTTACCTTATTCCCATTTTCATCAACATAAAAGCATGAAAACATCATTTTCCTTCTATATCCATGCTAACCATGACCTTAAACAATCATTCCAAACAAGAAGGTTTGTCATGAAGTATAGGGAGCTAAACCATAACTTTCAATAACTCATTCAAACAACCATTCTAGCAATCACAAACACATCCATACAACCTTAATAGCAAAACCCAATAGATTTTAAAGCATAAAATAATGTAGAGTGAGAAACCCTTACTATTCATGGAAGCCATGAAATTGTTCAATCATTCAAATAAAGCTATAAAACATGAAGTAGAAGGGTTAGGATTGTTTAGCTACCTTTAATTCGCAAAAAATTTCATTTTTGCTTGTCTTTTTCTTCACTTTTTCTTTTCTTGTTCTTCTTCTCCTCCTCTCGGCTTCCTCTTCTCCCTTTTCTTTCTGTCACTTTCTTTGCCTTTCATGAAAGAGACACGACTATTTAGTTTTAGGAGAAAAATAACCATTTTGCCCTTTATGCCAAAATGACCATTTTACCCTTCATTTTTCTTCATAATTTCAAAAAGTGTAGGGAGGTGGCCTTCAAGAAAATTTTCATGAAGTTTCTAGGTGAAATGAATATTTTACCCTTAGGTGAAATTACCATTTTACCCATTGGTAAAAATCACCATTTTGCCATTAGGATATTTTCCTAGGCTAATCATGGCTTTCAAATATTTTTTCCCAGATATTTTTTCAAAGTAATCATTACTTTTCAGATATTTTTAAACGTCAATATTGCACTTTAGATATTTTTGTAATGCCATGATTACACTTAGATATTTTTAGGAACTTTTCTCTTTTCAATTTAGTCCTTCCACTTTTCTTTCAATTTAGTCCCTCTTCACTTTAAGAAAACCTAGGACAATTTAAACTTGTATATTTAGGTATGAAATTTCTAAATTTAAGAATCTATAACATACCTGATGATATGAAAAGTGGATATTATAGTCTGTAGTTTGCTGTACCAACTCTGGTCTGAGCAATTGTCTTTCCCTTACCTCAAACTGACACAGAGGTGATCTGTGTAATGCCCCTATCTAGTATTACAATTCCTTTGATGTAAACAGATAAGTTTGGTACATTATTCTTATCCTTTTATTATTAAAGTCTGAGCATCTATACCATTAAATTTTATTCTAGTGGATTAGGTTAAGGTTCTTTCGCTCAGATAACCATAAATTATGCACAACAGAAATTAAAAATTCATACATCATAGCAGAAATAAAAAACTTACAAATAATCATTGTACAATAATGAATGTCCATTACATCCTTCAGAGAATATATTCCAGGATATATCAAGTACCCATCTACAAGGAGTTAGGAGACAACAATCCTATCACTCAAACTCCTTTTACAAATACAGGGCGAACAGGTCCTTCACATATCCTTTCCCTAGTAATTCCCCGTATCCTTTTCATGTACATAGCCAAAATAATCGTCCTAATCGTAACTCAGAATATCTATAGAATCAGGACCCCAAAATAAGAAATTACAAAATGTTTTCAACAAAAAGGGGTCCCATCTTCCCTGGTATTGCTAAGCATCTATATCTGAAACATATTAGCATACAAATGAGAAACACAAGTTTCCAATAGCTTAACAATTCAGGGTTTAAAAAAAATCTAATAATATGTACCAGGGTACAAGCACCAAAACATTTACATCTACATTCTTGGTATTTAAAAATAGCCTTAATCGTAAATATAAATTAGCAAGAATTACATGATCAATTTAGATGTCGATGTGGTAAAAGTAGAAATCCTTGTTCAAGTAAACCATGTTTTCATGGAATTATGCATGTTATCACGAAATTAAACAAAAATCACTTATGCATTCAATTATTAAAACTTACCATTATACATTAATTGTGCACACTTAGGCACTATATGGACACTTGGCCACCTTTATAAAATCATCGTGAACATTAGGTCACAGGTATGGAGCACCTTTGGCCACACCTTACTAGGTTACATGTGTGGAGCACCTTTGGCCACACCTTACTAGGTTACATGTGTGGAGCACCTTTGGCCACACCTTACTAGGTTACATGTGTGGAGCACCTTTGGCCACACCTTATGAATCGTGGACACTTGGCCATCTGTATGAAATCATCGTAAGCCCTAGGTCACAGGTATGGAGCACTTTAGGCCACACCTCATGAATCATGGACACTTGGCCACTTGTATAAAATTATCGTGAACACTAAGTCATGGGTATGGAGGACCTTTGACCACACCTCACTAGGCCACATGTGTGGAACACCTTTGGCCACACCTCATAAATCATGGACACTTGGCCACTTGTATAAAATTATTGTGAATACTAGATCACGAGTATGGAGCACCTTCGATCACACCTTACTACGCCACATGTGTATAGCACCTTTGGCCACACCTCATGAATCATGGACACTTGGCCACCTATATAAAATCATCATGAACACTAGGTTATGGGTATGGAGCACCTTCAGCCACACCTCATTAGGTCACACTAAATGGCACTATGCATTAAAGTTCTTATAGCGTCTTATTACATTTAAATTAGGCAATCATGACATTGACAATTTATTTTATTTTTATCATTTTGCTATCTCGTGCATTTGGCCTCTGTAAGGCACATTGTCATGCACTCATTATTGCCATGGTACTTCGGCCACCATAAAATAAAATAATCAAATCTAGGACTTTTCATGATACATTGCCATATTTTCTTTTCTTCTTTTAGTCTAAACCGAATTAACATCTCTCTTACACAATTTCAATTAAAAGATTTCCTACCTTGCTAAGGCCATTTCAAATTTGGCAAAATAACTAGGAGAATGTCAAATTTTCATCGCATGCTAATTAGGCTTCTTTTTTCTATTATGATATCCATAACTTAGCATATTTATTAATCTTACAAGGATACAATTTTCCCATGTTATCTTGGGTTAAAGCTTTCTTTTATACATGTTACATTTACCAAAAATAATTCTATCATGGAATCTCAACATCTACTCCTATACAAAGAGACATTATCCATGCAACACATGCTATTTCAATAATCTCTTGTTCTATTTTTTTTGAAAAAAACAATAATATTAATTTTAACACATCAACAACCACATTTCTTTATCATGCAAGTTTAGCTAAGTGACATTCATATTTCAAGAATGTAAATGAGTACTCAAGCTCCATGAAACCTTGGAAAGAATTATAATACATGTACCCTAAATCATGGAATAACATTAATGAATTGCTAACCTATCGCAATGGTGAACTAAAGGGAGTGTCCTAGCTCTTCCTTTGAATTTTTCCCTTGTTCCTTAGCTTCTTTGTCCCTTTCTTGTCTTCGGTTAGCTTAGCCCTCCTTCCTCATAACTTTTCTTTGTGCTCTCAAAACTCATGCTCCTCCTTTCCTTTTTGGGGTACCCGTCCGTGTGTGTATATTTTCCAAGGTGTGATGTGCTTCCTTACCGTGTGTGTGTGCTTGCAAGTATATTAAAATGGAAACTTCAATTTTATTTCCTCTTTTCTATTGACCAATGGCTCATGGAATGTTGCACTTATCCTCCTTAATTATTATTGTTATTAACAATATTGTCTAATGGCCTCACGTGTGACCTTTAGTGTAGCTTTCCTTGCTTGCAATCTTTGGTTTACTTCTTCCCAAATTCACACTGCATCTTTCCTCCCCTTTCTCCTTTTTTTTTGTAATCTTGTGTTTTACTCAATATGCATTAGTCACGTGTACTTTTAAGTACCATTTGCTTCCCTTACACTCTTCCCTTATCCACTTGCTCACGCCAATAAAGGGAAAAAATGCAGCTAGCCCTCTCTCGTTATATTTCTATTTGGCCAAGTTAAAGGAGGGATGCCACCTTCATTTTTTCTTATCATTATCCCCTAGTTTCACGTGGATTGGGTTCAGCCCTATTTCTCTTGCACATCATGGTTTAGTCACTCATGCATGTCAATGGAAGGGAGGGAAAGAGATGGCTTCACCGTATATACACACATATAAATATTATTTAAATTAAGTTTGCACTCTCTCTTCTCTCTTTTTCCTAATTAATCCTAGCTATATATGCATATATATATTTATTGGAGGCTAAATTCTTTCCTTTTTCTAACCGTGTGGTCGTATATGTCTATAAAAAACCACACCCTTCTTCTTTTACACGTGATGCTTACTATTTTCCTTCATTTATTGGAGTAATTTCTGCACTCCTTGCTTAAGGTGGCGTGTCCCATTTTTCCCCCATCTTTAATTATTGTTGTTTAGTTCTCATAATTGTACTTATAAGTACAATTTTGCATTTCCTTACATTTTTGGTTAGCCACTCGAACACGCTAGAGGGAAGAAAGAAGGAAGTCACATTTTTATTCTTCCCTTTCATTATTCCTATTTGATCATGGCTACACGTGTGCTCTTAGCAACCTTCATATTGCTTCCTCTCTGTGACTTCACTCAGTCACGTTTGAAGGGAGGAAGGAAGGAAATCCATGCCATCTTCACCCTTACATGTATAAGGCGTCTCTCAAGCAACCATGCTTCTCATGTTAAGCCTTATGTATGTTTAATTTAAATCAATGCTGCACCTTGTATGGCTCAAGCAAGCTATTCCCTTTTCTATTCTTAATTTTATCTCCCCACTACCACGTATGCATGCAGATTTCTTCACAAGACTCTTACGTGCTCTCTCAAACACTCACATGTTTTCCTTTCCTAGCCATGTGGGTGTTAAATAAATTTTGCACTTTTTGTTTCTGCTTACTCCCAAATACATGTGTGTATTTATGTGTATATTTAATTGTTATACATTTGCCCTACACACACACACACCTACTCATCTCTCCCCTCTTTTCCTCTTGGCCGTGTAGTGATATATATATACATAAAAACTCACATCCTTCATCAACTCCATGTGCATATATTTAATTGCCATACACTTCTCTTCTTGGAAATTTGGCTACTAACAAGGAACATTAATCAAGCTCTTCAATTTTTGGCAATGTTATCTTAGCACCTTTATTCTAATCATTAAATGACACAAGCAATTTACCACACTTTATGGTAATTTATATAATTAATTAAGAAAAAAAATTTTAATATGAAAGAACATGGGGTGTTACAATCTGCACTTCCTTCTATACAAAGATTCATAAGGTGCCATCCCTTGCTAGAATGGAAACTGTTATTGTATGAGAATTCTATCAATGCTAAGCTTTGGTCCCAACTCCCCTTATGCTTCAAGGCACATGACCTAAGCATATCCTATAAAGTTTGAATAGTCATTTTCATTCATCCATCCGTTTGAGGATGATAAGCGGTACTCAAGCTTAACCTAATACCAAAAGCTTCTTGAAAGGCTCTCAAAAATCTAGAGGTGAATCTCGTGTAACATCCGCTCCTAATATGATAAAGAGATGTCTGTTATTTGCAAATTAAATGTCTGTGTATGTTGCATTAGTTACATATTGTTGCATTGATGTAGGGACTTAGTTGCGAGAAATGAAAGTTTAACTAAAGTGTAACTGCGGACCAAATTGAAAAGGGAAAAAGTATTAAGGTTAAGGATGTAAAATAACTCAAGGACCAACATGTAATAAACTAAACTACACTAAAACCCCAGATGAACCCTAAACACCCTCACATCACTCAAGCTTTAGCAAACTTAGAGAGAGAAAGGGAAGGACAAGTAGAGAGAAAAGGTGGCTTAGGGCAAGGGAGTAGGGCATTTGGCTTGAAGCTAGGGAAGTGTCCTACAGCTAGAAAGGCACCATTTAAACATCATATACACATCCAGCTGTAAGAAAATCGCAAGTAGCAACTCAAACTAACCCCATTTTCTGAAAAGTTTATTTTTTGTTGAGAAATACTATTTATGAATGATTTGAACTATGTTTGGGGTTTAAACCTACATTCTATATGTTTTTCTACTTTTATAGGTGCTGCTTGCTAAAATGTTGTGCTTTTTTAGCTTGTAAATGTTTGGAAGGATTGGGTTGTTGTTCATCTAGTAGAATATGCTAGTTTTCCTTGGATGCATAATGTTTGAGCATAATAATGAGGAATGTTTAGAGAAAAGTGAGGTTTTTGGCATGGAAACTAAGCTCATGTTTTTAAACTCAAAATGGACTAAAATCTGGGCTAGGTAATCATGAAACAGTACTTTTAAAGCTGGCATAGGACATAACAATAGACTGATAGCATGTAGCAGCCGACTATCATGTTCCTGAGAAACCCAAAAACGTATACTTAGATGTAATAGCTAATTGGTAGCCTTATCAGTTGACTGTTGGGTCTGAGTTTTCTACATAGCAATCAGTTGATAATCTTAGCAACTGACTGCTGTGTTTTTTGTTTTGCACAGGAAGTATTCCAGAGAGCCATTAGTCGACTGCTAGCCTTCCATCACTTGATTGGTAGCCTACTATTTTGCAAACTAAGGATTCTTGTGAGCGATTAGCCGATTGCTAGCCTTCCTTCAGTTAATTAATAGCCCTCTACCATGAGAAATATGATTTTTATTAAAGATTGAGACCAGTAATCCTCCATACCACCTTGTTTAAGGCTCATAATGTAACCATACCAGGAAACTACATACTTTTGGGTAATGTGCAAAGGATAAGGTCTCATGTCACTTGGATGAAAGGATGCTTGTGATAGTGACACAAAAGGGAGTGAAAAAACATCAAAAAGGAAAGAGTGAAGTATTCTAAGCACATGTATTAATGGTAGATAGGCTCATGATTGAGTGATCGATTATCGGTATAGGACGACCAATGGGCATTCCATGGTTGTGCCATAAATAGAGATGGTCAAACATTCATTTGAGCATCGATGATTTTGAAAACACCATGATGGTTGTGAACTCTATGTTAGTGTCATCTTCCAAAGGCCAATTAAGAAGTACATACTTAGGGTTAAGCATAACCATGAGTATGAGTTGAATCACCCTAATATATATGTTAGAGAATAGCGTACCAAGAGTGCGATCCACTAGTAAGGGGTAATGACGCCATAGCCTCATGATCTACGAAAGCATAAAGGATAGGACCTGTACAGAGGATGTACAACAATCCCATGAATTATTGAGATTGTACGTTGGATTTGGCTACGGAATGCCTCAGTAGTACTAAGCAGTAGAGTTACTATAGTGGTGCAGTTAATCACTAGGATAATTCATTCATGTATGTAGTGGTACATGGAGTTATTGCTAGGTGACACTCCCACTAACTTGTATGTTATGATTGATTTCTCTTGCTCATAGTTACAATCCAAAGGCATTTTTATTACCCTAAGAAAATGTTTTGTGATGAAAATGATGCTAAATGAACACCCCATGTTATAAAGTTAATATGTTTTATATGTACATGTATAAATATGAGCACATAACATGATTGTATGATACATGCACTGCATCCCAATAGTTTGTACTATACTTTTACAATGAGAAAGAATGTAGAGATTTTTGAATAAGTACAGTGGTATAGGTCAGTGAATTTCAAACAGGTTGCATTGCTATTGAGATTCATTTCTCACCCTAGTGCTGGCGTGTACCAGATGTGTAGGTCCTTAGCTGGAGATGAAGGTAACCAAAAGTGAGGTACCCTTCTATAGGGGACAATAAATGTTTATTTTGGATAGTATAGGCATATAATTATTTTGTACTAGCCTTTATGATTTTAAGGAATAGCTAACGAGGATTAACCCTTGTATAGCCTATATTTACCTAAATGTATATGGATTAACTATCAACTATCTATAGGTCATTTGATGGGGTTATGAGTGCTAGGGATGTTACCTCCATGCCCAATAGTTATTTACTGATATTTAACAAATTAAGTATGCATGTTTGTGTATAGTTATTTAGAGTAAACTATATCTATATTTCGCTATGACACTTGAGTGAGAACTTTAGTGTAGAACCTGACCTAAACAACATTCAATTAATCACCATGGTAAAAATTTTAATTAGACTTGGGTAGAGGTACTAGTAACACACCTTACTTATGATATTTTTACATTATACCTACTTAATCAATATAAAAGGAACCATAGGCTAAGGGGATGTTACAGGCGTTACACCTCGAGTCTCTATTTGAGACAACACTAGTAGGCATCCCATGAAGTCTCACTATCTCCTGAATATACAAACGGGCTAATTTGTCCAAGGAGAAATTGATCTTAATGGGTAGGAAATGTGCAGACTTAGTCAATTGGTTAACTATCACCCAAATAGCATCATTTCCTGACTAGGTCTTGGGTAAACCTATGAAAAAGTCTATAGAAATCTTATCCCCTTTTCACTTAGGGATATTGAGAGGTTGTAATAATCTAGCTGGTTTTTAATGTTCAATCTTCACCTACTGACACACAGAGCATTTAGCAACATACTTAGCAATGTGCTTTTTCATTCTTAGCCCCTTAAATCTTCCCTTCAAATCTTGATACATCTTAGTGGCACTAGGATGAATAGCATAGTCACTCTTATAGGCTTCCTCTAAGATTTTCTCCCTCAACTCTCCTAGACTCAAGACATAAATCCTATCCTAGAAGGTCATTATCCCTTCAGCCTCTTTATGGAATTCCTTTGGGTCCTTTAAGGACTTTAAAATTCATCCTCCTTTTGGGCTTCTAGTATATGAGTTCTAAGGTCACTCCCAATCTGTAATTCACCTAGAAAAATTCTTTCTAGTAGCATCAATGCGAATAAGCTCAAATTACTGAAAATTTATATCAAACTCATTTCACTCACCATCATCTGAGCTACATGGAGGGATTTCCTACTCAGGGCATCCGCCATACCATTAGCTTTACTAGGATGGTATCTCAATTCAAAATTGTAATCCTTGATGTCTCTTCTGTCTTATGTTTAATTCTTTCTGATCAAAGAGGTACTTGAGACTTTTTTGGTCACTAAATACCTCAAATCTAGACACGTAAAGCTAGTGTCTCCAAATTTTCAAGTTGAACACTATAGCTGCTAATTCTAGGTTTTGAGTGGGTTAATTTCTCTCATGGGGCCTTAATTTTTTGGAAGCATAGGTCACTAATTTCCCCTGTTACATTAAGACACACCCTAGAACTTTCTTGGATGCATCACAATACAACTCAAACTTTTCCAAAGGATTTGGGATAATTAATACCAATGCAGTGGTTAACCTTTCCTTCAAGGTTTGGAAACTGTGTTCACATTTGGAATCCCACATGAATGGAACATCCTTCCAGGTCAACTTGGTCATTGGCATTGCTATTTGCAAAAACCCTTGGATAAACCTCCTATAGTAGCTGGCTAGTCTAAGGAAACTATGGATTTTAGTCACCGTTGTAATATCCACTTTTCACATCCTCATGTATGTTATTAAATCTTAAATATAGCAATTGCATACCTAAATAATTGCATTTAAATAGCCCTACGTTTTCCTAAAGAAGAGAGGGACCAAACTGAAAGAAATTCTAGGGACTAAAATGAAAGGAGGACAAGTTTCACTAAAGTCCAAAAGTGTAATCATTACTTTGCATGCGAACTGAGGTGCATTTATAGCATGTAATAATTATGTTGGAAAATATTTTGGTGCATTTATGATGCATAATCATGACGTCTCAAAATATCTAAATGCAATGATTACGCCAGAAAATATCTAAGAAAAATATCTAGAAGCCATAATGACCTTAGAAAAATATCCTAAGGGGAAAATAGTTAATTTTATGCTAAGGGCAAAATGATAATTTTACCCAAAGGTAAAATAGTAATTTTTATTAGAAAGATAAAATAGTCATTTCATCTCAAAATTTTATGACAATTTCCCTCAAGGCCATTTCCCTACACTTTTCAAAACTTCAAGGCCAAATGAGGGCCAAAATAGTCATTTTGGCATAAAGGGTAAAATGGTAATTTACCACTAGGGGTAAAATAGTAAATCTACCAAAAGGGTTCAATGGTCATATTACTTAGAAAAATTAAGCAAATTTCATAAAAACCATTGCCACAAATTCTTGGCATTTTGAAGAAAGTAATGGGCAAAATGGTCATTTTTCCATGAAGGGTAAAATGGTCATTTTCCCCTCACTTTATCAACACGCCTTGTTCACCCAAAAGAAAGGACAAACCAACTTGGAAGGTGAAGGGTGAAGAAGCCATGAGGAAGAAAGAAGCGGAAGAAGAAGAAGTGAAAGAAAAGCCTCGGAAAGATCATATCCATTGCTAAATCAAGATAGTTAGACATCACTACACCATTATTTTCATGGTTTATGTTGATTTTCAAGCTTTTAGAACTCTTCCATGGCTGCCATGAATAGTGGTTTTTATCTCTCTACATTCTTGTATGCTTGATTTTCTATTGGAAAAGTGCTTAAAATGTTGTATGGATGTATTTCTGAGTGTTAATTGAATTGATTGAAAGGATTGTGACAAATTTGAGAAAATTTCCTCATCACTTCCATGAAACCCCTTTTATGGAACTTGATTTTTATGTACATGGTTTGTCATGGTTATGTTTGGTAAATTACGGTTTATGGTTGTTTATTGATGAAAATGGGATAAATGGAGAAATTACATGAAAACCAGTTTAGTTTCTTCTCTCTCCCCTCTTGATCGAGATTATGTGGTGTTGTATAAAGGGAAGTTTTGTTTAAATTTTTCCTAAAAATTATGCTAGTGTCTTGGACATGGGTAAAAGAGATACATTGATGAAATCATTTTGCTTTCTTTTTTCACCTTCTTTGACCGAGAGCTTGATGTTCTCTTGTGAAGAAAATTTTGTTGATTTCTAGCCTAATGTCATGCTAATGTCTTGGTTATGAGCAAGGGAAAAAGAGAAAATTGATGTATTGTTGAAATTATCCCAATTTCCAATTTTTAAGTGTCTTGGCTGAGAGCATGAAAGAAGAATTTTCATAAAAATTATTTGTAATTATACACCATGTTTTCGGTTAAAGCATGAAAGAATGAAGGAAATGATGTAATTGATGAATGGTGTAATTGATGAATGGTTTCATGAATAATTTTATAACCATGAAATCCTAAAGTAATGCATATGTTATGTTGCCAAAAAAAAGGGAAGATGTATTTATGTATTCATATTGGTATATCATGAGAAGAAGAATACTTATATGCATGCATGAATATAGTGAAAGTGAATTGGAATGGAAATGGTAGAAGGAAGTGTTAATAGTTCACCCTAAGACCCTTAATGTGTGATGAAATGGGAATTTGAAATTTTTATGGAAAGGAGGGAAAATTATGTGATTATGTTTGTATAATGGAAAGAGTGGAAGATGGGGAATTTAAGATGGAAAATCCTTCTTTTTCCTTTGATTTCTTCTCTGGGCTGAGAATACCATCTTCCATTTCTATGCAAATTTAATCATGAAAATGTTATTAATACATAAGGGTCCAAATTTTATAGAAAGTGTAGTATCATGATAAAAATAAAGGAAAGAAATAGTTGATTTAATAGATAGGGAAACATATAATGGAAAAGGAAAACATATACTAGAAAGTAAAACATAAAATTAACAAAAAGAGGACTTAGAGGAAGTATTTCCCATATATGCTCTAGGATAGATAGGCTTGTAATTAAATTATCCACTAGAAATGTGGTGGTGATTCCATAGCATCATGATCCACCCAAAGTGGAAAGGAGATGATCTATTTAATGACAGTGATCCCATGGGCTTATTTTTGATTGGCTATTGGGAGAAATCTCGTCGACTGAAAATGATCTGT
The DNA here is from genome assembly GCA_031216115.1 of Senna siamea. Taxonomy (NCBI): domain Eukaryota; kingdom Viridiplantae; phylum Streptophyta; class Magnoliopsida; order Fabales; family Fabaceae; genus Senna; species Senna siamea. The sequence continues at coordinate 28,813,325 of CM062361.1, read as the reverse complement.
CTATATGACATTGATCACCAACTGGAATAGGTACTTAGATCCACTTAGGGACACCTCAGATAGTACTAGTAGCAGAATTGTCACATGGTTAGAATAAGAAATGAAATTATCTCACTCATGTATGTAGTAGTATATGGAGTAGTTTATTAGGTGACCCTCCCTATACTCTTAAGTCTCTCTTTGATTTATTGATTGTGGCTTTTAGGCATGACTAATGACTATTTTCCTTATAATTGATGATTTATTTTCCCTATGAATAATGGATATTTTTGCCTTATCTATGACTGGAAATGACAGGAATATGATTGAACATAGGGCACCACCAAGCTTATGGAAACTCCTCCATCTACAAAGCTCGAAGTAAAAGGTGTCATAATCAAAGGCTGTGTGAGTCTAAAATTTTTCAGGTTCGAGATAATGTATTGCTTTATAGCTCATGTCTCCATCTCTTCCCAAGGAAGCTCAGAAGTAGATGGTCAGAACCTTATGTGGTCAAGCAAGTTTTCCCTTATGGTACGGTTGAAATTTATCACCCTAACCAGGGAAGCTCAAAGTAAATGGGCACCATCTCAAGCACTACCATGGAGAACCATTAGAGGTCGAGGTGCTCTTCCTACAAAAAGTGATAATGGGATGAGTCCAGTTAAAGGACTCAAGGAAAAGAAATACTCTTTATCTGATCTTAGTAGGATTGGACAGACAGGTGCAACAATTAGATCAGATTGTTGATCAAATCCAGAATTTGTTTAATGGACTCCTCCTATCTCTCTTTGCTGATTTAGATAATTTAGACCTATACTTTGATGACATCCTCCCACCATCAACTTAGAATCCACCTAGCCAGGGTAGTAAATGAGTAAATTTTATTTTATTTTATTTTATCATCACTTTCACTCTTACTTATTTTATTTTATGATATCCCCTTTGCTATACACTGAGGACAGTGTGTCCCTCAAGTGTAGGGTGGGTATCTATTATTTTAGTTTCTTTGCTATCATTTTGTATCTTTCTCTTATGTTAGCTTTGGATGTCTATATATTGATATTACAGATTACTAATGTTGTATCTACGTTCATAGTGGATATAAGATAGGATACTTTGTATTGATATCACATATTACTAATGCTACATTTATACTGATAGTGAATATAAGACAGGATACTTAATTTTTTCTTGATTCTATGCACTTAAGCTATGTTTGTCTTTGGAGAATTTTTAATTCAGTTATGAGTTAGCAGGAATTGTTTCCTTTAGTTCTTATTGAAAAGCAGTTAGTTATGTCTAATGCATCAACTTGCCCGAGTTATACTAGTGTCACCTAGTTGTTTTTTGAATTGTTTATTTTCGATTTAGGATGTTGATATTACAATTTGCATGCACTGCTTGATTGAGAATTCATATGAAAAATTTTGAGAACCATATGCAATTTTACCACACTTGAAATGTGAGTTTGAGCTTATTTTGAGCATCCATTACAGTTATGCTCCTAATCTTCTTATTTTGTGTACATTTTGCTTGATTATGTCTCTAGAACTTGCTCTGTATTCTTGTTGAGGTTACATGAACTTTTGAATATTAGGAGATGATTTGGGCAACTTAGGATACACTACTTTTAGCCAAAATCCTACCCTCTGTGTTTTCCTTAGTTAGCCACTGTAAAGCTTGACATTTTCTTCACTATTTACACCCTTACACCTTATATTTCCTTTCTTTACATTATCTTTTTCTTTTTTACCCTATATGTTGGAATCTATGTAATTTACCTCTCATGTTTAGATTAAAATGCATTGTCTTGATTGGTGATGGTTCACTAAGTCCTTTTCTTCATGATTAGATGCTCCCTTCAATACACAGTTGTAAGAATTCAAATTGCACAAAAAACAAGAGGAAAAAAGAGGAAAGAAAAAAATGAGAAACAGAAAGTTTTTTAATGAAAAAAAGAAAAAAAGAGAAAAAAAGAGCAGTTTGTGTTTGTACTCTTTGAGCATCTCTCATTTCATTGAAAACTTAATGAAAATTTTTTTTGGTTAGCATTTGGCTGCATTTAATCCTTTAAACTTTCATGATGTTGAGATTGCATAAGTTTCCAACATATGTACCATTTCTATCTAAATTCATCCTTACCCCTACCTAAATCCCATTACAACCTTGTTAAGACCCTTTGATCTTGGTATTCAATTTTTCATAATACCGGAGATGAGATTTATGAGCAAGCATATGGAAGGCAGATTCTTGTGAAATTGCTTAAGGGATTTGTACTTTACCTTTATACACTTTGAGTGATTTGAATAATCCTTATGAGGCATTGGTTCTTAAATATTTAACAATGAATTACTTGTTGAGTTATGTATGCATTGTTATTATTTCCATTCTATTTTAAGGTTGTGCAATTTGATTTATGATTAAGTTTCACTTGGGATGTGTTAGGTATTATTAACTGTGGACTATATATGGTTTTTTAGGAAATATTTTTGTTAGTTTGAGGACTGAGTTAGTGTTTTCTTGAGGACAAGCAATAGTTTAAGTGTGGGGTAATTTTGAATGTCTAAGATTATACAATTCTATTTGATAGTTTATATCCACATTATGAGCATTTCCTATGTGTTTCATTAAGAATTACCCAAGTTTTTATCCTTTTTCATGCTATCAAAGTTCCAATTAGGAGTAAAGCAGTTTTGGAGCAAAAGAGAGCCAAAAATGAGCATTTAGGGACTCAACACAACTTAAAACATGCTCATGGTGAGACAAGAGTCTATAACACACCTTGGAGCATGGCCACATTAAGAATATTCCATTGCACACCCTCAAGCATGGCCTTGCTAGCTTATGCATCTAGAACATACCCTCAACCACGCCCTTACTGGCCACCACGTGAACATTGTCTATAAAAGGAAGAGCAGACAAAGAGAAAGGGGTTCAAAAAATTTACATTCTATACCATCCATAACCTTTGGCTATCCATCATCCTTGAAGCCCTACAAGAGGCGACAGCCATAGAGATTCATTCAATTGAAGATCAGAGTAGGAGATTGGGATCAATCAAGAGGTGACAAGGAGTTCATTCAATTGAAGATTAGAGACCAAAGTTGTCAATCCAAAACTTAATAGATGAGGGTGTACCTATATCTATTTCCTTTTTCTTCTTTGTATTTGCTTTTCTTGTTTTAATCATGAACATAAATAGATAGATCTATAAACCCATTGGGGTTCTTGAATTATGTTGATCACTTAACTTCAATTTGTATGGATAATGAATTAAAATATATGATCTTCTTTCAATTGTGAAAAATATTTAAGTCTTCTTTATGAGACATCATAATGAATACTAGCTAGATTCCTTTCAAAGACTCGACAGATGATGATTGGAAATTGAAAATTAATTGTAAGAAAAGTTGATTTTTGCCTAAGAACTAAGGTTAATCGATTGTTGGGTTAAGACCCATTCTTAATAGTAGTGAATTAGAATCTTAATGCTGATAAGAAATTGACCACTAGGAAGAACCAGCTAGTGGTAGATTCTGGGCTTTAGAAATTCATTGAGACTGATAGAGAATTTGAATTTGATTTAGAATTCACTTATAGGGTACATATTCAATTCAATAATCCATGATTTTCTTGTATATGTATCATCTAGTTTAAGTTCCCTTTGGGTTTGCTCTTCTTGTCTTTGTAAATTTTTTTTTAATTCAATTGTCGTTAACTTGTTAATATTTGCATTTAATCATTAGTTTAGAAATCAATCATAAGTACCTTTAGGCTAGATAACAAAGAGGAAGTAATAACTCTGGGCTTTCCCGCTCCTAAGGAATACGACCTTGATACTCACCATTACACTAAGCTACATCGATAGGTTTACTGCCTTAGTTATAGTTGCATTGGCAGCACATCACTAGGTTTGGGTATAAAGTATTTCCTACGGTGTCATATGATCTCTTATAAATATTATGTTATTGAGACTAATCATCTCGATAATGTTTGTTTTGTAGAGTGAAATATGGCTCCACCTAGAAGGAATACTAGAAAGGAGAAAGAAGGTGAGGGTAGTATGGATAGGATGATGCAGGTTATGCTCGAAATGGGTGAGGCTATGAGGGAAAAAGCTATTGCTACTACCCAGGTCCTTAGACAATTTCAAGGACTAGGAAACAATAATAATATTAACCCTAAACCTTAAGAAGGATAATTAAGAAACTTGATGTATCATTTCTAGTCAAAGTTTCAAAAAGCCAAACCTCCTTCCTTTAGGGGTGAGTTTAACCCAAAGGTGCTTTAAGACTGGTTACGGGAGATGGAGAAGTTGTTTGAAGTTCTTAGGATGAAAGATGCCCAGAGGGTGTTATTTTCCACTTACATGTTGATTAGAGAGGCAGAACATTGGTGTAAAGGGATAAAATAATTAATGGAGGTTTAGGGAATTTACATTATCTGGGATTCATTTAAGGAAGTGTTCCTTGAGAAGCATTTTCCTCATAATGTGAGGAATGAAAAGGAAATTGAGTTCATAAAAATTAAGCAGGGCAATATGACATTTGATGACTATCTTGCTAAGTTTGAGGAGTTGTCAAAATTTTCTTCCTATCTGAAACTTCAACCAGATGAAGCATGGAAGGCCATGCATTTAAAGGCTGGGTTAAGGCTTGAGTTGAAGAGTTTTGTGGCTCCATTTGAAATTAGAAATAATGCTACATTGATAAATAAATGTCATATAGTTGCCAAAAATTTGGCAGAGTCTGAGAAGGAAAAACAAAAAGCTAATTTCCTCCAACGAAAGCAACTTAGGCCTTTTAGAGGAAGGGACAACCGGTTTGGCCAAGGTTAGGAAAGTAAATAGAGAATGGTAAGATAAATGGTACCTAATGGTTGCCATAAATGTGGGAAGAGGCATGATGGACCTTGTTGGTGATAGCAAGAGGTTTGCTTCAAATGTGGGAAACATGAACATTTTTGTAACACCCCATATTCTCTTAATTATTTTAGATTAATGTTTTCCTAATTGATTAAATGAGTTGCCATAAAAGGTGATGAAATTACTTTGGTAATACAATGTTTAGAATAAATGTACCAAGGGAAAGAATGGAATTAGTGGAAATGATGGACACCATGCAATGCGGGAATTTTTGTTTCTTCTTGGTCTCACTTTAGCTGAACAATTAAGGGTGATTGGAGGGAAAGTCCTACATATATTGGTGTAAATCATTAGGATAGAAGAAAATAGAAAAGACGTGTACCACTTTTTATTCTTAAGTTCCTTCCCTTCCTTTTTTTTTCCTTGGCTGTGTAAATGTACATAAGGATGAATAAGGCCAATTTCCATATAATTAGAGAAAAGGAGCCATTAGGTGGAAGAAATAGTAGTGAGGTGCTTGAGGCGCTTACATAAAGAATAAGGTGCTTGTATGAAGAAGGAGGTGCTTCCATTAAAATTGAGGTGCTTAATTTCCCTTCTTTTGTTTCAACTCAATAAGTGTCATATGAATTAGATTAAAGTATATAAATGCACACGACAATAACAAAGGAGAGGAAGGGAGAGAGTGTGGTATTCAAGTGTGTATATATATAATGAGATTGGTAAAGGGGCGGAAGAGAGGAAAAAGACGTGTGGAAATGGTACTCTTCCTATTCTCCTTGCATCCCTTTTTGCTATATCAAACACTAGAGTAGGTGGAATGGAAGAGAACATTCGGTGGGGAGAAGGAAGAGAGGAGGAAGAGACATGTAATACTAGTTTTCTTCTTTCCTTCCCTTGTGTTATCTTCAATGTGACCGAGGATGGAAATTAAGGTGCTTGAATTATGCCTTTCTTTTCTTCTTTTCCCTAACCAAATGGCTACATGAAAGATTGAATTAAAATTTTATATATATGCATGCAGCAATTAAAGGAAGTAGCTCCACAATTATATAATATAGGAAGCCATTCGGTGATGCCAAGAAACAATAGAAAATAAAATTTTTGTTAGTCATTGCATGATTCACTCACTTCGGCTAAATTAGGAAGACAAGGTGGCTAGGCGGTTAAAGGTCTTATTATAACTTAAGGTTAGAAAATAAAAACAAAGCTGAAAAGGAAAGAAAGAAAAACATATGAAAGAAAGGAAAAGAAAGCTAAACCAAAGGGAGAAAGAAGCCAACAACCAAGAGGAATTCAAGGAGAGACTAAGCACTTGCATCATTCTTGCATTAGAGAGGTAGCTTAGCAATTCCCTTAATTTTATTTCATGATGTGAGACATATTTATAATGCTTTCAAGCTTTCATGGAACGTGAGTTATCTCTTTATATTCTTGAAGATATGAATGCCTCTTTGGTTGAGTTTGTATGGTAAATTGGAATTGTTTCTTAAAGTGTTAAAATGGATATTGTCATTTTCATGGAAGGAATATTGTGGGGGAAAATTCAGCATATATAATGGAAAACCTAACTAAATATAATGTTGAAAATTTGTATTTTTGTATGGTTAGTATATGTTTTAAGTTATAGAAACCAAAATGAAGAATTCTAGCTAGCATTTGATGTAAGACTTAACATTTGCTCTTATTTTCTTACCAAGTCTGAAAGTGGCTTTTGTAAGATAAGAATTTGTTTGCTGAAATTAGTGTAAGAAAGATGGAAATTCAGTTGTCTAAGGAAAGGAGAAAAATTGTGACAAATTAGAATATAGAAAAGTTGGTTTTAGCTAATAAAAATCTACATTGCTATTGGAATGTAAGAATAATTAAATATAGATAGTTTAAATTGTATAATGTAACTTGAACCAAAAAGGTAAGTAGAATAAAGTTTTAAGGGTAATGGTGACACAAATTAAATGTAGGAGAAAATACCCTAAAAAATAATGCATGATATCATGAAGTTTAAATTATGGCAAGAATGGGAAAATGTGATAAAGTGACATGAAAAACTCTAAGTTTGAGTACATTTTCATGGTGGCTGAAACCAATGCCTTATTTTATTCTTAGTGGCCGAATCACTATGCTAACCATGAAAGCATTAGAATGTACTTTATGATGGTTAAATGCAAACAAGATTAATCTGATAGAAATGAGAGGAATTATAGTTGCTATATGTATGTATAAGTGATCAAGTGTTCACTAATCTCATGGAAGTAGTCGAGAGTCCACAATATGACCAAGGGTTCACTATCTTTATAAAAGTGGCCAAGAGTCCACAATGTGACCAAGTTCTCATATTTCTTACAAAAGTGGCCAAGTGTCCATATTGCTTGCAGGGTGACCAAATGTGCTTCACTCTCTTAGGTAAGGTAGGTTTTAAGAATGAAAAATATAGAGGTGATCCTTGACTATTTTAGCTGTTATATGTATGCTTTTTTCTGGAAATATGATAAATGAGAATAACCATTTTATCACATTGACATACCAATTAATCATACAATGCTCGCCAATGTATTTATGTGAAAGAAATTAATTATGAAATAATGGAATGTTGAAGAAATTGTTTTCTGTGCTTACAAAGTGGTATATGTCAGTAGGATTTAAAATATTGAATTGTTAAGCTACTAAGAAACTAGATTTCTCATTGTGTGCTAATATGTATCAGATGCAGATATTTAGCCATTTTCTGGGAAAGATGGAATTAGCATTAAAGAAGGTCCTTTTATTAATAGGATTTTGTAGCCTAAGGGTTTGAGTGACATAAATGTTATCTCCTGACCCTAGGATGAGTTTTAACAGTTCTTCTATAGATGCAATGTTGTAACACTTACGAAAGCATATGTAATGTTTTATGATTTTATCTCTAATGCATTACATTTTATGTTCGCTGTGCTTATAAGTTTTGATCTAAGAAAAAGAACCTGAACCTAATTTATTTGAATAATAACACGATAGTATGAAGGCTCAGACGTTATTGATAAATAATTAAGGTCAAGAATAATGTACTGACCTTATCTGATTACATTAGAGATGTTGTTATACTAGATAAGGGCGTTACAATTTTTGTATGGATTGCCCAAAGTTGAAGAAATCGGGCAAAACCACTAAGCCTCCCACTACTGGAAGAGTCTATATGCTCAAGGGTAAGGAAGTGGCTTCGATGATTTGATGAAAGGTAAATGTTCAATAAATGATGTCTCTTTAATTATACTGTTTGATTCTAGCACTACCTATTCTTTCATTTCATTGGAATGTGTGGAGAGATTAAACTTACCTGTGTCTAGTTTACTATACCAATTGTCTATTTCGGTTCCTCAGGAGAGCAAGTTTTGACTTCTTTAGCCTGCTTGAATTGCCCAATTGTTGTTGAGAATAGATCTTTTGTTGTCGATCTTATTTGTTTACCGTTGGTTGATTTGGACATTATTCTTGGGATGAACTGGTTATCCTTAAACAATTTAATCTTGAATTTTTCATAAAAATCTATGACTTTTATAAATAACGGTAAATAGGAGTATCAAGGAAAATAATCAAAGGATACATTTTTTGTGTTCTTCTAAGGTTGGGATTCAGCATAAGCTTAGTACTATCCCTGTAGTAAATGAATTTTTGGATGTCTTCCCCAAAGAAATATTAAGTCTTCCACTTGAGAGAGAGATAGAATTCTTTATAAAGTTAGTTCTTGGAATGGGACTGACCTCTATAACACCCTATAGGATTTCTCCCTTAGAGTTGACAAAATTGAAAGTGCAGATAAAGGGTCTCTTAGAGAAGCAATTCATTAGACCTAGTGCTTCACCATGGGGTGTTGTTAGTGAAAAACAAAGATGGAAGCTTAAGGTTGTATATAAATTATAGGCAATTAAATAAGGTGACAGTGAAGAATAAGTATCCCCTCCTTATAATAGATGAGCTATTGGATTAGTTGAGAGAAGCTACTATGTTTTCTAATATTGATTTGAGGTTGGGGTACCATCAAATTAGAGTGAGAATGAAAGACATACCTAAGATATCCTTTAGAAACAGATATGGGCATTATGAATTTCTTGCAATGCCATTTGGATATACAAATGCTCTAGCTATTTTTATGGAATACATGAATCATATCTTTAGACCCTACCTTGATCAATTCGTAGTTGTAACAACCCCCTAATACGACATACACAATCTTGTATCTGATTAACGGAAGCATATGGGTCTTTCTAAGTAGTTGTTCCCGGTGTGGGAATGTCGGGGAAACGCTACTGGTTGAGCGTAACCCAAATAGACTTCCCGTTGTTCATTCGAATTTTGTTCAACCCTAATTCACATGCAGCTACGCTAATTATACATACATACATAATAACTTACTCTAGAATGAAATCTCAAGTCCATACATACGGCATACAATCATTAAATGCAAAATCCAACTTAATTACACAAGTCTACAGTGGTAAACCCTACCAGAAATCCGACAGAGTTTCCTCTGTATTTCGAACGTATCCCATACACAACAGTCATCTAATTTATACATATACTGTCAATCCAATCATCACAGTAGACAGAAATTATATAAAGCTAATATACAACATCGTCAGGAAAATATATACAATGCAGTTCAAGCCTAGACTAAGCCATTCTCCTGTTTATCACCAAGGCATCATCAGCTATCGTCTAGGTTCTTGTCCCTGTCCCTGTCCCTGTTCATCTGAGTAAACAACCTGGTGAGATATAAAATCCCAATAGAATAATTTACAATTCAAGTACAATTCAAAAATCTAGTTGAATACTCAGCGGTGCGAGCACCGAAAACATCTTCCTGAAATCAGTTTGAAATCAATGAAATACCTTATCTTTAAAATCATTTTATCACATGGAAATTACGGCAAATAATCATAATCATAAAAATCCATTTCTTGAAAATCAATAATCGAAATCAGGTGAAATCCCATACCCGGTGTATCTAAATCCACGTTGACCACAAATTCTCTGTGACCAAGTCTAAATCATCATCTAATTGCACATCATCTAGAGAGAATACCTCTCTTATCATTGGGTGTGATCCGTAACACCAATCACCCGAATCGAGCCTATATTATGAGTGTGATCCGTAACACCAATCACTCACTGAAGGACCGGGTGAGAATCAACATCTAGGGCATCCCCTAGCATGTGCACAAACGCCAATTCTCATCCTCATACAGTCTATTCGAACTCACATGCTCACGGTCGGCTATTCCTCAGGGTTCTAGGGTATTACGCCTAAATCACAACGTTTCCCCGTGTAGGCTATCCCCCCTTATACTCCTTAAACCTTTCTTAGGGTCATCCTGGTTTAACGTGTAATCCTTAATGCAGTACATGCTAAATCTGATAAAAACAATCTCATTTAAAAACTCCCTGTACTCGGGAGACTTAACGGCCGTCCCATACCGGCTATCAAGTACCCTACCCTACGTAAATCCATCCTAAGGGCATCTAAACTCGATAAACAAAGCGTCTAACATACAATTAGGATATCCAGCACACAGGCATGCATTTTATTCCATCGAAAGTAACACGTAAATCCATGCAAATAATCTAAATCATTCAGGTATCCACAAGGTCAATTCTAACGTTCGGGAAGCGTAAATTATCCTACCTGGTCTCCTATCGCTCCAAATTGATTCAGAACTTCACGTAGTCTCGATTTCTGAGCCCAATTAATTTCCTGGACATTAAATTGAATATTCAAACTTATCACATCATCTGTTTAACAATTCTAAGTCCGGTTGCCTGAATACTTAGGTTAATTTATAGCATAATTACATTCGGCAGCTATTTCAATCAGATTTCATCAGATTTTGGGAAATCGAACCTTACCAATGTGATCAGATGATGGAATTTTGTCTCAGGGTGATCTCGGTTTCTCCCGATGTATGTCCAGAAGCTCCGGCATGGTGGCGCAGGGCAGCGTACGGTGGAACTCGGCAGAGGGGTGCAGTTTGCCTCAAAATTTACACCACGGTGAAGCCTGCAAGACCAGGAGTCCGAATATGATGGTGGCGCGGTGGTTCACGGCCGTTTGGACGGCATTTTTTGGTCACAAAAGTTTACGTACGGCAGATAGAAATTGCCTCAATCCAGGCGCGTTATACCTCCGTTCGACATCGACGAGCTAGTAGAGGAAGCTGGCAACTCAGGCTACACGATGGTGGGGGCGGTGACGGCCAATGGTGGTGGATGGCGGCGATCTCAGTTGGCGAAGTTTTCGCGCAATAGAGATGGAAAACACCTTTTTTCGGCGGCACTGGCGGCCATTGGTGGCCGTGGGTGGTTGTTGGAGGTTGTGGGTGGCGAGGGCTGTTGATTGGTGTGCCAAGTGGTGGTCCACAGTGGCTGTGATGGCGGTGTACGGTGGAGGAAGGAAGAGAGATAAGAGAGAGAAAGTGAGGTGAAGAGAGAGAGAGATTTGAGAAAAATGGAGGGATTCCGAGAAATTTAAAGCCTTCGGGGGCAATTCCGACTTTTCTTGGACCACCCGGGGATACTTTAAGGTGTCAGCTTCCTTCCAGATGTTGGCATGCATTTCCATGCAAAGGTTTTGGCCTCTGTCCATGAAATTGACACACGAAACATCGTCTGTCAATTCTTGATCGCCGGATTGCGTTTCTTTCAATTCGATTGTGTTTTTGACTTCGAACAACCTTCTATTTCGAATCACCATCCTCGAAAGTCATGCCAGGCTTCATTTGATTAGAATTAGCATCAAAAATTAGGTTTTATCTTTTAGAAAACTTTTTGGTTGTTACATTCTCCCCCCCTTAAAAGAAATTTTGTCCCCAAAATTCATACCTATAAACAGTTATGAGTATCTTTGCCTTATCTCTTCTTCTTTCTCCCATGTCATCTCCTGCGATGCTACATCCTACCAAAGTACCTTAACTAAAGGGATTATTTTACTTCGAAGCTGCTTAGTCTTAAAGTCAAGGATTTGAACAGGAGTAGATTCATAAGTCAAATTTTCCTTTAATATTATCGGTTGATTCCCTAATACATGCGCAGAATCTGGGGCATATTTGTGAAGTTGGGAGACGTGGAAAACATTATGTAGGTTGGACAAATAGGGAGGTAAGGCAATTTGGTAGGCAACGGGACTGACTCTTTGTAAAATTTGGAATGGTCCTAGGAATCTAGGGCTTAGTTTCTTGGTCCTTATCTGTCTACCAATACTCGTGGTGGGGACACTCTCAGAAATACATGGTCTCCCTCATTAAATTCCAAAGGCCTTCTTCTCTTGTTGGCATATGATTCTTGCCTCTGTTGGGCAATTCTCATTTTTTCCCTAATCATTTTAATCTGTCAGTGGTTTCTTGTATAATTTTGGGTCCCAACAGTGCGCTCTCCCCCATTTCTACCTAACTTAAAGGTGACTTACAACTCCTCCCATACAGAGCCTCATAAGGTGCCATGCCGATGGTAGAGTGATAACTGTTATTGTATGCAAACTCTATCAACGGCAGGTGTTTATCATAACTTCCTTTCTGCTCAAGCACACAAGCCCTTAACATGTCTTCTAGAGTTTGGATAGTCCTCTCAGACTGCCCGTCAGTCTGAGCATGATAGGCTGCACTATATTTAAGTTGGGTTCCTAAGGCTTGCTGTAAGGATTGCCAAAATCTCGAAGTAAACCTAAGGTCTCAATCAGATACTATACCTGATGGTATTCCATGTAATCTCACGATTTCCCTAAGGTATACTTCGGCTAATTTCTCCATGGAGTAACGCACCTTAACAGGTAAAAAGTGAGCAGATTTGGTCAACCTATCCACTATCACCCAAATGGTATCAAATCCTGCTGGTGTTCTAGGTAATCCTACCACAAAATCCATAGTTATTTGATCCCATTTTCTCTCTACTATCTCCAATGGTTTTAGTAGCCCTGCGGGTTTTTGGTGTTCTATCTTAACCTGTTGACAAGTCAAACAGGCATTCACGTAGTTCGTGATATCCTTCCGCATACCAGGCCACCAAAAATTCCTCTGTAGGTCTTGATACATCTTAGAAATACCATGGTGAATAGTGTAATGACTTCTATGGGCCTCTGCTAACACTTTTTCCTTTAGTTCCTGATGGTTCGGAATCACTACCCTCTTCTTAAACATTAAAACTCCATCAGGTGCTAGTCCAAAATCGGGTTGGTCTGCATATACTTCCAAGGACTCATCCTCAAGTTGGGCTTGTCTAATCAATTCTCTCAATTCGTAAGTTATCAAAAAGTCACTCATCACTAATCATTGCGGAAACGAGATTACATTGAGGCTAAGATTCCCAAAATCCTCAAGTAACCTCATCTCACCAATCATTAAACTAGTTAATTGTAGTGACTTTCAGCTCAATGCATCGGCCACAATATTCGCTTTCCCTGCATGATATTTCAATTCAAAATCAAAGTCTTCTAGATATTCTACCCACCTATGATGCCTCATGTTTAATTCCTTTTGATCAAACAAATACCTAAGGCTCTTATGATCACTATATACCTCAAATACAGCGCCATACAGGTAATGTCTCCAGATCTTTAGGGCAAACACAACGGTAGCTAATTCTAAGTCATGGGTGGGATAGTTCTCCTCTGCAGGTTTCAATTATCGCAATGCATAAGCCACAACTTTGCATCTGTGTATATGGTAAAGGGTTCTAGGGGTTTCAAAATAATTAGTATAGGAGCGGTGGTTAATTTCTCTTTCAAAATTTGAAAACTAGTCTCACACTGTTCACTCCATTCAAAATCTACCCCTGTCCGAGTCAACCGGGTTAATGGCACAACTATCTGAGAAAATCCTTGAATGAATTTCTGATAATAGCCGGCCAAACCCAGGAAACTCCTAATCTCGGTGACCGTTCTAGGTCGATCCCAATCTAATACTGCTTCAATTTTCTTTGGGTCTACCACTATCCCTTCCCCATTAACCACGTGTCCTAAGAATTTCACTTCTTTTAACCAAAACTCACATTTCTCTAGCTTTGCATACAATTTCTTCTCTTCCTTTTGATCATACAGTCTATTCAAACTCACATGCTCACGGTCGATATTCCTCAGGGTTTTAGGGTATTACGCCTAAATCACAATATTCCCCCATGTAGGCTATTCCCCCTTATGCTCCTTAAACCTTTCTTAGGGTCGTCCTAGTTTAACGCATAATCCCTAATGCAGTACAGGCTAAATCTAATAAAAATAATATCATTTAAAAACTCCTTGTACTCGGGATACTTAACGGTCGTCCCACACCGGCTATCAAGTACCCTACCCTAAGTAAATCTATCCTATGGGCATCTAAACTCGATAAACAAAGCGTCTAACATGCAATTAGGATATCCAGCACATAGTCATGCAATTTATTCCATCAAAAATAGCACGTAAATCCATGCAAATAATCTAAATCGTTCAGGTATCCATAAGGTCAATTCTAACGTTCGGGAAGCGTAAATTATCCTACCTGGTCTCCTGTCGCTCCAAATCGATTCAGAACTTCACGTAGTCTCAGTTTCTGAGCCCAATTAATTTCCTAGACATTAAATTGAATATTCAAACTTGTCATGTCATCCGTTTAACAATTCTAAGTCTGTTTGCCCTAATACCTAGGTCAATTTATTGCCTAATTACGTTCGGCAGCTATTTCAATCAGATATCATCAATTTTTAGGAAATCAAACCTTACCAATGTGATCGGATCATGGAATTCTGTCTCGGGGTGATCTCGATTTGTCCCGGTGAATGTCCAAAAGCTCTGGCACAGCGGCGTACGGCGGAGGGGTGCAGTTTGCCTCAAAATTTACACCATGGTGAAGCCCGCAAGATCGGGAGTCCAAATATGGTGGTGGCGCAGTGGTTCACGGCCGTTTGGACGGCATTTTTCGGTCACGCAAGTTTATGCACGACGGACATAAATTGCCTCGATCTGAGTGCATCAGACCTTCATTCGACGTCGGTGATCTGGTAGAGGAAGCTGGCAGCTCAGGCTACACGATGGTGGGGGTGGTGACGGCCAATGGTGGTGGATAGCGGCGATCTCTGCTGGAGAAGTTTTCACGCGATAGAGGTAGAAAACACCATTTTTCGGCGGCGCTGGCGACCGTTGGTGGCCTGGGTGGTTGCTGGTGGTTGTGGGTGGCGAGGGCTATCGATTGGTGTGCTAGGTGGTGGCCCACGGTGGCTGTGGTGGCGGTGCACGATGGAGGAAGGAAGAGAGAGAAGAGAGAGAAAGTAAGGTGAGGAGAGAGAGAGATTTGACAAAAATATAGGGATTCCACGAAATTTAAAGCCTCCAGGGGCGATTCTGACTTTTCCCGGACCACCCGGGGATACTTTAGAGTGTAGACTTCCTTCCAAATGTCAGCACGCATTTTCATGCAAAGGTTTTGGCCTCCTTCCGTGAAATTGAAACACGAAATGTCGTCTGTCAATTTCTGATCACTGGATTGCGTTTCTTTCCATTCGATCATGTTTCTGACTTCGAACAACCTTTCATTTCGAATCACCATCCTCGAAAGTTATGCCAACCTTCGTTTGATTGGAATTAGCGTCAAAAATTAGGTTTTATCTTTTAGAAAACTTTTCGGTTGTTACAGTAGTAGTGTTCATTGATGACATTCTTGTATATTCTAAAAGTAATGAAGAGCATGAACAACATCTTAGGATTGTGCTACAGTTGCTTAGGGAAAAGTAATTGAAAAAAGTGAGTTTTGGTTGGAAGAGGTAAGATTCTTTAGACATGTAATTACAAAAGATGGAGTAGCAGTAGATCCCAGTAAGATAGAGGCAGTAGTTAGTTGGGAGAGAACCACAACAGTGACCGGGATTTGTAGTTTTCTCAGATTAGTAGGTTACTATAGGAGATTTATTCAAGGGTTTTTGTAGATCGCGTTGCCTTTAACTAAATTGATAGGAAGGATGTTCCATTTGTGTGGGATTCCAAATGTGAACGTAGTTTCCAAATTTTAAAGGAAAAGCTAACTATAACACCTTTTTTAAGCATTCCTGATCCCTTAGGGCATTTTGAGTTGTATTGTGACACATTCAAGAAGTGTCTAGGTCGTGTCTACATGTAGGATAGGAAAGTGATAGCCTATACCTCTAGATAGCTGAGACCGCATAAGGGAAATTATCCTGCTCATGATCTTGAATTATAGCCATAGTGTTTGCCTTGAAGATCGGAGACACTACCTCAATGGGTCTAAATTTGAGGTATTTAGTGACCATAAAAGTCTCAAATATCTCTTTGTTAAGGAGTTAAACATGAGGCAGAGGAGATGGATGGAATTTTTGAAAGATTATGATTTTAAATTAAAATACCATCCAGGAAAGGTGAACATAGTGGAAGACGCCTTGAGTAGGAAATCCCTTCATGTTGCTCATATAATGGTGAGTGAGATAAACCTGATTGAAAAATTTAGGAATTTGATTTTTTCCACTCTGGTATTTCCAGATAGGATATACCTAAGTGAAATTTCTCCCAAAGAATTCATGAAATTCCATTGGATAGAAAACTCCCCTATATTTTTGAAAAAGAGAGGAAAGGAAGGGTAAAATGGTTATTTAGTACTAATGGCAATTTAGTAATTTTGTCTTTAGTAAATTAAAACTCTATTTACTTCATAAATTGAAGGAGAAACATGAGAGGGAAGAAGAACAAGAGGAAACCATGAAGGAGGAAGGGAAGAAAGAGAAGGAAGAAATCAAGAATCCAAGCCAAAACACCATTTTTCTTGCACACTCAAGGTAGCTAAACAATCCTAACCCTCTTATTTCCATTTTCATGAATTAATTTGCTCGAATAGAAAATTCTATGGTATTCATGAAAAAAGGGGGTTTCTCTCTCTACATTCTTTTTTGATGCAATTACAATTGGGTATTGATTGTATGATTGTTTTGGATGTATTTATGAATGTATTGAATAGTATTGGAATTAATTTTGTAAAGAAAGGGGATTATTAGTTCACCTACATTCATGTTGAAACCCTTGGTGTTTGATAGCATAAAGTGTGGAAAATTGTATGAAAATTGAATGAAATTGATGTATTTATGCTTGTATGATGTAAAGGATGGAAGAAAGGGAAGAAATGTAATTGTGAAGGAAAAACACTAAATCTTTATGTTAACCAATTGCAAGAGAAAAAGAAGTGGGTGGCTATGGCAAAAGACTTTGGCAAAAGATTTTAATGATGTATTTTATGAATTTTATAAAAGGAAAGGAATGACCTTCCACATCCATACAATTCAACCTTGAAATTATTATCAAACAAGCATGGTTATATTTTTCAATGTGAGGAAGGTATCATGAAAATTAAAGTGAAGAAAGGAAAAAATCAAAAGAAAAGAAAGGAGAGAAACTAGAGGAAGTATCCTTAATGTATGCCTTAGGATAGATGGACTTGTGACTGAGTGACCAACTGTCGGTATAGGACAGTTGTTGGGCATCCCACGATTGTGTATATGTTCACACCCAATGAGGAAAGTGGCATTAGCCACAATGTTATGAATGTTTTTCCCTGATTTTATGATCTTTATGATCTCATGATGATGAATGGAAAATGTATATGTTCAGATACCTATATGATGATTTCATTATGTAATGATGTTATGAAATGAGGTTATGAATGGTGAACTATCTTCCATTGAATTATGTTTATGCAATCATACATACATGTCATATGTAACACCTCTAGTAAAAAGCCCTTACCCATGATTGCTTTATAATAATGGTGTGTTACCGTTACCCTTACCCGAGTAATTTTAAAGTTTTCACAAGTTAAATTTTGTTGAGTGCATATTAGGTTGGGTTTCTACTCTTGGGTTTCACTTGCTCTCGCAGCGGAATAGAATATATAAAATACACCTGAATTAACTATACATAAACATGTATTCTTAGTTAAATATAGTTAAGTAACTATTGGGCATGGAAGCAACAATCTTGCCACTCATAACCGCATCAGCTAGTCTAAACATTAGTTCATATACATCCAAATTAAGATAGGCTATACAAGAGATATTCTATACTAGTCTTTTCAAAAAAATCATAAAGACTAGTACAATAATAGCATGTCGCTATACTATCTCAAAATAAATTAATCAATTTCATATACCTCGAGTGGGTACTTCTTCCCATGTTACCTACTCTTTAGCACCAAGACTTACACATCTGATACATGTCAGCACTAATATAAGTAATGAATCTCAATAGCAATGCAACCTCTTCAGAATCCATTGACCTGTACAACCGTGCTTACACGAAAAAGCTCTACATTCTTTCTCATCATAAAATGTAGTATTCACCATTGGGATGAAGTGCATGTAGCATTTAATCATGTTATGTACTTATACATATGCATGTACATTTAAAACATGGGAAGTGCATTCATCATCATTCTCATCATAAAGCATTTTCCTAAGGTAATAAATGTGCTCTTTTCCTTTTGCGTTTGAGCAGGAGGAAAAAATCACATCATATGAGCTATCGATAGTGCCCCCCAGCAACAACTCCATGTGCCACTACATACATGAATAAGCTACCCTGGTGACTACTGCACCACTATAGTAAAATACTGCTCTAGTATATCTAAGGTGTCCCCTACCTGGATCCATTTGTACAATCTCAATAACTCATGAGATTATCGTAAACCTTTGAACATATCCTATCCTCTCTAATTCAGAAGATCATGAGGCTATGGAGTCACCACCATTACCTCTAAGGTGGATCACCCTCGTGGCATGCTATTCTTTAACATATACGCTAGGGTGATTCAGCTTATGCCCATGGTTATGGTTTAACCTTAAGTAAGTGTTTCTTAATAAACCTTGGAAGATACACTAACTTAAGGTTCGCAACCATCACGACATTTTCAAATTCATCTATGTTTAAGTGGATATTTGACCATCCCTATTTATGGTATAACCTTGGAATGCCCAATGGCCGTCCTATACTGACAATTGGTAACTCAATCATGAGCCTATCTACCACTAATGCATATGCCCAAAATACTTCACTCTTCCTTTTTGATGACTTTACGCTCCCCTTTGTATCACTATCATAAGGACCATTCTCATCCAAGTGAAAAGTGACCTTGTCCTTCGCACATTACCTAAAAACATGTAGTTTCCTGGCCTACCTATGTTATGAGCCTTAAATCAAATTAGTGTGAAGGATTTCTAAGATCAATTGCCTAAAAAATCATGTTTAGTGTAATGCCCTTATCTAGTAGTACAATTCCTCTGATGTAAACAGATAAGTTCGGTACATTATTCTTATCCTTTTATTATTAAGTCTGAGCAGTTAAACCATTAAGTTTCATTAAAGCAGATTAGGTTCATGATCTTTTTCTCAGATTAAATCTCGTATGCACAGCTGAAATAAAATAAAATACTATACTACACAGCATAAATTTAAAACTATAATGCAAATAATCAGCGCACAATAATGTATGTTCATTACATTCTTCTGTAATCAGATACCAAGATAGATAAAGTACCTGCCCGTAAGGAGTTCGGAGACAACAAGCCTATCACTTAGACTCCTTTTACAAAGAATCAGGCTGAACAAGTCCTTCACATATCCCTTTCCTGGGGATTTCTCATTCCCTTTTCACCAACATCTACACGGGTAAAATTAATAGTCATAATTCTAATCCTAACATACATCTAGAATCAGGACTTAAAAATAAGAAATTACAAAAGAATTTGTCAACAAAAAGGGGCTCCCATCTTTCTGGCATAGCTAACCGTCTGCATCTTATACATATTAGCAAATCAATGAGAAACACAAGTTTCCCAGTAGCTTAACAATTCAGGGTTTTAAAAATCAACTAATATGTATTAGGGTGTAAGCACCAAAATATTTAATTCTACATTCTTGGTATATATAAAAAAAAATAGCCTTATTCATAAATACAAATTGGCAAGCATTGCATGATGAATTTAGATGTCAATGTAATAAAATCAGATATCCTTTTTAAAGTGAAACATTTTCTTAGAAACTATACACAGGAATGCAAAATTAAACAAAAATAGTTCATACATTTCATTCTTAAGCTTGGTTTCTCCTTAAAGCATGAAGCACCTTTGGTCACACTCCAAGGACGTGGGCACTTGGCCACCCGTATAAAATAATTGTGGACACTAGGTCATGGGTATGGAGCACCTTCGGCCACACCTCACTAGGTCGCATGTATGGAGCACCTTTAGCCACACCTCATGAATTGAGGACACTTGGCCACCCTAAATCATCATCGTGGACACTAGGTCACGGGCATGGAGCACCTTTGGCCATGCCTTACTAGGTCGTATTTGTGGAGCACCTTCAGCCACACTTCATAAATCGAGAACACTTGGCCACCCGTTTAGCATCATCGCGGACATTAGGTCACAGGCATGGAGCACCTTTGGCCACACCTTACTGGGTCGCATGGGTGGAGTACCTTCAGCCACACCTCATAAATCATGGACACTTGGCTACTTGAATAAAATTATTATGAACACTAGGTCAAAGGTATGGAGTACCTTTAGCCACACCTCACTAGGTTACACGTGTGGAGTACCTTTAGCCACACCTCGTAAATCGTGGACACTTGGCCACCTTTATAACATAATTGTGCATCTTTCTATGTTTTCCTTTTTTAGTTACATTTCTGTTTTTCTATCGGCATACAATACCTCTTTGTCATATTTATTTATGATAATTTTGCCTAAATCAATATAACTCTCCATTCTTGAATAATATATTTCTCTTAAAAAATTTTAATAAATTTCAAGGGAGAATTTCCATGATTTTGGCCTAAGGGAAAATCAAGAGAATTTCATGTTTTATCATTTAAGTTTTCCTTTTTCTGTTCTTTAAATAATACCATTAAAATGGGATAATTCCTTTTCCATAATCAACACATCATTAACTAACCATAATTTTCCCATAACAATATTCATCATTAACTAGCCATAATTTTCCAATAACAATGTTCATCATTAACTAGCCTTAATTTTCCCATAGCAATATTCATCATTCACTGACCATAATTTTCCCATAATAACTTTTCATCATTGCTAACCATAATTTTCCCATAATAACTATTCATCATTGCTAACCATAATTTTCCCATAACAATATTCATCATTCCTTAGCCATAATTTTCACATAACAATGTTCATCATTAGCTAGCCTAAATTTTCCCATAACAATGTTCATAATTCACTAACCATAATTTTCCCATAACAACAATATTTATCATTACTAACCATAATTTTCCTATAACAATATTCATCATTTCATCATAAAACCAACATACCAATCTATCATGCAAGCTTACCCAACATAACATTAATAATATTAAGAATGTAGGGAAGCAAAAATGTCTCATGAAAGCTTGTAAAAACATGGTGTATACATATGAAACCTTGGGACACAAGTTTAAGCATTGTCAACCTACCTTAATGATGAACTAAGTGGGATAAACTTGGCTCCCTCTTTGACTTTCTTCCTTCCCTTCTTCCTTGCTCCTCTTGCTAATTTCTTCTTTGTTTTTGGTCCACTTCACTCTTCTTCTTCCCAATTTGGTGTGTTCTCCCTAAAGCTCACGTTCTCTCCCTTTCTTTTTTCTTTCTCTCCTTGCCTTGACCGAATGTGCGGGTGTGTATCTAAAGTGTGGAATGCTCTTTCTTTTCTTCTTTTCTTTCTTGCTGTGAAGGTGTGGTGTGTGTATCAAAAATTGAAAATCTTAATTACTTCTTTCTTTTACTTAGGTGACATGTGAATGCATCCATGCGTGTGGTTTGAGTGTACACCTCCTTTCTTACTAACTTTGGTTTACTTACCCCTAAATTCACGCTACACTTTATTCTATTTCCCTTTTCTGGTTTTCAATACACCTCCACTTAGTGTTCAAGCCAAATCACTTTCATTGTTCACAAAATATACAAATGGGGAATTGCGTGTGGCCTAAGTGCACCCTCATCTTCCCTTGCAACTTTGGTGTTTCTTAACCCAATCTTCACACTAGCCCCCCTTCTCTCGTCACATTTTCTATTATGTAGTAGGTTGCATGCTTTTCTCCTTTCTCTCTTCTTCTAGCACGTAGAAGGCATCAAAATTTTGCACCTTGTACTTTCTTGCTTGTAACTTTGGTAATTCTTTTCTTAATTGCTCTCTTTCCTTTTTCCTAATTCTCATGGTTGCACCAAGTGTACTTGTAAGTACACTTTTCTTTGCTTGCAAGGTGCCTTATCCTATTGTCACGCCACCTTCCCTTCCTCCCTTATTCCAATTTCCATTCGGCCATCACGCCATCCCTTTTTCTTCTATAATTCAAATTTCCATTTGTCCAAAATAAAGAAAAGACGCTACACTCTTTTTCCTTCACATTTTCATGCACGTACCTCTCTTCCTTTCATGCTTCACGTAAGGCTCATGTCCCATACAAACACATATGAGTCTTTCCCCATCTTGGACAAGTTGGAGGCAGCATGAGGGAAGGGGGACGTGTTTCACACGTCTTCCTAGCTGTGTGGTTAATGTATATATATTTTTTGAAATAAAATTCTACACTTTTTCTTCCCTTTGTTAATTATATTTTCATAACCTCACATGTCATCAAGTGCAACCTTTTATCCATTGCCATTCTCCTATTACCCATTGGACATTTGAGATTAATGCTAAAAGGAAGGAAAAAGGCTTAATGCCACTTGTTCTTCTCACTTGCATGTGTGGATACACATACATACATATATATTTTTTTGGAATGCTTTATCCTTCTTTCCTTTCTTCTTTTTGTCTTAGCCATGCGGTGTATAAAATATAAACTCCTATCCTTCATCAATTGCACGTGTGCCTTCCATGTGTGTTTATTTCTATACATTCTCATGTTCCTAGCCATGTACCAATATATATATTTTTATTATGCCACACTTTTCTTTCCTTCCTTAATTCAGCAAAGATAGAGAGGTAATCTAAATTAAACACCTTAACAAATTGAAAGCATATTTATTCTAAATACCAAAATCACACAAGTAATTTCATCCAATTAATTAAATAACATTAATTTAGACTAATTAAAATTATGGCGTGTTACATTTAGTAGTCGGCTGGTGGCTCTCTGGAATCCTTGGTTCGCAAGACAGTAAGCTGGCAGTCGACTGTTGGAAGGCTAGCAGTCGACTGGTTGCTCTCTGGAATATGTCCTGTGCTAAATGATGAACATGATAGTTAACTGTGAGGACTGTCGGTTAATTACTAAGAAGAAAATCTAGACCCAACATTTGACTGCTGGAGCTACCAGTTGGCTATTGAGTCTGAGTATGTGTTTTTGGGTTTACCAAGAGCAAGATAGTCGACTACTGTATGCTAGCAGTCAGTTGTTATCTACACCAGTTTAGAAAGTGGTATTTTCATGATTTCCTAGCCCAAATTCCATTCTATATCATGTTTAAAACATCTGAGCTTAGTTTCTATGCCAAAAACTTCACTTTTTCTTTAAACATCTCTCCTCAGAATGCTCAAACACTATGTAACCAAGAAAAACTAGCCTATATCTCTAGATGAGCACATTATTTAAGCACAACAGCATCCAATAGCAGTAGGAAAGCATATAAAATATAGGTTTAACCCTAAACTCAGTTAAAACATTCAGAAAGTTATATTTTCAAGCAACATTAAAATTTTCAAAAAATAGAGGGTTTATGATGGATTTCTACCTTGATTCCTTGCAAAATGTGTGTGTAAGATGTGTTTAGAAGGTTCTCCCCTTGTTGTAGAACCAATTTCTAGCCTCAAATCCCTTTTTTACCTTCAAAAATCTCCCTCCTTTGCCTTAACTCGCCTTTCTTGCTTCTCTCTCTAAAAATGCTAAAGGTTGGAAGTGTGTGGGAAGTCTAGGGTTCAGCTAAGGTTTAAAGGTAGTTTAGGTTATTTCATTTTAGTCCCTGAGCTACTTTGCAACCTTGGCCTCACTCAGTTTTCCCTTTTCAATCTAGTCTCTAATCTCATCTTGACTAAACTTCCATTTATTTCCTTTCAATTAAGTGCCTACACTAATGCAACTATATGAAATTAATGCAATATACACAAGCATTAAGATTAAATTAACAATTTAACAAACATCTCTTAATTATATTAAGAGTGGATGTTATATTTCTCCCCTCCTTTAAAATAATTTCGTCCATAAAATTAAAACATACCTATTCAAATAACTTGGGGTAGGACTTCCTCATGTCCTCTTCTTTCTCCCAGGTTGTCTCTTATGGAGATGAATGATCCTATAAAACCTTAACCAAAGGGATGACCTTGTTCCTCAATTGCTTCACCTCATTCCTGATGATTCTCAATAGTTTTGGGTGATAGGTTAAATTTTCTTTTAACTGTACTATACTGGCATCAAGAATGTGGGATGGGTCATGGATATATTTTTAAAGTTTCGAGACATGGAAAACATCATGGAGGTTTGATAAGAACAGAGGTAAGGCTATATGATAGGCCAATTAACCAACTTTTCCTAAAATTTGGAATGGCCTAATAAATTTGAAATTTAACTTTTTGGACTTAATGGCTCTACCTATGCCAGTGATCAGTGATACCCTAAAGAAAACATTATCCCCTTCATTAAATTCTATTGGTCTCCTTCTTTTGTCAGCATATTTCTTTTACCTATCTTAGGCTCTAGCCATTTTATCCCTGATCACCCTGATTTGGTCTATAGTTTGTTGAACTAATTCTGGTCTGAGCAATTGTCTTTTCCCTACCTTAAACCAACATAAAGGTGACTTACACTTCTTCCCATACAAAGCTTCATAGGGTGCCATTCCTATGCTAGAATGGAATCTGTTATTGTATGAGAATTCTATCAATGCTAGGCTTTGGTCCCAACTTCCCTTATACTCCAAGGCATATGATCTAAGCATATGCTCTAAGCTTTAGATACTCCTCTCAGTTTTTCCATCTGTTTGAGGATGATAAGCGGTACTCAACTATAATAATAGTTTCCATTCTAGCATAGTTATGGATCCTTATAAAGCCTTTTATGGGAGAAAATGCAGATCACCCTTATGTTAGTTTAAGGTGGGGAGAGACAAGTGCTAGGGCCAGAATTAGTTCAACAAACTATTGATCAAATAAAAATGATCAAGGAGAAAATGACTAAGACCTAAGATAGACAAAAAAGTTATGATGATAAAAGGAGGAGACCATTAGAATTTGTAGAAGGAGATCATGCTTTACTCATAATATCTCTAATTATTGGTATTGGTAGGGCTATTAAGTTAAGGACATTAAACGCTAGATACACCGGACCCTTCCAAATCCTTAAAAGAAATGGTTCATCTGCTTATCAAATAGCATTACCTCTATTCTTGTCCAATCTCTATAATTTTTTTCAGATCTCTCAACTTCGTAAATACATTCCATATCATTCACATATCCTTTACTCAAGTACATTACAATTGAAAGATAATTTGACTTATCATCCTAGACCTTTAAGAATCGTTGGTACTGAGGTTAAACAATTGAGCAATAAGGTTATTCCATTGGTAAATTTTTTGTGGGACCAATCGTTGGCACAAGAAGTCACGTGGGAAAAGGAAGATGACATCAGGAGCACCTACCCTAAATTATTGAGTAGGTACATGCTAATTTCAAGGATGAAATTTTTTAAAAAGGAGGGAAGAAATGTAACATCCACTCCTCCTATTTATTAAGAGATGTTTGTTAACTTTATATAAGTTAAATGCTTGGGTATGCTGCATTAGATTACATGTAGTTGCATTAGAAAGAAGGGCTAAACTAAAAGGAAAAGAGTAGGGACCTAGATGGAAGGAAAAGGTTTAGTGGGGAAAGTTCTATAGGCTTTCAATACTCCAAGGGTAGCAAACTGTAAATTTAGCCAAAAGAGTTATTGTAGCTACTAGATTTTCGAATTTGCCCGCAAATGGCTCAAAGGCAAAGTGGTAATTTGGCATATGGTTGGAGAAATTAGCATTTGAAGCTGAATGATCAAGAATTAAGATCTTAATTGAAAATTTTTGGATCACCTATAAATAGGTGAAAATATCAAAGCCCTCACCCATTTTATCCTGAACTCCAACAGTTAGAGAGAGAAAAGGAAAGGTTATAGAGAGACAGTGAGAAGGTAGTTGCATTTCTAGAGTGAAAAGCAGCAAAAAGCTTTTAGTAGAGGAAGTTAGGAAGACATCTGAGAATTTCAATCTAGCTTTGTATAGAAAATAGGTAGCAAACAACCTAATCCTCTCTCTTTCGAAATTTACTGTTGATAAATTGAAAATTGTTATTTTCATGTTATCTAAACAAGAGAGGAGCTTAAAAACTACATTCTTGATGTTTTTAACTACTATTAGGTGTTTTAAACTGCATGAATGTACTTATGTATCCTTAAATCAGATTATGAAAAATGGGTTTTTTTTTTATTAATGAATATGGGGTTCAATCCAAGATTTGAGTGAGATTAAATGGTAGTTTGGGCTATTTATGTGTTAAATAATGCTTATTTACTGGTATTGAGTTGATGATTATGAAAAATGATTTACAAACAAGTTCTTGGGAAAAAATCTAAGTCAATAGAAAGTTTGGAAAACATAGCAGCTGATTTCTAGCTCCTGGAAGTCAATTTTTGTGTTCTTAAGTTTCCTAGAAACATAAATCGAGTGCTAACATTTGACTGCTAAGCCATGCAAGTCCACTACCATGCTCACCTTTTCTAAAAAATTTCCTAAAGTAAAGCAATCAACTGTCAGGCTAATGGCAATCAACTTGTTGCCCTTGGGTTTGAGAAAATTGGCAAGGCAGAGAGAGAAAGTCATCTGCCAAGTAGGTGTAAGATGACTTGCTCCTATCCTGGTTTATAAACTCTGACTTATTTTAAAGCATAATTATCTCAAAACTTCATTCAAATAAAGGATCTAGACCTAGATTTGTGTAATAGGTAACATAAGGGTTGAGAATGAAAGAGAATGAGCAAGAATAATATGAGTAATCAAAAAGGAATGAGCATGAAAAATACAATAAAAATGAGAAAGTATTCTTAGTGTATGGATGGTGGTAGATAGGCTTATGTTGAGTGACTGATTGTTGGTATGGGACAGCTATTGAACATTCCATGGTTGAATTAAATGATTATTTGAAAACACTGTGATGTATATTAATTTTAAGTTAGTGAACTCCCTTATGGGCAATTTAAAGGAGTCACATACTTAAAATTAAACATGACCATGATATGAGAAAAATCACCCTATTCTATATGCATGTGAATAATATTTTAAGAGATGGTCTATTGAAAACAGTAATCTCATATATACAGGGGAAGAACTACCAAGAGGTGGGCAGGGACCCTGGGGTTCTAGGTGATGGGGGATGAATTGCCAAGGAGGTAGGCTGGGCCCTCGTAGGGGTGTTAAGGGATGAACTGCCAAGGAATTGGGTAGTGACCCTCGTGTGGGTGTTGAGGATGGATGTACTTGGATTCATTGGGGGACGTTCCATCATATACATAAAATTATAGTTGTGAACTATTAGATAAGTAGTCTGGGACTATAAGAAACTCACCTGAGAGTGAGGGTTTCATATGAGGAATTGTTTGCTTAGCGAATCTCCTAGTTTTTCTTGTTATGATAACGATTTGGCATTGGTCATGAGATACTCTAAATTACTTGTTTGCACTTGTGTATATATGATTATCACCCTGTTACCATTATGATTTGATAATATATGCTGTGTGATGGATATGTGTAACATCCACTACTAATAAGAACAAGAGATACTTGTTATTTTTAATTTAAGTTTTATGTTTATGTTACATTAATTGCATATAGTTGCATTAGTGCAGGAACTTAGTTGAATGGAATAAAAGCCAAGTTAAAGTATAACTAGAGACTAAATTGAAAAGGGAAAGTTTAGTTAGACTAAAGACATAAAATGGCCCAAGGGCAAGAATGCAATTACTTAGACTTAAGAATTTGAAAACCCAAGACCCTAGCACAACTCAAACTTCTACACTTTCTAAAGAGAGAAAAAGAAGGGCGAGTAAAGAGAGAAAGTGGTGAGTTGGGGTGTAATGCCCCTATCTAATATTACCATTAATTCTGATATAAATAAATAGGTTTGGCATATTATCCTTATCCTTTATTTAATTAATATTTGAGTAGTTATATCATTCAATTATATTAAGTGGATTAGGTTCGGGATCCTTTGCTCAAAATAAACTCGTATGCACAGTGGAATAAAATAAATACTATACTACATAGGGAAAATTTGCAAAAATTTTAAACTTGCATGTAATTCCAATAGTACTAGTCCAGTAATGTCCATTACATACTGATAGACATGTTCCCGGATATATGAAGTACTCGTCCCTCAGAAGTCAGGAGACAGCAGGTCTATCACTCAGACTCCTGTGCAAATTAAGGATGCACCGGTCCTTTACATATCTGTTTCCCCTATATATCCCAAATACATCTCATGTATACAATCAAAATAATGTCCTATTTTCAAAGACTGCTACTCCTCTACCCTGCTACACGTTCGTATTTGATGCATATTAGCATGTGAATGAGAAACACAAGTTTCCCAGTAGATTAACAATTTAGGATTTTCAAAGCCAGCTAATATGTATCAAGGTGCAAGTACCAAAACATTCAATCTACATTCTTGATATTAAAACATAATATTATCCATAAATATATGTAGGCAAGCATTGCATGACAAATTTAAAAGTAAATGGGAAAAATTAGATAGTGTCTTTTAAGTGAAACATGATTTCTTAAAATTATACGACTTATTACGAAGTTAACAGAGTGCTTATGTGTTTAATTCTTACTCTTACCGTGGTGAATTAATTGGATGCTCTGGTGTATTATGTGGACACTAGGCCACCTTTATGAAATCATCGTGAACACTAGGTCATGGGTATGGAGCACCTCCGGCCACACCTCACTAGGTCACTCATGTGGAGCACCTTTGGCCTCACCTCGTAAATAGTGGACACTCGATCGCGTGTCATGGGCACTAGGTCACAGGTATGGAGCACCTTTGGCCACACCTCATTAGGCCACCCGTGTAGAGTGCCTTTGGCTACACATCGTAATTCATGGACATTGGCCACATATATGGATTCATGGTGATCTCCAGGTCACGGGTATGGAGCACCTTCGGCCACGCCTCCCTAAGTCACCCGTGTGGAGCACCTTTGGCCACAACTCGTAATTCGTGTACCTTTTTTATTTTACCTTATCAGTTGTGTTTCTTTTTCCATTGGTGTATAAGGCCTCTTTGTCATATTTATTTATGATAATTCTGTGTCTAAATTAATTCAATTATCCTTTCATAACTATCATGTTTCCCTTAAAAAAATTTACTAAGCTTCAACGAAAAAGTCACCTGATTTGAGCTTAAGGAAACTCACGGGAATTTAATGTTCTATCATTTAATTCTTTTCTCTTTCCATTCTTTAACTTATACCCTTAAAATGGGAGAATTTCTTTCCTAAACTAAGCCCCATTAATTAGCTAATTTCCCTAATAATGTTCGTCATTAATTATCCATGATTTTGGGCTAAGGGCAATGCAAGAGAATTTAGTGTTTAACCATTTAAATTCCTTTTTCCTAGTCTTTCGATATCTTCATTAATTTGGGGTAGTTTTAATAATACATTCCATTTTTTTTTGTCTTTAAATTATCACCATTAAATTGGGATAATTACTAATGCATTTCTCTCTTTTTCTAGTCCTAAAATATCACCATTACAATTGGAATCATTTAGTAATACATTTACCCCTTTTTTTTAATTCTTGAAACATCACCATTAAAATTGGGATTCTTTATTACCACACCAAGCACATGGACATATCATCCCCTTCATTGGAATATGGTTACCTCACTTGCAGTTACGTGGTTATAGCAAGAGTTCCCACTCCCAATAATACTAAAATATCTCTATCACTCCCATTATGGAGAAAATGGCTTTTCACAGAACATACATCCATGTCTATTATTCTCAATCGTATCCCATCATGGCAACATTATTAATTAACCTAAATTTTCCACAACAACAATATTCATTTTATTATATACCCACATATCACTCTATCATGCAAATTTGGCCAGCAAAACATAATTAATATCAAGAATTTAAGAAGGAAACAATGTCCCATGAAAGCTTGTAGAAACATGGTATATACATATGAAGTCTTAGGACACTATCTCTAAGATTTGTCAACTTGCCTCAAGTGGTGCAAAAATGATGAAAGCCTTCTAGTGTTTCTCTTGATTTCTCTTGTTCCTTTGCTCCCTTGCTCCTTCCTTTCTTGGCTCACTCACTTCCTTCCTTGACCAATTGTTTGTGTGTGTGTTTTCTAAATCATAAAGCTGCTCTCTCCTCTTGCCAATGCACCCTTTCATTTACTCTCTCGCTTGTATATGTTGTAATAGACCAAAAAGGAATGCCACGCCTATTCTCATTATTTATTTATTTTTCCTTTGTGGACTCTCGTGAAATTCTAGTGCAGCCTTATTATTATTATTTTTTGTTTCTCTTGGCATGTCCCACGAATATATCCCACCGTTCTTGTCATTTTTGTGTTTCCTACTCCACCTTTCATGTTGTACTTCTCTTATTCCGAGCAATCTCATTCTCCTCCCCATTCACATGTGCTTTCATATTTCTATTTAATAATTATTTATTCCTTTCATCTCTAATTATCCCTAGCCACGTGATGTATGTATTTCTTGTAAAACATTCTACACTTGTATCTTCTTACTTGCACACTTGGATAACTCTTCGTTAATTCCTTTCTTCCTTTATTCCTAATTTTCATAGCTGCTCTATGTGTACTTGTAAGTACACTTTTCTTGCCTTGTAAGTTACCTCTTCTTATGAAACATGCCACCCTCATGTACTTTCATTTCCCTCTCCATTCAGCCAAGCTAGGGAAGGACGCTGCACTTGCTCAGGTGGTTCCATCTTCCTATTTCTCTTTGGCTAAAAAAAATGCTACACTTCTTTTTCCTTTTTGATGGGGTTGCCATGTGCATGCATGCTTCCTTACTTCCATTACACTCCACGAATGTAAGGCTACCCATATGCACCCATGTAACCCCTTCACGTGGTGGTGTCAAGGAAGACAAGGGATGAACCTAATGCAAGTTCTTTCTTTCTCTCTCCTTAATTTCATTTCCCTCCTTACACGTAGACATGCAATTATTATAATTAAATTCTGCACTATTATTTTAGCAAGCTTATAAAATTAATTTCTCGTCCTCCTTTGTATTGTCCATTAGTCCTACGCATAAGATACATGCAATTTCTTCCCTTCTTAGTTCACGTGTGACTTGGAGGCTTCATGCATGAAATTCTAATTTCCATTCCTCCCTTTCACATGGCTTTACTTGTTTTCCATGTAATAAAAAATTCTGCACTCCTTGCTTTGTGATACTCACTCTCCCTTACTTCTATTACACTCCACCTAATGCATATGTGTATCTATATTTATTTAATGGATGTTAACCCCTATCCTTTGCAACTTTACGTGAGGCTTGACTTCTCATGCATGGACATAAAATTTTCATTCCCTTCTCTCATGCAAGATGCATGCAAGGCACACTCATGCACCTATTTAAATAATTGTATTTTACATTGCTTCTCTCTTGGTACTTAGGCTAGGTAATTAAAAAGAAGTTAAAGAATTAATTTTAAGCACCAAATTTTCGTGCAAGTTTGCTTTTGATATAAACATTTAGCCTATTAAATTATGCAAGAAATAAATTCAGACTAATTCATTAATGAAACCATTAATTCCATCTATTTAATTAAAGACCATTAATTTAGGCTAATTAAATTATAGGCTGTTACATGGGGCAAAGGGGAAGAGATTTGCTGAAGGAAGAACAGATTTGAGGCTAGGGATTGGTCTTATAGTAAGGGAAGGACCATTTTAACACATTATACATGCACATTTCTCAAGAAATCAAGATAGCAACTCAACTTAACCCTATTTTCTAAAATGTTCAGCTCTTTGCTCGAAAATGTTGTTATGAATGTTTTGACCTATGTTTAGGGTTTAAACTTACATTCTCTATGTTTTTTACTTCTATTAGGTGTTGCGTGTAGAATGGTTATTCTCATTTATGCTTATAACTAGTGGTGAAAGTAGGCTTACGCCCTAAGTGTGAAAATATGGTTTGATATTAGTGTTGAGTGATGTGAGTTGAGTTTTGGGTTGCTTATAAGTGCTATATGATGTTTAAATGCTGGTGTTGAATTCATGGCTTGTGAAAATGGTTTGAAAACATATTTTTGAGGTAAAAATCTAGATGTAACAGTAAGTTTAGAGTAGAAAAAATGCTAGCAACTGACTGCCAACCCCTGAAAGTTGACTGTCATGTTCTTCGTCTACCTAGAAAGCATTGCAGAAAGCTAGCAGCCAACTGCCCACTCTAGCAGCCAAATTTCATGTCTAGCTAAGATAGATTCAAAATGATAGCGAGCTAACAACTGACTAACAGCCTGGAACCAGTTGAATGCCAGCCCATTGTTTCAGATAAGGAACTCAATGACCAATTTTGAGAGATAATTAGCCCAAAATCTCGCTCAAACTAAGGATATAAACCTGGGATGTAGCAGGTAACATGTAAGATGTAAGGTCATTTTTCACTAGGATGTAAGGATCCTTGTGAGAATGAAATAAAGAGAGTGAAAAAACATAAGAAAGGAAAGAGGAAAGTATTCTAAATATATGCATTAGTGGTAGATAGGCCCATGATTGAGTGACCAATTGTCAGTATAGGATGACCGTTGGAAATTCCACGATTATGCCATGAATTAAGATGGTTAACATCCACTTAAACATAGATGATTTTGAAAACGTCGTGATGTTTACGAACACTAAGTTAGTGTAATCTTCCAAAGGCTATTTAAGAAACACATACTTAGAGTTAAGCATAACCAAAGACATGAACCAAATCACCCTAGTATATGTTAGAGAATAGCGTACCAAGAGTGTGATCCATTAGAAAGGGATGGTGATTCCATAGCCTTATGATCTGTGAAAGCGGAGTGGATAAGACCTATCCATAATTGGACAGTGATCCCATGAGTTGATAAATAGTCTCATTTGCGGAAGGGAGATAAGTTGTGTATAGTCAACAACCATCCTGCTAGTTATGTGATTGTAGTTGGATTCGATTGAGGGACACCTCAGATAGTACAAAAATTAATGTATGGCTGAATAGTCATGCACTCATGCATATACGTAGTGGTACGTGGAGTTGTTCGTTGTGCGGTGCTCTTAATAACTCATATGATATGTTTATTTCTCCTGCTCATATGTTAAATGGAAGTGTATGATTGTTACCCCATGGAATGTTTGATATGAAAATTATGATGAAAATAATGATGATTGGACATCTCGTAATGGAAAGTTTTTTTGTTTTAAATGTACATGCATAGATATGAGCACATGGCATGAAAGTATGCTCCATGCACTGCATCCCAATAGTATGTAATGTGTGCTGCCAATGCTACCTAAGCAACTACACCTAAGGCAGTGAACCTATCAATGCAGCCAAGTACAATGGTGAGTATTAAGGTCATATTCCTTGGGAACAGGAAAGATCAGAGTTACTACTTGTTCTCTGTTATCTAGCCTGGCAATTAAAGTGATTGATTTTTAACTAAACTAATAATTAATTAAGTGCAATAAACTAATAGCGACAATGAACAAAAGAAAATATACGGAGACAAGAAAAGTAAACGCATTGGGGACCTGTATTAGTTGGCAAACACATAAAGGATTATGGTCTATTGAATTTAATAATGCTACCTAGAGTGAATTCTAAGTTAAATTAAATTTCCCTCTCGAGACAATTAAATTTCTAAATCTAAGAATCTACCACTAGAATCTCTTCTTAATGATTGATTTCAGATCATCCTTATCATTCTAATTCACCACTATTAAGAATAACTACTCATTAATCCAGCAATTAATTAACCTCATCTCTAAGTGAAAATTAATTATTCTTTGTGATTAGGTTCTAATTTCAATTATTATCTCTCGATCTCAAAAAGAAATCTAATTAGCATTCACAACGACATCTAGCAATGAAAACTTAAGCAGTACATGCATAAAAGAAAAGAAGATCACAACATCAAAATTAGTATCCATAAAGATTAAACAGAATACCAACACAGTCAAGAACCCCAATGGAGTTTACAAATTCAATCACACATATTTATAGTCAATTCCATCAGAAAATGCATCAGAAAATCCATCAAACAATCAATTATGCAGAGATAAAAATATTAAAAATTATGCACGCCCCTGTCTTCTTAATTGCCTAATTATAGCTGCACGGATTGGTCACAGGAAAACCACTGAAATCTCACAAGAAAATTGCCAAAAAACCTCCAAAAAAATAAAGCTCAAATTTTTCTAAAAATGGGTTGTGGGTCACAGGTCAACCGGGTTGGATCCTGAGTTCTCAGGTACAAGATGAAAAACGGATGGAATAGCGGCTGGAGCTCAGGCGAAAGGTCGCGAGGAAGGCACTGAGCGATGAAGGGTCAGTTTTCAGTGGTGGCTTGGATGAATGACGCTGAAATCAGTTCCAAACGTGGATAGGTCATGAATCTGGTTCATCAAAGATCTCACGATCCGGGATGTTTCGGTGACTGAAGAGCTGAGGAAGGATGTAGTTGGGTTGCCTGAAGTTGCAGGGAGCGACAACGGGCAGTAGGTCAGTTGGAAAATGTGTAGAGAAGCAACGAGGTGGACAGGTTGTGAACCAGGTTGCAGTCTCGAATTGTTCAATTTGTTGCAGATCTAAAGCTTTGTGATGGCTATGAACAGTGGTGGTGGCTCACCTGTCATCCCCTATTGCCAGAGTGAGGTTGCACCACTGTGGACTCCACCCAGAACCACCTTTGTTCATGCGAAGCTCCACGGGTCTCACCTCTCGCGTGATACTCTCCTCATGTGATGCAAAATATGGCAATGCATTGTTCCAAGCCTCTAATGCATAATGCCTCCTCTCTCCTCTCAAGTCTGCCTACTTTTTAGCTTGGTCCACTTGCTTTTAGCCTGGTCCAAGGCTTCAGCTCAGCCCAATGAGCAAAATTGGCCCAAATGGCCCATTTTGGGTGCTCTAAAGGCTGTACAGGCTCGAAATTGATCTGTTTGCTAATTATGACTTAATAAAATACCTGAAAATGAAAATGATACAAATTTAGGTGATTTTTAGAATAAAATCACATAAAATGCTCTTAAAATGAACAATTCACACCAAGAAATTATGTACAAAATAAGCCACATCAAATCACCCAACACTTTAACTTTTTGCTTGTCCTTAAGCAAACACTAACTCAGTCTTTAAACAAACAACAATAGTTTCTCAAAGTCCATACCTAGTCCATAGTTAATAATGCCTAACACATCCCCTTTGAAACTGAATCATAGACCAAATTGCAAAACCTTGATGCAGAATGGAGATAATAACGATGCATACACAACTTAGCCAACAATTCAATGCCAATTATTTAAGAATCAATGCCTCTCAAAGATTACTCAAATCACTCAAAGTGTATACTGGTAAGGTACAAATCCCTTAAGCAACTTCAGAAGAATATGTCTACTATATGCTTGCTCATAAATCTCATCTCTGCTACTGCTAAAAATTGAATACCAAAATCAAGGGGTCTTAACAAGGTTGTAATGTGGTTAAGGTTAAGGTAGGGAAGAAATTTTTGGTAGAAGTGGCATAGATGCTGAAAATTCATGCAATTTAAGCATGATGAAGGATTAAAGGATTAAATGCAACAAATGCTAAACATAACAATTCTTACTAAGTTTTTTCAGTGAAGTTAGTGATGCTCAGAGAATACAATATCAACAGACAGACTACTCTTATTATTATCACCCCCCTTTTTTTCATTTCTTTTTCATATATTTTTTTTTCATATGTAGTTTGCATGCTTACACTTTTAGATTGAAGGGAGTATCTAGAATGATAAAAAGAACTTAGTGTACTATCGCCAATTAAGGTAATGGATTTTAATCCCTGTATAAAGAGTAAATCACACAAATTTCAACAAATGGGGTGAAGAAAGAAAAAAGTTAATGGAAAGAAAAAATGAGGTGTAAAATGTAAGTGATGAAGGAAAAGTCAAGGCCCAACAATGGCTAACTAAGGAAGACACAAGGGTAGGCTTTTTGGCCAAAAATAGTGGATCCTAAGTTGCCCAAATCATCTGATATTCAAAAGTTCATGTAACTTCAAAAAGTATTACAGAGCAAGTTCTAGAGACACAATCAAGTGAAATACACTCTAAACAAAAAGAATTCGAAGCATATTTATAATGAATGCTTATCTTAGGCTCAAATCTCACGTTTAAAGTGTGGCTAAATTGCATATGGTTCTCAAATATTTCCATACGAATTACCAATCAAGTAGTGCATGCATACTGCATTATCAACATCCTAAATCAAAAATTGAAGAATTTGAAAAAAATAATCAAGCAACAATAGTATGACTCGGTCGTGGTAAAAAATGCATTAGACATTAATATTGCTTTCTAACATGCACTATGAGAAACAATGCCTACCCATTCATGACTGAATCATACATGCTCAAAAGACAATCAAAGACTCAAGTGCATAGCATCAAGCAAAAATCAAGTATCATACCCTATATCCATTATCAAAATAAATATGGCATCAAAATTATAGATACCCACCCCACACTTGAGAAAGACACTGCCCTTAGTGTACAACAAAGGGAATAGCATATAAATAAAAGTATAAAGCACAACAATAAGCAAAGATAATCTAAAAGTTTTAACACCTCAACAATATGAAAAAGAAGAAAATAGACAAAAATTAAATAACAAAAATAAAGTAAATAAATAATAAAAAAAATAACACTACTTCTTTTTGTTTGAGTCTTTTAGCTGGACTCGTTCCTTCTATCACTCTTGCAGGTAAAGCACCATGTGCACTCGTTCCTCGACCTTCAATAAGTCTCTATAACAGTGCTTCAGTCAATGCCCATTGACTTTGAAATCTCCTTTGTAAGGATGATGCAATTCCATTGTGCCATAGGGAAAGACTTGCTTGACCAAAAATGGTCGTGACCATCAGCTCTTAAGCTTTCCTGGAAAAAGATGAAGACATGAGTTATAAACTAATAGCCTATCTCTAACCTGAAAATCTTTAGAGCCACGTAGCCTTTAATCATGCCACTTCTTGGTTCGAGCTTTGTAAATGGAAGAATTTCCATAAGCTTGGTGGCGTTATTCTTCTAGCTCATTTAACTGCCATAACCTCTCTTTACCTGTAGAAATAACATCAAGATTGCATATTTTAAGGGCCCAAAGTACCTTGTGTTCTAATTCGACAGGCAAATGACAAGTCTTTCCATATACTAGCCTATATGGTGTAAATCTAGTAGAAGTTCTATAGGCTATCCTAAAGGCCCATAATGCATCATCCAATTTAAATGCAAATCGGTCCCTCTATCACTAATCAGTGCCCTAGGTGTACCAAACCTAGTAAATAATTTTTTAAGGAACCTTGTCACTACCCTAGCATCATTAGTGGGGAAAGCCTGAGCTTTTGGCCACTTAGAAAGATACTCAATAGCTACAATGATATACTTATTACCAGATGAGGAAGGAAAAGGGCCCATATAGTCAATACCCCAAACATCAAAATTTTCAACCACTTGGATACTCGTTTGGGGCATTTTGTCATGGGCAAAGATGTTACCTGACCTATGACAACCATCACAAACCTGGACATATACTCTAACATCCTGAAATATGGTTGGCTAGTAGAACCTTGCTTCAAGCACCTTCCTAGCAGTGTGGTTTGCAGCCTCATGGCCTCTCGTTAGTCCTTCATGGCAATGCCTCAGAATTTGGCATATTTCCTCCCCATGTATGTATCGTCGAATTACCTGGTCTACACAAATACAAAACAAGAAAGGATCTTCCCAAATGTAGTATTTCAACTCAGCGAAGAACTTCTTCTTTTGCTGAGTAGTCATATCCTTTGGTAAAACCCCTGCAACCAGATAGTTAGCATATTCACAAAACTAAGGGGAATCAGTACATACCAAAATTGCCTCCAAATGCTCATCTGGGAAGTTATCATAATTGGCGTTTTCATCCAGGGCCTCCTATTTTGGATTCTCCAACCTTGATAGGTGATCTGTAGCCAAGTTCTCTACACCCTTATTATCCTTGATCTCAATATCAAATTCCTGTAAAAGTAAAATCCATCTAATGAGTCTAGGCTTAGCATCATGCTTACTGAAAAAATACTTCAAGGCTAAATAATTCGTGTAAACCATGTTTTGGATAGCACCAAATAGCATCAAAATTTGTCAAAAGCATAGACCACTGCAAGCAACTCCTTTTCAGTAGTGGTATAGTGCTCCTGGGCATCAGTCAAGGTCTTGCTAGCATAATAGATTGGTTGGAACTTTTTATCAATCCTCTGACCTAACATAGCTCCAATTGTAAAGTCACTAGCATCACACATTAGTTTAAAAGGCAGCTCCCACTTAGGTGGAACTATAATAGAGGCTGTGGTTAGTCTTTCCTTTAGTAACTCATATGAATACAAACAATCAATATCAAACACAAAAGGTGCATCCTTGACAAGCAACTGAGTTAAGGGCCAAGTAATCTTAGAAAAATCTCTAATAAATCTCCTATAAAAACTAGCATGCCCTAAGAAACTCCTAATAGCCTTAACAGAATTATAGGGTAGTAGTTTTGATATAGTCTCAACCTTCACTTTATCTACCTCCATCCCTGCATGTGATATCTTATGCCCAAGAATAATCCCCTCTCTCACCATAAAGTGACACTTTTCACAATTAAGAACTAAGTTTGCTTCTATACATCGTTCAAGCATACATTCTAAATTTAGCAAACACTGAGAGAAAGAGTTACCAAAAATTGAGATGTCATCCATAAAAACCTCCATAGACTCCTCAATCATGTCATGGAAGATTGCCATCATGCACAGCTGAAAAGTGGCTAGTGCATTTCACAGTCTAAAAGGCATCCTCTTGTAAGCGAAGGTCTCATATAGGCAGGTAAAGGTGGTTTTCTCTTGGTCTTCAGGTGCAAAGGGAATATGAAAATAACCTGAAAAACCATTAAGAAAGTAATAAAACATTTGACCTACCAAATGTTCAAGCATCTGGTCAATGAAAGGAAGAGGAAAATGATATTTATGGGTTGCATCATTAAGCCTCCTATAATCAATGCAAACCTGAAAACCTGTTATCGTTATAGTGGGTATCAACTCATCCTTCTCATCTTTGACAACTGTCATGCCACCCTTCCTTGGTACAACCTGCATAGGACTCACCCAAGAGCTAT
Source organism: Senna siamea (assembly GCA_031216115.1). NCBI lineage: Eukaryota > Viridiplantae > Streptophyta > Magnoliopsida > Fabales > Fabaceae > Senna > Senna siamea. Next base: position 28,774,055 of record CM062361.1, on the reverse strand, counting down.
CAAAAATAGGATAAATCAAACCTACATCAAGAAGTTTAATTACCTCCTTTTTCACTACTTCTTTCATGTTTGGGTTCAACCTTCTCTGTGGCTACACCACTGGCCTATACCTATCCTCCATCAGGATCTTGTGTGAACAATAGCTAGGATTAATCCTAGGAATGTCTGCCATCTTGTAAGCGAAGGCCCTAGGATATTTCCTAAGAGAGGTCAAAGTCATCAGCCTCTCCTCAGGTGTCAAGTCAGCTGTTATAATTTCTGGTAGCTTCTTCACCTCATCTAGATAGGCGTAGCTTAAGTGCTTAGGTAATTCCTTCAATTCCAGGGTCGGGGGCTCGTCAATTGAAGGTTTCACCTTCTGCACCTCTGACTTATCAAGAGAAAAAAAAGGGTCAATAGAGTTTCTGGGCTCGACAGCCAGAAAATGAGCTATTTGTTCAAACACTTGTTGTTGGACAACTCATCCTCATCTTCTTGTAATACCACCTGTAAAGGGTCAGCAACTAAAAATTCCTGCAATTCAGACTCAACCACATCATCTAAGACATCCACAAAATATACAATATCATCATTATCTAAAGATTTTCTCTTAGATGTAGCTAAGTCAAAAGTAATAGTCTCATCCCCTACTTTAAGTTTCAACTTCCCATCACAGACATCTATAACAGCCCTAGATGTTGCAAGAAAAGGCCTGCCTAGAATCAAGGGTATGCTACTCTCACCCTTGATATCATCACAACAAAATCAACAAGAAAGATGAATTTATCAACCTTTACAAGTACATCTTCGACTATACTGCTAGGATATTTAACACTTCTATCAACCAATTGTATACTGATCCTAGTAGGTTTTGGCTCACTCAATTTTAGTTTATCAAACAAGCTAGTAGGCATTAAATTTATGCTAGCTCCTAGATTAGCTAAAGCATCCATGACAGATAGTTCACCAATTAAAAAGGTACAGTAAAACTCCCTGGATCACGCCTCTTAACAGGCAGCTTGTTTTGTAGGATTACTGAGAACTCCTCATTCAGTGTCACCAGCCCCAAATCTTATAGTTTCCTCATGTTGCTCAGTATTTCCTTTAAGAACTTCGCATAGCAAGGCATCTGTGAAATAGCTTCAACAAAAGGAAGGTTAATGCTTAACTGTTTAAATAAATCAAGAAACTTACCGCATTGCTAATCAACCTTCTCCTGCTTCAGTCTAGCAGGGTATGGAATGGGTGGATGGTACTCTCTTACAAGGCTCTTCTTACCCTCAACTTGTACCGCCTTAGTTACCTCAGGCTCTAGGTCCTTACTAACTGTTGCTCCTGCACATCAGTATCATCATCATTAGGTAAAAGTAAAAGACCAGATACTTGCTTGTCTGATCTCAGAGTAATAGCCTTGCAATGCTCCTTTGGATTAAACTCTATGGTGTTGGGGAGCATCCCTAGCAGTCTCTCAGCCAACACCTTAGAAATCTAGCCTATCTATTTTTCTAAGTTCTGAATGAAGGCCTGCTGGTTTCTATGTGTTGTCTCTGTCTATTGGAACTTACTCTCTGAAGTGGACACAAACTTTGTGATCAATTCCTCCATATTGGGCTTCTTCTCCTACCCTTAAGGAAATTAATTTGGAGCAGCTTGCTACTGGTGTAATCGCTGAAAACCTGGTAGACCCTGGTTATTAGTGTTTCTCCATCCAAAATTTAGATGATTTCTCTACCCAGGGTTATACGTGTTGCTGTATGGATTGTGTTTGCTGTCTTGAAGCATTCCCCATGTAATCTACCTATTCAAAATTAGAAGAACTATTGTGAGAAGAAAATAAAGAAGAAGGGTTAGTAAACATACCTCTCGCATTACAATTGACACCATAATGCAGGCCACCACAAAACTCACAACATGACTGTGCTGCCTACACTGGCATCTGGAGTTGGTTGATCTTCTTGGCCAGAAGCTCCACTTGAGCTGTCAAGGTTGATATAGAGTCTGACTAGTTGACCACTCCCTGCCATCCTAACCTATCCCTTCAGGATTGCCATTGATAGTTGTTCATGGCCATTTCCTCTACTAAATTTTGCACCTGTTCAAGGGTTTTATTATTCAATGCACCCCCTGCTGCCACATGCACCATCTGCTTGTAGCTGTATTTAAACCATTGTAAAAAGTATGCACTTCCATCCACACAGGTAATCCATGATTTGGGCAACACCTCAACAAGTCTTTGTACCTCTCCCATGCATCATACATACTCTCATCAGCCATTTGCACAAAAGAAGAAATGTCATTATGCATTTTTACAGTCTTACCTGGTGGAAAATATTTATACAAAAACTTTTCAGCCAAAGTATCCTAAGTAGTGATGGAGTTAGGTGGTAGGGATTGTAGCCATCTCTTTGTTCTATCCCTCAAAGAAAATGAAAATAATATAAGCCGAATGGCATCATCGATAGTTCCATTAATCTTGAAATTGTCACATATCTCTAAGAAATTAGCTATGTGAGCTTTAGGGTCTTCGCTGGGCATCCCTTTAAATTGTACATTTTGTTACACCATCTGGATGACATTTGGCTTGATTTCAAAATTGTTAGCTGCTATTGTAGGCCGAGTAATGCACGTCTATGTCCCTTCCAATGAAGGTCTAGTGAACTCATACATTGTTCGGTTGGCATCATCATTGTTATTTTCAGTCGCCATCTTTAGTGATGTAGGATTAGGAATCTCAACTGGCTCTTCCTGTAGTACCTCAACTGGTACCTCCTCTTGATGACGGTGTGTATGAGTCCACAATAGTCATTCTAGATTGGACAGAGGGTCTACAGGTACAAGATTGGACCTCCTATTCATAAACTTCCTGAATCCAACAACAGCGAAACAACCCAACAACTAGATTAGAGAGTAATAAACCAAAACAAAAATTAAAACAAAATAGATAAAAACCAACAATAAAAACAAAAACAAAACAAATAAAAACCAACTAAAAATAGCAAAATAATTAATCCAAAATCAAATAAAAAAAAGACAAAATGAAACTAATGAAAGCCAATAATTGAATGAAAAGAAAAACACAACTAACTAGAAACAAAGAAAAATAGGACAAATAAAAGTGGCTAAAGTAACAAATAGCAATTTCACTATAGTTTTCACAAATAGTCCCCGGCAATGGCGCCAAAAACTTGATGTGTGTTGCCAATGCTACCTAAGTAACTACACCTATAGCAGTGAACCTATTAATGCAGCCTAGTTCAATGGTGAGTATCAAGGTTGTATTCCTCAGTAACGGGAAAGCCCAGAGATACTACTTGTTCTCTGTTATCTAGCCTGGCAATTAAAGTGATTGATTTTTAACTAAACTAATAATTAATTAAGTGTAATGAACTACTAGTGACAATGAACGAAAGAAAATATATAGAGATAAGAAAAGTAAAACCATTGGGGACCTATACTAGTTGGTCAACACATAAAGGATAATGGCCTATTGAATCTAATGATGGTACCTGTGAGTGAATTCTAAGTTAAATTCAATTTCCCTCTCAAGACAATTAAATTTCTAAATCAAAGAATCTACCACTGAAATCTCTTCCTAATGATTGATTTCAGATCAACCTTATCGTTCTAATTCACCACTATTAAGAATAGCTACTCCTTAATCCGACAATTAATAACCTCATCTCTAAGTGAAAATTAATTGTTCTCTACGATTAGGTTCTAATTTCAATTATTATCTCTTGATCTCTAAAAGAAATCTAATTAGCATGCACAATGATGTCTCACAATGAAAACTTAAGCAGTACATGAATTATCGCAAAGAAGATCACAACATCAAAATCAGTATCCATACAGATTAAACAGAATACCAACAAAGTCAAAAACCCTAATGAAGAGACTTTTCATATAAGTATGGTGGTATAAGTCAGTAGTTTTCAAGATAATTTGCATTGCTACTAAGAATAAATTCTCACATAAATGCTGCGTGTACCAGATGTGTAAGTCCCTGGCTAGAGATGAAGGTAACCTAGAGAGAGGTACCTTTTGTGGGGTAAATTGAAATATTCATTTTGGATAGTATAAAAATTTATTTATTTTGTGCTAGTCTTCATATTTTTGAGTAAGGCTAGTATAGATTATCTCATGTATAGCTTATATTATAAGCATAGACATAGATTTGCCTGAGTTTGTTAGTAGATACATTGACGGGGTTTTGAGTGGCAAGAATGTTGTCTTCATACCTCACTTAGCTAATTTGAAGTTAACCAATGAGTAATTATGCAAGTTTGTCTATAGCTATTTTGAGTAAATTATGTATATATATATATGATGTGATATTCCTATACGAGTCTCGAGTGAGAACCCAAGTGTAGAACCTAACCCAAATAGCACTCAATTAATCAACTTGGTAAAAATTTTAAATTTACTTAGGTAGAAGTAATAGTAACTCACCATTATTATGATATTTACATATTATACTCATCAAATTAATATAAAAGCAACTATAGGCTAAGAGGGTGTTACAATATGTGATATAATTTGATGTTATATCCAATGTGATAGGTATGTAATGAATTTTAGTTACATTCATAAGTATGAAATTTGTACAATTTATGCATAGTATCCCAATAGACATTCATAAGTATGACTTTGCTACCCGTGAATTAATTATGAATTAAATCTAACTTCCCTCTCGAGATAATTGAATTTCTTAATCCAAAAACCTACCACTGTAATCTCTTCCTAATGATTGACTTTAAATCAGCATTATCATTCTAATTTTTCACTATTAAGGGTTGTAAGAGCTTTACTCCTTAATCCGACAATTAATTAACCTCGTCTCTACGTGAAAATTAACTATTCCTTACAATTAGATTTCTAATTTCAATTAGGATCTCATCGTTGCAACTAAAAGAAATCTACATAGTATTCCATATAACGTCTTGTAAAGAAAACCAACATTAATTCATAATTGAAAGAAAGGTCACAAAATCAAATTAAATGTTCACAAGTTCAAAACAAAAAATACCAACATAGTAAAGAACCCCAATGGGTTTAACAAATCTAGTTACTCATGTTCATAGGTACAACAACTAGAAAATCAATTACAAAGAAGAAAGAAGAAAAAGAAAACACACACACCCTTATTCTCTTGAATGACAGACACAACCTTGGACACAACATATTACCTCCTAATATGCTTCTGATCTCCTCTTTTAGCCTCCAACAAAACTCTAAAGGTCGCAAATGGATGTCAAGGGTCTCCCCTTTAGTGTCCAGAATATGTCTCTCTAACTTCTACTAAAGGTGAAAGATCAAAAATTATGGAATCCGTTCTCTCTGTCAACTTCTCCATCTTATAGCCAAACTCCAACACACCTGTGCACATGGTAGCCATGTCCATGTGGAAGGCAAACACACCCATTTCACACAAACATAGCCGTTTTCATGGCCATATACTTCACACAGCCATGCCGATGCTAGCATGGTCGTGCTCAAAATCAATTTCTTCAACATGGGCGTGTAGGCATGAGCATGGGTGTGTTTCACTTCAAATTTTCCAACATGGGGTAAGCATGGAGGTGTTTCACTTTAATTTATTCAACATGGGTGTGTAAGAATAAGTATAGACATGTCCAAGGCTATTTTCTCCAACATGGCCGTGTAGGAATGAGCATAGGTGTGTGGGCATGTAAAAAAGGTCATGAGTGTGTCCAAGGCTATTTTCTTCCATATGGCGGTGTTCTTCCATGTTTTTTGGCTATTTGGGACTTCAAAATGACTCTACTTCTGTTATAACTTGGTAAAACTCCTAAAATGAGAAAGACTACAAACTCAAGTGATTCTTGGAATAGAAATACACAAAATGCTCATAAAATTACCAATTAACATCAAGAAAATATGTATAAAATAAGGCACATCAATAAGTTTCATGATTCATTCGAGCAGATGAGAATGAACATGAGGGAATTGGAGGATTTGAGGTTGGTAACACTGATTGAGGAGTGCACAATAATTTTACAAAACAAGCTCCCTGTTAAGAGGAATGATCCAGGGAGTTTTTTTGTACCTTGTGTAATTGGTAAACTACATGTTATAAATGCTCTAGTTGATTTAGGAGCTAGTATAAATCTGATGCCTAGTAGATTGTTTGATATACTAGGGTTGTTTGAGCTTAAACGTACTACGATAACAATATAATTAGCTGATCGAATTGTTGAATATCTGAGAGGTATAATTGAGAATGTGCTGATAAAGGTTGACAAGTTTCTTTTTCCTGTTGATTTTATTGTGATGGACATGGAAGGTGAGAGTAACATACCCTTAATTTTAGGTAGACCTTCCCTTGTAACATCTAGGGCTCTGATAGATGTTTAGGATGGAAAGTGTCTTGATAGGTGAGATGTGCAGAAGGTGTAACCTTCAATTAAGGACCCCCTAGTCTTGGAATTGAAGGAGTTACCTAAGAACTCAAGATACACCTATCTAGATGGGACAGCTTACAAGATTGCAGACAATCTTGGAGTTAAATCTAGCCATTATTTGCATGAGATTGTGACTGAATCCAACTAAAGACTTGGACAAAAAGAATCAATCAAATTTTATTTGCTTTTATTTTTGTCTTTTTTTTCAATTTATTTATGATGTACTTTAAGAATATTGGGTTTTTCTCAGTAGTTATGCATTTTATGTTTTTATTTTGTAATGTCCCAATTACTACACACTAAGGATAGTGTATTCTTCAAGTGTGGGGTGGGCATCTTTTGATTTGCTTTGATTTTATCTAGGTGGTACTTCTCTATCTTTTGATTATATTAAATTTGACCTTTTTCTTCTTTTTTTAAGCTTCGAATAACTATATATTGATATTACATGCTACTAGTGCTGTAATAATGCAGATATTAAAGATATGATAGGATACTTGATTTGATGTATTTAAGTTCCTATTTGTCTTTTGAGCATGTATGATTAAGTTTATGAACTAGCAGGATTTGTTTCTCTTAGTGTATGTTAGAAAGCAATTAATTAAGTCCAATCATATTTAATTGCGGCCGGATCATACCGGTGTTACCTAATTTTTCAAATTACTTAATGTTGATCTAGAATGTTGATAGTACAATTTGCATGCAATGCTTGATTGATAATTCATTTGAAAATTTTTTAGAAACATATGCAACTTTGCCACACTTTAAATGTGAGATTTAAGCCTATTTTGAGTAGTCATTACAATGATGCTCTTGATTTTTTTATTTGAGTGTGCATTTTGCTTGAACTAAGTTTCTAGAACTTGCTCTATAATGCTTATTGAGGCTACATAACTTGTTTAATATTAGGAAATGATTTGGGCAACTTAGGATATACTAGTTTTAGCCTAAAAGCCTACCCTCTGTGTTTCCCTTAGTTGGCCACTATTGAGCCTTGACACTTTCTTCACTACTTACACCTTTTCCCCTCACATTTTCTTTCTTTACATTTTCTTCTTTTTCATCCTATATACTGGAATTTGTGTGATCTGCTCTTTATATTTGGATTAAAGTGAATTGTCTAAATTTATGATAGTTCACTAAGTCTTTTCTTCATTTTAGATGCTCCCTTCAATCCAAAGCTGTATATTAGGAATACTGTAATTATTGAAAAAAATGAAAAGAAAACAAAGAGAAAAAATTGGATATCAGAGTAGTCTTTATTCTTTTTACTCTTGGATGTTTTAATCTTTAAGCATACCTACTTCATTGGAAACTTGGTGAAAATATTATATGTATAGCACTTTGTTGTGTTTAATCCTTGGAGTTTTCATGATTTGAGATTGCATGAATTTTTAGAATATTTGATTACCCCGTTCTTTCAAATTTCTCTTACCTTTACCTCAATCCCATTACAACCTTGTCAAGACCCTTTGATTTTGGTATTCAATTAGTCGTAGTAGAAGAGATAAGATTTATGAGCAAGCATATAGTAAGCATGTTCTTGTGAAATTGCTTGAGGGATTTGTACACTACCTTTATACACTTCGAGCAATTTGAGTGATCCTTGTGAGCCATTGGTTCTCAATAGTTGACATTGAGTTACTGGTTAAATTGTGCATGCATTGTTATTGTCTCTATTCTATGTTAAGATTTTGCAATTTGATTCATCAAAAAAGCTTCAGTTATAATGTGCTGGGCATTATTAACTATGGACTGCATATAGATTTTTAAGGGGTTATTGCTATTTGTTTGATGACTGAGTTAGTGTTTGCTTGAGGACAAGAAAAGGCTCAAGTGTGGGGTGATTTTGATGTGCCTTATTTTACACATATTTGCTTGATGTTAATTAACCATTTTATAAGCATTTGATGTGTCTTTACTCCAAGAATCACCTAAGTTTGTATCATTTTTCATTTTAAGAGCTTTACCAAGTCACCATCAGCAGTGTAGAAAATTTGGAGTCCCATATAACCTAGAACACAAGGAAAACAAGGCCATATGAAGAAGAAAGCCCCTTACACACCCATGTTGAAAGCTACATGGCCATGGTGGAGAAAATGAAGTTGGACAGGACCATGTTCATCCTCACACGACCATGTTGAATAAAATATAGTGGGTACAGCTATACTAGCCTTGGCATGGCTATGTTGGATTCTAAATGGCCATGTTAATGCAATATTGAGCTACACGATCATGCTTTCTTGGACATGGTCGTGTTATGGAAGGAAATGGATGAATGTAACACCCCCAATTCTATGATTCCTTTTAGTTAATTAAATAATATAACATAATATACTGCAGGATTGGTGAGTTACTACTACTTTCTATCTGAGTAAATTTTTAACTTTTACCAAGTTAAATAATTAAGTGTTATTTGTTTGGGATTTCTACACTTAGGATTCTCACACGTAAAGCATCAAAAAAAAGTGAAATAAAAAAAGATATAAATATACATTCACATTCATAATATATACATAATTCATTTACAATAGTTATGAATTCTATCCACCAGACATATACCTATAGATATGTGAGGCTATTTAGGATAAGGAGGTAATAGCCCTGTCACTCATACTTATTTTGGAATCCTACTAGTGGATATTTTTCTCACATATCTCAAATACATATACGACCTCCTTTTTATACATAAAAAATAAACATCTTAACCCTTTCAAAATGAAATAAAGGGGTTAGGATATTGAGGCACAGACAACTTCATTATCTACATGTCAAAATATATAACCTACTATGCTAATCTTGGAATTCTACCCCTCCAGTGGGTGGAGGTGATGGAGGTACTTCAATCGCGGTAATAACCCACAACTCTTTAATTATAGTGAAATACCCCAAAAAGGGTATCTCTCTCACCTCAACTTCGATCTCTATCAATATCTGGTACTTAGGCATCTGATACAAACCAATATTTATACGAGAAGAATTTCTCAGTAGCAATAACAACCTATTTTTAAAATCTGCTAATTTGTACCACTATATTCTGACAAAAATATACTACATTCTTTTATTCTTCAAATAATACATCATGCCTATTAGGATGCCATGCATGTATTATACAATTATACCTCATACTTATGAATGCAAATATAATTCAACATATATCCATCACATAGGACATTATCATATTATATTACATATCCATCACACAAGATATATCCTCAAATTATAATGGTAACAGGGTTTTATTTACATATAGACAAGAGCATACACAAGGAAATTAGAGCATACCATAGCCAATGCCAAATCATTTTCATAACAAGAGAAATTAGGAGAGTCACTAACTAAACAACTCCTTATAGTAAACCTTAAGTCATAGGTGAGATTTAAGCAGTCCATGATTACTTATCCAACAGTTCGTGACTGCCATTATGTGTACATTTTAGAGCATCCCCCAGTGGACTAAGTACAACTATCCTCAACACCCTCGCGAGTGTAACATCCGCTCTTAGTATGATTAAAGAGATGTTTGTTAGTTGTTAATTTAATCTTAATGCTTGTGTATGTTGCATTAATCTCACATAGTTGCATTAGCCTAGGGACCCAAGTGAAAGGATTGAAAGTTGATTTAAGAGTATGGCAAAGGACTCAATTGAAAAGGGAAAATGTGTTGAGACAAAATGCACAAAGTGGGTCAAGGACTAGAATGCAAATAAGGGAACTTATGTTTAGAAACCCCAAAACCCTAGCTAAGCCCTAAACCCCCACACACATTCACCCACCTATATTTTAGAGAGAGAAATAAAAGGGATAGGTAAAGAGACAAAAGGGCAAGCTAGGTAAGAAAGGAGAGATTTTACTAGAGGAAAGGCAGATTTGAGGCTAAAAATCAGTCCTACAATAAGGGGATAGTCTTCCTAACACATCCTAAACACATTTGCAAGGAATCAAAGTAGCAATCTATCCTAAACCCTTCACTTTTTTGAAATGGTTATTGTTGCTAGAAAATATGAATTTCTAAATGTTGGAACTAAGATTGGGGTTAAATCTACATTCTGTATGCTTTTCCATTTCTATGGAATGTTGTGTTGCTGAATGTATGCTCATATATGTGCTTGTAATCGATTGGAAGGGCTGGGTTGTGTTCATTTAGAGATATAGACTAGTTTTCCTTGAATATACCATGTTTGAGCTAATGGATGAGAAAGGTTTAATGAGAAGTAAAGTTTGTTGTATGGAAATTAAGCTCATGTGTTTAGAATTGAGAATGGAATGCATTTTGGACTGGGTATTATTAAAATTATGTTTTTTAAACAATAGTGGACCATAACAGCCAACTGCTAAGCATGGGGCAATCGACTGTCTTGTTCATAGAAAACCCAAAAGTATAGACAGAGGCTTATTAGCCGACTGCCAGATCCCTAGCAGTCAACTGTCAGGCTTAGGTTTACACTAAGCAGGCAACTGGCCATCCTTGCAGTCGATTGTCGTGATCTTATTTTTTCCCAAGACGTATTCTAGTAAGTGACCAACCGACTACCAGCGACTGCTAGCTTACTGTCTGGCACTCGAGGAATACAAAGAGCCACCAACCAACTGTTAGCCTTCTGGCAGTCAACTGGCAGCCCTTCAACTTGCGAAATGAGGTTTTCAATGGTAATTGAGCTTAGTAATTCTTCATATTAACTTAATTAAAGGCTCAAAACATAGGTAAGTAAGGAAACTAGGAGTTTTGGGTGATAAGACCCTTGGGATAGTAAAGTAAAGAGAGAGCAAAAAACACAGAAAAGGAAAGAGGAAAGTATTCTCAGTGTATGCCTTAGGGTAGATAGGCTCATAATCGAGTAACCGATTATCAGTATGGAATAGCCATTAGGCATTCCATGGTCATGCCATAAATTGGGATGATTAAACATCCACTTGAACTTAGATGATTTTGAAAACATCGTGATGGTTAGAGTTAAGCATAACCATGGGCATGGGCCAATTCATCCTAGAGTATATGTAGAGAATAGTGTACCGGGAGTGTGATCCACCTCAAAGGAATGGTAGTGATTCCATAGTACTATGATCTGCTTAAAAGCAAAGAGTTAATGATCCGTGTAGAGTTGACGATGATCCCATAAGTTTATACAAGGCTCGTTTGGGACGAAAGAGAGGAATCCCGCTAGTCAAGGATGATCTGCCAGAAAGGGGCAGGGACCATCAAGGTACTTATATCCACCGGGGGACACCTCAGAATGTACAAAAGTTAAGGCATGACTAAATAGACATGTGCTCATTCATATAGACAATGGTACGTGGAGTTGTTGTTAGGAGACTTTCCCAATTACTCTTAGGGTGTTTTATGTGCTGCTCACATGTTATAAGATAACATGTTTACTATCCCACATATGTTTTATAAGAAATATTTTATGATGAGAATGATGATGAATGCACTTCTCTTGTTTTAAAGATGATATGTTTTGATGAGTATGCATATGTATGAGTATATAACATGATTAAATGCTACGTACTCTACATCCCAATAATATGTGATATTTTTTATGAGCACAGTGGTACAGGTCAATGGATTTTATAACAGGTTGCATTGCTACTGAGATTCATTTCTCATGATAGTGTTGGCATGTACTAGATGTGTAGGTCCCCTTGGGCTAGAGAAGAAGGTGAAATATGAAGGAGTGTCCATTCTAGGCATATAGACTGCTTAATTTGAATAGTATAAGTATATGATTAAATTGAGCTAGTCTTCATGTTATTTTGAGAAAGGCTAGTGTAGGATTATTTTTTATAGCCTATTCTAACTTATCTGTATAGAGATTAGGTTGGATTGATAAATAGACTAATTGATGGGGTTATGAGTGGCAGGATTGTTACCTCCATGCCCAATAGTTAATTGACTATATTTAATTAAGAATGCATGTTTATATATAGTTAATCCAGGTGTATCCTATATATATGTATATCTATTCTACTGTGATGTTGAGAGAACCTGAGAGTAGAGACCAACCCAAATGGCACTCAATTAATCAACTTGGTAAAAAGTTTAAAATTTACTCAAGTAGAAGTGATAGTAACACACCATTATTATGATAATTATATACATTATACCTCTAAACACTTAAAAGGAACCATAGGCTAATGGGGGTGTTACAACGAGAGTTACTACCCTCCTCTCTAACAAATTATTACCCATCACCGAGTTCAACAAGGTCCCTACACACCTCTCTGATAGTTCCTTCCTTGTATCACCATTAAAATAGAGTCCCTGCCCACCTCTCTGGCAATTCCTCCTCTGTATATATGGGATTACTATCTTTCGACAAATCATCTCCTAAAACGTTATTCACATGTATATAGACTAGGGTGATTTAGATCATACCATGGTTATGTCTAACTTTAAGTATGTGACTCATTTAAACTGGCCATAGGGGAGTTCCCTAATTTAAAATTAATAACCATCATGGTGTTTTTAAAGTCATTTAGTTCAATCATTAAATGCCTAACGGCCATCCCATACTGACAATTAGTCTCTCGAAATGGACCTATCTACCACTATCCATACACTAGAAATACTTTCTCATTTCTCTTTTATATCTCATGCTCATTCCTTTTTAATTCTCATATCATTCTTGCTCTTTCTCTTTCATTCTCAACCCTCATGTTGCCTATTACAAATCCAAGTTTAGATCCCTTATTTGAGTGAAGCTTTGGGCTAACCATACTTTAAACTAGGTCATTGAGTTCATATTCCAAAATAGGGGCTGACAAGTTGACTTCCACCCACCTGGTAGTCAGATTTCTGCTCACTGTCCTGCCAAATTGTTTATTCCCGAATGCTACCAGTCGGTTGCCATGGACCCGACAGTCAACTGTTATGTTCTTGGAAATTTTTTGGAAAAGATGAGCATAGCAGTCAACTTCCACAGGCTGGCAGTTGGCTGCTAGCGCTCAATACGCATTTCTGGGCAACTGAAGAACGTGACAGTTTACTTCCACCCTCTAGCAGTTGGCTGCTATGTTATGCTCGATTTTTTAAATTGGTTGTTGACCCTAATTTTTGCCTAAGAACCTTTGTATAAACCTTTTTTGATAATCATCAACTCAATACCAGCATGTAAGCATCATTTAACACATATAAACAGCCTAAATGATCATTTAATCTCATTCAAATCTTGGATTCAACCTCAATTTCATGCATAGGTAAAAGCCCATTTTTCATAATCTAATTTAAGCAAACATAAGTACATCCATGCAGTTTAAAACACCCAATAGCAGTTAAAAACATCAAGAATGTAGTTTTTAATCTCCTCTCTTATTTAAATAACATGAAAATCAAAATTTTTAGTATATGAACAATAACTTTTTAATAAAGAGGATTAAGCTGTTGGCTACCCTATTGTTACCTTAAAGCATGTAAATGGTTGCTAAAAGACTTATTGGTATGTTATCCTTGCCTTAGGTACATCAAATTTCTCCTTACGATTCCCTTCCTTCTTAATTCTTCACTTTCTTTTTGTAGCTCTTCTCTCTTTATCTCTAAGTTTGAAGTTCAGGTACATATGGTGAGAGTTCAGATATTTCCCCCTATTTATAGGTGGTTCAAAAATTTCAATTCTGATCCTAATTCTCGATCATTCAGCTTAAGATGATCATTTCTCCTTCCATATGCCAAATTACCATTTTGCCCTTAAACCATTGGCAAGCAATTTCAAAAATCTGGTAGCTACAATAACTCTTTTGGGTAAAATTACATCATGCTACCATTGGAATATTGAAAGCCTATATAACTTTCCTTACTAAACCTTTTTCCTTTCATTCAAGTCCCTGTTCTTTTCTCTTTGATTTGGTCCCTTATTTTAATGTTGTAACATCTGCTCCTTATATGATTAAGAGATGTTTGTTAATTATTAATTTAAAATTAAATGCCTATTTTTGTTGCATTAATTGCATATAGTTGCATTAGTACAAGGACTTAGTTGAAACAAAGAAAAGCTGAGTCAAAGTGTGACCAAGGACCCAATTGAAAAGGAAAAGTTTAGCTAGGTGAAAATCACCAATGAGCCAAGGACTGGAATGCAAATAGGGAGGCTTAAACTCTAGAAACCCTAATCCTAACCCATACAACACAACTTTAGCCTTTTTATAGAGAGAGAGAGAGAAGGGCGAGTAGATAGAGGAATGGGCAAGTTAGGGTAAAGGGACGAAGATTTATTGAAGGAAGAATAGATTTAAGGTTGGGAATTAGTCCTACAGTAAGAAGAGGACCATTTAAACACAGGGTATATGTCTATTTTCAGATTAAATCTAGGTAGCAACTCAACCTAACCCCATCTCTAAAATGTTTATTTTTATTGAGAAATGTTGTTTATGAACGATTTGAACTATGTTTCGGGTTTAAACCTATATTATTTATGTTTTTTACTTCTATTGGGTGGTGCTTACTGAGATGTTGTGCTTATTTATGCTTGTAAATGATTGGAAGGATTGGGTTATTGTTTATCTAGTAGAATATGCTAGTTTTCCTTGGATGCATAATGTGTGAGCATAATAATGAGGAATGTTTTGAGAAAATGAGGCTTTGGCATAGAAACTAATCTCATATGTGTTTTTAAACTTGAAATGGACTAAAATCTAGGCTGGGTAATCATGAAAAGGTATTTTCAGAATTGGCACCTGACATAACCGTTGACTGGCAGCATGTGGTAGCTGACTGTTGTGTTCTTAAGAAACCCAAAAACGCATAATTAGGCATGGCAGCTGACTAGTAACCCTATCAGTTGACTATCGGGTCTGAGTTTTCTACATAGCATTCGAATGGAAACCCTAGCAGCCGACTATCGTATTCTTTGTTTTGCCCAGAAAGCATTCCAGAGAGCCACCAGTCAACTGCCAACCTTCCATGAATCTACTGGTAGCCCACTATGTTGTGAACCAAGGATTCTAGAGAGCGATCAGCTGACTGCCAGCCTTCAACTAATCGACTAATAGCCCTTCAACATGAGAAACATGATTTTTATGAAAGATCGAGCTTAGTAATCCTCCATACCACTTTGTTTAAGGCTCACAATGTAACCATACCATGAAACTACATACTTTTAGGTAATGTGCAAAGGATAAGGTCACATGTCACTTGGATAAGAGGATCCTTGTCATAGTGACACAAAAAGGAGTAGAAAAACATCAGAAAGGAAAGAGTGAAGTATTCTAAGCATATGAATTAGTGGTAGATAGGCTTATGATCGAGTGACCGATTGTCGTTACAGCATTCCATGGTTATGCCATAAACAGGGATGGTCAAACATCCATTTGAGCATAGATGATTTTGAAAATGGTGTGATGGTTGCGAACTATAAGTTAGTGTCATCTTCCAAAGGCCATTTAAGAAACATATACTTGGGGTTAAGCATAACCAAGAGCATGAGCTGAATCACCCTAGTATATATGTTAGAGAATAGTGTACCAAGAGCATGATCCACTAGTAAGGGGTAGTAATTCCATAGCCTCATAATCTAGAAAAGTGGATAGGATAGAGTTATTCAGAGGTTTTACAACGATCCTACGAGTTATTGAGATTGTACATTGGATCTAACTGGGAGACATCTTGGTAGTACTATGCAGTAAAGTTACCATAATAGCGTAGTTAGTCACCAGGATAGCTCAATTACTGTAGTGGCGCAGTCAGTCACCAGGATAGGTTAAATACTATAGTGGCTGATGTTTCTTACTCTATAAAAAATTGCTTGATGTGAATTATCCATTTTGCGAGCATTTTGTGTAATTTTATTCTAAAAATCACCTAGGTTGCAATATTTTTCATTTTCAGGCATTTTGTCAAGTCATCATCAGCAAATGCAAAAATTTTAAACCTAAACAGTCTTCAGAGCACTTAAAATAGGCTATTTGGTCAAATTTTGCTTATTGGGCCATGGACTAGGCTAATTTAAGGGAAAAAGGTAAGGATCCATGTGAGAAAAGCAAGAAGACCCGAAAACCTGCAAATGACCTGAAGTGCAGCATTTTAAAGTAGAGAGGAATAGTGGAAAGGGAGCTTGGAACAATGTATGGCCATCTTTGGCATCACGTGAGTAAGTAACCGAGCGCACAAGTAATCTGAACCTGTGTGCAGCACGCAATTTTGAAGCTCCAACTAGAGCTCTGTGGTGGCACGACCATAGGCCGGTGACAAGGATCGACAAGAGGGGCACTGCCATCGCTTTCAGCCACCGGAATGTCGTAAAACTACTGAGCTTCAGCGAGAAACCCACGTGACCCGATTGTTTGACCCATCCACATCTTAGCTCCTCCGTGCGTTTTCCAGCCGACCCACCACCAGTAACTGTTCCTGCAACTTTTAGTGACACACCAGTAACCTTCTGCCAGCTCGGTAGCTGTCGTAAAGCCTCAGATCGTGAGATTAATGACAGACCTAAAAGGTGTGACCCGGTTACATTTTGTGACCCATTCACATTTTCCATCAAGTTTTTGTCCATTCCACTGTCCATGTGTCATCCTCGATGTTCCCCAGTCGTCCAATGCCTTCCAAGCAACCGAAAAGGTGCAGATCCGTCGGGTACCCGAGAACTTGGGATCTGACCTATTTTTGACCCGACCTGCGACTCGTTGAGCATTGGACAGCTTTGGGATTATTTTGTTGGCATTTTTCTGGCAGTTTTTTGGTCCTTTTTTAGTGGTTTTTCAGTGGCCAATCCATGCAACTACCATTGGGCAATTAAGGAGACAGGGGCATGCATAATTTTTACTATTTTTATCTCTTGTATAATTGATTGTTTGATGAATTTTCTGATGGATTATCTGTTGTTGGATTGTCTGCTATCTGTAAATATATGTAGCTAAATTTGTAAAATCTATTAGGGTCCTTGACTATGGTGGATTGTTGTTTTAATTTGCATGGATAATTGAATATTGATTATGTGATCTTTGTTACTTTTATGAATGAATGCTAATGTTTTCATTGACAAGACATTGTAATGAAAGCTAATTAGATTTCTTTTTGAGATCGAGAGATGACAATTGAAATTGGACACCTAATTGTAACAGATAATTAATTTTTGCTTAGAGATGAGGTTGATTAATTGCTGGATTAAGGAGTAGCTATCCTTAATAGTAGTGACTATACCAATAATGCTGATTTAAAATTTACCATTAGGAAGAACTAACCAGTGGAAGATTTTAGGTCTAAGAAATTCGTTGAGACCGACAGAGAATTTGAATTTGAATTTGAATTCACTCACAGGTAGCATAGTTAGATTCAGTAATCCATTATCCTTTGTGTGTTTGCCAACCATTATAAGTTCCTTGATGGATTCGCATTTCTTACCTCATCTCTGGTAGTCTATAGAGCCTTTTTTCATCCAGTACCCGTGACTCGCGACCCAACCCGATTGTGACCCGCTGGACAGATTTGACTTTAATCTCTCTGGTCCTTTTCTGGTAGCTTTTTGGTGACTATTCTACACCGTTACATCTGTCATTTGAGAGAAGAGGGACGTATATAATTTTTACACTTTTATTTCTCTAAATTGTGGATTTTCTAGACTATTGGATGATGTATATGTGTAACTAAACTTGTAAAACCCATTGGGGTTTTGAACTATTTGGTATCCTAAGTTTAATATGCATGGATGATTGAATATTGGTTATGTGATCTCCGTTACTATTATGAATGAATGTTTATGTTTTCATTGACAAGATGTTGTAATGGAAGCTCTTTAGATTTCTTTTAATAATTGACAAATTTTAATAGAAATTGGATGCCTAATTGTAACGGACAATTTGTTATCGCTTAGAACTAAGGTTAATAAATTGATGGATTAAGAAGTAACGACTCTTAATAGTAGTGAATTAGACCGATAATGCTGATCTAAAATCAACCGTTAGGAAGAACCAGCCAGTGGTAGATTTTAGGTTTAAGAAATTCATTGAGACCGATAGAGAATTTGAATTTGAATTTGAATTCACTCACAGGTAGCATAGTTAGATTCAGTAATCCATTATCCTTTGTGTGTTTGCCAACCATTATAAGTTCCTTGATGGATTCGCATTTCTTACCTCATCTCTGGTAGTCTATAGAGCCTTTTTTCATCCAGTACCCGTGACTCGCGACCCAACCCGATTGTGACCCGCTGGACAGATTTGACTTTAATCTCTCTGGTCCTTTTCTGGTAGCTTTTTGGTGACTATTCTACACCGTTCCATCTGTCATTTGAGAGAAGAGGGACGTATATAATTTTTACACTTTTATTTCTCTAAATTGTGGATTTTCTAGACTATTGGATGATGTATATGTGTAACTAAACTTGTAAAACCCATTGGGGTTTTGAACTATTTGGTATCCTAAGTTTAATATGTATGGATGATTGAATATTGGTTATGTGATCTCCATTACTATTATGAATGAATGTTTATGTTTTCATTGACAAGATGTTGTAATGGAAGCTCTTTAGATTTCTTTTAATAATTGACAAATTTTAATAGAAATTGGATGCCTAATTGTAACGGACAATTTGTTATCGCTTAGAACTAAGGTTAATAAATTGATGGATTAAGAAGTAACGACTCTTAATAGTAGTGAATTAGACCGATAATGCTGATCTAAAATCAACCGTTAGGAAGAACCAGCCAATGGTAGATTTTAGGTTTAAGAAATTCATTGAGACCGATAGAGAATTTGAATTTGAATTTGAATTCACTCACAGGTAGCATAGTTAGATTCAGTAATCCATTATCCTTTGTGTGTTTGCCAACCATTATAAGTTCCTTGATGGATTCGCATTTCTTACCTCATCTCTGGTAGTCTATAGAGCCTTTTTTCATCCAGTACCCGTGACTCGCGACCCAACCCAATTGTGACCCGCTGGACAGATTTGACTTTAATCTCTCTGGTCCTTTTCTGGTAGCTTTTTGGTGACTATTCTACACCGTTCCATCTGTCATTTGAGAGAAGAGGGACGTATAATTTTTACACTTTTATTTCTCTAAATTGTGGATTTTCTAGACTATTGGATGATGTATATGTGTAACTAAACTTGTAAAACCCATTAGGGTTTTGAACTATTTGGTATCCTAAGTTTAATATGCATGGATGATTGAATATTGGTTATGTGATCTCCGTTACTATTATGAATGAATGTTTATGTTTTCATTGACAAGATGTTGTAATGGAAGCTCTTTAGATTTCTTTTAATAATTGACAAATTTTAATAGAAATTGGATGCCTAATTGTAACGGACAATTTGTTATCGCTTAGAACTAAGGTTAATAAATTGATGGATTAAGAAGTAACGACTCTTAATAGTAGTGAATTAGACCGATAATGCTGATCTAAAATCAACCGTTAGGAAGAACCAGCCAGTGGTAGATTTTAGGTTTAAGAAATTCATTGAGACCGATAGAGAATTTGAATTTGAATTAGAATTCACTCATAGGTAGGATAATCACATTCAGTCATCCATTATCTTTCGTGTTTACCAACTAGTTTAGGTTCCCATTAGGTTTGCTTTCCTATCTTGTTTAATTCATCTTCTTGCCAATTATTGTTGACTAGTTATTATTGCATTTAGTTTAGTTATTAGCTTAATTAGAACCCAATCACCTTGAATTGTAGGCTAGATAACAGAAAACAAGTAGTAACTGTAGGCTTTCCCATTCCCATAGGATACGACCTTGATACTCACCATTGCGGTAGGTTCATTACCTTAGGTGTAGTTGCCTAGATAGCATTGGCAGACAGCATCAACCAGCCACTGATTCCATACCCTGCTAGACTGAATCAGGAGAAGGTGGATCAACAATTTGGTAAGTTTCTTGATCTATTTAAATTGCTGAGGATTAACCTTCCTTTTGTTGAAGCCATTTCGTAGATGCCTCGCTATGCGAAGTTCTTGAAGGAAATACTGAGTAATAAGAGGAAACTGGAGGATTTGGGGTAGGTGACACTGAATGAGGAATGCTTCGCAATCCTACAAAATAAGCTGCCTGTCAAGAAGCGTGATCCAAGGGGTTTTACTGTACCTTGTGTAATTGGTGAACTGTTTGTCATGGATGCTTTAGCTGATCTAGGAGCTAGCATAAATATGATGCCTACTAACTTATTTGATAGACTAGGATTGAGTGAGCTAAAACCTACTAGAATGAATATACAATTGGCTGATAGAACTGTTAAATATCCTAGAGGCATAGTTGAAGATGTACTTGTAAAGGCTAATAAATTCATCTTTCCTGTTGATTTTATTGTGATGGATATGGATGGTGAGAGTAGCGTACCCTTGATTCTAGGTAGGCCTTTTCTTGCAACATCTAGGGCTATTTTAGATGTCTATGATGGGAAGTTGAAACTTTAAGTAAGGGATGAGACTGTTACTTTTAACTTAGCTACATCTAAGAGATAATCTTTAGATCATGATGATACTATATATTTTATGGTTATCTTGGATGATGTGATTGAGTCTAAATTATAGGAATTTTTACTTGCTGGCCCTTTACAAGTGGCATTACAAGAAGATAAGGATGAGTTGTCCAATGAGAAAGTGTTAGAACAACTAGCTCATTTGCTGGTTGTCGAACCCAGCAACTCTACTGACCCTTTTGTTTCTCTTGACAGGTCAAAGGTGTAGAAGGTGAAACCTTCAATTGAGGACCCCCCAACCTTGGAATTGAAGGAATTACCTAAGCATTTAAGCTACACCTATCTGGATGAGGCGAAGAAGTTGCCAATAATCATAGCAGCTGACTTAACACCTGAGGAGAGGGAGATGACTTTGACCTCTCTCAGGAAATACCTTAGGGTCTTCACTTACAAGATGGCAGACATTCCTAGGATTAATCCTAGCTATTTTTTACATAAGATTCTGATGTAGGATAGCTATAGGCTAGTGGTGCAGCCACAGAGACAGTTGAACCCAAACATGAAGGAAGTGGCAAAAAAGGAGGTAATTAAACTTCTTGATGCAGGTTTGATTTATTCCATTTCTGATAGCTCTTGGGTGAGTCCTATTCAGGTTGTACCAAAGAAGGGTGGCATGACAGTGGTCAAGAATGAGAAGGATGAGCTGATACCCACTAGGATGGTAACAGGTTTTTGGGTTTGCATTGATTATAGAAGGCTCAATGATGCAACCTAGAAAGACCGTTTTCCTATTCCTTTCATTGACCAAATACTTGAACATTTGGTAGGTCACATGATTTATTGCTTCCTTGATGGTTTTTCAGGTTATTTTTAGATTCCCATTGCACCTAAAGACCAAGAGAAGACCACCTTTACCTGCCTATATGGGACGTTCGCTTACAAGAGGATGCCTTTTGGACTGTCTAATGCACCAGCCACTTTTTTTAGGTGCATGATGGCAATCTTCCATGACATGATTAAGGAGTCTATGGAGGTATTTATGGATGACTTCTCAGTTTTTGGTAACTCTTTCTCTTATTGTTTGCTTAATTTAGAGCGTATGCTTGCACGATGTATAGAAAAAAACTTAGTTCTTAACTAGAAAAGTGTCACTTTATAATGAGAGGGGGGTTGTTCTTGGGCATAAGATATCACATGTTGGGATGGTGGTAGATAAGGCTAAGGTGGAGACCATATCAAAACTACCACCCCCTAGTTCTGTTAAGGCTGTTAGGAGCTTCTTAGGGCATGCTAGTTTTTATAGGAGGTTTATTAAATATTTCTTTAAGATTGCTAGGCCCTTAACTCAGTTGCTTGTCAAGGATGTACCTTTTGTGTTTAATACTGATTGTTTGCATGCAATTAAGTTACTAAAGGAACGACTAACCACAGCCCCTAATATGGTTCCACCTAAGTGGGGGCTGCCTTTTGAACTAATATGTGATGCTAGTGATTTTTCAATTAGAGTTGTGTTAGGTTAGAGGATTGATAAAAAGTTCCAGCCAATTTATTATGCTAGCAAGACCTTGACTGATGCCCAGGAGCACTACACCACTACTTAAAAGGAGTTACTTGTAGTGGTCTATTCTTTCGACAAGTTTCGATGCTATTTGGTGTTATTCAAGACTGTGGTTTACACGGATCATTCAGCCTTGAAGTATTTATTTTATAAGCATGATGCTAAGCCTAAACTCATTAGATGGATTTTGCTCTTGCAGGAATTTGATATTGAGATCAAGGATAAGAAGGGTGCAGAGAACTTGGATGCAGATCACCTATCAAGGCTTGAGAATCCAAACTGGGAGGCCTTGAATGAGAGAGCCATTGATGATTACTTCCCGGATGAGCATTTGGAGGCAGTTCAGGTATGTATTGATTCCCCTAGGTTTTGTGATTATGCTAATTATCTGGTTGTAAGGGTTTTACCAAAGGGTATGACTACCCAGAAAAAGAAGAAATTATTTGTTGAGTTGAAATACTACATTTGGGAAGATCCTTTCTTGTTTCGTATTTATGCAGACCAAGTAATTAGGCGATGCATACATGGGGAGGAAATCTGCTAGATTCTGAGGTATTGCCATGAAGGGCCAACGGGAGGCCACCAGGATACAAACCACACTGCTAGGAAGGTGCTTGAAGCCAGGTTCTCCTAAATCATCATCAGCAAACTGAGAAATTTTGAGCCTAAACGGTCTTCAGAGCACTTAAAATAGGCCATTTGGTCAAATTTTGCTTATTGGGCCTTGGATTGGGTTGATTTAGGAATAAAAGGTGAGGATTCGCATGAGAAAAGCAAGCAGACCTGAAAACCCACAAAAGACCCAAAGTGCAACATTTTGAAGTAGAGAGGAATAATGGAAAAGGGAGCTTGGAACAATGCACGACCATCTTTGGCATCGCATGAGCAAGTAACCTAGCGCGTGAGTAACTCAAACCTGTGTGCAGCAGTGATTTCAAAGGTCCAACTGGAGCTCCGTAGTGGCATGACCACAGGCCAATGACGAGGATCGACGAGCGGGGCACTACCGTCACTTTCAGCCACTGGAACGCCACAAAATTACGAAGCTTCAGTGAGAAGCCTGTGCGACCTGGTTGCTTGACCTGTCCACATCTCAGCTTCTCCGCTCATTTTTTGACTAACCCGCCACCAGCAACCATCCCTGTAACCCTCAGTGACACACCAGCAACCTTTTGCTAGCTCGTTGGAAACCGCAAAGCCTCGGATCATGAGATCTTCAATGGACCTAAGAGGTGTGACCCGATTGCGTTTCTTGACCCGTTCGCATTTTTAGTCAGGTTTCTATCCGTTCCACCATTCGTGCATCATCCTCAGTGTTCCCCAACCATTCGCTGTCATCTAAACGACCGAAAAGCTACAGATCTGTTGGGTACTGGAGAACTTGGGATTTAACCCGCGACCTGTGTAGCGTTAGACAGCTTTGGGATTATTTTTTTGGCATTTTTTGGTCCCTTTTCGATGGTTTTTCGGCAACCAATCCGTGCAACTACCATTGGGCAATTGAGAAGATAAAGGCATGTATAATTTTTACTATTTTTATCTCCCGTATAATTGATTGTCTGATGAATTTTCTAATGGATTATTTACTGTTGGATTGTCTGCTGTCTGTAAATATGTGTGGCTAAATTTGTAAAATCCATTGGGGTCCTTGATTGTGTTGGATTGCTGTTTCAATTTGCATGGATAATTGAATATTGATTATGTGATCTTCATTACGTTTATGAATGAATGCTCATGTTTTCATTGACAAGATGTTGTAATGAAAGCTAATTAGATTTGTTTTTGAGATCAAGAGATGACAATTGAAATTGGACACCTAATTGTAATGAACATTTAATTTTCGCTTAGAGATGAGGTTAATTAATTGCTGGAATAAGGAGTAGCTATCCTTAATAGTAGTGGATTAGACCGATAATGCTGATTTAAAATTTACCATTAGGAAGAACCAGCCAGTGGTAGATTTTAGGTTTAAGAAATTCGTTGAGACCAACAAAGAATTTGAATTAGAATTAGAATTCACTCATCGCTGGTAGTTTATTGTACTTACCACACAGTGGGCATTCCTTGATGAAGTGCCCCGGCTTACCACACTTGTAGTAAACATTCTAACTCGAAAAACAAGGCCTCCTCCCATGGTTCTTCCCACATTTGGGACAATTGACTGAAGCAGCTTGCCCAACCATAGGCTTTTTCATGGACTAAGCTTTACCAAGTGAGCTCTCCCTCCCCTTAGCAAAATCTAGCCATGATTTCCTCTTAAGGGGGTTGAACTCTTTCTTCCCCTTCCTAGTCTTTGCTAGGCTCTTTAAAACCATGCGACACTTGTTAGCTAAGATGGCATAATTTCTTATCTCTAACAAAGCCATAATGCTCCTCAATTTCGGATTCAACCTGGCCTGTAAGTGCATGGCCTTCCATGCTTCATCCTGCCATAACCACCAATAGGAGGAGAACTTGGAGAGCTCCTCAAACTTCACTAGGTAATCATCAAAAGACATAGAGCCTTGTCTTATCTTTATAAATTCTATCTCCTTCTCATTCCTTGTGCTCTGGGGGAAGTATATCTCTAGGAATACCTCCTTAAATGAATCCCAGGTGATTTGGACTCCTTGGGCCTCCATTATATGCTTAGACCCTTTCCACTAATGCTCAACCTCTCTAGCTAGCATGTAAGTGGAGAACTGAACCTTCTGGGCCTCTATACTCCTCAGAACTGCAAACAGCTTTTCCATCCTGCTACCCACTCCTCTACTAGCTTTGGGTTAAACTCACCTTTAAAGGAAGGAGGTTTGGCTTTCTAGAACTTAGACCATCGCTTGTTGGTCTGATCCCTAACTGGTTTGCCCTCAGGGTTAGGGTTTTGATTCACATTCTGGTCCTCCTGCATCTATCAGAGTACCTCAGTTGCAGTAGCTACCTGTTAAGTGGTTGCAGCTGCCCGTTAGGTGGTAGTAGTGGCCTATTACCTCATGGCCTCTACCATCCCCATTAATGTTTGCATCAGCCCAGCTAGATTCCTTATACTGTTTCTCCTGGGAAGCGCCATACTTTACTCTACAAAATAGATATTACTGAGGTGATCATTCCCAATAACAAACATTTATAAGAGAATATATAGCTCTAATAGGAAACATTCTACACCCTAACCTACCACTCCATTCCCTAAGTCAAAACATAGCACAAGTAGTCAACTACCATGGTTTAGCAAACATATAATGAGAGTCATCGGGAGTGTTGCCCGACGACTACCTCCACATACCACTTAATACCCATATACATAACTTAACTTTATGACTATTCATCCACCATAAATTTTTGTACTATTTGAAGCATCCCCTAATGGATCTAAGAACCTTGTGGTCGCTACCCTTACCGTAGATCATTCCACATATAGCAGGAATTTACTTCCCTTCCTACCTTATAGGGACTGCCGATGATAGTGGTCATTACCCTTATCGTAGGTCATTCCATATACAGCAGGAATTTATTCCCTTCCTACCCCATAGGGGACTACTTATTTAGCTTATGGGATCATATCTCGGTATGCTATTTACTAAGGTATGCACTAGGATGATTTGGCTTATGCCATGGTTATGCCTAACTCTAAGTACATGTATACTTTAATGGCCTTGAAAATGGCACTAACTTAGAGTTCGCAACCATCACGAAATTTTCAAAAACTATATAAATTTAAGTGGATGTTTAACCATCCTAATTCATGGTAGAATCGTGGAACTCCCAAGGCTGTCCTATACCAATCATTGGTCACTCAATCATGAGCCTATCTATTCTAATACATACCCTAGGAATACTCCCCTCCTTTTCTTTTCCATGGACTTCTTTCTTTTTCTTTCTGTATCACAAGGATCTCTATGTCCAATGTGATTCTTACAAGGACTATTATGTCCGAGTAAGTCATAACTTGATTGTTACCTGTTACCATTACATCCCAAGATTCAATCTTGTGTTTGGGTGGGGTTTGGAGCTAAGTCTCCATCGAAATCATGGCATAAAGTCCATTTTATTTTATTTTGGGATGGTAATCAGTTGCTAGCTCTCTGTCTAAAATAGGAAGCCAACCCAAGAATAGCCAGTCGATTGTTACAAGCTAGGCAGTCGACTGGTAGCTCGCTGTGAGCCTGACAATCGATCACTAAGGTGTAGCAGTCGACTGATACTTTTTATGTACATTTTTTGGGTAACGAAGAACATGGCATCGAATTCTAGGGTCTAGCAATCGGTTTCTAGTGCTCTGTGCTGTGTAAAAACATATTATATACTTAGACTTTTAGCCTCAAACCATAGTTACAACTCATGCCAAAGATTTATGAACTTAGTGCTATCATTTAGGCATTATTTACGTCAACAAACATCCCACATTTCCATTATATTTCACCCAACAAAAAGATTAAACCCCATTTTTGCACTCAAAGCAAAACTCCATTTTCAGACATCATTTACAAATATACAGGCACATTCATTCAGTAAACAATACTCAATAGACATCTAAAACATAAAGAATGCAAGTTTTAAACCCCCAATACAACTTAAAACATGCATAAACATCATTTTTAGTTAAGAGCAAACATTTCATGAAAGTGGGGTTTAGGTTTTACTGCTACCATGGATTTTACTTACAATGGATGTGTATTTGATGCTTAGATGATACTTCTCCAACTATAAAACATTTCTCTAGCTTCAAATATAGCCTTCCTTCAAGCCAAATGCCTTCCTCTCTTGCCCTAAGCCATCCTCTCTCTCTCTACTCACCTTTCTCTTTCTCTTTCTAAGTTTACTAAAGCTTGAGTAATATGAGGTTATTTAGGGTTTAGCCAGGGTTTAAGTCCAGTTTAGGTATTTTCATTTTGGTTATTGAATCAATTTTACAACCTTTTCTTGGCTTAAATTTCCCTTTTCGATTGGGTCCTTGGTGACACCTTAATTCAGCTTTTATCCCTTTCAATTTATTCCATGTACTAATGCAACTAGATGCAATTAATGCAACATACACAAGATTTAAATTTAAATTAACAACTAACAAAAATCTCTTAATCACATTAGGAGCAGACTGCTAGGTGAAAAATTAGTATTTTACTAAAGAAATTATCTTGAAAGAGCCACCTAGTCTTTGAAAGGAAACCTCAAAAGTGTAAAAGAAGTTTTGAGTCCCAATTTCTATTTTTCTTAAGTGTGTGCCTAATAGAGTCAACAGTAGTGTTATCATATAAGGAAATTACAAGTTTGGGTAACATGTCACATGAGATTAAGTAAAGAAAGAGTGAAAATTATAGAAGAGAAAAGATAAGAGTATTCTAAGTGTATACATTAGTGGTAGATAGGCTCATGATTGAGTGACCGACTATTGGTATGGGACAGTTGTTGGGCATTCCATGGTCGAACCATAAGTTGGGATGGTAAAATGTCCACTAAATCATAAATGAATTTTAAAACATCGTGATGGTTGCAAATCCTAAGTTAGTGAACTCTTCTATGGCCAACTAAAAGGAGTCACGTACTTAGAATTAAGCATAATCATAGCATGATCTGAATCACTCTAGAATATATGCTTGTGAATAGCATACTGGGAATGTGATCCATCAGGAAAGGATGGTGATCCATAGCCTCATGATCCATAAGGGTAGAGTAAGCGTGATCTATCAGAGTTAGCAGTGATCTCATGAGTTATACTAGCCCTTTTTTAGGACGAAAGGGAAATGAAGTATCCAAAGGGATATCGATCCCACTAGTCAAGGATGATTTGTCAAAGTTGGCAGGAACCATTGAGTAAGTTTGGGATGATCTGCCGAGAGGACAAGGACCTTGTGTACTCAGATCCACTAGGGGACACGCTATATAGTAAAGGGCAAGCATGGACTACTAGTGGTCAGGGACCACGAGAACGCAACTTGGAACTCATCCATAAGTGCTATAAGAGCACAGAGTGTTGTTTGCTGGGCGACTCTACTAATGGCTATAACACCCCCAATCCTAAGGTTCCTTTCTGTTGTTTGTATAATACAGTATAATATATATATATATGATTGATGAGTTCCTACTACCTCTACCCGAGTAAATTTTTAAAAGTTTCCAAGTCACTTAATTAAGTGCTACTAGTTTGGGTTACTACACTCGGGTTTTCATACGTTATGCAGTGGAAATAATTAAATAATTTAGATAAAACATATATATATTTACATTCACATTCAATTTTACATAATATTTCTTACAAAACATAATCCTTTGTGTGTGCCAAACATATACTATAGATATGTGAGTGTGTTAACCAAGGGTAAGGAGACAACAATCTTATCACTCATACACCTTAACAAAATTTCAAGTAGATACCTATCTCACATATCTTAATACATATATCCCTCTTTTCTTACACAAAGTCATCCTCTTGATCCTCCCAAGGTATTTAAA
This sequence comes from Senna siamea, assembly GCA_031216115.1. Lineage (NCBI taxonomy): Eukaryota > Viridiplantae > Streptophyta > Magnoliopsida > Fabales > Fabaceae > Senna > Senna siamea. The sequence goes on along the minus strand of CM062361.1, from coordinate 28,745,311 downwards.
TGGATTTAGGGTAACAGACATGTCAAAATATTTCTATACAATTCCTAAAGTGTCATATAGTCAAGGGGTGGGAGGGACTTTCCATATATATATAATCCATATTTCTTTAATAACTAGAAAATACCCCAGAAAGGGTATCTATACTATCTCCACTTCCATTTCTACCATGATATGAAACCTAGGCATCTAATATAAATAAGCATTTAGTGAGAAAAGTTTCTTAGTAGTAATAATCACCTATATTTTAAAAATTGTTGACTTGTACCACCGTATTAGTACGAAAATACACAACATTCTCTTATTAACAATTAAAATATTTTAACTATTGAAGGAACATACATGAATTGTGCAAGCATCTTACATATACTTATGAATATATAGACAATCCATAAATTATTCAGTACTCAAGTTAGATTCTCATATGGTAATGGTAAAAAATAATATCTACATATTAGGATAGAGCATAAAGAATGAAATAAAAGCATTTTGATATGGCCATAATCAAAAGCATCATAAAACAAATCTTTAAAATTTTCTATTCATAAATGAGTTTCTGGTGGTCTATGACCATATGCAATAATTCTCGTGGTTTACCGTCTGCAATAATTCTTGTTGTTTACCATCTACGATACTTTAACGGTCGAAGACCAGTTGCAGTAATTCTCACTATATAACCATTTGTAGCGATTCTCGCAGTATAACCATTTGCAACGATTCTCGTGGATCAACCATTTGCAATTATTCTCATTTTTGGTTCATGCTCATTTAAAATTTCATATTTCTCTTCTCTTTCTCCTTTATTCTCAAAGCATTCTCATTTCTCATGTTACCCATTACACCTCAAGTTTAAATCTCACATTTGAGTGAAATATTGGGATAAGTGTGCATTAAAATTTTTCATTGAGTCATATTTTCCAAAACAGAGACTTGTAAGTCGACTTCCACCCTTCTGGCAGGCGACTTGTAGCTTACTTCCCCAAAATTTTTCAAACCTGAGAGCTGCTAGTCGACTTCTTGGGTCTCAACGGTCAACTATTCTATTCTTGGCTTATTTCTGGAAAATAGACTTCCAACCCTTTGGCAGTGATGTGTTGCTACCTATGCTTGCAATGCAACTACACCTATGGAAGTGAACCTATCAATGCAGTCTAGTGCAATGGTGAGTATCAAAGCCATATCCCATGGGAAAGTGAAAGCCCATAGTTACTACTTGTTCTCTGTTGTCTAGCCTAACAATTAAAGTGATTGATTTTTAACTAAACTAATTATTAATTAAATGCAATAAACAATAACTAGATATAAGGAACGAAAGAGAATATACCAAGACAAGAAAAGCAAGACCATTGGGGACCTGTACTGGTTGGCAAACACATAAAGGATAATGGTTTATTGAATCTAATGATGCTACCTGTGAGTGAATTCTAAGTTAAATTCAATTTCCCTCTCAAGACAATTAAATTTCTAAATCTAAGAATCTACCATTGGAATCTCTTCTTAATGATTGATTTTAGATCAGCCTTACTGTTCTAATTCACCACTATTAAGAATAGTTACTTCTTAATCTAGCAATTAATTAACCTCATCTCTAAGTGAAAATTAACTATTTTTTACAATTAGATTCTAATTTCAATTATCATCTCTCGATCTCAAAAAGAAATCTAATTAGCATTCACAACGACATCTCATAATGAAAATTTACACAATACATGCATAATCGTAAAGAAGATTACAACATCAGAATCAATATCCATAAAAATTAAAATAGAATGCCAACACAGTCAGGAACCCCAATGGAGTTTACAAATTTAGCCACACATATGTACAGGTAATTCCATAAAATAATCCATCAGACAATTAATTATACAAGAGATAAAAATAGTAAAAATTATGCATGCCCTTGTCTTCTCAAGTGCCCAATAGTAACTGCACGGATTGGCCAGTGGAAAACCATTGGAATCTCGCCGAAAAATTGCCTAAAAATCATCAAAAAAATTAAATCCAAAGCTATCCAAAAGCTCCATAGGTCACAAGTCACAAAATGGGTCTTGGGTCATGGATCTCGGGTACCTGACGAAAAATGGCTACAACGATAGTTAGAGTGAGGTGGAAGGTTGCGAGTGAGGCGCTAAGTGACAGAGGGGCAGTTTCTAGTGGCAGACCGGACGAACGACGTCGAAAGTAGCTCTAAACGTGGATGGGTCGTGGTCTCAGTTCTGTTGTGGATCTCATGATTCGGGGCATTGCGACAGTTGGTGAGCTGGGGGAAAGTCGCAGATGAGCCTCCAAAGGTTACAAGGACAGTTGCTAGCGGTGGGTCAGCGGGAAAACGCTGCAGACAGCTACAAACTCAGATGGGTCTTCCTCTCAGGTCGCGCGTCTTCTCTCGCAGATTTACTGCTTTTCGGTGGCTATGCACTGTGGTGGTGGCTCACCCGTTGTCCCTTGTTGTGAGAGTGAATTCGTGCCGTCGTGAAGCTTTGGCTAGACTCTGTGTTTCATGCCAAACTCTCGGGTCCTCTCCTTGAGCGATGCTCTCTCAAGTCTTATGCAATGCACACGGCTTCCACTATTCCAAGCTTTTTCTTTCTTTTCCTCATACGGTCTTGCTTGCTTTTCATTGTTCCCAGCCTAGTCCAAGGCCTAATAATGCTCCAGCTCGGCTCAATAAGCAAAATTGGCCCAAATGGCCTATTTTGGGTGCTGTGAAAGCTGTCTAGGCTCAAAATTGCTCCATTTGCTAATGATGACTTGATAAAATGCTTTGAAAATGAAAATGATGCAAAATTAGGTGATTTTTAGAATAAAATTACATAAAATGCTCATAAAATAGACAATTCACATCAAGCAATTATGTATAAAAAAGACACATCAAATCACCCCACACAAGCTTTTGCTTGTCCTTAAGCAAACACTAACTCAGTCTTTAAACAAACAGCAATGGTTCCTCAAAAGTCATATCTAATCCATAATTAATGATACCTAACACATCCTAAGTGAAACTTAATCATAAATCAAATTGCACAACCTTGACACAGGATGGAAATAATAACAACGCATATACAACTTAACTTGCAATTCAATAACAAAAATTTAAGAACCAAAGCTCCACAGGGACCACTCAAATCACTCAAAGTGTATAAAGGTAAAGAACAAATCCCTCAAGCTATTTCACAAGAATCTGCCTACCATATGGTTGCTCATAAATCTTATCTTTGCTACTACGAAAAATTGAAAACCAAGATCAAAGGGTCTTGACAAGGTTGTAATGTGGTTAAGATAAAAGTGAGGAAAAATTTTGGGAAGAGATGATAGATATGCTAGAAGTTATGCAATTTCAACATGGTGAAGACTCAAAGGATAAAAAGCAAAAAAGTGCTAAACACAAAAATTTTCACCAAGTTTTCAATGAAATAGGAGATGGTCAAGGAATAACATATCCAATAAACAAAATAATAAAGACTGCTTTTCAAAAAAAATATTTTATTTTTTATATATATTTTTTTGTCTTTTTTTTCCTTTTTCTCTTTTTTTATATATATTTTTGCAGTATTGCTAATGAACAGCTTTGGTGGATTGTTACCAATCAAGGCAGTGCATTTTAATCCAAACATGAAGAGTAAATCACACAATTTCTAACATATAAGGTGAAAAAGAAGACGATGTAAAGAAAAGTGTGCAAAAAGTGAAAGAAATGTCAAGGATCAAAAGTGGCCAACTAAGGGAAACATAGAGGGTAGGCTTTTTTGCCAAAATAAGTGTATCCTAAGTTTCCCAAATCATCTCCTAATATTTAAAAGTTCATGTAACTACAATAAGCATTATAGAGAAAGTTCTAAAGGCAAAATCAAGCAAAATGCACACTCAAACAAGAAAGTCAAGAGTCAAAATGGGCTCAAGTCTCACATTTGGAGTGTGGTACAATTACATATGGTTATAAAAGAAATTTCAACTAAATTGTAAGTTAAGAAGTGCATGAGAATTGCAATATCAACATCCTAAATTAAAATTAAACAATTTGAAGAACAACTAAGTAACACCGATGTGACCCGGCCGAGATGATGCATTAGACATCAATAATTGTTTTTCAACACAAATTAAAGGAAACCATTCTTGTCAATTCATGAACTGAATTATAAATGCTCCAAAGACAAATAAAACTTAAGTGCATAACATCAAGCAAAAATCAAGTATCATATCCTATATCCACTATCAAAATAAATACAGCATCAAAATCATAGATACCCACCCCATAGTTGAGAAAGACACTGCCCTCATTGTATAGTAAAGGGAATACCACAGAAATAAGAGCATAAATTGTAGCAATAATCTAAAATTATTAATGTACCTCAACAATATGAAAAAGAAGAAAATAGACAAAAATAAAATAACACAAATAAAGTAGATAAATAATAAATAAAAAAACATTACTTCTTTTTGTTTGAGTCTTTTAGCTGGACTTGTTCCTTCTATCACTCTTATAGGTAAAGAACCATGTGCACTCATTCCTTGACCTTCGATAAGTCTCCATAGTAGTGCTTCAGTTGGTGCCCATTGACTTTAAAATCTCCTTTGTCAGGATGATGCACTTCCATTGCGCTATAGGGAAAGACTTGCTTGACCACAAATGGTCCTGGCCATCAGCTCTTAAGCTTTCCTGGAAAGAGACGAAGACGTGAGTTATAAAGTAATACCCTATCTCTAACCTAAAAATCGTTAGAGCCACGCAGCCTTTGATCATGCCACTTCTTAGTTCAAGCTTTGTAAATGGAAGAATTTCCATAAGCTTGGTGATGTCATTCTTCTAGCTCATTCAGCTGCCATAAGCTCTCTTTACCAAAAATTGAGAAGTCATCCATAAAAACCTCCATAGACTCCTTGATCATGCCATGGAAGATCACCATCATTCACTATTGAAATGTAGTCAGCACATTACATAGTCCAAAAGGCATACTCCTGTAAGCGAATGTCCCATATGGGCAGGTAAAGATAGTCTTCTCTTGAAAATAATGTTTAATGGGAATATGAAAATAACTTGAAAAACCATCAAGAAAGCAACAAAACATGTGACCTGCCAAACGTTCAAGCATTTGGTCAATGAAAGGAAGAGGAAAATGGTCTTTTCGGGTAGCACCATTGAGCCTCCTATAATCAATGCAAGCCCGAAAACCTATTATCGTCCTAATGGGTATCAGCTCATCCTTCCCATTTTTGACAATTGTCATGCTACCCTTCTTTGGTAAAACTTGCATAGGACTTACCCAAGAGCTATTAGAAATAGGATAAATCAAACCTGCATCAAGAAGTTTAATTACCTCCTTTTTCACCACCTCCTTCATGTTTGGGTTCAACCTTCTCTGTAGTTGTACCACTGGCCAATAGCTATCCTCCATCAAGATTTTGTGTGAACAATAGTTGGGATTAATCCTAGGAATGTCTGCCATCTTTTAAGTAAAGGCCTTAGGGTATTTCCTGAGAGAGGTCAAAGTCATCTCCCTCTCCTCAAGTGTCAAGTCAGCTGTTATATTTACTGGCAGCTTCTCTGCCTCATCTAAATAGACGTAGCTTAAGTGCTTAGGTAATTCCCTCAATTCCAGAGCTGAGGGGTCCTCAATTGAAGGCTTCACCTTTTGTACCTCTGACTTATCAAGAGTAAAAAAAAGGTTAGTAGAGTTACTGGGCTCAACACCTACCAAACGAGCTAGTTGTTCCAACATTGTTCGTTGGACAACTCATCCTCATCTTCTTGTAATGCCACTTGTAAAGGGTCAACAAGTAAAAATTCTTACAATTCAAACTCAACCACATCATCCAAGACATCCACAGAATATATAGTATCATCATGATCTAAAGATTGTCTCTTAGAAGTAGCTAAGTCAAAAGTAACAGTCTCATTCCCTACTCTAAGTTTCAACTTCCCATCACAAACATCTATAATAGCCCTAGATGTTGTAAGGAAAGGCCTACCTAGAATCAAAGGTACGCTGCTCTCACCCTCCATATCCATCACAACAAAATCAACAGAAAAGATGAATTTATCAACCTTTACAAGTACATCTTTAACTATAACTCTAGGATATTTAACAGTTCTATTAGTCAATTGTATATTCATCCTATTCTTCTTTGGTTCACTCAATCCTAGTTTATCAAACAAGCTAGTAGGCATCAAATTTATGCTAGCTCCTAGATTAGCTAAAGCATCCATAACAAACAGTTCACCAACTACACAAGGTACAGTAAAACTTCTTGGATCACACCTCTTAACAGGCAGCTTGTTTTGTACGATTTCTGAGCACTCCTCATTTAGTGTCACTAGCCCTAAATCCTCTAGTTTCCTCTTGTTGCTTAGTATTCCTTCAAGAACTTTGCATAGTAAGGCATATGTGAAATGGCTTCAACAAAAAGAAGGTTAATCCTCAGTTGTTTAAATAGATTAAGAAACTTACCAAACTGCTGATCAACCTTCTCCTGCTTTAATCTAGTAGGGTATAGAATGGATGGCTGGTACTCTCTTACAAGGTTCTTCTTGCCCTCAACTTGTCCTGGCTTAGTTACCTCAGGCTCTAGGTCCTTACTGACTGTTACAGCCTGTACATTAGTATTATCATCATCAATTAAAAGTAAAGGACCAGATACTTGCTTACCTGATCTTAGTGTAATAGCCTTGCAATGCTCCCTTGGATTAGAGTCTGTGGTGCTGGGAAGTGTCCTTATCTGTCTCTCAGCCAACACCTTAGAAATTTGGCCTATCTAGTTCTCTATGTTCTGAATGAAGTCCTGCTGGTTTCTAAAGGTTGTGTTCGTCTACTGAAACTTACTCTCTGAAGTAAACACAAACTTCAAGATAAATTCCTCCAGATCGAGCTTCTTTTCCTACCCTTGAGGAAATTGATTTGGAGCAGCTTGCTGTTGGGGTTACTGCTAGTGCAACCACTGAAAACCTGGTGAACCCTGGTTATTGTTGTTTCTCTATCCAAAATTTGGATGATTCTTCCACCCAAGGTTGTACGTGTTGTTGTATGGATTTTTTTGCTATCTTAGAGCTTTCCCCATATAATATACTTGTTCAAAATCGGTAAAACCATTGTAAGAAGAAAATAAAGAAGAGTTAGCAAACATATGTCCCGCATTACAATTGAAACCATAATACGAGCCACCATAAAACTCACAGCTCGATTGTGGTACCTGCATTGGCATATGGAGTTGGTCAATCTTTTTGGCCAGAAGCTCCACTTGAGCTGCCAAGGTTGATATAGAGTCTGACTGGTTGTCCACTACCTGTCGTCCTAGCCTATTCCTTAAGGATTGCCACTGATAGTTGTTCATGGCCATTCCCTCTATTAAATTCTGTGCCTGTTCAGGGGTTTTATTGTTTAATACACCCCCTATAGCCACATCCACTATCTGCCTTGTGGCTATATTTAAACCACTATAAAAAGTCTGCACCTGCATCTACACAGGCAATCCATAATGTAGGAAACACCTCATCAAGTCTTTGTACCTCTCCCATGCATCATACGTACTCTCATCAGCCATCTACACAAAAGAAGAAATGTCGTTATGCATTTTTGTAGTCTTAACTGGTGGAAAATATTTGTACAAAAACTTTTCAGCCAAAGTATCCCAAGTAGTGATGGAGTTAGGTGGTAGGGATCGTAGCCATCTCTTTGCTCTATCTCCTAATGAAAACATAAATAATCTAAGTCAAATGGCGTCATCGATAGTTCCATTAATCTTGAAAGTGTCACATATCTCCAAGAAATTGGCTATGTGAGCATTAGGGTCTTCGCTGGGCATCCCTCCAAATTGTACAGTTTGCTGCACCATCTGGATCACATTTGGCTTGATCTAAAAATTGTTAGCTATTATTGTAGGTCGAGTAAAGCATGTCTATGTCCTTTCCAATGAAGGTCTAGCAAACTCGTACATCGTTCATTCAGTTGGCATCATCATTGTTATTTACAGCTGCCATCTTTGGTGATGTAGGATTAGGGATCTCAACTAGCTCCTCCTCTAATACCTCAACTAGCGCCATCTTTGGTGACCTAGGACCCGTGATTCGCAACCCGTGACCTGTTTACAACCCGTAAAGCTTTCTGGATAGATTTGAAATTTATTTTTTTGGTAATTTTTTGGCAGTTTTCCAACGAGATTTCAGTGGTTTTCCTATGACCATTCTGTATAGTGACCATTAGGCATTTGAGAAGACAAGGCTTGCATAATTTATACTATTTTTATCTCTTATTTAATTAATTGTCTGATGGATTATCTACTATTGGAATTGTCTATTGTTATGTTTGGCTAAATTTACAAAATCCATTGGGGTTCCTGACTGTGTTAGTATTCTATTTTAATTTGTATGGATATTGATTCTGATGTTGTGATCTTCTTTGTGATTATGCATGTATTGTTTAAGTTTTTATTACGAGACGTCGTTGTGAATGCTAATTATATTTCTTTTTGAGATCGAGAGATGATAATTGAAATTGGAACCTAATCGCAAAGAACAGTTAATTTTCGCTTAGAAATACGGTCAATTAATTGCTGGATTAAGGAGTAGCTATTCATAATAGTGGTGAATTAGAATGATAAGGTTGATCTGAAATTAATTATTAGGAAGAGATTCCAATGGTAGATTCTTAGATTTAGAAATTTAATTGTCTCGAGAGGGAAATTGAATTTAACTTAGAATTCACTCACAGGTAGCATCATTAGATTCAATAGTCCATTACCCTTTATGTGTTTTCCAACTAGTATAGGTCCCCAATGGGTTTGCTTTTCTTGCCTTGGTATATTCTCTTTCGTTCCTTGTCACTGATTATTGTTTATTGCACTTAATTAATTATTAGTTTAGTAAAAAAATCAATCACTTTAATTGTCGGGCTAGATAATAGAGAACAAGTAGTAACTCTAGGCTTTCTGGTTCCCAACCTTGATACTCACCATTGCACTAGATTGCATTGATAGGTTCACTGCCTTAGGTGTAGTTGCACAAGCAACAAGCACATCATGTAGTTGCATTGGCAACGCATCAAGTTTGTGGTGGCGTTGCCGAGGACTTTTCGAGAAAAGTATACTGAATTTGCTATATGTTAATTTAGCCATTTTTTTTCCTTTTCTCTTTTTTTTCCCTAGCTATTTATTTCACTTTCAATTTTATTTGTTCTTTTATTTTTACCCATTAGGTGTTTTTCTTTTTCCTTTTAGTGAAAATAATAATAATAATAATAATTTTGCTCTTTAAGTTAGCCACTTTCATTAGTTTTATTTTGCTTTTATTTTTTATTGGTTATTTTCTTTTATTAGTTCTATTCTGTCTTTTGTTTTTTTATTAACTCTTTTGTTATTTAACTGTTGGTTTTATTTGTCCTATTTTTAGTCATAGTTTTCCATTGGTTTCATTCTATTTTTTTTTCTATCTTTTAATTGTTATTCTTTTATCTACTTGTTAGGTTGTTTTGTTGTTGTTGGTTTCAGCTAGTTTATAACCAGGAGTTCTAATCATGTGCTCATAGACCCTTTATCTGAACCAGAAAGACGGTTGTGGACTCGTGCACACTACCGCAAGGAAGAGGAGCCAGCTGAGATCCCCGTTCATACATTACCAGAAATGGTAGATGACGCTAACCGAATGATGTATAAGTTTGCTAGACCTTCATTGGAAGGGATGCAAACGTTCATTGCTCAGCCTGCAATAGTAGAAAATAACTTCAAGATTATGCCAAATATAATTCAAATGGTGTAGTAGACACTACATTTTTGAGCGATGGCCAGTGAGGACCCTAATGCTCATATAACCAACTTCATAGAGATATGTGACACTTTCAAGATTAAGGGAACTATCGATGACACCATTCGGCTTAGGTTGTTTCCATTTTCTTTGAGAGACAGAGCAAAGAGATGGATGTAATCCCTCCCCCCTAACTCTATCACTACTTAGGATTCTTTGGCTGAAAAGTTTTTGTATAAGTATTTCCCCCAGCTAAGACTACACAGATGCGTAATAACAGTTCTTCTTTTGTGTATATGGTAGATGAAAGCATGTATGATCCCTAGGAAAGGTACAAAGACTTGCTGAGATGTTGTCGACGTTATGGATTGCCTGTGTGGATGCAGGTGCAGACCTTTTACAGCAGTTTAAAAGTAGCCACAAGGCAAATGGTGGATGCAGCAGTAGGGGGTGCCCTAAATAACAAGACCCCTGAACAGGCACAGAATCTAATAGAGGAGATGGCCATGAACAACTATCAATGGAAATCCTCTAGGGATAGATCAGGCCAGCAGGGAGTGGTAAACCAGATAGACCTTACATCAGCCTTAGCAGCTCAGGCGGAGCTTCTGGCCAAGAAGATTAACCAACTCTAGATGCCAGTGCAAGCAACACAACTTAGTTGCGAGTTTTGTGGTGGTTCGCATTTTGGTGTACACTGTAATGTAAGAGGTATTTTTGTTAACCCTTCCTCTTCCTTTTCTTCTAACACTGGTTTAGCCAATTTTGAATAGGTAGATTATATGGGGAACGCTCCAAGATAGCAAATCAATCCATATAGCAACAGTACAACCTTGGGTGGAGGAACCATCCAAATTTTGGATAGAGAAACAATAATACCCAGGGTCTACCAGGTGTTTAGCGGTTGCACCAGTAGTAAGCCTAAGAGCAAGTTACTCCAAACCAATTTCCTTAAGGGCAGGAGAAGAAGCTCAATCTGGAGGAATTGATCATGAAGTTTATGTCCACTTCAAAAGCAAGTTCAAGCAGACGACCATAGCCCTTAGAAACCATCAGGTCTCCATTCAGAACTTGAAGAACCAGATAGGCCAAATTTCTAAGGTGTTGGCTGAGAGACAGCCAGGAATGCTCCCCAGCACTACAGAGTCTAATCCAAGGGAGCATTGCAAGGCTATTACTCTGAGATCAGGTAAGCAAGTATCTGGTCCTTTAATTTTAACTTGTGATGATAATACTAATGTGCAGGATGTAATAGTCAGTAAGGAGCTAGAGCTTAAGGTAAATAAGACAGTGTAAGTTGAGGATAAGAAAAGTCCTATAAGAGAGTACCAGCTACCCATTCCATATTTGACTAGACTGAAGCAGGAGAAGGTTTATCATAAATTTGGTAAGTTTCTCAATTTATTTGAACAACTGAGGATTAACCTTCCTTTTGTTGAAGCCATTTCATAGATGCCTCGCTATATGAAGTTCTTAAAGGAAATATTGAGAAACAAGAGAAAACTAGAGGATTTATGGTTAGTGACACTGAATGAGGAGTGCTCATCAATCTTACAAAACAAGCTGCCAATTAAGAGGCGTGATCTAGGGAGTTTTACTCTACCTTGTGTAATTGGCGAACTATCTATTATGGATGCTCTAGCTGATCTAGGAGCTAGCATAAATTTAATGCCTTCCAGCCTATTTGATAGACTAGGATTGAGTGAGCCAAAACCTACTAAGATGAATATACAATTAGCTGATAGAACTGTTAAATATCCTAGAGGTATAGTTGAAGATGTACTTGTAAAGGTTGATAAATTTATATTTCCTATTGATTTTGTTATGATGGATATAAAGGGTGAGAGTAGCATACCCTTGATTCTAGGTAGGCCTTTCCTTGCAACATATAGGGCTATTATAGATGTTTGTGATGGGAAGTTGAAACTTAGAGTTAGGAATGATACTGTTACTTTCGACTTAACTGCCTCTAATACGCAATCCTTAGATCATGATGATACGATGTATTCTATGGATGTCTTGGATGATGTTGTTGAGTCTAAATTGTAGGAATTTTTACTTGATGATCCTTTATAGGTGGCATTGCAGGAAAATGATGATGAGTTGTCCAACGAGCAAGTGTTGGAACAACTAGCTCATCTGATGGCTACTGAGCCTAGCAACACTACTGACCCTTTTGTTTCTCTTGACAGGTTAGAGGTGCAGAAGGTGAAACCTTCAATTGATGACCCCCCAATCTTGGAACTAAAGGAGTTACCTAAGTATTTGAGCTACACCTATTTGGATGAGGCAGAGAAGCTGCCTGTAATTATAGCAGCTGACTTGACACTTGATGAGAGGGAGATGACTTTAGCCTCTCTTAGGAAATACCCTAGGTCTTTTCTTACAAGATGGCAGACATTCCTGGGATTAATCCCAGCTATTGTTCACACAAGATCCTAATAGAGGATAGCTATAAGCCAGTGGTGCAGCCACAGAGATGGTTGAACCCAAACATGAAGGAAGTGGTAAAAAAGGAGGTACTTAAACTTTTTGATGCAGGTTTGATTTATCCTATTTCTAATAGATCTTGGGTGAGTCCTATGTAGGTTATACCAAAGAAGGGTGGCGTGACAGTTGTCAAAAATGAGAAGGATAAGCTAATACCTACTAAAATAGTAACGAGTTTTCGGATTTGATTTAATTACATAAGGCTTAATGATGCAGCCCAAAAAGACCACTTTCCTCTTCCTTTTATTGATTAGATGCTTGAACGTTTGGCAAGTTATATGTTTTATTGCTTTCTTGATGGTTTTTTTGGTTATTTTTAGATTCCCATCACACCTAAGGACTAAGAGAAGACAACATTCACTTGCCCCTATGGAACGTTCGCTTATAGGAGGATGCCTTTTGGAAATGGCAATCTTCCATGACATGATTGAGGAGTCTATGGAGGCATTTATGGATAACTTCTCAGTTTTTGATAACTCTTTCTCTCACTGTTTGCTTAATTTAGAATGTATGCTTGCTCGTTGTGTAGAGGCAAACCTGGTACTTAATTGGGAAAAATGTCATTTTATGGTGAGAAAGGGGATTGTTCTTAGGTATAAGATATCGCATGCGGGAATAGAGGTAGATAGGAATAAAATTAAGACTATATCCAAATTTCCACCCCCTAGTTCTATTAAGGCTATTAGGAGTTTCATAGGGCATGCTGGTTTTTATAGAAGATTTATGAAGGATTTCTCTAAGATTGCTAGGCCCTTGACTCAATTTCTTGTAAAGGATGTACCTTTTGTTTTTTATGATAATTGTTTATACGCATTTGAGTTTTTGAAGGAACGGCTAACCACAGGCCCTATCATGGTTTCACCTAATTGAGGGCTGCCTTTTGAACTAATGTGTGATGCTAGTGACTATGTAGTTGGAGTTATTTTAGGATAGAGGATTGACAATAAGTTTCAACCCATATATTATGCTAGCAAGACCTTGACGGATGCCCAGGAGCATTACGCCACTACTGATAAGGAGTTACTAGTAGTAGTATATACTTTTAACAAATTTCAATGCTACTTGGTGCTATTCAATACTATGGTTTACACGGATCATTCAGATTTGAGGTATTTTTTTGGAAAGCATGATGCTAAACCTAGACTCATTAGATGGATTTTGCTTTTGTAGGAATTTGATATAGAAATTGAGGATAAGAAGGGTGCAAAGAACTTTGCTGCAGATCACCTATCAAGGTTAGAGAGTTTAGACCTGAAAGCCTTAGATGAGAGGGTCATTAAGGATAACTTCCCTGATGAGCATTTAGAGGCAGTTCAAGTATGTACTGATTCCCCTTGGTTTTGTGATTATGCTAACTATCTGGTTGCAAGGGTTTTACCAAAGAGTATGACTAATCAACAAAAGAAGAAATTCTTTGCTAAGTTGAAATACTACATTTGGGAAGATCCTTTTCTTTTTCTCATTTATGAAGACTAGGTATTCAGGCGATATGTATATGGGGAGGAAATCCACCAAATCCTAAAGCACTGTCATGAAGGACCAACAGGAGGCCACCAAGCTGCAAACCACACTGCTAGAAAGGTGCTTAAGGCAGGGTTCTACTGGCCAACCATATTCCAAGATGCTAGAGCATATGTCCAGGTTTGTGATGAATGTCAAAGGGTAGGTTCTCAGCCTATGATGAAATGCCCCAAACAAGTATACAAGTGGTTGAAATTTTTTATGTTTGAGGCATTGACTTCATGGGTCATTTTTCCTCCTCCTATAGAAATAAGAATATTCTAGTAGTTGTTGAGTATTTGTCTAAGTGGCCAGAGGCTCAAGCCTTCCCCACTAATGATGTTAGGGTAGTAACTAGGTTCCTAAAGAAAATTTTTGCTAGGTTTGATACACCTTGGACACTGATTAGTGATAGAGGAACACATTTTTGTAACTCCCAACTTGAGAAAGTGCTTAAGCGCTATGGGGTATCTCACAGATTTTCAACACCCTATCACCTATAGACTAGTGGGCAAGAAAAAGTAACTAATAGGGGTTTAAACCGAGTATTAGAGAAAATTATGGGGGTAAGGGCTGCCAAATTTGATGATGCATTGTGGGCCTTTAGGACAACTTATAGGACTTCGACCGGGTTTACACCATATAGGCTAGTTTATGGAAATCCTTGTCATTTACCTCTTGAATTAGAACATAAGGCACAGTGGGCCCTTAAAACATGTAATTTTGATGTTAGTTCTACAGCTAAAGAGAGACTTTTGTAGCTGAATGAGCTAGAAGAATAACGTCACCAAGCTTATGGAAACTCTTCCATTTACAAAGCTCGAACTAAGAAGTGGCATGACCAAAGGCTGCATAGCTCTAAAGATTTTCAGGTGGAAGATAGAGTATTACTTTATAACTCACATTTTCATCTTTTTCCAAGAAAGCTTAGGAGTTAATGGTCAGGACCATTTGTGGTCAAGTAGGTCTTTCCCTATGGCACAGTTGAAGTGCATCACCCTAACCAAGGAGATTTCAAAGTGAATGGGCAGCGTCTAAAGCACTACGTGGAGACCCATTGGAGGTCAAGGAAAGAGTGCATATGGTTTTTTTTCTTGAAAGAATGATCTACGGAATGAGTCCAACTAAAAGAGTCTGACAAAAAAGAAGCAATCTTTTTATTTTTATTTTTATTTTTATTTCCCTTTATTTTTTTCTTTCTCATTCTTATGATGTACTTTAAGACTATTGGATTTGCTATTTATTTCTGCTTTACATTTTTATTTAGTGATACCCCTTTGCTATGCATGAGGACAGTGTGTTCCTTAAGTGTGGGGTGGGTATCCATTGCCATTATTTTGATCATTTAGACTCTTTTCTATTATTTTGGATCTCTCTCTCGAGTTAGTTTCTGATGATTGTATGTTGTATCGATGTTGATAGAGGATGTAGGATAGGATACTTGATTTATGATTGATTTTATGCACTTGACTCTTTAATTGTCTTTTGAGCATATATGATTTAGTAATGAATGAGCAGACATTGTTTCTCATAGTGCATGTTAGAAAGCAGTATTAATGCCTAATGCATTTTTTACCATGGTCGGGTCATATTGGTGTTGCTTAATTAGTTTTCAAATTGTTCAATTTTGATTTAAGATGCTGATAATGCAATTTTCATGCACTGCTTGATTGGTGATTCATATGGAAATATTAGAGAACCATATACAATTTAGCCACACTTCAAACGTGAGATTTTAGCCTAAGATGAGCATTCATTATAAATATGCTCTGAATTTTTGTTAAGTGTGCATTTCAATTGAGTATGTCTCTAAAACTTGCTCTGTAATACAAGTTACATGAACATTTGAATATCAAGAGATGATTTGGGTAACTTAGGATACACTACTTTTGGCCAACAAAAAGCCTACCCTATGTGTTCCCCTTAGTTAGCCACTGTTAGGCCTTGACTTTTCCTTCATCACTTACATTTTACACCTCATATTCCCTTTATGTACATTGTCTTCTTTCTTCACCCCATATGCTAAAATTTGTGTGATTTACTCTTCATATAGGGATTAAAATGCATTGCCTTAATTAGTGATAGTACACTAAGTTCATTTTATCATTCTAGATGGTCCCTTCAATCCGAAAGTGTAAGCATGCAGATTGCATATGAAAAAAAGGGGGAAATGAAAAGAAAGAAAATATATATATGAACAAAGAAGAAGAAGAGAGAAAAATAATAATAATAATAGCAATCTGTATTATCTGTTGATACTATATTCTCTGAGCATTACCAACTTCATTGAAAACTTAGTAAGAATTGCTGTGTTCAGCATTTGTTGCATTTAATACTTTGAACCTTCATGATGCTTAAATTGCATGAATTTTTAGCATATCTACCACTTCTACCTAAAATTTCTTACCTACCTTCACCTTAACCCCATTACAACCCTGTTAAGACCCATTAATTTTGGTATTCAATTTTTTGCAGAAGCAGAGATGATATTTATGAGTAAGCATATAGTAGGTATATTGTTGTGAAGTCACTTGAGGGATTCGTACCTTACTAGTATACACCTTGAGTGATTTGAGTGATCTTTGTGAGGCATTGGTTCTTAAATAATTGACAATGAACTTTTGGTTAAGTGTGTATGCATCATCATTACCTCCATTCTGCATTAAGATTTTGCAGTTTGGATTATAATTAAGTTTCATGGGGGATGTGTTAGGTATTATTAACTATGGACTAGGTATGTATTTTGAGAAATTGTTGCTGTTTGTTTGAGGACTGAGTTAATGTTTACTTGAGGACAAGCAAAGACTTAAGTGTGGGGTAACTCATATCTCTTATTTTACACAATTTTGCCTAATATTTTCTGTCCATTTTATGAGCATTTTGTATATTTTTATCCTAAGAATCACTTAAATGTGTATCTTATTGCATTTTAGGAGTTTTATTAGTATATAATCAGTAAATAATTTTTTTATAGAGTCAAAACACCCATTTTGGGCCTGTTGGGCGTCTAATCCATGTTGGGCCTTGCAATACACTAGCATTGGACCTCTAGATTGGGCCTTTAGAGAGTTGGGTCGTGTTAGTCATGGAGAGTCCGTGTGGGTCCAGCAAGGGTTCGGCTAGAGGAAGTAAACGCGTTACTCAGCTTCAACGCATTTTGGCATTATTCGTCCATGAAACCAGTGATGACAGAGATCTTCAGACACGTCTTCCACATCCTTGAAAATCACAGAGGATTCTGCGACATTTGAAGAGAGGGTTGTCACATTTGAATTAAAGATAGAGTGATTTTGAGAGAAGAAAACCACGACCAAGAGGCAATTTTTGGCTTCGCTAGGGCACGTAATTTTTGGCCAGGAGCGATGACGAGAGGACCTTCGGTGACCAGGTGACGATGAGCAGGACATCACTGTTGACGTGAGCAACCAAATCGCAACCATTTGTGGCATTTTGGTGACAAACCAGCGTAACCTGAGACAGTGATCCGTTAGAGTAGACCGGCATTTTTAATCCAGTTTGTCATTAGAGATTGGCCATCCATCCTTCGACAACTCACCCATGACCTTTCCATCTGATCTCTGACTACTATGGGCATTGTTTCTGTCAGGTACTCGAGAACCCAAGATGCGATCTGATTGGAATTTCATGATCTGTTGACATTTTCAGTCGGGTTCTGCCATGCTTGACCTTCTCTGACCTCAAGTGAGCTGTCTATGGTGTTCGCCAGTTCTCCGACCAACTTTTGGTGCTATTTTCGTTAGCTACCCGCTAACCCGTGACTTGACCCATTTTGCTCCTTGGATATTCCGAAAATATCAAATTTTAGAGTTTTTCGACACTTTCCAGCGACTATTTTACACTGTTCCCTTCGATGTTCAAGCAAAGAGGGACGTATATGATTTTTACTCTATTATTTTAGAGTTTAATTTGCATGGATAATTGAATATTGGTTTTGTAATCTCCTTTACTTTTATGAATGAATTCTCAAGTTTTCATTGACAAGATGTTGTAATGAAAGCTCTTTAGATTTCTTTTAGTAATTGCCAGATTTTAATTGAAATTAGACACCTAATTGTAATAAACAATTCATTATCACTTAGAACTAAGGTTAAAAAATTGCTAGATTAAGAGGTAACGAATCTTAATAGTAGTGAATTAGACCGATAATGCTGATCTAAAATCAACCATTAGGAAGAATCATCCAGTGGTATATTTGTAGGTTTTAGATATTCATTGAGACCGACAAAGAATTTGAATTTAAATTAGGATTCACTCATAGGTAGCATAATCAGATTTAGTAATCCATTTCCTTTTGTGTTTTTACCAACTAGTCTAAGTCCCCATTGAGTTTGCTTTTTTGTCTTGATTGATTCCTCTTCTTGCCAATTATCGCTGACTAGTTATTATTGCATTTAACTTAGTTATTAGTTTAATTAGAAACCAATCACTTTGAATCATAGGCTAGATGACAGAAAATCAGTAGTAACTTTAAGCTTTTCCATTCCTATGGGATACGACTTTGATACTCACCATTGCACTAGGCTACATCGATAGGTTCACTACCTTAGATATAGTTGCATTGCCAGTGCATCATTTATATTGAATTTTGTTGACAACTTTAATATTTTCTATGTAATATTTTAGAAAATTATTTAAATGAAGAAGAAAAAGTCAAAAAATATTTGACATGTGTTAACTTATCTTTCAAGAGGCTTTTATCAATTTTTCAAATATAAAAATAAATAAAAATATTTACAACGTCACATGTGAGGCTCATCTTGTCTTTCTAAAACTTTTAATAAATTTTTTAAATAAAAAAAATCTAAAGCACCACATGTTAGTCTCTCTTAGAACTCTCTTTTAGTGCATGTACATATATATATATATACACACAATGATAACATCACATTCTTATTATGCAGAAATAAATTTTTTTTTACAAGAATTACATTAGAGAAGAGATAAAAATATTTTTTGAACTAAAAATAATAATTAATTAGATTAAATTAAATATCATGAAAAATTAGAATAATTTACGCATAGCGTTCAAACATTGTACATCATTTGATGTGTTTTAACGGGCAATAATGTCAAGTAAAATATATTAAGATTAACAATTCGAAATTAGACAATGATTGTAACACCCCTTATTTCCATGATTATTTCTAAGTTAATATGCTTTTAATTAATTAGATGAGTTTGCCATAAAGTGTGATGAATTTGCTTGCGTAATTTAGTATTTAGAATAAATAAGTTAAAGGAGAACACCTTCTGCCGAATTAGAATGTGAATGGGAGGAAACACCACATAAAAATTTAGGTGATCCTATTAAAGTATACAGATACATACGACAATAATAAATGAGAGGAAAGGAAAAGAGCGTGGCACTTTTTATTCTTAAGTTTTGTTTTCCTTGGTCGTGTAAATGTACATAAGGATGAATGAGGGCAATTTCCATAGTAATTAGAGAAAAGGAGCCATTTGGTGGAAGAAATAGTAGTGAGATGCTTAAGGTGTTTACATTAAGTTTAAGGTGCTTGAATAGAATTAAGGTGCTTGAATCATTTGATTGTGATGCTTGAGGCAATTGAGGTGCATAATCACACGACCATAGAAATTGAGAAGAGAGAAAAGAGTTTAACATCCATTAAGTATATATATGCATTCGATGAAGGAAATGAAAGTAAGAAAGGATCGTGACATGTAGGAAGAAAAAAGGAACTTGACTTCTTATTCTTCCTAGCCAACCGTGAAAGCTATTAAGAATAAGTAAGAGAATTTGAATTTTTAATTAAACCTATATAAACCTATGGTAATAGCAAGTGAGAAGAGGGAGGAGAGTGCAGAATTTATTTAAGTGAATATACATACATGTAAGTGGAAACAGTGAAAGAATGGAAGGGAGAAGGAGAGACGTGTGACATTAGCTTTCCTTCTTTCTTCCCTTTTTTTTTAATTTCATGGTAATCGAGAAGGGTGAATAAGGTGCTGGAATTACTTTTCTCTTTTCCTCCTCTTTGCCAAACCGAATGGCTTTGCCAAATCAAATAAATAAAATAAACAAAGGAAAGGTGGTTTAAATACATGTTTGTGTGTATGGTGAAAGCAATTCCTTACTTGCTTTTAGGTTAACCGAATGGGCAATAAATGTAGGCAATTAAATGTGTATATATGTATGCATACGATAATAGCATTTGATGAGGGAAAGCGGCTTGAAAAATTAAAACAAACCACAAACATATTCAATGAGAGGAGGAGGAGCTAACTTGGCTGAGAAAGGAAGAAGCAAAAGAGCAAAGGAAAATTCAAAGAGGAATCCAAGACAATTCCATTTTTATTTCATCCTTGAGGTAGCTTAGCAATTCTATGTTTTGATTAAATGATTTAAATTATATATCATGATTTAAAGTCTTCATGGAATCAAAATTTCTAGTTCTACATTCCTTAAGATGAAATGCTTCCATTGACTAAATTGGTATGGTAAGGTGATGATGTTGTAGATGTGATGAAGCGTAGGTTATCCTTGCTAGAAAAGAACTACCATTGGAAAATTTCAGTATGTATGCTAGAAAGTTTTGGCATAGGATAGTATTGAACTTTGATGAACTTGGATGGTTAAAATATGAGTTAAATGATAGGTACCTAAATGAAGATCACTAGTCAAAATTTAGTGCTAAATTATAGTGCTACTCTTGTTAGCTTACTAAGTTCGAAAATGGTTTTTGTAAGACATAAATTTGCTTGTTGAAACTGGTTTAAGAAAAATAACAATTCGCTTGGCTAGAGAAAAGAGAGAAATTATAATACATTAAGGTATAACAATTTAGTTTTGGCTAATAAAGATCCATATGACCATAAGAAAGTGGGAATAAATACATGTCACTTTAAATTTAGTATGTAACATAAATCAAGAAAGTAAGTAGAATAAATTATGAAATTACATGGTTATATATTAGAAGTGAAGGAAAAGTCATCATAGAAATTTTAAATTCATGATATCACTAAGGTTAAACCATAGAAAGGATAAGATAGATAACAATGTAACATTAGAAATCCTAAGTTTTATTTCTTTTGCAAAGGGACGGAAACCAATGTCTTGTTTGAACCTTGGTGATCGAATCACTTTGTGATTTGTGAATGCATTAGAATGCACTCTATAATGGCTCAATGCAAGAGAGATTGAATTGATGACAATGTGAGGAATTATAATTGCTATGTTTATATGTAAGTAACCAAGTGTTTACTATTCTTATAAAAGTGGCCAAGAGTACCATGTGACCAAGTGTTCACTATCTTCATCATAAAAGTGGCCAAGAGTCTACAATGTGACCAAGTGTTCACAAGTCATATAAAAGTGGCCATGTGTCCACATTTCTTGCAGTGTGACCAAAAGTGCTTCACATTCTCAAGAAAGGTAAGATTTAAGAATGGAGGATATATATATAGGTGATTATTGATTATTTCAATCGTTTTATGTATGCTTTCCTATGAAAAGAATGATAATTAAAATGAGCATAATCATTTGTATCACATTGACATACCAATTAATCATATAATGCTTGCCAATGTATTTATATGATAGAGATTAATTAATAACTGATGGAATGTAGAAGAAATTGTTTTCTGTACTTGCATAGTGGTACATGTCAGTGAGATTTAAATTATGAATTGTTAAGCTATTGAGAAACTAGTTTTCTTATTTGTGTGCTGATATGTATCAAATGCAGATATTTAGCGATTTTTGGAAAAGATGGAAGTAGCATTAAAGGAGATTCTTTTATTAATAGTATTTTGTAGCCTAAGGGTTTGAGGGACAGAGATGTTGTCTCTTGACCCTAGAATGAGTTTTGACAGTTCTCCTATAGATGCTATATTGTAACATTTATGAAAGTATATGTAATGTTTTATCATTTTATCTCCAATGCATTACAGTTTATTTTCGCTATGTTTATAAGTTTTGATCTAAGCAAAAGAATTCGAACCTAATCTACTTTAATAATATTGCGATGATATGAATGCTCAGACGAGGTTAATAAATAATTAAGGTTAAGAATAATATATCAAACTTATCTGTTTATATTAGAAGAGTTGTAATACTAGATAAAGGCGTTATAATGATATTAGAAGCTGGAGCTCGCATTGATTATTCTCCCCTTTTTCTTAACGTTTTGAATTTCTTTTAATATAAAGTAGATGGAGAGGCAGAAATGTACCTCCCAAATCTCAATACGTCAAGCTCCTTATCAGTTACCCTTCAAAATTACAAAACACGAAAATAATTACTTTACTATATATCAACCCATTACAATGCATAAGACGTTTTCTCTGGATTGAAAATGACAAATTTATGATTAGCTAAATTGAAATAAAATGAAGATGAAAACAGAAGGTGCAAAATATCAAAAGAACTGATCGAAGAACATTAAACCAATTAATCAAGCAATTTGAGCAACGGACTCTCTTTGAACAGCCTTCATGAGGAGGCTATCATGTTCTAGAACCATCTGAAGTGGAAGAAAGCCCATTCCATTAGCCATAGCAAGCATCATTTGCTTAATTTCTTCTTTGAACTCTTTGAAATCGACTCTCCCATTCAAGTCATGATCGAACTGCACAAACAATGACTCATAAACACGAGCAAGCTCATGTGGTTCTGTCTTTTCATCAATCCCAAAGTGAGTCTCAAACACTCTCAGCCTCTCCAACTCCTTCAGCATCTCACCATAAGAGAGAATCCCATCCTTGTCTGTGTCAAGCTCACCAAACAGATCGCTCACTGACTCGTGAAATGCTTTCTCATCTTCCACAAAATTCACGATGGTCGCACTGTCTACAATTTCAACGCTCATCTTTGATTTCTGAATAATCAAAGTGTGTTTTTGGTTTTGAATAGTGGAACAATTAGGACTTTGAATTTGTGAGTCAGAGTTTAATGCAAGTGTCGAGATTGTCACACATATTTATAGATACGAGCAAAAGTATTATAATAATAAAGTGTGATTAAAGATAATGTTTGTTTATATGTACCAAATTTTCATGGTTTGAGACCGTTGGTCCAACTTTTGTCCTAGTTTCTGACTTCCCAGACGAATCTACTAACTTTAACGGTTCCCATTTGCTCCGTAGTTGTTCGGCGCATTTTGAAATCATGTCTTTTCCTAGTCGTGTTATTTTATAATACAAGTCATTAATTTTAAATTTATACATATTGTAAACTTATTATTATTTATGATTTTATTAATTTTTCACTAAAACACAAATTGTGACTATATTTTCACACGTACAAGTAAATCTTACTAAAACTATTTAATATCAATTATATTACATGTATTATATGTGTGATTTAATTTAGTTTAATTTTTTTTATCATAAATTGTACATATTTAAAATATTAAATGATATATAACTAATTACGACATTAAAATTTAAAGAACCTTGAGAGGAATTTAATATCAAGGAATAATTAAATTAATTTTTTAAAATTATGAGGAACTAATTAAAAAATTCAATTATAAAAATTAAATTAAAAATAAGGTAAAATCCTAGTATTCATATAATAATTGAACCTATACAATTTTTCTTAAATTAAAGATTTAATGGCACGTTTTTAAAAATTAAAATTAATTTAATTAAAAAATTAAAACATTACTTTTTTATTTGTATTACTTTTTCCATTTGCCTTTAGACAACTGAAAATTTTAAACAAAAAATTATGGAATTAAACCATTCAAAAAGTTATATATATTAATTTAATTATCCCGTTTGTTGACGTACATATAATACCTTAATTATAATGTTGGTAGCATATAATAGCATTGTATAAATTATCTATCCTACAAGCCTTTCATACTATGTTTATTTCATTGACATATAACATATAAATTATATAACTACACGTGTTTTCTAATAGGATAAAAGTAATGGCCGTATAAAAGTAATATTATCTTGACATCATAACTTAATTAACCATATATATAAACTTATAAATTCTTTTTATGCACGAAATGCCATGCATATATGGATTGAATTGTATTAACATAGACCATTCTAGCTTATTTTATATCAACAAGATGTATTTATTATCAATAAACTAGTATAACACCTGACTGGTATACGAATATATTAGAAAAAAATAATATTATAGAAAAAATAATGTAATGTAGCAGTACACTTGTAATTAAATAAATAATATTTACAAAATAAATTAATCATCGAACATAAATGAGCCTAGGTCTTTAAAGTCAACAATGTATAAATTTCACAGTTTATTAATGATTGAAAAGTAGATTAAACAATTTTTAGAGAATTATTGTATATGCAGTTAGCACATATCAATTCATATCCGTGAAGTTCTTTCTTTCTTTCAATTATATCAAGATACTCTCCAAGCCTTAGATAAGCTTGGCTTTTTATCATTAAAGACGGTTCCTAATATCTTTGGAATAATGTGCAGTTCGGAATAATGCGTATTTTTTTATTTTTAATATTAATAATTTTTAAAATAAAAAAATAATTTATAAAATTTTTTTAATCAAAACTATTATCAAATATTAATAAAATTTAATTTAATAAAAAACTAATAAATGTATTTTATTTAAAATTTTTATATTAAAAATACTATTTATACACACAAAATTTATTAATAATTTTTTAAAATCAAATTTTGTTTCATTTTATAATAAAAAAAAAATTATAAAAATTGACCGTAATTTTTTTCTTTTTTCTATTTAAATTTTTCTCTTTGTCTAATCTTAACTTCATTTCTTTTGATCTTAACTTCCTTTTTTCAATGTTAATTTTTTTTCTCTTATATATTTTTTATTATTATTTTTATTATTCCATCTATGTCTTTTTTTTTTCTCGCTCTACTCTCTCTTTTTCCTTCTCTAATACTCTATTTCTTTTTGCAAACTTCTTTTTTATATCTTATTCTCTGTTTCTCTCTCCAATCATCTCTTTCTTTCTCTCTCTATTTTTTATTTTCCTTCTCTTTCTCTCTCCATCTTTTCCTCTCTTACACTTTTTAGTCAAATGCAACTTGTTGCTTTGAATAGTCTTAAAAGTTAAAAAAAAAAAAGTAACTCATTGTCCTGAGCGATAAATTAATTAAAATATTTAAAAATACAAATAGTCTATCTAAGGCAAAAAATTTATTTTGAGCTGCATACCGTTCACAAGATATTGGAAACGGTACTGTTTAATGTTTTTTAAAAAAACCTTTTTTTAACCTTTGATTTACATAACAATTTTGATCTTAACTTATTCTTTTCGATCATGTATATCTTATTTTTATTATGATTGGATATCAATATTTGACATGTACAGGTTTTTTAATTTGACATAAATCAAATAAAGTCATTAGATCTTGAAATTCTTCCTTCTTGTATATATGATTTTTAAAATTACTTTACACAATTATTAATTATTTCAACCTAATAATAATAATAGTTGATAATACTAAATCTGATAATAACTAACTAAAAGTAATAATCTTGATCATGTATTTAGAAGACTTCTAAAATTATTATATAAAGACTTCTTAGGTACTTCTAAAAATATCTATTACTTTTTATATTATTTTTACCTCATACTGACTTAGACATTAAAATTTATAATGGAAGCCATTTAACTTCGTTATAATCTTTGTCCTTCTCTTATTTTACAAACTTTCATTGTCCGTTTAAGTTTGGCCACAAACTATGTTTTATCAATAATAATAATAATAATAAGAGTAAGGAACTCAAGTTATAGCTATGCTTCAAAATCTAGCATATTCCAAAACATCAAAATACAATATAAAATTTTTGGATGAATTATATATGGGCAATTTTATGTAGGCCATTATTTCTTCAGTATTTAATTCGAATAACTTATTCGTAATGTTGATCTTAACTTATATTTTTAATCATGGAGATCCTGTTTTTATCGTGATTGTGTTTTGTGAATAGTTGATATTTATAAAACTGCTGTATATAAGCATAGCTCATACCAAGTCACATCCTTAAATTTTCCACTTTACACGTTTTTTCCCTGTAATTATTGAGATACTCTCCAAGCTTTTTGAATAAATTATAAATAACTTAATACAAAGTGTATTTCTTTAACTTCTGATTGAAATGAATTATTTATAAGATTCATGTTAACTTATGCGTTCATTAATCATGGAGATCTTTCATATATTTACACACAAAAAAAACTTTCAAATAGTGACTTTTTATTATAACTTGGAGGCGGTTATACTGCCATTACATGCAGTCAAAATTATGTTTCTTAACGGTGGTTACAAATCACCAATAGGTCTTGGCTGAAATAGGCAATAGCAACTGTATTTAAGGAAAGCTCAAAATATCACCGTCAACCAATCCAAATTAAAAGTGATTAGTTTAAAGTGGACTTAATAAAAAATAGGCTGAGTTTTCTTATATACACATTAAAATAAATATGAGCCTAAGTTTAAGCTTGAATTTGTTTTTAATATTAATTATAAGAGTCGAGACTTTTTCATCTAATATAAGTCAAAGTATAATATAATATTTACAAGTTACAATCTTAAAATAATAGAATTAATAAACTAAAAATATATTATGTTTAATTCTTTTATCATAAAATCATACATAAGTCATAATTTATTATTAAATATAATTGTTTGTGTATATAATATATTTTTATGAAGTGAAATAAAGCAAGAATTATTAATTTTTGTTTTTGATAAAAACATTAAATTTAAATGTTAGTTCTTAGGGTATTTTATATTTTATATTATAATATATATATAATTTTCTTGTTAAATATTTTTTTCAAAAATTTAATCAGGCTTTTGGACTTCTAGTTGAGCTTAAAGAAGTCCCAGCCTAAATATTTTTTCTCCGAACTTTTATTTTCAAGTTCATATTGCATTTTTATTTGGCAAGACAAGCTTTTAGGTCTATAATCAGGTCTAGTCTAAAGTTTAAACTAAGGTGGTTTAAAATCGCCAATAAATAGTAATGCACTAAAAGCAATTCTTTCTTTTATTTTTTTCATTAAATTTTTAAATGTACTATTGCATCTCAAATCCAACAAATATAAATTTTCCACTTCACTAAAATTGATTTATGTATAGTGAGAGTAGGATCGATCATCTAAAGATAGGGGATTTACTTTTCTTTTCAAAAATAAAGAAAGAAACTAACAGAAAATAAATTTGGGGGTGGGAGTTTGATGTGGTCCAAGTAAGATAAAATACAAATAAAATAGTAAACTAAATAAGCAAAAGCAAATGAAATCATGTAAACTGAATAGAAAGATTCCTAGTTAAGAATTATGAAATTCTGGATATCATGCTAATCATCTGACTTATATTCTGTAATAGACAAGTAAACTGGGCACAATAATAGAACATTGTTAAGTCTCGACCTGACTTAGGAAATGAGAAACGTTCATCAATTCTCCCTAATTTCTAACCTCTTAAAACATGCATTTAAGTTTGTTAGTAATGATTGGCACCCAAGAGGGGGTGATTTGGGTGTTATAAAATTTTTATTTTGAAAACTTAGTGAACAGCTGAAGCAGATGTGTAAAATAATGATTTCATTTTAAATGGAAAATGTAAAGAGTATTTTAGTTAAGTTAACCCAAAAACAGAGCAACACAAAGTAAAATTAGCAAAACAAAGTAATAGCAGTAAGGTAAAGTGTTGAATGTAAAATCAGAAGGTAATATACGAAAATGTAAAGAACTCAAACATTCATCTTGGTTCAGCTTATCCAACAAAGCTTACATCCAGTCCCTAAGCACAACTTGGGATTTTCACTATTATCACAAGTTTAAACATGGCACTTGTAAGCCACTACAAACTTTTCTTACTTCAATTCTTTCAAGGAAAACCTTTCCTTGAATATATCACAATTTTCTAAATGAAAGAATTTGTTTCAGCTAAGGAGCTCTCTCTCTTTCAGAGTAAAATTTACAAGTGAAGAACTACACAAAATAATAGCAACGAGAGCTCAAAAGGATTTGTAGAAAGTTGATTTAGAAGAATGTTTCTTGTTGTTCTGAGGCTTTCATGAGGCTGTATATATAAAATTTTTACAAGAGAAAATGTTAAAAGTTCATTCATTAGCAAATTAGATTATATCTCTACAAAAATAGCCGTTTGTACTTTGCCTTATGTCACCTCTACACTTTGCAAGCTGCCAGTTGACTTCCATGTTCTTAAATTCAAATTTTTCATAGTGCAGTAGGCAAAAATCGATTTTCCCTAAGCTGGCAATCGACTAGTGGCATTCTGGAAACAAAATTTTTCAAAGCAATGCTATGGCAGTCAGCTGCTATCCCTTGGCAGTCGATTGTCGTGCCTCCATTCAAGAATTTTCAGCTACCAGTGGTCTAGCAGTCGGCTGCTATAGTCTAGCGGTTGACTATTAGCTCTTTGTTAGCTATCAGTCGACCGATAGAGTCCTGACAGTCAACTTATAGCCTTCTATTTGAATTTTTCAAGTCTTTATTTCTACCAGTTGACTGCTTGCAGTGTGTAAGTCGACTACTAGGTGAAGATTGTTATTTTTCTTGAAAAATTCATTTTGTAAATGACACTTAGTCTTTGGAAAGCAACTTTAAAAGTTTGAAAAGAATTCTGAGCTCTAGTTCCTATTATACCTTTACAATTAAAGTCCTAATAACTTATCTAATTCTTTGTTCTTCTTGGTTTACCTTGATGAGTCCTTGGACTTGAATTTTCTTGAAATAATTCAATCAGCTTGTTATCATCAAAAGATCTTTAAGAGCCAATGCTCAATGGGTCAACAAAGTTTAGCTAAAAATTGCAGTAATCTCTCGAGAGATACACCAGTACAAGAATTGGAATCTGAACCACAATTTTCTAGTCAAATGTAGAGGACATGTAATAACCCAATTTAAAAATAAATTAAATTGGATAAAATAAATTAAAATTTTGTTGGAATTGATTTAAGAATATTTTTCTGATCTTGCAGTTAAAATTTAATAATTTTTCAGAATAAAAATTTTATCTGACTAAAAAAATTTTATCTGCCTTCAGAAACTTAATAGATATTTTTAGAAGGCTTAAGATCCTCAAAAGATTTCCAAATCCCTTCCATATTTTCCATGTTCATGCCCAGATCAGAAAATGCATTCAAAATTTAGCTATGACGAAGTGGAAAAAGACCAAAATACCCTTAGATGCCTTAAATATTCAAATTTCTCTTATTTCCTCCCATTTTCCCTCTCTCACATGATTTCTCTCTCTTTTTCCTCTCATCGCGCGTGTCATCCTCCTCCTCCACCTTTACCACACTTGTCCGCCATTCGACCAAGTTACCACCGCCCGTCACTGCCCGAAAGGTTCAGCAGCTCAGCCTAACACTACAGCAAGCCACCGTAGCGACCGACGACCACCACAGCAGCTAGAAACAACCACTTTTCCCCCTCCATCATGAATTCGAAGACCAAATTTGATCTTTGCTGTCCGTTATCGTCCGACCACACCACCGCCACCAACAGCTAGCTCAAGTTGCCTTCTTCCTCCGTCAACTACCAACTGGCAAAAAACTATCAAAAAATCACAGTTAAACTGCTATTTTCGCCGAACTGATCCCGAATCTGGTATCCTCGATCTTTAGGCTATAGTTTGGACTAATTTTTGATGCCAGCCATTGTCCGTCATCATGAGCCATCGTGCTTCACCATGCGCCATCGCCAGAGTTGGTGGAAAGAATCAGGGATCAAATTTTGAACTTATGAAACCTCAGATCCAATTTAAAATACTCCAATTTGATGTTTTCTTGTCGATTTTGTTTCTGAATATTTCATAAGGATTATACCGAAGTAGAAATTAGGCAATTAATTGTAGGAAAGTATAACTGAAAGGAAACTCACATAAGATTTGAATTATTTCCTCAAGAAACTAATTAGAAGAACAATCTCTGAGGAAAAAAGAAAACCTTGATCCGAATAGGAGCAAACGGTAAAAGGTAGAGTAATCTACGCTCCCCTAACTTTTCATTGATGTTGTAAATTACTATTTTAAGTATGAATTGTATTGAATTGGAATGAATGCTGAAAATATTGATTTGTATGAGAATTTTACATGAGTATATAAGATTGCCTGTGAATTTAGAATGCTTGTTGCATGTTTGCTAGAATTTGGCTATTGGGATTATATGCCATAGGGGCGGACTAAATTAGGGTGGATATTCAATAACTGGTATGGGACAGCTGTTAAACATCCCTTATGCAGTTGATTTTGTAAATTGATTGATTTTATCTAAATTGGTTTGCATATGTTAGGAATTATTCATTAAACCAAGACAACCCTATGAAAGTTTCAAGGAGTAAAGGGTGGATAACTTATACAGGGTGACATTTTGGTTTCAGTATGATATCCTATAACCTTGAGTATTAGTAGACTATGTGTATGTAGTGCTATATAGACTGTATGAGGATGAGAATTAGCTGTTGTACACATGTTAGAGGACACCCTGGATTTTGATTCTCACTTGGTCTTTGAGTGGATGATTGGTGTTACAGATCACACTCACAATATAGGCATTGTTTTCGAGTGATTGGTGTTACGGATCACACCAAACCAAAAACCATTTTTTCAGATAAAATGGCATGCAACTTGAGATGAAATGAATAATCACATGAGATGTGTGATAGATGAATATATAAGAATTTTAGGCATGACTTTCAATATGATTTTTCATATTAAAGAAAATATACTCATTATACTATTTTGCATTGATTTCCCATATTCATTTTAAATTTAAAAGTATTCAGTAATTCACATGTATTTAAACCGATTTGGGGAGACGTTTTCTGTGCCTTGGCGTAGTTGAGTATGCAATTGTTTTGTAAATATTTAATTATAAATTACTCTTCTGGGATCTAATCATCTCATTAATTTGTTTGATCAGATGATCAGGAACAAGGAATGCCTAGGAGATAGCTAGGCAGAAGAAGGATGTAAGGATATCCTTGGAGAATGATAACGCTGTGTTGTGGATGTAGAAATTAGGCTTGAATTTATATACATAAATCTGTATTGTTGATCTTTGGTTTGATTGATGAATTTGTTGGATGTATATGTTGATTGGGCTACTGTATAAATGGAAAACGTTCAATTTTTAAAGGAAACTCTATCGAATTTTTGGTAGAAAATGTTTTGGAAGAATAGATTTGTATAATGAATCTGATAAATTGTAGTTTTATTTGCCGACGTATGAATGGATTTAGTAGTATGATATAGCACATCTCAATTATATCTAAATGGTTGTTAGAATCTATATTCCAGAGTATTATATGGTTTATAATGTGATAATAGAAATGCTACACAGGATTTAGGGTTGAGTGGAATTTGAATGGACTATGGGAAGAGTCTATTTGGGATACACTCAACCATTAGTGACTCTCTGACGTTCCCTAACATAGGAAAAGTGAGAAAAATTTATTAAAAAATTTGTATGCTTCCGCTACTCTGATAGATAAGTATATAGAATGAGTAAGGGGGTCATTACAGGACATGTATAATACATTTCACTAGATGCTACTCGGACATTAGTTATTAAGATTCTAGCAATAATATAATGTTAGTAGTAGATACATATTTATGCAAAGAAAATGGGCCCTGTAAACTTGGTATAAACATGCTCATTGAATTAAAACTTAGAAATCATAATTTACCTTTCTGAACAAAAATCAATCCAAACCTAATCTACCTCATAGCTTCAAATATTCAGAACTGTAATATCCTAACTATGAAATAAATAAAAAAATTAGCCACACATGGCTATAAGAAAGAGCCCCAAACTATCCAAATTTGAAACTCCAGCTCTGTCTTTGGAGAAGAAGAAGCTTTCGCTCGGGAGAGGAAGGAAGGGGGAGAAGAAGGTCCAAAGTTGTGAAGATGAGTTGGCCCCTTCTTTGTGTGTAAAACCTCCCTTTTTTTGTGTGAAATACCCTACTTTATAACCTCAATGGTTCTAGAAAGGCACATACTTCTTTTTGTCCAGGAGAGAGAATTTACTAAAAAGTGCTAAGTTGGACCTTTTTAAATACAACATTGTACCTATGTATAAACTGTGTCCACAGGAGGAAAGGGAATGCAATAAAAAAATGGAGGAAACCACGAGAATTTGGCTCCACCGAAGGTAATGCTGCAATTAGATGGGAATAGGGGTGAAATCAACAAAAAATCATTAAAAGAGGAAGTAAAATCACACTAGAATTATCCTAAAAACTACACCTAATAGTACACATACTTTTTTAATTTTTCCAAGTACATGTACATTTATAACCACCAGATGTGAACATAAAAAAAATTAATTTGAAATTAAATAAATTAATAAAACATAAGTTAATTACATAGAAAGCTTTTAGAGAAACTAATTGCATTAGAACACATTTATATTTCATACATGTGACTAAAAAAATAATTAAAAACATATAACTCTCAAAGGTTCAATTTTATACGATTTTTTCTTTAATTAATCTTCTTGCAAGTTGGTATATCTAGATTGGCCCACTATTGAGAGACTACCATGTGGTGGTAAATCACCCCCAAAGGATGACCCCTAATGATCACCCTCACCTAACTCTTAAAGGCCCCCTTACTTGAAAGTTATATAAGGAGTGGCCCGTTTCCGTCCTTAGGTATGAAATTCTTAACATTCTCAAAGCATTCTCGCCTACATTCTCATATTCTCTTTTGACTAGCTCGTTGGAGGTGATTTAAGGGACGCTTTTGTTAGACATAGAAATTAGGTTGAATTTAGTATGCTTTTTATGCTATTTTATTTTTTATTATTGATTTTCTCTTTTCAGTCCCTTTAAGGATTGCTAGCCTTGGAGCTAAAGATTTGAAGTTCTCCTTTAGTTTTGCACTTATTCCCTAGTGTCCTTTAGGTACGAAGGATAAGTCAACCAATTTAGTTAAAGAGCTCTTTCCAACATGTCAAAATGAGCTAGATTATTTCCTATCATCTCAATGACATGTACTTTTCCTCTTGCAAGTTAAAGATGACGTGTGGCATCTATAAACCATTATAGAGAGAGAAAGCAAGATAATTGAGCAAAAAATGATTGGGAAACTTCTGTGTAGTGAAGCAAATCAGATAGATTTGTTTTTAGAAGGTAGCCTAGCGAGGATATAAAGGAATGAAGAAAGACGCTCTAGGTATCAATAATTTTAGTAGAAGCTAGAGGAACTAGCGGGAATGAGCTGGGCAAAGAAGAAGATGAGTCTGAGAGCTTATATTCCTATAGTTAATCTATCATCTCTTTGGAATTAATTATCCATGAGTGGCATATTCTCTCACCTTTTAGTCAGGGATTATATAGGGCCTGTTATTGTACTTGAATTTGATTTTAATCCTAGTATTCTCATTTGAATCCATAATTGTTCATTTGGAAATTCTTGTAGTAGAAACTAACTAGGGGCAAACATATGTTATGCTTTTCACCTAGCTACAGAGAATAAAATTTTAATCTAAACTTGATTGAACATTTCAATGGGTTTGTCTATACTAGTATGTTATTTTAGAGCATAATGTTGTTTACAAGTTAGATCCAAATACATGTTTTAGACTTGTTGGAAATTAGGGTAGTTAATGAACATTTCTTAACTTACTAAATTAAGAAGCAACTCAGCAGTCATGGAGAATAGCTACTATGCCTAGGATATTGGTATCTTACAAATTATCAGCCCATGAATTGGTTTATGAACTCAGAATATAATACATCCCTGACTTCCCTAATTTATCTCTATACTTGCCTAAGTTATACCCACGAATTACACTTGTTAAATTCTTTTTTTAGTATTATACTTTTATTCACTTAATGCATTACTTTGCTATCAAACTCCTATATTTTACTGTTATTGGCTTGTTCTCTCCTAACTTGTGTTAATAACTTCAATTAAGTTATAGAATTAATTAGCTTGTCCTTATTAGATCAACCGTGCACCCATTATATTGCATAGTAGGGAACACGACTATTTAATTTATTGGATTATGACACCAACAACTTTTTGTGCCGTTGCCAGGTCTAGCATTACTAACTTGTGCTTTTGATTGAATGATTATGCATGCACAAGGAGAATAATTGTTGTTTGGTCCTGAAATTGGCATAACTTCTAAGAGGCTGAGGAAACAACCCAAATAATGACAAGAAAATCCAAAATCATCCTCATCCTCCACAAAGAAAACTAAAGAACTAAGGAAAACTTTTTCTACAGCTAAGATAGCTAATCTATCAGTTGAAACCATGGCTAAAGGAAGGACTCTCAGAGAATTAGAAGCCCCTCCTACTAATCAAGCACAATTATGTATTGTGGCACTAGCATTGGTTACACATTTGGAATTGAAATTTGGACTCATAAACTTGTTGCCCAATTTCAAAGGCTTAACCAATAAGGATCCCTTAAACATCTTTAGGAATTACACACTGTCTATTCTAACATGAAGCCTTAAGTAGTGAGTGAAGAGTTGTCATTAATAGCCTTTTCATCTAGAGCTTCGAGGTTTGGGTTTTCTAACCTTGATAGGTGGTCTGTGGCTAAATTTGCTGCACCCTTTTTGTCTTTGACCTCTATGTCAAATTCCTATAATAGTAAAATCCATCTTATAAGTCTTGGTTTTGCATTATGCTTTATAAATAAATACCTTAGATCTTAATGATCCATGTAGACCATGGTCTTGGATAGTACTAAAAAGCTTCAAAATTTATCGAATACATATACTACTGCAAGCAGCTCCTTTTCAGTAGTGGTGCAGTTTTCCTGGGCATCAGTTAATATCTTGCTAGCATAATATATTAGTTGGAACTTCATATCAATCCTTTGTCCCAAAATAGCTCTAACTACATAATCATTGGCATCACACATTAGCTTGAAAGGCAACCCCTAATTAGGTGAGAAAATAATAAAGGCTGTGGTCAATCTCTCCTTTAGTAACTCAAATACTTGCAAACAGTTAGCATCAAACAAAAAAGGTGTATCTTTAACAAGCAACTGAGTTAAGGGCCTAGAAATATTGGAGAAGTACTTAATAAATCTCTTATAAAAACTACCATGTCCTAGGAAACTCCTTATGGCCTTAAAAGAACTAGGGGGTGGTAGTTTTGATATGACCTCAAATTTTGCTCTATCTACCTCCATTCTTGCATGTAATATCTTAAGTCCTAGAACAATTCCTTTTCTTACCATAAAATGACATTTTTCCTAATTAAGAACTAGGTTTGACTCTACACATCGAGCCAAAATTCGTTCTAAATTATTCAGATGATGGGTGAAGGAATTACCAAAAACTAAGAAGCCATCCATAAACACTTCGATAAACTCCTTTATCATATCATGGAAGATTGCCATCATGCACCGTTGAAAAGTGGCCTATGTGTTGCACAGTCTAAAAGGCATGCTCTTATTAGTGAACGTTCCATAGGGGCAGGTAAAAGTTATCTTTTCTTGGTCATCAGTAGCAATGGGAATATTAAAGTATCCTGAAAAGCCATCAAGAAAATAACAAAACATGTGACCTGCCAGACGTTCAAGCATCTGATTGATAAATAGAAGGGGGAAATGATCTTTTTAGGTTGTATCGTTCAGTCTATGGTAATCTATACAAACCCGAAAGCCTGTTACCATCCTTGTCGATATAAGTTCATCCTTCTCATTTTTTATCACTGTCGTGCCCCCTTTCTTGGGCAATACCTACACAGGACTTACCCAAGAGCTATCAAAAATAGGGTAGCCTGCATCGAGAAGTTTAATCACCTCTTTCTTTACCACCTCCTTTATATTAGGGTTCAATCGTCTCTGTGGTTGTACTATTGGCTTATAACTATCCTCTATTAAAATTTTATTTTAACAATAACTGGGATTTATCCCACGGATATTTACAATTTTATAAGCGAAGGCTCTAGGGTACTTCTTGAAAGAGGCTAAAGTCATTTCTTTCTCTTTAGGGGTTAGATCTGCTACTATAATCAATGGCAACTTTTTCGCCTTGTCCAAATAAGCGTAACTTAATTGCTTAGGTAACTCCTTTAATTCTAAGACTAGAGGGTGCTCAATTGAAGGTTTTACCTTTTCCATTTCTTGCCTATCTATAGAGGAAATATAATCGGTGAATTTATCAGGCTCAGTATTAACAAGGTTTCTGGGCTTAGTAGCCAGCAAACAAGCTAAATTCTCTAACACTTGCTCATTGGCCAACTTGTCTTCCTCTTCTTGTGAGGTGTCTTGCAAAGTGTCATTCAAGATAAATTCCTATGAATAGGATTCGATCGCATTATCCAGGACATCTGTTGAATAAACAACATTATCATGATCCATAGATTGTCTCATAGACTCAGATAGGTTGAAGGTGACAGTTTCATGCCCCACTCTGAGTTGTAATCTTCCATCGCAAACATCTATAAGAGCTCTAGAGGTTGTGAGGAATGGTCTTCCTAAGATTAGTGGTATGCTACTTTCACCTACCATATCCATTACAATGAAATCCACAAGAAAGATAAATTTCTCGACTTTCACGAGTACATCTTCTACTATACCCCTAGGATACTTAACGATTCTATCAGTCAACTGTATATTCATCCTAGTGGGTTTTGGCTCACTCAGTCCCAATTTATCAAACAAGCTGGTAGGCATCAAACTGATACTAGTCCCTAAGTTAGCTAAGGCGTCCTTTATTGGAAGTTCACTAATGACACAAGGTAGGGTGAAACTTTCGAGATCACATTTTTTTTGGTAGCTTGTTCTGTAGGATCATTGAGAATTCCTCGTTCAGAGTTACTAGTCCAAAATCTTCTAGTAGAACCACTGTTAGAAGAAAATGAAATAGTGTTAGCAAACATACCTCCTGCATTGTAATTAACACCATAATACGTGCCACCACAAAATTCATAGCTGAGCTATACTACATGGACTAGCACTTAGAATTGGTTAATCTTTTTTGCTAGAAGCTCTATCTAAACTGCCAAGACTAACACTGAATCTGCCTGGTTAGCTGCTCCTTACCGTCCCTGTCTATCCCTTGACGATTGCCATTGGTAACTATTCATGGCAATTTCCTCTATTAGATTTTGTGCCTGCTCAGTGGCCTTATTATTTAGAGCACTCCTTACTACTGCATCCACCATTTTCCTAGTGGCTGGGTTCAGACCACTATAAAAGGTTTGTACTTGCATCCATACGGGCAGTCTATGGTGTGGGCAACACCTTAACAACTCCTTATATCTTTC
Organism: Senna siamea; assembly: GCA_031216115.1. Lineage (NCBI taxonomy): Eukaryota > Viridiplantae > Streptophyta > Magnoliopsida > Fabales > Fabaceae > Senna > Senna siamea. The sequence goes on along the minus strand of CM062361.1, from coordinate 28,708,356 downwards.
CCAAGCATTATACATGCTTTCATTATGCATCTAAACAAAAGAAGAAATATTATTGTGCATCTGTGCAGTCTTAGTTGTAACACCCCTTATCTTACCTTAGTAACGTCATATTACTTCCTTAGATAAGTGGTTACATTAATTCTAGTCTTTAAATATATTTAAAGTTCCTGAGCATCCAATCCATCATAGATTTATTTTGCAATTAGGTTTGGGTTCTCATGCTTAGGTGAAATGCTTTGGCACAGCGAAATATAAAACATTAAACACTACAGTAGATTACATACAAAAACTTTTCATATATGATATACATATACATTATGATATCTATTTAGTACATCGTTTCATATACAGACACTGGGATTGATGAAGTACCCATCCTGAAGGAGTAAGGAGACAACAAACCTGTCACTCATACCCCTTTTACAAAATATCATAGGAGAATCGGTCCTTCATATATCCCTGTACATATGTCCCTTTTCTGTCTATATACAACCAAAAATATTAGTCCTAATTCTAACTCCCCAAAACAAAGAATTAGGACTCCAAAAAGTTGGGCTATAGCTATATATATTTAAGTCCTCTTCTACTCCATCGGGAATTCAAAAATGGTGATAACATACACATTCTTGATAATAGTAAAGGTTCCCAAGAAAGGAATATCCACCGTATCTAACTCCACTTTAATTACCATGCAATATCTGGCCATCTGATACATATCAGTTCAGTAATGAGAATTGTATTCTCAGTAGATAAACAACCAGTTTATTTTAAAATTACTGACATGTACCACTGCAATAATGCAAAAAATACTCTACATGCAATTTAATTTCAAAACTCTTTTCATATATACACTTGGATATGATTCATTATGGAAACATGTGTGGATGCAGCTATAGAAATGAAATACACATTCAATCAGTTCATTCATGGAATAGGCTATAAGCATTCAATGCTTAAATATCATACTCATATTCACATAAATCACATCTTTGTAATATATATCATAACAAGTAATAAACCTTAGCTTTTAGGAGATAGACACCAGATCATTCCCCCTGCCTCTTCTTCCTTGGGAGTATACACCAGATCATTCCCCACAAGGAAGCCTCTTTTTAGGAATGGATGCATCAAATCATTCCTCCTCATTTAATACCTTGGGAGTATACAGTAGATCATTCCCCACAAGGTAACTTTCCTGGAAGGTAAACATTGGATCATTCCTCCCTTTCACAGGCCTCAGTTTTAGGGGTCATTCACTGGGTCGTTCCTCCTCCTCATTTCAATTCCCTGCGGCACATATCAAATCATTTCCTACCAGGGAACCTTAACCTCGCAATTCACATTACATCAAGCAATTTCATGCCATTCTTTATCTCGCATTTCATATCACATCATGCATTTTCATGCTATTCTTTAACCTTGCGTTTCACATCACATCAAGCATTTTTATATCATGCAAACATCTTTTATATAAATGTAAACATTCCATTGATAATAGCACAATAATGCCATGCAAACACTTTTACATAACATATGCCTATTCGGGTGGTACCTCAAGCCACTTCCAATGGACATATAAGATTGGCCATTCTAGGGAAAATGCCATATTACATTCGGCCAAGGCAAGAAAAATATGAGAATGTGGCACTTTTAACTCATTTGGTTCCTTTTTAGCATTATTCTCATCATCCAAGCATTTTAGCAACACTTTCAATAATTATGCCTAACATTTTCTCACACTTCAAATTTGTGTAAGTGTACTTTAAGTCATCCTTTTTCATGCTTTTCTAACTCATTGTTCATATCAATGATAACCATACATCTAATCTCACCATTCCACATTTTTAGGCATACCTTTAAAGTGAAAAAGTAAGACTTTAAATTGACAACATTACTCAAAGTATGGCTTGCCATGATTTTCTCTCTCTTCTTTTCTTAGAACTAGACATATATAGTTTCTAAGTCAATTTTTAAGAACAATTTCAGCATCATTCATATGCATTCATTCGGCCAAGGTGACTAATGCACACTCATTTGGTTATTTGTGAAGCTAGATAATAAGAGAAATACCCAAATGCAAAGTTAATTGAACTTTCTCTCTCTTACCATTTTCTAGCACTTTCTCTCACTAGTTCTAGCACAAAATTTTGCCAAAATTCAGCACCAACATGAACCCTAGCATTTGGCCAAAATGAGAAAACAAGCAAAATGGAGTTGTTTCATCCTTTTCCTTCCAACACAACAACATTCATGCAAAAACCATGCAAAAATACCATTTTCTCACTCTTAAAAGCACAAATTCAGCATTGACATAATTTAGGGTTTAGAAAAATAAATTTCCATTTATGCAATCTTACCATTTCATGAGTTTCCATACTTTCCAACATATCTATAGTCACAACCACAAGTGATTTCCAACATATTTCACATCCAAGTATGCAAATCTACCATATACATGTAGAGAGAGAAATTGCCACCTTTCTTACAATTTTGAAAACACCATAAACTTGCCATGAAACATGAAAACAATGGCATAATGTTGTTTATCTACCTTGAAAAGCCAATGGATATGTAATTCCCCTTTTAATTTGATGTAAGCTTCTTCTCCTCCAAGGCAAGATGAACTTCAGCCACTCCTCCTTCTTCTCCACCATTCACGACATTTCTAGTAGCTAGGAGAAGAAATAGGATGAATTAAAGTTTAACTTATTTACAAAAATGTCATTCTTGCAAATTTTGTCAATTTCATCCTTTTTCTTTTCTTTTTATAACAATGGCATTGTCTCTCCTTACCATTGTAATTTCATGCAACTTTCATGGGCTGGGACTGTTCTGCCCTTCCAGAATTTCGAAATTGCATAGCGGTCCCTCAACTTTTCAAAATTTGCATTTTAGTCCCTAAGAAAAGTGCACTTTTGCCATTAAGTCCAATTTGGCCATTTTTGCTTCCTTTTTCATTCTTTTTGGTTTCAAGGAGTAAAAATCACTTAAATAAAATTCCATAAGGCTCATTTCCATGAATTTAATTATTTACTTTTATTTTAGTAAAATTACCATTTTGCCCTTAAGGCAAAATTACCTTTTTACCCTTTATACTAAAACTATCATTTCACTCTCATTCTTTCTTCTTTTGATCAAGAATGAGTAAGGATTTCTAATTCCCACCTTAATAAAATATTTAGGGTAAAACTAAAATTTTCTCACATCATATAAAATTACCATCATAACCATGGTGTAAATTACAATTTTACCCTTCTTAGGGAAAATTGTCCTTTAATATTAACATAAGTAATTTCTTGCATAACTAGACTCTTCTTCCCTCTTAAATGAAAATAATAAAAGTCCTTTTTCATAGCTTCATGAAATAAGAGAATTAAACTAATTATTCATTTCATGGTAAAATTACCATTTTACCCTTCCTTACCAGATTTCCAATTTCATGCTTTTATCACAAAAGTGATTATAAAATGATAAAAGTGTTCATTATAACTCCTTACTAAATCATCCTTAACCCTTCACAATTAATACTAAAATAATAACAACAACAACATCATCATAAGTTACAAGTGTTAGGAGCGGATGTTACATTAGTAGGAGAAAAGTATTTATATAAAAAATTTTCTACCAAAGCATCCTAAGTGGTGATTGAATTAGGAGGGAGGGATTGCAACCATCTATTGGCATTGTCCCTTAAAGAGAATGGGAACAATCTAAGCCTAATGGCATCATCGGTAGTTTCATTACTCTTGAAATGTCATATATCTCCAAGAAATTGGCGATATGTGCATTTGGGACTTAACTAGGCAACCCTGCAAACTGTAATATTTTTTGCACCATTTGGATTATGTTTGGATTTATTTCAAAGTTGTTGGCAGCTATGGTAGGTCGACTAATGCACGTTTGTTTTCCTTCCAATGAAGGTCTAGCAAAATCGTACATTGTTCAATTACCCTCATCATTATCGTCATTATTGGCCATCTCTTGCAGTGTATGAACAGGACTCTAGAATGGCCCATCTTCAATTGAATGAGCCCTTAAACATCTTAGGGAACATTCAGGTTTGGAAAAAGGTTCTAGAGGAGCAGGACTAGAACTTCTGGTCATACAGTACATGAGATTAAAAAAATAACATGCAGCTAACAACCAAATAATACAATAATGAAATAATAAGTAAAAAATTGAAATTTAAAGCTAGTAACTAAATAAAAGGAATAGCTAAACAAAAGATCAATTGAAACAAGACAAATAAATAACAATTACTGAATTAGAGAAAAGGATTAGAAACAAAACAAAAAAAATATGGCTACAGTAAAAATTCCTAATTTCACTCTAGTTTTCTTAATAAGAAGTCCCTGGCAATGGTGCCAAAAACTTGATGGGCTGCCAATGCACTTTGTGTAACTACACCTAAGGCAATGTACTTATCGCTATAGCCTAGTGCAATGGTGAGTATCAAGGTTAGAGGAAGTAAGGTTCCTAGGGCAAGACAGAAGCTGTAGTCCATTGGGAGAGGCCTATAACAGTGATGGAGATCCGTAGTTTCCTTAGATTAGCCAGTTAATATAGGAGGTTTATCCAAGGATTTTTACAATTAGCGATGCCTATGACCAAACTAACCCGAAAGGATGTTCCATTTTTATGGGATTCCAAATGCGAACATAGTTTCCAAACCTTAAAGGAGAGGTTAACCATTGCATCTGCATAAGTTATCCCAAATCCTTTAGATAAGTTTGAGTTATACTATGATGCATCCAGGAAAGGTTTAAGGTGTGTCTTAATGCAAGAGGAAAGAGTAATGGCCTATGCTTCTAGACAATTAAGGCCTCGTGAGGGAAACTACCCCACTCACGACGTAGAATTAGCAGCCATAGATGGATAGGACAAAAGATCAATTGGAGATACTACCTTTATGGGTCTAGATTTGAGGTATTTATTGACCAAAAAAGTCTCAAGTAACTCTTTGACCAGAAGAAATTAAACATGAGACAGAGGAGATGGATGGAGTTCATTAATGATTATGATTTCGAATCAAGATACCATCCAGGTAAGGCCAATGTTGTGGCAGATTGATGTGTCTTATTCTATACATTTTTTCTTGAAGTTATTTATCAATTTTATGAGCATTTTATGTAATTTTATTTTAAAAATCACCTATGTTTGCATCATTTTAATATTTAGGCATTTTATCAAGTCATCATCAGCAAGCAGAGTAATTTTGAACCTAAACAGCCTTTAGAGCACCCAAAATAGGCCATTTTGGCCAATGTCTCTTATTGGGCTGAGCCAAAGCCCTTAATGGGCCTTTAGGGAATAACCTAAGTGAGGAGCAGTGTGCATTGGGAGAAAAAAAAAAGGAGAGAACTGCATGTTTTTGAAGTATACATGAAAGGAAGAGGAGACTCGTGCATCGTGAGAAAGGATAGGACACGAGCAGGTAGGCGTAGAGCGTGTGGATGGTTTTAGGCAGAGTTTTGCGGTGGCGCGACATCGTTCTAGTGACAGGAAATGATGGGTGGAAAACCACTATCATCCGTAGCATTCGAAAACCTTTAGATGTGCACGACCCATGACCACAACCCTCCACCTTCATGGCTTCTCTGTGGAGTTTTTCGTCCAATCCATTATCTGTTGCTGTCCATTCAACCTTAGGCAACCCGTTCATGGCTACTCATCCATTTACTGGTGGCCCATTGGTAATTTTTTGGCAGATACCTGAGAACTTGAGAGAGATCTACAAGAGAGGAGACATAACCTATTTCACACAACTCGAGCAGATCCATTGTGTTGAAGGTCAGAAACTAATAGGTGAATGTTCGCTTGCCATCCACCATCTGTCAGCTATTGTCTACCGCTATCTGAGGGGTGAAATTGGTCAGGTACCCGAGAACCTACAACCTACAACCCGTTTTGCAACCCGCGACCCATTTTCTAGACAGATTTGAATTTGATTTTTTTGGCAATTTTTTGACAAGATTCCAGTAGTTTTTTGGCAGCCATTCCGTGCAGCTACTATAGGGCATTTGAGAAGGCAAAGGCGTGCATAATTTTTACTATTTTTATCTCCTGTATAATTGATTGTCTGATGGGTTATCTAACGGGATTGCCTATTATTATGTGTAGCTAGATCTATAAAAACTTATTGGGGTTTCTAACTGTGTTGGTATTCTATTATAAATTGTATGGATTTTTTATTCTGATTGTGTAATCTTCTTTACGATTATGAATGTGTTGTTTAAGTTTTCATTACGATATGTCATTGTGAATGCTAATTAGATTTCTTTTTGAGATCGAGAGATGATAATTGAAATTGGAACCTAATCACAGAGAATAGTTAATTTTCGATTAGAGATGAGGTTAATTAATTTTTGGATTAAGAAGTAGCTATTCTTAATAATGGTAAATTAGAACGATAAAGCTAATATGAAATCAATCATTAGGAAGAGATTCTAGTGGTATATTCTTAGATTTAGAAATTTAATTATCTCGATAGGGAAATTAAATTTAACGCTTTTAGATCCTCTACTGGGCGCTCCTTGCTAGGCGCCTGCTGGGCTTTTTAGCGGCGGTTTTATCCATAGCTAAAGGGTATTTTAATATTATTGCAACGAAGATTATTGCTGCTATAAATTTTGTTTAAATAATTAATTTAACAAAAGTTATAGTGACAATAATATTTGTTGCAAAAAACTTTAGCAACAAAAAAAACTACTGCTAAAACGCCCAGCAGGCCCCCAGTATGGAGACGCCTAGCAGGGAATCCGTACACAAATTTAACTTAGAATTCGCTCACAGGTATCATAATCAAAATTAATAATTCATTATCTTTTATGTATATACTGTAACATACGCTCCAATTATGATTAAAGAGATGTTTGATAATTGTTAATTTAATGTTTAATACTTGTGTATGTTGCATTACTGTATATAGTTGAATTAGCCTAGAGACTAAATTGAAAGGAAATAAATAGAGATTTAGCAAGAGGTAGTTAGGGACTCAATTGAAAAGGGAAAAGATGAGAGAGTCTAAGAGTGTAAAATAGCTCAAGAACCAAATAGCAATTTCCCAAAATCCCTTAAACCCTAGCAGTAACCCTAAACCCTCCCACACTTTCAACCTTCAGCATTCTTAGAGAGAGAAGCAGGAGGGGCGAGTAGAGAGAGAAAGGGGCGAGTTAGGCCATCCTTGCAGTCGACTATCGTGCTCTTGGAAACCCAGAAGGGCAGATAGAGGCTTAGCAGCCAACTGGCAGATTCCTAGCAGTCAACTGTTGGGTCTAGGTTTGCACTAAGCAGTGGACTGGCCATCCTAGCAGTCGACTGTTGTGCTCTGATTTTCGCCCAAGACGTATTCCAGTAAGCCACTAGCCGGCTACCAGCGTGCTAGCTTGCTGTTTGCCACTTGAGGAATATAGAGAGGCACCAACCAACTACTAGCCTTCTAGCAGTCGATTGGCAACCCTCTAGCTTGCGAAATGAGGCTTTTAATGGAAATTGAGCTTGGTAATTCTCCATACTAACTTAATTAAGGGCTCAAAACATAGGTACGCAAGGAAATTATGAGCTTTGGGTGATGAGACCATTGTGATAGTAAAACAAAGAGAGAGCAGAAAATACAAAAAGGGAAAGAGGAAAGTATTCTCAGTGTATACCTTAAGGTAGATAGGCTCATGATCTAGTAACCGATTGTCGGTATGGGACGGACGTTGGGCATTCCACGGTTGTGCCATAAATTGGGATGGTTAAACATCCACTTGAACTTAGATGATTTCAAAAACACCGTGATGGTTGTGAACTTTAAGTTAGTGTCATCTCCTAAGGTCCATATGAGAAACACATACTTAGAGTTCAACATAACCATAGGCATGGGCTGATTCACGTTAGAGTATATGTAGAGAATAACATACTGGGAGTGTGATCCACCTCGAAGGAATGGTGGTGATTCCATAGTATTATGATCTACCCAAAAGTGGAGAGGAAATGATTTGAGAAGAGTTGATGGTGATCCCATAAGAGTTACACCAGCCCCGTTTGAGACGAAAGGGAGGAATCCTGCTGGTCAAGGATGATCTTCCGGAAAGGGGCAGGGACCATTAAGGTACTTGGATCCACTGGGGGACGCCTCAGAATGTACAAAAGTTAAGGCATGGCTAAATAAACATGCGCTCATTCATATAGATAATGGTGCATGGAGTTGTTGCTCGGCGACTCTCCTGATTACTCTTAGGGTGTTTTATGCATTGTTCATATGTTATGAAAGTGAAATGATGGCATGTTTACTATCACACATGTGTTTTATAAGAAATTTTTTATGATGAGAATAATGATGAATGCACTTCCCATGTTTTAACGATTATATGTTTTAATGAATATGTTCATGTATTAGTACATAACATGATTAAACGCTACATGCATTACATCCCAATAGTATGTGATATGTTTTATGAAAGAATGTAGAGTTTTTCCATGAGAGCACGGTGGTACAAGTCAATGGATTTTGTAACGAGTTGTATTGTTACTAAGATTCATTTCTCACGATAGTGTTGGCATGTACCAGATGTGTAGGTCCCCTTGGGCGGGAGGTGAAGGTAAAGTATGAAGAAGTGTCCAATTTGGGCATACAGACTGTTTAATTTGGATAGCTTAAGTACATGGTAGAATGAAGCTAGCCTTCATGATATTTTGAGAAAGGTTAGTGTAAGATTATTTTGTATAACATGTTCTAACTTATCTGTATATGAATTAGGCTGGATTGATGATTAGACTAATTGATGAGGTTATGAGTGGCAGGATTGTTGCCTCCATGCCCAATAGTTAATTAACTATATTTATTTAAGAATGCATGTTTTTGTATAGTTAATCCAAGTGTATTTTATATATATTTATTTTGCTGCGATGTTGAGAGAACCCGAGAGTAAAGACCAACCTAAGTGATACTCAATTAATTAACTTGGTAAAAAATTTAAAATTTACTCAGGTAGAAGTGATAGTAACACACCATTATTATGATAATTATATACATTATACCTTTAAACACTCAAAAGGAACCATAGGCTAATAGGGGTGTTACATATACCAACTAGTACATATCCCCAGTGGGTTTGCTTTCTTTGTCTTGGTTAACTCCTTTCCCATTCACTTGTCATTGGTAGTTTATTATTGCACTTAATTAATTACTATTTTAGTTAAAAATCAATCACTTTAATTGCTAGGCTAGATAACAGAGAACAAGTAGTAACTTTAGGCTTTCCTGTTCCTGAGGAATACGACCTTGATACTTACCATTGCACTAGACTGCATTGATAGGTTCATTGCCTTAAGTGTAGTTGCACAGGTAGCAAGCACATCACAGATACCTTGAGTAGGAAATCTCTCCATATAGCTCAAATGATGGTGAGTGAATTGAGTTTAATAGAACATTTTAAGAACTTGAGCTCATCTGCCTTGGTACTACCAGATAGAATCTATCTATGTAACACCCCTTTAGCCTATGGTTCCTTTTAGGTATTTAAAAACATATAATATAAAAATAATTATCAGAGTATTGGTGTTACTATTACCTCTACCCGAATCTAATTAAAACTTTTACCAAGTGAATTAATTAACTGTCATTTGGGTTGGTCTCTACTTTCGGGTTCTCTCAATATCACAGCAGAATAAACACATATAGCATACACCTGAATTAACTATACATAGACATGCATTCTTAATTAAATATAATCAATTAACTATTGGGTATGGAGGCAACAATCCTGCCACTCATAACCCCATTAAATAGTCTAATCATCAATCTAGCCTAATTCATATACAGATAAGTTAGAATAGGCTATACAAATAATCCTACACTAGCCTTTCTCAAAATATCATGAAAGCTATCTCAATCCTAACGTGTACTTATACTATCCAAAATAAACAGTTTGTGTGCCTAGATTAGACACTTTTGCATACCTTACCTTCTTACTCTAGCTCAAGGGAACCTACACATCTGGTACATGTCAACACTATTGTGAGAAATGAATCTCAGTAGCAATACAACCAGTTACAAAATCCGTTAACCTGTACCACCATGCTGGCACGGAAAACCTCTACATTCTTTCATAGAACATATAACCAACTATGGGGATGCAATGAGTAAAGCATTTAATCATGGTATATACTCATGTGTATACATGAGCATTTAAAACATACCAACTTTAAAACATGGGAAGTGCACTCATCATCGTTTTCATCATAAAACATTTTCCATAGGGTAATAAACATGCCTTTTGAGCAGGAGGAAACAATCATAAGTTACGAGCTATCGGGAGTGTCGTCCAGCAACTACTCCACGTACCACTACATACATGAATGAGCTATCCTGGTGACTAACTGCACCACTACAGTAATTGAGCTATCCTCGTGACTAACTGTGCCACTACGGTAACCCTACTGCATAGTACTACCAAGGCGTCCCCCAGCCAGAACCAACGTACAATCTCAATAACTCACCGGATCACTATAAAACCTATGTACAAGTCCTATCCTCTTCGCTTCCATGAATCATGAGGCTATGGAATCACCACCCCTTTTCTAGTGGATCACGCTCTTGGTATGCTATTCTCTAACATATACACTAAGGTGATTCAGCTCATACTCATGGTTATGCTTTAACCTTAAGTATGTGTTTCTTTATGGCCCTTGGAAGACACACTAACTTAGGGTTCGCAACCATCACGGTGTTTTCAAAGTCATCTATGTTTAAGTGGACGTTTAACCATCCTAATACATGGCACAACTGCAGAATGCCAACGGCCATCCCATACCGACAATTGGTCACTCGACTTATGAGCCTATCTATCACTAGTGCATATTCCTAAGATACTTCACTCTTCCTTTTTTATGTTTCTCCACTCCCTTTTGTATCACTATCACAAGGACCATTCTCATCCAAGTGAAAAGTGACTCTATCTTTTGCACATTACCCAAAACTCTTAGTTTCCTTGCTTACCCCTGTTGTGAGCCCTCATTTAAGTTAGTATAAAGAATTACTAAGCTCAATTGCCATTAACAACCTCATTTCGCAAGTTAAAGGGCTGCCAATCGACTACTAGAAGGGTAGCAGTCAACTGGTGGCTCTCTGTAATCCTCTGTGCCAATCAGTAAGCTAGCAGTCAACTGCCAATGTGCTGGTAGCTGGCTAGTGGCTTTTTGGAATGCGTTCTAGTTAAAAATATTAGCATGACAGTCAACTACAAGGACTGCCAGTCGACTGCTCAGTGCAAACCTGGGCGCAAAAATCAACTGCTAAGAACCTGACAGTCGGCTGCTAAGCCTCTATCTACCCTTCTGGGTTTCCAAGAACACAACAGTCGACTGCGAGGATGCCAGTCGACTGCTTAGTGCAAACCTGGGCCCGACAATTAACTGCTAGGTGTTTGGCAGTCGGCTGCTAAGCCTCTGTCTACACGTATGGGTTTTCTAGGAACACGATAGTCGACTGCCCTTGCTTAGCAGTCGGCTGCTATGCTCCGCTGCAGTTCAGAAAACATGATTTTGATAAAACCCAGTCCAGCATGCATTCTATTTTCAAATTTAAACATATGAGCTTAATTCCCATACAACAAACTTCACTTTTCATTAAACATTTCTTGTTCATTAGCTCAAACATGGTACATTCAAGGAAATCTAGTCTATATATCTAGATGAACACAACCCACCCCTTCCAATCCATTGCAGCACACATATGAGCATACATTCAGCAACACAACATCCCATAAAAGTAGAAAAGCATACAGAATGTAGGTTTTAGCCCTAATCTTAGTTCAAACATGTAAAAATTCATATTTTCCAACAACAGTAACATTTCAAAAAAAAAATAGGGTTTAAGATGGATTCTACCTTAATTCCTACGAAATGTGTGTGTTTGATGTGTTAGGAATGACTCTCCCCTTGCTATAGGATGAATTCCCAGCCTCAATTTTGCCTCTCCCTCTTGCCCTAACTCTCTCTCTCTCTACTCGTCCTTGATCTCTCTCTCTCTAAGTTTCTGAAGTTTGGGCATTATGGGAGGGTTTAGGGCTTCAGCTAGGGTTTAAGAGAGGTTTTGGAAATTTTTATCTAGTCCCTAAGCTCTTTTGCACTTTTAGACTCGCTCATCTTTCCCTTTTCAATTGAGTCCCTAGCCACCTCTTGCTAAGCCTTCATATATTTTCTTTCAATTTAGTCCCTAAGCTAATGCAACTATATGCACTAGTGCAACATACACAAGCATTGAACATCAAATTAACGATCATCAAACATCTCTTTAATCATAATTGGAGCGGATGTTACAATCTAAGTGAATTACGGATCAAGAGTAACCTTAAGACTTAGATCCTAGAGGTCCAAAAGGAGGATGAATTTGTAAAGTCCCTAAAGGACCCAAAGGAATTCCATGAGGAGGCCGATAGGCTAATGACATTCCAAAACAATGTTTATGTCCTAAGTCTAGGGAAACTAAGGGAGAAAATCTTAGAGGAAGCCTATAGGAGTAACTATACTATTTATCTTGGTGCCACTAAGATGTATCAAGACTTGAAGGGAAGATTTTGGTGGCCAGACATGAAAAAGCACATCGCTGAGTATGTTGCTAAGTGTCTAGTGTGTTAGCAGGTGAAGATTGAACATCAAAAACCTACTGGATTATTGCAACCTCTTGATATCCCTGAGTGGAAATGGGATAAGATTTCTATGGACTTTGTAATATGTTTACCCAGAACCTAGTCAGGGAATGATGCTATTTAGTTGATAGTAGACCGATTAACTAAGTCTGCACATTTCTTACCCATTAAGATCAATTTGTCCTTATACAAATTAGCTCATTTGTATATTTAGGAGATAGTGACTTCATGTGATCCCTTCTAGTGTTGTCTTAGATAGAGACCTAAGATTTACCTATAGATTTTGGAGAGCCTTTCAAGAAGCTTTTGGTACTAGGTTAAGTTTGAGTACCGCTTATCATCCTCAAACGAATGGGCAGACCAAGAGGATTATCCAAACTTTAGAGGATATGCTTAGGGCTTGTACCTTAGAGCAGAAGGGGAGTTGGGACCAAAGCTTAGCATTGATAGAATTCTCATACAATAACAATTTTCATTCTATCATAGGGATGGAACCCTATGAAACTTTATATGAGAGAAAGTGTAGATCACCTCTTTGTTCATTTGAGGTAGGGGAAAGACAATTGCTTGGGCCAGAATTGGTTCAGTAAACTACAGACTGAATCAAGATGATTAGGGATAAAATGGCTAGGGCACAAGATAGGCAAAAGAAGTATGTTGATAAGAGAAGGAGACAACTAGAATTCCTTAGGGTATCGTTGGTCATTGGTAAAGGTAGAGCCATTAAATCTAGAAAGTTAAATCCAAGATTTATTGGGCCATTCTAAATCTTAGAAAGAGTTGGTCAATCAGCCTACCAAATAGCCTTACCTCCATTTTTGTCAAATCTCCATAATGTTTTCCATGTCTCACAACTTTGAAAGTATATCCATAACCCCTCACGCTCTTTCGATGCAAGTATAGTATAGTTAAAAGAAAATTTAACTTATCATCCAAAACCTTTACAAATCATCGAGAATGAGGTCAAGCAATTGAGGAACAAGGTTATCCCTTTGGTTAAGGGGTTGTGGGATCAGTCATTTCCACAAGTGGGAACGTGGGAGAAGGAAGAGGATATGAGGAAATCCTACCTAGAGTTTTTTGAATACGTACATTCTAATTTCGAGGATAAAATTATTTTAAATGAGGGGAGAAATGTAACACCCACTCCTAATATGATTAAAATATTTTTGTTAATTTCAAAATTAAATACTTGTGTATGTTGCATTAATTGTATTTAGGTGCATTAGTGGAGGGATCTAGTTGAAAGAAATAAAATTTGAGTTAAATTATGACTAGGGACCAATTTGAAAGGGCAAGTTTAGCCAAGAAAAAGTTGGAAAATGATTCAATGACCAAAATGTAAATAACTAAACTACACTTAAACCCTAACTAAACACTAAACACCCTCATATCAATGAAGCTTCAGTAAACTTAGAGAGAGAAGGAGAAGGGCAAGTAGGAAGAGAGAGAGTGACTTAGGGCAAGAGAGAAAGCCATTTGGCTTGATGAAAGGCCAAATTTGAAGCTAGAGAAGTGTTTTACATCCAGGAAGGTGTCATCTAAGCATCAAATACACGTCAATTGCAAGAAAATCCCAGGTAGCAGCGAAACCTAAACCCCATTATGTTTTAAATGTCTATTGGGTATTGCTTGCTAAATGGGTGTGCTTGTTATGCTTGCAAATGATATCTGAAAGTTAAGTTTTGCCTAAAGTATGAAATTGGGATTTAATCCTTGTGTTAGGTGAAATGTAATGGAAAATTAGGCTGTTTATTGATGTCAAATGATGCCCAGATGTTAGCATTGAGTTTATAAACCTTTGGCATGAGTTGTATTTATGTTTTGGGGCCAAGGATCTGGGTATATTATAAGTTTTACGTGGTATAGAGCACTAGCAGCAAACTGCCAGATCCTGGAAGTCAACTTCCATGTTCTTTGTCTACCTAGAAAATGTACCCAGAATGCATCAGCTGATTACCAAACCTTAGCAGTCAACTGTTAGGCTCACAGCTAGCTAACAGTCAACTGCCAGGCCTAGAACAGTCAATTCGTTGCTATCTAGTTGGCCTATTTTAGATAGAGAGCTAGCAGCCGACTGCCAGCTCGAGGGTAGTCGAATACTAGCCTAAAATGATAGAAAATGAACTCTATACCTTGATTTTGATGGATAATTGGCCCGAAACCTCACCCAAACACAAGATTGAAACTTGGGATGTAATAGTAATATGCAATATTCGAGTTATGACTTACTTGGACATGGTGGTTGTTATAAGAATCACATTGGACATGGTAATCCTTGTGATGGTGAAAGAAAAAGAAAGGAATCCATGAAAGAGAAAAAAGAGTGGAGTATTCCTAGGGTATGTATTAGGATAGGTAGGCTCATGATTGAGTGGCTAATGGTTAGTATGGGACGGCCTTGGGAGCTCCACGATTGTACCATGTGCTGGGTGGGTAACCATCCATTTGAACTTAGATAATTTTGAAAACACTATAATGGTTGCAAACTCTGAGTTAGTGCAATTTTTAAGGCCATTAAAGTAGACATGTACTTAGAGTTAGGCATAACCATGGCATGAGTCGAATCATCCTAGTATATACATTAGTGAATAGCGTACCAGGATATGATCCTATGAGTTAAACAAGCAGTCCCTTATGGGGTATAAAGGGAAACAAATTCTTGCTGTACATAGATTAATCTGCAGAAGGGCAGTGACCACATCATAAGCAGTCCCTTGGGGGTAGAAAGGGAACTTTAAATCCAGCTGTTTTGGAATGATCTGTGAGAGGACAGTGACTGCACAATACTTGGATTCACTAGGGGATGCTCTAGATAGGACAAAAATGCATGGTGGTTGAATAGTCACAAACTTATGTATGTATGTATAAAGTGGTACGTGGAGGTGGTCGCTAGGTGGCGCTCTTGATAACTTTCACTATATGTTTGATTCGTGCTCACATTTTAAAGACAAATATGTTGATGTTACCATATGAAATGTATGAGATGAAAGCTTTGTGATAGAGCATGATATTGAGATGACATCTTATGACTTAAAAGCTTATATATTTTAAAGTACATGCATACACCTAAGCAAAAACCATGAAAGCATGATTCCTACATTGCATCCCGATAGTACATGTTATGTTTTGAATTTTGAGATGAGAATGTAGAGCATTTTCATATAATTATGGCAGTACTGTATCACTCGCCTCCAGTAACTTTGATATATTATTATTTTTTTATTATTAATGATAGTTTATGGAGATGTAATGGTTTATGTGGTGTTAAGAATGAATTACCAAAGGGGTAGAATGGACATATTTATTAAAATAGGACTAACCTTACCATAAGGGTAAAATTGTAATTTTACCAAAGAGGGCAAAATAGTAATTTTGCACAAAGAAGAAGGACCAAAATTTTTCACTTAAGTACTTTATGAAATTGTGTTTGAAGGCATTTACCCTATTATTTTAAAAAGGAGAAGGAATATGGGTAAAAATAATTATGTTTCCATAAGGGCAAAATGGTAATTTTACCTAAACATGGATAAATTAGTAATTTCATAAAAGAGACTTTATGAAACTTTATTTGATGAGTTTCAACCTATAATTTTTGAAAAAGAGCAAAAGTGAAGGTAAGAATGACCATTTGGACACAAGGGTAAAATGGTAATTTTGTCCAAGGACACATTGGTAATTTTTGAAAAAGTGAAAGGCTAAAATGGTAATTTTCCCAAGGACACATTGGTAATTTTTGAAAAATTGGAAGGGTAAGTTGGTAATTTTACTTAAGGACACATGGTAATTTTTGAAAAGTGGAAAGATGAAATGGCAATTTCCTAAGGTAGAAGGGCTAAATGGTCATACCTTATAAGAGTTAGATAAAATTACAATTTGAAGGAGAGAGGATGCCATTCTTGGAAAAGAGAAGTAATAAGGATAAAATAGTCATTTTACACCAAGGGCATTTTGGTAATTTCACCTAAACCCAAATTTAACCTTCTTCATGAAAGGAGAAGAAGAAGTCAAACAAGGGAGAAAGAAGGGAGGTGGCCGTGAAGGTGAGAAGACAAAGGAGAAGAGGAAAACAAGGCAAAATACCTAGGAAGTTCCACTTTTCTTGCATTTTCAAAGTAGCTAAACATGCCTAAACCCTTATTTTCATGTTTTATGAATTGTATGAAGTGTTTTAAAATCTCATGAAAGTTAGAGTTTCACATTCTTATGGCGGATTTCTTTGATTGGGTTTTACTTATGTTGAAACATGGTTATGTTTGTGAATATTGACATGTTGAAATGCTTGAAATCTTGAAAGATTGAAACTTTTCATGAATGACACTTGTTTCATGAAAAACCCTAATTTTTGAAAGGGTTGAAATTGTAACATCCACCTTTAATACTTTGGTATTTCTCATGACATTATTGTTATTTTGATTAAACATTAAGATGTTATTATTTATGGAATGATAAAAATGGTTCATTAAAGGGATGGAATGGGCATTTTCATCAAGATAGAACCACTTTTATCATAAAAGGGTAAAATTGAAAATTTGGTAAAGACGGGCAAAATAGTAATTTAATATAAAAGAGAAAATAAATTTTATCTAATTATTTCATGGAATTACATTTAAGGTATAACACCACCAATTTCATAGCCATATTTAAAATATTATTTATTGAAAAATCCTTTACTTATGAGACTAGTGCATTATATACACTTTTGTCCTTTATATCTTACCTGAGTTCTATAAATATCCATTTATAGTATACATTTAATTAGGTTCGGATCCTTGCTGTAACGACCCCCTAATACGACATACGTGATGCTTATCTGATTAGCGGAAGCATATGGGTTGATTTACATAGTTATTCCCGATGTGGGAATGTCAAGGGATCGCTACTGGTTGAGCGTAACCCAAATAGACTTCCCGTTGTCCATTCAGATTTTGTTCAACCCTAATTCACACGCAGCTAACTAATTATACATACATACATCATAAATTTTCTTTGGAATGAAATCTAAAACTCATATACACGTCATGTCATACATTCATACACATTCTAACCCAAATCCACAAGTTTACAGCGGTAAACCCTACCGAAAATCTGGCAGAGTTCCTCTGTATTTCGAACATAACCAAAGTACAATAATCACCTGTTTACAATCATACAGTCAGTCCATTAACAACATAAACATAATTAACAGAATCCATATACAACAACGTCCATCCCACCACGACAGTCATCACATAACACCTGATTTATACATGTACAATCAATCTGATCCATACAGAAAACATAAAAGGCAGAACCCAATAAACAACAATGTCATCAAAGTATATATACAAACGATTCAAGCCTAAGCTAAGTCATTCTCCTGCTTATCACCAAAGCCTCATTAGCTATCGTCTGGGTTCCTGTCCCTGTCCCTGTTCATCTGAGTAAACAACCTGATGAGATATAAAATCCCAGTAGAATAATTTACAATTCAAATATCATTAGCGGTTGAATACCCGGTCACGAACTTGAAATCATCTTCCGAAATCGATTCAACGATGAAATACCTTATCTTTAAAAATCATTTAATTACATGGAAATCGTGGTAATTAATCAAAATCATAAAATCCATTTCTTGGAAAATCAATCATCAAAATCAAGTAAAATCCCATGCCCGGTGTATCTACGTCCACGTTGGTCACAAATTCGCT
Source organism: Senna siamea (assembly GCA_031216115.1). Taxonomy (NCBI): domain Eukaryota; kingdom Viridiplantae; phylum Streptophyta; class Magnoliopsida; order Fabales; family Fabaceae; genus Senna; species Senna siamea. Next base: position 28,690,031 of record CM062361.1, on the reverse strand, counting down.
GTAACCAAGTCCAAATCATCATCTAATTGCACGTCATCTAGAGAAAAATACCTCTCTTATCGTTGGGTGTGATCCGTAACACCAATCACCCGAATCAAGCCTATATTGTGAGTGTGATCCGTAACACCAATCACTCACTCAAGGACCGGGTGAGAATCAACATCTAGGGCGTCCCCTAACATGTGCACATACGGCAATTCTCATCCTCATACAGTCTATTCGAACTTACATGCACTCGGTCGGCTATTCCTTAGGGTTCTAGGGTATTACGCCTAAATCACAACGTTTCCCCGTGTAGGCTCCCCTCTTATACTCCTTAAACCTTTCTTAGGGTTGTCCTGGTTTAACGCGTAATCCCTAACACAGTACAGGCCAAATCAGGTAAAAATGATATCAATTAAGAACTCCCTGTACTCGGGATACTTAACTTGGTCCCATCTGGCTATCAAGTACCCAACCCTAAGTAAATCCGTCCTAAGGGCATCTAAACTCGATAAACAACTCGTCTAACATGCAATTAGGGTTTTAAGCACACAGGCATGCAATTTATTCCATCGAAAGCAGCACATAAATCCATGCAAATCATCTAAATCATACAGGTATCCACTAAGTCAAATATAGGGTTCGGGAAGCGTAAATTATCCTACCTAGTCTCCTCTCATTCCAATTTGCTTCAGAACTTCACGAAATCTCAGTTTCTGGGTCAAATTAATTTCCTGGACATTAAATTAAATATTCAGAATTGTCACGTCATCCATTTTTTAATCCTAAGTCCAGTTACCCAAATACCTAGGTCAATTTAATGCCTAATTACGTTTGGCAGCTATTTCAGTCAAATATCATCAGTTTTTGGGAAATCGGACCTTACCAATGTGATCGGATGATGGAATTCTATGTCACGGTGGTCTCGGTTTCTCTCGATGCACATCCAGAAACTCCGGCATGATGGTGCACAGCGGCGTACGGTGGCGCACGGCGGAGGGGTGCAATTTGCCTAAAAAATTACACCACGGTGAAGCCTGCAAGTCTAGGAGTCTGAATATGATGGTGGCACAGCGGTTCACGGCCATTTGGACAACGTTTTCTGTCCACGAAGATTCTCACACGACGGACAGAGATTCCCTCGATCCGGGTAATTACCGGCCTCCATTCGGCGTCGGCGAGCTACTGCAGGAAGCTGGCAGCTCAGGCTACACGGTGGTAGGGGCGGTGACGATCAACGACGATGAACGGCAGCGATCTGAGGTTGTGGGTGGCCGTGGGTGGTTGCTGGCAGCTCTGGCGAAGCTGGCGGCTGTTGGTGGCCGTGGGTGGTTGCTGGAGGTTGTGGGTGGTGAGGGCTGTCGATTGGTATGCTGGGTGGTGGTCCAAGGTGGCTGTAGCGGCGGTTCACAGTGGAGGAAGGAGGAGATAGAGGAGAGAGAGATTGTGGTGAGGAGAGAGAGAGATATGAGAGAAATGGAGGGAATTCACAAAATTTAAAACCTCCGCGGGCGATTCTGACTTTTCCCAGACCACCCGGGGATACTTAAGGGTGTCGGCATCATTCCAGACGTCGTCATGCATTTCCATGCAAAGGTTTTGGCCTCCGTCAGTGGAATTGACGCACGAAACATCTTCTATCAGTTTCTGATCGCCGGATTACATTTCTTTCTGTTTAATCGTGTTTTTGACTTCGAATAGCCTTCTATTTCGAATCACTATCCTCGAAAGTTGTGCCATGTTTCATTTTATTGGAATTAGGGTTAAAAATTTGATTTTATCCTTTAAAACTCTTTCAAAATGTTTTGGTTGTTACATTCTCCCCCCTTAAAAGAGATTTTGTCCCCGAAATTCATACCTGTAAACAGTTCTGGGTATCTTTGCCTCATCTCTTCTTCTTTCTCCCACGTCATCTCCTGCGATGCTACATCCTGCCAAAGTACCTTAACTAAAGGGATTATTTTACTTCGATGTTGCTTAGTCTTATAGTCAAGGATTTGAACAGGAGTAGATTCATAAGTCAAATTTTCCTTTAATATTATCGGTTGATTCCCTAATACATGCGCAGGATCTGGGACATATTTACGAAGTTGGGAGACATGGAAAAAATTATGTAGATTGGACAAATAGGGAGGTAAGGCAATTTGGTAGGCAACGGGACCGACTCTTTGTAAAATTTGGAATGGTCCTAGGAATCTAGGGCTTAGTTTCTTGGTCCTTACCTGTCTACCGAAACCCGTGGTGGGGGACACTCTCAGGAATACGTGATCTCCCTCGTTAAATTCCAAAGGCCTCCTTCTCTTGTTGGCATAGGATTCTTGCCTCTTTTGGGCAATTCTCATCTTTTCCCTGATCATTTTAATTTGATCAGTGGTTTCTTGTACCATCTCGGGTCCCAACAGTGCACTCTCCCCCATCTCTACCCAACTTAAAGGTGACTTACAACTCCTCCCATACAGAGCCTCATACGGTGCCATACCAATGGTAGAGTGATAACTGTTATTGTATGCAAACTCTATCAACGGCAGGTGTTTATCCCAACTTCCTTTCTGCTCAAGCACACACGCCCTTAACATGTCTTCTAGGGTTTGAATAGTCCTCTTAGACTGCCCGTCAGTCTGAGGATGATAGGCGGTGCTAAATTTAAGTTGGGTTCCTAAGGCTTGCTGTAAGGATTGCCAAAATCTCAAAGTAAACCTAGGGTCTCAATCAGATACTATACCTGACGGTATTCCATGCAATCTCATGATTTCCCTAAGGTAAACTTTGGCTAATTTCTCCATGGAGTAAAGCACCTTAACAGGTAAAAAGTATGCAGACTTGGTTAACCGATCCACTATTACCCAAATGGCATCAAATCTTGCTGGTGTTCTAGGTAATCCTACCACGAAATCCATAGTGATCTAATCCCATTTCCTCTTTGGTATCTCCAATGGTTTGAGTAGCCCTGCGGGTTTCTGGTGTTCTATCTTAACCTGTTGACAAGTCAGACAGGCATTCACGTAGTTTGTGATATCCTTCCGCATACCGGGCCACCAAAAATTCCTCTTTAAATCCTGATACATCTTGGAAATACCGGGATGAATAGTGTAATGGCTTTTATGGGCTTCTGCTAACACTTTTTCCTTTAGTTCCCGATGGTTCGGAATCACTACCCTCTTTCTAAACATCAAAACCCCATCAGGTGCTAGTCCAAAGTTGGGTTGGTTTACGTATACTTCCAAGGATTCATCCTCAAGTTGGGCTTGTCTAATTAATTCTCTCAATTCGCAGGTTATTAAAAAGTCACTCATCACTAATCTTTGTAGAAATGAGATTACGTTGAGGCTGAGATTCCCAAAATCCTCAAGCAACCTCATCTCACCAATCATTAAACTAGCCAATTGTAGTGACTTTCGGCTTAATGCATCAGCCACGACATTCGCTTTCCCTGCATGATACTTCAACTCAAAATCAAAGTCTTTCAAATATTCTACCCACCTACGCTACCTCATGTTTAATTCCTTCTGATCAAACAAATACCTAAGGCTCTTATGATCACTATACACTTCAAATACAGCGCCATACAGGTAATGTCTCCAAATCTTTAGGGCAAACACTACAGCAACTAATTCTAAGTCATGGGTGGGATAGTTCTCCTCTGCAGGTTTCAATTGTCGCGATACATAAGCCACAACCTTCCCATCCTGCATCAAAACACAACCTAGGCCTCTCAGGGATGCATCTATGTATACAGTAAAGGGTTCTAGGGGTTTCAGAATAATTAGTACAGGAGCGGTGGTCAATTTCTCTTTCAAAATTTGAAAACTAGTCTCACACTGTTCGCTCCATTCAAAATCTACCCCTTTCCTAGTCAACCAGGTTAATGGCACAGTTATCTGTGAAAATCCTTGAATGAATTTCCTATAATAGCCAGCCAAACCCAGGAAACTCCTAATCTCGGTGACCTTTCTAGGTCGATCCCAATCTAATACTGCTTCAATTTTCTTTGGGTCGACCGCTATCCCTTCCCCATTTACCACGTGTCCTAGAAATTTCACTTCTTCTAGCCAAAACTCACATTTCTCTAACTTTGCATACAATTGTTTCTCTTCCAGTATCTATAGCACCTTGCTAAGATGCTGACATGCTCTTCGTGAGTCTCAGAATAGACTAGAATATCATCGATGAATACCACGACAAATTAATCTAAATAGGGTTAGAAAATCCTGTTCATATAATCCATAAAAACAGCGGGTGCATTCGTCAATCCAAACGGCATCACTAGAAACTCATAATGGCCATATCTTGTCCTGAACGCTGTCTTAGGAATATCCTCCTCTTTAACCCTAATCTGGTGGTATCCTGATCTTAAATCTATCTTAGAAAATACAGTTGCGCCTTGCAACTGATCAAACAAATCATCAATACGTGGCAATGGGTATTTGTTCTTGATGGTCACCTTATTCAATTGTCGATAATCAATACACAGTCTTAAACTCCCGTCTTTCTTCTTTACGAATAAGACCGGAGCTCCCCATGGCGATACACTTGGCCTAATAAATCCCTTCTCTAACATATCTTCGATTTGGACCTTTAATTCTCTTAATTCTGCTGGGGCCATACGATATGGGGTCATGGCTATTGGACCTGCTCCCGGAATCAGGTCAATGGTGAATTCTATCTCCCTAGGTGGTGGCAGTTTACTTATTTCCAAAGGAAACACCTCTGGAAAGTCACTAACTATTGAGATTTGACTTAGTCTATCCTGCAACTCTACCTCAGAGAGATTAAGGGACATATCACCTATCTCACAAGCCCTGTCACTCCCTCGCATTGCAGTGCGTTATCCGGATAATGCGTCGCCTTCGGAACAATTTAACAAGACCCGATTCCTAATTAACCAATCCATTCCCAAAATAATGTCGATCCCAGACAATGGTATACACACTAGGTCCACAAGGAATAAAGTATCTTCAATGGTTAAGGGGTAATTTAGGCATATTCGTGGGGACATAGTGGCCTCTCCCAAGGGTGTGGATATGTATAGGTCACAGGACAGGGTTTGAACAGGTAATCTTATTCTTTCTACGCATGCATCAGCAATAAATGAGTGCGTAGCACCCAAATCAAACAATACTATCAAAGAAAAATTATAAATTTTACCTCTACCCTGCATCAAGCCCGAAGACATGTCGACATTGGCAGCATTCATAGTAAAAACTCTCCCTGGAGCCTGTGGTCTATGGCTACCGGATGTCGGCTGATTCCCGGTGGAAGGGCAGTATCTGGACATGTGTCCTGTGCCTCCACATCTGTAACACTGAAGTGGAGTCTGATGCCAGCAGGGTTGATTCGAATGTCTGGTGCCACACTTCGGACAAGGAGCATTATTAGATTGCCATCCACTGCTACTAGAAGCCCCTGGTTGCGGTTTAAACATACCGCTTCTCACGTTAAGGTTTCTGGGTGTTTGTCTAGACCGGTTCCCTGTTCGCTGTGTCATATTCTGAGTCTGTCTCTGTTCTAGATTCTTGCTCAGAATTTGGCACTTGTTGACCAGTGTGGCAAAGTCTCGAATCTCCAAGGTAGCTAACTGAGTCTTCATAGGTAAATCTAGGCCTTCTTTTAACTACTTTGCTTTTCAGGCCTCGTCATAATGCATTCGAAAATAGGTGGAGTATCATGATAATTCTTCAAACTGTTTCAGATACTCGTCAAACGGTCTACCTCCCTGTGTGAGCTTCAGGAATTGTGCTTCCTTTGCTTGTTTTACGCTCTCAAGGATATATTGATCCATAAAGACTCTCTTGAAAGACTCCTAGGTAAGTGGAATGCCTCGGCTCTCCATCAGTTGTTGGGCATCTGTCCACCAAAGTTCTTCTTCGCCTTTCAACATATATGTTGCATATGTGACCTTATGCTCATCGTCGCACTGCAACAACCTGAAAATCTTTTCAATTTCTTTCACCCAAGCTTCCACAATAGCTGGATCAGAGGCACCTATAAATGGAGATGGACCTGCTCTCTGAAACTCGATCCATCCCTGATACAGTGGGTTTGCATGTTGAGTGGCTCTGTCATTTCTCGTCTGTCTATCTTCCTACTGCTGTCTCATTACATTTACACTGGTAGTGGCCTGATCTCTCATCGCATCAGCCATTAATCGGATGGATTCCATCATGTCACGCATGTCGACATCAGTCTCCATGCTACCACTACCCAGAGCGCCCTGATTCCTGTGCCTTGGCCTTCCTTTGGGCCTGCGAGTGGCATCCCTGCTAGATTCTGCCATGCTTATCTGACACAGAAGCAAATAGATCAGTTATACAGCAACAGTTAACAAAAATACATTAAATTCATTCCGTTCATTATCAATTCAAAATCAGGTTCTAACATTCCAAAGTTAAATCAATCAAAAACCTTAAAGCTGCAAGCCCAAAAGATTCAAATCTCTAACCCACTAAACCAGAAGATCCGACAAACAGGGCTCTGATACCATAATTGTAACGACCCTCTAATACGACATACGCGATGCTTATCTGATTAGCGGAAGCATATGGGTTGATTTACATAGTTATTCCCGATGTGGGAATGTCAGGGGAACGCTACTAGTTGAGCATAACCCAAATAGACTTCTCGTTGTCCATTTAGATTTTGTTCAACCCTAATTCACACGCAGCTAACTAATTATACATACAACCATCATAAAATTTCTTTAGAATGAAATCTAAAACTCATATACACGTTATGTCATACATTCATACGCATTCTAACCCAAATCCACATGTTTACAGCGGTAAACCCTATCGAAAATCTGGCAGAGTTTCCTCTGTATTTCGAACATACCCAAAGTACAATAATCACTTGTTTACAATCATACAGCCAGTCTATCAACAACATAAACATAATTAACAGAATCCATATACAACAACGTCCATCCCACCACGACAGTCATCATACATCTAGGGCGTCCCCTAGCATGTGCACATACGCCAATTCTCATCCTCATATAGTCTATTCAAACTCACATGCACTCGGTCGGCTATTCCTCAGGGTTCTAAGGTATTATGCCTAAATCACAATGTTTCCCCGTGTAGGCTATCCCCCCTTATACTCCTTAAACCTTTCTTAGGGTCGTCCTAGTTTAACGCGTAATCCCTAATGCAGTACAGGCCAAATCAAGTAAAAATGATATCAATTAAGAACTCCCTATACTCGGGATACTTAACGGCCGTCCCATACCGGCTATCAAGTACCCAACCCTAAGTAAATCCGTCCTAAGGGCATCTAAACTCGATAAACAACTCGTCTAACATGCAATTAGGGTTTTCAGCACACAGGCATACAATTTATTCCATCGAAAGCAGCACATAAATCCATGCAAATCATATAAATCATACAGGTATCCACTAAGTCAAATCTAGGGTTCGGGAAGCGTAAATTATCCTACCTGGTCTCCTCTCATTCCAATTTTCTTCAGAACTTCACGAAATCTCAATTTCTGGGTCAAATTAATTTCCTGGACATTAAATTAAATATTCATACTTGTCACGTCATTCGTTTTTCAATCCTAAGTCCGGTTACCCAAATACCTAGGTCAATTTAATGCCTAATTACGTTCGGTAGCTATTTCAGTCAGATATCATCAATTTTTGGGAAATCGAACCTTACTAATGTGATCGGATGATGGAATTCTGTGTCACGGTGGTCTCGGTTTCTCCCGATGCACGTCCAGAAACTCCGACATGGCGGCGCACGACGGCGTACGGTGGCGCACGGCGGAGGGGTGCGGTTTGCCTCAAAAATTACACCACGGTGAAGCCTGCAAGTCCAGGAGTCCGAATATGATGGTGGCGCGGCGGTTCACGGCCATTTGGATGGCGTTTTCTGGCCACGAAGATTCTCACACGACAGAGGGAGATTCCCGCAATCCGGGAGCGTCCGGCCTCTGTTCGGCGTTGAGAAACTCTTTGGAGGAAGCCGTAGCTCGAGCTACGGTGGTGGGGGCGGTGACGGTCAACGGCGACGGACGGCGGTGATCTGAGCTGGTGAAGTTTTCGCACGGTGGAGGAGAAAAGTGGCATTTTCCGACGAAGCTGGCGGCTGTGGGTGGTTGTTGGAGGTTGTGGGTGGTGAGGGCTGTCGATTGGTATGCTGGGTGGCGGTCCACGGTGGCTGTAGCGGTGTTTCACGGTGGAGGAAGGAGGAGAGAGAGGAGAGAGAGTGTGTGGTGAGGAGAGAGAGATATGAGAGAAATAGAGGGAATTGAGAAAATTTAAAGCCTCCGAGGGCGATTCTAACCTTTCCCGGACCACTCGGGGATACTTAAGGGTGTCGGCATCCTTCCAGACGTCGTCACGTATTTCCATGTGAAGGTTTTGGCCTCCGTCAGTGGAATTGACGCACAAAACATCTTCTGTCAGTTTCTGATCGCCGGATTACATTTCTTTCTGTTTAATCGTGTTTTTGACTTCGAACAGCCTTCCATTTCGAATCACTATCCTCAAAAGTTGTGCCAGGTTTCGTTTGATTGGAATTAGGGTTAAAAATTTGATTTTATCCTTTAAAACTCTTTCAAAATGTTTTCGATTGTTACACTTGCTTAGGTATCATATTCAATCATCAATACAGTGGAAGTGTAATAATCACACATCACAATCCATAGAAATTTAGGATAATTTTGAAGTTTTTCTTTACATACATTTACATCTAGTTTAAAGTTACAACGTTGTTACATATACTACAGGGTATATGTAGTTTTCCTATTTTTATAGGGTAAGGAGGCAAAAAACCTGCCACTCAAACCCTTTTCAACTATTTTTCATAAACTTGATTATATGCTTTACATATCCATATACTTATATGTATCTCTAACATAATATATATTGTTCTATTTCTTGGGATGGATAGCTAATCCCTTCTGTCTTGTAGTACCATAATGGTCCTAGTCATCTGATACGTACCATAAAATAATGAGAAAATAATTTCTCAGTAGCTACGCATTCCACATTTCATTTCTGAGCTATGGTATGTACCACCATATGGGTACGGAAAACAATTTTCATTCTTTATTCTTAAATTCTATTATTTCTAGGAAATGCTATAAATAAGCCAGTTAGATGTATGGGATAAAGTTTTTAAGGTATATCTATAATTTATCAGTTATAAAACAAAAACAGTATCAATTTCAGTCACAGTCATAGTTCATAGTATACCATTCAGTACCATAATCAGGAAAGTACATTCGTTAAATTTTCATTTAGCCATAGATAATTCAAGAGAAACAACATTTACCATTCATGGAAAATTGTATTATTTATAAAGAAAATAAAAATTTATATTTGGCTAAAAGCCATATTTTCAATTCAGAGATACACAAGAGTATCGAAAGTATAAATTACTTCACACACTACAACGTGCATGAATGAGATAGCCGCTCTATCAAGTGTGTGACAATTCTGCCATTGGTACATCTGAGGCATCCCTCAGTGGATTTGAGTACCCATTCACATTCAGTGATCATGTCATAACGACAGATCTAAGTGGAAATTTCTCCTAGGTTTCAGTCAAACTAAGTTCATGGAATCATTGTTATTCACACATATCATCTTCTCCCCACTTTATGGGCAGTTCATGATGCCATAGATCACTACAACCTACATCATGGATCATTTCCCAATATTATATTTCCTATATATATCAACTAGGATGATTAGGCTTAATCCCATAAGTTTGCTAAATTCTAAGTCAATGTCCCCTGTTCAATTGGCCATCTAGGTTACACTAACTTATAATTCGCAATTATCACAGTGTTTTCAAAATTCTTTCATTCTGAGCGGATGTTTCACCATTCAAATTTATGACACAACCGTGGAATACCCAACGACCATCCCATACCGAAAATTTGTCACTCAGTTATAAGCCTATCTACCCTATAACATATATTGGAATCATTTCCTCTATGTTTCTCTTTATTGAACATTCAAATATTTTCCTTCCATTCAATGTTTTCCAATACCATTCTATGTTTTTCCTTATTTATGTCACAAATCAATCCTTTTCTTCCCTAATTCATTATGAAACTATCATTCTCACTTTCTAAAAGGAAAACCTTTAAATCTCAATAACAATTCCATTCTTGAATTTATATAAAAAGGAAGGTTCATTCTTGGTCAGGAATAATCCTTAAGAAAATTAAGATTTTCATACTTAAAACTTTCTATTTGTCACTCTTGCAATATAATAAGAAAAATAAATTACTTTTCCTTCCCATTTACACTAAATTCCCTTTTTCACATTTTATTGCATTTAAAGGGTTTCAAAGGTGAACTTTTTGCATTTCCTACTTATTATTTCATTTTCTCCCTTTCTCACCTTATTATACATACCCAAGGTGTGTATAATCATCATCTTTCCACACTTAAGCATGCACACAAATTGCTAGAATTGCTAATATTGCACAAAATATTCATTAAAATTTTATTGCAACGTCTTATTATTTCCTTTGTATACTTGGACCAATTTCATTACATTTGTGTACAAAATTTTTCATAAATATTTCTATGTCATAAAATTGGTCAAGTATGCTACATGGAATTTAATGGAATTATTTTGCATAAAAAACAATTTCCAATTAATCATACCTTAACCAATAAACAGACATAGAAATTTCAGCACATTTCCTTCACCAAAAATATGTATACTCTCGGCCAAGATGTGATTTTTAGGCAAAATTGGGCACTTCAACCAATTGACACTTATTTTACCCTCCATTGGGCATAACTTGAATTACCAATAAGCTACTTTAAGATTTTTCAAACAATTTTTCAAATCTCATTTTGCTAGCCACGACCTAAAGAGGAATTTTGTGCAAAAATCATCATTTTTCATATAATCATTCATTTAATCCCATTTTCATCATCCATAAACCATCAATCACCATTTATCCATAACAATCAAGGCAAAACAAACAATCTGGCATGACATTCATGAATTTGGGGGTTTTAGGTCAAATGAAATAAAAATTGGAAAATGAACATAAACACTTTCATAATTGAAATTAACCATCACAAACAACTCCATACTACTTTCTAAGCATTAATCCATAAAAATTTTGAGAATTTAAGAATGTAAACTTAAGAACGTCAGTATTCATGTATTGTTCATTCAGCCATGACAGTCTCAAAAGCTTGGAAAATCCATTAAAAACATAAAATAAGTGATGGAAGAATGCTAAGCTACCTTGGTTTATAATTTTTGGTGGATAAACCTTGAAGTTTTCTTACCTTCTTCTCCCTTTTCTCCCTTATGAAACCCACGGTTTTCTCCCTTCCAAAAAGCCTTCACGTTGTCTTTGCTAAGGAGGAGAAGAAGAAGAAGTGAGACTTATTTTAAATGGCTAAAATGACCATTTTGCCCTTGATCTTCACTTTTTTTGTCTTGAAACCTTGACCTACAAGGGTATTTTAAGAATTTTTAAAGTGTTTCTTTATTCCTCTTATGTCCTTGTGATAAAATTACTTTTTTACCCTTGGTGTCAAAATTACCATTTTGTCTTTCATGGTAAAAATGATCATTTTACCCCTCTTAAGTGCCAAACTAAATTTTTTTTTTTGAAAAATTTTGGAAAAATATTCCAAAGGAAATTTCATAATTTTCTAGATAAAAATTACCATTTGATCTGTTAAATAACTATTTTATTCTTATTTTCAGATAAAATTTAACCATTTTGCCCCTAGATATTTTTCTTGAAGCATTCATGACATTGGCGCAATTTTCAAACCTTATAAATGTGCACCATAAATGCACCTCGATTTTCATGCTTACTATCAGGATATTTTGTGAAATAAATTTCCTTTCATTTTAGTCCCTAATCATTTCCTTTCAGTTTAGTCCTTCCTTTATTCAAGGCAATATAAAATGATTCTTAGACTTTTTTTCAGGCATAAAAATATTAATTCTAGGATTCTAAGACATACTGCTATCATAGAATTGAGGATATTACATAAGGACTTTTATCATTGTCATTTAAGAGAGAAGAAGAATTAAGTGTGGGAGTGAATATGCTTGCTTTGATGGAAAAATGATAATTTTTCCTAAAAAGGGCAAAGTTATAATTTTGTCTCAAGGGCATATTAGTACTTTTTTATAAGATAGAAAAATTAAATTTTACCTAAATATTTCATTGAAATAGTATTGGAAGACCTTTACCCTTTTATTTTTGAAAGGAGGAAGAATAAGGGTAAAAATAATTATATTGACATAAAGGGCAAAATGGTAATTTTTCCTTATGGGCAAAATGGTAATTTTACCAACGAAGGGCAAATTAGTAATTTCATAAAAGAAGTTTTATGAAACATTATTTAAGAAGTTTTTGCCCACAAAACTTGAAAAGGATGAAAAATGAGGTTAAAATGGCCATTTGGACACAAGGTAAAATGATAATTTTTTTAGGGAAGTATTGGTAATTTCCTAAAAATTTGAGAGTAAAAACTATAATTTCAAAAAGCATAAGGGCAGAATGGTCCTAACCTATAAAAGTTCCATAAAATTACAATTCTAAAGAGAGGGAATGCCATTCTTGAAAAAGAGTAGTAAGGGTAAAATAGTCATTTTACACCAAGGACATTTTGATAATTTCACCTAAATCCTAATTTAAGTCATCATCTTCGTTAAGAAGGGGGAGAAGCCATGCAAAGGGAGGCTTGGCTAAAATACTCACAAGGGAAGGAGAAGAAGTGCAAAAACAAGGCAAAACAGTTAGGAAATTCAACATTTCTTGCATTTTCAAGGAAGCCTAACAATCCCATAACCTTAGTTTCATGTTTTATGGAAAGGTTAAAGTGTTTTTATGTTCATGGAACCTAGGGTTTTCTCTCTCTCCATTCTTATGGTAGATTTCTTTGAATGAGTTTTGGTTATGTTGAAATCTTGTTGTGTTTATGAATATGAACATGTTGAAATGCTTGAAAACATAAGAGATTGAAAATTTCCATGATTGGTACCTAATTCTTGAAATGGTATGGAAAAGAGTGAGAAATTGGTGATTTTGCATGAGATCTGCTTGAATATGAAAGTCTTGAAAACCAAATGATGAAACTATTCCATTTTCCCTTACTTTCTCACTTAGCTGAATGCTTCCATGTATATTGGTGAAAATTTTAACTTGAAAAAGTGTCTAAAAATGGTGGAAGAATTTGTTATGAGTTATTAAGAGAGAAAAAATAATGTTAAGTTAATGTTTTGGTACTTTTACCATTTTCTAGTTTCACCATTTAACCTTGAAAGTGTGCTTGTAAACATGAATATATAAGATTATGTGCATTTTCATGTTTGGCATGAAAAGTGAGTTAGGAAAGTGTGGAAAAGAAAGGTGAAATGTACATATGAATATTTTGAGGTGTGAGAAAGTGTTATGTATAATTGTTGAATATGTTACCATAATGATTAAATGGTAAAAAGAATGGAAGAAATGAAACAAATGGCTTGAAAATACCAAATCTTCACCTTTTTCTTACCTTGACTGAATGCTATGTATATTTTTCCCTTGGATGCCTAAATTTATATGTTAATGGAAAGTAGCCTAAGATGTATTTTAAAGTGGCCTATGTTAAGTGAAATGGGGAAAAATGAAGTAATGATTAAATGTGAATGATAAATTGCATTCATTATGCCATTGGTATGAATATGTTCAAAGTTATTTAAATGTGATTGAATGGCTTGAAATGCTACTTGCAATTGTGAAAGGAAAGGCATTGAAAGTCACCAAGATAGGGTGGAGAATGGCACTATTAGATCCCCCTTGAGTTGAATATGCAAAGGTTATGAATGTTATCCTAGGGGTGAGAGAACGAAACTATTTATATCTTCCCTTAGAGATAAACAAAAAGGCAATGAATGTTATCTGAAGGAATGGACAATGGCAATATTTAAGTCCTCCTAAAGGTCACCAAGAAAGGGTGGAGAATGGCACTATTAGATCCCTCTTGAGGTGTATGTCATGACATTATATGATACCCTAGCGGTGGGATAGTGGTAATGACTTGATGGCACTATATGATACCCTAGTGGTGTGTAACACCCCATAATTTTAATTAGTCTAAATTTATGTTCTTTAAATTATTGGATAAAATTTCTTATCTAATTTGGTATTCAAAATAAATATACACTCAATTTGTAAGATATTTGATTTAGATTACCTTTCCCATTTTGGATGAATTGAGGAAGGAAAGAAAAGTGTGGCATGGTGAAAATATTGGGAGGTACACGAAAATATAGATAAAGGGAAAGGCAAGATAGGATGCAATATTTAAAATGTATACATGGGTGTGTGCACGTGCAGGTGGGGGAAACCTCTTGTATACCTTGCATGCATGGGTTTCATGTGAAGTGAGGAAGGGAGGAACACATGTAGCTAGGCAAACTAAGAAAAAGAGAAGTGCAAAATTTTTAATTTAAATATGCATGGAGATTTCAAGGGATACATGGCAATAAAGACACATGTGCAATTAGTGGAGAAAAAAGGGGAAGCAAGAGTGCAAAAGCTTTTAAAGCACACGTGAGGTATGGAAATATAATTAAGACAAGAAGACAAAAAGTGCAGCATTTATTTAGATCAAAAACCATGTAAGAATGCAAGCTTTTCCCTCTCTCCTTTAACTTTTTTAAGTAGCTAACCTAAGTTTGCAAGAAAGTGCAATTGTACTTGAAAGTAAACTCATAGAAATCAAACAATAATAATAATAGAGAGGAAGTGTGACACGCCACCTTAGCTAAAATAGAAGAGGGAATGGAATGAAAATTTTTCTTACATGCACACGACAAACCTCATTAAAAGAACAAGCAAGTGCAACCATGTTAATTAGGAAAAAGAAAGTGATTAAGCAAAGGGGTGCAGAATTTATTCAACACTAAATGCACCACACGACTAGGAAATAGGAAAGCATGTGAAGCTAGTGTCCTTCCCTTGACTTCCCTTCCAAGTAACTGAGTAATCATAGCAAGTTAGAGGAGGGAGTGCAAATTTAAATTAAGTAAAATATATATATATGTATGGGTACAATGAAGGTGCGGCTTGCATGGGCTCCTTCTCCTTTCTGTTTGATGTCGCTAGTAAGGAAGCAATAAGGGAATTGAACAAAAATTGCAAGGTGTAGCTGCAGCCGTACTCCTTGCGTGAGGGAGGAGGTTACGTGACCCTTCCTCCTTTCTATTTTACTTGGCGTGATCAAAGGGAAACACAAGAGTTTAAGCAAAGAAAAAATACACTCAAAAAGGATGCTGGCAGCCATGAAATAAATAAAAGAAAAGGTGCAGAATTTAAGTGAAGTAAAATGCATAAATATACAATGCAACTATGTGGGGTTGCACGTTTCCATTCCTTTCTTTCCCTTGGTGCCAATGCACAAAAGAAATTATATATGCATAAGAATAGAATATAGGACACGTGATCCTTGACAAAACACATAGCCTTGTGTGAAGGTGAGAAGTGGTGTGTGCTAGTGGACAAGGGAAGAGTGCAAGAGAAGTAAATGGTACTTACAAGTACAAGGTGACTAAGTAAATACATAATGCACAAAAAAAAGGGAGAAGAGAGAGAGAGAGGGGAAAGTGTAGCGTGAAAGTGAGGGGAAAGAAATTAAAAATTTTATGAATGCATGCTTATACCACCTAAGTAAGAGAAAAAAGAGTGGGAAGTTCATTTTTTTGCATGCATGCAACACACACACGCATGGAAGGAGAGAAAAAGAGAAAAAAAAAAAGAGAAAGGGAATGAAGGAGAGGAGGGAAGAGAGGTTCCATTTTAGGGTGATACACAAACCACACCTTTAAGGCAAGAAGAAGAGGGAGCTTGACCAAGAAAGAAAAGAGCAAAGGAGCAAAGAATCAAAGGAGAAGCCAAGCAAAGCCCATCTTAAGGCACCATAAAGGTAGGTTAACAATTTAAGATTGTGTTCCATACTTTATTTTATGCAATCAACATGTATTTACAAGCTTTCTATGGAACATGATTATTTTCCTACATTATTGACAAAATGCATGTATATTGGCTAAGCACGCGTGATTGATTGGGATGTTGGTTGATGTGATAGCATGAATATTGTTGTTGGAAAAGGATTAGGGTTAGATAATATTAGTTTCATGATGAACTATGATTATACATGATAGAAATGGATTATGATTTCTCCACAAAAACTCCCTCTTAGCCGAATGAGAGAAGAAAGCCACATGAAATTGGTTGTGCAATTTCTACTTGTGCTTGGAAAGAAAAAAAAATGATGATGATGACCATGAGGAAAGAAACCCTACCACTTTAATGGTCTTAGTTTAAGAATAAAAGAGGGAAATTGAATTGCAAATTAACAAATCTCCTTAGGCAACTCCATGAAAATTCTTCTTAGAAATGTACATTTATAAGAATTGGAAAATTATTCTTGAATTTATTAGAATTTTATTAGAAATGTACATTTATATTAATTTCCAAGAAAGAAGAATTTATTCTTGAGATTATTAGAATTTATAAGAAATGTACATTTATATTAATTTCCAAAAAAAAAAGAAGAAATTATTCTTGAGATTATTAGAATTTATAAGAAATGTACATTAATAGTAATTTCCAAGAAAGGAAAAATTATTGTTGAAGTTATTAGAGTTTATAAGAAATGCGCATTAATAATGATTTTCAAGAAAGCTAAAGAATTATTGTTGAAGTTATAAGAATTTTAAGAAAAGATGTGCACTAACATTATGTTTCAAGAAAAGGAAAATTTCCCTTGAAACTTGTTAAAGAAATTATAAAGGTGACCAAGTGTCCACAAGTGCTCAAGTGTGCACAATAATTTTAAAAAAGAAAGTGGCCAAGTGTCCATATAGTGCCCAAGTGTGCACAATGATTTTATAAAAGGTGGCCAAGTGTCCACAAGTGCCCAAGTTTGCACAATGATTTTAAAAAGAAAGTGTCCAAGTGTCCACATAGTGCCCAAGTGTGCACAATGATTTTATAAAAGGCGGCTAAGTGTCCACAAGTGCCCAAGTGTGAACAAAAAATCCTAAAGGTGGCCAAGTGTCCACATAGTGCCCAAGTGTGCACAACTAATGTATAAAAGCAAGAGTAAGAATGATAAACATAAATGTTTTTGTTAAATTCATGATAATGCATTTTTACGGCATGCAAGATGTTTTACTTGAAAAGAATATTATTCTATCACATTGACATTTAAATTGATCATACAATGCTTGCCAATTTATATTTATGAATAATGTTATATTTTATTTTCAAGAATGTAGAATTAAATATTTGGTGCTTGAACCCTGATACATATTAGATGATTTTTAAACCTGAATTGTTAAGCTACTGGGGAACTTGTGTGTCTCATTTATATGCTAATATGTATAAGATGCGGACACTTAGTAGGGCCGGGAGATGGGAGGTTCATTTGGTTAAAAGTAAAATTTTTGTAACCCCTAATTTGGGTCTTAGTCTACAAATATTTTGTTTTGGAATTAGGACTATTATTTTAACTGCATATATGAGATGTACATGGGAAATTCTTATGAAGGGATATGTGAAGGACTGGTCCATCATAAGAAATTTGTAAGGAAGTCTAAGTGACAGGCTTGTTGTCTCCTGACTATGTATGGACAGGTACTTCATATATCTGGGTACATGCTTATAGAAATGTAATGGACATTATTGGACATGTATTTATTTGAATTACATGAAAATTTTAAATTTTTACTGTGTAGTTTAATATTTTAAATTTTGCTATGCATACGAGTTTTAAATCTGAGCAAAACATCCCGAACCTAATCCGCTTAATATAACTTAATGGTACAAATGCTCAGATAATAATTAAATAAAGGATGAGAATAATGTATCGAACCTATCCTTTTACATAGGAGGAATTGTAAGACTGGATAGAGGCGTTATATGGTGGACGTAACAACACTAATAAAAAGTCATCCTAGTGGTCAGGAAAGAATGGTACTAAATGATGGCTTTGGGTAGAGGATGATGTTGTGATAATTGATGATGTATGAATGTTTATAAATGTGACTTGTTGATTGATGTAGAATGCTAATGTTTTAACATATATTCTGTTCATGACATGATACGCTGATTATTTGATATTCATAGATGTATACACATGTTTCACATATAACATGCCCACAGAATTGAATGAAAAAGGTTTTGAAATGAATATAATGTAGAAATGTTATTTGTATTCGTATAGTGGTACATATCAATTATTTAAAAGTAAATGGTTTGTTTAGCTATTGGAAAATTATTTCTCATTATTGTACTGATATGTATAAGATGCATAGACCCAGTGTGATGATGCATCAAATTAACATATTTAAGGAGTAAATAGAAATTATATAATGTAGCATTTTTAGTCCTAATTTTTGCCATATGTATTTTGAGATAAAATTAAGACTACTGTTCTTTTGGAAAAGGGGTTTGAGTGATAGGATTGTTATCTCCTTACACCTATATATGAATACGTAATATCTCCTAGGATGTGTATCAAAAGATTTAAATGATATACATATAGTTATGGAATGTTTTACAAATTTCGCTGTATGAAATTTTATTTTCGCTATGCTGAAGTATGTTAACCTGAGCAAAAGAACCCAAACCTAATTAAATAATTAATTATTGATGGATTTAATGTTCAGGCTCATTTTTATGGAATAAGGTAAAGAATAATGTAACCACTTGTATTATTACATATTGTGACGTTGTCGTGTAAAGATAAAGGTGTTACAGAAATGGTGTGGAAATGAAAGGAGAAATGGTAATTTTGTATGAGAATGTCTTAAAAATGAAAGCTATGTAAGCAAGAGATTGAAACTCTTCCATTTTCTCTCACTTTCCCTCTTGGCCGAGAACACCTAGGGTAAATCTTGAAAATGTTTGCTTGAAAAATGTCCAAAAATGGTGTATGTATTTGGTCATGAGAGAGAAAGAGAGAGAAAGTTATGTTATGTTGATGATTTGGCAAATTTACCATTTCCTAGTTATGCCATTTAGCCTTGAAAATGTGCTTAAAATGTGAAGATGATGGAATATGTGTAAATGTATGTTTGGCATGAAAAGTGAGCTATGAAAATGAAGAAAAAGAAAGGCTAAACATATAGATGCAGATTTTAAGTATGAGAAAGTGTCATGAGTAATGGAAGGAAATAGTTTCATTATGCTTAAATGGTAGAAAGGATGGAAGAAAGGGAACAAATGGCATGAAAATCCTTAGCTTCCACCTTTTCCTCACCTTGGCTGAAAGCACCATCCCATTTTTCCCTTGATGGCCGAATTCATGTGTTAATGGAAAGAAGTCTATAATGTGTTTTAAAATGGCAAATGTCAAGAGAAATGGGGGAAAGGATGAAATGATGAAATGTGAATGTTAATTGCATGTATTTGAGCTATTGATGCCTTTCTATTTCAATTTCATATGTTATGAGCATCAATTTTGATATTACATACAATTGAGAAATGAAATGTATTCAATGACACCTAGAAAGGGTAGAAAATAACACTATTAAACCCCCTTAAGGTGAATATGTAAAGACAATAAATGCTATTCTAGGGGTGAGAAAATGACACTATTTATATCTCCCCCTAGAGATAAATAAAAAGGCAATGAACATTACATAAAGGGGGTAAATGACAACACTATTAATACCCCCTAAATGTCACCTAGAAAGGGTGGAAAATAGCACTATTAAATCCCGCTTAAGGTGTATGTGATGGCACTATATGATACCCTAGTGGTGAACTTAATGGCACTAAGAAAAGTCACCTTAGTGGCAATGAATTGATGGCACTAAAGTATTACTGCAGATATAAAAGTATAAATGATGTGATAATGTATCTGATGACAAATTATGTATGAATGCATGATGATCCACTTTATTGATAAGCAAAGTAAGACTATGTAATGCCATGTAGTATGCTTATGACATAAAATATTAATAATTTCATAATCTCAAATGCATATGCATATGTTTCATATAAAGTATGCCCATGGAATTGAATGGAAACTATTTTGAAAGAAATGGAATGTAGAAACATTTTCTGTATTCGTACAGTTGTACATGCCAGTTGTTTTGAAATTATATGGTCTGTTTAGCTACTAGGAAATTATTTATCATAATGCACTAGTATGTATCAGATGCTTAGATATTGTGTAATCCTGGAAATTAAGGTTGTTATGGTAGAGGTTCCTTTCCTAGGGACCTTTACAGTTCTAAAGGATATATGCACATTTACCATATTTGAAATCCCTACAGTAGATATGTAGACTTAGAGAAAAAATATCATTATATATCCATAGCCCTTTTTTAGTCCTAATTCTATATATGTTCTTTTTGGGTAGAATTAGGACTATTATTTTGTTTGGTTCTAGATAATGGAAAGAGGAAAATACTTGAATTCAGATATGTGAAGGACCTATCCAGAAGTATAATTTTGGAAGGGGTTTAAGTGATAGGCTTGTTGTCTACTTTCCCCTTATGAATGGGTACTTCATATATCCTAGAACATGTATCAGATGGTGTATATGATATATATATATATTTGAATTACTTACAAATTTTTCTATGATCTATGAAATTTTATTTCTACTATGCTAAAGTATAGTAATTTGAGCAATGGATATAATGCTCAAGCCATTATTTGAAATAATAAGGTAAAGAACAATGTAACCACTTATCTTGTTACAGGTACAAGTCAGCAAATTTTTAAAACAGGTTTGCTTGTTACTGAGATTTATTTCTCACATCAACACTGGTGTACATTAGATGTGTAGGTACCAGCTGGAGATGGAGGTAACTTGAGGAGAGGTACCCTCTATGGGTATTTTGAGAAAGTATAGTTGAATAGCATAGGCTTTTACTTTAATAGGCTAACCTTCTTGATTTTTGAGGAAGTGTTCACATATATTACCTCAAGTATAACCTATATCATATGTAAGGTCATACAAATTGACTAGAATAGTTAGCGAACATTTGAATGGGACCATGAGTGACAAGGATGTTGTCTCCATGCCCCAATAGTTATTCTATGTTAATTATGGAAGTAATTACGCATGATGCTTGTATATATAACTAGAGTAACCTATGTATTATATTATTTTATTCTGCTACAAGATTGAGTGTATACCCGAGAGTAGAGACTCGACCCAAACTGCACTCAAATGATTAACTTGATAAAGGTTTAAATTTACTCGGGTAGAAGTAATAGTAACACACCAATATTATGATATTTATATATGATTTTCCTTAGTCAACATAAAAGGAACCACAGGCTAAAGGGATTGTTACAAGAAGGAAATAAGAATAAGTACACCCTCATTTGTCAATTTTTGGATGGATAGCCTTAGTTCCAACTTCACTTAAATTTGCTCCTTATTGCCTCTTAATTCTTCTCAATCTTCTATCCCAATGTCCGTTGAATCTCTATGGAGTTGCCTTTTATAGATCTTCGAGGATAATTAGAGGTCAAGACACACGGATGGATGTAAGTGTCACTCTCTAAACCACACACACTCACGACTATAAAAAAACCATTTTCTCTTCATTTGCCTCTCTATTTATAGACATGGATGGTGTGAGAGGTAACATGACCATGCTCTAGTGTAGAAAATGGAAAGGGCATGGTGGAGGAAGTGTTGGAGGCTAGTGTAACGCCCCATAATTTTAATTAGTCCAAATTAATTGATTGGATGAAGTTACATGTGTCATTTAATGATTAGCTATAAATTAAACACTTCGTAATTAATTAAATGAATTAGCATAAAGAGGGGCGAATTTGCTTGCATAATTTAATGGCTCAAATGGGTATTCTAAAAGATAATCTTGCATAACATTAGGTGTTTAATTTAATTATCTATTTCTCCTTTTGAGTCACCTAGACTAAGTGCCAAGAGAAAAGTAAGATAAGATGCAACATTTAAAATATGTGCATGTGTGTGTCCACGTGAAAGTGGGGAAGATTAAGCATGCATAGGAAAGAAAAGAATTTAAATGCGTCCGAATTCTCTACTGGGCATTCTCTACTAGGGGCCTGCTTAGCATTTTAACAGTAATTTTTTTCGTTGCTAAAGTTTTTTGCAACAAAAATTATTGCCACTATAACTCTTTTTAAATTAATTATTTAAACAAAAGTTATAGCAGCAATAATATTCATTGCAATAATATTAAAACACACTTTAGTAATGGATAAAACTGCCGTTAAAAAGCCAAGCAGGCGCCCAGTAGAGAGCTCCAAGTAGAGGATCCAAAATCAATTTAAATATATATGTATGTGTGTGCTTTTCATGCATCCTACATGAGAGAAGGGAATGGAAATTCTATTTTTTCGTATGCATGACATGTGAAATAGGAAGAAGGGATGCCACAATTAAACATATATCACATGCACATAAGGTGGAGTAAAAGAAAAGCAAGAGTACAAAATTTTATTGCAAAATAACATATATATATATGCATGCACCCACTTAGGCCTTGCGTGAGGAAGAGGGAAAGAGTTGAAGAAAAAAAAACAAACAAAACAAAACTAAGCTCCACGTGATGGCCGAATGAGAAAGGAAGGGGGATATTAACGTGAAGGTGAAAGGAATAGAGTGTCGCGTGACGCTAGGAGAAAACACCAAAAAAGTGGGTGAGGAAGGAGTGTAGGTGAAGGTGGAGTAACCAAAGAGATGAAGTAACTTGCAAGAAAAGGAAAATTATACTTGCAAGTACACTTAGTGCAAGAAAAATATATATATTTAAAGGGTGCAAAATTTTTCTACTCCCCCACATGCCAAGGCTAAGGAAAAAGGGAAGAAAAAAAAAGACAAAAGGAAGGCAGCATGGGGTTCACGTATAGGGAGAAAGAAATGGGAAAATTTTATATTTCCTATGCCCACACACACCCACACGGCAAGGATAAAAAAGGAGTTTAAGCATATGTGTGTGTGTGTGTGTATGTACAAATTGGAAAAGAAAGGAGAGAGTAGTTAAAGGGAAAGGAACACGTGTGATGCTAGATAAATTAGGAAAGAGAGAAGTGCAGAATTTTAAGTATGCATGGGTGTGTTTTGCATGCAAGGAATGATTTACGTGAGTGAGAAGGAAAAGAAAAAAAATTGTATGCATGCCCACACATCAAGGAAGAAAAGAGAATTGAAATTTGAAATTGTATTCTTGATATATACACACATAAACCAAAGAAAAGAGACAAAAAGGGAGTTAAAAAGTTGATTTATCATGCATACAACAAACCACATGTGAAGGGAAAAGAAGGGAGAAAGGGAAGAGAGAGCTTGCAATGTGGGATGCTACACAACCTCACGTGAAAGGAGAGAAAAAGAGAAAAGAAGAAGAGAGGCTCCATTTGGACACACACATCACCCCCTCACGTGAAGAAGAAAAAAGAAAAGAGAGAAGGAGGGCGTGAGGTGGAGAGAAACACCAAGCTTTCAAAGAGGGAGAAGGGAAGGTGGTCAAGAAAGGAAGAAGCAAGGAAAGAAGTTAAAGAAGGAACTTAACCGAAAAAGGGAAAGAGCAAAGGAAGCAAGGTAGGTTAACAATTCCAACAAAATCATGTTCCATTTTTTTAGTATGTGTAATTACCATGTTTTCATAAGTCTTCCATAGGGCATGATGTTATCCTCTACATTCTTGATAAAATGCATGTTTTATTGGCTAAGCTTGTATGATAGGTTGATGTGATGAAATGAGTATTGTGATTATGCAAAAGTAATATATAGTTAATAACATGCTCATAATGAAATAGACTTGAGTATGAAAAAAAAAGGGGAGTTATGATTTTGAGAACCATTTTTGCCATGGAACTCCATTTTGGCTAATAGAAGATGAGATTTGGTACTAAATGGATGTTGAACTTTTGATATGATTAGGTTAAAATTTATTTCCTTTCAATTTAGTCCCTAAGCTAACGCAACTACATGTATTAATGCAACATAGACAAGCATTAAACATCAAATTAACAATGATCAAACATCTCTTTCATAATAATTGGAGCGGATGTTACAGGATTCAAACTCAAGTTAACCAAGGTGAACAGTGCAACCCATTTCAAAAAATTAGAAGCAAGCATTATAAGTACATCTAATTAGCATAAAACACCCAATAGAATTTAAAAAACACAAATAATGTAGGTTTAAATCCCTTTCTTAAATCAATAGTTTCAAAATCACCAATTCAAACAAAGTGAATGGTATTTTTCAAAGTAGAGGGAATCAAATTGTTTGCTACCTTTTTTCTTGTTTAAGATGTGTAGATGCTTGTTTGGAAGCTCCCTAACGCGACTTCCTACTCTTGGAGATGTTAAATGTCGCCCTAAGATCCAACTCCTTTACAATCTCTCTCTAAAAGTCATTTTCTCTCTCTAGAAATCTAAATTTTAGGTTTTGTGATGGAGGCTTCCTAAGTTGTGACTTATATAAGTGGTCTGTATGGTCAGGAAAACTACAACCCTTATCGAATGTTAGGGTCAATTTTTAATTACCTGGCCTCAGATAGTAATTTTTCCAGTCATATGGAGAATTAGAATTTTGCTCCTGAAACATTGACAGGAAATTTCAAAAGTTAATTAGCTACAGTTACTCCTCTTTTGGCTAAAATTATATTTTTTAAAAGTTACATAGCTTCCTTAACTTAACCTTTTCCTTTTCATTTTAACCCCTATCCCTTTTCTCTTAAATTTAGTCCCTTACTCTAATGCAACTATATGCAATCTAATGTAATACACACAAGCATTTACCTTATTTAATAGCTAGCAAACATCTCTTGTAAATAGAAGGAGTGGATGTTACATGTCTCCCTTCCTATAAAATAATTTCGTCCTCAAAATTTTCACGTACCTATTTAAGTAACTTTAGGTAGGTTCTCTTCATATCTTCTTCTTTTTCCCACATGGCTTCTTGTGGCAACGACTAATCCCACAACATTTCACTAGTGGAATAGTCTTATTCCTTAATTGCTTGACTTTAGTATCAATGATTCTCAAGGGTTTTGGATGATAAGTCAAATTATCTTTTAATTGTATTGTACTGGCGTCCAAAATATGTGAAGGATTTGGAATATATTTTTGAAGTTATGAAACATGAAAAACATTGTGGAGATTAGACAAAAGTGGGGGTAAAGCTATTTGGTATGTGGATGAACTAATTCTTTTTAAAATTTGGAATGATCCAATGTATCTAGGATTCAGTTTCCTGAACTTAATAGCTCTACCAATACTAGTAATTAGGGAAACCCTGAGGAAAATATGATCTCCTTTATGAAATTCTAGTGGTCTTCTTCTCCTATCAGCATAACTCGTTCGCCTATCCTAGGCCTTAGCCATCTTTTTCTTGATCATTCTTATCTAATTTCTAGTTTGTTGCACTAATTAAGGCCCTAGTAATTATCTTTCCCCCACTTCAAACTAACACATAGATGATTTACACTTCTAGGCTTTATAAGTTGTCATTCCTATGCTAGAGTAGAAACTATTATTGTTGGCAAATTCCACTAATGGCAAACTCTTCTCCTAACTTCCTTTTCGTTCTAAAGCATAAGCCCTAAGCATTTCTTCTAGAGTCTGTATAGTTCTTTCAGTCTACCCATTAGTTTGTGGATGATAAGTAGTGGTGAAGTTAAGTTTGGTACCAAAAGCTTCTTGCAAAACTTTCTAGAATCTAGAAGTAAATCTAGGGTCTCTATCAGATACAATACTAGTTGGCATTCCATGAAGTCTCACTATTTCTTGGATGTATAACTCGGCTAATTTATCTAGTGAGAAATTTATTTTAATGGTTAAGAAATGTGCAAACTTAGTTAATTGGTCTACTATCACCTAAATTGCATCATTTCCTGATTGAGTCCTAGGTAAACCAACCATAAAGTCCATGGAAATTTTATCCCATTTCCATTCAGGGATTTCGAGAGGTTACAACAGTCCTACAGGTTTCTGATGTTCAATTTTCACCTTCTGGCATACTAAGATTCAACAACATACTCAGCTATGTATTTTTTATTACTTGGCCACAAAAATTTTTCTTTCAAATCTTGGCACATGTATATGGTACCAGGATGAATAATATAGTTGCTCCTATAGGCTCCCTCTAAAATTTTATCCCTCAATCCTCCTAATTTTGGAACATATATTCTACCTTGGAAGGTTACTACCATATCAGCTTCTTTCTTGAATTCCTTTGGGTCCTTCAGGGACTCTAAGAATTCATCCTCTTGTTGGGCTTCTAGGATCTAAGTTCTATGGTTATTTTCAATTCTCATTTCACTCAGGTGTATTCTATCTTGCAACACCAGAGTGAAAAAACTCAAATTCCCAAACTTCTCGATTAAGCTCATCTCATTTATCATCATTTGAGCTACATAGAGGGATTTTCTACTTAATGCATTTACCACTACATTTGCCTTCCCTAGTTGGTATTTCAACTCAAATTCATAATCTTTAATAAACTCCATCGATCTCCTCTCTCTCATGTTTAACTCCTTCTGATTTAAGAGATATTTGTATGGTCAATAAATACCTCAAATCTAGATCCATAAAGATAATGTCTATAAAGTTTTAAGGCAAACACTATGGCTGCTAACTCTAGATCATGAGTAGGACAATTATTTTCATTAGGCCTTAATTGTCTAGAGGCATAGGCTATCACTTTCCTATCCTACATCTTTCTTGGATGCGTCGTAGTATAATTCAAAGCTTCCTAAGGGATCGGAAATAGTTAAGATAGGTGTAGTTTTTAATCTCTCCTTTAAGTTCTGGAAACTATGTTCACATTTGGAATCCCACACAAGTGGAACATCTTTCTTGATTAACCTAGTAAAAGGTAATGCGATTTGCGAAAACCCTTGAATGAATCTCTTATAGTAACCCGCTCATCCGAAAAAACTATAGATTTAAGTTACTATTGTAGGTCTTTCCCAATCAACTACTGCCTCTGTCTTACTAGGATATTCTACAACCCTATCTTTAGTAATCATATGCCTTAAGAACTTCACCTCTTCTAACCAAAACTCACACTTCTCAAGTTTGGCATACAATTGCTTTTCCTTAAGCAACTGTAGCATAATCCTAAGATATTGTTCATGCTCTTCTCTACTTTTAGAATATAAAAGATTGTCATCAATGAACACTATCATGAATTGATCAACGTAAGGTCTAAAGATACGATTCATGTAATATATAAAAATAGTTGGAGCATTCGTCAATCTAAATTGCATTACCAATAATTCATAATGCCTATGCCTTTTCCTAAAGGTAGTCTTAGGTACATTTTTAGCTCTAACTCTAATTTGATGGTACCCAAACCTCAAATCAATCTTGAAAAATACAGTGCCTCCTCTTAGCTAATTTAACAAATCATCAATTCTAGGGAAAGGGTACATGTTTTTCACTGTCACCCTGTTTAGTTGCATACAATCTTTACACAATCTCAGGCTCACATCTTTCTTGTTCACAAACAACACTAGTGTCCCCATGGTGAAGCACTAGGTTTCATAAATTGTTTCTAATAGGTCCTCTATTTCCTCGTTTCATTCAATCAACTTTAAGGGAGACATGTTAGGGTGCTATAGAGATCGGTCCTATGCCAGTAACTAACTCTATAGAGAATTCTACTTCCCTCTCAGGTGGGGCATTTGGAAATTTACTAACTGCAAGGATATCATTGAGTTTATGCTGAATCTCAACCTTCGAAGAACACAGAAAATGCATACTTTGGATCTTTTCCTCAATACCCCTATTTACAGGTATGGTATCTATAAAAGTCAAAAATTTCTCAAAACAATCGAAGATTACATAATATAGACAACCAGTTTATCCCAAGAACAACATCCAAATCAATTAATGGTAAACAAGTAAGGTTAACAGAAAAAGGTTTATTTTCAACAATGATTAGACAATTCAAGCAGGCTAAAGAAGTCAAAACCTACTCTCTAGTAGGAATACAAACAATTAACTCATAGGGTAAAATAGACATAGGTAATTTTAGTATTTTCACACATTCATAAGAAATAAAAGAATGAATAATGTTAGAATCAAACAGTACAATCAAAGATACATTACTTATCAAAAATTTACCCTTAATCAAATCATCACACTGAGTCACTTCATTGCCCTTAAGGGTAAAGACTCTTCTAGTAGTTGGAGTTTTATTGGTCTCAGTTGGTTTCTTCCAATATGGACAATCCTTAACAAAATTTCCTACCTTTCCATATTTATAGCAAGCACCTTGTTGCCATCTGTAGAGCCTACCATGATTCTTTCCACACTTTGGGCAAACACTTTGTATCGCCTATCTCACCATTGGCCTTTACCTCCTTCACTTCTACCAAATGTGTTCTCTCTTCTTTTGAAAGATCCTAGTTGCTTTCGTTTGAGAAATTCATTCTCTATTTTTCTTTTTCAATCTCTGCCAAATTTTTGGCAACTATCTGACACTTATTTGCTAGTATGTCATAATTCCTGATTTCTAAGGGAGCTACTACACTTTTCAACTCCGGCCTCAACCCATCTTTTAAATGTATGGCCTTCCATGCCTCATTTGTTTGAAGCTTTAAGTAAGAAGAGAATTTGGACAATTCCTCAAATTTAGCAAGGTATTCATCAAAAGTCATACTGCCCTGCTTGATCTACATAAATTCTATCTCTTTCTCATTCCTCACGTTCTGAAGAAAATACTTTTCCAAAAACACTTCTTTAAAGGATTCCCAAGTGATTTAGACTCCCTGAGCCTCCATTAACTATTTTGCCCCTTTTCACCAATTCTTTGCCTCTCTAACCAGTATATAAGTGGAAAACAACACCTTCTGGTGCTCCTAAAGACCATAAACAACTTCTCTATCTTCCTTAACCACTCTTCAGCTACCTTCAAGTCAAACTCACCCCTAAAGGAAGCAGTTTTAGCTTTCTAGAATTTTGGCCATCCATGATAAGTAGGTTACCCACTTGTCCTTCATTAAGGTTAGGGTTAGGATGGTTATTGGTACTAGTCTCCTGAAATTGCTTGAGGACTTCGGTAGCAGCAGTAGCTTGCTCTCTTATAGGTTCAGCTACTCTTATTATAGCTTGAATCACCCTTGTCATACTAGCCTCATTCTCTCTCTCCTTTCTAGTATTTCTCCTAGGTGGGGCCATATTTTATTGTACAAAACAAATATTATCGAGGTGATCAGTCTCAATAACACAATATTTATAAGAGGACATATGGCACCAATAGGAAATACTTTCTACCTAAACCTAGCACTCCATTCCTCAAATCAAATGACAACACAAGTTTGTTCACTGCCTAGGCTCAGCCAACTAACCTAAATCAGTCCCAATTTTGAGGAATTCTACCCTTCTAACCTAGGTAATTATGCTTTGATACCAACTTAGTGTAACACCCTCATTCCTATAGTTCCTTTTAGTTATTAGATAATATAACATAATATATTATAAGATTGGTGAGTTACTAATTACCTCTACCCGAGTAAATTTTTAAATTTTACTAATTTAAATAATTAAGTGCCATTACTTTGGGATTTCTAAACTCAGGTTTTCACACATAATGCAGCAAAATTTAAATAAAAGTAAACAATATATATACATATATACTTTCAGATACTTTCTAATTAGTTATAGATACAGTTACATACATTTAGTTTTCTTTTAGACATATACCTATAGATATGTGAGGTTGTTAACTAGGGTAAGGAGGCAACAACCCTGCCACTCATACCCATTTCAAAAAAACCTACTAGTAGATATTTCTATTTCGCTCACATATCTTAAATACATATATGCCCTCATTTCTCTATACAAAAAAAATAATCATCCTTACCCACTCCAAAAATAATATAAGGGCTTAGGATAATAGGCATGTACACCTCACCCTAACTATCCACATGTCAAAACATGGAACTATTACACTAATCATGCATATCTAGCCCTTCTATAGGTCTGGGCGATAGGGGAATATCTATCACGAAAATTACCCAAACTTCCTTTACTACCATAAAATATCCCAAAATGGGTGTATCTACCAACTCGACCTCTACTTCCAGCAAGATTTAATATCTAGGCATCTGATACACACTAGCATTTATATGAGAATAAATCTCAGTAGTAGAACAACCTATTCAAAAAACCATTGGCCTGTACCACCATAATCATACAAAAATATGCTACATTCTTTTTCCTTCAAATTGTAAAGACATTATCTTTTGGGATACAATGCATTATTTATACAATTATGTTGTTATAGTACTATATCATGATAGAGTGTACTTATGAATGCATGTATAGTTATAGTTCACCAGATGTCAATAATACCAAATATGTCATTTCATCATATATATTTACCACGGTAACATGATCATATTCACATTCAAAACATGAGTAAGGAAAACAAACATCTCATATTGGCCAATGCCAAGTCCTCACAAGAGCCATCAGGAGAGTCGCCTAATGAACAACTCCACGTGTACTTACAGCACTCATGGACGAGTTCTGAGTTGAGTCTCGTGATCCTTGACCAACTAGCAGTCCAACACAGTGGATCCCAAGTACACTGTGGGCTCTGAACTTTCTAACAGATCATCCCACACTCACTCAATGGTCCCTACCAAATTTGGCAAATCATCCATGATCAGCAGGATTGATATCCCTTTGGATACTTCATTTCCCTTTTGTCCCATAAAGGGGTTGGTATAACTCATGAGATCACTGCCACCTTTGACAGATCACACCTAATCTGCCCTTGCAGATCATGAGGCTATGGAATCACCATCCTCACTGACGGATCACATTCCCACCATGCTATTCACAATAATATAATCTTGTGTGATTCGACTTATGCTATGGTTATGCTTAACTGTACGTATAAGAATCCTTTCGTTGGCCATAGAAGAGTTCACTAACTTAGAATTCACAAGCATCATGGTGTTTTCAAAATTATTTATGATTGACTGGATGTTTTACCATTCCAAATTATGGTTCAATTGTGGAATGCCCAATAACCGTCCTATACCGATAGTTAGTCACTTAATCATAAGCCTATCTACAACTAATGCATACACTTGGAATACTCTTCCCTTTTCTCTTATATGTTTTTCTCTCTTTCTTTTTAACCTCATGTTACATGTAACCCAAACAACTATAATTTCCTCATGTAATGACATTATTTTTGACTCCATTGAGCATAACCATTAAGAAAATAGAAACTTGGGCTCACAAACTTGTTCTAAATTTTTGAGGTTTCATTTTAAAGACTTAGTGACTCTTTCAGAACACTTTCTTCATGAAAAACAATACTTTTTCCACCTATCAATCGACTTACACCTCATAGTAGTTGCTTATAGAAATAAAGTCTTGAAAACCATAAAAAGGATGCTACAAGTCAGCTACCAAAATAGTAGCAATCGACTATCGGCTAATAGAGAGCTACCAAAATAGTAGCAGTTGACTATTAAGCTTTTGTAAGCTGGTAGTCAGTTTCTGAAGGCCCAACAGTCGGCTACCAAGAGCTAGCAATTAGCTTCTACCTGTGTTTTCTGAAAAATATCAAGCTGAAGAACATAGAAGTTGACTTGTAGGATCTTGAGAGTCCGTTTTCACTGCTATAAAAAGTCACTTGTAACACGCTTATCTTTACATTATAACTTCATAAAATGTACTAAGATTAGTATGTCACATTTATCTTTACCTTATTATTTTCAAAAATTTTCCTGAGCATTACATCCATCAATATTTATTATTTTATTAAGTTTTGAGCTCTTTTACTCAAGATATTATCTTTAGCATAACAGAAAGTAAAAATCCATACATTACAGTGGAATTTGCAAAACATTACACACAAACACACACAAATATATATATCATTTACATTATCCAATACATGTGCTGGGATATGTGAAGTATTCATTCATAAGGGTAAGGAGGTAACAAGCCTGCCACTCAAACCTTTTCCAAAAAGAATCCTACCAGTGGATAAATTCTTCACATATCCTAATTCATATGTGTACCCGTTTTCTGTTATATACAGCCAAAAGAATAGTGGTCCTAATTCTACCCCAAAAAGAATATAGTGAGAATTAGGACAAAA
The DNA here is from genome assembly GCA_031216115.1 of Senna siamea. Classification (NCBI taxonomy): domain Eukaryota; kingdom Viridiplantae; phylum Streptophyta; class Magnoliopsida; order Fabales; family Fabaceae; genus Senna; species Senna siamea. The sequence goes on along the minus strand of CM062361.1, from coordinate 28,657,962 downwards.
AGGGCTACAATTACATAATTATATCTACTCCTTAAGTCTGCTAGTCTATTACAAGGATCTCAAATATTGCCACTATGTAAATATCCTTCAAAATCGTAAAGGCTCCTAAGAAGAGAACCTCTACCATCGCTACTTCTATTTCCATCACCACATTGTATCGAGGCAACTGATACATACCAGTACAATAATAAGAAATAATTTCCTAGTAGCTAAACAAACCATTCATTTTCAAAATAATTGGCATGTACCACTGTACAAATACAGAAAACATTTCTAGATTCCATTCCTTTCAAAATACAATCCATTCAATGTTATTGGCATGCTCTATATGAAATATATGCATGTGTATTTATGAATATGAATCTACTAATAATTCATGTCATGAACATAATTATATAGCTTTACATTATCATGTTCATTTATCAATAAAATACATCATCAAGCATTCATACACAATATATCATCAGATACATCATCACTTCATTTATACCTTTATACTTACAGTAGCACTTTAGTGCCATCAATTCCAACAGTAGGGTGAATTTTTATTAGTACTGTCAAGTCCACCACTAGGGTATCATACAGTGCCATCATATACACCTCAAGGGAGATTTTATTGCCCATTTAGGTGGCATTCATTGCCCATTTTTCTTTGCCTCTAGAGGGAGATTTTATTAGTGTCGTCATCTTACCTCTAGGACAACATTCAATGCCATTATATTCACGTCAAGGGGGATTTTATTAGTGCCATCATCCATCCTTTCTTAGTGACCAATAAGAGAGATTTTATTAGTGTCATCATCTCACCATTAGAGTTTCATTCAATGTCATCATATATACCTCAAGGGGTATTTTATTAGTGCCATCATCTACCCTATCTTGGTGTCCACTAGGGGAGATTTTATTAGTGTCGTCATCTCACCACTAGGGTATCATATAATGCTATCATATACACCTCAAGAGGGATTTTTTTAGTGTCGTCATCCACCCTATCTTGGTGACCTTCAGGGGAAATATTATTAGTGTCGTCATTCACCCCTTCAGGTAGCATTCATTGCCTTTTCTTTTACCTCTAAGGGGAGATTTTATTAGTGTCATTATCTCACCCCTAGGATAGCATTCAGCGCCATTATATTAGCCTCAAGGGGGATTTTATTATTCTGTCATCCACCTTTTCTTGGTAACTTCAATACCTTTCATTCCTTATTTGCATGTAATATCAAATTAGACATTCATAATCATATGAATTTAAACATAAAAATATCAATGGCAACAATACATGTAATTGTCATTTACATTTCATCATATACAACCTTCCTCTCCATTTCTCTTGATATTGGCCATTTTAAAACACATTTTAGTCTCTTTCCAATTAACACATGAATTCGGCCATAAAGGCAAAAATAGAGAGATGCTTTCGGCCAAGGTGAGAAAATAGTGGAAGCTAGGGATTTTTATGCTATTTATTCCCTTTCTTCCATCCTTTCTACCATTTAAGCATAATGGGAAAATTTCCTTCCATTACTCATGGCACCTTTTTCATACTCAATGTACGTGTCTACATGTATAGCCTTCATTTCCTCCATTTTCATGGCTCATTTTCCATGCCATACATATATTTACACATACATATTCACTTTCATGTTAAAGACACATTTCAAGATTGAATTACATAGGTATGAAAGGAAAATTTACCATTGTAACATCATGAACCTTACTTTCTCTCTCCTTCTCACTCATGACGATTTCATATACACATATACATGAATATTTTCATGAAAATCTTAGCTATAACATCACATCGAGCTCTCGAGCACAAGGAGTAAAAGGGAGAAAATCAAAGGGTTTCAATCCTTTGCTTCCTTAGCTTCCATTTTCAAAACTTAAAAGTTTAAAATCACATTTTACATTTCATTTCCATGCAATTTCAAGCAATCTTTAACCATTTAAAAATTAGGATTTTCATGAAAATGAGTACCATTCTTGAAAAATTCTATTTTCTTAATGTTTCATTTATACAAACATTCCAATATTCATAAACACAACCATATCTTCATACAATCAAAACCCAATAGAGAGACTAGTCATAAGGAATGTAGAGAGAGAAAACCTTAACTTTCATGAAACTTTAAAACACTTAAAACAATCCAAAAAACATGAAATCAAGGATTTAGGAATGTTTAGCTACCTTAAATTTGCAAGAAATGTGGAATTTCCTAGGTATTTTTCCTTAATTTCCCCTTCCTATTTGCCTTCTTCTCCTTTCATCCAAGATGCCCTCTTCCTCTCTTCTTCGACTTCTACTTCTCCTTTCATGAAGAAGAAGGTTAAATTAGGGTTTAGGTAAAATTACCAAAATGCCCTTGGTGTAAAATAACTATTTTACCCTTCTTATTTCTCATTTTAAAAAATGGCATCCTTTCTCCTTCAAATTGTAATTTCATAGAACTCTTATGGAACATGACCATTTTACCCTTCCACTCTTCAAAATTACCATTTTGTCCTTTCACTTTTTTAAAAATTACTAATTTTTCCTTATGAAAAATGACCATATTACCCTTTATGTCCAAATGACCATTTTACCTTCACTTTTCCTCTTTTTTCAAAAATGGTATGCAAAACTCCTCAAATAAAATTTTATAAAGTCTCTTTTATGAAACTTCTATTTTATCCCTTTCTAGGTAAAATTACCATTTTGTCCTTAAGGCAGAATTATCATTTCGCCTTTAATGTCAACATAATTACTTTTATCCTTGTTCCTTTTCTTTTCTAAAATAAAAGGGTAAAAGACTTCAAACAAAATTTCACGAAGTACTTAAGTGGAAATTTGATTTTTCTCCTTTATGGAAAAATTACTATTTTTTCCTCTTTAGTAAAATTTATAATTTTACCCTTATGGTAAGGTTAGTTCTACTTTCATGAAAATGTTCATTCTACCCTTATGGTAAATCATTCTTAACACTACATAAACAATAACATCTACGTAATTAATCATTATTAATAATGCTAATAATATATCAAAAATATTGGAGGTGGATGTTACATCACTAAGTCTAGATTTCACCTCTTCTAAGTTTAGAAAAAGCATGAGATTAGTTTCTTATACCAAATCATCATTTAACCTACATCAAAACTCATTTTTATGCTCAATAAAATCTATCATAATGGATTCAAACTCAAGTCAACCAAGGTGAATAGTATAACCCATTTCACAAAATCTAAAGCAAGCATATATAAGTACATCTAATTAGTATAAAACACCCAATAGAAGTTAAAAAACACAAAGAATGTAGGTTTAAATCCCTTTCTCCTTGCTTCCTCTTGTCTTCAGTCAACTTAACTCTCCTTCCCCCTCACTAAAGACTTTGTGTTTTATCTACTACTCTCGTTGCTCTGCCTCTCCCCCTTCCCGTGTGCATATACTTCTATGTTTAATGAAATCCCCTCCTTTTGCATGTTACCAAGTCCCTTACATTTGGGTGCCCTACATATACTCTAGGTACCATTCTCATCTTTTATTATTCTTATTTAATTGGCTCATGTGTAATCTAAGTGCAGGCCATTTCCTTGTATCCTAATGTTAACCATTCGGCCACGCCAAGGAAGGGAAGGAAGGAGGTTCACACAAGGCTTCTCCCTCATGCAAGGTTGTACAGCTTAGGCAAGGTTCACGTAAGTCCCACGTTCTAATTTTATATATACAATTCCTTCACGCAATGGCACCAAAGGATAGAGGAAATGAATCTATGTAAACCTCCTCACGCAAACTTCATTTTCCAAGCAAGTTGTACGGCTCATGCACGGCTCACATCCTAGCATTAGATATATATATAAATCCATCATTTGGTTGCATTGGAAACGACATAAGAGAAGAAAGATAGCTTCACACGTCTCTTCCATTTTGTCGCTTCATTCGATGGGTGTATATATATATTTAAATGCTTTATTCTTCTTTCCCTCCTTAATTTTCCTAGTCGTGTGGGTGTCTTTTATGTTAATAAATTCTGCATTCTTGCTTAACTACTTTTTCTTTTCTTAATTATCATGGCTGCACGTCTTTTCCTTTTTCTCATGAGGTATACCCTAGGCTTATATAGGTTTGCTTACAATTCATTCCTAATAGCCTTCACGGTTGGCTCGGATAAGAGGCCAAATTCCCTTTTGCTTCCTTTATGTCACAATTCTCACTTGCTTATATTATAGTCCACCGAATTCATGTTTATTTATATATTGGATGTTAAATCTTTTCCTTCCCTTCACCTGTAACACCCCATATTCTACCAATTATATTTAAATTAATGTTTCCTTAATTAATTAGATGTGTAGCCATAAAATGTGATGCAATTGACTTAGTGATGTAATGAATTATAAATGTAACAAGGGAAATATGTGAAAATTTGGGTGCATGATTTAATTTCTTATTTCCTTCCTTTTACCTAACCAAATTACAAAAGGTGAAGAGTATAGCCAACTTAAAATACATGCACGTACAATTGATGGAGGGAAGGAAAAAGGTTATCATCCAATATATATATACCTATGCATTTGGTGGAGTGAAATGGAAGCAATAGAGAGTGGCGTGTGGCATTAAACTTCCTTCCCTTCCCTTTTCTCAAGTGGCCAAATGGCTTTGCCAATTAATAAGTAAAATAAGACAAGGAAAAATAGCCAAATGTGTGCGTGTATTGTGAAGTAAGAGTGCAGAATTTGTGTGAATAGACACACATCTAGGTAGGCATAAAGCAAGGATACTTAGGAAAGGAAAGAAGAAATGTAGCATTGAAATAAAAATATATTGAAGTGGCTAAAGATACAGAATTTATTTAAACTAACATGCACATATGTAGGTGTACAGTGGAGACCAATTTGGAAACTAGATATAGGGAATTAATATACAAAACAATATGCCTTGCATAGGGGAAGCTATCACATGAGATGGTGGCTTACATGAACCCTTTCTATCCTTCTCTTGGCGTCACCAAGGAGAGGAATTAGACATGCATGCATAATCTTGCGTGAAGGGAATGACTTATGGGCAAGGGGGGAATTAATTATATGTATAAGCATGTAACAAGTTAAGGAGGAGAGTGTAGAATTTACCTAAAGTAAAATATACATGGTGTGTACAGCGAAGCAAGGGGGCAGTACGGTTGGTGGGGAAGATGGAAGAAAGAGGGAGGAATCGTGTGAAACAAGTTTTCTTCCCTCCCTTGTGTTATCTTCAATATGCACGAGAATAAGAGCTAACATATGCCTTGCATGACCGTATGCTTGCATGAGGATTTTGCACGGATTTCTTTTCCTTCCTTTCCTTTTTTTGGCGCCATCAAGTGATAAGTTACTTAGGAAATAAGTTGTAATTCCAAGCTTGTAGTTGCCAACCGTATACCTTGCATAAGGGAGGAGATTTCGTTGCTTTCCCTTTCCTCTCTTCCTAGGTGTGATTAAGTAGAAATACAAAGAGTGCAAGCAAGGTGAATTGCACTTAAAAGTACACTTGCAGCCATAACTAAGTAGGAGAAAGAGGCAGAGAGCAGCATGACTATTGGATAAAACACAAATTGCAAGAAAATAGGGGGCTGCACTTAATTGCACATGAGACCATGAACTAACGAGAAGGATAAGGAATGCAGCGTCACATTCTTGGCTAAATAAAAGAAAAAAAATATGTTTAAGTGAGAGAGGGAAGTAAAGATACACACACACGGACATCCAAGAAAAATAGATAGTGCAATGAGGGAATGGGGCTGCACTAGAGGAACACATAAGGCCATAAAGAAAAAGATTAAATAATAATAAAGAACAAAATAACAGGTGCATTGGCAAGAGAAAGAGATAGCACTCAATACTTTGGGGAAAAACCACACACACACAAAAGTGCATAAAAAAAAAGAGAGATAGAGTGGCGTTAGTGTTAAAGGAAATGCAAAAGCTTTGGTAAGGGAAGAGCATTTGGAAGGGGAGAGCATTTTGAGAGGGAAAGTTGGCCAAGAAAGAAAGAGAAGAATGAACTAAGGAGCAAGAGAAATTCAAAGGAAAGCTAAAACAAGTCCACTTGTGCTCATCCTTGAGGTTGGTTAGCAATTCATTTGAATTTTTGTCCCATGTTTTAGAATATATGCATCATGATTTTCCAAACTTTCATGGAACATTAGTTGCTTGTCTACATTCTTGAAAGTGTAAATGTCTCTTGGCTAAGCTTGCATGGTAAATAGATGTGGTTGTGGATGTTCTAAAATTGATATTATTTGTTTTATGAAAGGATCATTTTTAAAAATAAATTGTAGCCTATATGTAACGACCCCCTAATACGACATACACGGTGCTTATCTGATTAGCGGAAGCATATGGGTTGATTTACATAGTTATTCTCGAGGTGGGAATGTCAGGGGATCGCTACTGGTTGAGCGTAACCCAAATAGACTTCCCGTCATCCATTCGGATTCCGTTCAACCCTAATGCACATGTAGCTAACTAATTATACATACATACATCATAAATTACTCTGGAATGAAATCCAAAACTCATATACACGTCACGTCATACATTCATACACATTCCAACTCAAATCCACAAGTTTACAGTGGTAAATCCTACCAAAAATCTGGCAGAGTTTCCTCTGTATTTTGAACATACCCAAAATACCATAATCACCTATTTACATTTACAAAGCCAGTCCAACAACAACAGTAAACATAAATGACAGAAATTCATATACAGCAACGTCAATCCCATCAGTACAGTCAACATACAACTCCTGATTTATACGTGTACAATCAATCCAACCATTACAGAAAACATAAAAGACAGAACCCAATAAACAACAACGTCATCAAAGTATATATACAAACGATTCAAGCCTAAGCTAAGTCATTCTCTTGTTTATCACCACGGCATCATCAGCTATCATCTGGGTTCCTCTCCCTGTCCCTGTTCATCTGAGTAAACAACCTAATGAGATATAAAATCCCAGTAGAATAATTTACAGTTCAAATATCATTCGAAAACTGGTTGAATACCCAGCGGTGCGAACACCAAAATCATCTTCCCAAAATCAGTTCGAAAATAGTGAAATACCTTATCTTTAAAAATCATTTAATTACATGGAAATCGCAGCAATTAATCGAAATCATAAAATCCATTTCTTTTTAAAATCAATCATCAAAATCAAGTAAAATCCCATGCCCGGTGTATCTAAGTCCACGTTGGTCACAAATCCGGTGTAACCAAGTCTAAATCATCATCTAATTGCACGTCGTCTAGAGAGAATACCTATCTTATCGTTGGGTGTGATCCGTAACACCAATCACCTGAATCAAGCCTATATTGTGAGCGTGATCCGTAACACCAATCACTCACTCAAGGACCGGGTGAGAATCAACATCTAGGGCGTCCCCTAGCATGTGCACATACGCCAATTCTCATCCTCACACAGTCTATTAGAACTCACATGCACTCGGTCGGCTATTACTCAGGGTTCTAGGGTATTACGCCTAAATCATAACGTTTCCCCATGTAGGCTATCCCCCCTTATACTCCTTAAACCTTTCTTAGGGTCGTCCTGGTTTAACGCGTAATCTCTAACTCAGTACAGGCTAAATATGATAAAAATAATCTCGTTTAAAAGCTCCCTATACTAGGGATACTTAATGGTTGTCCCATATCGGCTATCAAGTACCCAACCCTAAGTAAATCCGTCCTAAGGGCATCTAAACTCGATAAACAACACGTCTAACATGCAATTAGGGTTTTCAGCACACAAGCATGTAATTTATTCCATCGAAAGCAGCACGTAAATTCATGCAAATCATCTAAATCATTTAGGTATCCACTAAGTCAAATCTAGGGTTCGGGAAGCGTAAATTATCCTACCTGGTCTCCTGTCACTCCAATTCGCTTCATAACTTCATGAAATCTCGATTTCTGAGCCCAATTAATTTCTTAGACATTAAATTAAATATTCAGACTCGTCACGTCATCCATTTTTTGATCCTAAGTCTGGTTACCCTAATACCTAGGTTAATTTATTGCCTAATTAAGTTTGACAGCTATTTTAGTCAGATACCATTAGTTTTTTGGGAAATCAGACCTTACCAATGGGATCAGATGATGGAATTCTGTGTCGGGGTGGTCTCGGTTTCTCCTTATACACGTCCAGAAGCTCCGGCACGGCGGCGTACGATGGCGCATGGCGGAGGGGTGCGGTTTGCCTCAAAAATTACACCACTGTGAAGCCCGCAAGTCCAGGAGTCTGAATCTGGTGGTGGCGCGGCGGTTCACGACCGTTTGGACGGCATTTTTCGGCCACGAAAGTCGACGCACAGCGGACGGAGATTGCCTCGATCCGGGCTCGTCCGGTCTCCGTTTGATGTCAGCGAGCTATTGGAGGAAGGTGGAAGCTCAGGCTACATGGTGGTAGGGGCGGTGATGGCCAACGGTGACGGACGGCGGCGATCTGATCTGGCGAAGTTTTTGCGCGGTGGAGGAGAAAAGTGGCTTTTTCTGGCGGTGCTGGCGGCCGTTGGTGGTCGTGGGTGGTTGATGGAGGTTATGGGTGGTGAGGGCTGTCGATTGGTATGCTGGGTGGCAGCCCATGGTTGCTGTAGCGGCGGTTCACGGTGAAGGAAGGAGGAGAGAGAGGAGAGAGAGAGTTTGGTGAGGAGAGAGAGAGATTTGAGAGAATATAGGGAATCCGTGAAATTTAAAGCCTCCGGGCGTGATTCTAACTTTTCCCGGACCACCCGGGGATACTTTAGGGTGTCAAAATCCTTCCAGACGTTGACACGTGTTTCCATGCAAAGGTTTTGGCCTCCGTCAGTGGAATTGACACACGAAACGTCTTCTATCAGTTTCTGATCGCCTGATTGCATTTCTTTCCATTTGATCGTGTTTCTGACTTCGAACGACCTTTTGTGTCAAGTCATTATCCTTGAAAGTCATGCCAGGCTTCGTTTGATTGGAATTAGGGTTAAAAATTTGATTTTATCCTTTAAAACTCTTTCAAAATGTTTTCGGTTGTTACACTATATAGTGAAATCCCTAAGGCATGATAAGGCTAGAAATTTTACATTATGTATGGCAAATGAAGGTTACAAGTTATAGGTATCAAAATAAAAGTGGCTTTTGTAAGATAGTAAATTGCTTGCTGAAATTTGTGGTAAGAAAGATAGAAATTCAATTAGATAAAGAAAGGAGAAGAAAAAGAAAAAGATTATGACAAATTAGCATATAGAAGGTTTGACCTTGGCTAATGAAGGTTCTCATGACCAATGGGATGTAAGAATATTTAAATATCTGTAATTGAAATTTTAGTATGTAGCTTAAACCCAAAAATTAAGTAGAATAACATGGCATGAAAATCCTAAATTGGATTATTTCTCCATGGTGGCCGAAAACATATTGTATTTCATACCTTGGTGGCCGAATCTAATAAGGAATGCATTAGAATGTATTTTATAAGGACTAAATGCAAGATAGATTAAAATGCTAAAATAAAAGAAAATGTAATTGCCATATGTATGTACAAAGTGCCCAAGTGTGCATAATTATTTTATAAAGGTGGCCAAGTGTCCACATAGTGCCCAAGTGTGCACAATTATTTTATAAATGTGGCCAAGTGTCCACATAGTGCCCAAGTGTCCACATAGTACCTAAGTGTGCACAATTATTTTATAAAGGTGGCCAAGTGTCCACATAGTGCTTAAGTGTGGAAAATAAATTTTATAAAGGTGGCCAAGTGTCCACAAGGTGCCCAAGTGTGCACAATAAATTTTATAAAGGTGGATAAGTGTCCACAAGGTGCCCAAGTGTGCACAATGAATTTTATAAAGGTGCCCAAGTGTCCACATAGTAACCAAGTGTGCACAATTAATTTATAAAGGTGACTAAGTGTCCACAAGGTTCCCAAGTGTGCATAATCAATTTATAAAGGTAAGTTTTAAGAATGAAATTCATAAATGATTTTTATTATTTTTATGTCTTAACATGCATCCCATAAAAGAAATGTTTTTCTTAAAAGGGAATATCTACTTTTACCATGGTGACATTTCCAATAATCATGCAATGCTTACCAATTTGCATTTATGAATGTGGCTATGTTTTCAAATGCTGAGAATGTAGATGTAAATGTTTTTGGTGCTTGCACCCTGGTACATATTAGTAGATTTTAAAATAATGAATTGTTAAACTACTAGGAAACTTGTGTTTCTCATTTTTATGCTAATAAGTATCAGACGCAGACCTTTAGCAGTGCCAGGGAGGATAGGAGCTCCTTTTGTGAAAGCATTTTTGTAATTCCTTATTTCAGGTCCTGATTGTAGATATATTTTTGAATTAGAATTAAAACTATTATTTTGGCTATGTATATGAAAGGGAAACGGGAAACTGTCGAGGAAAGGATATATGAAGGACCGATCCATCCCTGTTATTGTAAAGGAAGTTTGAGTGATAGGCTTGTTGTCTCCTGACTCCCTAGGGACAAGTACTTCATATATCCTAGTACATGATTACAAAGGATGTAACAGACATTTATTGGACATTTATTATTTGTATTATATGAAAGTTTTAAATTCTGCTGTGATGTATGGTATTTTATTTTCGCTGTGCATATGAGATTTAATATGAGCAAAAGAACCCAAACCTGATCCACTTTAATAAAACTTAATGGTATAAATGCTCATATGTTGTAAATAAAAGGATAAGAATAATGTACCGAACTTATTTGCTTACATCGGAGGAATTGTAATACTAGATAAGGGCGTTACATCACCAATTGCATGTGCATGCATTTTTAAATTGGCTATACTCGTTTCTCCTTTATTACTTAGGTTAGTTAAAAGGAAATTCATGCAAGCATGTTAAATTTATCAAGCATCTCAAGCACCTCATAATTTATTTTTAGGTAGTGTTTTCCTCCCTACTTACATTATAATTCGGTCTTTCTAAGGGAGGAGGTGTTATCTTTTAGCATTTTTATTCCAACTATTAAATTACTCAAGCAATTTAATCATATTTTATGATAACTCATCCAACTAATTAAGAAAACATTAATTTGAAACCAATCAAGAGATTATAGGATGTTACAAACTGCATGTAAATTAATGCAACATAAACAAGCATTTAAATTTACAATTTACAAACATCTCTTAACCATCTTAGGAGCGGATTATTAGATATACTCATGATTCACATCATCAAACTATAGTAATATGGAAATTTAGTATAATAGAAAATGGAAATAGCTTCTATAACACCCTGATCTTATAACCTTTTCCATTAAATGCTTATTTTATAAACCATCTTCCTATAAGATTGGTGTGTTATCCTTACTTTTACCTAAGTGTGATTCCAATTACTATTTAATAACTGAATAGGTTTGGGTTCCTTTACTCAAGTATTCTTACTTTATACATTGCACAACAGAAGACTATATAGCAAAAGTTAATACTAACACAACGGAAGATAAAATATCATTAATATATATATATTCCTCATACATGAAGTTTTGGTCAATACATAGGGTAAGGAAGCAACAACTCAACCACTTAAACCCTTATGAATAATGTTCCAACTAGTGGATACAATTTTCCACTCACTGTTAGAACCAATATCCCTTGCAAAATCGTGGATGAGCTTAGAAAGGGTATTTCAACAATTGTTACTTCTATCTAAGTAGTAGTTTATATCTATCATTTGTTACATACCATGACAATAATGAGAAATAAATTCCCTATAGCCAAAAAATTCATTCTTTTTGAAAACCTTTGGCATGTACCACTGTAATAATATGAAAAACATTATACATTCTTTTCTTTAAAAATGCAATGTTTTCTATTGGAATACCATGCATGATTCATATATATAAGTATGGCATGTATTTATGAATGCATAAACATAATTCATTGTAAAGATAGTTCACCATTCATAACATATCATAAATCATTACATAGGTATCATGAACATATGCATGGTTCATTCATCATCATAAGATCATAAAGATCATAAAGATCATAAAATCAGGGAAAAACATTCATAACATTTTGGTTAATGCCAGTTTCCTTATAAAAGAAACATAAGAGTATTGGGAGTGTCACCCAGTGAACTACTCCACGTACCACTATGTATATGAGTGAGTTTCCTCAAGCAAGAGCACCTTTGGTCATTGCTTAAGTGTATGTGAGCACCTTCGGTCACAAGTACTATCTGAGGTGTCCCTTAGTGGATCCAAGTACTTCATTTATCCTTAAGCATAAGCACCTTCGGTCATTGCTTAAGTGTATGTGAGCACCTTCAGTCACAAGTACTATCTGAGGCATTTCTCAATAGATCCAAGTACATCCTCTCAAACTCACGGGATCACTATCACCATTGTACAAATCATAACCTCTCTGCTTTTGGGCGAATCATAATGCTTTGTAATCACCACCTCTTACTAGTGGATCACCTTCCCAATATGTATGTGAGTACCTTCAATCACAAGTACCCCTTACCCCTTACAGGAATTTTTGCTTACTAACCCTTTTCAGGCAGCATTGTAGGAAGATAAGGATGGGTTGTACAACAAGCAAGTGTTGGAGCAACTAGCCTCTTTGTTAGCTAATGACTCTAGTAGCCCCACTGACCCATCTATTTTTGTTAATAGGTCAAAAGTACAAGAGGTAAAACCTTTAACTAAGGACCTCCTAGTCCTAAAATCAAAGGAACCCCCTAAGAAATTTAGCTGCACATATGTGGATGAAGAGAAGAAGCAGTCTATAACTCTGGATAAGAGGGAGTTAACCTTACCCTCTCGCTAGAAACACCCCAAGGCCTTTCCATTCATAAGCCCTCCTCCTCCCCCAGATTCGCCTGATCAGGGCCATAATTAAACATCCCCTTTTCATCTTTCTCTTTTACTTTATTTTCATTAATAAACTTTAAGGCTTTTTTCTTGTTTGTCTCTTTCTACCCTATCTGTTTTCTTTTGAGGTATCCCCTTTACATACACTAAGGGTTGTGTGACCCTCAAGTGTGGGGTGGGTATCTCTTGTTGGATTTTATGTTTATTTTTCCAGTTGGGATCCCTATTTTGCTATACTAAGGACAATGTTTGTCTTGAGTGTGGAGTGACTCCCTTTAGTTTATGCCAGTTTAATTTTGTTTCAATTTTGTTCTAATCAAATAAAATTTATTTGTTTCAGTTTAATTTTCATTGTAAGATTAAATTTTGTTCTAATCAAATAAAACTTTCCAAATTTTTTTGTTATTTTCCTTTAATATTATGCTTAACTTCAATTTCTTTCTCAAATAAATTGCTTTACACTGATTCATAACATAGATAGGACTAGGAATACACACAAGTCCCTAAAAGTAAAACTTTTGTTTTAATTCATGATAAACAATAATTGTATCTCATAACTCATGTAGAAAAATAGCTCAATGACACTTAGAAACTCCAAAATCTTTAATCATGTTCTACATTACATAAACTCTTAACTGATGATATTGACAAGAAGAATTGCATGCATTACTTGACTGGCAATTCAATTGAGAATTTTAGGAACCTGATGAAACCTTACGCTACAAATGAAAGGATTTGAGCCTAAATGAGCATTCATTACAAACATGCTCTAAATCTTCTTTTTTGAGTGTGCATCTCATTTTACTATGTCTCTAGATCTTGCTTTGCAATACTTGTCAAAGTTACATGAATTTTAGAATATTAAAAATTGTAACATCTCCTCCTAATATGATTAAGAGATGTTTGTTAATTGTTAATTTAAGTTTAATGTCTTTGTATGTTGCATTAATGGCATATAGTTGCATTAATGGCATATAGTTGCATTAGCATAGGGACCTAAGTGAAAAGAATAAAATTTGAGTTAAGAGTGTGGCCAAGGACCCAAGTGAAAAGGGAAAATGTATAAAGACTAAAACTACAAAGTGGCCAGGGATTAGAATGTAATTTACTAAATTTCTCTTAAACCCTAGCTGAACCCTAAACCTCTCACTCACTTTAAACCTTTATATTTTTAGCGAGAGAAGTAGAGGGATGGGTAGAGAGAGAAAAGGGTGAGCTAGGGCAACAAAGGAGGAATTTTGCTAAAGGAATAGCAAATTCAAGGCTGGAAATTAGTTCTACAGCAAGGGGAGAGCCTTCCTAACACATCAAACACACACATTCATAAGGAATCTGTAACATCTGCTCCTAACACTTGTATTTTATGATGACGTTGTTATTATTATTGTTAGTATTATTTGTGAGATGTTAAGGATGATTTATTAAGGAGTTAGAATGAATGGACATTTTTATCATTATAAAATCTCTTTTGTGATAAAAGAATGGAATTTGGAAATTTGGTAAGGAGGGGTTAAATAGTAATTTTACCATGAAGGAAAAATTTATTTAATTCTCCTATTTTATGAAATCACATTAAAGGACTTCTATTATTTTATTTAAGAGAGAAGAAGAATCTGGTTACATAAGTGATTATGTGCAATGGATGCTGAGAAGGGCAAAACCATAATTTTATCCTAAGGGTATATTAGTAATTTTACACAATGTAGAAAATCTAATTTTTATCCTAAAATATTTCAAGAAAGTAGAAATTAGAAATCCTTACCCATTTATGCTTAAAAGAATAAAGAAAAAGGGTGGAAATGATAACCTTGGCATAAAGGGCAAAATTTAATTTTGTTAAAAGAAGGGTAAATTAGTAAATTCACAAAAATAAGTTTTGTGAAATCTTATTTAAGTGATTTTTACACCATGAAGCTAAAAAGGGTGAAAAATGGAGCTAAAATGGCCATTTGGACTTAAATGGCAAAATGGCAATTTCTTAGGGGCATATGTGTAAATTTTGAAAATTTGAGGGACCATTCTGCAACTTTGAAACTCTTAAAGGGCAGAAATGTTCCAGCCTATGGAAGTTGCACAAAATTACATTTCCAAGGAGAGTGAATGCCATTGATGAAAATGAGAAGAAAAAGGGATAAAATGGACATTTTAACACCAATGGCATTTTTGTAAATAACCTAAACCCTAAATTTCAGCCTTCTTCTTCCTTAAGGTGCTAGAAATGTCGAAGAAGGGAGGAGAAGACAAGGCTGGACGAGTTTCTTCCTAGGCTTGGAGAAGAAGATTTTCACAACAAAACAACTTGAAGATTTCACTTGTTTTACACTTTCAAGGTAGCTAAACATGCTTATGCCATTCTTTTCTTGTTTTATGGTGTTTTCAATCTTGCAAGAATGATGGCTTTTTCTCTCTCTACATTCTTATGATTGATTTGCATGAAAGGGTTTGTAATATGTTGAAATCTACTTGTGTATATGGATATACACATGTGGAAATGCTTGAAAACTTAAGAGATAGTAATTTTTAATGGATGGAACCTTTGTCTTGAAAAACCCTAACCTATACCAAGGCTGAAATGGTATTTTATAGAGTGAGAAAATGATGTTCTTGCATGGTTTATTCTTGAATATGATGGTGTTATAAGTAAGATGGTGAAATAACTCCATCCCATTGTATTTTTCACTTTGGCCGAATCATTGCTTGAGTAAGGGTGCTGAAATTTGGTTAAAAATGTTGTTAGAAAAAGTGTGATAAAGTATTAGAAATTGTAAGAGAGAGAAAATCTAGGTAAATTAATGTTTAAGCATTTTTCCCATTTTCTAATTTCACCATTAACCATGAATGTGTGACTTACTCATCTTGGCCGAATGGATGTATGTAATTGGTGCTGAAATTTTGTTTGAAAATGGCTAGAAAACCTTGACAAGTTTGTCATAAGAAAAGAAGAGAGAGAAAATTATGGTACTTTTATGTTTTAGTAAAAGAACCATTTTAAATTTGTTACCATTTCACTTTGAAATTGTGTATAAACATGTAAAGTTGTAACAAAATATGCATTGACAAATTTAGCATGAAAAATGGGCTAGAAAATTGTATGAAAAAGAGGTTTATTGTACACTTACAAGGAAATGAGGTGTGAGAAAGCATTGCCTATAATTCTAGGAATGGTTACCATAATTCTTAGATGCAAAAATTAATGTTAGAAATGTACCGAATGGGTTAGAAATGCCAATCCCTTATGCTTATCTTGTCTTGGCCGAACACTATGTAGAGTTTCCCTTCATTGGCTAAATGTTTTTGTTAATTGAAGATAGCCTAAAGTGCCATCTAAGATGGCCTAGACTAAGTGAAAAGAGGGAAAATAATGTAATGGTCAAGAATGATGGGTGAATAACAAGCATTTTGCCATTAATAGTAGGATGTCTGAATTCATGTGAAAGTGATTAAATAGCATAAAAATGCTTAATGTAATTATGAATGCCAAAGTTAAAGATCAAAGGAGGAATGATCTAGTGAATACCTCCTGAGACCAAAATTATGAGGAGGAATGATCTAATGTATACCTCCCTAATAAGCTACCTTGTGGGGAATGATCTAAAGTATACTCTCAAGGGATAAAATGTAGGAGGAATGATCTGGTGTAAACCTCCAGAGAACGCAAGGATGTGGAAGGGAATGATCTGGTGTATACCTTTCCAAAATAAAGTATTTATATGTTGCTATAAATTTGTATTGCATATATGTGGGCTATGTGAGATGAATGTGGAAAGTCTGTGATCTATTCCATGAATGACATAACTTATTGCATATCTCATGTTTATAGATGCATACACACATGTTTCACATATATCATACCTAGGGATCTACATGAAAAGAATTTTGAAATTTAATTGATGTATAGTGGTTTTCTGTATTATTACAGTGGTACATATCAGTTGTTTTAAATAAATTGGTTTGTTTAGCTACTGGGAATATTTTTCTCATCATCATAATGATATGTACCAAATGCCTAGATACTGCTTAATAATGGAGATTGAGCTGGCCACTGTGAAAGTTCCCTTTTTAGGGACCTTCACTATCATGAAGGATATCTATGTTATATCTATCTTTGAATTTCCTCTTGAGTAAACTAAACACTCTAGCATATAGTCATAGCCCTTTCTTTTTGGTCCTGATTCTCTATATTCTTTTCGGGGTTAGAATTGGGACTATTATTTTTTGGCTGTACATAGAAGGAAAAGGGCATATGTATAAGGATATGTGAAGAACCTATTCATCCCTGATATTTTGAAAAAGGAGTTTGAGTGATAGGCTTGTTGTCTCCTTACTCCTTATGGATAGGTACTTCCTACATCCTGGTATATGTATACAGAAAGATGTACCAGAAAGTCACTGTATGTGTATATAATATAAAATTTTTTTTTCTGCTATGATGCATGAAAATTTTATATTCCACTGTGCCTAAGGATATTTACCTGAGCATAAGAACCCGAACCTACTTGCACAATAAATTGATGATGAATTAAATGCTCGAGATTAATTAATGTAATTAAAGACTAAAAATAATGTAACCACTTCACTAAATTAGTATTATGATGTTGTTAAGATAAGATAAGGGGTGTTATAAAATCAAGGTAGTAATTCATCCTAAACCCCAATTTTGAAATATGTAGAAAATTGACTGATAAATGTGATTTTAGATGTTTTAAGTTAAGTTTGGGGTTTTAAACCTACATTTGGTGTTTTTAATTGCTATTGGGTAATGTGTGCTGATTTACCTTGCTTATTTATGCTTGTGAATGATTGCGAAGTAGGGTGTTTGCCCTAAGTGAGAAAGATGTGTTTTGATCTTAGTTTGAACATGTTAAGCTATGTTGTAAGCATTTTATGAATGAGAAATGATGTTTGAATGTTGGAATTGAGTTCAATATTTAAGTAAATGATTTAAAAACATTTTTTGAGGCCAAACTTTGGTAAAACCATAATTTTTCAAGTAAACCGACCGCTAGCAGTCGACTGCTAGCTTTGGAAGCTGACTTTCGTGCTTATCCTCTGCCCAAAAACGTGAGACAGAACGCTAGCAACTGATTGCTATGCCTCTAGAAGTCAACTGTCGTGTTCTTCTTTTTTCAAAAAGTTTTCAGAAGGCTAATAGTCGACTGCCAGACCCCTGGAAGTCGACTGTCAAGGCTAGCAGCTGACTGCCAAGTCCTAACAACTAACTAGTACCTCTCGGCTAGAAGCGGAAATTTTAAACAGTAATTTAGCAGCCAACTGGCAAAAAGAGGAAAGTCAACTACCAGCTCTCTGATATGGATAATGAGCTCAATTAACCATTTTAAAAGGAAATTAGCCTAATTTTTCACTCAAACTAAGGATCTAGACTAGGGATGTAGTGAGAAACATGCATGAGATAAAGTCACGAATCACTTAGGTGATGAGACCCTTGTGATATCACCCCCTTGTGATAGTGAAATAAAAAGAGAGCCAAAAATATGAAAGAGGAAAGATAAAATTATTCTAAGTGTATGTATTAGGGTAGATAGACTCATGATCGAGTGATCGATTATCGGTATGGGATAGCCATTAGGCTTTCCACAGTTGTGCCATAAATTGGGATGGTTAAACCTTTAATTGAACTTAGATGATTTTGAAAACATCGTGATGGTTGCGAACTTCAAGTTAGTGTCATCTCCCGAAGGCCACATGAGAAACACATACTTAGAGTTAAGCATAACCATGGGCATGGGCTAATTCATCCTAGAGTATTTGTAGAGAATAGTGTGCTGGGAGTGTGATCCATCAAAAAGGGATGGTGATTCCATAATGCTATCATCTACCCAAAAGCAAAGAGGAAGTGATCTGGGTAGAGTTGACGGTGATCCCATGAGTTTATACCAACCCCGTTTAGGACGAAAGGGAGGAAATCCTGCTGGTTAGGGATGATCTATCAGAAAGGGACAAGGACCATTAAGGTACTTGGATCCACTGAGGGATGCCTCAGAATGTACAAAAGTTAAAGATTAAAGCTAGAATTAGCTAAATGGTGGCTGAATAGTCATAAACTCATTCATATAGACAGTGGTGCGTAGACTTGTTGCTGGGCAACTCTCTTGATTACTCTTACAATGTTCTATGTACTTGTCACATGTTATGAAAATGAAATGATGGCATGTTTACTATCCCACATATGTTTAATGTGAAAGTGATTATGAGAATGATGATGAATGGACATCCCTTATTTGAAAGATGACATAGTTAAAGGTACATGCATAAATCTGAGCACATGATTGAAAGTATGTTGGATGCATTATATCCCAATAGTATATGCTATGTATTATGTTTTATCATGAAAGAATGTATGAATTTTTTGTGTAAGTACGGTGGTACAAGCTAGTAATTTTTAAAGATAGGTTGCATTGCTACTGAGATTAATTTCTCACACAAGTTCTAGCATGTATCAGATGTGTAGGTTCCCTTATGCTGGAGAAGAAGGTAAAGTAGGAAGAAGTACCCACCATGGGGTACATGGAAATAGTTATTTTGAAATAGTATAGGCATATGTTATTATTGTGTTAGTCTTCATGATATTTTGAGGAAGGCTAGTAAAGATTTACTTTATATAGCGTTTATTGAATTAGTTGTATATGAATTAATTTGAATTCATGAATAGACATTTGAATGGGGTTTGATTGGCAAGATTGTTGCCTCTATCCCCAAATCAGTTAAGTTAAAGCTAATCAATGGGTATTTACGCATGTTTGTGTAATATGCATGTCTGTGTATAGCTATTTAGAATGAATTATGTATATATATGTGATCTAACATTCTGCTGCAAAATTTGTGAGAGCTTGAGAGTATAACCTAACCCAAATGACGCTTAACTAATTAATTAATCAATTTGGTAAACGTTTAAAATTTACTCAGGTAGAGGTCACAGTAACACACTAATATTATGATAATTACATATTATATCCTTTAACTAACTAAAGAGGAACCATAGGTAAGGGTGTGTTACGAGAGGTGTTACAGAAATGATTTAGGCAACTTAGGTTACACCACTGCTGGCCAAAAAGCCTACCCTATGTGTTTCCCTTAGTTGACCATTATTGACCCTTAGCATATTTTTTGTTACATACAAACACACCTTTACACCCTATATGCCACTTCTTACATTATCTTTCTCTACCACCCTATATGTTGGTACTTGTGTGGTTTGCTTTTCACCATTGGATTAAAATGAGTTCCTTAGTAGAAGATAGTCCCCTAAGTCATTTCCTTATTTTGAGGTACCCCTTCAATTCAAGACTAAATATTAGAAAGACTACAAGACTGCAAAAAAAAAAAATAATACATCAAAAGAGAAAATGAAAATAAAGAAAGAAAGAAGAAGAAGAAAGCAAAAAAAAAAAAATTATAAAATATCAAAGCAGTCTCTGTACTCTCTCAGGATAAGAATATTCTCTAAACCAAGAAGCTTAGTGAAAACTATGTTTACTACATTTAATCCTTGGAGTCTCCTTAAAAATCGCATAAGTTTCCAATATATTTGTACCCCTTTTCTCCCAAAACTTTATGTTACCTTTACCTTGAGCCCCATTACAACCCTGTCAAGACCCTTTGATCATGATATTCAATTTTTCGCAAGTAGCGGAGATGAGATTTATAAGCAAGAATATGGTTCCCAAATAATCAATGAATTGCTTGCTAAGGAAGTACATATAATCTATCTATCTCTATTATCTATCAAGGTTTTACAATATTAGAATTATGGTTAAGGTCTATTTAGAAAACATTAGGCAACATAGACTATGAATTATACATGAACTACGAGGAGTTTTTATTATTTCTTAGGAATTAAATAAAAGTTTGCTTGAGGATAAGAAAAAGCTTATGTGTAGGGTAGTTTGATATGCACATAATTATACAGTTTTAATTGACAATTTTTACCTGCATCAAGGGCATGTTTTATGTGTCTGATACAAAATTTCCCTATTTTCTATCTTATTTCAATGTTATCTAAGCTTTAACCAAGTACAAAGTAGTTTAAAGAAAAATGGACAAAAACCAAGTGTCTAAAGGCTCAAAGCACCTCAAAACGAACCTTTTAGCAAGGCTAAGCATGAAGTCTTCTAGAACACACCCTACCGCATGGCCATGCTGCCTTAGAAATTCTAGAACATGCCTCTCCACACTTCAAAGACACTTTATGCACCTCCCTACACGGCCATAACAACTATTTTCAACCAAAAGAAGGCTAGAAATGCAACATGGTTGTGCCCCCTCCCTAGGCTACAAGATGGTCGTGCCCTTTTCTAGGCTGCCACATGGCCGTGTCCTAGCCTAGAGACATGCCCCCTTACCTATAAATAGGAAGAGGCGCAAGAGCTTGAGGGGGTGTCCATTCGGAGGAGAACCGCGAGCATTAGGGTGGTTTGGAGCATGACAATCCCTTCCATTCCTTGGAGCTTGGCACTTTAATTCTCTTGTCTCTTTACAAAGGTACGAGCCATGGAGATTCATTCAAGACTTGAAGAAAGAGATTTGGAAGCATCAAGAGGCAACTAGGAGTATAATTAAGGAGTTCAAAGTCAAGACTACTCACCCAAAACTTGACAGATGAGGGTGTTTTTATTTCCATTTTATTCTTCTTCCCATTTTATTATAATTCTTGTTGTTTTATTCATGAACATGAGTGGTTGAATTGGTAGAACCAAATTGGGGTTCTTAAACTATATTGATATTTTGATTCCTAATGTGATTGAATTATAAATTAGATTTTGTGATCTTTGTCTACTTAAAGATTAATTTAGTTTTCATTATGAGACGTCATAGGTAAAACTATCTAGATTCCTTTTAAAAACTCTAATCGATGATGTTTGGAATTGAAAAACTAACTAGAGAGAACAGTCGATCTTCGCTTAAAACTAAAGGTTGACGATTGCTAGATTAGGAGAAATTCTTAATAGTGGTGAATTAAAATGTTACTACTGGTCTAAGCTTTACCATTAGGAAGAACTAGCCAATGGAAGGTTATAGGTTTTAGAAGTCCATCGAAACCAACCAGAAATCTAGATTTGTTATAGAATTCACCCACAGGTAGCATAATCAATTTCATAATTCATCATCCTTTGTTTATATATCATCTAGTTTAAGACCCTAATGGGTTTGCTTTATTTTAGAATTTGGTACTTCACTTTCTTAAAACATTTGTTTCACCTTCCCTCCGTACTTAGTTAGTAATAGTTAGAATTTAATCATCACTTTTATTAGGTTAAATAACAACAAGTAGTAACTCTGGGCTTTCCCGTTCCTTGGGATACAACCTGGTACTCACCATTGTGTTAGGCTACACTGAAAAGTGCACTGCCTTAAGGTATGGCTGCATATAGAGCATTAGCAACACATCACTCTCCCACTTCAAAATAGCATAATGGTTATCTACACCTTCTTCCATACAAGGCTTCATATGGAGCCATTCCTATATTGGAGTGGAAACTATTGTTATAAGAAAACTCCATTAAAGGTAAATTCTTATCCCAACATCCCTTTTGTTCTAAAGCATAAGCCCTAAGCATATCTTCTAGAGTTTGTATATTTCTTTCAATCTGCCCATCAATTTGTGGATAATAAGCAGTACCGAAGTTTAGCTTAGTGCCGAAGGCCTCTTGCAAAGTTCTCTAGAATCTAGAAGTAAACCTAGGGTCCCTATCTGATACAATACTAGTAGGTACTTCGTGAAGTCTCAATATTTCTTGCATGTATAGTTAGGCCAACTTATCCAATGAGAAATTTATTTCAATAGGTAGAAAATGTGTAGATTTAGTTAATCTATCTACAATTACCCAGATTGCATCATTTCTTGATTGAGTTCTAGGAAATCCTACCAAAATCCATGGTGAATTTATCTCATTTCCATTTAGGGATTTCGAAGGGTTGGAAAAATTCTACAATTTTTTTATGTTTGATCTTCACCTACTGGTACACTAAACATCTAGCAATATACTTAGCTATGTGCCTTTTCATACTGCCCACCAAAAATTTTCTTTTAAGTCTCGGTATATCTTTATGGCACCAAGATGAACAATATAGTTGCTCTTGTAGGCTTCCTCTAAGATTTGGTCTCTCAGTTTTCCTAATTCTAGGATATACAACATATCCTGAAAGGTTATCACCCCATCAGTTTCTTTCTTGAATTCCTTTGAGTCCTTCAGGGATTTTAAGAATTCATCTTCCCTTTAGGCTTCTAGAATTTGAGTTCTAACAAGATTCACAATTCTTATTTCACTCAGGTATATGCTATCTGGCAATACCAGAGTGAGCAAACTCAAATTCCTAAACTTTTCAATTAGGCTCATCTCATTCACCATCATATGAGCTACATGAAGGGATTTTCTACTTAAGGCATCTGCCACTACGTTTTCCTTCCCTGAGTGTTATTTTAACTAAAATTCATAATCCTTAATAAACTCCATCCATCTCCTCTGTCTCTTTTTCAACTCCTTCTAATTGAAAAGGTATTTGAGACTTTTGTGGTCACTAAATACCTTAAATCTAGATCCATAGAGGTAAGGTCTCCAAATCTTCAGGGCAAACACTATGGTGCTAATTCAAGATCGTGGGTAGGAT
Organism: Senna siamea; assembly: GCA_031216115.1. Lineage (NCBI taxonomy): Eukaryota > Viridiplantae > Streptophyta > Magnoliopsida > Fabales > Fabaceae > Senna > Senna siamea. The sequence goes on along the minus strand of CM062361.1, from coordinate 28,634,498 downwards.
AATTGTCTTTATGAGATCTTAGCTGCCTAGACACATATGCTACCACTTTCTTATCTTGCATTAAGAACACCTTAGGCCCTTCTTGGATGTGTCACAATACACCTGAAAATTCTCTAAAGGATCAGGAATGATCAAGATAAGTGTGGTTGTTAGTCCTTTCAAAGTTTAGAAATTATGTTCACATTTGGTATCCCACACAAATGGAACATCTTTCCTAGTCAATTTAGTCAAAGGCAACGCGATCTGTGAAAATCCTTGAATAAATCTCCTATAGTAACAAACTAATTTGAGAAAACTAAAGATTTCAATCACTATCATCAATCTCTCCCAACCAACTATTGCTTTTATCTTATTAGGATCTACTGCAACTCCATCTTTTGTGATTACATGCCTTAAGAATCTTACCTCTTCTAACCAGAATTCACATTTCTCAAGTTTAGCATGCAATTGCTTTTCCCTAAGCAACTGCAGCACAATCCTAAGATGATGTTTATGCTCTTGGCTACTTTTAGAATACATAAGAATGTCATCAATAAACACTACCACGAACTGATCAAGGTAAGGCCTAAAGATACGATTCATGTAATCTGTAATGACCTCTTTTATTTACTTATCATCAGAGAAAAATGGAAGTGTGAAATCCTCCCTAAAAATAATCTCTCTTTTTTAAATTTCCATACCTTGCAGGACCATTACTAGTTGAGTGTTGTAACACCCCACATTCTCTTACCTATTTTCAAATTAACATTTCCTTAATTGATTGAATGAGTTTGACATAAATGTTATGAGATTGCCTTGGTGATGTAGTGTAGAATAAATGTTGCAAGGGAAATAATAAGCTTAGGTATTAAGTAGTATGAAACATTTACAAAAAGGAAGAGATGTATGGCACTTTTATTCTTAAGTTTCATTCCATTCCTTGTGTTACCTTGGCCGTATAAAATATATAAGAATGAATAAGGAAAAAATTATATAATGATTAGAGAAAAGAAGCCCTTCAATGGAGGAAATATCATATGAAAACTGAGGTGTTGGAGGTGCTTGAGATGTTTGAGGTGCTTACATAAAGAATGAGATGCTTGAGGTGCTTGATTTAATTTTTACTTTTCTCCCTTTTATCTAGCCGAATTGCCAAAGGGAAGAGTGAGTGAGAAAAACTTGGACCTTAGTCAAAGCTATATAAACTCATGGCAAGGACAATTGTGGAAGGAAAGAAGAGTATAGCAATTAAATATATGCACTCGATGAAGGAAATAAAAGCAAGAGAGAATTGTGACATGTAGGAAGGAAAAGGGAACTTAGCTTCTTACTCTTCCTAGTCAACCATGAAGGCTATTAAGAATGGGTAAGAGAAATTGGACTTTTAATTAAGCCTGTAGAAACCTATGATAATAGTAAGTGAGAAGAAGGAGAAGAGTGTAAAATTTAGTAAATTAATATACATATATGTAGGTGTACGGTGAAAGCAATCCCTTTTGAGTTCGCAAATAGTGATGCCTATGACCAAACTAACCCAGAAGGATGTTCCATTTGTGTGGGACATAAAATGCTAATGAAGTTTGCAAATGTTGAAGGAGAAATTAACCATTGCACCTATTTTGGTTATCCCAGACCCTTCGAAAAAATTTGAATCATACTGTGATGCATTTAAGAAAGGATTGGCATGCGTCCTGATGCAAGGAGGGAGAGTAGTAGCTTATGCTTCTAGGCAGTTAAGACCTCATGAGAGAAACTATCCTACCCATGACCTAGAGTTGGCAGCCATACTATTTACCTTGAAGATTTGGAGACATTATCTCTATGGGTCTAGATTTGAGGTATTTGGTGACCATAAAAGTCTCAAGTACCTCTTTGATAAGAGAGAATTGAATATGAGGCAGAGGAGATGGATGAAATTCATTAAGGATTATAACTTTGAATTGAAGTACCATCCAAGTAAGGAAAACATTGTGACAGATGCATTAAGTAGGAAGTCTTTCCATGTAGCCCAACTGATGGTAAGTGAAATAGGCTTAATAGAGAAATTTAGGAACATGAGTTTGTCTACTATGGTGTTACCTAATAAAATCTGCTTGAGTGAATTAAGAATTAAGAACACTCTTAAGGCTCAAATCTTAGAAGCTCAAAAGGGTAATAAATTCCTAGAGTCTATAAAGGATTCAAAGGAGTTCATAAGGGAAGCTAATGGAATGGTAACTTTCTAGAATAGAATTTATGTTCCTAAGGTAGGTGAATTGAGGGATAAGATATTAGAGGAAGCTCACCGAAGTAAATACACTATTCATCCTGGAGCCACTAAGATGTATCAAGATCTTATTGAAAGGTTTTGGTGGCTAGGTATGAAGAAAAAAATAGCAGAACATGTAGCCAAATGTCTAGTGTGCCAACAGGTTAAAATTGAACATTAGAAACCTACATGGTTATTACAACCCCTAGAAATTCCTAAGTGGACATGGGATAAAGTCTCAATGGTCTTTGTAGTGGGATTACCTAGAACTCAGTCAGGGAATGATGTTATTTGGGTGATTGTGGATAGGCTAACCAAATTAGCACATTTCCTACCTATCAAAATCAACTTCTCCTTAGATAGATTAGCCCAAATATATATTCAGGAGATAGTGAGACTTCATGGGATTCCTACTAATATTGTTTCAAATTGAGATCCCTGATTCACCTCTAGAATTTGGAGAGCTTTACAAGAAGCTTTTGGTACTAGATTAAATTTCAGTACCACTTACTATTCCCAGACTGATGGGCAAACAGAAAAACCATCCAAACTCTAGAAGACATGCTTAGGGCTAGTACTTTGGAGTATAAAGGGAATTGGGAACAAAGTTTAACATTAATAGAATTCTCCTATAATAATAGCTTCCACTCTAGTATAGGAAAGGCACCATATAAAGCCCTGTATGGGAGAAAGTGTAGATCCCCTTTATGTTGGTATGAGGTTAGAGAGAAACAATTATTAGGACCTGAACTTGTCCAACAAACCACTGATCAAATTAAAATGATCAGAGAAAAGATGCTTAAAGCGCATAATAGGCAAAAGAGCTATGCTAACAAAAGAAGGAGACCTCTAGAATTTGAGGAAGGAAACCATGTTTTTCTGACAGTATCCCTGACTACAAAATAGGCAAAAGATCTATGCTAACAAAAGAATGAGACCCTTAGAATTTGAGGAAGGAAACCATGTTTTTCTGAAAGTATCCCCGACTACTGGTATTGGTAGAGCTATGAAGTCTAGAAAGCTAAGTCCTAGATATATTGGACCTTTTCAAATATTGAAGACAATAGGTCCATCAGCATACCAGATAGCCTTACCACCACACTTGTCAAACCTTTATAATGTTTTCCACATCTCCCAGCTCAGAAAACACATACCTGATCCTTCACATATACTTGACGCCAGTACTCTACAATTAAAGGATAATCTAACATATCAGCCAAGGCCTTTACAAATTATCGGTACTGAGGTCAAGACCCTACGGAATAAAGCCACTCCCCTAGTGAAGATCTTATGGGATCGAGCATCACCATAGGAAGCCACCTGGGAAAGAGAGGAGGACATGAGAAGAGCAAATCCAGAATTATTTACATGAGGTATGTATAAATTTTAAGGACAAAATTATTTTTAAGGAGGTGAGAAATGTAACACCCCATATTCTCTTAACTATTTTCAAGTTAACGTTTCCATAATTGATTGAATGAGTTGGACAAAAAATGTTATGAGATTGCCTTGGTGTTGTAGTGTAGAATAAATGTTACAAGGGAAATAATAAGCTTAGGTATTAAGTAGTATGAAACATTTACAAAAAGGAAGAGACGTATGGCACTTTTATTCTTAAGTTTCATTCCATTCCTTGTCTTACCTTGGCCGTATAAAATATGTAAGACTGAATGAGGAAAAAAATTCCATAATGATTAAAGAAAAGGATCCCTTCAGTGGAGGAAATATCATATGAAAATTGAGGTGTTAGAGGTGCTTGAGATGTTTGAGGTGCTTACATAAAGAATGAGATGCTTGAGGTGCTTGATTTAATTTTTACTTTGCTTCCTTTCCTCTAGCTAAATTGCCAAAAGGATGAGTGAGTGAGAAAAACTTGGACCTTAGTCAAAGCTATATAAACTCATGGCAAGGACAATTGTGGAAGGAAAAAAGAGTATAGCAATTAAATAGATGCACTCGGTGAAGGAAATGAAAGCAAGAGAGAATTATGACATGTAGGAAGGAAAAGGGAGCTTGGCCTCTTACTCTTCCTAGCCAACCATGAAGGCTATTAAGAATGGGTAAGAAAAATTAGATTTTTAATTAAGCCTATAGAATCCTACAATAATAGTAAGTGAGAAGAGGGAGAAGAGTGCAGAATTTAGTAAATTAATATACATATATGTAGGTGTATGGTGAAAGCAATCTCTTTTGAGTTCACCAAATAGGAACTAGATATAGGGAATTAAATTATATCCATATATAATGCTAAACCATGTATTTTGCGTGAAGGGTGCCTCTCGCGTGAAGGGGTGGCTTGCCTGAATCCCTCTCCTTCCTTTCCTTTGGCGTGACCAAGTGGTTAATACAAGATTGCAAGGAAATGGATTGTACTTAAGTACACATGTGGCTATTAAATAATAATAATTAAGAATGAGAAGGAAGGTAGCGTCCCATTTAGTTGAGTAGACATCATACAAAAGAGAGATCGCATTAAACATAGATAGATAGATGCATACAACAAGTGCATGGGTGAGAGTGATAGAAGATTGAGAATTAGATAAGGCACAAAAACATATTCGGTGAGGGAAGAAGGAGCAAACTTGTCTGAGAAAGGAAGAAGCAAAAGAGCAAAAGGAAATTCAAAGAGGAATTGAAGATAATTCCATTTTATTTCATACTTGAGGTAGCTTAGCAATTCCTTTATTTGGTTTCATGTTTTAAGTTGTATCCATCATGATTTTAAATCTTCCATGTAACACTATCTTTCTTTTTACATTTTGAAGAAGTGAAAGTCTCCTTGGCTAAGCTTGCATGTTAAAATGAGGAGGTGTGTTGATGTGAGAAAATAGTCATGGTTATTTTCGTGAAAGAACTAGGATTGGAATGACTTGGCATGTACAAGGGAAAACTCTAAATTATACTAATGCTGAAATTTGTATTCTTGTATGGTTAGCATATATTCTAGGTTGGTATATATTCTTGGTAAGGTAGGCAATGGTTTGATGATAGTTTAGTAAGAAAAATAGTCATTCGGTTTTGGCTAAGTTTGTGTAATGAAGTATTTAGAATTAGAAAGTAAAGGAAGATTATTTCTTAAATGGTCCATGTGGATTGTTGAGCCTAAGTTACCTAAAGGAAACATATTACTAGATATAGCTTGAAACCGTAATATAACTCCTTGTAATCCATGAAATTTAGGAACATTTCTCTTAGAACAATATAAAAGTGTTGCTAAGAATTTAGAATAAAAGTTACTTTTTAGATTGGTAAAAATAAGAACGTATGGTAAAATAAGAATGCAAGGGTTATTGAATATGGAATAATGAGTAGGAAACACTTGAAATTTCACCCTTTATCATGGTGGCCAAATATAATCTTTAAGATTAATTAGAATGGTCAAAGCATTATATTATTTGTAAAAGAATTATAAAGTGTCGTACCATAGCTATAGTCAAAAGGAAAATGGCATGATGAATTATGATTTATAATTGTATGTGTAAGTGACCAAGCGTTTACTAATTTTATAAGAGTGGCCAAGAGTCTACAATGTGACCAAGTGTTCACAATTATTTGATAAAGTGGCCAAGAGTCCATAATGTGACCAAGTGTTCACAATTATTTGATAAGGTGGCCAAGAGTCCACAATGTGACCAAGTGTTCACAATTCTTACTAAAGTGGCCAAGTGTCCACATTTCTTGTGGTGTGACCAAATATGCTTCACACTATCAAGCAAGGTAAGTTTTAAGAATGAGAATATATAGATAATCATTGGCTACTTCCATGGTTACATGTGTACTTTTGCTAGAAATATGATATATGAGAATGACCATTTTTATCACATTGACATTCCAATAATCATGCAATGCTTGCCAATATATATATGTGAACAAGACTATGTTTTAGACGACGGGAACGTAGATGACAATGTTTTTTGTTCTTGCATACTGATACATATTAGTAGGTTTTAAACATGTGGAACTGTTAAGCTACTAGGAAACTTGTTTCTCATTTATATGCTAATATGTATCAGATACAAAGACATAGCATTGACATAGAGACTGAAGGGGGCATGGTTGGAGGTTCCCTTTTGAAATATGTGTAGTCCTTCATTTTGGTCCTGATTCTATATGTTCTTTTTGGGTTAGAATTAGGACTGCTATTTTTTGGCTGTAGGTAGAAAAGGGAAAAAGACCAATTATGGGGGAAAGGATATATGAAGAACTTATTCATCAATAGTCTTTTGTAAAAAGGAGTTTGAGTGACAGGCTTGTTGTCTCCTTACTCCTTATGGATAGGTACTTCATATATCCTAGTATATGTATACTGAATGATGTATCAGACAGTCATTAAATATGATATGAATTTTTGTAAATTTTGCTGTATTGCATGAGATTTTTTTTTTGATGTTTAAAATTATGTTTACCTGAGCAAAAGGACCCAAACCTAATTATACATTAAATTATTGATGGATTAAATGCTCGGGCAAATTAACATGATAAAAAGCTAAGAATAATGTAACCACTTATCTAAATATGTTATATGACATTGTTAAGGTAAGATAAGGGTGTTACAAGTGTAACCTAAATAGACTCTTTTCTCAATCCATTCAAATTCCACTCAACTATCTCTTATGCGTAGTATACTCTAATACCACAATTTATACAACCATGCAATATGGAATACAAAATTCTAAATCATTCATCATAAACAATTAAGATACAATTTACATTAATACTACTCAAGTTAACTTCCCATCAACAAATCACTTCTCAATAGAATTGTCTCCATTTCATGGCTACATAATCCATGACATTCATCAAAATAACCATAAAATTCTCATTATATACATACAATTCCTGGCCTACATGCCATTAAACAAACCTATCTACAAACTTGCAATTCAAATCTTTCAGGTTGCCTTGCAACCCTCTTGCACATCTCAAGTCCATCTAAGTTCTAGGCATATCCTAGCCCTTATCATCTGAACAAACAACTTAATGAGATATAATTATCTCAGTAGAGTAATTTACAATTTAAGATTTTTTTTAAAATAGTTGAGAATTCAGCTGTACCCCTTTTGGTACAAAAAAAATCTCCCCTGAGTCATCTTTAACATACATGTGAACTGTAAAACATTATCATCATTGCATATATGGGAATTAAACATATTTTCATCAAAGCTGTAGTTCATAAAAGTCATATCAAATTCATAAGAGTATAGGACCCTTACTTTGGTCAAAATCTCATTTGCATATTGCCAGTAATTACATTTCAAACATCATTTACATAACAATACTCAAGTTAATGCAAAAATATCATAAATCAACATATTTTCAAAATTCAATATGCATATCATCATAGCATCTTAAAAATCATACTCTCATTTCATGCTATTTCCTAATCTTAAGCAATCATGACACTTCATTTTCTCCATGTGACTGAGATTGTTGTTATCACAGAGATCGTCCTCCTAGTGATTATCACGCTTCCTTTTATCCATGAGACATGAGAATCTAACTTTTAAGGCATCCCCTAACATGTGCACATCGCTAGTCTCATTCTTTTCCTAACTATACAGTAATATATACAAATAGGTGACTAATACTTAGGGTTATAGAGTATTACACTTAAACCTAAATGTTTTCCCAATCTAGACTATCCTACCTTTACTCCTGAAAGTCTTCCATAGGGTTGCATTGGTTAAAATAGTAATCTCTAACAAATACAGACCAATTAAGATGAAAGTAATTACATTTTTTTACCAAATAGTCTGTATAAAGAACACTTAATGACCATCCCATACCAGCCATTAAATGTCCCCTCCAAATTTTGTCTACCTTACAAGAATATAACCTAATAGCCAATTCAAAACAAGCAGCAAAGAGTTCATTTCATGCTTTTCATCATATGAAGGGAAATTCATCTATACTTATATGAAAACCATATACCACCTCAAAATTCATTTCTCATTTCAAAACAAGCAATTCACATCATCATTTTCAAATTAAGGGAGTGTAGATTACTCCACCTTAACCATTTGTTCCCTTATTGATTAAGGCTTCCCTCTTTCCTCTTTGAATTGGCCTCACAATCCCTGAGGAACAATTCAGATTTCACATTAGTTCTCAATAAATATGCATCTATGCAACCTAGGCTTAGTGTTTTACTATAAGTTTTCTCCAAATTTCCTACTATGAGATTTGTTAACTTAACCACTATTCTCTTTCTTTTCCTATACTCATGTCACTTATCACCCAACCTATGAAATTCTCAAGTATGATGACATTTTGAGCCTCATTCTAGCCAAGACTAGAGGTTTCTAAGCTCAATTCTTACTTAAAAAAGATTGTTTTCCATGTTAAAAGGCTGCCAGTCGGCTGCTATGAAGCTAGCAGTTAGCTGGTTACTCTCTGGAGGGCTACCAATCTACTGTTATGAAGCTAGCAATCAGCTGGTGGCTCTTTAGAGCTCTAGGTTTTGCAAGGCAGTAGTCTGCTAGTCAACTATTACAAGGCTTCCAGTCAACTGTTAGGCAAAAATTAGACGCAATAGTAGATTGATGAGGCTACTAGTCAATTGCTACGTTCCTGTATGAAATTTGGGGTTTGTCGAGAACACGGCAGTTGACTGGTACATGCTAGCAGTCGACTGTTATGTTCTACGATAGCTTAAAAATTCAAGTTTTTGAAATCATCCAGCCTAGATTCCATCACATTACAAATTTAAAAGGCATGAGCTTAGTTTCTAACTGTTTTCCCCTAATCCTAACCATTTTCATGCTCAAATATCAATCATACAAGCTAATTTACCTATGTAACTCGGGTAAATAGTAAAACTTAACTTGAAAAATCTGATTCAAGACTAGAAAATACTAAATGAAAGCTAAAAGCTTTAACATTATGGCTCAAAAAGCTTTTCCTATCTCCAAAAAACCTTAATATCATCATTCTAACCCATAAAACCTATTTTTGCTAATCCTAAGCATTTTAGCATATTTGATAGGTTTTAGGTGAAGTAATCTACTCCTAAATGATGCTAAGATGTATTACCACGCTATAAGTATAGATTTCTTACCTCAAACCTGGTTGTGGGAGATCTCTACTTTGGTTTCTCCTAATTTCCCTTTTCACCCGTGCTCTTCCTCTCCTTATCCGAAGTTAGAATGCGCTGATAGGGAGTGAAGGAATGCATATGAGAGAGCCTAAAAGAGTGGCACAATTGGAACTTCAAGGGCCATCTTGCAAAATATGAAAATTACACTTAAGTCCTTAAGGCACTTAATAACTATTTTCCATCCCCATTTGGGCCCATAATAGTTTTTTATTTTAGTCCTTGTATGAAGGAAGTTCTAAGATTATACTTTCCAAACTTTTCTTTAAGATTTAACCACTTGTTTCATTTACATTACACCAATTTATCCTCAATAATGAATTTCAAGGTATCGGATATTGCATAATCCATAAAAATAGCTGGAGCATTTGTCAATCCAAATGGCATTACAAGAAATTCATAATGTCCATATCTAGTTTTAAAGAAATTCTTATGTATGTCTTTTATTCTTACTCTGATTTAATGGTACCTCGACCTCAAATTAATTTTGAAAAACAAATTATCTCTTCTCAACTGATCCAACAGGTCATCTATTCTATAGAGGGGATACATATTCTTTACTGTCACTCTATTCAATTACTTATAATCTATACATAGCCTCAAACTTCCATCTTTCTTCTTTACAAATAACACTGGTGATCCCTATGGTGAAGCACTAGGTCTTGCAATTTGTTTCTTTAAAAGATTCTCTATCTACACCTTCAACTCTATCAACTCTAAGGGAGACATCCTATAGGGTGCTATAGAGATTAGTCCCGTTCTAGGTACTAATGCTATAGAGAACTCTACTTCCCTCTCAGGTGGAAGACTTAAGACTTCTTTGGGAAAGACATCCAGAAATTCATTAACTATAGGGATAACATTAAGCTTATGCTAAATTTCAACTTCATAAGAACACAGAAAATGCATCCTTTGATTCTTTTCCTCCATACTCCTATTCACTGGTAAGGTATCTATAAAAGTCACAGATTTTCCTGAAAAATCCAAGATTACATTGTTTATAAACAACTAGTTCATCCCAAGGATAACATCTAAATCACTTAATGGCAAACAAATAAGATCAATAACAAAAAGATTATTTTCAACAGTGATTGGACAATTCAAACAAGCTAAAGAAGTCAAAATCTATTCTCCCACAGGGGTAGAAACAGATAACTCACAAGGTAATTTGGTTATAGGTAAACCTAATCTTTTCATACAATCATAAGAAATAAAAGAATGAGTTGTGCCATAATCAAATAGTACAATTAAAGATATATCATTTATCAAACATTTACCTTTCATTAAATCATCAAACTAGGTCACTTCTTTACCTCTCAGGGTATAAACTCTCCCAGCAGTTAAAGGATTCTTAGTCTCCATTAGTTTCTTCCACTGTGGGCAATCTTTTACAAAATGTCCCATCTTTCTACACTTATAGTAAACACCTTGTTGCCACTTGCAAGATCCATTATGACTTCTCCCATATTTTAGACAAACATTAGGTATTCTTGACTTTACCGTTGCCCTCTTATTTCCTTAACCCCAGCCAAATCGATTATCCTTACCCCTAAAGAATCCTAGTTGCTTCTGTTTGAGGAAATTGAATTTTTGTTTTCCCTTTTCAGCCTTTTCCATGTTCTTGGCAACTATGCAACACTTATTTGTTATAGTAGCATAATTTCTAATCTCCAATGGAGCCATAATGCTCTTCAACTCTAGCCTCAACCTAACCTCTAAATTCTTGACCTTCCATGCCTCATCTGGTTTAAGTTTTAGATAAGATGAAAACTTAGACAACTCCTCAAACTTAGCCAGGTATTCATCAAATGTCATGTTACCCTACTTGATCTGCATGAACTCAATTTCTTTTTCATTCCTCACATTCTGAAGAAAATACTTACCAAGGAACACTTCCTTAAATGAATCCCAAGTATTTGAATTCCCTGAGCTTCCATTAATTTTCTTACCCCTTTATACCAATGTTCTGCCTCTCCAACCAGCATATAGGTTTTTCCACCTTCTGGACATCAGTCGCCCTAAAAATTACAAATAACTTCTCCATCCCTCGTAATCACTCTTCAGCCACCTTTGGGTCAAACTTTCCCCTAAAGGAAGGAGGTTTATCTTTTTAGAATTTTGACCAGCCATGATACATCGGGTTTCTTGCTTGTCCTTCTTGAGGGTTAGGGTTAAGATGATTGTTACATCCTTGTTCCTGAAATTGTCTAAGGACCTAGGTAGTAGCAGCAGCCTGCTCTCTCATAGCCTTTGCCACTCCCATCATGACTTGCATCACTCTCTCTATATTATTCTCACCTTCCTTTTACTTTCCTGTATTCCTTTTAGGTGGGGCCATATTTCACTCTACAAAACAAAAATTACTAAGGTAATCAGTATCAATAGCATAGTATTTATAAGAGATCATATGGCACCAATAGGAAATACTATCTACCCTAAACCTAGCACTCCATTCCCCCATTCAAAACAATAAACATCAGTTAACTGCCAAGGCTTAGCTAACAAGCCTGCATTAGTCCATATCTTGAGGAATCTACCCTTCACTATCGAGCCAATACTCAACTAGCCGTGGTAGCCTTACTATGATACCAACTAAGTGTAACACCCCTAATCCTATGATTTCTTTTAGTTAATTAAATAATGTAATATGATATACAATAGCATTGGTAAGTTACTACTACCCCTACCCGAGTAAATTTTAACTTTTACCAAGTTAAATAGTGAAGTGCCATTAGTTTGGGAATTCTACAATCGGGATTCTCACACGTAACACAGCCCAAAGTAATTTGAATAAAATATATATAAATAATTTTAAATACATACATGTACATGTTTCATGTACAATATTTATAATTTAGTTATATAAAACATATACCTATAGATACATGAGAATTTTCAACTAGGATAAGGAGGCAACAACCCTGCCACTCATACCCACTTAACAAAAAGGCCTACTAATGGATATCTATCTCACATATCCTAATACATATTTGCCCTCATTTTGTACACCAAAAATTATCATCCTAATCCTTCCAAAATAATCATAAGGAATCAAGATATTGGGCATCACATATTTACATGTCAAAATATAAAACTACTATTCTAATCCTGCATATCCACCCTTTTTGTAGGTGATATCGATGGGGGGATGTCTATATTTGAAATCACCCAAACTTCCTTTATCACCATAAAATATGCCAATATGGGTATTTCTACCTAATCAACCTCCACTTTTAGTAAAATATGGAATCTAGGCATCTGATACAAACCAACATTTATATGAGAATAAATCTCAGTAGCAATAACAACTTGTTTTAAAAACTAATGATTTGTACCATTATACTCATACGAAAATATACTACATTCTTTTATCATCAGATAACGTATCTTGCCTATTGAGATATCATGCATGAATTATATAGCTATGTCTCATACTTATGAATGCAACATCATATACCCATCACACAGGTATATTATCAAATTACATCACATTTCATCACACAGGATATATTATCAAATTATATCACATATCCATCACACAAGATATATCATACCACATATCTATCACATAGGATATATCAAAATGGTAACAGGGTTATATTCACATATAAACATAGAGCATACACAAGCAATTTAGAGCATATCATCATGGATATTTCCAAAACATGATTATAACAAAAGATCATCACAAGAGAAATCTAGAGAGTCACCAAGAAAACTACTCCTCATATTAAACCCTCACTTATAGGTGAGTTTCTCGTAGTCCATGACTACCCACAGTTCACAATTGCAAATCTGTATTCGCGTGGTTCTCAACCACCCACAGCTTTCAACTGTAATCTTTATATTATTTGATAGTCCTTGAATGCAATATGTGTACATGCTGAAGTGTCCTCCAATGTATCCAAGTATAACCATCCACAATACCCCTATGAGTGTCACTACCCACCTCTCTAACAGATCATCCCCTATCACTAAGAACCACAAGGTCCCTACCTACCTCTCTGGTATTTCCTCCCCTGAATTATCAATTATAATATGATCTTACTTATTCCTACACCCACGAGAGCCCATGCTCACTTCCTTGGCAATTCCTCCCCCATCATCGAGTCCAACAAGGTCTGTGCCCACCTTTCTGGCAATTCTTTCCCTGTATCACCATTAAAACAGAGTCCCTAACCACCTCTTTAGTAGCTCCTCCTCTGTATATACGGGATTACTATTTTCAATAAATCATCTCCCAAAATGCTATTCAAAAGTATATAAACTAGGGTGATTTGGCTCATACCATGGTTATGTCTAACTTTAAGTATGCAACTCCTTTAATTGGCCATAGGGGAGTTCACTAACTTAAAATTAATAACCATTATGGTGTTTTCAAAATCATTTAGTTCCACCGTGAAATGCCCAATAGCTGTCCTATACTAATAATTGGTCACTCGACATAAGCCTATCAACCACTATCCATATACTAGGAATACTTTCTCATTTCTCTTGTATATATTAGGCTCATTCCTTTTAAATTTCATCTCATTCTTGCTCTTACTCTTTCAATTTCAACCCACATGTTACCCATTATACAATCTAGGTTTAAATCCCTTGATTGAGTGGAGTTTTAGGCTAATTGAACTTCAAGTTAGAACATTGAGTTCCTTATCCAAAATAGAGGCTGGCTAATCAACTCCCACCTTCTAGCAGTTGACTTTTAGCTTACTGTCTTACAAATTTTTCCAAACTAGAGGGCTACAAGTCAATTGCTTTAGACTCGACAATCTGTTGCTCTATTCTTGGGGATTTTTTGGGAAAGATTAGCATGGCAGTTGACTTCCAGAAGCTGGCAGTCAATTGCTCAGATTCTGTTTCTAGGAAACTCAAGAACACGATAGTCGACTTCCACCACCAGGCAGTCGGCTGCTATGTTATGCTCTATTTTTCAAATTAGCTATTGGCCCAAATTTTTTTTCCAATAACTTATTTGTAAACCCTCTTTGATAATCAACAACTCAATACTAGTATATAAGCATCATTTATCACATAAAATAGCCCAAATTATTGTTTAATCTCACTCAAATCTTGGATTCAACCTCATTTTCATCAATAGGTAAAAACCCATTTTTCATTATGATTTAAGCAATCATAAGTACATTCGTGCAATTTAAAACACCTAATAATAGTTAAAAACATAAAAAAAATGTAGCTTTTAGTCTCCTCTCTAACTTAATAACATGAAAATCAAACTTTTAAACATTAATTGTAACTTTCAAAATAGAGGGGATTAGGTTGTTTGCTACCTTATTGTTGCTTTAAAGCACATAAAAGTTTTCTTGAAAACTTGTTGATCTGTTATCCTTGCCTCAGATATGTCAAGCTTCTCCCTATAATTTTCTTCCTTCTTAGTTTATTATTTTCTCTCTCTAGCTCTTCTCTTTCTCTCTCTAAATTTTAATTTCAAGATAGGAATGGGAAGGTTCTGATATTTTTGTTTAAGTATAGGTGGTTCGGGTGATCGGAGAAAATTCAACCCTTTCCCCATTCCAGGGATGAGTTTTGATCATCCAGCCTCAATTAGCAACTTCCCCAGCCATATGAAGAATGACCATTTTGCCCCTTAAACTTTGGCAGGAGATTTCAAAACTCTGTTAGCTACATTAACCAATCTTTTGTCAAAAATTATGGTTTGCTACCCTGGAGTATTGAAAGCCTGTATAAGTTTCCTCACTAAACCATTTTCTTTCATTCAAGTCCCTAATCTTTTTCTTTCAAGTTAGTTCCCCACTAATGCAACTACATGCAATCTAATGCAACATACACAAGCATTTAACTTAATTAAAAATAACAAACATCTCTCATAAATAGAAGGAGCGGATGTTACATATCATAATGTCAAAGTTTTAATAGGTAAGATGGAGAGGAAGTTGTAAGAAGAGCTTAATAGGAAGCTCCAGAAGGAGCCTGCTAAGCTTGAATGTAAGATGTAAGCTGAGCTTAAATGTAAGGTGCAAGCTAAAATTGACCAAAGGATCCAAGCACAATTAGATATCATAATGTCAAAATTTCAACAAGTAACTTTCACTTTTTTTTGTTCGAATCTTAGATTGAATTATTGATGATAATGGGCTAAAATTTAATGGTATTGTGTTGAAATTTGATAGTTTGATGTTGAAAGTTTAATCATATTGTGCAGAAATTTTGATGTTTGAGTGTGATTCTTTTTTTTTTTTTGTAAACTCTGTTTGGTACTGAATTTGAGACATTCCAATTATTTGCTGCATTGAAACCATTTTGATTATATTAAAGATGTATTGGTCATGATGAAACAGAAGTCTTGTTACCTGTGGACATTTGAATCTATTATAGGAGCAACTTTTGGTTAAAGATGCAAATTTTAGGTGTAAATATACAATGGCTACACTACATCATATATGATGGTTTTATCTTATATTGGTGTGGTACTCTCCTTGGTGAAACCAAAATCTTGTTAGCTGTGGGCATTTGAATCTATTATAGGATGCTCAAAGGATTCCTTTGTAGGCTGCATTGTAATAAATTGCATTGTGTGAATATATTATGTTGAAACCATTCTGATTAAATCTACTGTCGCACTTTGATATTTCAACTTTTGGTTTAAAAATGTGGCTTGAAAATGATTTCGTAGAAATTTTGGATTTTTTCTATACTCTATTACTGTTGTAATTTTATTATCATGAGACTAATCATACTTATCATTAATGTTTTTATTTTGAACATGGACAAAATTTAGGCAAGAGTAACAATTCTAGACAACAATAATGCTTTCAATGTTTTCTATTTTATTGTAATTAGTTGTGTAATTATTGAAAATTATGTCACTATTCATAGATGTAATACATTTGTAATTATTAACAACTATGTAACATTAATTTTTTGTAATATAATAGTATTTTGTTTTATAATTTTATTTTATAATACTTTTTAGGTTACAGGAAATATCAAAAATTAAAAAAAATTATCAAAAATAAAATAAATGTAGATACAGATGATTCAATGGCGACTCCTAGAAGTTGTCACTGAAAAGGGCTTCAGTGGTGACAAAAAGTCACCACTAAAGCCGATTATAGAGCGTTTTGATGGTGACTTTTTTATTTTTCCACTGAACATCGATTAGGTGGTGAAAATGTGTCACCACTGAATTTATAACATCTGCTCCTATTTATGAGAGATGTTTGCTAGTTATTATATAAGTTAATTGCTTTTGTATATTGCATTTAGATTGCATGTAGTTGCATTAGAGTGAGGGACTAAATTGAAAACAAAAGGATAGGGACTTGAATGAAAATGAAAAGGTTTAGTTGGGAAAGTTATATAGCTTTCATTAGTCTAGGGCTAGAAAAATGTAATTTTAGCCAAAAGAAAAGATACTATAGTTAACAGATTTTTGAAATTTCTTGCCAAGGTTTTAGGGGCAAAATGGTAATTCTCCATATGTCTTGAGAAGTTGCTACTTGAGGTCGGATGATCAAAACTCAATCTTGACATCAGATAAAGGCTGCAACTTCCTCGACCACCTATACCACCTATATATAGATGCAAATATCAGAACCCTCACCATTTCTACCCTAAATTTAGATTCCTAAAGAGAGAAAGAAAACAAGTTAGAGAGAGATAGAAGGATTGTGAAGGAGAAGGACCTTAGAGTGAATTTCAGCATATTTAGGAGCAAGAAAATGCACTAGGAACCTTCCAAAAAAGCACTTACATGTCTTAAACTAGCAACAAGGTAGCAAACAATCTAATTCCCTCTATTTTGAAAATATTCTTCACTTGGTTAAAAATGGTGAGTTTGATACTATTAAGTTAAGAGAAGGATTTAAACCTACATTCTTTGTGTTTTTAACTTCTATTGGGTGTTTTATGCCGATTAGATGTACTTAGAAATGTTTGTTTTAAATTTTGTGAAATGGGTTGCACTATTCACCATGGCTGACTTGAGTTTGAATCCATTGTGATGGATATTTTGAGCATATATGTGAGTTTTGATGCAAGATAAATGATGATTTGGTATTAGAAACTAATCTCATACTTTTTATAGACTTGAAAAGAGGTGAAATCTAGATTTTCTAACATTTCATAGCAACAAAACCAAAGCTTAAGATCCTATAAGTCAACTTCCATGTTCTTTAGCTTGATATTTTCTAGAAAAAGCAAGTATTAGCCGACTGCCAGCTTCTAGCAGCCAATGTCGGGCCTTCAGTAACCGACTATCAGCTTAGGGAAGCTTAACAGTCGACTGCCATATGGCTGCAAGTTGATTGGTAGCTCTCTGTTAGCCAATGGTCGACTGCTTCTATTCTAGTAGCCGACTTGTAACATCTTGTTTATGTTTATTAATATTTTATTTCTATAAGATGACTGCTATGAGGTGTAAGTCAACTGGTAGGTGGAAAAGTATTGTTTTCCATGAGGAAGGTGTTTGGAAAGAGCCACCTAGCCTTTAAGATGAAACCCCAAAATTTAAGAATAAGTTTGTGAGTCTAAGTTTCTATTTTCTTAAGGTTATGCTCAATAGAGTCAACAATAGTGTCATCACATAAGGAAATTATGATATTTTTGGGTAACATGTAACATAAGACTAAAAAGAAAGAGAGGAAAATGTAGAAAATGTAACGACCCCCTAATACAACATACACGATGCTTATCTGATTAGCGGAAGCATATGGGTTGATTTACATAGTTATTCCCGATGTGGGAATGTCAGGGGATTGCTACTAGTTGAGCGTAACCCAAATAGACTTCCCGTTGTCCATTTGGATTCCGTTCAACCCTAATTCACACGCAGCTACTAATCATACATACATACATCATAAATTACTCTGGAAGGAAATCTAAAACTCGTATATACATCACATCATGCATTCATAAACATTCCAACTAAAATTCATAAGTTTATAGCGGTAAACCCTACCAAAAATCTGGCAGAGTTTCCTCTGTATTTTGAACATACCCAAAATACAATAATCACCTGTTTACAATTACAGAACCAGTCCAACAACAACAGTAAACATAAATGACAGAAATCCATATACAGTAACGTCAATCCCATCACTACAGTTAACATAAAACACCTGATTTATATATGTACAGTCAATCCATTCACTACAGAAAACATAGAAGTCAGGATCTAATATAAATTAATGTCGTCAAAGTATATATACAAGACGATTCAAGCCTAAACTAAGCTTCTCATCTATCTGTCATCACATCATCGTCCAGCTATCGTCTAGGTTCCTGTCCCTGTCCCTGTTCATCTGAGTAAACAACCTGATGAGATATAAAATCACAGTAGAATAATTTACAGTTCAAATATCATTCAAAAACTAGTTGAATACCCAGCAGTGCGAACAACGAAATCATCTTCCCGAAATTAGTTCAAAAATAGTGAAATACCTTATCTTTAAAATCATTTTATTACATGGAAATTGCGGCAAATAGTCAGAGTAATATAAATCCATTTCATTGAAAATCAATAATCAAATCAAGTAAAATCCCATGCTTGGTGTATCTCAATCGACGATGGTCACAAATCTGCTGTAACCAAGTCTAAGTCATCATCTAATTGCACATCATCCAGAGAGAATACCTCTCTTATTGTTGGGTGTGATCCGTAACACCAATCACCCGAATCAAGCCTATATTGTAAGTGTGATCTGTAACACTAATCACTTACTCAAGGACCGGGTGAGAATCAACATCTAGGGCATCCCTTAGCATGTGCACATATGCCAATTCTCATCCTCATACATTCTATTCGAACTCACATGCTCACGGTCGGCTATTCCTCAGGGTTCTAGGGTATTACGCCTAAATCACAATGTTTCCCTGTGTAGGCTATCCCCCCTTATACTCCTTAAACCTTTCTTAGGGTCGTCCTGGTTTAACGCGTAATCCCTAACGCAGTACAGGCTAAATCTGATAAAAACAATCACGTTTAAAAACTCCCTGTACTAGGTATACTTAACAGCCATCCCATACCGGCTATCAAGTACCCAACCCTAAGTAAATCCGTCCTAAGGGCATCTAAACTCGATAAACAAAGTGTCTAACATGCAATTAGGATTTTCATCACACAGGCATGCAATTTATTCCATCGAAAGTAGCACGTAAATCTATGCAAATCATCTAAATCATTCAGGTATCCACTAGGTCAATTCTAACGTTCGGGAAGTGTAAATTATCCTACTTGGTATCCTGTCGCTCCAAATCGCTTCAGAACTTCACGTAGCCTCAATTTTTTAGCCCAATTAATTTCTTGGACATTGGCTTGTCACGTCATCCAATTTTCAATCCTAAGTCCAGTTACCCTAATACCTAGGTCAATTTATTGCCTAATTACGTTCGGCAGCTATTTCAGTCAAATATCATCATTTTTTAGGAAATTGGACCTTACCAATGTGCTCGGATGGTGGAATTCTATCTCGCGATGGTCTCAGTTTCTCCCGATGCATGTCCAGAAGCTTTGGCATGACGGCGCATGGCGGTGTACGGTGGCACACGGTGGAGGGGTGCGGTTTGTCTCGAAAATTACACCACGGTGAAGCCCGCAAGTCCAGGAGTCTGAATATGGTGGTGGCACGGCGGTTCACGACCGTTTGGAGGGTGTTTTTTGGCCACAAAGTTTCACGCACGCCGGACAGAGATTGCCTCGATCCGGGTGCGTCTGACCTCCGTTCGACGTCGGCAAGCTACTGGAGGAAGCTGGCAGCTCAGGCGACACGGTGGTGGGGGCGGTGACGGCTAACGGTGACGGACGGCGGCGATCTGAGCTAGCGAAGTTTTTGCGCGGTGGAGGAGAAAAGTGGCATTTTTTGGCGACGCTGGCGGCCGTTGGTGGCCGTGGGTGGTTGCTGGAGGTTGTGGGTGGCAAGGGCTATCGATTGGTATGCTAGGTGGCAGCCCACGGTGGCTGTAGAGGCGGTTCACGGTAGAGGAAGGATGAGAGAGAGAGGTTTGAGAGAAATAGAGGGAATCCAGGAAATTTAAAGCCTTCGGGGGAGATTCTGACTTTTCCCGGACCACCCGGGGATACTTTAGGGGGTTGGCATCCTTGCAGACGTCTACACGCATTTCCATGCAAAGGTTTTGGCCTCCGTCAGTGAAATTGATGCACAAAACGTCTTCTATCATTTTCTGATCGCTGGATTGCATTTCTTTCCGTTTAATCGTGTTTCTGACTACGAATAACTTTTCGTTTCAAATCACTATCCTCGAAAGTCATGCCAAGCTTCGTTTAAAAGGGATTAGGGTTAAAAATTTGATTTTATCCTTTAAAACTCTTTCAAAATCCTTTCGGTTGTTACAGAAAAGAAAAGAGAAGAGTATTCCAAGTGTATGCATTAGTGGTAGATAAGCTTATGATTAAGTGACTGACTATCGGTATGGGACAGTCGTTGGGCATTCCACGGTCAAGCCATGATTGGTTTACTCGCTCATGTTATGAATGTGAATATGATTATGTTACCATGGTTTATATATGTGATGAAATGACATATTTAATGTTGTTGACATCTGGTAAACTGTAATTGTACATCCATTCATAAGTACATATTAAGAGGTTATGATGGCATAATTGCATTAATCATGCATGGAATCCCAATAGATACTATTTTCTAATCGATGATGGAAAGGATGTAGAGTATTTTCATATGATTATGATGGTACAGACTAGTGGCTTTTAAAACAGGTTGTTATGCTACTAAGATTTATTCTCACATAAATGCTGGTGTGTATCAGATGCCTAGATATCAGTTGGTGTTGAAGGTGGAAGTTTAGTTGGTGGAAATACCATTTTTAGGATATTTTATGCTAGTGAAGGAGATTTAGGTGATAGCAGTAATAGACATTCCCCCATTGCCTCCACCTACCAGAGGGATGGATATGCAGGATTAGTATGGTAGTTTTATATTTTGACATGTAAATATATGAAGTGTACATGCCCCATTATCCTAACCCCTTTATTACATTTTAGAGATGGTCAGGATGATGCAGTTTCGGTGTATAGAGAATGAGGGCATATATGTATTAAGATATGTGAGAAATATAAGATTATCCACTAATAGGTTTTTGTTAAATGGGTATGAGTGGCAGGGTTGTTGGCTCCTTACCCTAAATGATAAATAGTTGATAATCTCACTTATATATCTATAGGTATATTTCTTTTATAAAAGAATTATGTATGTATGTGAATGCATATGAATATATCTATATATTTTTATTTCATTTATTTCTGCTGCATTACGTGTGAGAACCTGAGTGTAGAAATCCCAAACCAATGACACTAAATTATTTAACTTGGAAAAAGTTAAAATTTACTTGAGTAGAGGTAGTAATAACTCACAAATTTTATAGTATATTCTATTATATTATTTAATTAACTAAAAAGAACTATAGGATTGGGGGTGTTACAGAACTAAATATTAATTTAGTGGCAACCTATGTGTCAGCACTAAAACTCATTTTTAGTGGTGACACATGGGTCATCATTGAAAATGTGTTTCAATGGCAATTTTTGGCATTTAAATTTTAACTTTTGTAACATATTTCCTTCTTCATTGGTGACAAATGTTGCCACTATATGTGTTTTTAGTAGCGACATATTTTTGTTGCCACCAAAGATCTTCAATTATGAAATTTTCAATGGTGACATGTGATGATTGTTTTGTGGGCACAGTAGACCTAATGTGCCAACTTTTTTCCTTTTAGTGGTGAATAGCTACAAAATTTTTGTAGCGTCATAGCAAACATGTCTCTAACATTCCGAGAAAAAATTGCTTGGGAGGATGTTACAGTGATTACCTCTTTTCTCAATGCAATCTTGTGCATTTTTGGTGTTCAAATGTGGCTTAGTAATGCTTCTAACCTGTCATGTGAATCCTTCTTCAGTTTTCCTTCAATTTTCATATTCTTTCTTTCACTTTCTCTCTCTAGGATTCCTTTCTCTCACTAAACTGAAGTTCCTAAACACTTTCTTTCTCTTCTCACAATATTTATACAATTAACAACTTAATGAAGAAGTCAATCAACTGGCATTTGAAAATAATTGTCAATTGATCCTTGGGACTAATTTGTTAATTCTAAAAAAATCATTTGGAAAAATTTCCCATTCTATACCATGTCTATTATCTATTCTTTTCAAGGTTCAATTTCCATTCTCTTTTCTACCGAGAGTTGACACTTTTCTTTGGGATCTAATTGCTTAAACATACCACTTGTTGTTCAACATTTACAACAAGTGTGATTTTGGATCCGAATATACCACTTGTTGCTTAAACCATCCGAATATAGTTTCTTCCTGGGTTTTCAGCTAAATCTCATAATACAGATATATGAATCCTAATATAACGTGAAATTTCAAACACATGCAATAAAAGTCAACCAGATTTTGGACAAACACATTCAAGGGTAAGCCATAGGCACGACTAGCTCAAATATCAACTTTTAGACCTTAAGGTACTAAAGTGTGAAAACTGTCCACAAGGTACCAAAGTGTATCAAAGTGTCTTTCACCTTTAATAATATAAAGAAGATTTTTGTATATTATAAAACTGAATAGAGAGAGAGGTATGTGTAATATCAAAAGTATTTAAAGGAAAGATTGACATACTTAGTTTATTCAACTTTTTAAAGGTAAATTATTATTTTTCTTCAGAAAATGTGTAAATTATATTGTCAACTCGTATGCTTTGAGAAAATATATATGTACACATGATTTCCAAAATATAAAAAATTGTTGAAAATGCATTAGAAAATAACATTAATTTTATTTTATTAAATATATAATGTCTTGGTAATGTATTTCTTAAGCTTTTAATTGAATGTTATTTATTTTGACTTAAACAAATTCATCAATTTAATTTATTAAAAAAATTTTTAAGAATAATTTCATTTAAAAAATGTATGGCGATGGATTTCTTTTTGTACTTTATAACATAAAAATCATAAATAGAATCTAAAGTAAATGGATTATCATTTATATACACTCCTCTTCATTGGTATTGTTAAAAATAGTAATTGATAAGTGGAATTTTTAGCATTTGACTTTGGGTTATTTTCAAATGAAAAAAATTTAATTAGAATTTTTATACTTTTTTTATCGAATTTTTTAATTAAAAAGTAATATGTTTATATTTTTATAATTTATTATTATATAATTGAGTCTTTTAAAACTTTATATTTTATTTTGATTTAAAAATTAATAACAAAAAAATAAAGAAGAGAAGTTAAATTTAGTCTTTTTCAAATGAAGTCTATGTATGTTGTGACAATCACCATGCCTGCTCCTCCTATGTACCGCTCTCGCAAGCCAGAAAAAAAAAATTTATAATATGAAATTTTTATCTCTTAATAATAAAATAACTAATTAGTCTATAATTTAACACCTCATGGTTACGTTTTAATTAAAAAAGTTTTTATCTGTTTTATTTTAGGATAATTGACAAAAATAATATAAAAATTATGTTTAAATATCTAAATTATCACTATCACACCAAAAACAATTATCATAAATCATAATGCCTTCGACATTTATACACCCTTCAGGCTTCTGTTTAGTGATTTCGCAGTCTACACTCTTGAATTCTCTCTATCACAGCTGATTTAGCCTTCAGAACTTGTGCCACTGCCCGATCTCCATGTCGGCCACTGCATTTATCTGGTTAAATTAGCATAGTACACTAACAGTGCTAAATATTCTATTCTTTTTTAAATAAGATTTTACATTTGTTTTTTGTGTATAATAATAAATTAGACAAAAATTTTATTTTAGTTCTTGATAGATATGATGACTTATAATTTGATTTTTTATAGATTATTTTTTTTAATTTAATTTCTTAAAGATAAAAATATTTTTAATATTATCATTTTATCCAAACTTTATTTATAATTTTTATTTGAATTAATAATAAAGTATAATTTAGTTAATAAAATAGTTGTTTCATATGTCACACGTTAATTTACATAAGATAAAATATTAAGATATAAATAAAAAAATTTTAATTGCATATATACATAATTTCTTTTACTATTATGTATTTGATAGAAATTTGAGAAATAAAATTGATTTAGATAATTGTATAAATAGATTTTTTTCATATGATGTAGATTATCTATTATCTATAACTTTTACATTAATAAAAAAAAATTTTTAGTTAATATTTTGTGAGGTCATATTGTAAGATATAAATATAGTTCATATAAAAAAATAACACTAAAAGTATTTTTATCTTTAAAAGATTAAATTAATAAAAATAATTTATAAAAATTAAATTAAAAATTATCATATCATTCAAACATCAAAATAAATTTTTCTTCTCATAGGTTACTTCAATCAGCTGAACTCAAATTAATCAAATATAAATTTTGAGTACTGATTAGTTTGACAAAAAAAAAAAAAAAGCACCGAGTTTTACTGCATATAGCTTGTGACTCGTCTATGATTCTGTGACCAAGCCAATCATCATTAATAAAACATTTATAATTTATTCTCCCTATAATTTTTTGTGGAGATTATTTATTTCGTGATGGTGTGAAATTTTCTCCAACCAACTCGTAATAGAATTACATTTGTGTTCAGAAGATGGATATTATTTAAACTACGAGACAGGGCTCTGTATCATAGTCAATATTCAAAATATCTTTAGCAAGTGGTTCACACCAATAGATTTTCACAATGACCAACAAGATCGTGTTTATCATGTTTTTCTTCGTTGACAATACATGTGAACATTGATATATATTTTGGAACACTACTAGTCAAGCTGTAATGGCCTTTTGAAAGCCAAACTAAAGGACAAGATTAAAAAAATAGGATTAGTGGTATTTTTACTTAAATATAATATATTAATTTAATATTTTTTAGAATACAATAGATAAAAAGTTATTTTCAAAAATACATAGTTTCTTTTATTTATATATATATATATATTAAACTTTTCTTCACAATGTTAAACGGCAAAGGTCTAACAAATTTTAGATTGACTTCACCATCTGACATTGTGAAGCCAGTAAGATATTTTTAAAAAATAATTTGCACTATGCTCTGGAGAAGCCATAGCCATTAGAAGAAGAAGGTGAAAAGGAAGGATTAGAGGAAAAGGGTTTGATGAAGAAGAAGAAGAAGTAAAAGAATAATAAGAACGTAAAGAATATGGGAAAAAGGATCTTCAATTTCAAATAAGAAGAGCGAAGACGAAAAATGAATATAAAGAGAGGGAAGATAGAGAAAATAAAAAAGTAAAAGAATATTACTTTGTATGTTCCATTTTGATTTGTTGGTGTGAATTACAATATAAATTTAACCTTCCGATGACTTTGCTAGGGACTACAGGTACTTGAAGATAATCAAGGGAAGTCCCCAGGCTAATTCTCCAGAGTATCTACTTCTTAGTCCGTGATTGTAACTACCTAAATTAAAAGGGTGAGGGTGTATTTGTCAAAGGTGCGAAGTTGTTTTTGCTTAAGTCAGCCACATTTGGGGTATGTCGTGCTTTTGGCATGGTATCAATTTCTGGAGGGCAAACACAATTTTTTTATGAACTATGCTTTATTTACTTACTTGTGTTCGCTCAACCACATCTTTGTCTCATTTTTAGTTGGGGGTCCTCTCACTGTTATGGGTTTTCGCTCTGAAATTCTCCTATAAGTTGCTATTATTTTCTGGGTAAGATTTTTCAATTTCTCTTACTTCTCTCATTCTAATTTTGTTTTCCAAGATTGTCTCTTATTGCTCTTTTTATTTTCCTTGGCAACTGCCTTCTTCATCTCTTCATTCTTTTGCTCACTGGTGGTTTCTTTCTTACTATGTCAGGTATGCTCTGCTCTTTTATCTTGTTCTTCTTCAGAATGGGTGTTGATTTTTGTCATGAGAGATCCTCAGAATCCTCATTGTAACGCTCTTATCTAGTATCACAACCCCTCAGATGTAAACAGATAAGGTCGGTACATTATTCTTAACCTTAATTATTTATTAGTAACGCCTGAGCATTCATACCATCACAATATTATTAAAGTTAATTAGGTTTGAGTTCTTTTGCACATATCATGACTTGTAAGCACAGCGAAATAAAATGTAATACATCAGAGATAAATTCATAAGGTATCACATATCATTTCTTAAGTATTACATCATTTCATCGCACTGAAAAATGTAAAGAAACTGTTCATAGGGGTCAGGAGACAATATCTCTGTCACAACAAAACACTCTTAATAAAAGAAACCTCCATTCATGCCACTTCCATCTCTATGAGAAAGCTATATCTCTACATTTGATACATATTAGAACATAATGAGAAAACTAGTTTCTCAGTAGCTTAACAATTCAACAATTTAAATTTTACTGACATGTACCACTGTGTAAGCACAGAAAAAAATTTCATCTACATTCCAATCATCTGAAACATAGTCTCATTCACATACATATATTGGCAAGCATTGCATGATTTATTGGTATGGTAGTGTGACAAAGGTGGATATTCTCATTTCCAGTATAACATCTTTTCATAGGAACATACATATTAAAAACTAAAATAGACAATGATCATTTATACATTTCATTCTTAAAACTTACCTTGCTTCAAAGTATGAGCACCTTTGGTCACACTTAAAAAATGTGAACACTTGACCACTTTTGTAAGAATTGTGAACGCTTGGTCACATTGTGGACTCTTGGCCACTTTTATGAAAAATAGTGAACACTTGGTTACTTATACATACAAATAGAAACCACAATTCACGTTGCCACTACCCTTCCAATTTCCCTTGAATTTAGCTATTGTAAGACACATTATAACTCATTTACAATTTGCATAGTGATTCAACTATCATGATTAATATGAGAGATTACTTTCGGCCATCATGAGAAAGGAATAAAATTTAAGGTTTTTCATGTCACCTTGTCATATTTTTCCATCCTTTCTATATTTTAAACCTAATGGTGCCATGTACTAAAATTACTATGGTATTTTCTCTCACATTCAAATTATGTAACCATACCATTAGCAATATCTTCTACTTACTTTCTTGACTTATTTTACATGTTGAATTTAAGGTTACACACATCTTACCATTCTTACATCTCAAGAATAATATGGTCATTTATTATGTGAAAAAGGGTAAACAATCTACCATACATTAATTTACCATATTTGCTCTCTCTTTTTTTCTTAGCGAAAACTGAAATGCAACCTTCCTTACAAATTTTTTAGCAATCCTTTCCATACATTATAAAGGGCCACTTTCGGGTTTGGTAGGCCAAAAAGGGTAATGCCATAGTTTCAAGTCAATTTCTAACTAGCATGCTTCCTTTAGGTGTCTATAACCTAAAACATACATTAGCTATACAAGAACACAAAATTTCAGCACTTTCTCATTCTAGGGTTTTTCATTATGCAAGCTGAATTTCCCCAACAATCATGCTTTCATGGAAATAACAACATCCAAATCATCACATCAACAAACATAACCAAATTATCATACAAGCTTAGCCAAAGAAAGATTTACTTCTTAAAGAATGTAGAGAGAAAATTAATGTTCCATGAAGGCTTTAAATCGTGATAAATATACTTTAAATCATGAAACAAAAACCATAGAATTGCTAAGATACCTCACTAACGTAAGAAGAATGGAAGGGCCTTGGTGTTTCTATTGAATTTATCTTATGCCTTGCTTCTTTCCCTTTGGTCACTTCTTTCTTCCCTTTCCCCTAAGTGTTTCTTCCCTATTTTCTATTCTCACCAAATGTCCTTGTTTATGTCTATATGTTTTGCATAATTATCGAGCTTCTCTCCCTCTCACCGAATGCTTATGTGGTTTATTATAAATGCCAAGCTCCTCCTAATAGTTCTCA
Organism: Senna siamea; assembly: GCA_031216115.1. NCBI lineage: Eukaryota > Viridiplantae > Streptophyta > Magnoliopsida > Fabales > Fabaceae > Senna > Senna siamea. Next base: position 28,606,303 of record CM062361.1, on the reverse strand, counting down.
CCATGCACACACACATATATACTTAAATAAGTTTCAAACTCTCTCCACTTATCGTATGCATATATATATTTTAAATCAATTCTTTCTTTTGGCTATTCAGTTAGACAAAAGGAAGAAAAGTAAAGAAAGAACTCGAGCACCTTAATTGTAATGCATCAAGCACCTTAATTGTAATGCATCAATTTCATCTCTCGTTCACCTTAAATGAAAAGCAAAGAGAAGAAAAGAGAGCAAGCCATTGAAACACGTCTCCTTTTCTCTCTTTCACCTCTTCACCGAATGCTTCCTTCCATTCCCACCTACACTAGCAGTTAAGGTAAAATAAAAGGAATGCAAGGAAAAAGGGAAGAATACAATTGCCACACATCTCCTTTTTCCTTCCTTCTTTCATTCATTACTGAGTCACTTTCATACTTAAAATTTCTTTCCAAATGTCACGAGTTCTTTGGTAAAAGGGAAAATTACTTCACTTAGATCATATATCACCTTCCCTTCTTCTTTCTCATTTATTCACCGAATGGAGTACAATGTATTATTAAAATTTAAATTGCATAATTTCCATTTCATTCATATGTTTATTTCGATCAATGTAAGAGAAGATAAAACCCATTTCATACATCTCTTCCATTCTCCTTTCCTTCCTCAGACATTACATTATCCTCTTTCGACCAATTATCATTTCTCCCTTGCAAGCTTCTTGGTGACAAAGAGGAAACACATTAATATAAGTACATCCTCACTTTTCCCATTCTTTCTTCCACCCACATGTTACTTTGGCTAAAACAAGAAAGAGGTGTTCACTCTTAACATATTTATTCTAAAAACTAAATCACAAAAACATTTTCATCGCACTTTATGACAAAATCATCCAATTAATTAAGAAAGCAATAATTTAAAAATCAAGAGAAAAAAGTGGGTTTTACACTCATCTTCCCCTTTTTCGTCCTAAATAATTTTAGATGATTTTTATAACATCTCTCCTTAAGCACCTACTGTAATATCCCCTGCAATAGTTTTAATTTAATTAATTTTTCCTTTACGAATAGTTATACTATTACAGTTAGCTTGATGTCTTGATATAGATAAATCAATCTCAGAGGAAATGGCTGTAAAAGCAGACTGAAAGGATGTTTGGTTTGGGAGAAATGGAGTTTTGAAGATATGTGTTATAGTAAAGAACTTCTCCTAAAGGAACAGGTACTATAGTACAAAGAAGAATGTATGAACTAGTACATTGAGAGCAATAAGATGTAAAGGTGGAATTAAGAGGTAGAAGGACCTAGAAGTTTGTAAATTTACATTTTAACACTTGGGATAAGTAGCAAATATTTTTGAAGTTTCACTTATTGCATTTTCCTCCCTACCCTCTAACCTCTATAAAAAGTAAAGAGGAGAGAGAGAGAGGGATTTCATGAACTGGCTAGAGGAAGAAAGTGCAGAGTAGATTGAGGAAAGTTGCTAGGGATCATCTGGACTACTTCTAAACTCCAAATCACATGCACAAGTTCTCAAGAACTCAAGGTAATCAGTTAAACCACAAATTCTTTATTTTTATCTTTCCTTGAAAATGGGTCAAGAAACTAAAAAAATCTTTAAATGATGTTTAAAGTTATACATTAGGGATTTAATTTGCATTCTATGTTGTTTGAGTATGGATGTGTGCTTGTATGACCTTGTGTGTGATTGATTTGCATGGATATAGCCTTAAAATAAACTATTTTTAAATGTTATTGGATTTAATGGGAAGAAGGTTTATGAATGGATTGAGAGTTAAAATACATGATTTTTAGGTCAAAAAGAATCCAAAAAGGTGTTTTAAAATAGGGTAGGAGTAAAGAAGTTGAAAGTTTACCTAAGGAAGTCAACTTTCAAGTTCTTGAAGCCCAGATATTCAAAACCAAGGGCAAGTAGTTGACTGTTAGGCTAAGAAGTCAATTGCTTGCCAAGAAGTTGACTGCTTCCAAGGAAGTTGACTATTAACCCTTGACCAAGCCCCACATTTGTGACAAAAGCTACAAGTCGAATGTTTACTCAAGGAAGTCAACTTGTAGCACCTATTTGATGAAAAATGACCCATTTTCCCATGTTTTCAAATAAGAAGAACCACAAGGCCAAGGATCCACATAAATTAAGCAATTAGAACACTTTTAAAGTAGTATTGGGCTATGGTATGTGTAACACCCCCATTAGCCTATGGTTCCTTTTAAGTGTTTAAAGGTATAACGTATATAATTATCACAATAATAGTGTGTTACAATCACTTTTACTCAAGTAAATGTTTAACTTTTTACTAAGTTGACTAACTGAGTGCCATTTAGGTTGGTCTCTACTCTAGGTTCTCTTAACATCACAGCGGAATAAATATATACATATAGAATATGCCTGGGTTAACTATACATAAACATTCATTCTTAATTGAATATAGTCAATTAACTATTGGGCATAGAGGCAACAATCCTGCCACTCATAACCCCATTAATTAGTCTATTCATCAATCCAACCTAATTCCTATACATATAAGTTAGAATAGGCAATACAGAATAATCTTACACCAGCTTTTCTCAAAATATCATAAAGGCTAGCTCAATCCTACCATGTACTTATACTATCCAAACTAAACAGTCTGTATGCCCAAATTGGACACTTCTTCATACTTTACCTTCTTCTCCAGCCCAAGGGAACCTACACATATGGTACATGCCAACACTAAACGAGAAATGAATCTCAGTAGCAATTCAACTTGTTACAAAATTCATTGACCTATACCACCGTGCTAGCACGAAAAAATCTACATTCTTTCATAAAACATATCACATACTATTGGGATGTAGTGCTTGTAGCATTTAATCATGTTATATACTCACACATATGAATATTCATCAAAACATATCATCTTTAAAACATGAGAAGTGCATTCATCATCATTATCATCATGAAACATTTCTTTAGGGCATTAACATGCCTTTTGAGCAGGAGAAAATAATCACATCATATGAGATATCAAGAGTGTCACCCAGCAACAACACCACGTACCACTGCATATATGAATAAGCCATCCTGGTGACTACTGTGTCACTACAGTAAAATACTGCTCTAGTACATATAAGGAATCCCCCAGTTAGATCCACTTATACATTCTCAATAGCTCATGGCATCACCTTATTCCTTCGAACAGATCCTATCCTCTCCACTTCCACAGATCATGAGGCCTTGGGGTCACTGCAACACCCCATGTTCATGCAATTATATTTAAATTTATGATTTAATTAGATAAATTTCCATGAATTGTGTCTAATTGCTTGTGTGATGTAATATTTAGAAATAAATGTTGGAAAGGATGACATTGTATAAAATTAAGGTGTTTAATTAATTCTTCTTCCCTTCACCTAGCCTAATTACCAAGGAAAATAGGTATCTTGCGTGAGACCAAGGGACAATGGGAAGAAGGATAGGAATTTTATATTTGTATATATATAACCCCTCGGCTAGGAAGACGTGGAAATGCAAGGAATGTATGGCAATTGTTTATGTACATAGATGCACACGTGAGGTTATGGAAGTATCATTAAGAAAAGAAAACAAAAAGTGCAGCATTTAATTAAATTAAAACCATGTATCAATGCAAGCTTTCCATCTCTCCTTTATCTTGTTTAAGTAGCTAACCTAAGCTTGCAAGAAAGTACAAATTTTACTTAAAGTATAATGGGAACAACCATGAAATGGAAAAAGAAAGGAGAGAATTAATCCTTACACATGAATGCATGTAGCAAATAAAGCAAAGGGTGTAGAATTTTCATGCTCCCACACGGCAAATGAAAGGAAAAAGGAAGGAGGTGCAGCTTGGAAGTGGGAAGAAGAAAATCAAAGTGTACACTCAAACCACACATGGGAATCTTTTTTAATAGCAATAATAATTACCTAAGGAGAAGGAGGAAAAAGGAAAGTGGCGTGAAGGAATTGGATGAACTACACCTACAAGCAAGGCTACTTGTACTTACAAGTACAAGGTGTATAAGAAATAATTTTAATTAGGAATGAGAAGAGTGTGCAGCCCATTGACCGAATGCATAAGGGAAAAGCAATTGGAAATGGTTTTTTTTTTTATGTATAGATGAATGCACACGCCACCTAAGCAAAGAGATAAGAGAGAATTGGAATTTTATGTTTTATATACACACATGCACCCACTCGGCAAGAAAGAAGGAGTGAACACAATATATGAGGAAATAGATTAAAATGCAGCGTGAATTTGGGGTAGGTAAACCAAAGTTGGCAAGAAAGTAGGTGTACATCGAGAACCACATGTGGGACTTATGGATAACAAGAATAATGAAGAGTAAAGAGGGAAACACAATGGAAAGTAGGAAGAGGGCTGCACATGGCTTCAACAACATGGCAAGCAAGGTCCATGGTACCAAAGCACACGTGTGACTTTATGGAAATGTTAGCTAAAACACAAAAGTTACAATAGAATAGGAGAGCACAAAACCATACGTGGGAGGAAAATTGAAATGGCCTTTTGAGATACATGCAACACACTCACATGACAAGAGAGAAAGAGAAAAAGGGAAAGGGAAAGTGAGCAGCCTACAATTGAGAGAACTCCCACCTATTTGTTCAAGACAAGGAAAGAGGGATTTAGTCAAAGAAAAAGGAAGCAAGTTGTAGAAAGAGATCAAAGGAAGGGCCGAGATCACTTCCTTCTAGTCATCCTTGAGATAGGTTAACAATTTTAAGATTGTGTTCCATGCTTTAGTATATGCAATCAACATGTTTTTTTACAAGCTTTCTATGGAAGATGATTGTCTTCCCTACATTCTTGATAAAAAAGCATATTATGTTGGCTAAGCATTTGTGATTGATTGGAATGTAGTCGATGGGATGACATGAATATTGTTGTTGTGAAAAGATTAGGGTTAGATAATGTTATTTTCATGATGAACTATGACTATACATGATAGAAATGGATGGATGCTTTTGAAAACCATGCTTCCTCCATAAAAACTCCCTTTTGACCGAATGAGAGAGGAAAGTTACACGAAATTGGGTGTGAAATTTCTAGTTGTGCTTGGTGAAAAAATTGATGTCCATGGAGGAAAGAAATCATACCATTTTAAGGGTGTTAATAAAAGAATAAATAACCAATTTCCTTAGGCCAAGTCCATGGTATTTACTCTTGGAGTTTATAAGCAATGCACCTTAATATTATTTTTAAAAAAAGGGGATTTATTCTTGAAGTTTATAAGAAATGCACATCAATACTAATTTCCAAGAAAGGAGAATTTATTATTAAAGATATTAGAATTTTATAAGAAATGTACATTAATATTAATTTCCAAGAAAGGGGAAATTATTCTTCAAGTTATTAGAATTTTATAAGAAATTTACATTAATATTAATTTCCAAGAAAGGGGAATTTATGCTTGAAATTATTAGAATTTTACAAGAAATGCACATTAATATTAATTTTCCAAGAAAGGGAAATTTATTCTTGAAGTTATTAGAATTTTATAAGGGATTTACAGTAATATTCTTTTTCAAGAAAGGGAAAGTCATTCTTGAAGGTTATTAGGATTTTAAAAATATGTACACTAGTATTATTTTTCAAAAAAAGGAAAATTTCCCTTGAAACTTGTTAAAGATTTTATAAAGGTGGCCAAGTGTCCACATAGTGCCCAAGTGTGCACAAGAGATTCTATAAAGGTAGCCAAGTGTTCACAAGTGTCCAAGTGTGCACAAAGATTTATAAAGGTGGCCAAGTGTTCACATAGTACCCAAGTGTGCACAAGAGATTTTATAAAGGTGGCCAAGTGTTCACAAGTACCCAAGTGTGCACCAAGATTTATAAAGGTGGCCAAGTGTCCACAAGTGCCCAAGTGTGCACAAAGAATTATAAAGGTGGCTAAGTATCCACATAGTGCCCAAGTGTGCACAAATATTATATAAGAGTAAGTTTTAAGAATGATAAGCATAAATGGTTTTGTTAATTTTATGATAACGTGTTTAATAGCATACAAAGATTTTTTATTTGAAAATAATAGTATTTTATCACATTGACATTTAAATTGATCATACAATGCTTGCCAATTTATATTTATGAATAATGCTACATTTTCTTTTATATACATACCAAGAATGTAGAATTAAATATTTTGGTGCTTGCACCCTGATACATATTAGTTGATTTTTAAACCTCGAATTGTTAAGCTACTGGGAAACTTGTATTTCTCATTTATATGCTAATATGTATCAGATGCAGATGCTTAGCAGGGCCGGGGAGACAAAAGTTTCATTTAGTTAGAAGCAAAATTTTTGTAGTCCCTATTTTAGGTGCTATTATAGATATATTTTGGTTTAGAACTAGAACAATTCTTTTGGCTGTGTATATGAGATGTACATGGGTAATTGTTGGGGAAAAGGATATGTGAAGGACCGATTCATTCCCGTTAATTGTAAAGGGGTCTAAGTGACAGGATTTTTGTCTCCTGTGTCCTGATGGACGAGTACTTCATATATTCGGATACATGTTCACAAAGAATGTAATGGACATTGATGGGACATTATTATTTTGTATGATATGAAGTTTTAAATTTTCACTGTGTTGTGTAGTATTTTATTTTGGCTGTGCATTTAAGGTTTAACTGAGCAAATGATCCCGAACTTAACCCGCTTTAATGAAACTTAATGGTATAATTGCTCAAACTTAATAATAAAAGGATAAGAATAATGTACCAAACTTATCTATTTACATCGAAGGAGTTGTAATACTAGATAAGAGCATTATAGTTACCACCATTCCTTCGAGGTGGATTACCTACTGTAACGCCCCTATCTAGTCTTATTGTTAACTCTGATATAAAAAGATAGGTTTGGTACGTTATCTTTATCCTTTATTTAATTAATGTCTGAGCAGTTATACCATTAAATTAATTTAAGTGGATTAGGTTCGGGATCTTTTGATCAGATTAAAACTTACATGCGCAGCGGAATAGATTAAAATATACTAACTACATAGCGAAATTAAAGCATCCATGTGGTTCAATTAAATACATAATCAATAATGTCCATTACATTTCTGTAAACATATATTAGGATACATGAAGTACCCGTCCATAGGAAGTCAGAAAACAATAATCCTATCACTTAGACCCCTTTACAAATTTCAAAGATGGATCGGTCCTTCAAATATCCTATGTCTACTGCCTAAAAGAATAATCCTAGTTCTAACCCAAATAAATTTAAACTATGACTCAAAAATAGGGGTTACAAAGTTGTCCTCCGACCAAAAAGAAACTCCTATCTCCCTGCCCTGCTAAGCGTCCATATCTGATACATATTAGCATAATAATGAGAAACACAAGTTTCCCAGTAATTTAACATTTCGAGTTTTAAAATAACTAATATATACCAGGGTGCAAACACCAAAACATTTTCATTTTACATTCTTGATATGAAAACATAATGTTACCCATAATTGAAATCAGGTAAGCGTTACGTGACAATTTATATGTTAACACATATAAAAAATCAGACATTCTCTTTCAATGAAACATATCTAAATGAAATTATACATGTTATTGCGGCATTATGCAATTTAATTATGTATTAGCTTTAAAATTTTTTAATCTAAGTTAATTGAGTGCCTGGGGTGTTATGTGGACAATAGGCCACTTTTATGAAATCACCGTGAGCCCTAGTTCATAGGTATGGAGCATCTCTGGCCACGCCTCTCTAGGCTGCCTGTGTGGAGCACCTTTGGCCACACATCATAAATCGTGGACACTTGGCCACTTACATAGCGTAATCGTTAACACTAGGTTATGGGCATGGAGTACCTTTGGCCACACCTCGATAGGTCACCCATGTGGATCACCTCTAGCCACACATCGTAAATCGTGATCACTCGGCCATGTATATAGCATAATTGCGAACACTAGGTCATGGGCATGGAGCACCTTCGGCCATACCTCATTAGGTCGCCTGTGTGGATCACCTTGGGCCATACATTATAAATCGTGGTCACTCGGCCACGTACATAACGTAATTGCGAACACTAGGTCATAGGCATAGAGCACCTTTGGCCACACCTCGCTAGGTCGCCCGTGTGGATCACCTTTGGCCATACATCGTAAATCGTGTACCTATCTATGTTTTTCCTTATCAGTTGTGATTCCTTTCTTTTCCTTTTTGTCAGTGTACAATATATCATTATCACCTTTAGCTACGACTCTTATTTTCTTAATTTAATTTAAATTTATTTCCATGATTTTGGCCAGCGAACATAAATAATATCAAGAATGTAAGTTTGCAATAATGTCCCTTCTAAGCTGGTAAAAATAGACATGCATATACAAAATCGTGGGATGTTATTTTCAAGATTTGTCAAATTACCTAGAGAATGACTAGAAAGAGTTGATCTTGGCCTTCCTTTGATCCCCTTCTACATCTCGCTTCCTTTTAATTCTTATTTCTCTATAATAAATGCCAAGTTTTCGCTTCGGTTCAATCATCAAGGAACAATGGGCACAAAATCTATAAGAAAACATCAAATTAGGGCATTTTAAATTATACTAGAGGCTTCGGGAGCTTGAGATCTAATTTCTATGATTTTTCAACAGTTCTGGCGATGGCGACTGGGGTCAAAAAATACATCAGAATGTAGCCTGTAACTCAAGGAGGCCAGATCCGGTGTCCGTTCGGCGAAACACGACAGTTTAGATGGCATTTTTCGGCGACGAAGTTGACAAAAGTCAAAAAAATTTTCCCCCATCTCGGGCGTGTGGCTGCAGCACTCCATCAGTTGGAAGCTGGCGAAGGAAGCTAGCAGATCAGGCTTCCCAACGGTGGCAGCGATGTGGCTGGACGACGTCAGACGGCGGAGATTGTGACTTGGCCTTGAAAATGTGATAGAAGGAAAAAGGGCCATTTATCTATGACTGTGGCAGTCGTCGGTCACTGCAGTGGCTTGCTACGGCGTCAGGCTGAGCTATTGAACCTTCTGCTAGCGACGACCGGCGGTAACTCGGCCAGACGGCAGACAGGTATGGTGAAGGTGGTGGACATGGGTGACGTGCGCGAGAGAGGAGAGAGAGAGAGAGAAAAATATTGCATGAGAGGAAAAAATAGGAGAGATGAGAGAAGTTTGAATATTTAAGGCATATAAGGGAATTTTGGTCTTTTTTCATTTTGCCCTAGCTAAATTTCATATGCATTTCTCTGATCTAGGAAAAATTTAAGATGATATGGAAGGAATTCAGAAGTTTTCAAACGATCGCAATCTTTGCAAAATTATCCGCAAGGTTTCTCAGGCAGATTAAAATCCCGCTGTTAGATACAATTTAATTCTAAAAAATTCTCAAATTTTTTGCTAAAAGTTTAAAAAATTTTCCTTAATTCAATTTTCAACAAAATCAAAATTTATTTTACCAAATTTAATGTATTTAAAAATCTGGTTGTTACATTCTCCCCCCCTTAAAATAATTTCATCCTCAAAATTTATACATACCTCATGAGAATAATTCTGGATGGCTCTTGTGTATGTCCTCCTCCTGCTCCCAAGTAGCCTCCTGTGGTGCCGTTGGGTCTTATAAGACCTTTACCAGAGGAATAGCCTTATTCCTTAGGGTCTTGACCTCAGTATCGATGATTTGAATAGGTCTTGGCTGATAAGTAAGATTTTCCTTTAATTGTAGAGTACTAGCATCAAGTATATGAGAGGGATCTGGTATGTACTTTTAGAGCTGGGAGACATGGAAAACATTGTGAAGGTTGGATAGGTGGGGGGGTAAGGTTATTTGGTATGCTGATAGACCCACTCTCTTCAATATTTGAAAAGTTCCAATGTATCTGGGACTTAGCTTTCTAGACTTCATAACTCTACCAATCCCAATAGTTGGGGAAACTTTTAGAAAAACATGGCTTCCTTCCTCAAATTCTAAGGGCCTTCTCCTCCTATCAGAGTAGCTCTTTTGCCTATCCTGAGCTTTTGCCAACTTTTCTCTGATCATCTTAATCTGATCATGGTCTATTGTACTAACTCAAGACCTAACAACTGCCTCTCACCCACTTTATACCAACATAACGACGACCTATATTTCCTCCCATGCAGGGCCTCATAGGGAGTCATGCCTATACTAGAGTGGAAGCTGTTATTGTATGAAAACTCAATCAGCAGCAAACTCTTTTCCCATTTTCCCTGATACTCTAAGGCACAAGCCCTAAGCATATCCTTTAACGTCTGAATGGTTCTCTCTGTTTGTCTATCAGTTTAAGGATGATAGTCTGTACTAAAACTTAGCCTGGTTTCAAAGGCTTCTTGCAGGGCTCTCCAAAACCTAGAGGTTAACCTAGGATCCCTATCTGAAATAATGCTAATGGGTACTCCATGAAGTCTTACTATCTCCTGAATGTATAGCTGTGCTAGTCTATCCAAGGAGTAGTTAATTCTAATGGGTAGAAAGTGAGCAGACTTGGTTAACTTATCCATTATGACCCAAATAGCATCATTTCTTAATTGGGTTCTAGGCACTCCTACCACGAAGTCCATAGAAATATTATCCCACTTCCACTCGGGGATATCTAAGGGTTGTAATAACCTAGAAGGCTTCTGATGTTTAATCTTGACCTGCTGACACACCAAGCATCTAGCTACACGCTCTGCTATGTTCTTCTTCATTCCTAGACACCAGAACATCTCCTTCAAGTCTTGATACATCTTAGTGGCTCCTGGATGGATAGTGTACTTACTTCGGTGAGCTTCCTCTAAAATCTTATCCCTCGGTTCTCCTATCTTAGGGACATACATCCTACCCTGGAAAGTTACCATTCCGTCAGCCTCCCTTGTGAATTCCTTCAAATCCTTTAGGGATCCTAGAAACTCATCCTCCTTCTGGGCTTCTAAGATTTAGGCAACTTTGATATAAATAGATAAGTTTGGCACATTATCTTTATCTTTTATTTAATTAATGTTTAAGCAGTTATACCATTAAATTAATTTAAGCGGATTAGGTTCAGAATCTTTTCCTTAGATTAAAACTTACATGCACAGCGGAATAGATCAAAATATACTAACTACACAACGAAATTAAAGCATCCATGTAGTTCAATTAAATACATAATCAATAATGTCCACTACATTTCTATAAACATGTAACAGAATCTATGAAGTACCCATCCATAAGAAGTCAGGAGACAACAATCCTATCACTCAGACCCCTTTACAAATTTCAAAGATGGACCGGTCCTTCAAATATCCTATGTCTATTGCCCAAAAGAATAATCCTAGTTCTAACCCAAATAAATCTGAACTAGGACTCAAAAATAGGGGTTACAAAGTTGTCCTTAGACCAAAAAGAAACTCTTATCTCCCTACCCTGCTAAGCATCAGTATCTGATACATATTAGCATAATAATGAGAAACAAAAGTTTCCTAGTAATTTAACAATTCGAGTTTTAAAAATAACTAATATGTACCAGGGTGCAAAGACTAAAATATTTTCATTTTACATTCTTGATATTAAAACATAATGTTACCCATAAATGAAATCAGGCAAGTGTTGATGTTAACACATAAAAAAATCAGACATTCTCTTTAAATGAAACATATCTAAATGAAATTATACATGTTATCGCGGCATTATGTAATTTAATTATGTATTAGCTTTTACATTTTTCAATCTAAGTTAATTAAGCACCTGGGGTCTTATGTGGACACTAGGCCACTTTTATGAAATCACTGTGAGCCCTAGTTCATAGGTATGGAGCACCTCTGGCCACACCTCACTAGGACGCCTATATGGAGAACCTTTGGCTACACATTGTAAATTGTGGTCACTCGGCCATGTACATAGGGTAATCGCGAACACTAGGTCATAGGCATAGAGCACCTTTGGCCACACCTCGCTAGGTCGCCCATGTGGATCACCTCTGGCCACACATCGTAAATCGTTGTCACTCGCCCACGTACATAGCATAATTGCAAACATTAGGTTATGGGCATGGAGCACCTTCGGCCACACCTCACTAGGCCCCCCGTATGGATCACCTCTAGCCACACATCGTAAATCATGGTCACTCGGCCACGTACATAGCGTAATTGCGAACACTAGGTCATAGGCATGGAGCACCTTCGGCCACACCTCGCTAGGTCGCCCGTGTGGATTACCTTTGGCCACACATAATAAATCGTGTACCTATCTATGGTTTCCCTTATCAGCTTCGTTTCCTTTCTTTTCCTTTTTGTCAGTGTACAATATATCATTATCACCTTTGGCTACGACTCTTATTTACCTAATTTAATTTAACTCTATTTCCATGATTTTGGCTAGCGAACATAAATAATATCAAGAATGTAAGTTTTCAATAATGTCCCATCTAAGCTGGTAAAAACAGACATGCATATACGAAATCATAGGACGCTATTTTCAAGATTTGTCAAATTACCTAGAGAATGACTAGAAAGAGTTGATCTTGGCCTTCCTTTGATCCCCTTCTACATCTCGCTTCCTTTTAATTCTTATTTCTCTATAATAAATGCCAATTTTTCGCTTCGGTTCAATCATCAAGGAACAATGGGCACAAAATCTATAAGAAAACATCAAATTAGGGCATTTTAAATTATACCAGAGGCTCTGAGAGCTCGAAATCTAATTTCTGTGATTTTCTAGCAGTTTCGGTGATGGCGCATGGTGGCTGGGGTTGAAAAATACTCCAAAATGTAGCCTACAACTCGAGGAGGCTTAATTCGGTGTCTGTTCGGTGAAACAAGGTCGTTTGGACAACATATTTTAATGACGAAGGTGAAGAATGTTGAAAACTTTTTTCCCCCATTCTTGGCATGTGGTAGCAGCGCTCCACCGGCTGGAAGTTGGCAGAGGAAGCTGGCAGTTCAGGCTTCCCAACAGTGGCGGCAGTATGGCCAGACGACATCGAATGGTGGAAATCACGACTTGGCCTTGAAAACATGACTAAAGGAAAAAGGGCCATTTTTTGATGGCTATGGTGGTCGTCGGTAGCTACGGTGGTTTGCTGCAACATCAGGCTAAGCTACTGAACCTTCTGGCAGTGATGGGCGGCGGTAACTTGGCCAGACGGCGAACAGGCATGGTGAAGGTGGTGGACGTGGGTGGCGTGCACGGGAGAGGAGAGAGAGAGAGAGAAATGTTGCATGAGAGGAAAAAATGGGAGAAATGAGAGAAGTTTGAATATTTAAGGTATATAGGGGCATTTTGGTCTTTTTTCATTTTGCCCTAGCTAAATTTCGGATGCATTTCTTCGATCTAGGTAAAATTTAGGACGATATGGAAGGAATTTGGAAATTTTCAAATGATAGCAAGATTCGCAAAATTATCTGCAAGGTTTGTCAGGCAGATTAAAATCCCACTATCAGATACAATTTAATTCTAAAAAATTATCAAATTTTTTGCTAAAATTTTAGAAAATTTTCGTTAATTCAATTTTCAACAAAATCAAAATTTATTTTACCAAATTTAATTTATTTAAAAACCGGGTTGTTACACCTGCTAGACCTTATCCTCTCCGCTTCTGCGGATCATGGAGCTATGGAGTCACCACCATTCCTTCGAGGTGGATAACCTCCCGGTACGCTATCTTCTAACATATGCACTAGGGTGATTCGACTCATGACTATGGTTATGCTTTAACCTTAAGTATGTGTTTCTTAATGGCCCTTGGAAGACACACTAACTTAGGGTTCACAAACATCACAGTGTTTTCGAAATCATTTTTGTTCAAGTGGATGTTTAACCATCCTAATACATGGCACAACCATTGAATGCCAATAGTCATCCCATACCGACAATCAGTCACTCAACTCATGAGTCTATCTCCCACTAATGCATATGCCTAGGATACTTCACTCTTCCTTTTTGATGTCTCTCTACTCCCTTTTGTGTCACTATCATAAGGACCATTCTCATCCAAGTGAAAAAGTGATTCTATCCTTTGCACATTAGCCAAAACTTCTAGTTTCCTTGCTTACTCATGTTGTGAGCCCTTAATCAAGTTATTATGAAGAATTACTAAGCTCAATTGCCATTAAAAACCTCATTTCGCAAGTTAGAGGGTTGCTAGTCGGCTGCTGAAAGGCTAGCAGTCGATTGATGGCTCTCTGTATTCCTCAGGTGACAGATAGTAAGCTAGCAGTTGACTGCCAGCCCGTTGGCAACTGGCTGGTGGCTTGCTAGAATGCATCCTGGCAAAAATAAAAGCACGACAGTTGACTGTGAGGATGGCCATTCGACTGCTTAGTTCAAACCTGGGCCTGACAGTCAACTGCTAAGAATCTGGTAGTCGACTACTAAGTCTTTGTCTACACTTTTGGGTTTCCAAGAACACAAAAGTCAAATGCCCCATACGTAGCAGTCGGCTGTTATGTTCCACTGTAGTTCATAAAACATGATGTTAATAATACCCAGTCCAGAATACATTCCATTTTCAATTCTAAACACATGAGCTTAATTTTCATATAACAAACTTTATTTTTCATTGAACATTTCACATCCATTAGCTCAAACTTTATACATTCTAAGAAAACTAGTCTATATCTCTAGATGAACACAACCCAGCCCTTCCAATCAATTACAAGCACATATATGAGCATACAGTCAGCAAAACAACATCCCATAGAAATAGAAAAGCATATAGAATGTAGGTTTAGCCCCAAACTTAATTCAAAAATTCAGAAATTCATATTTTTCCAATAACAATAGACTTTTCAGAAAAGTGAGGGGTTTAGGATGAATTGCTACCTTGATTTCCTGTAAATGTGTGTGTAGGATGTGTCAAGAAGACTACCCCCTTGCTGCAGGACTGATTTCTAGCCTCAAATTTGCCCTTTCTTCAGCAAAATCTCTCCTTTCTTGCCCTAGCTCATCCTTTTCTCTCTCTACCCATCCCTTTTACTTCTCTCTCTAAAATGTAGGTGGGTGAAAGCTTGTGGGGGTTTTGGATTTAGCTAGGGTTTTGGGGTTTTTGAACATAAGTTCCCTTATTTGCATTCTAGTCCTTGACTCAATTTGTGCATTTGGTCTCAACACATTTTCCCTTTTCACTTCAGTCCTTGGCCATACTCTTAAATTAACTTTCATTCCTTTCACTTAGGTCCCTAGGTTAATGCAACTATATGAGATTAATGCAAAAAACACAAACATTAAGATTAAATTAACAACAAACAAATATTTCTTTAATCATACTAGGAGCAAATATTATAGTATGTATAACACCCCCAATCCTATATCTTCATTTAATTAATTAGATAATGTAATATAATATACTAAGTTTTATACAAAAATCATAAGTCTCCAAAACTTGTCTCCACCTCTCTAATTTTTCTTTTATTGCTTCTTTGGAATCTTCAATGAGGATTATATAATCAGCAAAAAGCATACACCTCGGTGCTTTCTCTTAGATAGGTTCAATGAGCACATCTAGTAATAAGTTAAAAAGGTAAGGGTTCAAAGCTAAACCTTGATATAGTCCTTCATGACTCACACAATTTGTGGCATACATGTCTTTGATTGTTCGAAAATATAAGCCTAATGAACATCTTTCTTTTCAAAAGTCTTCCATAATACCTCTTCATCTTTTCTAAAGCAATGAAAATCATATATAAAATTCTTATGAGATCTCCCATATCTCTTAATCAATCTTTTTAATAAATATATCACTTATATGATTAACTTTTCTAACATGAAACTAAATTAATTCTCTGTAATTTACGTGTACTCCAGCTTCCATCTCCACTTATTAACTTTGTTCCATAATTTTATAATATGACTCTCGAACTTAATCGTCCTATAAAAGAGAAAGTTTATATTTGATAAACTTTGTCAAATATTCATGAACATAAGTTAACAACGTAAATGAAAACTATGTTCAAATAATTTTAAAAAATTAATAAAAAAGAAATATTATTTCATTTCAGAAAAAAGAATCAATTTATTTTTTATTAAATATTTCATCATCTCATTATATAATATATAATAGTCAGGCATGATTGAGACGATTAGGCGTACGCATTAAGTCAGTCTTGTCAACAAGATAAACAGTTGCGAATTTAATTCAGTTATCATACGTATCCTGATATTCATTAATGGTCATTAATCTAGTTTCGTGCAGACTGCCACATTGCAACCAATAATGTTCCAATTCATAAATATAACTATTGAATCGTGGGGCATGATTGACTGTTAAAGTAGACTTCGGGTTGGGCTAGCTGGAATATCACTAGTTTAGCAGTTTTTTTTTATTTAACATAAGTTTAAATAAAGGATTTTTTTTATGACAATATTCGTGTATATTCTTTTCAGAATATAAAAACACTATATATTAGCAATCCTAAATATAAATCTTGCACTGAGGAATCAATATATAATTACTGGATAACTAGATCGTAAAATATAACTCAGACCAATAAATTTTAACGTCTTTATTTAGTTTTTATTTTGTTCTCTTCATCGTACTTTCATACTTATAAAGTCCAAATTCATGATGAACAGCCCAATGTTTACCAAAAAAGAACTAAAAATACTAACTTGATAATACAATACATGGTATACTCTTCTTAATTTATGTATAAAATTTTCTATTCTATGAAAGTTATAAGAATGATTTTAACAAATCATGGTATTATATAAGATTCATAAATTATATACGTGTGTTCAGTTTTTGTAATTTTTGTTTTATAATATTAATTTTCTTATTGTTTAATGACTTCACATGAATATTTATTTCTTTACTGACAAATACAGTTTGTAAAAGAAAAGAGTTAAACGTTTATAGGGCTTACCCTAAAATCTTAATAAAGTTGTGTTGGGCCTTGGAATCCTAATTCATTTAATTAGATCAAACCCCACTCCAAAAAATTAAGACAAAAATAATGTGAGGCCAAACTAGATTATGACATTCTAATTGGAGATAGTAAGCTTAATCTTTAAAATATATATACTAAAGAAATGGGTAAACATAAGGTCATGTGAAAAAAATTCTTGAACTATAAGTTTTGACCAATAACCTTCCAAGCTTTTATTTTAATGCAAAAAATCCTATGTTACAATTATCATTCAAAAAATATTAATTTCATTGCCACATAAAAAAAGTACACACATAAGTATGGGTATTGTCATTTGAATAAACATTTAAGGTGTATGCAAAAGTAAGGGTCACAGCCCTTATATATGATAATACAGTTAGTGGGGAAAAAGCCTACCAAAATACATGATAATATAACTATGGGATGTAAGGAGGCGTGGTGGGGGTGGAACCTCCATCACTGACACCACTATGATGCCCTCATCACGGTAAACGTGCCAAGTAGCGATATCATCACCATAATTGTATCAACTTCTAGAATTAGATGGTGGTGAGACATCTGTACAAATATTAGTAGGAGTGAGAATTATAAAATTCTCAATAAGAATCAACCTATAATAGCAATTAGCATCTCATTCATGTATATAACCAAAATTTACCCAGCTATCCCAAACCACAATCAACACAAATAAAGTATAGCTCAATCTATTCAAAATATAAAATGAAAATACCTGCCATGTAAATTTCAAAGATTCCTGCATGTCATACTTGTAGTACCCATGAGCATAATATAGGTCCCTAACCTTTGGCCACTAACTCTAGGGCATCCCCTAATGCATACACAAATCTAATGTCGTCTTTATCATATTGAGATCACCATGTCCCCACTCTTATCTTAAATTATCTCTAATATATATTAATCCTCATCCCATTTAGAATCTCAGAAGAATGAGAATGTAAATAAACAAAACCTAAGGCCTTTAGGATAATTCACTTAAATTCCCTTCTTCCAATATGCGTTAACTAACTCCAATGTTACACAGTGTTAGTCATCGACACAAGATAATTGTGATCATCCCATTCTAACCATAATTATCCATTTTAAATGTTTCAATCTTATAACATCTATTAAAATATAGTCATATGACATGTAATTAACTTTTCACATTCTTCCTCATGGCAAATTTACAATTGATGCATACATATCTTCACATAAATAAGCAGCCTAATTCGCACACAACAGGATATGGCATTAGGATTTCATTTCCTTAGAATGCAGTTTTCTAACTTTTATAAGTTCTATAGGCAGTTAAGTTCCAATTGCCTATTATGGGTAAAGACTCAATGTTTATGGGTCCCTTCTCTCTCCTTAAAATTTCCTACTAAATTCTCATTTTCTTAACCTTATTTATTAAATGTATTCTCATTTCTTTTATTGGATTTCTCTAATTTTTATTTTTATTTCATTTAATTATATAATACTAGTCCTCAAGATTTCAATTCATTTTAATTTCCTAAAATCCTTGAAGTTTTTACATCATCACTATGGTTACTCTATGACTATTCCCCTTTGTGTCTTGTATCCTAATTCATGAATGGTACAAGTTTTTCACCCCTAAGACAACCCAAGTGAAAAAAAATAAGAATCACTTCATTTCATTTCA
Organism: Senna siamea; assembly: GCA_031216115.1. Lineage (NCBI taxonomy): Eukaryota > Viridiplantae > Streptophyta > Magnoliopsida > Fabales > Fabaceae > Senna > Senna siamea. The sequence goes on along the minus strand of CM062361.1, from coordinate 28,587,809 downwards.
TTTCATTTCATTTCATTTACATAACACTCCATAGAAAATTCCTTGATTACCCAAAATTATACTTTAATTTTTAAAAATTATTCCTACAATGATTTTAGCATTTATAATCCTAATGGTCCTATTTTATCCAAAATATTTTTCTGTTAATTACCGTATAATTCCTTAGCCTAAATAGCAAGATGTTTACCACAATATTATCAAACTTTTGAGTAAGGATGATGCCCTCCATCCTCACTTCATTCTCCCTATTCCTCCCAACTTTCACACTCTTTTTAGATAGGTTTTGCTTTAACTCGAATTACTGCCATGCCTTTTTAAGAATCATAATTTTTACCATAATTCCACTCTTATTAGAAGACCAATGCAAATATGACTTAGTGTAATTGTCTTAAGTTACCCCAACAATAACCTATGGATTCAACCAACGCAAATATAATTATTGTTTCTATTTCTCTTATTCTTTTTATTATGTGTTGTGTTTAAAATTGAGAAACAAGTTCTATTGTTGAGTTCTCTTGTTGGTATAAGCTTAAGAAGTGAGGTTTTCATTAAATTTTCTAAATATCAATTATGTTATTTTGTTAATTAACAACACTCCCTTGGACTTGGTATTACGAAGTGGAAACAAGAAGGTGGCCATCAATGAATTTGAAACTCATAACACTATTCTTTTGTTGCTCTTTAGGAACCACTTCTTTGTTGAATTTCTTAGCCAGTTTGTTAACGAAATTCTTGCCTTTACTGTGTGAAGTGTGATCCTTGTATAAATGTAGCCAGTTAAGTTTACATGTTTTTTCATTGCTTGATCTATTATCTTCTAAGAATTTAATGGTTCATAAATTTAAAAAATGACAATCACTGTTGATTTTCAGGACCTAACTCCTATTCTGTCTACCCTTCTGCATGTGTTTTGTATTAATTATGATAGCAAAGCATAATCAAATTTCTCTGTGGGATTGGAAGTAATACCATCCATTTCTTTTTTAGGAACAATTGCATATAATAACTTTAATTGCCCTTGCTTTTGTTGGATTTAATTTTTTTTCTATCTCATGTTTGTATCCTTTGAATTTGAAGGATCATGTCTTTCTCATTTCTAATGGTTATGGTTCACCTTTGTTTCTTTTCTTGAGATTTTCTAAGTGTCTTTGGATTTCTATTCCAATTTAAGGACTAATGATTAATTTTCTAATTTCTTTATCCATTCTTTCTTTGTTTCTGCTCCTTTTTTTTCTTGTTCAATGATCGTGGTGGCTGTTTATGGCTAGTAAGTGCACTTGGTCATTAGTGTTTTGCTCCTTAAGCATGGTTGTAGGGTTTTTTGTTAGTTCAGTATTTAAACAAAATGTATATGTCCATATGTATAGAAAAGCTTAGTAAAAGTTTTATAGAGATGCTCTTTGTATGCTGTAATCTAATGCATGCTCACAACAAAAAATTATTGTGTTTTTAACATGTTGAATTATGATTTGATATATATATTTAGTCTTATACTTGACTTATGAAAGAAATATATTTTTTTGTAGGTTCTTTGTCTTTAGGCACCTTTATTTCCAAAAAATATTGTGTTTTTTTGGCAGGATGAGGTAATTATTTAAGCTAGAGATTGAATTAGATTATAATCTTAAGATATGCATCATATCAATGTTGTTTTATGATTTGATATAGCAGCTAGACAAGGTGATAAATTTTGCTAAAGATTTACAAAGATTTACTTTGTATGGGATTTAAATCTTAAGTTCTATGTGAACCTTTAGTGAATGTTGAGATCCCAACATGATGAGAGAACAATTTGTGCTAAAGATTTAGATGCTATTAAGCTTAGATCTTATGTTCTTTATCAATAATTTTTTTTTATAGATAAAAGAATTTGTTGAATATAAGAGAAAGAAAAACAAAAATGGAGAGCTAGTGGCCCTCACAAAACTAATAATCTTTAGTTCAAAAGAGTTTTCTAGTCCCTCATTAGATCTATAAAGGACCCCCTTCTTAAAAATTATTAGCTGAAACCCTTATTTAAAGGTTGAGAAACCATTCAAGTGGGTGGATATAAAACCAATGATATTAGCTAATATATATTAGTTTCGATTTGCCATGCTATATTATGATTTTAATCGTTAGTCATTATTGGCAGTTATGGTGATGGTACTCTTTGGATTCCTAGCCAAAGGGGTGATAATTATAAAAGTAGATATACGAAACTTTTTCTCAAACACCAACAAAGGGTAATCTTCTTTAACCCTTTATTTGCTTCTTTTTTAGCTTACCCCAGAAATGAAGCTGAGTTCACTATATTAGTTGACAAAAATTTTTAGTAGATGTAAAGAAACTATTCCTTTTTTCAATTTTAGGTTAGGAGTAATGACAGAATATGGCCTTGTGAGCACAAACATAAGGGAAAATAAAGAAAGATGCTCTATAGGATTATTTTCATCCAATGGGAAGATGGTACACAAGAAGAGCTAGTTGATGAAGAATATAAACCTTATGCACAAGAAATCTAGTTTTAACCTTGTTAATAATTTTCTCACCTTGTATTATGATGTGCTACCAATGAACTGTATGTAGCCAAACCTTAAGGCAGTGCACCTGTCAGTGTAGTCTAGTACAAAGGTGAGTATCAAGGTCGTATCCCATAGGAACGGGAAATCCTAGAGTTACTACTTAATCTTTGTTATCTAGCCTTGGAAGAGTAATGATGGATTTTTAATTAACTAAATCTAACTATCACTATCTTGACTTCGGAGAGAAAGTAAGGTAAGTGTTAAAATGGCAAATTATCAAGTTAATAGAAAAGAAAACCCATTGTGTCTTAGACTAGATGATATGTAAACCAAAGATAATGTGTTATGAAATTTATTATGCTACCTGTGTAAAAAAAATCTAGATTTCTGATTGGTTTCAATGGATTTCTAAAACCTATACCTTCCATTGGCTATTCGTGTCCAATGGTCAAGTTTAGATCAACATTAGTGCTTATTAGGAGTTCCTCTTAGTCCAGCAGTCATCAACCTCTTAGTCCAAGCGAAGATCAACTATTCTCTCTAGCTAGTTTTCCAATTCCAAACATGATCGGTTAGAGTATTTAAGATAAATCTAGATAGTTTTCCTTACGACGTCTTATAATAAAAACTTGATTAAGCTTTAACTAGAGGAAGGTCATATAATTTAATTTATAACACAATCATATTCAAATTAAAATATCAACATAGTCTAAGAACCCCAATTGGGTTCTACCAATCTAGCTACTCATGTTCATGAATAAAAAAACAAGAATTATAATAAGCAAAGAAGAGCAAAATGGAAACAAAAACATCCTCATCTGTCGAGTTTTGTATGGCTAGTTTGGATTCTAAACTCCTTTCTTGATTATGCTTCTATTTGCCTCTTGATGCTTCCCAATCTCTTGCTTCAGTTCTTGATTAAGTCTCTACGACTTGTGACCTTTGTGGAGAGGTAGGGGAATTGAATCATTAGGCTCCAAAGACTAGAAAGGATTATCACACTCCAAGCTACTCCAAGTGCTCTTGGTTGTCCTCCCTTAGACGCCTTCAAGTAATGCCTTTCTCTCTTTACGCCTTCTCCTATTTATAGGCAAGGGAGACACCTCTCTGTGCTTTCACACGGCCATGTGGCAGCCTAGAAAGTGGCATGGCCATGTGGTAGCCCAAGTGGAGAGCATGGCCATGTTATAGGCCATATTCCAAAAGGTATTCATTCGTGGTGTGATTTTGGCCATTTCTTGGTTGGAGATTGTTGCTCTGGCATTGTGGGAAGGTACATAAGATATCTTTGGCATGTGGAGAGGTGTTTTCTAGAATATTTAAGGTAGCATGGACGTGTTGTAACGCCCCTATCTAGTATTACCATTAATTTTAATATAAACAGATAGGTTCAGTACATTATCTTTATCCTTTATTTAATTAAAGTTTGAGCAATTAAACCATTGAATTATATTAAGTGGATTAAGTTCGGGATCCTTCACTCAGATTAAATAAACTTACATGCACAACAGAATAAAAGAAATTCTATGCTACACTGTGGAATTTAAACTTTCATACAATTCAATAAGTTTCATAATGTCCATTATATTACAGTGAACATGTATCAGGATATGTGAAGTACCCGTCCATAGGAAGTCAGGACTCCCTTTACAAATTTTCCAGACGGACCGGTCCTTCGCCTATCCCTTCCCGTATTCTTTCCTAAATACATCTCAGAAACTATTTCCAAAAGAATAATCCTATATCTAACCAAAGTATGTCTAGACTAGGACCTAAAAAATAGGGGTTACAAAAATTCCTTAACCCAAAAGAACTCAAACTCCCAGCCCAGCTATGCATCCGCATTTCACACATATTAGCACATAATGAGAAATGCAAGTTTCCTAGTAGCTTAACAATTTGGGGTTTTAAAAACAACTAATATGTACTAGGGTTCAAGCACCAAAATAATTAATTCTACATTCTTGGAATAAAATACAACATAGTTCAAAATATAACTAGTAAGCAGTATATGATCAGTTAAAATGTCAATAGGATGAAAATAACATACTTGCAACTAAACAGGCTGTGACTTACATTATCATAACATTAACAAATTATTTAGGCTTATCCTTCTTAAGTGGTCTGTGTACTTTAGTTGTGCACACTTGGGCACTCATGAACACTTGGGCACCTTTAAAATTCTTTGTGCACACTTGGGCACATGTGGACACTTGACCACCTTTAATATTCTTTGTGCACACTTGGGCACATGTGGACACTTAGCCACCTTCCTAGGGTCATTGTGCACACTTGGGCACTATGTGGACACTTGGCCACCACCTAGGGTCATTGTGCACACTCGGGTACTATGTGGACACTTGGCTACCTTCCTAGGGCCATTGTGCACACTTGGGCACTATGTGGACACTTGGCCACCACCTAGGGTCATGGTGCATACTTGGGCACTAGGTGGGCACTTGGCCACCTTTAACATTTCTTAATTATCCAAGGAAATTTTTCTTTTCTTGAGAATCATTATTAGTGTACATTCCCTTTAAAATTCTAAAGACTTCAAGAATAAAATTTCCTTTTTCTTGGAATTTACTATTAATGTACTTCATTTGGAAATGCTATTAATTTCAAGGATAATTTTTCTCTTTCTTATAGTTTAATTAAGTATACATTTCTTATGGGAAATTCAATATTTAAGGAATAATTTCTATTTTTCTTAGAAATAATTTCTAAGGTATATTTTCTTATAAAATTCTAATAATTCCAATATTAATTTCTTTTCTTTGAAATTAATTCCCATGTATATTTTCTTTCTAATAATTTCAATAATAATTTCCCTTTCTTGGAAATAAATTCCAATTTACATTTTCTTTCTAATAATTCTCATAATTTCCATAATAATTTCTTTTTCTTGGAGAATTAATTCCAATATATAATTTCTTTCTAAAAATTCTAATAATTTCCATAATAATTTCCTTTTCTTGGAAAATTAATTCCAATATATGATTTCTTTCTAAAAATTCTAATAATGTCTATGATAATTTCCTTTTCGTGGAAAATTGATTCCAATATATAATTTCTTTCTAAAAATTCTAATAATGTCCATAATAATTTCCATGCTTTGAATCAAAATCATAGTGCATAGCTTATACATTCCAAGAATGAATATCATGGACTTAGCCTAGGGAGTTTTATTCATTTGGCAATTCCATTTCCCTTTAGGGTTACCTTCCTTTGTGGTTATCACAACTTTTAATCCTAATCCATAATCCAACAATATCCTCATGCTATCCCATCCATCAAAAATTCAATAACCACACATGCTAGCCAACAAACATGCATTTAAATCAAGAATGTAGAGACAACCTAAGTTTCATGGAAAGCTTGAATATAGACATTGGATTGTATAGCTAGAACATGGAACAAAAGTTTGAATTGTTAACCTACCTTGCTTCCCTTGCTTTTCCCCTTTTGATCACTTTTTCTCCTTCCTTCTCCCAATTCTTTGTGCTTCATGTGGTCACTCTTCCAATTGCCCTCCCAAGGCCCTTTTAATCCTCTTCACGTGTGTGTGTGGGTTTTTCCTAAAATATGAAGTTTCTCTTTCCTTTCCTCACGTGTTGGTGTGTGGCTTTCATGGAATGCACCTTTCCAATTATTTCTTTTCACTCACTTCACGCCACCTACCTCTTTGTTTTCTTTTTCTCTTTTCTTTTTTTTTTCTACCTTATGTGTGTATGTCTCCTTGTGAGACTAGAATTCTAAATTTCCTTTTCCCTATCTCCCTTCACGTGTGGTTTGTAGTATAGGAGTCAAATTTTCAACTTCCCTCTTGTCTTTTTCTTGGCTTAGGTGGCATGTGAGTGTGTGAAGGTTCCCCTTTGCATTCTATTTTCATTTTCCTAAAAGAAAATTCTGCACACTTTTGATATGTATATATATATATTTGCACAAAGTGTACTTGCAAGTACACTTTGCCTTTGCTTGCACGTTTGCTATTTTCCTTCCTTGCAAATTTAGATTGTCCACTCTCACAAGCAACAAAAAATGCTGCACCTCTGTTTAATTATTGCACACTTTTATCTCTTCTTCCCAACCTTAGTTCACGTGTGCTTGTTCATGTGTCTTAAATTGCTATTCGTTCCTCACCCTTCCAAAGAATACTAGCCGTGTAGTAGTTTATATATATTTATATATTTTTTCAATAAAACTCTGCACCATATTGATGCATATATATTTATTCATAAATTAATTTCTCTTCCTCCTTCCTATTGTCCCTTGGTCCCACTTAAGGTCCATGTATCTTCTTGCCTTCCTAATTCACGTGAGGCTCATCCAAATATATGTTATTTTGTGTTTCATTCTTCTTTCTCCTAGTTCACGTGACACCTACACCCATATATATATTTTTTTGTTGCATCCTTCTTCCCTTTCTCCATTCGTGTGAACCATGCATGAAGTTCATGCAAAAATTTTCTTCTTTCATCCATTTGCATGTGAAACCCATGCATATATATATAATAATTTTTTAATGCTTTTAGTATCCTTTCCTTTGCAACTTCACGTGTGACTTAGAATTGCCATGCATAAAATAAAATTCCCATTCCCTTCTTTCATGCATGATACATGCAAGGCATACTCATGTATATATTTAAATAGTTGCATCTTATTTTGCTTTTCTCTTGGTATTTATGCTAGGTAACTAAAAAGGAAAATAGAGAATTTAATTAAGCACCAAGTTTTCATGCAAGCTTACCCATTAAATTATGCAAGCCCAAAAATTCATACTAATTCATTTCCTCTCCATTTTTAGGTGGATCATAGTACTATGGTATCACCACCATTCCTTCAAGGTGGATCACACTCCTGGTATGATATTCTTTACATATACTCTAGGGTGAATCGGCTCATGCCTATGGTTATACTTAACTTTAAGTATACGTTTCTTGTATGGCCTTTGAGAGATAACACTAATTAAAGTTCGCAACCATCACGGTGTTTTCAAAATCATCTAAGGTCCAATGGATGTTTAACCATCCTAATTTATGGCACAACCGTAGAATGCCTAACGGCCGTCCCATACCAACAATCGGTTACTCGATCATGAGCCTATCTACCCTAAGGCATACACTAAGAACACTTTCCTCTTTCCCTTTTTGTGTTTTATGATCTCTCTTTGTTTCAATATCACTAAGGTCTCATCACCTTAAACTCCTAGTTTTCCTACTTACCTATGTTGTGAGCCCTTAATTAAGTTAGTATGAAAAATTACTAAGCTTAATTGCCATTAAAACCCTCATTTCACAAGTTAGAGGGCTGCCAGTCAGTTGTTGGAAGGCTAGCAGTCGGCTGGTCACTCTCTATATTCCTTGAGTGCCAAACAGTAAGCTATCAGTCAGCTGCCAATGGGCTGGTAGCTAGTTGGTTGCTTACTGGAATGCGTATTAGGAAAAAATAAGAGGACAACAGTCAATTGTGAGGATGGTCAGTCGACTACTTAGTACAAACCCAGGCCCGATGGTCAACTACTAGGGATTTGACAGTCGGTTGCTAAGCCTCTGTCTGCACTTCTAGGTTTTCTAGGAATATGACAATCAACTACCCCATACTTAACAGTCGATTGTTATGTTCCACTGTAGTTCAGAAAACATGATTTTGATAGTACCTAGTTCAGAATGCATTCCATTTTCAATTCTAAACACATGAGCTTAATTTCCATACAATAAACTTTACTTCTCATTAAACATTTCTCATCCATTAGCTCAAACATGTACATTTAATCGAAACTAGTATATATCTCTAAATGGACACAACCCAGCCCTTCCAATCAATTACATGCATATATATAAGTATACATTCAGTAACACAACATCCCATATAAATAGAAAAGCATACAGAATGTAGGTTTAACCCCAAACTCAGTTCAAACATTCAGAAATTCATACTTTTCCATTAATAGTAAAATTTTCAGAAAATAGAGGGGTTTAGGATGAATTGCTACCTTGATTTCTTGCAAATGAGTGTGTAGGATGTGTCAGGAAGACTATCCCCTTGTTGTAGGATTGATTTTTAGCCTTAAATTTGCCCTTCATTCACCAAAATATCTCCTTTCTTGCCCTGGCTTGCCCTTTTCTCTCTCTACCCATCCCTTTTGCTTCTCTCTTTAAAATATAGGTGGGTGAAAGTGTATAGGGGTTTAGGGTTTAGTTAGGGTTTTGGGGTTTCTGAATGTAAGTTCCCTTATTTGTATTCTAGTCCCTAACCCACTTTGTGCATTTGTTTTTAGCACATTTTCCCTTTTCACTTGAGTCCTTGGCTATACTCTTAAATCAACTTTCATTCCTTTCAATTAGATCTCTAGGCTAATGCAACTATATGAGATTAATGCAACATACACAAGCATTAAGATTAAATTAACAACTAACAAACATCTTTTTAATCGTATTAGGAGCGGATGTTATATTTCTCCCCTCCTTTAAAATAATTTCATCCTCAAAATTAAAACATACCTATTCAAACAATTCTGGGTAGGACTTCCTCATGTCCTCTTCCTTCTCTCATGTAACCTCTTGTGGAGATAACTGATCCCATAAAACCTTAACCAGAGTTATGACCTTGTTCCTCAATTTCTTGACCTCATTCCCGATGATTCTCAATGGTTTTTGATGAGAAGTTAAATTTTCTTTTAACTGCATTGTACTGGCATCGAGAATGTGTAATGGGTTATAGATGTATTTTTGAAGTTATGAGATATGGAAAACATCACGAAGGTTCGATAAGAATGGTGGTAAGGATATTTGGTATGCTGATAGACCAACTTTTCTCAAGATTTGGAATGGCCCAATAAATCTCATATTCAATTTTCTGGACCCAATGGCCCTACCTATTCCAGTAATCGATGATACCCTAAGGAAGACATGATCCTCTTCATTGAATTCCAGTGATCTCCTTCTTTTGTTAACATACTTCTTTTGTCTATCTTGTGCTCTAGCCATCTTATCCCTGATCATTCTAATCTGGTCTGTGGTCTGCTAGACCAACTCTAGTCCTAGCAACTGTCTTTCCCCTACCTTATATCAACACAGAGGTGATCTACACTTCTTCCCTTACAAGGCTTCATAAGGTGTCATCCTTATGCTAGAATGAAAACTATTATTGTATGAGAATTCTATCAATGTTAGGCTTTGGTCCCAACTTCCCTTATGCTCTAAGGCATATGACCTAAGTATATCCTCAAAGGTCTGAATAGTTCTCTCTGTTTGTCCATCTGTTTGAGGATGATAAGCAGTGCTCAAGCTTAGCCTAGTACCAAAGGCTTCTTGAAAGGCTCTCCAAAATCTAGAGGTGAATCTAGGATCTCTATCTGAGACAATGCTAGTAGGGATTCCTTGCAGTCTCACTATCTCCTAGATATATAGATGAGCTAATTTGTCCAGGGAGAAATTGATCTTAATGGGTAGGAAATGAGCAGACTTAGTTAATAAATCTATTATCACCTAAATAGCATCATTTCCTGATTGTGTCCTTAGCAATCCCACTACAAAATCCTTAGAGATTTTATCCCACTTTCATTCAGGGATATCTAGAGGTTACAACAACCCAGTAGGCTTTTAATGCTCAATCTTCACTTGCTGACACACTAAGCACTTAGCAACGTACTCAACAATGTGCTTTTTCATGCCTAGCCACCAAAATCTTCCCTTCAAGTCTTGATACATCTTAGTGGCACTAGGATGAATAGTATAGTAGCTCCTATGGGCTTCCTTTAAAATTTTCTCTCAGACTTCCCCTAAACTCGGGACATCAACCCTATTCTGGAAGGTCATTACTCCATTAGCTTCCTTAAGGAATTCCTTTGGGTCCTTCAGGGACTTCAGGAACTCATCCTCTTGTTAGGCCTTTAAGATCTGAGCCCTAAGGTTACTCTCAATCTGCAATTCTCCTAAACATATTCTATCTAGTAATCTGATTACAGATAAGCTCAAGTTCCTAAAATTTTCAATTAAGGTCATCTCACTTACTATCATCCGAGCTACGTGAAGGGATTTTCTACTCAAGGCATTTGCCACTACATTGGCTTTACCTGGATGGTATTTCAACTCAAAGTCATAGTCCTTGATGAACTACATCCATCTCCTCTGTCTCATGTTCAGTTCCTTCGGGTCAAAGAGGTACTTGATACTTTTATGGTCACTGAATACCTCAAACCTAGACCTATAAAGATAATGCCTCTAAATTTTCAAGGAAAAAACTATAGCTGCTAGTTATAGGTACTAAGTAGGGTAGTTGCTCTCATAGGGCCTTAATTGTCTAGAAGTATAGGTCACTAATTTTCCCTCTTGTATTAGGACACACCCTAGACCTTTCTTGGATGCATCGTAGTATAGCTCAAATCTCTCCAAAGGATTTGGATCACTAGCATAGGTGCAGCGGTTAACCTTTCCTTCAAGGTTTGGAAACTATGCTCACATTTAGAATCCCACCTAAATGGAACATCATTCTAGGTCAACTTGGTCATAGGCATCGCTAATTGTGAAAACTCTTGGATAAACCTTCTATAGTAACTGGCTAATCCAAGGAAAATACAAATTTTAGTCATTGTTGTAGGCCTCGCCCAATGAACCATAGCTTTAGTCTTATTGGGATCTACTGCTACCCCATCTGGGTAATCACATGCCCTAGGAATCTCACCTCTTTTAGCCAAAACTCACATTTCTCAAGTTTTGCATACAGCTGCCTCTCCCTAAGCACTTGCAACACAATCCTAAGGTGTTGTCCATACTCTTGCCTATTTCTAAAATATACAAGAATATCATCAATAAACACTACCATGAACTGATCAAGGTAGGGTCTAAAGATGTGATTCATGTAATCCATGAAAATAGCTAGAGCATTCGTTAGACCAAATAGCATTACCAGAAATTCATAATGTCCATACCTAGTCCTAAAAGCGGTCTTAGGTATATCCTCACCTCTTACTCTAATTTGATGGTACCCTAATCTCAAATTAATCTTAGTGAATATAGCTACTCCTCTTAATTGATCTAAAAAATAAGTAATCCTAGGTAGTGGTTATTTATTTTTCACGGTCACTTTATTTAATTGCCTATGATCTATGCACATTCTCATACTTCCATCCTTTTTCTTCACAAATAACACTGGTGCTCCCCATGATGAAGCACTGGGCCTAATGAATTGCTTCTTTAGGAGGTCTTCTATCTGAACCTTCAGTTCACTAAGTTCTAAGGGAGACATCCTATATAGTGTTATAGAGATCTGTCCCGCCCTAGGAACTAACTCTATAGATAATTCTACTTCTCTCTCTAGTGGAGACTAAAAATCTATTTACGAAAGACATCGAAAAACTCTCTAACTATAGGGATACTATGCAACTCATGCTGACTCTCGACCTCAAAAGAACACAGGGAACATAATATTTGGAGATTTTCCTCAGTACCCCTATTTACTGGTATGGTATCTATAAAAGTCACAAACTTCTCATAACAATTTAAAACCACTTTATTATAAGATAGCCAATCCATTCCTAGAATGACATCTAAGTCCACCAAAGGCAAACAGATAAGGTCAACAGCAAAACGTTTACTTTCAACAATGATAGGGTAGTTTAAAAAAGTTAAGGAATTCAAGATATGTTTTCCAGCCACATTAGAAATAGACAAATCATATGGTAGTTTGGTCACAGGTAGGCTCAACTTTTCCACATATTCATGAGAAATAAAGGAATGAGTAGCGCCATAATCATACAGTACAATTAAAGGAATATCATTTATAAAACATTTACCTTTGATAGAATCATCGGATTGGTCTACCTCTTTGCCCTTAAGGGTGTAGACTCTCCCTCTAGTCAGAGGCTTAAGGGCCTCAATTGGTTTCTTCAACATTGGGCATTCCCTGCTAAAGTATCCTGACTTGCCACACTTGTAGCAGACGTTTTGTCCAAGCAGATAGGGCTTATTCCCGTGATTATTCCTACACTTAGGGCAACCATTTAAAGTAGTTTTCCCACCTATAGGCTTCTTCCCAGTTTGGACCTCTTTCCCCTTTGTAGAGTCTTGTGGCATCTTTCTCTTACGAGGATTATACTCCTTTTTCCCCTTAGCAGCCTCTGTTAGGCCCTTTGCCACTATGCAACACTTATTTGCTAATAGAGCATAGTTCTTTATCTCCATTAGGGCTACAACGTTCTTCAACTCCTGATTCAGCCCAGCCTATAAGTGCTTGGCCTTCCAGGCCTCATCCTGCCTAACTTGCAAGTAAGAGGCGAACTTGGACAACTCTTCAAATTTTTCCAAGTAGTCGTCGAAGGATATGTTGCCCTATCTTATCTTCATAAATTCTACTTCTTTATTGTTTCTTATGTTCTGAGGGAAGTAATTTTCCAAAAATACCTCCTTGAAGGAATCCTAAGTGATCTGGACTCCTTGGGCCTCTATTAACTAATCAGCCCCTTTCCACTAGTGCTCAGCCTCTCCAGCCAGTATGTAGGTGGAGAAATGAACCTTCTAGGCTTCTGTATTCCCCAACATTATGAACAACTTCTCCATCTCAGCCAACCACTCTTCATTAAGCTTCAGGATCAACTCACCCCTAAAGGTTAGAGGTTTAGCCTTTTGGAACTAAAACCACCCCTTATAGGTTTGATCCCAAGCTAGTTCTCCCTTAGGGTTAGGGTTTCTATTTACATTCTTATCCTCCTACATCTATCTTAGTACTTCAGCAATGGTAGCCGCTTGTTGTGTGGCAGCAGCAGCCTATTCCCTCATGGCCTCCACTATCCCTATCAAAGTCTGCACTACCTCAGCCAAATTTACTTCTCCATCCTTGTCCCTTATACCATTTCACCTGGGAAGTGCCATAGCTTACTCTTTAAAACAAACATTATTGAGGTGATCAGTCTCATTAACAAAATATTTATTAGAGAATATATGGCTTTACAGGAAAACTATACATTCCCTAAACCTAGCAATTCATTACTCAAGTTAAAACAAAACACAAGTAGTCACCTGCTTAGGCTCAGCTAACTAACCTATAATAGTCTCTATCTTAAGGAATCTACCCATACTACCTAATTAGCACTTATCATTACTGAGTCAGCTATGTGCCAATCGTGGCAGCCATGCTCTGATACCAGCAAATGTAATACCCCTATTAGCCTATGGTTCCTTTTAAGTGTTTAGAAGTATAACATATATAATTATCATAATAATGGTGTGTTACTATCACTTCTACTTGAGTAAATTTTAAACTTTTTACCAAGTTGATTAATTGAGTGCCATTTGGGTTGGTCTCTACTCTCGGGTTCTCTCTCAACATCACAGCGAAATAGATATACATATATATAGGATACACCTAGATTAACTATACATAAACATGCATTCTTAAGTATAGTCAATTAACTATTGGGCATGGAGGCAACAATCCTACCACTCACAACCCCATTAATTAGTCTATTCATCAATCCAGCCTAATCTTTATACAAATAAGTTAGAATAGGTTATAAAAAATAATCCTACACTAGCCTTTCTTAAAATACCATGAAGACTACCTCAATTTAATCATATGCTTATACTATTCAAATTAAGTAGTTTATATGCTTGGAATGGACACTTCTTCATATTTTACCTTCCTCTCCAACCCAAGGGGACCTACACATTTGGTACATGCCAACACTATCGTGAGAAATGAATCTCAATAGCAATGCAACCTATTATGAAATCCATTGAACTGTACCACCATACTCGTATGGAAAACTCTACATTCTTTCATAAAACATATCACATACTATTGGGATGTAGTGCATGTAGCATTTAATCATGTTATATACTCATACATATGCATATTCATCAAAACATATCATCTTTAGAACATAGGAAGTTCATTCATCATCAATCTCATATAAAACATATGTGGGATAGTGAACGTGCCATCATTTCATTTCTATAACATGTAAGCAATACATAAACACCCTAAGAGTAATTAGGAGAGTTGACCAGCAACAACTCCACACACCATTATCTATATGAGTGAGTGTATGTTTATTTAGTCATGCCTTAACTTTTGTACATTTTGAGGCATCCCCCAATTGATCCAAGTAACTTTATAGTCCTTGCCCCTTTTTGGCAGATCATCCCTGACCAGCGAGATTCCTCCCTTTCATCCCAAACTGGGTTGGTATAAACTTATGGGATCACCCTTAACTTTACCCAGATCATTTTCGCTCCACGTTTAGGCAATCATTATACTATTGAATCACCACCATTCCTTCAAGATGGATCACACTCCCAATATGCTATTCTATACATATACTCTAGGGTGAATTGGCTCATGCCCAAGGTAATACTTAACTCTACGTATGCGCTTCTTGTATGGCCATTGAGAGATGACATTAACTTAAAGTTTGCAACCATCATGGTGTTTTCAAAATCATCTAAGTTCAAGTGAATGTTTAACCATCCAAATTTAAGGCACAATCATGGATTGCCCAATAACCGTCTCATACCGACAATCGGTCACTCAATCATTAGCCTATCTACCCTAAGGCATACACTGAGAATACTTTCCTCTTTCCCTTTTTGTGTTTTTTGCTCTCTCTTTGTTTCACAATCACTAGGGTCTCATTACCTAAAACTCCTAGTTTCCCTGCTTACTAAGCTCAATTCCCTTTAAAACCCTCATTTTGCAAGTTAAAGGGCTATCAGCTGGCTGATGGAAGGCTAGCAGTCGGTTGGTCGCTCTCTGTATTCCTCGAGTGCCAAATAGTAAGCTATTAGTCAGCTGGCAGACGGCTAGTCACTTGCTAGAATGCGTCCTAAGTAAAAATAAGAGCATAACAGTCGATTGCGAGGACTGCTAGTTGACTACTTAGTCCAAACCTAGGCCTAACAATCAACTGCGAGGGATCTGGCAGTCGGCTGCTAAGCCGCTATCTACACTTTTAGGTTTTTCAAGAACACGATAGTCGACTGCCCCATACTTAGCAGTTAGCTATTATGTTCCACTACAGTTCAGAAAATATGATTTTGATAGTACCCAGTCCAAAATACATTCCATTTTCAATTCTAAATACATGAGCTTAATTTTCATGTAACAAACTTTACTTCTCATTAAACATTGCTCATCCATTCGCTCAAACATGGTACATTCAAGGAAAACTAGTATATATCTCTAAATGAACATAACCCAGCCCTTCTAATTGATGCGTGCTGCCAATGCTATCTAGCAACAACACCTAAGGCAGTGAACCTATCGATGTAGCCTAGTGCAATGGTGAGTATCAAGGTCGTATTCCTCGGGAACGGGAAAGCCCAAAGTTACTACTTATTCTCTGTTATCTAGCCTAGCAATTAAAATGATTAATTTTTATCTAAACTAACGTCTAACTATCAGCAATAATAAACTAACAGCGACAAGAAATAGAAGAAAATACACGAAGGGAAGAAATGAAAATCCATCAGGGAACCTACACCGGTTGGCAAACACATGAAGGATAATGGATTACTGAATTTAACTATGTTACCTGTGAGTGAATTCCAATGCAAATTCAAATTCTCTATCGATCTCAATGAATTTCCTAAACTTAAAATCCACCACTGGCTGGTTCTTCCTAATGGCAAATTTTAAATTAGCATTATCTATCCAATTCACCACTATTAAGAGTCGTTACTTCTTAATCCAGCAATTTATTAACCTTAGTTCTAAGCGATAACAAATTGTCCATTACAGTTAGTTTTCCAATTCCAATTATCATCTGTCGATCTCAAAAAGGAATCTAATTAACATTACCACGATGTCTCATAAATAACGCTAACACATACATTCATAATTGTAATGGAGATCACACATTAAATTCAATATCCATGCAAATTTAAACAGCAATCCAACACAGTTAGGGACCCCAATGAACTTTACAAATCTAGCCACACATATTTACATATAGAACACAATCCAACAGCAAACAACCCATCGATACAAATAATTATACAAGAGATAAAAACAGTAGAAAACTTATGCAATCCTCATTTTCAATTGTCCAATGGTGTCTCTACCAAAGGGGCACCGAAAAACCACTGACAAGGGACTAGAAGATTGTCAGAAAATGCCGGAAACAATGAAGTACAAGGTTGCCCAACAAAACGGGTCGGGTCGGACGGGTCGGGTCAGACGGGTCGGACCCCAAGCTCTCAGGTACCCGACCGATCTGCTCCACATCTGCTCCCTTCTGGTCGGCTGGGTGGCGGCGGACGGCTGGGGCAAGCTGAGACGACGCACGGATGGTGGAAATGTACGAAATTCCGACGAGAAACACGAACGGGTCGCGCGCCTTCTCTCGCGCCGCGAGCCTCCTCTCGCGCTACGGACGCCGTGAACAGCGCCTCGGACAGCCAAGGTGGTGGAGGACAGTGCGCGAAGCCTCTTCGGTCGTTGGTCGGCCTCCCTCGGTGGCGGTGGTGCACGAGTCACTCCCCTCGCGTGAAAAATTTCTTCCCACTTCCTGTTCACTCCACCTCGCGTGATGGGTATTTTCTCACTTCACTGTTCACTCCACTCTCCTCATTGGGGTTTTTCACGCTTCACTCTTTTCTCCACACTCGCGTGATGGGTATTTTTCACGCTTCACTGTTTACTCCACACTCTTCATTGGGTTTTTTCATGCTTCACTGTTTACTCCCCTCACGTGATGAGTCTTCCCCTCTTTTTCACGATGGCCCTCTCTTCTTTTTCTTCCTTTTTTTTTTTATATATAAATATATATATTTTTTTTTCTACTGTTCACTTCAGCCTTTTGCACAATGGAGCTCCTCTTGCACGATGTTTGGATTTTCCTTCACTCCAAATTACTTCGTTGGCTGACGAAAACTTGATAAACTGCCTGAAAACAAAAATAAAGCAAACTTAAGTGATTTTAATAACAAAATTACACAAAAAATGCTCACAAAATGGACAATTCACATCAAGAAATTTTGTATAGAATCGGACACATCAAATCACCCCACACTTAAGCTTTTGCTTGTCCTCAAGCAAACATTAACTCAGTCCTCAAGCAGACAGCAAAAATTTCTCAAAAGTCCAAAACTAGTCTACAGTTAATAATGCCTAACACATCCCCCGTGAAACTTATTTATCGACCAAAATGCAAAAAGCTTGATGCAGAATAGAGATAATAACGATGCATACACAACCTAGCCAGCAATTCAATGGAAATTATTTAAGAATCAATGCCTCAAAGAGATTACTCAAATCACTCAAAGTGTATACAGGTAAGACACAAATCCCTCAAGTAACTTCACAAGAATATGTCTACTATAAGCTTGCTCATAAATCTCATCTCCGCTACCACTGAACATTGAACACCAAAATCAAGGGGAGGTCTTAACAGGGTTGTAATGAGACTAAGGTGATGGTAGGGAAGAAATTTTTGGTAGAAGAGGCATAGATGCTGAAAATTCATGCAATTAAAGCATCAACAAGGATTAAATGATTAAATGCAACAAATTCTAAACATAACAATTCTTACTAAGTTTTTAATAAAGGTAGAGATGCTCAGAGAATAAAATCAATAGACAGGCTACTCTTATTATTATCTTTCTTTTCTTTTCTTTTCTTTTCTTTTCTTTTTTTTTCTTCTATTATTATTATTATTATTATTACTTTTTTCATAATTAGCCTGCATGCTTACACTTTTGGATTGAAGGGAGCATCTAGAATGATAAAAAGAACTTAGTGCACTATTGTCAACTAAGGCAATGCATTTTAATCCCTGTACAAAGAATAAATCACACAAATTTCAGTAAAGGAGGTGAAGGAAGAAGATAGTGAAAAGAACGGAATGAGGTGTAAAATGCAAGCGATGAAGAAAAAGTGAAGGCCCCAAAAGTGGCTAACTGAGGAAGGAAAATGAGGTGTAAAATTTAAGTTGCCCAAATCATCTGATATTCAAAAGTTTATGTAACTTCAACAAGTATTACAGAGCAAGTTCTAGAGACACAATCAAGTGAAATACACACTCAACAAAAAGAATTCAAATCATATTTGTGATAAATGCTTATCTTAGGCTCAAATCTCACGTTTGAAGTGTGGCTAAATTGCATACGATTCTCAAATGTTTCCAAATGAATTACTAATCAAACAGTGCATGCAAACTGCATTATCAACATCTTAAATCAAAATTGAACAAAATGAAAGAAAATCAAGCAACATGGGTATGACCTAGTCGTGGTCAAGAATACATTAGGCATTAAAACTGCTTTCTAACATAAACTATGAGAAACAATGTCTGCCTATTCATGACTGAATCATACATGCTCAAAAGACAAACAAAGACTTAAGTGCATAGAATCAAGCAAAAAAATCAAGTATCCTGTCCTAGATATACTGTCAACACAACATCAGCAAAAAATAGCATCAAAATGCGGCGTCCTGAACTAGTAGAGGGAAAATGAGTCAAAAAATAATAATAAAATAAAAAAATAAAAATAAAAATAAAGGCACACCACCCCACACTTGAGGATTACACTGTCCTCAGTGTACAGCCCAAGGGGATACCACAGAAATAAAAGTAGAAAGCACAGCAACAAGCACAGAAAATCTAAAAGTTTTAATGTACCTCAACAAAATGAAAAGAAGAAAATAGACAAGAGTAAAATAACACAGATAAAATAAATAAATAAAAATAAAAAAAAAACACTGTGTTTTTTTATTTATTTATTTATTTATTTATTTTGAGTCTTTTAGTTGGACTCGCTCCTTCTATCACTCTTTCAGGTAAAGCACCATATGCACTCGCTCCTCGACCTCCAATGGGTCTCCATAGTAGTGCTTTAGTCTGTGCCCATTGACTTTGAAATCTCCCTTATCAGGATGATGCAATTCCACTGTGCCATAGGGAAAGACTTGCTTGATCACAAATGGTCCTGACCATCGGCTCTTAAGATTTCCTGGAAAAAGACGAAGACGTGAGTTATAAAGTAATACCCTATCTCCAACCTGAAAATCCTTAGAGCCACGTAGCCTTTGATCATGCCACTTCTTGGTTCGAGCTTTGTAAATGGAAGAATTTTCATAAGCTTGGTGGCGCCATTCTTCTAACTCATCCAACTGCCATAACCTCTCTTTACCTGCAGAAATAACATCAAGATTGCATGTTTTAAGGGCCCAAAGTGCCCTGTGTTCCAATTCAACAGGCAAATGACAAGTCTTTCCATACACTAGCCTATAGGGTGTAAATCCAGTAGAAGTTCGGTAAGCTGTCTTAAAGGCCCATAATGCATCATCCAATTTGGATGCCCAATCCTTCCTACTCACCCCTACGGTTTTCTCTAAGATTCTCTTTAAACCCCTATTAGTTACCTCTACTTGTCCACTGGTCTGTGGGTGATAGGGTGTTGAAAACCTATGAGATACCCCGTAATGTTTTAGTACTTTCTCAAGTTGGGAGCTACAGAAATGGGTCCCTCTATCACTAATCAGTGCCCTAGGTGTACCAAACCTAGCAAACAATTTTTTTAGGAACCTAGTCACCACCCTGGCATCATTAGTGGGGAACGCTTGAGCTTCTGGCCACTTGGAAAGATACTCAACAGCTACAAGTATATACTTATTACCAGATGAGGAAGGAAAAGGGCCCATGAAGTCAATACCCCACACATCAAAGATTTCAACCACTTGCATACTCGTTTGGGGCATTTCATCACGGGCAGAGATGTTACCTGACCTCTGACAAGCATCGCAAACCTGGACATATGCTCTGGCATCCTGGAATATGGTTGGCCAGTAGAACCCTGCTTCAAGCACCTTCCTAGCAGTGTGGTTTGCAGCTTGGTGGCCTCCCGTTGGTCCTTCATGGCAGTGCTTCAGGATTTGGTGGACTTCCTCCCCATGTATGCATCGCCTAATTACTTGGTCTGCACAAATACGAAACAAGAAAGGATCTTCCCAAATGTAGTATTTCAACTCAGCAAAGAATTTCTTCTTTTGCTGGGTAGTCATACCCTTTGGTAAAACCCTTGCCACTAAATAGTTAGCGTAATCACAAAACCAAGGGGAATCAGTACATACCTGAACCGTCTCCAAATGCTCATCTGGGAAGTTATCATCAATGGCTCTCTCATCTAAGGCCTCCCAGTTTGGATTCTCTAACCTTGATAGGTGATCTGCAGCCAGGTTCTCCGCACCCTTCTTATCTTTGATCTCAATATCAAATTCCTACAAGAGCAAAATCCATCTAATGAGTTTAGGCTTAGCATCATGCTTCCCGAACAAATACTTCAAGGCTGAATGATCCGTGTAAACCATGGTCTTGGATAGCACCAAATAGCATCGAAACTTGTCGAAAGCATAGACCACTGCAAGTAATTCCTTTTCAGTAGTGGTATAGTGCTCCTGGGCATCAGTCAAGGTCTTGCTAGCATAATAAATTGGCTGGAACTTTTTATCAATCCTCTGACCTAACACAGCTCCAACTGCAAAGTCACTAGCATCACACATTAGTTCAAAAGGCAGCCCCCACTTAGGTGAAACCATAATAGGGGCTGTGGTTAGTCGTTCCTTTAGTAACTCAAATGCATGCAGACAATCAGTATCAAAAACAAAAGGTACATCCTTGACAAGCAACTGAGTTAAGGGCCTAGCAATCTTAGAGAAATCTCTAATAAATCTCCTATAAAAACCAAAGATGCCCTAAGAAGCTTCTCACACCTTAATCGAACTAGGGGTAGTAGTTTTGATATGGTCTCAACCTTAGCCTTATCCACTTCCATCCCTCGCATGTGATATCTTATGCCCAAGAACGATCCTCTCTCACCATAAAGTGACATTTTTCCCAATTAAGAACTAAGTTTGCTTCTATACATCTTGCAAGCATACGTTCTAAATTAAGCAAACAATGGGAGAAGGAGTTACCAAAAACTGAGAAGTCATCCATAAATACCTCCATAGACTCCTCAATCATGTCATGGAAGATTGCCATCATGCACCGCTGAAAAGTGGCTGGTGCGTTGCACAATCCAAAAGGCATCCTCCTGTACGCAAACGTTCCATATGGGCAGGTAAAGGTGGTCTTCTCTTGGTCTTCTGCAATGGGAATCTGAAAGTAACCTGAAAAACCATCAAGAAAGCAATAAAACATGTGACCTGCCAAACGTTCAAGCATCTGGTCAATGAAAGGCAGAGGAAAATGGTCTTTCCGGGTTGCATCATTGAGTCTCCTATAATCAATGCAAACCCGAAAACCTGTTACCGTCCTAGTGGGTATGAGTTCATCCTTATCATTTTTGACCACTGTCATGCCACCCTTCTTTGGTACAACCTGCACAGGACTCACCCAAGAGCTATCAGAGATAGGATAAATCAAACCTGCATCAAGAAGTATAATTACCTCCTTTTTCACCACTTGCTTCATGTTTGGGTTCAATCGTCTCTGTGGTTGCACCACTGGCCTATAGCTATCTTCCATCAGGATCTTGTGTGAACAATAGCTAGGATTAATCCCAAGAATGTCTGCCATCTTGTAAGCAAAGGCCCTAGGGTATTTCCTAAGAGAGGTCAAAGTCATCTCCCTCTCCTCAGGTGTTAGGTCAGCTGCTATAATTACTGGCAGCTTCTCTGCCTCATCCAAATAGGCATAGCTTAAGTGCTTGGGTAACTCCTTCAATTCCAAGCTTGAGGGGTCCTCAATTGAAGGTTTCACCTTCTGCACCTCTGACCTGTCAAGAGAAACAAAAGAATCAGTTAAGTTGCTGGGCTCAACAGCCAACAAGTGAGCTAGTTGTTCCAACACTTGCTCGTTGGACAACCCATCCTCTTCTCCTTGTAATGCCACCTGTAAAGGGTCATCAAGTAAAAATTCCTGCAATTTAGATTCAACCACATCATCCAAGACATCCACAGAATATACAGTATCATCATGATCTAAAGATTGTCTCTTAGAGGTAGCTAAGTCAAAGGTACAGCTTTCATCCCCTACTCTAAGTTTCAATTTCCCATCACAGACATCTATAATAGCCCTAGACGTTGCAAGGAAAGGCCTACCTAGAATCAAGGGTACGCTACTCTCACCCTCCATATCCATCACAAAAAAATCCACAGGAAATATAAATTTATCAACCTTTACAAGGACATCTTCAACTATACCTCTAGGATATTTAACAATTCTATCAGCTAATTGTATGTTCATCCTAGTAGGTTTTGGCTCACCCAATCCCAATCTATCAAACAAGCTAGTAGGCATCAGATTTATGCTAGCTCCTAAATCAGCTAAAGCATCCATGACAGACAGATCACCAATTACACAAGGTACGGTAAAACTCCCTGGATCACGCCTCTTAACAGGTAGCTTGTTTTGTAAGATTGATGAGCACTCCTCATTCAATGTCACCAGTCCCAAATCCTCTAGTTTCCTCTTGTTGCTCAGTATTTCCTTCAAGAACTTTGCATAGCGAGGCATCTGCGAAATGGCTTCAACAAAAGGAAGGTTAATCCTCAGTTGTTTAAATAAATCAAGAAACTTACCAAACTGTTGATCTACTTTCTCCTGCTTCAGTCTAGCCGGGTATGGAATGGGTGGCTGGTACTCTCTTATGGGGCTCTTCTTGCCCTCAACTTGCACCGGCTTAGTTACCTCAGGCCCTTGGTCCTTATTAACACTTGTATCCTGCACATCATTATGATCATCAGTAGGTAAAAGCAAAGGACCAGCTACTTGCTTACCTAATCTTAGAGTAATAGCCTTGCAATGCTCCCTTGGATTAGACTCGGTGGTGCTAGGGAGTGTCCCTGGCTGTCTTTCAGCCAACACCTTAGAAATCTGGCCTATCTGATTCTCTAAGTTTTGAATGGAGGCTTGTTGGTTTCTAAGTGCTGTGTCTGTTTGGTGGAATTTGCTCTCTGAAGTGGACACAAACTTCATCATCAATTCCTCTAGATTGGGCTTCTTCTCCTGCCCTTGAGGAAATTGACTTGGAGCAGCTTGCTGCTGGGGTTGCTGTTGGTGTAACCGCTGAAAACCTGGTGGGCCCTGGTTATTAGTGTTTCTCCATCCAAAATTGGGATGATTCCTCCACCCGGGGTTGTATGTGCTGCTATATGGATTGTTCTGTTGTCTCGGAGCGTTCCCCATGTAATCTACTGCTCAAAATCGTAAGAACCATTGTGAGAAGAAAATGAAGAAGAGGGGTTAGCAAACATACCTCCCGCATTACAATTGACACCATAATGGGCCACCACAGACTCGCACTGACCGTGTCTTGCATGCACGCCATCCGAGTTGGTCAATCTACTTAGCCAGAAGCTCCACTTGAGTTGCCAAGGTTGATATAGAGTTTGACTGGTTGACCACTCCCGCCCTAGCCTATCCCTTGAGGATTGCCACCGATAGTTGTTCATGGCCATTTTCCTCTATTAAACTCGTGCTGCTCAGGGTTTTATTATTTAGTGCACCCTGCCGCATCCACCATCTCGCCTTGTGGTCAGTATTTAAACCACTATAGAAAGTCGTGCTTGCATCCACACAGCAATCCATGATGTGGGCAACACCTCGAAGAAGTCCTTGTACCTCTCCCATGCATCATACATACTCTCATCAGCCATCTGCACAAAAGAAGAGATGTCATTACGTAGTTTTGCAGTCTTAGCTGGTGGAAAATATTTGTACAAAAACTTTTCAGCCAAAGTCTCCCAAGTAGTGATGGAGTTAGGTGGTAGGGATTGCAGCCATCTCTTTGCTCTATCTCTCAAGGAAAATGGAAACAATCTAAGTCGAATGGCATCATCAGTGGTTCCATTAATCTTGAAAGTGTCGCATATCTCCAAGAAGTTAGCTATGTGGGCATTGGGGTCTTCGCTGGGCATCCCTCCAAATTGTACCGTTTGTTGCACCATCTGAATCACATTTGGCTTGATTTCAAAATTGTTAGTTGCTACTGTAGGCCGAGTAATGCACGCCTGTGTCCCTTCCAATGAAGGTCTAGCAAACTCATACATCGCTCTATTGGCTTCGTCATTATTATTTGCAGCTGCCATCTTTGGTGATGTAGGGTCAGGGATCTCAATTGGTTCCTCCTCCAATATCTCAACTGGCACCTCCTCCTGACGACGGTGTGCACGAGTCCACAAATGGATTCTCGATCGGATAGAGGGTCTACAAGTACGAGGATTAGAACTCCTGGTCATAAACTACTGAATCCAATAACAAAGTGAAACACCCACCAATCAGATCAAAAAGTAATAAACCAAAACAAAAAGTAAAACAAGACAGATAGAACTCAATAACAGAAACAATAACGAAACAAATAAAAACCTACTAAACTAATAAAACAAATAATCCAAGAAAATAAACTAAACTAAAATAAACAAAGGAAAAAAAATGAAACTAATAAAAACTAATAGTTGAACGCAGAGAAAGACACACTAACCAGAAACAAAAACAAGACAGAATAAATAATAAAAAAAAATGGCTAAAGTAACAGATAGCAAATTCACTCTAGTTTTCACCAAAAGTGTCCCCGGCAACGGCGCCAAAAACTTGATGCGTGCTGCCAATGCTATCTAGCAACAACACCTAAGGCAGTGAACCTATCGATGCAGCCTAGTGCAATGGTGAGTATCAAGGTCGTATTCCTCGGGAACGGGAAAGCCCAAAGTTACTACTTGTTCTCTGTTATCTAGCCTAGCAATTAAAATGATTAATTTTTATCTAAACTAACGTCTAACTATCAGCAATAATAAACTAACAGCGATAAGAAATAGAAGAAAATACACGAAGGCAAGAAATGCAAATCCATCAGGGAACCTACACCGGTTGGCAAACACATGAAGGATAATGGATTACTGAATTTAACTATGTTACCTGTGAGTGAATTCCAATGCAAATTCAAATTCTCTATCGATCTCAATGAATTTCCTAAACGGCCTGCCTGACGGTCGGACGGTCGGACGGTCGGACCCAAGCTCTCGGTACCGACCGACCGCTTCCACATCTGCTCCCTTCTGGTCGGCTGGGTGGCGGCGGATGGCTGGGGCAAGCTGAGACGACGCACGGATGGTGGAAATGTACGAAATTCCGACGAGAAACACGAACGGGTCGCGCGCCTTCTCTCGCGCAGCGAGCCTCCTCTCGGTGGTGGAGGATAGTGCGCGAAGCCTCTTCGGTCGTTGGTCGGCCTCCCTCGGTGGCGGTGGTGCACGAGTCACTCCCCTCGCGTGAAAAATTTCTTCCCACTTCCTGTTCACTCCACCTCGCGTGATGGGTATTTTCTTACTTCACTGTTCACTCCACTCTCCTCATTGGGGTTTTTCACGCTTCACTCTTTTCTCCACACTCGCGTGATGGGTATTTTTCACGCTTCACTGTTTACTCCACACTCTTCATTGGGTTTTTTCACGCTTCACTGTTTACTCCCCTCACGTGATGAGTCTTCCCCTCTTTTTCACGATGGCCCTCTCTTCTTTTTCTTCCTTTTTTTTTTTATATATAAATATATATATATTTTTTTTCTACTGTTCACTTCAGCCTTTTGCACAATGGAGCTCCTCTTGCACGATGTTTGGATTTTCCTTCACTCCAAATTACTTCGTTTGCTGACGAAAACTTGATAAACTGCCTGAAAACAAAAATAAAGCAAACTTAAGTGATTTTAATAACAAAATTACACAAAAAATGCTCACAAAATGGACAATTCACATCAAGAAATTTTGTATAGAATCGGACACATCACTAATCAATTACAAGCACATATATGAGCATACTTTCTTCAACACAACATCCTATAGAAATATAAAAGCATACAGAATGTAGGTTTAACCCCAAACTTAGTTTAAACATTCAAAAATTCATACTTTTCCATCAACAGTAAACTTTTCAGAAAAGAGAGGGGTTTAGGATGAATTCCTACGTTGATTTCCTGCAAATATGTGTGTAGGATGTGTCAGGAAGATTATCCCCTTGCTGTATGATAGATTTCTAGCCTCAAATCTACCTTTCCTTAAGCAAAATCTCTCATTTCTTGCCCTAGCTCACCCTTTTCTCTCTCTACTTGTCCCTTTAACTTCTCTCTCTAAAATGCAAGTGGGTGAAAGTGTGTGGGGGTTTAGGGTTTAGCTAGGTTTTGGGCTTTTAAAATAAAATTTCCCTTATTTGCATTCTAGTCCCTGACCCACTTTGTGCATTTGGTCTTAGCTCATTTTCCCTTTTCACTTGAGTGCTTGGCCATACTCTTAAATCAACATTCATTCCTTTCGCTTAGGTCCCTAAGCTAATGCAACTATATGAGATTAATGCAACATACACAAGCATTAAGATTAAATTAACAACTAACAAACATTTCTTTAATCATACCAGGAGCGGATGTTATAAAAAATGCAAGTGGTCCTAAGGAGATTCCAAGGATTAAATACGGAAGACGTAGTTTTCACTGAGCTTTTCAGTTAAGAGAATACCCTTTCCCAAGATAGTACAGATACTGCTTTGATAATTATAATTTTTTTCTTGCTTTCTTTTCCCTCTCCTTTTCTTCTTTTCTTTCTTTCCTTTTTCTCTTCTTCATATTTTTTTCTTTTTTCTTTTTTCAATCTTGTAGTATTTCTAATATTGAGTCTTGCATTGAGAGGGGTACCTCCAAATAAAGGGAAGACTCAGTGAATCCTTATTTATTGAGATACTACATTTTAATCCAGAAATGAAGAACATACCACACAAATTTCAACATATAGGGTGGCAAAGAAAGATAATGTAAAAAAAAGTGGAAAATGGGGTGTAAGGGTGTATACAATAAAGAACATGTCAAGGCTCAATAATGGTCAACTAAGGGAAACACATAGGGTAGGCTTTTTAGTCATCAGTGGTGTAACCGAAGTTGCCCAAATCATGTCTGATATTCAAGAATTCATGTAATTTTGACAAGTATTATAAAGCAAGTTCTAGTAGTATAGTAACTTAAGTGCACCCTCTATAAAAAAAATTTAGAGCATGTTTGTTATGAATGTTCTGTTGGCTTAGATCCTCACATTAATAGCGTGTGGTTTCATAAGATTCCTAAAATTTCCAATAAAATTTCCAATCAAGTAATGCATGCATGTCTTCCTATCCATATTATCAGATTAGGGTGTATGCAATATAGAACATGGTGCAAGATGTGGGAGTATCTAGATGTCATAGAACTATTTTTCTATATGAGCTATGAAATGCATTTATTGTTTAGTATGGATTTAAAGGAGTTTTACTTGTAAAATTATAAGTGTATGTTATATTTTATCCATGTTATGACTTAATATAAAGCAATGGTGAAGAAAATGACAATCATTATTATGATATCTTTTGGAATGCATATGGGAAAGCACTTATTTGCATTATGAACAAAGTAAAAATAAAGTAAAGGAAAAAATGATGTGAACTAACATAAATTGAATGAACAAACGAGCATGTAAACTAATTAAAGTAAAAACTACTATACTGAAATTTTTTTTTTGAAAATTTATTTGAGATTAAATCAAATTGTATTCAAAAATTAGATTGAAATTGAAATTGAAAATTGAATTAGAAAATTTATTTAAGATGAAAGAAAACTGAATTTAAAAAAGGAGTCACCCTACACTTAAGACAAACATTGTCCTCAATGTACAGCAAAGGGGATATCTGAAAAGAAAATAGATAAGTTGGAAAGATACAAAGAAAAAGAAAAAACTAAGGTACGTGAACGAAAATAAAGTTAAAGAGAAGTATGAAAAAGGGAAGTTTAATTACTGCCCTGATCAGGCATAGCTGAAGGAGGTGGAGGACTTCTAAATGGAAAGGCCCTGGTGTGTTTATGGTGAGCGGGTAAAGTTAATTCCTTTTTATTCGGTGTTAACTCAGCTGTTATGATCGTAGGCCGCTCCTTCACTTCATCCACATATGTGTAGCTAAAGTGCTTAGGTGGTTCTTTTGGTTTCAGGACAAGTAGGTCCTTAATTAGAGGTTTCACCTTTTGCACATTTGATTTTTTAATAGAAATAGAAGGGTTAATATTGCTGCTAGACCCATTAGCTACCTGCAAAGGGTCAATAAGCAAGTTCTCATGTAGTTGCTTCTGCAAAGAGTTGTTAGGTGATATTTCCTACAAGTGAGGAGTGGTTATATCAAAAGTGACAATTTCATCCTCTACTCTAAGCGATAACTTTCCATCAAAAACATCTATAAGAGCCCTAGATATTACAAGGAAAGGTTTACCTAGAATTAGGGGTATGCTATTTTCACCTTCCATATCCATTACAATAAAGTCGACGGGAAATATAAACTTGTCAAATCTTACTAGCAGATTCTTAATTATACCCCTAGGATGTTTAATTTTTCTATCAGCTAATTGTACAGTTATCCTAGTAGGTTTCAATTCACTTAATCCTAATCTATTAAATAAGCTAGTAGGCATCAGATTAATTTCGAATCCTAAATTAACTAATGCATATATAATAGGTAGTTTATTAATTACACAAGGTATAGAAAAAACTCCCTCGATCATGCGTCTTAATAGGTAGATTGTTTTGTAGGATTGATGTGCACTCCTCAGTTAATGTTACCAGCCCCATATCCTTGGGTTCCTATTTGTTACTTTTCAGCTGTTCAAGTGGGTCAATATACTTACCAAGTTGTTGAAAGAGTTCTGCCTTGTTTAGTCTAGTAGGGCATGGAACAGGTGGCTGGTACTCTTTCATAGGACTTTTCTTATCCTCATCTTGCACTAATTTGCTAACCTCCGATCCTGGTTCCTTTTTGACTAGCTAATCCTGTACAATAATAGTATCATCAGTCAATTGTAAAGAACGAGGTTTTTGCTTATCTGATAGCAAAGTGATAGAATTGCAATGCTCCCTTGGGTTTGGCTGTGTGGTACTGGGGAGCGTCCCTAGTTGTCTCTCAACCAGCAACTTAGATATCTGGCCCAATTGAGTTTCTAACTTTTGAATAGAGGCCTATTGATTTCTAAGGATTGTGTCCATAGATGACATATACTTCATCATAAATTCCTCAAAACTAGGCTTCTTTTCCTGTCCTTGAGGAAATTGATTTGGGGTAGCTTGTGACTAGGATTGTTGCTGCTGCCACTAACAGTCTGGTAGACCTTAGGTGTTATTGTTTCTCTAGATGAGATTCGGATGGTTTTTCCATCCAAGGTTGTATGTGTTGCTGTATGGGTTGTTCTGCTATCCTGGGGTATTACCTATGTAATTTACCTATTTTAAGTCAACAGAACCTAAGTTATATGAAAATGAAGTTTATGAGTTTGCAAACATACCTCCTGCATTATGTTTGCACTATAATATGGGCTACCACAAAATTCACAACCTGATTGTGCTTCTTGAACCACATTTAGAGTTGGTCTATTTTCTTGGCCAAAAGCTCCACTTAAGCTGCCAAGACTGATGCAGAATCTATCTGGTTGACCACTCCCTATCGTCTGTCCCTAGAGGATCGCCATTGGTAATTGTTCATGGCCATTTCCTCTATCAAAGTTTGTGCCTGCATAGGGGTCTTATTACTCAGGGCACCTCTTGCTACTGCATCTACCATTATAAAAGGTCTGCACCTGCATCCATACGAGTAGTCTATGGTATGGGCAACATCTCAACAGGTCTTTGTATCTCTCCCACGTATCATACATGCTTTCATCATTCATCTACACAAAGGAAGAAATATTATTGCGCATTTATGCAGTCTTAATGGGAGGAAAATATTTATAGAGAAATTTTTCTACTAAGGCATTCCAAGTGGTGATGGAGTTAAGAGGGAGGGATTGCAACCATCTCTAGGCCTTGTCCCTTAAAGAGAATGGAAACAACCTAAGTCTAATGGCATCATCTGGTGGTTCCATTGATTCTAAAGGTGTCACATATCTCTAAGAAATTGGCGATATGTGCATTGGGGCCCTCACTGGGTAGCCATCCAAGCTATAGAGTTTGTTACACCATTTGGATGATGTTTGGCTTTATTTGAAAATTATTAGCAGCTATGGTAGGGCGATTGATGCACGTTTGTGTTCCTTCCAATGAAGGTATAGCAAAATCGTACATTGTTCAGTTACCATCTTCATTATTATTCTTATTGGCCATCTCTTACTGTGTATGAACAGGAATCTGAACTGACTCTTCCTCAAGTGAACAAGTCCTCAAACATATTAAAGAGATTTTAGGTTCATGAAAAGGTTCTAGAGGAGTAGGGTCAGAACTTCTGGTCATAAACTATACGAGACCAAAAATAACACGCAACTGACCACCAAACAATATAGTACTAAAATAAATAAAACTTGAATAGAAAGGAATAGTTAAAAAAGATCAATTGAAGCAAGACAAATAAATAATTACTGCAGTGAGAGTAAAATGGCTAAAGTAACAATTCCTACTTTCAGTCTAGTTTCCTCAAAAAGTTTCCACGGCAATGGCACTAAAAACTTGATGTGCTACCAATGAACTATATGTAGCCACACCTTAAGGTAGTGCACCTGTCAGTGTAGTCTTGTACAAAGGTGAGTATCAAGGTTATATCCCACGAGAATAAGAAAGCCCAGAGTTACTACTTAATCATTGTTATCTAGCTTAAGAAGAATAATGATGGATTTTTAATTAACTAAATCTAACTATCATTATCTTGACTTTAGAGAGAAAGTAAGGCAAGTGTAAAGTTGGAAAATTATCAAGTTACCAGAAAAGCAAACCAGATTATGAAATTAATTATGCTACTTGTGTAAAATAAATCTAGATTTTTGGTTAGTTTCAATGGATTTCTAAAACCTATACCTTCCATTGGCTATTCGTGTCTAATGGTCAAGTTTAGATCAACGTTAGTGCTTATTAGGAGTTCCTCCTAGTCTAGCAGTCATCAACCTCTTAGTTTAAGCAAAGTTAACTGTTCTCTCTAGTTAGTTTTCCAATTCCAAACATCATTGGTTAGAGTATTTGAGAGGAGTCTAGATAGTTTTCATTATATTGTCTCGTAATAGAAACTTGATTAATCTTTAACTAGAGGAAAATCCCATAATTCAATTTATAACACAATCATATTCAAATCAAAATATCAACATAGTCTAAGAACCCCAGTTGGATTCTACCAATCTAGCTACTTATGTTCATGAATAAAATAACAAGAATTATAACAAGCGAAGAAGAGCAAAATGGAAACAAAAACATCCTCATTTGTCGAGTTTTGAATGACTAGTTGGATTCTGAACTCCTTTCTTGATTATGCTTTTAGTTGCGTCTTGATGCTTCCCAACCTCTTCCTTCAGTTCTTGATTGAGTCTCTATGGCTTGTGACCTTTGTGGAAAGGCAGGGGAATTTAAGTATTAGGCTCCAAAGACTAGCAAGGATTGTCACACTCCAAGCTACTCCAAGTGCTCTCAATTTTCCTCCTTTAGACACCTTCAAGTGATTCCTTTCTCTCTTTGTGCCTTCTCCTATTTATAGGCAAGGGAGATGCCTCTCTATGCTTCCACATGGCTGTGTGGCAGCCTAGAAAGTGCCATGGCTGTGTGGTAGTCCAAGTGGAGAGAATGGCCATATTGTAGGCTATGTTCTAGAATACATCTATTCATGGTGTGATTTTAGTCATTTCTTGGTTCGCGATTGTTGCTCTGGCCATTTAGGAAGGTGCATAAGATGTCTTTGGCATGTGGAGATGTGTGTTCTAGAAGATTTAAGGTAGCATGGGCGTGTGGTATGGTGTGTTCTAGAAGACTTGATGTGTGGCCATGCTAAAAGGTGCAATTTGAGGTGCTTTGAGCCTTTAGACACTTGGTTTTGGTCCATTTGGCTTTAAAACTAATTTATACCTGGGACAAGCTTTGATAACATGAAAAAAAAGTAGGAACATAGGAAATTATACATAAAACACATAAAATATACCCCTAAAGTGAGTGAAATTTAGCAAATAAATATGTATAATTATGTGCTTATCATATTACATTAAAACCTTTGTTTAAAACTTGTTTATGTAAGAATCATCATGTTTCCAATATTTAATAGACATTGTATAAACTTTGTTGATTTTGTTAACAAATAGATGTTTTAAGTATGATTGGATTCTGTAATTATATCTCAAGTATCCTTATTTTATGTTGGATAAAATCCATTACAAATTTAGTCTCAGTGGCAAAATAAATTTCAATGGCTACTTTGTTGACTTGAGGTCTCTATTGATTCTCTTCTATGACAAAATGTTTCCCTTTTAGTGGAGATGATTCATCTGCATTAAAAAGTTATTTGTCTTGGGAGGCGACTACTGGTAACCACTGAAACGGCCTTTAGTGGTGACCCATTGTGACATTAATTGTCTCGAACATGAAAATTTTATTTGAATTTTTTGTCACAAAAAAAATGCCTCCGATTGTTTTGGAAATAAAGTTAGTGGTCACCACTAATAGTTTTAGTGACGAAGTTATTGGTGACTAGATTGTGAGGACCTGTAAGTCGCCACCAAAGAAAATTTGGTGGGGACTTCAATACATTCGATACTAACTTTTGTCACCACTGAAAGTTTTTTTTGTAGTGTATATTGATTGGTACGTGCAATGTGGTACAGGATATCATAACAGTGCTTGTGAAGGAAGTACTAGCATAGTAGATTAAACCCCTTTTGTTGTCTCTTCTATGACAAAATGTTTCCCTTTTAGTGGAGATGATTCATCTGCATTAAAAAGTTATTTGTCTTGGGAGGCGACTACTGGTAACCACTGAAACGGCCTTTAGTGGTGACCCATTGTGACATTAATTGTCTCGAACATGAAAATTTTATTTGAATTTTTTGTCGCAAAAAAAATGCCTCCGATTGTTTTGGCAATAAAGTTAGTGGTCACCACTAATAGTTTTAGTGACGAAGTTATTGGTGACTAGATTGTGAGGACCTGTAAGTCGCCACCAAAGAAATTTTGGTGGGGACTTCAATACATTCGATACTAACTTTTGTCACCACTAAAAGTTTTTTTTGTAATGTATATTGATTGGTACGTGCAATGTGGTACAGGATATCATAACAGTGCTTGTGAAGGAAGTACTAGCATAGTAGATTAAACCCCTTTTGTTGTAATGAGTTGTCTAGTAAAGTATGCAATGAACTTATTAGTTGTATATATATTTTTAATCATAAATAAAAAGTGCCATGGTCATTATGATGTTTATAATTTGTTCTACTGCAATATCCAAATAAAGAAATACATATTTGTATAATTTTCAACCAAGTAATAATTGGGTTGTTCTCCTTATTTGGAAGTAGCATGACAAATCAATCAAAAGAAAAATAATTTTGTTTTAAATGCCACTACGTGTTAGTTTTTTTCAAATAGACCCTTAAGCTATGTTGGAATGTTACATTTAGCCTTTCCAGTTGGCATATAGACCACATAGGTCACTTTCTATGGATTGAGGGTATTTAAGACCTCAATGATTTTCTCTAACTCCCTTAACCATCTTTAAGCTATGGTAGGGTCATAAGTTCTTTTAAAAGAGGGTGATTTAGCCTTTTGAAACTCTACCTAGCCCTGGTATTGGTTATTCCTCACTAGGTCTCCATTGTCAGGTATAGTGAGTTAGTTATTATGATTGTTAACCCCTTCTTGGGTTTATCTCAACATTTTAGTTATGACCTATGCCTATTCTCTCATGGTTTCTGCCATGTTTTGGAACATACCCATCATCTCCTACAAGGGTCCTGTCATGTGCCATACTTTTCTTTTATAAATAACCATTAATGAGGTGATCAATCTCATTAATAGAAATCACATTAGAGATAAATATATGAACAATAGGAGATGCACTTAGCTTATCACTCACCTATCCAAAATATATTCCCCATATCATATTATATTTGACTAACTAACTGCCTGGGCTTAATCAGTAGTTAAATCATATCTGATCTATTGCCATTTGACCTATATTCACCTACTCTTTCCACTAATCTACACTTTTTGTAACTAAGGTAGGTCCAAGTTTTGCTTTGATACTATAATGTAACACCTGGATTATGTTATAGTAATTACGTA
The DNA here is from genome assembly GCA_031216115.1 of Senna siamea. Classification (NCBI taxonomy): domain Eukaryota; kingdom Viridiplantae; phylum Streptophyta; class Magnoliopsida; order Fabales; family Fabaceae; genus Senna; species Senna siamea. Next base: position 28,553,295 of record CM062361.1, on the reverse strand, counting down.
GTGGTTAATTGATTTTAAGCATAATATTTTCAATTTTAGAACTTTAGATCTCTTTAGGCGGCTTATTAGAATAATACCTATTATTTAATTTATCAATTATATATATTCTTTCACCCCTTTCCCTCTCGATGTTTTTTTGGAAATGCTACAACATAGTTAATTACTCATATTAGAAATGCAACAATATATTAAGTTACTTAGATTAGAAATGCTACAACATAGTATTTTGCTTAGGTCTGCAATTGTAATGCCTTATCTAGTACTATAACGTCTCAGATGTTAAACCGATAAGGTTGATACATTATTCTTAATCTTAATTATTTATTAATAATGTCTGAGCAATTATACCATTGCAATATTATTAAAATTGATTAGGTTGGGGATTCTTCTACTCAGATCATAACTTGTAAGCACAACGAAAATAAAATGTAATACATCAAAGATAAATTCATGAAGTATCACATATCCTTCCCTAAGTATTACATCATTTAACATAACTAAGAACTGTAAAGGAACTTTTCATAAGGGTTAAGAGACAACATCTTTTTCACTCAAACCCTTGTGATACAAAATATTCTTAAGAAAAGAAACCTCCATTCATGCCACTTCCATCTCTATGACAATGCTATACATATGCATATGATACATAGCAGCACATAAATGAGAAAACTAGTTTCTCAGTATCATAACAATTCAACATTTTAAAACTTACTAACATGTACCAATGTGCAAGCACAGAAAACAATTTCATCTACATTCCCATCATTTCATACTTAATCTCTTTCATATATGTACATGGGCAAGCATTGTATAATTTATTGGTGGGTGTCAATGTGACAACAACGGACTTTTCTCATATCACACATAACATAATCTTAATAGAAAGCATATAAAGAATCTTTTTGAAATTTATATAAAGCTACATATATAGAAAAATAAATTAATAGGTAATTGGCTTCTCCTTTCATTCTTAAAACTTACCTTGTCATGAAGTGTGAAACACTTTTGGTTATACTTTAAGAAGTGTGGACACTTGGCCACCTTTGCAAGAATAGCGAACACTTGGTCACATTGTGGACTCTTGGCCACTTTATAAATAATTGTGAGCACTTGGTCACATGGTGGACTCTTGGCCACTTTTAAACAAGCTTGTGTTACAATTGTCTCTTGGTATGTGATCTTAGATTAACCATCCATAATCTCATAAATTTTTAGCGTAAGAACATTAATGGCACATATATGAACAATTAGCAACCCCTATTCATCTAACTATCACCTTCCCATTTTCCCTTGACTTTAGCCATTATAAGACACATTATAAATCATTGGCCATTTGTATATGTATTCGGTTAGCAAGACTAAAATGAGGGATTGTTTTCGGCCATCATAATAAAGGGTAGAATCTAAGGTTTTTCATATTTAAATTTCACATTTAAAACTTAATGATGCCATGCCTTGAAAATTTTATAATACTTTCTCTCACATTTAAGTTATGTAACAATGCAATTTACCATTTCTTTTATTTCTTTTCTTGGCTCAATTTACATGCTACATTTTGTAATTACTTATTTCATCATTCTCACGCCTCAATACTACTTAATTATTTATAAAAAGGTAAACCATTTACCCTATGTTATTTTGTTCTTATATTCTCTCTTTCCCTTTTTAACTAAAACCGAAGTGGAGTTCCTTCCCCTACATTTTTAGCAATTCCTTCTAAAAAGCTCTCGGGTTAGGTAGATTCAAAGAGATAATGCCATAGTTTAAAAACAACATCTAACTAGTAAGCTTCCTTTAGGTCCCTTTAACATAACACATACATTAATCATGCAAAAACATGATATTTCAACACTTACTCATGCTAAAGTTTTTCATGATACATGCTGCAATTTTTACAACAACCATTTTTCCATGAAACTAACAATATCCACATCATCACATCAAGAATCACAACTACACCATTATACAAGCTCAGCCAAGGAAAGATTTACATCTTTAGGAATGTAAGTATAGAAAATTTATGTTTCATGAAAGCTTCAAATCATCATAAACATACTTTAAATCATGAAACAAAAAACATAGAATTGCTAAAGTACCTCAAGAATGCAAGAAAATGGAAGTGCCTTGGTGTTTTTCCTTGAATCTATCTTAGTTTCCCACTTCTTCCCCTTTCGGCCGAACCCTTCCTTCCTTCTCCTCCAAGTTGTTTTATGTATCTTCTAAGGTTTATGTCTTACTCTACTTTTAAGCCACCGAATGCCTTTTTATTTTAGAATAATTTTTAAGCTTCTCTTCTCACTTACCGTATGCATATATATCTTTTTAATTCGCTCTTTTCTTTTGGCTATTCGGTTAAACTAAAAGGAAGGAAAGAAGTCAAGCACCTTGTTTCATGACCGCTTCATGGCTGTTTTATTGAATTAGAAATTCATATCTTATCACTCCTAAGAAATCAAGCACCTTACTTGAATGTTATCTCTCAGTTACCTTAAAATGAAAAGCAAAGAGAGGGAAAAGGGAGAAATCCATTGCAACACGTCTCTCTTTCTCTCTTCTCAATTGCTATTGCCGTATGTTTATATGTAATTAAATAAGATACAAATTCTCTTACCTACTCTCAATTCTTTCACAGTTAGATGGGAAGAAGAAGAAGCAAAATTCCTTTTTTTCTTCCTACATGTCTTGGTTCCCCTTTTTCCTTCCATTTCCTTCACCGAATGCCATTAATTCTTTTTCATTGCACTAATAGTGATATGTCCTCCTCTCCACTCACTCTTACATGCTCTGCTAAGGTCAGACAAAAAGAAACAATAATTCTTACATTGCAAAGTCAATTCTCTTTCTACATGTCTTCCACCGAATACATTCTTCCTCTTCTTAGTAAAACAAAGAAATGAAAGAGAAAGGATGGAACAAAAGTCCAACATGTCTCCTTCATTTCTCCTTTCTTTCCTCACGCATCACATTGTCTTCCTTTAATTAATTATTATTTCCTTCTTGCAAGCTTCTTGATGATAAGGAGGAGACACATTAGCATTATGCAAGGCTCACTTTCTAATTTTCTTCAATCACCTATTAATTTGGCTATCATAAGAAAGAAAAGGACAATTTCACATGTTCCCTTTTTATGAACATTTCATGCTACTTAATGTCTATGTCCATTCTTTCCCTTATAACATTTATTCTAAACAATACATCACCAAAGCAATTTCATCACATTTTATGGCAAAATCATCCAAATAATTAAGGAAACAATAATTTAAAAATCAAGAGGAAAATTAGGTGTTATAGTAATGCTATAGCATAAAATTCATATATATATACTTTAGTAGAATTCATCAGTTATACATATAACCATAGTTTGGCTTTCCCCTGTCTTCTACATATATATACATACATACATCATGTACAAAAAAAATAAGGGTGCCTTATACATAATTTGTGTCAAAATACAATCAGTTAGGGAAAAGCCTATCAAAACACATGATAATATAACTATGGAATGTAAGGAGGCAGGGGCTGGGGTGAACCTCCATCACAAACACCATTATGATGTCCCTAATCATGTTAAACTTGCCAAGTAGCGATATGCTCACCAAAAGTACCTTAAATTCCAGAATCAGATGGTAATAAGGAATTTATACAAATATCAACAGGAGTGAGAATTATATAATTCTCAATAAGAATTAACCTATAATAGCAATTAAGCATCTCATGTATATAAACCAACATTTACCCAGCTATCTCAAACTGCAATCAACACAAATAAAGTATAGCTCAATCTATTCAAAATTTGAATTGTAATACCTGCCATGTAAATTTCAAAGATTTTTACATCTCATACTTGTAATGCTTATGAGAATAATATAGGTCCTTGACCTTTGGCCACTAACTCTAGGGAGTCCCCTGGTGTGAACATGAGTCTACTACCATCTTCATTATATTGAGATCGTGACGTCCCCGTTCTTACCTCAAATTATCTTTAATATATATTAATCATTGTCCTATTTAGAATCTCAGAAGAATGAGAATGTAATAAACTACCCCTAAGGCCTTTAGGATAATTCACTATAATTTCCTTCTTCTAATATGTATTAACTAACTATAGTGTTACCTGGGGTTAGTCATCCACACAGTATAATTATGGTTATACCAGGATAATTATAATCATCCCATTCTAACCATAATTATTCATTCCAAATGTTTCAATGTTATAATATATATTAAAATAAAATCATATGATATGTATTTAACTTTTCACAGTCTTCCTCATGGAAAATTTAAAATTTACATATACATAACTTCACATAAATAAGAAGGGTATAATTCATGTAATTCTCACACTATAGAACATGGAATTAGGATTTTAATTCGTTAGAATACAATTTTTTAACTTTTATATGGGTAAATGTTCTTGGGTCCTTTATCCTTCCTTAACATTTCCTACTAAATTCTCATTTTCTTATTCTTATTTATTGAATGTATTCTCATTTTTTATTGGATTTCTCTAATTTATAGTTTAATTTCATTTAATTATATACTACTAGTCCTCAAGATTTTAGTTCATTTTAATTTACTAAAATCCTCAAAGTTTTTACATCATCACTATGGTTACTCTATGACTATTCCCCTTTGTATCTCATATCCTAATTCATGAATGGTACAATATTTTCATCCTTGAGATAGCCAAAGTGAAAACAATAAGAATCGTTTCATTTCATTTACATAACACTTTATAACAAAGTCCTAGATTACCTAAAATTATACTTTAACTCTTCAAATATTATCCCTACTTTGATTTTAGCATTTGTAATCCTAATGGTCTTATTTTCTCCAAAATATTTTTTCTTAATTGTCATATAATTCCTTGGCCTAAATAGCAAGATTTTTACCCCATTATTATCAAAGTTTTGATTAAGGATGATGCCCTCTATCCTCACTTCATTCTCCCTATTCCTCCCAAATTTCACACTCTTTTGGTTTTTACTTTAGTTCAAATTACCGCCTTGCCTTTTGAATGAATAATAATTTTCACCACAATTCCACTCTTATTAGACAGCCAATGCAAATATGAGTAGGTCAAAATTTCTTAAGCTACTCTAACCATAACCTATGGATTCAGCTACTTTTTACTTCATTAAGTACCTTGAATGAGTTTCTATTTTCTATAGTATATCATAGGTTCCCAAACACTATAGTAGAATTTTTACCAGCTATTAACCTCTCATACAATCCACCAAGCATGCCAATTGGAGTGAAAAAGTGTTTGCAACACTCCCATCCATTATCTATAAGTTAATGGTAATTTCTCCTTGAATATATCACACTCCCTTCACCAAAAATTGCAACACCGTTACAAAACCATTATAGTAGAGTTTTATCAATTTTTAACCAGAACTTGAAACTCATTAACATGAATTATAGTAGCAAGTAGGTTTGCTAAAAATAGCCTACTACATTTATCTTCTTTCCCATAAATTTTAGTGAGTTTGCATGCATGTACAAGTCACAAAACCATAAAATTTCCCATGGTTCAACAATAGAGTTTCATTACAAAATTAACAGCCATTATAGTCCATGCTTAGTAAGTTTATTCACCTAATAATCGTCCCAAACCATGATAGCATAGAATTAGGGAAATTTTGCATCACTCACAAAATTTTACACATGTATTTAACCATCTTACCATCAATTTATCAAGGAAAATTAGTGCATGATTATTGTATACTTCACACAACATGGAAATTATCAAAATAGGACATTTCCAATAGCATAACAGTTCAAAAATTTCACCACTACACTATGCTACACAACCAGAAATTTTCTCTACATTCTAGTGCAAATTACAAGTCATAGCTAGCAATCAATATTAAGCTATAAAAACCTTAGTCATTACATGAGAAATATGAGGAACCTACATTAACTATCCTAGAACAAAGTTAATTCAATTTGGAAACTATTTGGAGCTTCAGTCTACACTTAGAGCTCACGGTCTACACACACTTCAACACTGAAAATTGGTCCGTATGTGAGTGAAATCATGGAAGAATTACTTAGAATTTTTAAGGTAGATATTTGGAGTTCTCACCTTAAATATTGTCTAGGTGCCTCTCGATTTTATTTGCTCCTTCCTTAACACGATCTCCTTCCCTTTCAGCATTCTTCCTATCTTTTTCAGTCTCACATCCACATGTAACCAGAAAATGGTACTCTAGTGGCTTCCTCCTACTCGATGCTAGCAGCAATGGTGGGTTTAGCAAGGTGAGAGATAGGAAGTTATGGCTTTCCCCATCCTTTTTCCTTTGATCTCTCCCTTTCTCTTGTGCTCTTTCTCTTTCTCTCACCTCTAGTCTTGATTAGCTCTTTCAAAGGGAAGGGGCAGGTAAGTTTAAGTGTATATAGGCTTTAGTTCATGGAGGGAATTAAATTTTTAGTTTAATAAGGGAATTAAAACAAGCGGTGGTATATAAGTGTTTTTTGTTTCCATTGGTGGTTCAATTACGTAAATAGTTTCCTTTCTGATTTTTCTTATATTTATATTATTTCCTTTATATTTTATTTTTACCCATAATTCTTATTTTTTTTCCTAGGATTTCCCCATACATCAATGTAATTCCATTAACACCCATTATGTACAAGATAAATTCTCTTAGTTTTTGGGAATTAAAAGAAAAATAGATTTCACCATTTGAAAATTAAATAGTACCTAGATTTACCAATATTAAGGATGTTACAGGCTATATGGATTAAGTGAAGCCAATGGTCCTATTTTTACTCATTTCTGTAGTTAGATTATTAATTGTTATATCCATCCTAATAGTTTGTCATTTTTTTTTCTTTTCTCTTTTTCTACCTCTATTTATTAGAGTATCTTCATTTGGTTAACTCTTAATACAAGAGCCACTAATGGTCTACTCTATACATAACCAAACCGTTTAAAGCATATTTCTACTAACTCTTCTGTGATAGGTGTTACCTTAACTTTCTCTCTAATATACTCATTCCTAATCCTATTCTTTCTAGTTTGATCACTCATCTAACAAAACATTCTCATTTATGTAACATTGAATTTTTTATAATGTTGACTTCTTATCGCCCAACATTTACTATCATATAACAATGTAGGTTTTATAGTTGTATGATAAAATTTTTCATTAATTTTGAGCTGTACTTTTCTATCACAAATAACACCTGAAATCTATCTCTAATTCGTGCACCCAGCTTGAATCCTATGATTTACATCTCCCTCTATTTCTCAATTATTTTGTATTATCATTCCTAAATACTTAAATTTTGTGACTTCTTGTATGGAATGATCTCCAATTTAACCTTTGCCTTAAAATCATATCCTTTCATTGAATTTACATTCCATATCTTACATTTTTCTTTTACTTATAATGAACTCATATGTCTCCAATGCTTGTCTCCATCTATCCAATTTTCCATTTACTTCTTTGGAATCTCCAACAAGTACTATGTCATTAGCAAAAAGTGACATACACCTTGGTGTTGCCTCTTGGATATGTTTAGTGAGCACATACAATACTAAGTTAAAAATGTAAGTGCTCAAAGCTAAACGTTGATGTAATCCTATTTTATAGGGAAATCCTTCGTGGCTCCACCTTATATTCTCACAAAAGTCATGGCCCCATCATACATCTCTTTGATTACTCAAATATAAGCCATACAGACTTCTTTATTTTCTAATAAATGAAAACCATATAATGATCCTTTATGAGATCTCTAATATCTCTCCATCAATCATCATATATTTTCATACATGTAAAAAATTTACATATAAGAAATAAAGGAATTTACACTCAAATTCAACAAAATAATACAACAATGTGTCTTGTCATCATCTTCACTTAGTTTTTATTTCCCACTTTCCTTTCATCTCTATTCCCCTTGATACAACATCAGTACAAGCTACTAAAATTTCATTTGGTCACTGAAGCCGACCAAGGTTACCAACATTTGAGATCGCTGGTGATGGAAGCTAGTAGTATTCATCTTCTCCCTCTGTGGTGTGATAATAGTACTGCTATGAGAATTAGGGGTTTAGGACCACATTTTAATAGGTTAAAAAAACTCCAACCCGACGCACCAGAAGGGTTAAATAAGTTGGCTTGTTTAACTCACAAAAAAAAAAAAATTGACATTAATAGAACCATTTTCATATCACAAGTTTACCTAGCAGAAATTTAAAAGCAAAATGGTTTACCATTTTCATAATAGAACCATTTTTTACTAATGAACATAAGGAAATTAAAGAAAGAAAACAAAGATGTGAAGCCACTTATTAAGAAAAGAAAAATCCAAAATATTGTTAAAAATTCTTCAAGAAGTGGGTTGTGAGCTATGGGTTTGTTTAATTCCTTTGTGGGTAAGACTCTTCCCTTTTAGTTTTAATTTTATTAATTTGAAAAAAAGGGCCAACCCTTAAGTTAAATGAGTTGGCCTGTATTACTCATGGGTTAAATGAGCTGAAGTGGGTTGTGAGCTAAGGGTTTGTTTAATTTCTTTGTGGGTAAGACTTTTCCTTTTCCTTTTTTAATTTTATTAAGTTGAAAAAAAGGGCCAACCCTCAAGTTAAATGAGTTGGGCTGTGTAACTCGTGGGTTAAATGAGCTAAGCTAGATTTTTTCCTATGGTTATACGGGTTCAAAGGTGAAAAACCCAACCCACAAACCTAGTGGATTAAATGAGCGGGCTTTTTGCACTAAAAGAAAGTTTGGGAGGGTCTTGTTGAAAACTTATAATTTAGAGGATTTTTTGCACATGACCCTATGTTTAAGGGGATTTTTTTTTTCATTTTACCCTAAAGAATTTGTAGAATTTACGTCTAGCTCTATACATTGGCACTAGTAACTGGCTATAAACTTAATATTGACAAAATTTAGAGGTTTGCACAATATATTAATTTTGTTAACACAAAAGTATGAGTGTGATTTCTATTCATCATAAAGTTACGAGTAAATTACAATCTTCTCACTTTTGTTTTAAAAATTTAAACTTTTCTTTTTTTGAAAATAAAAAAATTTACAACTTCATATATTTTGATTAAAATATCCTTAATACTAATATTACTTATTTAATTAAAAAAATTTATTATTTTATTATTATTTATTTTGAGTTAAAAATAATAATATTAATTTATTTTAAATTTGAAAATAATTTTTTATATTGGTCAAGTACATATATAATTATATAAATAATAAATATAAAAATAGTTTGATCAAAATTAGTGAAATTTTAAGATTTTTTTAATTATCTCTTATGAGAAGAGAGTGTAAGTTTTTAAAAAGAAAGTTTAACTTTAACATATCTTACAAGAGAGAAGGGTGTAATTCAGTCTAAAATTATTATATTAATCTTTCATATTAATAGCTAAAAAAATTATGAAATAGACCTATTATTTTACATATTTAGATTTAAAAATTAAATGCCCGAATGCGTCCTCGATCTGGCTTCAAAATGAAATTTCTTATAACAATAAAATATCACATATAATTTTGCTAATTCCAGCATTTCTTTCTTCTTCTTCGTCTTCTTCTTCTTTTTTTGTGAAACCCATCTTATTTATTTTTAATTTTTTCACGAGTATCCCTTCAATGTTTAAGCATGAAAATGATCTAATTCAGGATGAATTCGCACTTCTCTACAAGTTTCTCAACTACTATATAAAGTTTCAAGTCTCCAATAAAAGAAAAACATAATCCTAGACAAATTGAAATTGTTATACGTAGATCGGATAAGGACGATAATTAATGCAAAAGTTACTTCCCCAACCACCGAATACATATTGGTCCTTCCTCTCTTTGGCGAGGGACTATATATAGGGCACATCCATGCTCTTACAAGCACACCATCATATATCCTTTTATCGTTGTTTTTGAGTTTACCAAAAAAAAGAAAAATCAAATGGGTTCCAAGGTCGTCTTTCTTGTCCTAGCTCTCTTTGCTCTTGTCCTCCTTTTCTCCTCGGAGATAACAGCTAGGGAATTGGCTAAGTCTTCCTCTGATCAAAAAAATGGTGAGTGGAACCTCTGCATGCATTTCTATAACATGAAAAATAAACTTAACGCAATTTTGAATGTTATGAAGGTATCTAAAATATCCATATTTAGTAAATAACATGTTCGGTGTACCAAAGATGGGATACCATATATATTAGTACAGCAGTGAATAATAATTTTAGGCTTACAATTAATTAAACTCTAAGAAATACAAATGTATAATTTCTTTGACAACTTTTACTTGGTTTACTTGACATGAGCTCTGTTCTGGTAGAACATGTTATTTTTGCGAAGATTTTGTTTGTGTGTGTTTGTGTCTATATATATATATATATATATATATATTCCCTATAAAGTTATTGAAGATTAAACGAATCAAATAAATCATTATTCATATTCTGTTGTTCTACATATTTTTGCAGGTGAGGTAGTGACAAAGGAACATGAGGTGGATGGATATGGAGGTTACCCTGGAGGTGGCTATGGTGGGGGTTATCCTGGCCATGGCGGCCATGGCGGCTATGGTGGTGGGTACCCCGGTCATGGTGGCGGCCATCGAGGAGGATATTGTCGTTATGGATGTTGTGGTGGAGGACGATATGGGGGAGGTTGCCGAAGATGCTGCTCTTACGCTGGTGAAGCTGTTGATGCACAACCTGAGACTAAACCACACAACTAAGGCACTTGTTCAAAATATGCATGTTGGTCTAGCTACTTGTGCTTGCTAGTATGAGTACTGTGTTTGTATGTAATAAAGCATGTGTGAAGACCAGCTAATATATAAGAAGATGCAATAAGTGTGAGGTTTCTTCCTTTATGTATCAATCTCTCCTCACTTGTGAGTTTGAATGTTCAGTTATATCTCAAACACTATTACAAGTTAAAATTTTCTGCCCCAAACTCCTTTATCTCTTCCTTCTTAATTAATTTGTTTGATTTATACAGTTTTTAAATTCGAAATTAAGAGAAAATTTAAATTCACCCTTATTTTTATTTAAAGGAAAATTTTCTCATCAAAAAAGTTTCGGCGCACAGAAATCCTCTCACGTATAAAACATAAATAGACAAAAATTAAGTATAATTCTTAAATTTCTATTTTTTTAAATAAAATACGAACTTTTACTGCACTAAAAAATTGTTTCATATGTTACATTTTTATTAAAAAACTGAAAATAAAAACATTAAAAATTGTATTTTAACGTTGTGCTCTCAGATTGAAAATGGATGCTAAATATATAATTCAGCGTGAAACCAGGAGGAATTATTTGCTGAAACATAAATTAGTTATCAACTGTATCAGTCACGTGATACATTTAATAACTGCATTCAATTTTGTAATTATTATGATCGGCAAGGATTGAACTGCTCTATATTATTTTTCTTAAATTTTATCATCAAGCTACTAGTATAGTATTAGTTTTGGACCCGGACAAGACAAAGAATCGATAAAAGCTCGTCTCACTTAAACATTAGTTCAATTGTTGGGTCATTGAAAAATTAGTTGAACTAATAAAATAAATAAAATAAAAAATTTTAATTTCAAATCTACACACATATATTTATCATTAAATAAAAACTAAAATTATAAATAATTAAAAAAATTAATTTATATTTCTGTGTTTAAATTTGTTTTAAATTTGTCTTTCATGATTATAAAATAAAATAATTACATTCATCTTTATTATTATAAAGAGTTTCAAATTTTAATGTTAAAAATAAAATTTATATAAATTATATATAGTAAATTTTAAATTTAAATGAATTAATAAAATAATATGTATTATACTAATATATGCATAAAAAAAATATCTCTGCAGGTCCGTAAATTCTTATATCTATAACAAAATTGGTTTAAGTAAGTTGATCTTAATTTGTAAGTTATAATAAATTAATAGAAAACCCAAAAACTATGAAAGGAAGGAGAGAGTCTAATTGTCATCTCTTTGAAAATAGAATTAGTAATGCGATAAAGTTGTAACGCATGCATCAAAATAAAATTTCTGTAATCTCTTTGGAAATACAAGAAAATGAGACAAGGCAGTAAACATTTGAATCCCTCCACAAAATAGTAGCATTTCAGAGCCTCCTGCTGCTGCTCCTCCTCCTTGTAATACCTCAAATAATTAGGATAAATTAAATACATAAATAGATAAAAAATTAAAAAAATTCAATGGAAACATGAAAAATTTGTTGGATAAGGAACAAGTAAATTATTTTGAACTTATGACTCAAATTTAAAAATTTTTTATAAATAAAATTTTATCTACCTTGACAAACTTAACAGATTTTTTTGGAAGGCATAGGATACTCTAAAAATGCTCAAATTTCTTCCAAGTTATCCCCTATTTTAAGATGAATCATAAAATGCAATTAAGTTTTACTTTAAGAAAATTGGTAAAATGACCAAAATACCCCAAGATACCTTAAAAATCCAAATTTACCTTTATTTCCCGTGTTTCCTCTCTCTATCCCTAATGTCTCCTTCATCTTTCCCCTCCCTTCCATCTCAAACCACGCTCGATGCACCTTTACCACCAAACCACCGCCACGCCGTCGCCTGCACCGCAACGCGCTGCCACTGGATTGCAGGACCTCGCCGACGCCGTCTTAGGCTTCACTGGACCACCGCAGCGATTGAAAATGGCGTTTCCTCCCTCCTTTTTCATCCTTGATCACACCATTGATGTAATCGTGAAATGCCGCCATTGGCCTAGAATGATAACTAAAGATTTAAAAGTTGAATTTAAAGTGTTTTAGTATTGTTATTATGAGATAAAGAGATTTTAGGCTGGCTAAACCTAGTAGGTGTCATGATAGGCCTAAGCGCCAGTCATGGACTCGGTGTTTTGGGTCGTGACACTCCTCCTCCTCCTCCTCTTTCTTCTTCTTCTTCTTCTTCTTCTTCCATTTGCATTTGCATTCCATTCATTAGTGTAACACACACTCCTTAAAAATGTTTTTGGATGTGCCTTACCTAAATAGTCCAACTAAAACAAGTGGCTAAAACTCCAAAATAAACTTGGAAAGGATAATCTTAGAAACTTCTTCATGCAAAGACTAAAATGAGTAACTATTATGGGGCCAAATGTGAATGGGAAATAGTTATTAAGTGCTCCTCATGAGATTTATGAAACCTAAGGACTTAAAGGCAATTTTCATATTTTACTAGGAGTTCCCTGAAGCTCCAACTGTGCCACTCATTTTTGTTCCCTTATATGCATACTTCCCCTCCATATCTGCTTATTACAATATTTGAGAAGGAGGGGGAAGACATGGGTGAAGGGGCAAAAGAGGAGGAACCAAAGTGGAAAGATCACATAACCGAATTTGAGGTAAGAAATCTTCACTTATGGCTTAGTAAACATCTCAGCCATCATTTAGGAGTAGATTACTTCTCCTAAAATTCATCAAACCTACTAAAATCTTTTGAGATAACAAAAATGGCCAAGTTAGGTTATTTTCAAAATCTTAGTTTTCTTAGCCTGAAATGATGATTGTGAGGTTGTTAGGAGTTAAAAAAAGGTTTCTAAACTAAAATGCTAGAGTCTGTAACTTTCATTAAGCATTTTCTAGGCTTGAATTAGATTTGGAAAGTTAATTTTTACTATTCACTCATTTAGGATGTGTAAATTGACTTGTATGAGTGATATTTGAGCTTGAAAATAATTAGAATTTGGGGGGAAATGGTTAAAAACTAAGCTCATACCTTTTAAATTTGAAAAGTAGTGTCTGATTTTTTAAATTGTTGAAGAGCATAGTAGTTGATTGATAGCATGCACCAATTGACTGACATGTTGTTGACAAACACAAAAATTTATACAACGACACATCAGTCGACTGGTAGACTTATCAGTTGACTGTCGGGTCCTATTTTTGCCTAGCAGTCCACTGGCCTTCTATCAGCCGATTGTTTTGCAATGTCTAAGATTCCAAAGAGCAACCAGTCGACTGTTAGCTTCATAACAATCGATTGGTAACCCTCTAGAGATTGATTAGCTAACTAATTGCTACATGGCAACTAACTGATGGCCCTCCAACATGAAAAATAACTTTTAAAACAAGAATGAGCTTAGTAACCCTTAAAATTCAATGAATTAAGGCTCAAAATGTCATCATACATGAGAATTGTAGATGTGGAGTGGTGAGTAACATTAAAATAGGAAAGGAAAGAGGAGAATGATTTTATAGTGATACTCGAAGCCTAGGTTGTATAGAAAGCATATTGCAATACATGCATATTTGAGAAGGACTAGTGTGAAATCTAGATTGTTTCTCAAGAAGTGACTTGTGAGGCCAAGTTAAAGAGGAAAGAGGGAAGCCTTGATTAAGAGAGGAACAAACGGTTAAGGTAGAGTAATCTACACTCCCCTATTTTGAAATAATGTTTTGAATTGTTTTGATATGAGATGAAATTGTTTTATGGAATGGAAAATATTTAATGGAATTGTTTGTGAACTATAAGTGTTTTCATTTGAGTATAAGGAAAAATTTCTTGTACATGTTTAAAATCATGAGATAAATCCTTTGCTGCTTATTTTGATTTGGCTATTTGGTTATATGCTTGTAGGGTAGATGAAATTTAGGGTGGACATTTAATGGCTGGTATGGGACGATCATTAAGTGTTCCTTCTGCAGGCTGCTTTTGTCAAAATGCAATTGTTTCCATCTATGATGGTTTGTATCTGTTAGAGGTTACTCTTTAAACCAAAACAACTATATGAAAGACTTTAAGGAGTAAATGGAGGATAGTCTAGATGGGGGAAACATTTTGGTTTAAGTATAAAACTCTATAACCCTAAGTATTAGTCACCTATTTGTATATGTTGCCATATAGTTGGGAAAAAAAAGAGACTAGCGATGTACACATGTCGGGGGATGCCCTAGAAATTAGATTCTCAAGTGGAAGATTTAAGACTTCATTGGGAAAAACATCCAGAAATTCACACACTATAGGAATGACATCAAGTTTATGCTGAAATTTAATCTCAGAAACACATAGAAATTACATTCTCTCATTCTTTTCTTCAGTACTCCTGCTTACTGGTAAGGTATCTATAAAAGTCATAGATTTTTCTAAACAATC
The DNA here is from genome assembly GCA_031216115.1 of Senna siamea. Lineage (NCBI taxonomy): Eukaryota > Viridiplantae > Streptophyta > Magnoliopsida > Fabales > Fabaceae > Senna > Senna siamea. The sequence goes on along the minus strand of CM062361.1, from coordinate 28,538,193 downwards.
CAAGATTACATTATTTATAGACAACTAGTTCATCCCAAGAATCATGTCCAAATCCACTATAGGTAAACAAATCAGATTAACAACAAAAGATATGTTATCAAAAACAATGGGATAACTCAATTAGGCTAAAGATGTTAAACCTATTCTCCAGTTGGAATAGAAATAGACAATGGATACGTTAAACTAGTCACCGGTAAATTTAACCTCTTCACACATTCCAACAAAATGAATGAGTGCATAGCGCCAGAATCAAATAGTACAATTAAAGATATACCATTAATTAAACATTTACCTTTCATTAAATCATTGGACTGAGCCACTTCCTTACCCTTGAGAGTATAGACTCTTCCAGTAGTAGGAGGTTTAGCAGTATCACCATGTCTCTTCCATAATGGACAGTCTCTGATAAAGTGTCCTTCCTTCCCACACTTATAACATACACCATGTTGTACCTTTGGTTGTTGCCATTGCAGGGTCCCTCATGACTTTTATAGCATTTAGGATAAACATTGGACATCAACAGTCTCACCATAGGCCTTTTCCTTTCTTGGCCTCTGCCAAATCCACCATCTCTCCCTGAAAAAGATCCTGGTTGCTTCTGTTTAAAGAAGTTACCCTTTTGTCTTTGCTTCTCAATCTCTACCAGATTCTTGGAAACTATTAGAAATTTGTTTACCAATGTGGCATAATCTCGTATTTCTAATGGAGTTACAATATTCTTTAGCTCAGACCTAAACCCAGCCTCTAAGTGCATTGCTTTCCATACTTCATCATGTTGAAGTCTTAGGTAAGTGGAAAATTTAGATAATTCCTCAAATTTTGCCAGGTATTCATCAAATGTCATGTTGCCCTGCTTAATCTGCATAAACTCAATCTCTTTCTTATTCCTCACATTATGAGGAAAATACTTTCCAAGAAACGCTTCCTTGAATGAATCCCAAGTAATCTAGATTCCCTAAGACTCCATTAGTTGCTTTGCTCCTGATGTGTCTGATTCTATACAAAATTGGTGGATGTGAATTGTCCATTTTGTGAGCATTTTGTGTAATTTTGTTATTAAAATCACCTAAGTTTGCTTCATTTTCGTTTTCAGGCATTTTATCAAGTCATCGTCAGCAAACAGAGTAATTTAGAGTGAAGGAAAATCCAAACAGCGTGCGTAGGACCCAAGCAGCATGAAAATAGTGGAGAAATTGGCATTAAACAATGAAAAACCTGTGGAATCCATTGCAAAACCCGGGAGTGAAGAAGAACAGTAGATACAAGAGCCACACAGGTGAAATTGAAAAAAAAAAAGAGCCAATTGTGTACAGTACTTGTCCATTAAGAAAACAATCCATCGTGAAAAGTGGAGTCCCACACGTGAAATGAAAAAAAAGAAAATGGTAGCGTGAAAAAGTGGAGTCCCACGCGTGAAAGAGGAGAAGAAGACCCAGCACCCACGCGTTAATAGTGACCCAAGCGTGACAGCCATCGCGCGAAGGGAGTGAGCCCGTAAACCACCATCATTGAGGGAGGCCGACCAACAACCGGAGAAGCTCCACGGATGTCCACCACTGTCTTGCCCATCCGCGGTGTTGTTCACGGCGTCCGTAGCGCGAGAGAAGGCTCGCGACCCGTCTCGCCAACTTGTCCAGCTCGAGCTTCACCGCGGCGTTTCCTTGCTGTTCTACCCTCCGTCGATGCCACTGCAACCTCTAGCAAGTAGTCCACCGCCTTACCTCAGCTCACCAGCCGCCGGAACTACCCGAATCGCAAGACCCCAATCGCGACCCGTTTCGCGATTTGGTTGCTTTTGGAGCTACTTCCATTTTCATTTGTCCACGTCGCCATCGAAAAGTGACTCTCCATCGACCAGCACCCCCACTGCGACCTTCCGCCCCAGCTCAGGCCGCCGATTTGGGTGTTTTCCGATGGGTACCCAATACACCAAGATCTGACCCGTTTTGACCCATTTGGATGACCCGTTTCTAGACAGCTTGGGATTTGAAATTTTTGGTGTTTTTCGATGGTGTTCTGACGAGATTTTGGTGGTTTTCTGGCAACCAATCCGTGCAGTAATCATTGGGCAATTGAGAAGATAGGGGCGTGCTTAATTTATACTATTTTTATGTCCTGTATAATTGATTGCGTGATGAATTTTTTGATGGATTGCCTGCTGTTGAACTGTTTGCTATCTGTAAATATGTGTGGCTAGATGTGTAAAATTCATTGGGGTCCTTAACTGTGTTGGAATGCTATTTTAATTTCATGGATGTTGAATTTACTGTGTGATCTCCTTTACAATTATGAATGTATGTATTAGCGTTATTTATGAGACGTCGTGGTAATGTTACTTAGATTCCTTTCTGAGATCGACGGATGATAATTGGAATTGGAAAACTAATTGTAAGGGACAATTTGTTATCACTTAGAACTAAGGTTAATAAATTGCCAGATTAAGAAGTAACGACTCTTAATAGTGGTGAATTAGATCGATAATGCTGATTTAAAATTTACCATTAGGAAGAACCAACCAGTGGTAGATTTTAAGTTTAAGAAATTCATTGAGACCGATAGAGAATTTGAATTTGCATTAGAATTCACCCACAGGTAGCATAGTTAGATTCAGTAATCCATTATCCTTCGTGTGTTTGCCAACCAGTGTAGGTTCCCTGATGGATTTACATTTCTTGCCTCCGTGTATTTTCTTCTATTTCTTATCGCTGTTAGTTTATTATTGCTTGTAGTTAGACGTTAGTTTAGATAAAAATTAATCACTTTAATTGCCAGACTAGATAACAGAGAACAAGTAGTAACTCTAGGCTTTCCCGTTCTCAAGGAATACGACCTTGATACTCACCATTGCATTAGGTTGCATCGATAGGTTCAATGCCTTAGGTGTTGTTGCTAGATAGCATTGGCAGCAAGCATCAAGTTTTTGGCGCCGTTGCTAGGGAACTATTTGTGAAAACTAGAGTGAAATTGCTATTTGTTACTTTAGCCACTTTTGTCTATTTACTTTTGTTTTTGGTTTCTGGTTAGTTGTGTCTTTCTCTTCGTTCAGTTAATGGCTTTTAGTAATTTCATTTTGTCTTCTGTTTATTTTATTTTATTTTTGGATTTATCACTTCGCTATTTTAGTAGGTTTTTAATTGTTTTGTTGTTGTTTCTGTCATTGGTTTTCATCTATCCTGTTTTACCTTTTTTTTTGGTTTATTGCTCTTTGATCTGGTTGGTGGGCTATTTCACTGTTATTGGATTCAGGTGGTTTATGACCAGGAGTTCGAATCCTGTACCTGTAGACCCTCTATCTGATCCAGAACGACTGTTGTGGACCCGTGCACACCGTCATCAGGAAGAGGTGCCAGTGGAGATATTGGAGGAGGAACCCGTTGAGATCCCTGATCCTACATCACCAAAGATGGCAGCTGCGAATAACAATGATGATGCCAATAGAACGATGTACGAGTTCGATAGACCTTCATTGGAAGGGACACAGACGTGCACTACTCGGCCTACAATAGCAGCTAAAAATTTTGAAATCAAGCCAAATGTGATCCAGATGGTGCAACAAACTGTGCAATTTGGAGGGATGCCCAGCAAAGACCCTAATGCCCACATAACTAACTTCTTGGAGATATGTGACACTTTCAAGATTAATGGAACCACTGATGACACCATTCAGCTTAGATTGTTTCCATTTTCCTTGAGAGGCAGAGCAAAAAGATGGCTGCAATCCCTACCACCTAACTCCATCACTACTTGGGAGACTTTAGGTGAAAAGTTTTTGTACAAATATTTTCCACCAGCTAAGACTGCAAACTACGTAATGAGATTTCTTCTTTTGTGCAGATGGCTGATGAGAGTATGTATGATGCATGCGAGAGGTACAAAGACTTACTGAGGTGTTGCCCACATCATGGATTACCTGTGTGGATGCAGGTGCAGACTTTTTATAGTGGTTTAAATACAGCCACAAGGCAGATGGTGGATGCAGTAGCAGGGGGTGCATTAAATAATAAAACCCCTGAACAGGCACAGAGTTTAATAGAGGAAATGGCCTTGAACAACTATCAGTGGCAATCCTCAAGGGATAGGCTAGGACGACAGGGAGTGGTCAACCAGTCAGACTCTATATCAACCTTGGCAACTCAAGTGGAGCTTCTGGCTAAGAAGATTAACCAACTCCAGATGCCAGTGCATGCAGCACAGTCAAGTTGCAAGTTCTGTGGTGGCCCGCATTAGGGTGACAATTGTAATGCGGGAGGTATGTTTGCTAACCCCTCTTCTTCATTTTCTTCTCATAGTCGTTCTTCTGATTTTGAATAGGTAGATTACATGGGGAACGCTCCGAGACATCAGAACAATCCATATAGCAACACATACAACCCCGGGTGGAGGAATCATCCAAATTTTGGATGGAGAAACACTAATAACTAGGGTCCACCAGGTTTTCATCGGTTGCACCAACAGTAACCCCAACAGCAAGCTGCTCCAAGTCAATTTCCTCAAGGGCAGGAGAAGAAGCCCAATCTGGAGGAATTGATGATGAAGTTTGTGTCCACTTCAGAGAGCAAATTCCAGTAAATGGACACAGCACTTAGAAACCAACAAGCCTCCATTCAGAACTTAGAGAACCAGATAGGCCAGATTTCTAAGGTGTTGGCTAAAAGACAGCCAGGGACGCTCCCCACCACCACCGAGTCTAATCCAAGGGAGCATTGTAAGGCAATTACTCTAAGATCAGGTAAGCAAGTAGCTGGTCATTTACTTTTACCTACTGATGATCATAATGATGTGCAGGATACAAGTGTCAATAAGGACCAAGAGCCTGAGGTAACCAAGCCGGTGCAAGTTGAGGGCAAGAAGAGCCCCATAAGAGAGTACCAGCCACCTATTCCATACCTGGCTAGACTAAAGTAGGAGAAAGTAGATCAACAGTTTGGTAAGTTTCTTAATCTATTTAAACAGCTGAGGATTAACCTTCCTTTTGTTGAAGCCATTTCGCAGATGCCTCGCTATGCAAAGTTCTTGAAGGAAATACTGAGCAACAAAAGGAAACTGGAGGATTTGGGACTGGTGACATTGAATGAGGAGTGCTCAACAATCTTACAAAACAAGCTACCCGTTAAGAGGCGTGATCCCGGGAGTTTTACTGTACCTTGTGTAATTGGTGATCTTTCTGTCATGGATGTTTAGCTGATTTAGGAGCTAGCATAAATTTGATGCTTACTAGCTTGTTTGATAGAATGGGATTGGGTGAGCCAAAACCTACTAGGATGAACATACAATTTGTTGATAGAACTGTTAAATATCCTAGAGGTATAGTTGAAGATGTCCTTGTAAAGGTTGATAAATTTATATTTCCTGTAGATTTTGTTGTGATGGATATGGAGGGTGAGAGTAGCATACCCTTGATTCTAGGTAAGCCTTTCCTTGCAACTTTTAGGGCTATTATAAATTTCTGTGATGGGAAATTGAAACTTTTACCTTTGACATAGCTACCTCTAAGAGATAATCTTTAGATCATGATGATACTGTATATTCTATGGATGTCTTGGATGATGTGGTTGAATCTGAATTGCAGGAATTTTTACTTGATGACCCTTTACAGGTGGCATTACAAGGAGATGAGGATGAGTTATCCAACGAGCAAGTGTTGGAATAACTAGCTCACTTGTTGGCTATTAAGCCCAGCAACTTGACTGATCCTTTTGTTTCTCTTGACAGGTCAGAGGTGCAGAAGGTGAAACCTTCAATTAAGGACCCCCTAACCTTGGAATTGAAGGAGTTACCCAAGCACTTGAGCTATGCCTATTTGGATGAGGCAGAGAAGCTGCCAGTAATTATAGTAGCTGACCTGACACCTGAGGAGAGGGAGATGACTTTGACCTCTCTTAGGAAATACCCTAGGGCCTTTGCTTACAAGATAGCGTACATTCCTAGGATTAATCCTAGCTATTGTTCCCACAAGATCCTGATGGAAGATAGCTATAGGCCAGTGGTGCAGCCACAAAGACGATTGAACCCAAACATGAAGGAAGTGGTGAAAAAAGAGGTAATTAAACTTCTTGATGCAGGTTTGATTTATCCTATCTCTGATAGCTCTATGGTGAGTCCTGTGTAGGTTGTACCAAAGAAGGGTGGCATGACAGTGGTCAAGAATGATACGGATGAACTCATACCCACTAGGACGATAACAGGTTTTTGGGTTTGCATTGATTATAGGAGACTCAATGATGCAACCCGGAAAGACCATTTTCCTCTTCCTTTCATTGACCAGATACTTGAAATTTTGGCAGGTCACATGTTTTATTGCTTTCTTGATGGTTTTTCAGGTTACTTTCAGATTCCTATTGCACTTGAAGACCAAGAGAAGACCACCTTTACCTGCCCATATGGAACGTTCACTTAAAGGAGGATGCCTTTTGGATTGTGCAACGCATAAGCCACTTTTCAGCGGTGCATGATGGCAATCTTCCATGACATGATTAAGGAGTCTATGGAGGGATTTATGGATGACTTCTCAGTTTTTGGTAACTCTTTCTCCCACTCTTTGCTTAATTTAGAACGTATGCTTGCAAGATGTATAGAAGTAAACTTAGTTCTTAATTGGGAAAAATGTCACTTTATGGTGAGAGAGGGGATTGTTCTTGTGGATAAGATATCACATGCAGGGATGGAGGTGGATAAGGCTAAGGTTGAGACCATATCAAAACTACCACCCCCTAGTTCAGTTAAGGCTGTTAGGAGTTTCTTAGGGCATGATGGTTTTTATAGGAGATTTATTAGAGATTTCTCTAAGATTGCTAGGCCCTTAACTCAGTTGCTTGTCAAGGATGTACCTTTTGTTTTTTATACTGATTGTCTGCATGCATTTGAGTTACTAAAGGAACGACTAACCACAACCCCTATTATGGTTTCACCTAAGTGGGGGCTACCTTTTTAACTAATGTGTGATGCTAGTGACTTTGCAATTGGAGCTGTGTTAGGTTAAAGGATTGATAAAAAGTTCCAGCCAATTTATTATGCTAGCAAGACCTTGACTGATGCCCAGGAGCACTATACCACTACTAAAAAGGAATTACATGCAGTGTTTTATGCTTTCGACAAGTTTCAATGCTATTTGGTGCTATCCAAGACCGTGGTTTACACGGATCATTCAGCCTTGAAGTATTTGTTCGGTAAGCATGATGCTAAGCCTAGACTCATTAGATGGATTTTGCTCTTGCAGGAATTTGATATTGAGATCAAAGATAAGAAGGGTGTAGAGAACCTGGCTGTACATCACCTATCAAGGTTAGAGAATCCAAATTGGGAGGCCTTAGATGAGAGAGCCATTGATGATAACTTCCCAGATGAGCATTTGGAGACAATTCAGGTATGTACTGATTCCCCTTGGTTTTGTGATTATGCTAACTATTTGGTGGCAAGGGTTTTACCAAAGAGTATGACTACCCAGCAAAAGAAGAAATTCTTTATTGAGTTGAAATACTACATTTGGGAAGATCCTTTCTTGTTTCGTATCTGTGCAGACCAAGTAATCAGGCGATGCATACATGGGGAGGAATTCTACCAAATCCTGAAGCACTGCCATGAAGGACCAATGGGAGGCCACCAGGCTGCAAACCACACTGCTAGGAAGGTGCTTGAAGCAAGGTTCTACTGGCCAACCATATTCCAAGATGCTAGAGCATATGTCCAGGTTTGTGATGCTTGTCAGAGGTTAGGTAACATCTCCGCCCGTGATGAAATGCCCTAAACAAGTATGCAAGTGGTTGAAATTTTTGATATGTGGGGTATTGACTTCATGGGCCCTTTTCCTTCCTCATTTGGCAATAAGTATATTCTGGTAGCTGTTGAATATTTCTCTAAGTGGCCAAAGGCTCAAGCTTTCCCCACTAACGATGTCAGGGTAGTGACTAGGTTCCTTAAAAAATTGTTTGCTAGATTTGGTACACCTAGGGCAATGATTAGTTATAGAGGGACCCATTTTTGTAACTCTCAACTTGAGAAAGTACTTAAACATTATGGAGTATCTCATAGGTTTTCAACACCCTATCACCCGCAGACCAGTGGACAAGTAAAGGTAACTAATGAGGGTTTAAAGAGAATCTTATAGAAAACCGTAGGGGTGAGTAGGAAGGATTGGGCATCCAAATTGGATGATGCATTATGGGCCTTTAGGACAGCTTACAGAACTTCTACTGGATTTACACCCTATAGGCTAGTGTATGGAAAGACTTGTCATTTTCCTGTTGAATTGGAACATAGGGAACTTTGGGCCCTTAAAACATGCAATCTTGATGTTATTTCTGCAGGTAAAGAGAGGTTATGGCAGTTGGATGAGTTAGAAGAATGGCGCCACCAAGCTTATGAAAATTCTTCCATTTACAAAGCTCGAACCAAGAAGTGGCATGATCAAAGGCTGCGTGGCTCTAAAGATTTTCAGGTTGGAGATAGGGTATTACTTTATAACTCACGTCTTTGTCTTTTTCCAGGAAAGCTTAAGAGCCGATGGTCAGGACCATTTGTGATCAAGCAAGTCTTTCCCTATGGCACAGTGGAATTGCATCATCCTGAAAAAGGAGATTTCAAAGTCAATGGGCATAGACTAAAGCACTACTATAGAGACCCATTGGAGGTCGAGGAGCGAGTGCATATGGTGCTTTACCTGAAAGAGTGATAGAAGGAGCGAGTCCAACTAAAAGACTCAAACAAAAAAAAGAAGCACTGTGTGTTTTATTTATTTTATTTGTGTTATTTTATTTTTTTCTATTTTCTTATTTTTCATTTTGTTAAGGTACATTAAAACTTTTAGATTATCTATGCTTGTTGTTGTGCTTTCTACTTTTATTTTTGTGGTATCCCCTTTGGCTGTACACTAAGGACAGTGTGATCCTTAAGTGTGGGGTGGTGTGTGCCTTGATTATTTTGACTCATTTTCCCTCTACTAGTTTAGGATGCCGCATATTGATGCTACTTTTTGCTTATGTTGTATTTGTGCTGATAGTATATCTAGGACAGGATACTTGATTTTTGCTTGATTCTATGCACTTAAGTCTTTAATTGTCTTTTGAGCATGTATGATTCAGTCATGAATGGGCAGGCATTGTTTCTCATAGTTTATGTTAGAAAGCAGTTTTAATGCCTAATGTATTCTTGACCACAGCCAGGTCATACCCATGTTGCTTGATTATCTTTCATGTTGTTCAATTTTGATTTAGGATGTTGATAATGCAATTTGCATGCACTGCTTGATTGGCAATTCATATGGAAATATTTGAGAATCATATGCAATTTAGCCACATTTCAAACGTGAAATTTGAGCCTAAGATAAGCATTTATCATAAATATGCTTTGAATTCTTTTTGTTGAGTGTGTATTTCACTTGATTGTGTCTCTAGAACTTGCTCTGTAATACTTGTTGAAGTTACATAAACTTTTGAATATCAGATGATTTGGGCAACTTAAAATAAATAAAAAAACTGTCTTCCTTAGTTAGCCACTGTTGGGCCTTGACTTTTTCTTCTTCACTTACATTTTACACCTCATATTCCTTTTTATACATTTTCTTCTTTCTTCACCCCATTTGCTGAAATTTGTGTGATTTACTCTTTGTGCATGGATTAAGAATGCAATACTTTAAGTAATGATAGAGCACTAAGTTTTTTTTCATCATTTTGGATGCTCCCTTCAATCCAAAAGTGTATGCATGCAGGATAATTATGAAAAAAGAAAAAAATGATGAATGAAAATGAAAAAAAAAAAAAGAAAAGAAAAAGAAAAGAAAAGAAAAGAAAGATAATAATAAGAGTAGCCTGTTTGTTGATTTTATTCTCTGAGCATCTCCAACTTTATTGAAAACTTAGTAAGAATTGTTATGTTTAGCATTTGTTGCATTTAATCCTTTAATCCTTCTTGATGCTTCAATTGCAGGAATTTTCAGCATCTATGCCTCTTTTACCAAAAACTTCTTCCTTACCATCACTTTAATCTCATTACACCCTGTTAAGACCCCCCTTGATGTTGGTATTCAATGTTTAGTAGTAGCGGAGATGAGATTTATGACCAAGCATATAGTAGACAAACTCTTGTGAAGTTTCTTGAGGGATTTTCCTTACCTGTATACACTTTGAGTGATTTGAGTAATCTCTGAGAGGCATTGATTCTTAAATACTGGGCATTGAATTTTTGGCTAAGTCGTGTATGCATCGTTATTATCTCGATTCTGTGTCAAGGTTTTGTAATTTGGTCTATGATTAAGTTTCGCGGGGGATGTGTTAGGCATTATTAACTGTGGACTAGGTTTGGACTTTTGAGAAATTGTTGCTGTCTGTTTGAGGACTGAGTTAATGTTTTCTTGAGGACAAGCAAAAGCTTAAGTGTAGGGTGATTTGATGTGTCCGATTCTATACAAAATTGTTGGATGCGAATTGTCCATTTTGTGAGCATTTTGTGTAATTTTGTTATTAAAATCACCTAAGTTTGCTTCATTTTCATTTTCAGGCATTTTATCAAGTCATCGTCAACAAACGGAGTAATTTAGAGTGAAGGAAAATCCAAACAGCATGCGTGGGACCCAGGCAGTTTGAAAATAGTGGAGAAATTAGCATTAAACAATGAAAAACTTGTGGAATCCATTACAAAACCCAGGAGTGAAGAGGAATAGTAGATACAAGAGCCACACAGGTGAAATTGAAAAAAAAAAAAGCCAATTGTGTACAGTACTTAGCCATTAAGCAAACAATCCTACGTGAAAAGTGGAGTCCCACGCGTGAAATGAAAAAAAAGAAAACGGTAGCGTGAAAAAGTGGAGTCCCACGCGTGAAAGAGGAGAAGAAGACCCAGCACCCATGCGTGAATAGTGACCCAAGCGTGAGAGCCATCACGCGAAGGGAGTGAGCCCGTGCACCACCGCCGCTGAGGGAGGCCGACCAACAACCGGAGAAGCTCCACAGACGTCCACCACTATCTTGGTCGTCTGAGGCGCTGTTCACGACGTCCGTAGAGCGAGAGAAGGCTCGCGACCCGTCTGGCCAACCCGTCCAGCTTGAGCTTCACCGCGACGTTTCCCGGCCGTTCCACCCTCTGCCGATGCCACTGCAACCTCCAACAAGTAGTCCACTGCCTTACCTCAGCTCACCAGCCGCTGGAACTGCCCTAATCACAAGGCCCGAATCACGACCCGCTTTGCAATTCAGTTGCTTTTGGAGCTACTTCCGTTGTCGTTTGTCCATGTCGCCATCGAAAAGTGACTCTCCATTGACCAAGACTTCACGCGACCTTCCGCTCTACCAGCCGCCGATTTCGGTGTTTTTCGACGGGTACCCGATACACCAATATCCGACCCGTTTTGACCCAGTTGGGTGACCCGTTTCTAGACAGCTTGGGATTTAAATTTTTTGGTGTTTTTTGACGGTGTTCTGATGAGATTTTGGTGGTTTTCTGGTGACCAATCCGTGTAGTAATCATTGGGCAATTGAGAAGATAGGGGCGTGCTTAATTTATACTATTTTTATCTCCTGTATAATTGATTGCTTGATGAATTTTCTGATAGATTGCTTGCTGTTGAACTGTTTGCTATCTGTAAATATGTGTAGCTAGATGTGTAAAATTCATTGGGGTCCTTAACTATGTTGGAATGCTATTTTAATTGCATGGACGTTGAATTTACTGTGTGATCTCCTTTACAATTATAAATGTATGTATTATCGTTATTTACGAGACGTCGTGGTAATGTTACTTAGATTCCTTTCTGAGATTGACGGATGATAATTGGAATTGGAAAACTAATTGTAAGGGACAATTTGTTATCACTTAGAACTAAGGTTAATAAATTGTCGGATTAAGAAGTAACGACTCTTAATAGTGGTGAATTAAACCGATAATGTTGATTTAAAATTTACCATTAGGAAGAACCAACCAGTGGTAGATTTTAAGTTGAAGAAATTCATTGAGACGAATAGAGAATTTGAATTTGCATCAGAATTCACCCACAGGTAGCATAGTTAGATTCAGTAATCCATTATCCTTTGTGTGTTTGCCAACCAGTGTAGGTTCCCTGATGGATTTACATTTCTTTCCTCCATGTATTTTCTTCTGTTTCTTGTCGCTGTTAGTTTATTATTGCTTGTAGTTAGATGTTAGTTTAGATAAAAATTAATCACTTTAATTGCCAGGCTAGATAACAGATAACAAGTAGTAACTCTGGGCTTTTCCGTTCTCAAGGAATACAACCTTGAAACTCACCATTGCACTAGGCTGCATTGATAGGTTCACTGCCTTAGGTGTTGTTGTTAGATAGCATTGGCAGCAAGCATCAGCTCCCTTCTACCAATATTCAGCCTCTTCGTTCAACATATAGGTGGAAAATAAGACCTTTTGAGCATCAGTTATACCGAGAACCACAAATAATTTCTCCATCTTTTTCAACCATTCTTCAGCCACCTTCAGGTCAAGCTCACCCCTAAAAGAAGGAGGATTTACTTTTTGAAATTCTAACCAGCCACAATATCTTGGGTTTCCAGTTTATCCTTCTCAAGGGTTAAGGTTATTATGGTCATTCCCTTGTTCCTAAAATTTCTTAAGAACATGAGTAATAGCAGCTATCTACTCTCTCGTAGTATGGATAGTTGTAGCTGACTGCTTTTTCATAGCTTCTAACACTCCCAGTATAGCCTGCATTAGTCTCTCCATACCCTCTCCTTCTTTCTCCTTTCCAATATTACTCTTAGGTAGAGCCATAATTCACTCTACAAAACAAACATTACCGAGGTGATCAATCTCAATAACATAATATTTCAAAGAAATCATATGGCACTAATAGGAAATACTATCTACCCCAAACCTAGCACTCCATTCATCAAATCAAAACAGAATACAAGTTAGTGAACTATCTAGATTCAGTTAACTAACTTGTATTAGTCTCTATCCTAAGGAATCAACCCCTTTGTTACCGAGCCAGTACTCAACCAATTGTTGTAAGCATGCTCTGATACCAACTCAGTGTAACACCTCCAACCCTATATTCCTTTTAGGTAATTAAATAATATAATATAGGATTGATGAGTTTACTACTGCCTCTACCCGAGTACATTTTTAACTTTTTCTAAGTTAAATAATTGAGTGCTACTAGTTTGGGTTACTACACTCGGGTTTTCACACGTTTCGAAGTAAAAATAAATAAAGTAATTTAAATGAGATAGATAGATATAGAGATATTCACATTCACATTCAACTGTACATAATATTTATACATACATAACAATAGTGTGTGCAGACATATATCTATAGATATGTGAGTCTAAGCAGGATAAGGAGACAACAAGCCTCCCACTCATACCCTATGTTAAACAAAATTCTCTATCTCACATATCTTAATACATATATGACTTCCTTACTACACCAAAATCATCCTCCTGATCCTTTCAAAATACTAATAAGGATTTAGGGAAGTGGGCATGTCAAAGTATTATATACTTCTAATTATGCATACATTCAGGGGGAGAGTGATAACTCAAATACAAATAGGACCCATAGTCTAGTGATCACAGGAAAATACCTCAGAAAGGGTATCTCCACTACCTCTTTCTCTACCTCTAATAGCACCTGGTACCTAGGCATCTAATACAAACCAACATTTAATGAGAAATATTTCTCAGTAGCAATAATCACCTATGTTTAAAAATAGCTGTTTGTACCACTGTACAGATACAAAAATCCACTACATTCTTTTTCATAATAATTTAAAATATTATGCTATTGGAATAATGTGCAAGTATTACACAAATATCTCATGCATATACTTATGATTACACATGCACTTCAACCAATATTCATCACACAGGATGCATTCTTAGACTGTAATAGTAACAACTCATATTCTCATATCAGTATAGAGCATAAACAAAGAAATCATGCAATTTGATATGGTTATAATCAAAGCATCATAATATAACTCATTCAAAAATGTTCATTCATAAATGAGTTCTCTCGTGGTCATGAGCCACCTGCAACCATTCTCGTGGTTTTCACCGTCTTCATTCATTCTCGTGGTTAACTGTCAGCATTTATTCTCGTGGTTAACCATTAGTAATATTTCTCGTGGTTAACCATCTACAAAACCTTTCTTGGATTAAAGTTAGTTACAGCCATTCTCGCGGTATAGCTAATTGCATCCCTTCTCGCAGTATAACCAAATGCATCCCTTCTCGTGGTATAACCAAATGCAGTTATTCTCGCGGATCAACCATTTGTAGTTACTCTTATTTATGGTTTATGCTCAATTAAAATCTCTTATTTCTCTTCTCTTTCTCAAAATTTCTCAAATACTCTTATTTCTCATGTTACACATTATAATTCAAGATTAAATCCTACATTTGAGTGAAATATTGGCTAATTGTGGATTAAAATAGGTTATTGAGTCAGATTTCCCAAAATAGAGAGCTACAAGTCGACTTCCAGCTTACTGCATCATAAATATCTTAAACAGAAAGCAATCAGTCAACTTATAGGCCCCGACAGTTGACTGCCCTATTCTTGGCTAATTTCTAGAAAATAAGAACGTGGCAGTCGACTTCCAGCCCCTAACAGTCGACTACTAGCATTCTGGATACGTTTCTGGGTAACTCAGGAGCACGACAGCCGATTGGTAGGGTCTATAAGTCGATTGCTATGTTATGCTCTATTTTAAAACTCGCCATTGACAAATTATTTTAGCCCAAGAACATGTTTTTAAAATAGTTTTAATGATTAAAAACTCAAGAACAGCATAGAAGCTTCATTTACCACTCAAAAATAGCCTAAATCACTGATTATTCATTCTTAAATCTTGGATTTAAACTCTTTCTCAAAAATCATGAAAAACCCATTTTTCATATTTGCCTTTATGCATTCACAAGTATATTTAATCTGTTTAAAATATCCAATAGCTATCAAAAACACTAAGAATGTAGGTTTTAATCTCCCTAGAGTTCAAAATTATGAAAACTTAGAATTTACAAACCATATATAGTAAATTTTGAAAATAAGGGAGATAAGTGATTTGCTACCTTTTTGCTAGTTTAAACTTGGTATTTGATGATGGTGAAGTGTTCTGGTAAGTTTCCCTAGCTTTTGGAATGCTCAAATTCAATTAATAGCTTTCTTCCGTCATAATTCTAACTCATCCTCTCTCTCTCTAAAATTTCTGGATTGAAGTTACACACTTAGGTGCTCTGGAGGCTTCACCTATTTATAAGTGATTCAGTCATTTGCAATTCTATTCCTAATTCCTGACTATTCGGCCCAAAATGATAATTTCTCCAATTATATCTTAAATTATGATTTCGTCCCTAGCTCTCTAGCTGGAAGTTTTCAAAATTATGTTGCTATAGTAAATCTTTCAGCTAAAATTACAGTCTATTGCCTTGAAGTTTTGGAAATTCTCACATCCATCCTTACTTCATCTTTTTCCTTTCAATTTGGTCCCTATTCTTTCTCTTCGTCTAAAATTCTCATTCTAATGCATCTATATTCAATTTAATGCAACAAACCAAGCATTTAATTCGTTTAAAATTAACAAATGTCTCCTAATGCGTAAAGGGAGCGGATGTTACAATAATCACTAGGAGGACAATCCCTGTGATAACAACAATCTCAATCACATGGATAAAAGGAAGAGTGACCATCACATAAATAAAAGGAAGTGTGATGATTGTTTGAGATTGGAAAATAGCATGCAATGGGATGTTGATTTTTACATTGATGTGATGACATGGATATTGATTTCTGAAGAATATGCAAATTTATGAGACGTTTACAATAGCATGAATATTGTTATGCAAATAAGGTTTGAAATGCAATTACAAGAACTATGAAAATGATGTTTTAACCAGAATAATGGTCCTATACTCTTATGATTTTGATATGAATTTTGTGAGCTGCTGCCTTGATGAAATATGGAAAATTTCCATATGTTTGATCATGATAAATTTTAAGATGCAATTCACTTGTGTGTTACACATGATACAGGGGAGAGGTTTTCTGTACCAAAAGGGGTACAACTAAACTTTCAATTGTTTTATGATATTATAAACTATAAACTACTCTACTGGGATAATTGTGTCTCATTAAGTTTATTCAGATGATTAGGACTAGGATATGCCTAGAAATTAGCTGGGCATGAGTGGTGTATCATAGCTATAGGGCAACCTAAAAGAGGTGTAAAAGTATAAATTCTTATAGGGTAATTTGAAACAGCATATGAGCCATGGATTGTAAATGTAATGATAATCATATGGTTATTTGGATGAATGCCATAGGATGTGGAATTATGTAATGGAGATAATTGTACTGAAATGTAATAACTTAATAGTAAGTTTATTTCAGTAGCATTACTATAAATTATATCTCAATTATTCATAAATGGATAGTTTAGAATTTTATATTCTAGGGTATATGATGGTATAAATGGTGATATTAGGTACGCTACTAATGTGCCTTATTTTATACATATTTGCTTGATTTCAATTGTCCAATTTTTGAGCATTTGGTGTGTTTTTATCCAAGAATGACCTAAATTTATATCCTTTTCATTTTCAAGCATTTTATCATGTCATTATTAGCAAATGGATTAATTTTGGGCTTGGATAGCCTTTAGAGCACCAAAAATGGACCATTTGGGCCAATTTTCCTTATTGAGCCAAGCCAAAGCCCTTGATGGACCAAAAAGAAATGGTTGACCCATGAAAAAGGCCAGATCTATGCATTTTGAAAGTCCATACCTGAGCATCGTTCATTAAAATAAAGGAAAACTAAGACATTAAGGTGAGGCGAGGCGTGGAGCACGTAGGAGGTTCTAGGTGGACCTCCGTGGTGACTCGTCATCGTTTCAGTGACCAAGGGATGATGGGTGGGACATTGCTGTTGTTCGTAACCTCTAAAAATGATCAAACTTATGCAACTTGAGACCACGACATGTCCACGTTTACTGTGTTTCTATGGCATTTTCTATTTGATCCACTGTCTGTGGCCAATTCATCTAACCTCAGTTAACCTATCCGTGGCCACTCGTCCATCTACTGGTAACCCATCCGTCATCAGATACCCAAAAAATAAGAGAAATTCATGTGAGAGGATATGTGAACCATTTTGCACAACTCGAGTAAATTTGCCTTGTTGGAGGTCAGAAACTGAGAGGTGACCATCTGATTACCATCCACCATCTATTAGCTATTGTCCACCACCATTCGAGTGGTGAAATCAACAACCCATTTTTTGGATAGATTTGTAATTATTTCTTTAGCAATTTTGTGGCAGTTTTTTGGCTAGATTCTAGTGGTTTTAAGGTAGCCATTCTGTATAGCTACTGTTGAGCATTTGAGAAGGCAAGGGCATGCATAATTTCTACTAATTTTATCTCACGCATAATTGATTGTCTGATGGATTATTTGATGGAATTATCTGTTGTTATGTGTGGCTAAGTTTGTAAAACCCATCGGGGTTCCTGACTTTGTGTTGGAATTCTATTTTAATTTGTATGGATATTGATTTTGATGTTGTGATCTTCTTTGTGATTATGAGTGTGTGTTTAAGTTTTCATTATGAGATGCCGTTGTGAATACTAGTTAGATTTCTTTTTGAGATCGAGAGATGATAATTGAAATTAGAACCTAATCACAGAGAACAATTAATTTTCATTTAGAGATAAGGTTAATTAATTATTGGATTAAGATGTAAACATCTTACGACCCTTAATAGTAGTGGATAAAATAGTAATGATAATATAAAATCAATCATTAAGAAGACATTCCAATGATAGGTTCTTAGGTTTAAGAAATTCAATTGTAACAATAGTGAAGTTGAATTTGGTTTAGAATCCACTCACAGGTAGCATCATTAGATTCAATAGTCCCTTACCCTTCATGTGTTTGCCGACTAGTACAAGTCCCCAGTGGGTTTGCTTTCGTTGTCTTGAGTGATTCCTTTTTCGTTCAATTATCACTGGTAGTTTATTATTGCATTTAATTAGTTAATAATTTAGTTAGAAGATAATCACCTTAATTTTTAGGCTAGATAATAGAAAAAATGTAGTAACTTTGGGCTTTCTCATTCCCAAGGAATACGACCTTAAAACTCACCATTGCACTAGGCTACATTGATAGGTTCACTGCCTTAGGTGTAGTTGCTTTGGTAGCACACATCAACTGCATGTAGGTAGTAGTTAAGTGGAGTTTGAATAGACTAATAGAAGAGTCTAATTGTGTTACACTCAACTATTAATGTCCCAAGTGGTAACTAAGAGGAAAAAGGGAAAATTTTTGAGAGAATATTTGCGCTTCCAATTTACTCTGATGTTTTGTATATAAATGAAGAGGGGCATTACAATTAGTAGTCTATCCTGCATTCTTGCATGCCTCCTTGTAGCTTCTCTTCCCCTTCGAGGCCAAGCTTCCCACTCTTTGGTATCAGAGCCTGAAGGGGAAGTAGGGATGTATGGAATGTAATGAAGTCTAAAACTTAGTCATGAGGTTATCATCAAGTTTATGTAAACAATAATAAAATGATTGGGCTGATAGCATGTACCTAGGTTAATAATGGTATCATTTAAACATTCATTTATTTAATGAAAAAGGCATCCCTGGTAAGTCCTGTTGTTGAATTTAAGGGCAATATTGAGATATCAGTTTGAATGTTTAAAGAATATTGTATTAACATACTTTTTACAATGGCTAAGCATAAAGTTTTACTTCAAGAACATGGATTTAATGTTAACTTCATGAGTTGATTTCAGACATTACCCATTCTATATACCTCTATGAAACCAAATGGTAATGATATCATCAAGGAAGCAAGTTTTATAATAGATGTTGCATTCTTTTTCTTTTACTTGTAAATTTACCATTCCTTCCTCAGTTTCAAACAGAGGATCTTCTTCCTTGTCAACAAACATCTTTAAAGTCTTTTAGATGAAAATATTATGGATGTCTTAAAATATTAAACTTAATGGCTTCAACTTGAAACCTGGATCTATACTAGTAGCTACACTATATAGAATCCAATATAAACTTATGAATTCCTCCATTTCAAATGTTAAAATTTCTAAAGAAACTGGTCAAACAACTCTTTTGTTGGTAGATGCCTCTATAGCTAATGTCATGGTCCCTAGAACCATCAAGTGGGAAGAAGTTACTCTTCTAGAAGAATGGATTATCGAAAAGGTAGCTGCTGATTTACCTAAACCAACTCCTACCTTCACAAATATTTGGCAAAGCTAAGCAGGAAAACTAAGAATATCTTTCCAAACACATAGGCAATCTTGTTCTTCATCTATTAGTCAAACTATACCTCTAGTAATACACTTACAAGGAGTAAACACATCATTTACCTTTCAGAGGGCTATTTACCAATAAAACAGGGAAAGATATGAAAGATCTATACAATCTCTAACCCATTCACAATTTTTTGATGACAATGATTCTCAACTGGACGACATTGTAAATGTCATAAAACCATAATTTTATTTAAAGAAAACATATTTTCAGAAAGATTTCTATTATGTGGAAAATATTCAAACAAAGAATGGTTTCTCAAAAACATAAACAATAGAAAAAGAAAATCAATCCAAGAACGATATTATAGAATGCTTAATCAAATAAAGATTAACATTCCCTTTTTTGATTGGTTTGATGCTTATGTTGAAGAACAAAAAATTGATTATCCTTTTAAAACCTCTATAGAAATTAATGTTTCTTGGCAAATCAAAATTGGAGAAATATTTTTGATGTTGGTTTTACAAATGTTCTATATGTAGCCATACCTTAAGGCAATGTACCTGTCAAAGTAGCCTAGCATAATGGTGAGTATCAAGGTCATATTCCATGAGAATGAGAAAGCCTAGAGTTACTACTTACTCTTTTTTATTTAGCCTAAAACAAATGGTGATTAAACTATACTAATTCTAACTTCTACTATCTAATTACGTAGGGAAGATGAGACACTTGTTCAAGAAAGTAAAATACCAAGTTCTAGAAAAGTAAACCCACTATGGTCATAGACTAGATGATGTTATTTGAAGAATCTTGAATTATGAAGTTGATCAAGCTACCTATGACTAAATTCTAATTTAAATCCAAATTCTATATTGGTCTCAATGGATTTTTGAAACCTACAACCTCTCATTGGCTGGTTCTTCCTAATGGGTGATTTTAGATCAGCATTAAAGTTTTAATTCACTACTAATAGGAATTCCTCCTAATCCAATAATCAATCAGCCTCTAGTTTTGAGTGAAGATTGACTGTTCTCTTTGGTTATGTTCTAATTTTAAACATTATCTATCAAGTTTTTAAAAGGAATCTAGATAGTTTTTCTTATGATGCCTCATAATGAAAATTGAATTAGATCTAACCAAAGGAAAATCACATAATCCAACTTATAATTCAAATAAATTAGGATCAAAATATCAACATATTTAGGTACCCCAAATGGGTTTTACCAGTCTAGCTACTCATGTTCATGAATGAAAAAACAAAAATTATAATTGAAGAAGAAGAAGAAAATGAAAACAAGAACACCTTCATCTATCGAGTTTTGGGTGAATGCTCTAGACTATGAACTTCTCCTTAATTATGCTCTTAGTCGCCTCTTGGTGTTTCTCAATCTCTTTCTTTAATCTTGGATGAATCTCCGTGACTCTTACCTTTGTGAATAAACAAGGGAATTGAAGTGCTGAGCTCCAAGGAATGGAAGGGATTGTCACACTCCAAACCACTTGTGCTCATGTTTCCTCTACTTGTATACATGCTTACTTTCTCTCTGATTGCTTTCTAAAATGCTGCCTACTTGCCTCTCGTCCACCCCTCCTATTTGTATGCAAGGATGACACGTCTCAAGGCTAGACACGGCCGTGTGGTGTGATGTGCTACCACAGATCTATATGTAGTCACACCTTAAGGCAATGCATCTGTCAGTGTAGCATAGTGTAATGGTGAGTATCAAGGTTGTATCCCACGGGAATGGGAAAGCTTAGAGTTACTACTTAATCATTGTTATCTAGCCTAGGGAGAATAATGATGGATTTTTAATTAACTAAATCTAATTATCACTATCTTGACTTCGGAGGGAAAGTAAGGCAAGTGTTAAGACGACAAATTATCAAGTTCTAGAAAAGTAAACCCGTTGGGGTCTTAGACTAGATGATATGTAAACAAAAGATAATGAGTTATGAAACTGATTATGCTACCTATGTAAAACAAATATAGATTTTCAGTTGGTTTCAACTGATTTCTAAAACCTATGCCTTCCATTGGCTATTTATGTCTAATGGTTAAGTTTAGATCAGCATTAAGGCTTATTAGGAGTTTCTCCTAGTCTTGCAATTTTCAACCTCTTGGTCCGAGCAAAGATCAACTGTTCTCTCTAGTTAGTTTTTTAATTCCATACATAATCGGTTAGAGTATTTGAGAGGAATCTAGATAATTTTTCTTACAACGTCTCGTAATAAAACTTGATTAATATTTAACTAGAGGAAGATCACACAATTCAATTTACAACCCAATTATATCCAAATTAAAATATCAACATAATCTAAGAACCCCAATTGGGTTCTACCAATCTAGCTACTCATTTCATGAATAAAACATCAAGAATTAAATCAAGGGAAGAAGAACAAAATGGAAATAAAAACATTCTCATCTGTCGAGTTTTGGATGACTATTTTGGATTTTGAACTCCTTTCTTGATTATGCTTCTAGTTGCCTCTTGATTCTTCCCAATCTCTTCTTTTAACTCTTGATTAACTCTACATGGCTTGTGACCTTTGTGAAGAGGCAAGGGAATTGAAGTATTAGGCTCCAAAGACTAGCAAGGATTAAAACACTCTAAGCTACTCTAAGTACTCTTGGTTTCTCTCTCCTTAGACGCCTTTAACAAATGATTTTCTCTCATTGCACCTTCTTTTATTTATAGGCAAGGGAGACACCTCTCTAGGCCTCCACATGGTCGTGTGGCAGCCTAGATAGTGGCATGGCCATGTGGTAGCCTAAGTGGAGAGCATGGTCGTGTTGTAGGCCATGTTCTAGAAGATATCCCTCTGTGATGTGATTTTAGCCGTTTCTTGGTTGGAGATTGTTGCTCTAGCCATGTAGGAAGGTGCATAAGATGTCTTTGGCATGTGGAGAGGTGTGTTCTAGAAGATTTAAGGTGGCATGGGCATGTGGTAGGGTTTGTTCTAGAAGATTTTATGTGTGCCCATGCTAAAAGTTGCATTTTTAGGTGCTTTGAGCTTTTAGACACTTGGTTTTGGTCCATTTCTCTTCAAAATTGCTTTATACATGGGAAAAGCTTTGATAACATGCAAAAAAGTGAAAACATGGGTAATTATAAATAAAACACATAAAATATACCCCTAAAATGAGTGGAATTTAGCCATTAAATATGTATAATTATTTGCTTATCATGGTGGCTTGAAAAATGGCACGACCATGTGGTAGCCTAGAGAAAGCGGTATGACTGTGTTAATGAACATGTTCTAGAAGAGATGCTTCCATGGTGTGTTTTTGGCCATCTTTCGGTTGGAATTGGTTGATAGGGTCATGTAGGGAGGTGCATAAGGTGGCATGGCCGTGTGAAAGGGTGTGTTCTTGAAGCCATAAGGTAGCACGATCATGTGGAAGGGTTTGTTCTAGAAGCTCTCATGCATGGCCTTGCTACAAGATGCATTTTAGGGTGCTTTGAGCCTTTAGACACTTGGTATTGGTCCATTTTGCTTTAGAATTGCTTTGTACCTAGTTAAATCTTAGATAACATAAAAAAAAGGTGGACACTTGGGTAATTTTGGATCAAACACAGAGAATATACTCTAAATGTGAGTGAAAATTAATAATTAAAGATGTATAATTTTGTGCTCATCAAACTACCCCACACTTAAGCTTTTGCTTGTCACCAAGAAAACTTGGTGGATAATAGTTTCTCATAGTTAATGTATATTTCACAATCTATGAGATCTAATGTCTTCCAAATGAATCTAAATCAATATTCTAACATTTTCATAAATCTTGGTGGATAATAAAAATAGCAAGATTGTATGTCACTCCTTAACAAGAAATTCATTGTTTATTTAGGAACCAATGCCTCATAGATATCACTCAATATCACTTAGAATTGTATGTTAGTAAAGTGAAGTCTCTCAAGAAATTTCATAACCATGCCTACCATTTGCTTGCTTAAAAATCTCATCTCCGCTACTTGTGAAGAATTGAATATCATGATCAAAGGGTCTTGATAGGGTTGTAATGGGGCTTAAGATAAAGGTAGGTGGAGAACTTTGGAAATGAAGGGGTATAGATATGTTGGAGACTCATGCAATCTAAGGAAACTCCAAGGCTTGAATGTAGGAAAGTGCTAAACATAATTCTCACTAAGTCCTTAGTTCAGAGAGTACCCTATCCCGAGAGAGTATGTAGACTCTTTTGATATTCATCATTTTTTTCTGCTTTCTTTTCTTTTCTTTTCTTTTTCTATTTTCCATTTTTTTTTCTTTTTGCAATCTTGCAGTCTTTGTAATATTCAATCTTGGATTGAAGGGGGTATCTCAAAACAAAGAGATGGCTTAACGAGCTATCTTCTATTGAGGCATCGTACTTTAATCCAAATGTGAAGAGCCATCCACAAAAATTCTAACATATAGGGTGGTGAGGAAAGATAATGTTTAAAGAGTGGGAATATAAGGTGTAAGGGTGTGTATCATGAAGAAAATGTCAAGGCTCAATAATAGTCAACTAAGGGAAACACATAGGGTAGGCTTTTTGGTCAAAAGTGGTGTATCATAAGTTACCTAAATCATTTCTGATATTCAAGAATTCATGTAACTTTGACAAGTATTTACAAAGCAAGTTCAAGCACCATAGTAAAATGAAATGCACACTCAATAGGAAAATTCAGAGCATGTGTGTAATGAATTCTTATCTAGGCTCAAACCCTTTCCTTTGTAGTGTAGGGGTTGGATGAGGTTCTTAAAGTTCTCAATTGAATTGCCAGTCAAATAATGCATGCAATGCTTCCTATCAATATCATGAATTAAGAGTTTAAGCAATGTAGAACATGATTAAACACATTGAGACATCTAAGTGTCACAAAGCTATTTTTCTACATGAGCTATGAGGTACACTTATTGTTTATTATGAATTGAAACAAAAGTTTTACTTGTAAGGACTTATGTGTGTTCTAAGTCCTATTTATGGTACAAATCAGTGTAAAGCAGTTT
The DNA here is from genome assembly GCA_031216115.1 of Senna siamea. Classification (NCBI taxonomy): domain Eukaryota; kingdom Viridiplantae; phylum Streptophyta; class Magnoliopsida; order Fabales; family Fabaceae; genus Senna; species Senna siamea. The sequence goes on along the minus strand of CM062361.1, from coordinate 28,513,966 downwards.
ATTTGAGAAAGAAAATGAAGTTAAGTAGAAGATATAATAATTGAAAAATAAAGTAAGAGAGAAAAATAAAATTTGAAAAATATAAAATATAGAAGATATAAAATAGTTTGAAAATAAAATGAAAAAATTTTATTTGATTAGTTAAGTAAAAAAATTATTGAAAATTTTATTTGATTAGAATAGAGCTGAAATAACTTGAAACAAAATTGAAAGTAAATTGAAATTAACTAGAGTCACCCCACACTTAAGACAAACACTATCCTCAGTGTAGAAAAATGGGGAGAACTTATTTGAAAAAAAATACAAGCTAAAATATAAACTCAAGTGAAGGAGAATGTTACTGATTTACTGAACTGGTGTATTCTGAGGAAATGGTGGCAAGAGATCCTCGAAGTAGATGTCCAGGTTATCTAAGTCAACAAGGGACTGTGGTAGTGCATCAGCTAGCCTCTGAATCTAAGAATTCATCTAATGTAAGTGTTAGATATGGCTCTCTAATCCTACTGAGTGTTCTAGAGAGCATCTTGATGTTCTCCGATTTCTAGTTGAAAGGCTTTGAATTTGGTAATATGCTATTTTTGAATCTCTGCTATCTTGCCTAATTGGTTAGCTGAGGCACTAATGTGGTCCTTGGGCCTAGAACTTTTATTGCTATAGGAGATGGTAGGTCAGCTGTTCATCATTTCTTATAGCGTCTCTGGGCTTTATAACCTATTTTTGGCTTACCAACCAATAGAATGGACCTTGTGGCCACAGGATGTATAGATCATCCGTATATTCATCATCTACCTTAGACTTACTGGCTGTATACATCTTACTAGAGCAAGATTGCTTATGCAATTAACTAGGACTCCTATCTTCCTTGCTAGCCAACTAATATAAGGGCCAAAACATATCGCAGTCTTCTTTAGATCAATTACGAAAGTGTAGATCTGGTACACCAAGATGTAACCTAGAACTACTTTCTTTTGCTAATGCATGGCCCAAAGTAGGAATAAATCTATCTGTGTCGCTACTCCGAAGCTATCACTTCTATTAGTAAGAGTATGTACTAGTATAGAGTGAAGGTACCTTAAACCATCAGAGAGGCTAGTGGCCTTGGAGCTGCTCAGGTTGTATCGATTGTGTTTGATTGCTATATGACTCCATATAGTATGGAAGGTAGCTATTGGAGCATAGAGGCATCCTCTATATGCATTTTTGTTCAGTTCCTTTATTTTCCATAGGCCTAAATACCATCCAAAGTGAGGTATGGACATGGAGAAATATACTCCCCTTAACCGGAATAAGATGGTGTCCAGCTCAATCCATTCAACGATACTCATCTTAAGGGAGAAAGTGCTACATAATTCCAAGGTCAACTCTCTATAAGTAGGTTTATTAATGATGAAGAACCTTGCAAAGGGTAGTTGTTCTAAGAGCTCATGGAGTTCATCAGTCAATCCTACTGTTAGGATATCTTTCAAGTTGATGCAGTGTTTGGCTCCTATCAGCCTAAAGCAAAAGGCTTGGTACTTCTCTTACTCAACTTTGCAGAATGTCAGCAATCTATGTCATAGGGGAGGAGAAGGGTTTACCTCAGGGGTTGTTCATCTCTTTGAGGATACACTATTTGTTGAAAATTTTGACATTGTCCTAGAAAGATATGTTAGTTAAACAAAATTTAAAGGAAGATATATAACATGGTCCTTTATTTATTTTATTATTTTATTTATTATTGTTTAAATAAGTATATGAAGCATTTATTTACATCAAATTTGAATTTTTATCTCCCACATGTGAATTGTAAGGAATATGGAAAGGAGAAAATCAAAGAATTCTATGTGATTTTGAAAAAACTTTATTTCATGTGCAAAGAAGAGAATCAATGAATAAAGAATTTTATTTATGTAATTATCAAAGAATAAACATGAAAATGCAACAAAGAAGGATAGAAGACTCACTTGATGAGAAGAAGGTATTGTGCGTGAATGTTGCTTAAAAATGGTTGAGCACTCACACAAGAGAGAAATAGGATTTAAACTTATAAATTAGTGTGGGAGTCTTATGGCTAGGGGTGTATATGTAGGCAAAGGAAACCTTATCCTAGTAGGAGAGTGATTAATGCTTGAAGAAGGATTTTAAATTGTGATATGAGTTGGCAATTAAATATGTATGAAGGTGATCATAATTTTCAAAGAGTTTTGAAAGATATGGATAATGCAATCATGTCTTTGAAAATTTTCATATTTTCTAAGAAGAGTTTTGAAAGGAATTTGAAAGCTTCATAATCACCCTTTAATTTTTGAAAAGCTAAGGGATAAGGAAATTTTGGAATTAACATAAATTTTGAATTGAAAGAGTATTTCAAAATTGTTTCATAAATTTTGAAAATTTTTAAGAAAAGATTTAAAAAATAAATTTTAAAATTTAAAAGTTTAAGATGATTTAAAAGAGTTCAAATCCCTTAGTATTCGAAACATATGGATAACTCTTAAGAGATAATTAAAAAATGCTTTCAAAAAAAAACAGATAATTATCTCTTATGATATGTCATCATGAAAATGGCCTAGTGATAGCTTATCATGTGATAGGTTATCACTTGAAGTCATGATTGCTTATCATGATAACTTATCAACACGATAACTTATCTGTAATAACCAAAATTATTTTTGAAAGATAAAATCAAATTTTTGATGCTAATGCCATTTAAACTGAGGATGGCACGTATTTTGAGGCAATGGTTGAACTCGAAAAGCAATTTGAAGTCAGAAACACAATCTAATGGAAAGAAACGTGATCTGATGATTAGGAACTGACAGATAAAGTTTCTTACTTCAGTTTCACTGACAGAGGCTAAAGTTGGAATCGCCCCCGAAAGCCGACATCCTAAAGTTTCCCCGGGTGGTCCGGGAAAAGTCGGAATCATCCCCAGAAGCTTTAAATTTCCTGAAACCCCGCCATTTGGCACAATTATCTCTCTCTCCTCTCTCTCCTCCTTCCTCCACCGTGCTACGCTACCTGAGCCACCGTGAGCCACCACCTGGCATACCAATCGACTCCCCTCGCCACCCTCAACCTCCAACAGCTACCCACGGCCACCAATGGCCGCCAGTGCCGCCGAAAAAAGATGTTTTCTTCCTCCATCGCGCGAAAACTTCGCCAGCTGAGATCGCCGTCATCAGCCACCATTGGCCGTCATCGTCACCGCCAGTGTGTAGCCTGAGCTGCCAGCTTCCTCCACCAGCTCGTCGACGTTGAACGGAGGTCTGACGCGCCCGGATCGAAGGTTTTTCTATCTGCTGTGCATCATTCTTTGTGGCCTGAAAAATCGTACCCCAAAACTAATGAATTTTGATTAAATTAGAAAATAAATAGACCTAGGTATTAGGGTAATCAGACTTAGAATCGTAAAACGGATGAAGTGATGAGCTTAAATATTCATGTAAATGTTCAGGGAATTAATTTGGCTCAAAATCTGGGATTTAGTGAAGTTCTGAATTGATTCGGAGCAACAGGAGACCAGGTAGGATGATTTACGCTTCCCGAGTTCTAGATTTAACCTAGTGAATACCTGAACGATTAGATTTAATTGCATGGATTTAAGTGTTGCTTTCGATGGACTAAATTGCATGCTTGTGTGCTGGATATCCCAATTGCATGTTAGATGTTTTGTTTATTGAGTTTAGATGCCCTTAGGATGGATTTACTTAGGGTAGGGTACTTGATAGCCGGTATGGGACGACCGTTAAGTATCCCGAGTACGGGAAGTTTTTAAATGACATTGTTTTTATCATATTTAGCCTGTACTGTGTTAGGGATCACAAGATAAATCAAGACGACCCTAAGAAAGGTTTAAGGAGTATAAGGGGGGATAGCCTATAAAGGGAAATGATGTGATTTAGGCGTAATACCCTAGAACCCTGAGGAATAGCCGACCGTGAGCATGTGAGTTCGAATAGACTGTATGAGGATGAGAATTGGCGTATGTGCACATGCTAGAGGACGCCCTAGATGTTGATTCTCACCCGGTCCTTGAGTGAGTGATTGGTGTTACAGATCACACTCACAACATAGGCGAGATTTGGGTGATTGGTGTTACAAATCACACCTAGATGATGTGTAATTGGATGATTTAGATTTGGTCGCAGAGGACTTGTGGCCTATATGGATTTAGATACACTGGGCATGGGATTTAACTTGATTTCGATTACTAATTTTTAAAGAAATGGATTTTTATGATTTTGAGTATTTTTCGCAACTTCCATGTGATAAAATGATTTTAAAGATAAGGTATTTGGCTGATTTTGAACTGATTTCGGGAAGTTATTTTCGGTGCTCGCACCTCTGAGTATTCAACCAGATTTTGAATTGTATTTGAACTATAAATTATTCTATTGGGATTTTATATCTCACCAGGTTGTTTACTCAGATGAACAGGAATAGGGACAAGGACCTAGACATTAGCTAATGATGCCTTGGTGATAAATAGAAGAACGACTTAGTCTAGGCTTGAATTACATTGTATATATTTTGATGATGATGTTGTATATTGGTCTTCTGTCATTTATGTTTTCTGTTGTAATTGGACTGGCTGTATATCTGCAAATAGGATGACTGTTGTATTTGGGATACACTCGAAATGCAAAGGAAACTCTGCCAAATTTTTGGTAGGGTTTACCAATGTAAACTTGTAAGATAAGTTGGAATTCGCAGTAAATGTTTGATATGATGTATATATGGATTGTAGTTTTCATTCCAGGGTAAATTATGTTGTATGTATGTATAATTAGTTTAGATGCATGTGAATTAGGGTTGAACGGAATCCAAATGGACAACGGGAAGTCTATTTGGGTTACGCTCAACCAGTAGCGATCTCCTAACATTCCCACATCGGGAATAACTATTTAGAGTAACCCATATGCTTTCGCTAATCAGACAAAGGATTGTGCATGCTATATAAGGGGGTCGTTACATTATCAATATGATAACTTATCAATATGATAAATTATTAGCGTGAAGTCTTTCACCTATTTTCCTTTGAAGTCTTTGCCTATTTTTGTTCTTTCACCTAGAAACCCTAAAAATAGGGTTCCTTCATCCTTCCAAGTATTTTGAGGAATAAATTAACTGAATTGTAAGAAAGAAACAAAAACTATTTGATGTTTGTATATATACACTTTATTTATAAAAATATATATATATTTTTTAAGTCCATTAAATATACTTATTTATTTATTATATCATGAAGGGATATTACCTAGACTTCCAATGGGTCTCCACGGTAATGCTTAAGACGGTGCCCATTTACCTTAAAATTTTCTTGATCAGGGTGATAAATCTCAATGGAACCATAGGGAAATACTTGACTAATTGTATACGGCCCTAACCATGGACTTTTGGGCTTCCTTGGAAATAGATAGAGACGTGAGTTGTAGAGCAGTACTCTATCCCCTAATTGAAAATTTTTGGACTCACGTATCCTTTTGTCATGCCATATCTTTGTTTGAGCCTTATAGATAAAGGAATTCTCATATGCTTGTTGTTGCCATTCCTCTAACTCATTAAGCTACCAAAATCTTTCTTTTCCTGTAGACACAACATCTAGGTTACAGGTTTTAAGGGCCCATAGTGCCCTGTGTTCTAGTTCAATAGGTAAATGACAGGATATTCCATAAACGAGTCTATAAGGTATAAATCTAGTGGATGTCCTATAGGCTGTCCTGAAAGCCCATAATGCATCATCTAGCTTTGTTGCCCAATCTTTCCTATTTACTCCCACAGTTCATTCTAATATTCTTTTTAACTGCCTATTGGTTACTTCAACTTGCCCACTAGTTTGTGGGCGATAGGCTGTAGTGAATATGTGGGATACTTCATAGCATTTTAGTACCTTCTCAAGTTGGTAGTTACAAAAGTGGGTTCCTTTATCACTTATTAGTGCCCTAGGTGTGCCAAACCTAACAAATAATCTTTTTAAGAACCTCGTTACTACCCCAACATCATTAGTGGGTAATGCTTAGGCTTCTGGCCACTTAGAGAAGTATTCAACTGCTACCAAGACATATATATTACTATAAGAGGAAGGAAATGGTCCTATGAAATCAATTCCCCATACGTCAAGGATTTCTGTGACTTGTATGCTAGTCTGGGGCATGTCATTGTGGGCAGAGATGTTACCTAACTATTGGCATACATCACAAACCTGGACGTACTTTCTTGCATCTTAGAATATGGTTGGCCAGTAAAATCCTTCTTCTAACAACTTCCTAGCAATATGGTTTGCTGCTTGATATCCTCCTGTTAGTCCCTTATGGTAATGGTTTAAGATCTGGCAGATCTCTTCCTCATGTATGCATCATCTAATTACCTAGTCTGCACAAATTCAAAACAAGAAGGGGTCTTCCCAAATGTAGTATTTCATCTTAGAAAAGAATCTCTTCTTTTGCTGAGTTTTCATACCCTTTGGTAAGACTATGGTGACCAAATAGTTAGCAAAATGTAAGAACAAAGGGAGGTTAGTGTATACTTGCATTACCTCTAGATACTCCTCAAGGAAGTTTTCGTTAATGTCTCTTTTGTCTAGAGCTTCGAGGGTTAGGTTCTCTAACCTTGACAGGTGATTTGTAGCTAAATTTTTTGCGCCCTTTTTATCTTTGACCTCTATATCAAATTCTTGCAGCAGTAAAATCCATCTAATTAATCTTGGTTTAGCATTATTCTTTCCAAGCAAATATCTCAGAGTTGAGTAATCCGTATAGACCACGGTCTTAGATAATACCAATTAGCTTTGAAATTTATCAAATGCATATACTACTGCAAGTAGTTCCTTCTCAATAGTGGTATAATTCTCTGGGGTGTCTACCAACATCTTACTGGCATAATAGATGGGTTGAAACTTCTTATCAATCCCTTGTCCTAAAATATCTCCAATTGTATAGTCACTGGCAGCACACATAAGCTCAAAAAGTAGCCCTCAATTAAGTCATATCATGATAAGGGTTATGGTCAGTCTTTCTTTCAGTAACTCAAATGCCTACAGACAGTTGTCATCAAATACAAAGGTGTGTCCTTGCCAAGAAATTGAGTCATAGGTTTAGCAATCTTAGATAAGCCTTTGATAAATCTCTTACAGAATCTAGCATGTCCCAGGAAACTTTTTATAGATTTAAACAGAGTTGAGAGGTGGTAGTTTTGATATGACTTTGACTTTTGCTTTGTCTACCTCTAGTCCTGCATGTGATATTTTGTGACCTAGGACAATTCCTTCTTTTACCATGAATTGGCATTTCTCTTAATTCAGAACTAAGTTTGACTCTACACATCAGTATAAGCTTATCCTTCTCATTCTTTATTACGTTAGTACCTCCTTTCTTGGGTACTACTTGCAAAGGACTAACCTAGGAGCTATCAGAGATGGGGTAAATTAAACCTACATCAAGAAGTTTAATTGCCTCTTTTTTTACAACCTCCTTCATGTTAGGGTTCAGTTGTCTCTGTGGTTGTACCACCGACTTGTAACTATCTTCCATCAAAATCTTATGTGAACAATAGCTGAGATTTATCCTAGGGATGTTTAAAATTTTATATGTGAAAGCTCAGGGGTATTTTATGAGAGAGGCTAAAGTCATTTCCCTCTCTTCAGAAGTCAAATCTACAACTATAATTATTGGCAGCTTCTTTGCCTCATCCAAGTAGGCATAACTCAAATTTTTAGGTAATTCCTTTAACTTTAGGATTGATGAGTCCTCAATTGAAGGGTTCACCTCTTCTATCTCTTGCCTATCTATATGTTTGGTTAATTCATCAGGCTTTGTGTTCAGAGGGTTGCTAGGCTCAGTAGCCAATAAGCATGTTAGTTGTTGCAACACCTATTCATTTTTCAAACCGTCTTCTTCTGCTTGAGAGGCTTTTATTAAAGTGTCGCTAAAGAGGAATTCCTATAGATAGGATTCAATTTCATCATCCAGGACATCCACTAAATAGACAACATCATTGTGATCTTTGAACTACCTCATGGGTTTTGCTAAATTGAAGGTGATAGTCTCATCCCCCACTCTTAGTTGTAGCCTTCCATCGCTAACATCTATAAGAGCTCTAGATGTTGTGAGGAATGGTCTTCCTAGAATAAGTGGTATATTGCTCTCACCTATCATGTCCATTACCACGAAGTCCATAGGAAAGATGAATTTGTCTACTCTCACAAGCATATCTTCCACTATGCACCTAGGATACTTGACGGTTCTATCTGCTGACTGTATGCTCATCCTAGTGGGTTTTGGTTCACTCAATCCTGGTTTATTAAACAAGCTGGTTGGCATTAAGTTGATGCTAGCTCCCAAGTTTGCTAAGGCATCCTTGATCGAGAGTTCACCAATGACATAGGGTAAGGTGAAACTTCTTGGATCTCATTTCTTTGTAGGTAACTTGTTTTGTAAGATTGCTGAGCATTCCTTGATCAGGGTCATTAGACCAAAATCTTCTAGTTTCCTTTTGTTGCTCAAGATCTCCTTTAAGAATTTTGCATAACGAGGCATTTTTGAAATAACTTCAACAAAAGGAAGATTGACTGTTAGTTGATTAAATAGGTATAGGAACTTACCGAATTGTTGATAAACCTTTTCCTACTTCAATTGGGCCAGCATAAGGAATTGGTGGCTGGTATTCTGCCACTAATCTTTTCTGCTTATTACCCTGGACTAGTTATTTCTTTGTCAATTTAGGTTCTTTGATTATTAGTTCATTCAGTGTAACATCTGCTCCAATTATGATTAAAGAGATTTTTGATACTTGTTAATTTAATGTTTAATGCTTGTGTATGTTGTATTAGTGCATATAGTTGCATTAGCCTACGGACTAAATTGAAAGGAATTAAATGAAGGTTTAGTAAGAGGTGGTTAGAGACTCAATTAAAAAGGGAAAAGTAAGTGATTCCAAGAGTACAAAATAGATGAGGGGATAAAAGGCGAATATGAAAACCTCTTTTAAACCCTAGCTGCACCCAAAACCCCCCACATACTTTTACCATACCAGATTTTAGAGAGAGAAGTTGAAGGGGGCGGCTAGAGAGAGAAAGGGGCAAGCTAGGGCTTGAGAAGGGAATTTTACTGAGAAATGAGTAGATTTGAGGCTAGGAATCAGTCCAATAGCAAGGGAGGATTCTTTCTAACACATCAAACACACATTTCCTCAAGAATCAAGATAGCAATCCATCCTAAACCCCATTTTTGAAATATGCAGAAAACTTGCTGATAGATGCGATTTTAAATGTTTCAAGTTATGTCTGGGGTTAAACCTACATTCTGTATGTTTTTCTATTTCTATGGGATATTGTGTTGCTGAATGTATGCTCATATATGTGCTTGCAAGTGATTGAAAGGGCTGGGTGTGTTCATCTAGAGATATAGACTAGTTTTCCTTGAATATACTATGTTTGAGCTAATGAATGAGAAATTTTTAATGAAAAGTAAAGTTTATTGTCTGGAAATTAAGCTCATGTATTTATAATTGAAAATAGAATGCATTCTGGACTGGGTATTCTTAAAATTATGTTTTTTGAACTACAGCGGAGCATAGCAGTCGACTGCTAAGTAGGGGCACTCGACTACCGTGTTCTTGGAAAACTAGAAGTGTAGACAGAGTCTTAGCAGCCGACTGGCAAATACCTAGCAGTCGTTTGTCAGCCCAGGTCTCCACTAAGTAGTCGACTGGCCATCCTCGCAGTCGACTGTCATGTTCTTGGAAACCTATAATTGCAGACAGAGGCTTAGCAACTAACTTCCAGGTTCTTAGTATTCGACTGTCGAGCCCAGGTTTGCACTGAGTAGTCGACTGGCTGTCTTAGCAGTCAACTTTCGTGCTCATATTTTTACCCATAATGCATTCTAGAAAGCCACCAGCTAGCTGCCAGTGTGCTAGCTTGCTGTTTGGTACTAAAAGAATATAGAGAGCCACAAGCTGACTGCCAGCCTTCCAACAGTCGACTGGCAACCCTCTAGTTTGTGAAATGAGGTTTTTAATGGCAATTGAGCTTAGCAATTCTTCATATTAACTTAATTAAGGGCTCACAACATGGGTAAGCAAGGAAACTAGGAGTTTTAGGTAATGTGCAAAGGATAAAGTCACTTTTCACTTGGATGAGAATGGTCCTTGTGATAGTGATATAAAAGGGAGAGGGGAGACATCAGAAAGGAAGACTAAAGTATCCTCGGTATATGGAATAGTGGTAGATAGGCTTATAAGTCGAGTGACCGATTGTCGGTATGGGACAGCCATTGGCATTCCATGGTTGTGCCATGTATTAGGATGGTTAAACATCCACTTGAACATAGATGACTTCAAAAACACAATGATGGTTGCGAACCCTAAGTTAGTGTGTCTTCTAAGGGCCATAAAGAAACACATACTTAAGGTTAAAGCATAACCATGGGTATGAGCTGAATCGCCCTAGTGTATATGTTAGAGAATAGCTTATCAAGAGCATGATCCACTAGAAAAGGGGTGGTGATTCCATATTCTCATGATCTGCGAAAGCATAGAGGATAAGACCTATGCAATGGTTTTACATTGATCCAGTGAGTTATTGAGATTGTACGTTGGATCCGGCTGGGGGACGTCTCGGTAGTACTATGCAATAGAGTTACCATAGTAGCACAGTTAGTCACCAGGATAGCTCAACTACTGTAGTGGCGAAGTTAGTCACTAGGATAGCTCATTCATGTATGTAGTGGTATGTGGAGTTGTTGCTGAGCGACACTCCCGATAGCTCATATGTTCTGATTGTTTCCTCTTACTCATATGTATCATTAAAAGGAATATTTATTACCCTATGGAAAATGTTTTATGATGAAAATGATGATGAATGCACTTCCCATGTTTTAAAGTTGATATGTTTTAAATGCACATGCATAGAGTACATAACATGATTAATTGCTACACTCATTACATCTCAATAGCATGTGATATGTTTTATGAAAGAATCTAGAGGTTTTTCGTGCAAGCACGGTGGTACAGTTTAATGGATTTCGTAACTGGTTGTATTGCTAATGAGATTCATTTCTCACGATAGTGTTGACATGTACCAGATGTGTAGGTCCCCTTGGGCTGGAGAAAGAAGGTAAGGTATGAAGAAGTGTCCAATCTGGGCACATAAATGGTTTAGTTTGGATAGCATAAGTACATGTTCGGATTGAGCTGGCCTTCATGATATTTTGAGAAAGGCTAGTGTAAGATTATTTTTTATAACCTATTCTAACTTATCTGTATAGGAACTAGGCTGAAATGATGAATAGACTAATTAATGGGGTTATGAGTAGCAGGATTGTTGCCTCCATGCCCAATAGTTAATTAAGAATGCATGTTTATGTATAGTTAATCCAGGTGTATTCTATCGATATATATTTATTTATTTATTCCGCTGCGATATTGAGAGAACTCGAGGGTAGAAACCAACCCAAATGCACTAAATTAATCAACTTGGAAAAAGTTTAAAATTGGCTTGGGTAGAAGCAATAGTAACACCAATACTCTGATAATTATTTTTATGTTATCTCTTCTTAAATGTCTAAAAGGAACCGTAAGATAGAGGGTGTTACATTTGGCACTGTTTCATTTTCCTTGGGCAAGGGTGAGGATTTAATCAATTCCTTGCCTAATCTCAGAGTAATGGCCTTATAATGCTTCATAGGATTAGGTTCTATGGTGATGGGGATTGTGCCTGGCTACTTTTTGTCAATTTGGCTTTCCAAATTTTGAATCGATGTCTGTTGATTTCTAAGGGCTGTATCTATCTATTGCAACTGATTCTCTAAAGTAGACATAAACTTAATGAGCAGTTCCTTAAGGTTAGGCTTCTTTTCTTGCCCTTGCGAAAACTAATTTGGAGGAACTGATTGTTGAGGTTGTTTCATATTTAACCTCTAAAACCCTAGAGGTCCCCAATTATTATTGCTTCTCCATCCAAAGTTAGGATGGTTCTTCCATCCAGGGTTGTATGTATTACTGTATGGGTTGTTTTTCTATCTTGGGGGAGTCCTCATGTAATCTACTTGTTCTAATTTAGCAGACCCAAAGTTAGATGAATATGAATTTAAAGGATTTGTAAACATACCTCTAGTATTATGGTTTGCGCTGTAATGTGGACCACCACAAAATTTGCAGCATGATTGTGTTGCTTGCACCAGAATATGAAGTTGGTCTATTAGCTTGGCCAAGCTTCACTTGAGCTGCTAAGAGTGATAGGAAATCTACTTGATAGAACAGTCCTTGCCTAGCTATTTTTTCTCTTGAGGATTGCCATTGGTAATTGTTCATGGCTATTTCCTCTATTAGGTTTTGTGCTTGCTCAGGGGTCTTGTTATTCAGAGCACTTCCTGCTGCTGTGTCAACCATCTGCCTGGTGGCTGGGTTCAGTCCACTATAAAAGGTCTATACCTGCATCCAAACGAGTAGTCCATGGTGTGGGCAACATCTTAACAGGTCTTTGTTCCTCTCCCAAGTATCGTACATGCTTTCATCATGCATATGTATAAAAGAAGAAATATTGTTGCGTATCTTTGCAGTCTTAGCTAGAGGAAAGTACTTGTATAAGAATTTTTTTACCAAAGCATCCCAAGTGGAGATAGAGTTAGGAGGGGGGGATTGCAACCATCTCTTAGCCCTATCCCTTAAGGAGAATGGAAACAGCTTAAGCCCAAAGGCATCATCGATGGTTCCATTAATCTTAAAGGTGTCACATATCTCCAAAAAATTGACGATACGTGCATCGGGGTCTTCACTAGACAAGCCTCCAAACTATACTATTTGTTGGACCATTTGGATGATGTTTGGCTTTATTTCAAAGTTGTTAGCCACGATGGTAGGCCGACTAATGCTGGTTTGTGTCCCTTCTAGTGAAGGTCTAGCAAAAGCATACATTGTTCGGTTACCTTCTTTGTTATTATTATTTGCCACCTTAGGTTGTGTATGCACAGGACTCAGAACTGGTTATTCCTCGATGTGACATGAATGAGACCTTGAATTGTTAAAGAATCGCTCAGGTTCAGAAAGAGGGTTTACAAGTTCAGGATTCAAATTTTTGGTCATAAACTATGGGAAAGAAAAATAACACGTGGTTGACAACCAAACAACAGAATGAAGTAAAACAAATAAAATAAAAAAGAAGAATGCTAAAATAAAGGGGTGGCTAAAGTAACAATTCCTAAATTCACTCTAGTTTTCACAAACAGTTCCCCAGCAACGACGTCAAAAACTTGATGTTGGTTCTACCAATATTATATATATAGCCACACCTTAAGGTAGTGCACCTATTAGAGTAGCCTAGCGTAATGGTGAGTATCAAGGTTGTATTGCATAAGAACGGGAAAGCCCAGAGTTACTACTTACTCTTTGTTATTTAGTCTAAAAAAATGGTGATTAAACTATACTAATTCTAACTACTACTATCTAATTATGAAGGGAAGATGAGATACTTGTTCAAGAAAGAAAAATATCAAGTTCTAGAAAAGCAAACCCACTGGGGTCCTAGACTAGATGATATTATTCAAAGAATCTTGTATTATGAAGTTAATCATGCTACTTATGAGTGAATTCTAATTTAAATCCAAATTCTCTGTCAGTCTCAATGGATTTCTAAAACCTACAACTTCTCATTGCCTGGTTCTTCCTAATGGGTGATTTTAGATCAGCATTAAAGATTTAATTCACTACTATTAGAAATTCCTCATAATCCAGCAATCAATCAATCTCTAGTTCAGAGCGAAGATTGACTTTTCTCTTCCAATTCCAAACATCATCTATCAAGTTTTTGAAAGGAATCTAGATAGTTTTCCCTATGATGTCTCGTAATGAAAACTGAATTAAATCTAACTAAAGGAAGATCACAAAGTTCAACCTACAATTCAAATAAATTAGGATTAAAATATCAACATAGTTAGGTACCCCAAATGGGTTTTACCAATCTAGTTACTCATGTTCATGAATCAAACAACAATACTCTTGGTGTTCCTCAATCTCTTTCTTTAATTCTTGGATGAATCTCCATGGCACTTACCTTTGTGAAGAGACAAGGGAATTGAAGTGCCAAGCTCTAAGGAATGGAAGGGATTGTCACAGTCCAAACCACTTCTTGTGCTCACATTTCCTCTACTTGTATACACGCTCACTTTCTCTCTGATTGCTTCCTAAAATTCTACTTACTTGCCTCTCGTCTGTGCCCTTCAATTTATAGGCAAGGATGGCGTATCTTAAGTCTAGGACATGGCCTTGTGGTGGCTTTAAAAATGGCACGACCATGTGGTAGCCTAGAGAAAGGGGCATGACCTTGTTGATGATAGTGTTTTAGAAGATATGCTTCCATGATGTGTTTTTGGCCTTCTTTCGGCTGGAATTGGTTGCTATAGTTGTGTAGAGAGGTGCATAAGTGGCATAGCCATGTGAAAAGGTGTGTTCTAGAAGCCATAGGGTAGCACGATTGTGTGGAAGGGTGTATTCTAGAATCTCTCATCCGTGGCCTTCTTACAAGATGCATTTCAGGGTGCTTTGAGCCTTTAAACACTTGGTATTAGTCTATTTTGCTTCAAAACTCCTTTCTACCTAGTTAAACCTTAGATAAAAGGAAAACAAGGTGGACACTTGGGTCATTTTGGATCAAACACATAGAATATACTCTAAATGTGAGTGAAAATTATTAATTAAAGATGTATAATTTTGTGCTCATCAAGTTTCCTCAGAGTTTTGATGTGCCTTATTTTATACATATTTACCTGATGTTAATTGTCCATTTTATGAGCATTTTATGTAATTTTATTCTTAAAATCACCTAAGTTTGCAATATTTTTATTTTCAGGCATTTTATCAAGTCATCATCAGCAAACATAGCAATTTCGAGCCTGGATAGCCTTTCGAGCACCCAAAATAGGCCATTTAGGCCAATTTTACTTATTGGGCCGAGATGAAGCCTTATTGGGCCTTGGACTAGGCTGGGAACAGTGAAAAGCAAGCAAACTCGCGTGAGAAAAGGGGAGAAATGCTTGGAACAGTGGAGAAAAAATGCAGCACACGAGAGAGGAAGGCGTGAAACAGAGCGTCTAACCAGAGCTTCACGGTAGCGCAACTTCACTCTAGCAACAGGAGCTGACGGCCGAGCAATCACTGCCGTGTATAGCCACCAGAAAGAAGTAGATTTGTGAGACAAGATACACGACTCGAGAGGAAGACCTATCCACATCGCGGTTGTCTATGGTGTTATTTGATCGACCCACGACTAGCAACCGTCCCTACAACCTCTGGCGGCTCATCCACCACCTTACCCTAGCTCGTAAGATCGACGACAGACCCAAGACCATGACCCATCTGCATTTGCAGCTATTTTTGAGATCATCCATCTGGTCTACCGCTAGAAATCGCTCTTCTATCGATCACCGCCTTGCCCGCGACCTTCCACCTCAGCTTCGACTACTGTTGTAGTTGTTTTTTGTCGGGTACCCGAGATTCGTGACCCATGACCCATTTTGTGACCTACAACCCGTGAAACTTTTGGATATATTTGAAGTTAATTGTTTTGGTGAATTTTTGGTAGTTTTCTGGCTGCCAATCTGTGTAGCTACTGTTGGGCATTTGAGAAGATTGGGGCGTACATAAATTTTACTATTTTTATCTCTTGTATAATTAATTGTCTGATGGATTATCTGATGGAATTGCCTGTAACTATATGTGGCTAAATTTGTAAACTCCAATGAGGTTCCTGATTGTGTTGGTATTCTGTTTTAATTGTATGGATATTGATTCTGATATTGTGACCTTTGCAATTATGCATGTATTGCTTAAGTTTTCATTACGAGACGTCGTTGTGAATGTTAATTAGATTTCTTTTTGAGATCGAGAGATGATAATTGAAATTAGAATCTAATCACAGAGAACAATTAATTTTCACTTAGAGATGAGGTTAATTAATTGTTGGATTAAGGAGTAGCTATTCTTAATAATGGTGAATTAGAACGATAGGGCTGATATGAAATTAATCATTAGGAAGAGATTCTATTGGTAAATTCTTAGATTTAGAAATTTAATTGTCTTGAGAGGGAAATTGAATTTAACTTAGAATTCACTCACAGGTAGCATCATTAGATTCAATAGACCATTATCCTTTATGTGTTTTCCAAGTAGTTCAGGTTCCCAATGGGTTTGATTTTCTTGCCTCGATATATTTTCTTTCATTCCTTGTCACTAGTAGTTTATTGCACTTAGTTAATTATTAGTATTAGTTAAAAATCAATCACTTTGACTTTTAGGCTAGATAATAAAGAACAAGTAGTAACTCTGGGCTTTCTCGTTCCCGTGGGATACGACCTTCATACTCACCATTGCACTAGGCTGCATCGAAAGGTTCACTGCCTTAGGCATAGTTGCATTGGTAGAAGCAAAGCACACATCAATTTCCCTCTAACTAGCTCTTATGAAATTCCTAGTATAAAAGTCAAAAATCAGTCGATAAAAGCCTCACCTTTTAAAGCTAAAGATGTCTTAAAACCAGTAGATTTTTATGATATTCAAAGTCTTATGGAACAAAATAATTATACAAATTCTTATTTACAAACCATCAGAGAGCGATTATGTTCCCTAGAAAAATCTCTTTCGAATACTCTGGCTGTAGGAATTTCAAATTAACAACCAATATTTAAACCATTTTTACCTTCTGAACAAATGATTAAAGATTTAAAAGCATCTTCTTCATCTGAATCTTTAACCCAAAGAATAGAGGAACATCTTAGAAAACTAACTGTTCCTGAGACACTTGAAAAGGTATCCTCTTCAACCTCTAGGGTTATCCATTAATAATCTAGAAAATAAAATAAAAACAAAGACTTCTGGCGAAGATTCTGACTTTAGATATAGTACCATGTCCTTAACAAAAAATCTTTCAGTGAATCCTATCCTTCCAAATTGGAAAACTCCAACAAAAATTTATTATCCTAAAACCTCTCCTCCATATGTAACTCTAGAAGAAAAAGACATCACCCTTAAATAATTCAATGCCAACAATGTTTATGCTTGGATCAATGATGGCTAGTCTGAGTCAAACATCTTAGAAACCCTCCATAAAATGACCGTGGTTAGTGTAACCTACTAAATTTACCACAATTGTTCATAAGAAACAATTGCTCAAGTATTAATCTCAGGGTTTACTGGTCAAATTAAAGGTTAGTCGAGTTCTTATCTTACTGATAACCAAATGGAACAAATTCTTATTGCTGTTAAAATTACCAATGATGGAACTCTAGTAACTAGTAATGGTGAACCTGTTCCTGATGTGGTTAATACTTTAATTTTTACTATTAACCAACATTTCATAGGAGATCCTTCTCTGTAGAGAGATAAATCAGCAGATCTTCTGTAAAACCTTAAATGTAAAACCCTTGCCAATTTTAGATGGTATAGAGACACCTTCTTGTCTAGGGTTTACACTAGGGAAGATTGTAATCATTCCCTCTGGAAAGAAAAGTTCCTTGCTGGTCTTCCTAAATCCTTAGGAGATAAGGTTAGAGAAAACCTTCATAGCCAATTTGGAGATGACCAAATTCATTATAAGAATTTAATTTATAGTCAGATTTTAGCTTATGTCCAAAAAATAGCCTTAAAAATATGTCCACAAGATAAAATCCATCATCAACTTAACAAAGAAAAGGCTTTTAATAAAAAAGACTTAGGATGTTTTTGTGAGCAATTTGGGTTTCCTGCTTGCAAGAAATCCAAACCAAAATTAAAACATAGAGATATCCACCCTAGAAAATATTCCAAATATCATTGGAAGAATCCTAAGTATAATCACCCTAGAAAACTAAAAAAAGAATTTACTTCTAAACCAAATTTTGACCTTCCAAAAGATAAAACAACCTGCTTTAGATGTGGGAAAGAAGGCCACATATCAAAATACAGTAGACTTAATAAAAAGATTAGGAACTTAAATTTAGAAGAAGAAACTCTTCAACAAATTAATAAATTAATGATTAATTCTTCATCTAAAGAAAAAGAAGCAAAATCTTCTGAAGAAGTTAATGAAATCCAAGAAGATGATGTTCCCTTTTCATCTTCTGAAGAACTTCAAATAAATGTTTGACAAAGGATCAAGAATTACTCCTTGAAATTATTGATTCTTTACAAAACAATGAAGAGAAAATTAAATATTTTTCTAAAATTAAAGAAACTTTGGTTTCTTCTCATCAAAATCCTTCTTCTTCAAAATTTTTACAAACTCAAAATAAAGGTTATGATTTTTCTAAAATCATGAAAAGGTTTAAAAAAAATCTAAACTTGTAACTTTACAAGATCTTCAAATGGAAATTAATCAACTAAAAATTGAAATAAAAGATTCAAACGAAAAACAAAATTTACACTCTTTTATTATCAACCAAATCCAAACTACCCCTATTTTTCAGGAAGAAGAACCAGTCCAAGAAAGTCCTCTTGAAAATGAAAATATTTTAGAACCATTTTTTAGTTTGATTTTGAAAATAACTATTAGAAAATGGCATATACTAGTATGACATATTATTAATAATGAGTTTGTTATTGAGAAGGTAGCCCTCTTTCATATTGGAGCAATTTTAAATCGTATCTTTGAAGGACTAGTGCCTACAAAATATTTTGAGAAAACAAAAGAAACCCTTAGAATAGCCAATAGGTCAAAAATTCATATCAATTACAAACTTTCAAATGTTGCTATTGAAAATGATGGCTTGAAAATTGAAATTCCTTTTCTATTGGTAAAGAACTTGTCCAATGAAATTATTCTTGGAACACCCTTTATCGATCAACTATTTCCTTATTATGCCTTTGGAGAAGGAATCCAAACTCAATATTTAGGAAAAACAATTACTTTTCAATTTGTTAGTCCTTCTTCAACCAAATTTCTAAATTCAATTCAGTATAAAGAAAACCAAATTAATTTTCTTAAAGAATAAATTTCTTTCAAAATGATTGAGATTCAACTAGAAAACCCTAATACCAAAATAAAAATCCAAGATATCCTTGAAAATAATCAAACTTCTATCTGTTCAGATCTTCCAAATGCCTTCTGGCAAAGAAAAAAACATGTTGTGAGTCATACTTATGAAAAGGATTTTGATGAAAAACAAATCCCCACCCAAGGCCAGACCTATCCAAATGAACCAACAACTTTTTAAACACTGTCAGAAAGATATTCAAGATCTCTTGGCAAAAAATCTTATTTGAAAACTTAACATCCGCTCCTGGTATGATTAAGAGATGCTTGTTAGTTGTTAATTTAAGTTTAATGCTTGTGAATGTTGCATTAATTGCATATAGTTGCATTAGTGCAGGGACTTAGTTGAAAGGAAAGAAAGCTGAGTTAAAATATGACTTGGGACTTAATTGAAAGGGGAAAACTAAATGAGGCCAAAGTCACAAAATGGCCAAGGACCAGAATGCAAATATAGAGATTAGATATTTCAAAAACCCTAACCTTAACCCACACAACTCACACTTTAGTAGATTTTAGAGAGATAAAGAGAAGGGTAAGTAAAGAGAGAGAGTATTGAGTTAGGGCAAAAAGGAAGGGATTTGCTAGAAGAAGGATGGATTTGAGGTTAGGGATTGATCCTATAGCAAGAGGAGGATCATTTGAGCATAGTGTACATGCACATTTTTAGGAAAATCTAGGTAGCAACTCAACCTAAACCTTATTTTTGAAATGTTTAGCTCTTTGCTGGAGGAATGTGATCTATGAATGTTTTGAGTTAAGCTTGGGGTTTAAATCTACATTCTCTATGTTTTTAATTGCTATTGGGTGATGCTTACTGAAGAGTTATGCTCATTTATGCTTGTCATTGATTATGAAAGTGGGCTTATGCCCTAAGTATGAAAGTATGGTTTGATGTTAGTATTGAGTGATATTGAGTTAATCTGTGGGTTATTTATGAGTAGTATATGATGTTTAAACACTGATGTTTAAATCCATTCATTAGTAGCTCGTCCTGTGTCCTTTCTTTTCTCCCTGTAGCTTTTAGGGCCAAGCTTCTTCTTCTTCTTCTTCTTTACAAAGAAGGAAATTCTTCACGATTTCTAGGTTTCCAAACATAGA
Organism: Senna siamea; assembly: GCA_031216115.1. Taxonomy (NCBI): domain Eukaryota; kingdom Viridiplantae; phylum Streptophyta; class Magnoliopsida; order Fabales; family Fabaceae; genus Senna; species Senna siamea. The sequence continues at coordinate 28,493,889 of CM062361.1, read as the reverse complement.
AATCATTTTTTAATGCATTTTTGGCCCTCAAAAGCTTTAAGAAAACTTGTAGACTTTCATAGGAAATCATTCATATGCTCTTTTTCCTTCAAAAATGTCATCATACATCAAAAATACACTTTCTAATGTTAAATGTAAAGCTCGTAACCCCTGTCAACCTATGGTTCCTTTTATATTGATTCAAAAGGTATAATATGAAAATATCATAATAAAGGTGTGTTACTATTACTTCTACATGAGTAAATTTAAACTTTTTACCAAGTTTATTAATTGAGTGCCGTTTGGGTCAAGTACTCACTCGAGACTAGTAGCAAAATTTCCCATGATATTTATATACATAATATACTCTAAATAGCTATACAAACATGCATAATCACTCTGATACTTGTCATTAGCTAACTACTAGGCATGGAGGCAACATCCCTACCACTCATGACCTCGTCAAATGGCCTACTGATAGTTGCTAGTTAATTCATATACATCCAAATTAAGATATGCTATACCAGAGATAATTTATACTAGCCTTTCTCAAAAATCATAAAGGCTAGTACCAAATGAACATATGCCTATACTATCCATATAAATCTTTCTAGGTACCCCCATAATAGGTACCTCTTCCTAAGTTACCTTCATCTCTAGCTAGGGACCTACACATCTGGTATACACTAGCATTTATATGAGAAATTAATCTCAGTAGAATGTAACCTACTTTGAAAACTACTAACCTATACCACTATACTCATACGAAGAAACCTCTACATTCTTTTCATCAAAATATTGTAACATATGCTATTGGGATGTAGTGCATGCAACAAACTTAATATCATGTGCTCATATCTATACATGTACATTTCAAATATATGAACTTTTCAATATGGAATGTGCATTCATCATCATTTTCAATATCACTTTCATTTCCAATAGTCCAATGGGTAATAAACATACATTTTCATATAACATATAAGCAGGAGAAAGAAACATATCCTATGAGTTACTAGGAGCATCACCTAACGAATAGCTCTATGTACTGCTACATTCATGCATGAGTTCTATAACACCCCATATTTTCTTAACTAGTCTAAATCAATGTTCTCTTAGTTAATTGAATGAAATTGCTTGTGTGAGGTAATATTTAGAATAAATATTGGAAAGGATGACATTGCATAAAATTGAGGTGCTTGAATTAATTCCCTTTCCTTTCAATTGGTTAGCCGAATGGCCTAAGGAAAGAGTGGTTGAGAGAAAAATAAAATTAAAAACTATGAAGCTACATGTGCATTCAGTGAAGGGTTTTGGTAATTTGTTACATAAGCCATTAGTAAAATATACATATATACATGGGTAGGGTGAGTGAAATGTAGGCATGTGCAAGTGATATAGGACGTGAGTTTTTTATATATACATTTTTATACTCACACAGCAAGCACACTTGGAAAGGGAAAGAGGAAAGTGTAACACTTTGCCAAAAATATATATTTATATGTGTACACGGCAAAGGGAATGAAGGAAAGAGAGATTGAATCAAGATTAAATGAAATTAAGGTGCTTAATCCTCTCTCCTATGACCCCACGTAAGTCTCACATAGATTAAATTTCAATACATCAAGGAGCATGGCTAAGATGTGGACTAGCATGAACCTATGGACTACACTGAGTGAGGAAAGTGCATAGGCATGAAGAATGCAAGTTGAGAAGCTTGCGTGATCAAGTAGAGAAGCAAGGAATATAAGTAAGTGAAATGGGACACCACGTACACATGCAGTACCTTGCTTGAATCCATTTCGTCCTCTCTTGGTGGCACCACTTGAAGAAATCCATATACACAAAGAACAAATGTGAGGAGCTTGCGTGAGTCATGAGAAGTCATACCTCCCTTGTGTGTAAGAAAGAGGTGGCGTGACTTTCCATCCTTTTTCTCTTAATTCAGCTAAATGGAAGTAATTAACTAGCAAGTGATAAGGAAGGTTCTTGGAAATGTACGTGAGGGAGTTGGAAGTGAAATACACACATTTACACATGCACGACATGGCATAGGGTGAGGGAGTTAGGAGCTCGCATGAACAAAGGATAAGTGGTACTTAATAATAACAATCAAGTGAGAAGGAAGAACAAACAAATGCACGATGGGCAAGGAGAGGATGCAGCGTGAAAGATGAATTAATCGGAATTGGATCCCCTGCTGGGCGCTCCCTGTTGTAGTCCCTGCTGTGCTTTTTAGCGGCGGTTTTATCCGTCGCTAAAGTGTGTTTTAATATTATTGCAACGAATATTATTGCTGCTATAACTTTTGTTTAAATAATTAATTTAACAAAAGTTATAGTAACAATAATATTTGTTGCAAAAAACTTTAGCAACGGAAAAAACCATTTGCTAAAACGCCAGAATACCAAATAGGACACGCCAACAGGGAATCCGGACGCGAATTAATCAATACCAAATTGAAAAAAATTAGGTCTGCACGGAAATCCCATTGAATCAAAATAATAAAAAGAGGGAGGGAGGAGATGCCACTATTTAGCCGAAAATAAGACTCAAAGGGAAGAGAGAGCACTTGAAATTTTTGGGAAAACCACAACACACACATGGGAAGAGCCTCTCAAGAAGAAGGTGGGGTGTGAGTGCTAGTGGAAAATAAAAAAGATTTTGTGAGGAGGGGAAGAACTAAGAGACCAAGAAAAGAAGGAGGAAGGAAGAAATCCAAGGAAAATCCAAGGAGACCAAAAGAAGGGCCAAGAATATTCTTTCCAGCACACCATCAAAGTAGGTTAACAATTCCAACCAACTCATGTTCTATGTTTTAGTAACTACCATGTTTTACGTAAGTCTCCCATGGAATATGATGTTATTGCCTTACATTCTTGATAAAATGCATGCTTTATTGGCTAAGCTTATATGTTAAGTTGATGTGATAAAATGAGGATTTGTATATGTAAGGGGATTTTATGCCTAATGGATGTTGAAAAATTGTTATGATGAAGTTAAAGATTCTCCCTTAAGCCAAAATTCTTCTTAAACTTGATAGATCTCCATAAAAATTTATACTATTGTTATCATTTAAGAAAGGAAGAATTTATTTTTAAGGATAATGGAATTTCATAATAAAATGTACATTGAAATTAATTTCCAAGAAAGGGAAATTATTATTGAAGTTATTGAAATTTTTAGAAGGAAAATGCACATTGGATATAATTTCCAAGAAAAAGAAATTATTATGGAAATTATTAGAATTTTTAGAAAGAAAATGTAAATTAGAATTAATTTCCAAGAAAAGAAAATTATTATTAAAGTTATTAGAATTTTTAGAAATAAAATGTACATTGGAATTAATTTCCAAGAAGAGGAAATTATTATTGAAGTTATTGAAATTCTTAGAAGGAAAATGCACATTGAAATTAATTTCCAAGAAAAGGAAATTATTATTGAAGTTATTGGAATTTTTAGAAGGAAAATGCACATTGGAATTAATTTCCAAGAAAAAGAAATTATGGAAAATATTAGAATTTTTAGAAAGAAAATATACATTGGAATTAATTTCCAAGAAAAAGAAATTAAAATTGAAATTATTAGAATTTTATAAGAAAATATACCTTAGAAATTATTTTTAAGAAAAATAGAAATTATTCCTTAAATATTGAATTTCCCATAAGAAATGTATAATTATAGTAATCTATAAAAAAGAGAAAATTATCCTTAAAATTAACAGCATTTCTAAATGAAGTACATTAATGGTAATTCCCAAGAAAAAGGAATTTTATCCTTGAAGTTATTAGAATTTTAAAGGGGATGTACACTAATAATGATTCTCAAGAAAAGAAAATTCTCCTTGGATAATTAAAGAAATGTTGAAGGTGGCCAAGTGCCCCCTAGTGGCCTAGTGTGCACAATGACCCTAGGTGGTGGCAAAGTGTCAACATAGTGCCAAAGTGTGCACAATGACCCTAGGAAGGTGGCCAAGTGTCCACATAGTGCCCAAGTGTGCACAATGACTATTAAAGGTGGCCAAGTGTCAACATAGTGCCAAAGTGTGCACAATGACCCTAGGAAGGTGGCCAAGTGTCCACATAGTGCCCAAGTGTGCACAATGACTATTAAAGGTGGTCAAGTGTCCACATGTGCCCAAGTGTGCACAAAGAATATTAAAGGTAGCCAAGAGTCCACATGTGCCCAAGTGTGCACAAAGAGTTTTAAGGGTGGCCAGGTGTCCCCAAGTGCCCAAGTGTGCACAGTTAAAATACAACGAAAATTTAAGAATGATAAGCTTAAATAATAATTTGTTAATGTATGGTAATGTATGTCACAACATGTTTTGTTTGACAATTTAGTAGTTCCATCCTATTGACATTTTAATAGACCATATAGTGCTTTCCAATTTATAATTATGAATTTTGTTGTATTTTATTCCAAGAATGTAGAATTAATTATTTTGGTGCTTGCACTCTAATACATATTAGTTGTTTTTTTAAAACCTGAATTGTTAAGCTACTGGGAAACTTGAAATTCTCATTATATGCTAATATATATCAGATGCAGATGTATAGTTGGATGGGGAGTTTGAGTTCTTTTTGGTTAAGAAATTTTTGTAACCCCTATTTTTGGGTCTTAGTCTAGACATGCTCCGTTTAGATCTAGGATTATTCTTTTGGTACTAGTCTTGAGATGTATTTAGGAAAGAATAGGGGAAGGGATAGGTGAAAGACCAGTTCATCTTAGAAATTTATAAAGGGAGTCTGAGTGACAGGATTGTTGTCTCTTGACTTCCTATGGACAGCTGCTTCACATATCCTGATACATGTTTACTATAATGTAATGGACATTATGGAACTTATTTCATTGAATTGTATTAAAGTTTAAATTTTGCAGTGTAGCATAGAATTTCTTTTATTCCGCTGTGCATGTAAGTTTATTTAATCTAAGCGAAAGATCCCGAACCTAATCCACTTAATATAATTCAATGGTATAACTGCTCAGACTTTAATTAAATAAAGGATAAAGATAATGTACCGAACCTATCTGTTTATATCAGAATTAATGATAATACTAGATAAGGGCATTACAAGTTCACTTAACATCATATGTGACAATTCTGCCACTAGCACTATCTGAGGCGTCTCCCAACTAGATTCGAGTACTCTCTTAATGGTCACCACCCTTTGTGTAGATCAGTCCTTGACCAGCGAGTTGATATCCCTTTCATCCCATATGGGGCTGGTATAACTCTTTATATATGGGAGAATATCCCTTTCATCCCTTGTGGGGCTGGTATGTCAACTCATGGGATCACTATCCAACTTTGGACAGGTCTCATCCACTCTGTTTATGTAGATAATGGGCTATAGAATCACCATTGCTTTCTGATGGATTACACTTTGGAACACTATTCTCTAACATATAGACTAGGGTGATTTGGCTCATGTCCATGGTTATGCATAACTTTATGTATGTGTTTCTTAAATGGCCTTTGGAAGATGGAACTAACTCAGAGTTCGCAACCATCATGGCATTTTCAAAATCATTTATGTTCATGTGGATGTTTAACCATCCTAATTTATGGCACAACTATAGAATGCCCGACGACCGTCCTATACCAACAATCGGTCACTCGATCATGAGCCTATCTACTATTAATATGTATGCTTATAATACTTTCCTCTTTCTCTTCTTATGTTCTCTACTCTCTCAATTTCACTATCACATGGATCCTCTCATCCTAGTGACACGTGAATCTTACATCTTATAGGTTACCCGCTACGTCCTATGATTAGATCCTTAGTTTGAGTGAGATTTTGGGCTTACTATCTCTTAAAATGGTCATTGAGCTCATTATCTGAGACAGAGGGCTAGCAGTCAAACTCATCTCAAGTTACTAGTCAGTTGTTAGCTCACTACCCTTTCCTTTCTGTCTCGACTGAGAGCTACCAGTCAGCTGCTAAAGGCTTGGTAGTCGACTGAAAACCTATTATGAGACACTTCTAGGAAAATATGGGCCCGAAAATTGACTGCTAGAGGGGGCAGTCGGCTGCTAGCTTTCTGGAAAATTTTTTGAAAAATGAAGAACACGGTAGTCGACTTCCAGGGGCTGGTAGTTGGCTGTTAGTGTTCTGTGATGCTTTTCTAGGTAGACAAAGAACACGACAGTCAACTTCCTAGGGCTGAAAGTCGGCTGCTAGTGTTTTATCTACTCTAAAACTTATTGTCACATCCTAAGTTTTGCCCAAAACATGTTTCCCAAACCATTTCCATAAACTATGCAACACTTGCATTTAAACATCATATTGCACTTAAAGCTAACCCAAAACTCAACTTAACAACACTTAAAATGAACATTAAACCATATTTTTGCACTTAGGGCATAAGATCTCTTTCATAATCAATTACAAGCATAAATGAGCATAATCATTCAGCACAAAACACCCAATAGCATTCAAAACATAGAGAATGTAGGTTTTGAAACCCCAAACATAACTCAAAACATTCATATTAACATTTCTTCAACAAATAACTAAATATTTCAGAAAAAATGGGGTTAGGTTGAGTTACTACCTTGGTTCCTAAGGAAATGTACGTGTATGATGTGCTAAAAAGGTCCTTCCTTTGTTGTAAGACCAATCCCAAGCCTTAAATCCATTCCTCTTTCAGGAATTTCTTCCCTTTTGCCCTAACTCAGCATTTTCTCTCTCTACTCACCTTCACCTTCTCTCTCTAGAAATGTTAAAGTTTGGAAATGTGTTTTAGGGTTTCTAAATTATAAACTCTAGCTAATTGCACTCTAGTCCTTGGCCATTTTGTGACATTATCCTGACTAACCTTTCCCTTTTCAATCTAGTCATTAGTCATACCTTGACTCATCTTTTATTCCTTTCAACTAAGTCCCTACACTAATGCAACTATATGCAATTTATGCAACATACACAAGCATTAAACTTAAATTAACAACTAACAAGCATCTCTTAATCATTTTAAGAGTGGATGTTACATTAGAAATCAAGATAAATCTATGGAATTAATGTATAATGGAAAAGTAAGAAACCTATCCTTTAGATTTCATTTTTTGAGTAAAACAATGACATGCAAGTCCTTAGAAGCATATATCCAACATAAAAATCATAGAATCCAAGTTTAAATCTTCCTAACGCAGCTTAAAACAACCTTTTACATTTTAGGGTACAGAGAAAAATGGGTTTTTGAAGGGAATAGGTAGATCTCAACTTGAAAGTTGTAGAATCAACTGAAGAGGCACAAATTAAGAGCTAGGACATAGTGAATCACACACAAGATGGGTAATCAAACTCAAATCTAAAATTTCTCTCTTGTTCTGGAAACCCATCTCTTACCTTGAAGAAAGGATGACTTGATACTTTCAATAACTTTAATAGAGATTTAAACTTGCATTCTTCAATTTGTATACTGGATATATTTATGTGCTACCAATGAAATATGAGTAGCCACACCTTAAGGTAGTGCACCTGTCAGTGTAGTCTAGTGCAATGGTGAGTATCAAGGTTGTATCTCATAAGAATGGGAAAGCCCAAAGTTACTACTTACTCGTTGTTATCTAACCTAAGTCAAATGGGGATTTTAATTAAACTACTTCTAACTATTATTGGCTATCTACAGAGAGAAAGCGAGGCAAGTGTTAAGATAGAAAATTATCAAGTTTCTAGAAAAGCAAACCCATTGGGGTCTCAAACTAGATGATATGTAAAGAAAGGATAATGAATTATGAAATTGATTTTTCTACCTGTGGGTGAATTCTATAACAAATCTAGATTTTTGGTTGGTTTCAATGGATTTCTAAAATCTATACCTTCCATTGGCTATTTGTGTTCAATGGTCAAGTACAGATCAGCAGTAGTGCTCTAACTCACCACTATTAGGAATTTCTCCTAATCCAGCAATCGTCAACCTCTAGGTTCGAGTAGAGATTGATTGTTTCCCCTAGTTAGTTTTCCAATTCTGAACATCATCGGTTAGAGTATTTGAGGAGTCTAGATAGTTTGCCCTACAACGTCTCGTAATGAAAACTTAATTAATCTTTAACTAGCGAAAGATCACACAATTTAATTTATAACTCAATCATATTAAAATCAAAATATCAACATAGTTTAAGAACCCTAATTAGGTGCTACCAATCTAGCTACTTATGTTCATGAATAAAATAACAAGAAATATAATAAAGGAAGAAGAACAAAATGGAGACAAAAACACCCTTATCGGTTGAGTTTTGGATGAATAGCCTTAACTCTGAACTCCTCCTTGATTATGCTTCTTATTGCCTCTTGATGCTTCCTAATCTCCTCTTTCAATTCTTGAATGAATCTCCATGGCTTGTGACCTTTGTGAAGACACAAGGGAATTGAAGTATTAAGCTCCAAAGATTAGCAAGGATTGTCACACTCCAAGCTTCACTAAGTGCTCTCGGTTTTCCTCTCTTTCACACCTTCCACCCTCATGCCTCTCTTCCTTATGCCTTATCCTATTTTTAGGCAAAGAAGGCATGTATTTAGGCTATCACACAGCTGTGTGACTTCCTAGAAAATGGCACGGCCGTGTAACTGCCTAGAAAATGGCACAGCCGTATGGTAGCCTATATAAGAAGCGCGGCCATGTTGTAGGCTGTGTTCCAGAAGAACTCTATCCACCATACAATTTTTCCCATTTATCAATTAGAATTGGTTGCTATAGTTTTGTAGGGAGGCACATATGGTGGCTTTGATGTGTGTAGGGGCGTGTTCTAGAAGTTTTAATGCAGCATGGCTGTGTGGTAGGGCGTGTTCTTGATAAGCACATAATTATACATTTTTATTTGGACAATTCTACTTACTTTAGGAGTATATTTTATGTGTTTTATTTATAATTACCTAAGTTTTCACCTTGTTTTCATATTATCCAAGCTTTCACCAGGTATAAAGTAGTTTTGAAGAAAAATGGACAAAAACCAAGTGTCTAAAGCTCAAAGCATCCCAAAATGTACCTTTTAGCATAGCCACACATGAAGTCTTCTAGAACGCACCCTACCACATAACCATGCTGCCTTAAAGCTTCTAGAACACACCTATCCACATGCCAAAGACATGTTATACACCTCCTTACATAGCCAGAGCAACAATCTCCAACTAAGAGATGGCCAAAATCACACCACAGATGGATTCCTTTTGGAACACAGCCTACAACATGGCCATGCTCCCACATAGGCTACCACACGGCCATGCCACTTTCTAGGCTGCCACACGGCCATGTGGAAGCCGAGAGAGGCACCTCCCTTGCCTATAAATACGAGGAGGCCTAAAGAGAAGCATTATGACTTGAAGGCATTCAAGGAAATGAAAATTGAGAGTACTTAGAGTAACTTGGAGTGTGACAATCCTTGCTAATCTTTGGAGTATAATACTTCAGTTCCCTTGTATCTTCACAAAGGTCACAAGCCATGGAGATTCAATTAAGAATTGAAGCATGAGATTAGAATATCAAGAGGCAACTAGAATCTTAATCAAGAAAGAGTTCAAAGTCAAAACTAGCCATCCAAAACTCGATAGATGAGGATGTTTTTGTTTACATTTTGTTCACATTTTGTTCTTCTTCCTTTGTTATAATTCTTGTTATTTTATTCATGAACATGAGTAACTAGATTGATAGAACCCAATTGGAGTTCATAAACTTTGATATTTTGAGTTTTTCATGGTTAAATAATAAATTAGATTGTGTGATCTTCCTCTAGTTAATGAATAATTTAGTTTTCATTATAAGATGTCATAGGGAAAATGATTTAGATTCCTCCCAAAAACTCTAACTGATGATGTTTGGAATTGGAAAACTAACTAGAGAGAATAATTGATCTACACTCGAACCAAGAGGTTGACGACTGCTAGATTAGGAGAAATTCCTAATAATGGTGAAGTAGAGCACTACTGCTGATCTGTACTTAACCATTCAACCCAAATAGATGATGGAAGGCATAGGTTTTAGAAATCCATCGAAACCAACCAAAAATTTGGATTTACTATAGAATTCACCCGCAGGTGGCTTAATTAATTTTCATAATTCACTATCCTTTGTTTACATATCACCTAGTTTAGGACCCCAATGGGTTTACTTTTTTGGAACCTGATAATTCACTTTCTTAACACTTGCCTCACTTTCTCTTTGTAAATAGCCTATAGTAGTTAGACTTAGTTAATTAAAATCACCAAATGTCTAAGGCTAAATAACAACAAGAAGTAACTCTGGGCTTTCCCGTTCCCGTGGGATATGACCTTGATACTCACCATTGCACTAGGCTATAGTGACAGGTGCACTACCTCAAGGTGTGGCCACATATAGATCATTGGTAGCACATCAGTTTTAAGAATTCATGCTTGGCCTCATTGTAAGATGCATTTTGAGGTGCTTTGAGCCTTTAGACACTTGGTTTTGGTCTATTTTGCTTCAACACTATTTTATACTAGCGACGAACTTGGATAAAATGAAAATATTGGGGAAACATGGGTAATTATACATAAAACACATAAAATATACTCCTAAAGTGAATGGAATTTATCAAATAAAAGTGTAGAATTATGTGCTTATCATACTACCCCACACTTAAGCTTTTGCTTATCCTCAAGAAAAATTTTATTCAATCCATAAGAAATAATAATAGCTTTTCATAGTTGATATATACTTCACAGTTTATGTAACTCGATGCTACATGATTCTTTACCAAAATTCTTGGTGTTGCAGGCCCTTCACAAATAACAGGAATAGTTAGATTGTATGCACTTCCTTAGTAAGCAATTCATTATTTAATTAGGAACCACTGCCTCACATAGATTATTGAATGTTACTTAGAACTGTATATAGGTGAAGTGAAATCTCTTAAGCAATTTCATAGTACCATGATTTCCATATGCTTGCTTATAAATCTCATCTCTACTACTTGTGAAAATTTGAATATCATGATCAAAGGGTCTTGACAGGGTTGGAATGGGGCTTAAGGTAAAGGTAGGAGGGAATTTTAGAAGAAAAAGGGGTATAGATATGTTGAAAACTCATGTGGTTCTAAGGAGAATCTGAGGATTAAACGTGGTAAACATAGTTTTCACTAAGCTTCTTAGTTTAGAGAATACCCTTTGTCGAGAGAGTACAAAGGCTGCTTTGATATTTATCATATATATAATTTTTCTCTTGCTTTCTTTTTCCTTTTACTTTTCTTCTTTTCTTCCTTTCTTTTCTTTTTCTCTTCATATATTTTTTTCTTTTTTTTTTTTGCAGTCTTGTAGTTTTTCTAATATTCAATCTTGGATTAAAGGGAGGTATCGCAAAGACTCAGTGATCTATCAACTGTTGAGGTACTGCATTTTAATCCAAATGTGAAGAGTATATCACACAAATTCCAACATATAGGGTGGCAAAGAAAGATACTATAAAAAGAAGTGGAATGTGGTGTGTAAGAGTGTATATAATGAAGAATGTGTTAAGGCTCAATAATGGTCAACTAAGGGGAAAAATCATATGGTAGGCTTTTTGGTCATCAATGGTGTATCCTAAGTTACCCAAATCATATCCGATATTCATAAATTCATGTCATCTTTACAATTATTACAAAGCAATTTCTAGTAGTATAGTAAGATAAATTGCACCCTCAATAAGAAAAATAGAGTATGTTTGTAATGAATGCTCTCTTGGCTTAAATCCTCACATTTATAGGGTGTGGTTTCATAGGTTTCTGAAATTTTCAATAAAATTTCTAGTCAAGTAATGCATGCATGTCTTCTTATCCATATTATTAGTTAAGAGTGTATGTAATGTAGAACATGGTGCAAGATACAGGAGCATATAGATGCCATAGTTAATCTAGGTGTATTCTGTATATATATACATTTATTCTGCTGTGATGTTGAGAGAACCCGAGCGTAGAGACCACCCCAAATGGCATTCAATTAATCAACTTGGTAAAAAGTTTAAAATTTACTCGAGTAGAAGTGATAGTAACACACCATTATTATGATAATCATACATATTATACCTTTAAACACTTAAAAAAGAAACCATAGGCTAATGAGAGTGTTACATTATTGGTATCAGAGCATGGCTACCACAGTTAGCACATAGACTCGGTAGTGATAGATGCTAATTAAGTAGTATAGGTAGATTCCTTAGGATAGAGACTATTACAGGTTAGTTAGCAGACCCTAGGCATTTGACTACTTGTACTTTATTTTGACTTAAGGAATGGAGTGCTAGGTTAGGGTGTAACGTATTTCTTATGGATCCATATATTCTCTTATAAATGTTTGTCATTGAGACTGATCACCTCAGTAATATCTATTTTATAGAGTAAATTATAGTGCCTCCTAGGAGAAACGGTACAAGGGACAAAGATGGAGAAGTAAATTTGGCTGTGGTAATGCAGACTTTGATGGGGATGATAGATGCCATAAGGGAATAGGTTATTGCTGCTGCCACACAATAGGAGACTATCACTACTGAAGTGCTGAGACAAATGCAGGAGGATAGGAATGCAAATAGAAACCCTATCCCTGAGGGAGAACCAGTAAGGGATCAGACCTACAAGGGATGGTCTGAGTTCCAAAAGGCCAAACCTCTAACCTTTAGGGGTGAGTTCAACCCAAAGCTTGCTGAAGAATAGTTGGCTGAAATGGAGAAGTTATTTACAGTTATAGGAAATATAGAGGCCTAGGAAGTTCAGTTCTCTACCTACATGCTAGCAGGAGAGGCTGGGCACTGGTAGAAAGGGGCCAAACAGTTGATGGAGGCCCAAGGAGTCCAAATCACGTGGGATTCTTTCAATGAGGCATTTTTAGAAAAGTACTTCCCTTATAACATAAGGAATGGTAAGGAAGTAGAGTTTATGAAGATAAGACAGGGTAACATATCCTTTGAAGAGTACCTGGCTAAGTTTGAGGAGCTATCTAAGTTTTCCTCTTATTTGTAAGTGTGACAACATGAGGCATGGAAGGCCATGCACTTACAGGCTTGGCTTAATCTAGAGCTAAAAAAGGTTGTGGCTCCTATGGAAATAAAGAACTGTGCCCTGTTAGTAAATAAGTGCCGCATAGTGGCAAGAAGCCTAACAAAGGCTGCTAAGGGGAGAGAGGAGTATAACCCTCTTAAGAGGAAAATGCCATAAGACCTGGCCAAGAGGAAGGAGATCTAGACTAGAAAGAAGCCCATGGGTGGGCAAACTGCTTCAGGTAATTGCCCTTAGTGCAGGAAGAATCATAGGAGTAATCCCTTTTTGATGGGACAGAACGTCGGCTATATTGTAGCAAGCCAGGACACTATAGCAGAGAATGTCCATTATTAAAGAAACCATTTGAGGTCCCTAAGCCTCTAACTAGAGGGAGAGTCCACACCCTCAAGGGCAAAGAGGTGGACTAATTTGATGATTCCATTAAAGGTCAGTGTTTATAAATGATATTCCTTTAATTGTACTATATGATTCTGGCGCTACTCATTCTTTTATTTCTCAGGAATATGTGGAAAAGTTAGACCTACCTGTGACCAAACTCCCATAAGACTTGTCTATTTCTACTACAGCTGGAAAACATATTTCAACTTCCTTGACTCGTTTAAATTGCCCGATCATTGTTGAGAATAAACCTTTTGCTATTGACCTTATCTGTCTGCCTTTGGTGGATTTAGATGTTATCTTAGGAATCAATTGGTTGTCTTTTAATAAGGTGGTTTTAAATTGTTATGAGAAGTCTGTGACTTTTATGGATACCATACTTGTAAATAGGGGTACAGAGGAAAAGATCCAAAGATTATGTTTTCTGTGTTCTTCTAAGACTGAGAGTCAGCATAAGCTTATTAGTATCCTTATAGTTAGAGAGTTTTCTAATGTCTTTCCTAAGTAGATCTCTAGTCTTTCACCAGAAAGAGAGGTAGAGTGAGGGCCATGTTAGGTGCACCTATCAGAATCACACAAGTTAGTTCCCAGGGCAGGATTGATCTCTTTAGCACTATATAGGATGTCTCCCTTAGAGCTGAGTGAACTCAAGGTTCAAATAGAAGACCTTCTAAAGAAGCAGTTCATTAGACTCAATGCTTCATCATGGGGAGCACCGATCTTGTTTGTGAAAAAAAAGGATGAAAGTATGAAAATGTGCATAGACTATGGGAAATTGAATAAGGTGATCGTGAAAAACAAATACCCACTCCCTAGGTTTGATGATTTTTTAGATCAATTAAGAGGAGTAGTTGTATTCACTAAAATTGATTTGAGGTCGGGGTACTAACAAATCAGAGTAAGAGGTGAGGATATACCTAAGACTGCTTTTAAGACTAGGTATGGACATTACTAATTTCTTGTGATGCTATTTGGTCTAATGAATGCTCTAGCTATTTTCATGGATTACATGGATCGCATCTTTAGAACCTACCTTGATTAGTTCGTGGTAGTGTTCATTAATGATATTCTTGTATATTCTAAAAATATGGAAGAGCATGAAAAACACCTTAAGATTGTGCTACAAGTACTTAGGGAGAGGCAGCTATATGCAAAACTAGAGAAATTTGAGTTTTGGTTAGAGGAGGTGAGATTCCTAGGGCATGTGATTACTTAAGATGGGGTAGCAGTAGATCCTAGTAAGACTGAAGCTGTGGTTCTTGGGAGAGACCTACGACAGTGACTTAAATTCGTAGTTTTCTCAGATTAACCAGTTACTATAGAAGGTTTATCTAAAGGTTTTCGCAGATAGCGATGCCTATGACCAAGTTGACCCGAAAGGATGTTTCATTCAGTTGGGATTCTGAATGTGAGCATAGTTTCCAAACCTTGAAGGAAAGGTTAACCACTGCACCTGTGCTAGTGAACCAAAATCCTTTGGAGAGATTTGAGCTATATTGTGATGCACACAAAAAAAGTCTGGGATGTGTCTTAATGCAAGGAAGGAAAGTAGTGGCCTATGCTTCTACACAGTTAAGGCCTCATGAGTGTAATTACCCTACTAATGAACTAGAACTAGCAGCCATAGTTTTTACCTTGAAAATTTATAGGCATTATCTTTATGGGTCTAGGTTTGAGGTATTTAGTGACCGCAAAAGTCTCAAGTACCTCTTTGATCAGAAGAAGTTGAATATGAGACAAAGGAGATGGATAGAGTTCATTAAGGACTATGGCTTTGAGCTGAAATACCATCTAGGCAAGGCTAATGTTGTGGTAAATTCCTTGAGTAGAAAATCCTTCCATATAGCTCAAATGATGGTGAATGAGATGAGTTTGATAGAAAATTTTAGAAATTTGAGCTTATCCGCATTAGTCCTAACAGGTAGAATATGTCTAGGTGAATTGCGGATTGAGAGTAACCTTAGGACTCAGATCCTAGAGGCCCAAAGGGAGGATGAATTCTTAAAGTCTCTAAAGGACCAAAAGGAATTCCATAAGGAGACCGATTGGTTAATTTTAGAATAGGGTTTATGTTCCGAGTCTAAGGGAAGTGAGAGAGAAAATTTTAGAGAAATCCCATAAGA
The DNA here is from genome assembly GCA_031216115.1 of Senna siamea. Classification (NCBI taxonomy): domain Eukaryota; kingdom Viridiplantae; phylum Streptophyta; class Magnoliopsida; order Fabales; family Fabaceae; genus Senna; species Senna siamea. The sequence continues at coordinate 28,478,418 of CM062361.1, read as the reverse complement.
GCAACTATACTATTCATCCTGGTGACACTAAGATGTACCAAGACTTGAAGAGAAGATTTTTGTGGCAGGGTATGAAAAAGCACACCACTGAGTATATTGCTAAGTGCTTAGTGTGTTAGTAGGTGAAGATTGAACATCAAAAACCTATCAGATTGTTGCAACCTCTTGGTATCCTTGAATGGAAATGGGATAAGATTTCTATGGACTTTGTAGTAGGTTTACCCACGACTCAGTTAGGAAATGATGCTATTTGGGTGAAAGTAGACGGATTGACTAAGTCTACTCATTTCCTCCCCATTAAAATCAATTTTTGTCTAAACAAATTAGCTCATTTGTACATTCAGGAGATAGTGAGACTGCATGGAATACCTACTAGCATTTTCTTAGATAGAGATCTTAGATTTAACTCTAGGTTTTGGAGAGTTTTCCAAGAAGGCTTTGGTACTAATTTAAGCCTGAGTACCGCATATCATCCTCAAATAGATGGAAAAATGGAGAGAACCATTTAGACCTTAGAGGATCTGCTTAGGTCATATGCCTTAGAGCATAAGGGGAACTGGGACCAAAGCCTAGCGTTAATAGAATTCTCATACAATAACAGTTTCCATTCTAGCATAGGAATGGCTCCCTATAAAGCCTTGTATGGGAGAAAGTGTAGATCACCTTTTTGTTGGTATGAGGTAGGGGAGAGACAATTGCTCAGACCGGAGTTGGTTCAGCAAACTATAGACCAAATCAGGATGATCAGGGATAAAATGGCTAGAGCACAAGATAGACAAAAGAAGTATGCTGACAAAAGAAGGAGACCATTGGAATTTGATGAAGGGGATCATGTTTTCCTCGGGGTATCTCCTATTACTAGTATAGGTAGAGCCATTAAGTCTAGGTAATTGAATCCAAGGTATGTTGGGCCATTCCAAATCCTAAGAAAGGTTGCTCAATCAATATACCATATAGCTTTACCCCCGTTCTTATCGAACCTCCATGATGTTTTCCATGTCTCACAACTTTGAAAGTATATCCATGACCCATCCCACATTCTTGATGTCAGTATAATACAGTTAAAGGAGAATTTAACTTATCATCCAAAACCTTTGAGAATCATCGGGAATGAGGTCAAGCAATTGAGGAACAATGTTATCCCTCTGGTTATATGGGCTTAATCATCTCTACAAGAGGCAACATGGGAGAAGGAAGAGGACATAAGGAAGTCCCATCCTAAACTATTTGAATAGGTACATTTTAATTTTGAGGATGAAATTATTTTAAAGGAGGGGAAAATGTAACATCAGCTCTATTTATGATTAAAGAGATGCTTGATAATTGTTAATTTAATTTTTCATGCTTGTGTATGTTGCATTAGTGCATATAGTTGCATTAGCCTAGGGACTAAATTGAAAAGAAATAAATAGAGATTTAGCAAGAGGTGGTTAGGGACTCAATTGAAAAGCGAAAAGATGAGGGAGTCTAAGAGTGAAAAATAGCTCAAGGACCAAATAGAAATTTCTCAAAATCCCTTAAACCCTAGTAGCAGCCCTAAACCCTCCCACACTTTCAACCTTCTGCATTTTTAGAGAGAGAAGTAGAGGGATGGGTAGAGAGAGAAAGGGACAACTTAGGGCAAGAAAGGAGAGATTTTGTTGAGGAAAGAGTAGATTTAAAGCTAGAAATTATTTCTATAGCAAGGGAGGATTATTTTTAACACATCAAACACACATTATACCAAGAATCAAGGTAGCAATCCATCCTCAATCTCTCTCTTTTCTAAAAAGTTTACTGCAGTTGGGAAAGTTTGAATTTCTGAATGTTTAAACTGAGGTTAGAGTTAAACCAATATTCTGTATGGTTTTCTATTTCTATGGGATGTTATGTTACTGAATGTATGCTCATATATATGCTTGTAATGGATTGGAAGGGCTGGCTTGTGTTCATCTAGAGGTATAAACTAGTTTTCCTTGAATGTACCATGTTTGAGCTAATGAATGAGAAATTTTATGAGAAGTTTGTGGAATGGAAATTAAACTCATGTGTTCAAAATTGAAAATGGAATGCATTCTGGACTAGGTATTATCAAAATTATGTTTTCTGAACAACAGTGGAGCATAGAAGCTGACTACTACATATGGGGCAGTTAACTGTCGTGCTCTTGGAAAACCCAGAAGTGCAGACAGAGGTTTAGCAGCTGACTGCCAGATTCTTAACAGTCAACTGTTGGGCTCATATTTGCATTGAGCAGTCAACTGGCCATCCTTGCAGTCAACTGTCGTGCTCTTATTTTTTCTTAGGACGCATTCCAAAAAGCCACCAGCTAGATGGCAGCCAACTGCTAGCTTGCTATCTGGTACTCGAGGAATACAGAGAACCACCAGGTAACTGCTAACCTTCTAGCAGTCGACTGGCAGCCCTCTAACTTGCAAAATGAGGTTTTTAATGGGAATTGAGCTTATTAATTCTTCATACTAACTTGATTAAGGGGCTCACAACATAGGTAAGCAAGGAAACTAGGAGTTTTGGGGTAATGTGCAAAGGATAGAGTCACTTTTCACTAGGATAAGAATGGTCCTTATGTTAGTGATACAAAAGGGAGTGGAGAGACATCAAAAAGGAAGAGTGAAGTATCCTAGGCATATGTATTAGTTGTAGATAGGCTCATGAGTTGAGTGACCAATTGTTGGTATGGGACGGCAATTGGCATTCCACGGTTGTCCCATATATCAAGATGGTTAAACATCCACTTAAACATAGATGATTTTGAAAACACCGTGATGGTTGTGAACCCTAAGTTAGTGTGTCTTTCAAGGGCCATTAAGAAACACATACTTAAGGTTACAGCATAACCATAGGCATGAGCTGAATCATCCTAATGTATATGTTAGAAGATAGGGTACCAGGAAGGTGATCCACCTTGAAGGAATGGTGGTGACTCTATAGCCCCATGATCTGCAGAAGCGGAGAAGATAAGGTCTAGCAGGTGATCTAACTCGAAGGAATGGTGGTGATCGCCGGGCCTTATGATTCGTGGAAGTGGAGAGGATATGATCTGTTTGAAGGAAAACGGTTATCCCATGAGTTATAGAGAATGTACAAGTGAATCCAACTAGGGGACACCTCAGATGTACTAGAGTGGTATTTTACTATAGTGACGCATTAGTTACAAGAATGGCTCATTCATTAAGCATTGTTCTAGCCATTTCTTCTAAGGTTCTATTTTTTCTTTCTACTACCCTATTTTGTTATGGAGTTCTTAGATAGGAGAAATTGTGTTTAATTCCATTTTCTTCACAAAAGTTTTTCAAAGTGATTGTTTTCAAATTCTCCTCTATGATCACTTCTAATTTTCACAATAGTTAATTCTTGTTCATTTTGAATAAGTTTTGCCAATTTGACAAAAGCTATAAAGGCTTGATCCTTTTGGGAGAGAAACAAAGTCCAAGTAAATCTAGAGAAGTCATCCACAACAACAAGCACATAATAATTTCCTCCTAAACTTTTGGTTCTAGCTAGACCAAATAAATCTAGGTAGAGGAGTTGTAAAAGCTTAGAGGAAGAGACAATATCTTTAGACTGAAAGAATGCTTTAACTTGTTTTCCTTTTTGGTATGCATCACAGATTTTATCCTCTTCAAAGCTAATTTTAGGTAAACCTATTACTAAATCCTTCTTGGCTAGTTTATCTAAAAGACACATACTAGCATGAGCTAATCTCCTCTGCTATACTTAGCTATCACTACTTATGCTAATTAAACACTTTGAGTCTAAAGGAGGTTCTTCCTCTAAATTAACCATGTATACATTGTTAATTCTATGTCCTATTAATATGACTCTATTATTTGCCTTTTTTTCTACAGTGCAATGATTTGAATAAAAAATTTCTTGATTCTTTTTGTCACATAATTGACTAATACTTAAGAGATTATGATTCAACACTTCTACTAGTAAGACATTATCAATGGTGGTGGATGAATTCTTACCAACTTTACCTATACTAGCGATTCTTCCTTTGCCATCTCCTTCAAAGGCTACTTTCCCTCCATCCTTGGGTTGAAGGGATATGAACTTAGATTTGTCTCTAATAATATGTTTTGAGCATCCACTATCCAGGTACTATTTGTCACCATTTGCCTTTAGACATGTCTGCGAAAAAAATTTCAACCTTTGTTCTTAGGTACCCAAATCTTTTTGGGCCCTTGTGAGTTAGTCATCCCTTTGGAAATCCACTTTCAATGTACATATTTTAGGCCCTTGTGTGTTTGTCAAATCTTCCCTTTAAACTTTCAGTTTGTCATACTCTTCATAGATACTGACATATATTTTAGGTTTCTCTAAGATATAGATATTTTTTTTTAGAACCAGATTTTCTTCTTTCAGTGTACCAATTTTTTTTTCAAAATCAAGATTTTTTCTTTTTGATAAAGATAAAGCTTTTGCTATTTTAAGTGACTCACTATGTAATTCTTCAAAAGCATCTAATAATTCATCATATGAAGGAGAGGAGTTTTAATTTGTTACCTCATCTTGTTCCTTGGCCATTAAGCAAAGATTTACTTCTTCTTGCTCTCCATCATTATCTTCATCACTATCTCTCTATATTGATGAGACAAAAGCCTTCTTCTTTTCCTTCTTCTTCTCAAGTGTTTCTTGCTTCGTTAAGTATTGGGGACACTCCCATTTAATGTGCCCAATTTTCCTGCACTCATAGCATGTTGGAGGTTTTTTGCTCCCATCTTGATTTCTTCTAAATGTCTTCATTTATCTCTATTCCTTCAGGCAGAGAATTTGAGCTATCATCATCATCTTCTTCCTTTATTTGCTGTTAAGAAGTTTCCTTGAGAGAAAGACTTTTCTTCTTTTTGTCTTGCTCTTCATAAAGAATAAGTTGCTTTCGTTTTGATTCATGCTCTTGAAGATTTCCAAAGAGAGCTGATGCTGATTTGATATATTCTCCTCTACTTTCTTCAATGGGTGTGACCTTTGGTTGCCATCCCATAGGGAGAGATCTTAGGCTCTTAGCCACTAGCTCCTTTGTTGAGTAATGTTTACCTAGAGCAGCCATATGATTCACAATATAAGTAAACCGCATTTGCATTTCTTTAATTTGCTCACCTTGTTTCATTCTAAACATTTCATATTGGTGAGTGAGTTGGTTTATCTTGTTCTCTCCAACTCTTTAAGTTCCCTTATAAGCAATTTCCAAGGCTTCTCACATTTCCTTTACTGTCACAATTAGATACTCCAAAGTATTCATCCTAGCTTAGTGCACTAGTAAGAATTAATTTTGACTTGGCATTTAACTAAACCTTTCTTTTATCAAACCATTAATTTTTGGGTTTAGTAATTGATGTGTGCTGCCAATGCTACCTATGCAACTCAACCTAAGGCAGTGAACCTATCGATGCAGCCTAGTGCAATGGTGAGTATCAAGGTCGTATTCCTCGAGAACGAGAAAGCCTAGAGTTATTACTTGTTCTCTGTTATCTAGCCTAACAATTAAAGTGATTATTTTTTATCTAAACTAATGTCTAAAGATAGGCAATAATAAACTATTAGCGACAAGGAGCGAAAGAGAATGTACCAATGCAAGAACAGTAAACCCACTAGGGACCTGTACTGTTTGGCAAACACATAAAGGATAATGGTTTATTAAATCTAATGATGCTACCTGTGAGTGAATTATAAGTTAAATTCAATTTCCCTCTCGAGAAAATTAAATTTCTAAATTTAGGAATCTACCACTAGAATCTCTTCCTAATGATTGATTTTAGATCAGCTTTATCGTTCTAATTCACCACTATTAAGAATAGCTACTCCTTAATCCAACAATTAATTAACCATATCTCTAAGTGAAAATTAACTGTTCTCTGCGATTAGATTCCAATTTCAATTATCATCTCTTGATCTCAAAAAGAAATCTAATTAACATTCATAATGATGTCTTGCAATGAAAACTTAAAAAAAAAATACATGCATAATCGTAAAGAAGATCACAGCATCAGAATCAACATCCATACAAATTAAAAAAATACCAACACAGTCAGAGACCCTAATGGAGTTTACAAAATTAGCCACACATATTTACAGTCAATTTCATCAGATAATCCGTCAAACAATCCATTAGACAATCAATTATACAGAGATAAAAGCAATAAAAATTATGCATGCCCCTATCTTCTCAAGGGCCCAATCGTAGCTGCATGGATTGGCCGTCGAAAAACCACTGGAATCTCATTGGAAAACTGCCAGAAATTCACCAGAAAAAAAAATCTAAAGCTGGCCAGAAACGAGTTGCGAAACTAGGTCAAAATGGGTCAAATCTCGTGTTCTCAGGTACTCGACGGAAAACAGTTACAATGGTAGCTGAAGCTGAGGCAAAAGGTTGCGAGCAAGGCATCGAGCGACTGAGGGGTGATTTCTGGTAGCAGACTAGACAAAAAATGTCAAAATCAGCTCCAAACGCGGATGATTCATGAATCGGGTCCGTTCCAGATCTAACGATCTGACGCATTGTGGCAACCGATGAGCTAGGGGGAGGTTGCAATTGGGTTGCTTGAAGTTGCAGGGAGCAATGGAAAATGGTGGGTCAACTAGAAAACGCCACAAAAAGTCGCGATGTGGACGGGTCTTTCTCTCGAGTTACGCATCTTCTCTCGTCGATCTACTGCTTTTCTATGGCTATGCACGGCGATAGTGGCTCACCCATCATCCCCTGTGGCTGGAGTGAAGTCACGCCACCATAGACTCCACTAGAACCACCTTTGTTCACGCATTGCTTTAGGTCATCTCCTTCTCGCGTAATGGGTCCCTCACGAACGTAATTCACAATTCTAGTCCAAAAGCACTGTTCCAAGCTCTTTTTCTTTCTTTCTTCATGCAGCTCCTTGCATTTTTAGCCCCATCCAAGGCCCAATAAGGCTTCAGCTTATTCCAATAAGCAAAATTGGCCAAAATGGCCTATTTTGGGTGCACTAAAGGCTATCCAGGCTCTAAATTGCTTTGTTTACTGATGATGACTTTATAAAATGCCTGAAAATAAAAATAATGCAAAGTTAGGTGAGTTTTATAATAAAATGAGATAAAATTCTAATAAAATGGACAATTAATATCAAGCAATTATGTATAAAATAAGGTACATCAGTAATTGTGAGGCCATTCTCTTCTTTCAAAGGAATATAGGGTCTATCTTCAATTACTTCCAAAAGGTCTACATCTACTGCTTCAAAGAATATTTTCATTTTGAGTTTCCAAAAAATATAATTTTCTCTATTAAAACCTGGAGGTTTATTTATAAAAAGTCCCTCAGATAACACATTAACACCAAAACTAGCTATATTCAACTCTTGAAACTGTTAAGCCTTTTTACCAAGAACGAAGCTCTGATACCACTTGTTAGGAATGGTTGGCACCTAGGAGGGGGGTGAATTGGGTGTTAAGAAATTTTTGGAGAATTTAAAATCAGCTTAAGCAGAAGCGTAGAGAACTTTTCTTTTGATTGTAAAAACAAAAAGTAATTCAATTAGATTAACCCAAAATAGAGCATCAAGAGCAGAATTATCAAGAAAGAGATTTTAGCAGCAAGAATCAGTAATGACAGTAAGATAAACTATTGAATAGTAAATGCAGAAGATAATGTGTGAAAATTTAAGACACACAGAGATTTATCCTAGTTTAGCTTATCAATAAGCCTACATCCAGTCCCTAAGCAACACTTGAGATTTTTCACTATTACCACAAGTTTAACAAGGGCATTTGTGAGCCACTACAAATTTTCTCTCTTTAATTTACTTAAGGAAAACCTTACCTTTGATATCTATCAATTTAGAAGAAGGAATTTTATCAACTCAGAAACTCTCTCAATTAGAGTAAATTTTACAGGAGAAGAAACTACAAAGAATAATAGTAACAAGAGCTCAAGATGATTTTCAGAAAATGATTTTCGTTCTTCTGTTTTTCTTATCTTTAGAGGCTTTGAAAAGGCTCTATATATAGAGTTTTTGCAAGAGAAAAGGTTAGAAATTCGCTTAGAAAACAAATAAGATGTAATCTCTGCAAAAATAACCATTTGTACTTAGCCTAATGTCATCTCTACAAGCTACAAGTCAATCGCTATGATCTGCTAGTTGAATATCATGTTCTTAAATTCAAATTTTTTACAATGCAGCAGGCAGCAGTAGACTGGTCCCAAGTTGGTAGTTGAACAATGAAATTTTGGAAAGTTTATTTTGCAAAACAGTGCCATGGCAGTCAGCTATTGTGTCTTGGCACTCAACTGGTGACTTTCTAGAAAGTTTATTTTTCAAAACTATAATGTGGCAGTCAGCTGCTATGCCTTGGAAATCAACTGTCATGCGTTTAGTGTAGATTTTTCAGCTGCCAATAGTCTATTAGTCAACTGTTAACTTTTAGCGGTTGACTGGTAGCTCTTTGTTGGCTATCAATAGACTGTTGGGTTCCTGGCAGTCGACTAGTGGCATTCTGTTTGCACTTTTCAAAGCTCTACATCTACCTATTGATTGCTACATTGTGCAAGTCGACTGCTAGGTGAGAGTTTTGTCCTTTGAATGAAAAATTCACTTTGAAAAGCAACCTCAAAAGTTTGGAAAATAAATTTGAGCTTAAGTCTCTATTAAGTCCTTACAATTTCAAGTCCTAATTGCTTATCTAATTTCTAGTTCTTCTTGGTTTGCCTTGATGAGCCTTTGGACTTGATTTTCCTAAAATGATTTAATCTATTTGTTATCATCAAAATGTCTTTAGGAGTCATATGCTTAATGGGTCAATAAATCTTTCTAATGATAAGTTATCACTTGAAACCAACAGTGAAATCTTATCCATAGCCTTTCACTTCTCCAATAGGAATCCTTGCATTTTGATACAAAACGACTTCATTCATTGAGGCAAATTGAGAACATATGAACTAAATGCAAGAACTGAATTGATAAATAAATAAATAATTTCTTTTTTTTTTGGTCCTTTAGGTGGACTTTTTCATTCATTGCTTCTTGGAGTAAGATTACCTTGACCTTTTATGGGTCTTTATAATATTGCTTGAGATGGTGCCTGTTTACCTTAAATTTGCCTTGGTCAGGACAATAAATCTTAATGATACCATAAGGAAATACCTGGTTGATCGTGTAAGGTCTCGACCATCGGCTCCTAAGCTTACCTAGAAAGAGATGGAGGCATGAGTTGTAAAGTAGTACTTTTTCTCCTACTTGCGAATTCTTAGACTTTCACATCATTTTATCATGCCACTGTTTTGTTGGAGCCTTATAAATGGAAGAATTTTCATAAGCTTGGTGGCGCCATTGTTCCAGCTTATTTAGCTGCCATAGTCTCTCTTTGGACCCATAGTGCCCTATGTTCTAATTCAATAGGTAAATGACAAGTTTTTCCACACATAAGGCAATATAATGGAAACCCACTAGATGTCTTATAAGTTGTCCTAAAAGCCCACAATGCATTATCTAGCTTGGTTGCCCAATCCTTGCTGCTTACCCTTATAGTTTTCTCTAATATTCTTTTTAAACCCCTATTAGTTACCTCTACTTGCCCACTGGTCTGTGGGTGATGGGGTGTTGAGAATCTGTGAGATACCCCATAGCGCTTAAGCACCTTCTCAAGTTGGGAGTTACGAAAATGGGTTCCTTTGTCACTAATCAGTGCCCTAGGTGTGCCAAACTTAGTAAAAAGTTTCTTTAGGAACCTAGTCACTACCCTAGCATCATTAGTGGGGAAGGCTTGAGCTTTCAGCCACTTAGAGAAGTACTTGACAGCCATTAGTATGTATTTATTACCATATGAAGAAGGAAAAAGGCCTATGAAGTCAATACTCCACACATCAAAAATTTTGAAAACTTGACATGCATCACAAACCTAGACATACTTTCTTGTGTCCTAGAATATTGTTAGCCAGTACAATCCTGTATCTAACACCTTCCTAGCGATATGGTTCACTGCTTAATGTCCTTTATAGTAGTGTTTTAAGATTTGGTGAATCTCTTCCCTATGTAAACATTGCCTGATTACCTATTTTGCACAAATTCAAATAAAGAAAGGGTATTCCCAAATATAGTATTTTAGTTCAGCAAAGAATCTCTTCTTTTGCTAAGTTATCATAACCTTTGGTATAACTCAAGCAACCAAGTAGGTAGCATAATCGAAAAACCAAGGGAGGTTAGTGTATACCTACATTACCTCAAAATGCTCCTTTAGAAATTTATCATTAATACCCTTTTCATCCAGAGCTTCAAGGTTTTGGTTTTCTAACCTTGATAGGTGGTCTGCAGCTAAATTTTCTGCACCTTTTTTGTCTTTGACACCTATGTTGAATTCCTGCAATAGTAAAATCCATCTTATAAGTCTAGGTTTTGCATTATGCTTTCCAAATAAATACCTTAGAGCTGAATGATCTGTGTAGACCACGGTCTTGGATAGTACTAAGTAGCTTTGGAATTTATCGAATGCAGATACTACTGCAAGTAGCTCCATTTTAGTAGTGGTGTAGTTTTCCTAGGCATCAGTTAATGTCTTGCTAGCATAATATATTGGTTAGAACTTCTTATCAATCCTTTGTCCCAAAATAGCTCTAACTACATAGTCGGTGGAATCACACATTAGCTTAAAAGATAACCCCCAATTAGGTGAGATTATAACAAGGGATGTGGTTAATCTTTCTTTTATTAACTCACATGCTTACAAATAGTTATCATAAAAAACAAAAAGGGGTATCTTTGATAAGCAACTGAGTTAAAGGCCTAGTAATCTTGGAGAAGCCTTTGTTATATCTCCTATAAAAACTAGCATATCCTAGGAAACTCCTTATGGCCTTAATAGAACTAAGAGGTGGCAATTTTGATATGACTTCAACTTTTACTCTATTTACCTCTATTCTTGCATGTGATACCTTATGTCCTAGAATAATTCCTTCTCTTACCATAAAATGGCATTTCTCCCAATTAAGAACTAGGTTTGACTCTGCACATCGAGCCAGCATTTGTTCCAAATTATTTATACAATGGGTGAAGGAATTACCAAAAATAGAGAAGTCATCCCTAAACAATTCCATTAACTCCTCAATCATATCATGGAAGATTGCCATCATGCATTGCTGAAAAGAGGCATCCTCCTATACGTAAACGTTCCATATGAGCATGTAAAGTTATCTTTTCTTGGCCCTCATGAGCAATGGGCATTTGAAAGTGTCCTAAAAAGCCATCAAGGAAACAATAAAGCATGTGACCTACCAGAAATTCAAGCATCTAATCGATAAATGGAAGGGGGAAATGATCTTTTCGGGTCATATTGTTCAATCTCTGGTATTCTATACAAAGCCGATAACCTATTACTGTCCTTAGCGATATAAGTTCATCCTTCTCATTTTTAAGCACTTTCGTGTCTCCTTTATTGGGTTACTAAGGAGCTATTAGAAATAGGTAGATCAAACCTGCAATTTCATAAGTGTCCATTAAAATTTTAACTATTGGCACCACCTCCTTCATATTGGGGTTCAATCGTCTCTGTGGTTGTACTATTGACTTATAACTATCCTCCATTAAAATTTTATAGGAACAATAATAGGGATTTATCCCAAGGATATCTGTAATTTTATAAGCGAAGGCTCTGGGGTACTTCCTTAGAGAGGCTAAAGTCATTTCTCTCTCTTCAGGGGTTAGATGTGTTGCTATAATCACTAGAAGCTTTTCGCCTTATCCAAATAGGCATAGCATAAATACTTAGGTAACTCCTTTAATTCTTTAATTCTAGGACTAGAGGGTCTCAATTAAAGGTTTGACCGTTTCCATTTCTTCCCTGTCTATAGAGGAGATATGATCGGTCAATTTTTTAGGCTCAATATTAATAGGGTTGCTGGGCTCAGTAGCCAGCAAACAAGCTAGTTGCTCTAACACTTGCTTGTTGGTCAACCCATCTTCCTCTTCTTGTGAGGCATCTTGCAAAGTGTCATTCAAGATAAATTCCTACAAATAGATCACATCATCCAAGACATTTATCGAACAAATAACATCATCATGATCTACATATTGTCTCATGGACTCAGCTAGGTTGAAGGTGACAATTTCATCCCTCACTTTAAGTTGTAATCTTCCATCGCAAACATTTATAAGAGCTCTAGAGGTTATGAGGAATGGTCTCCCTAAGATTAGTGGTATGCTACTCTTTCCTACCATATCCATTACAATGAAATCTACGAGAAGGATAAACTTGTCGACCTTCACAAGTACATCTTCTATTATAGCCCTAGGATACTTAATGGTTATGTCAACTAGCTGTATACTCATCCTAGTGGGTTTTGGATCACTTAGTCCTAATTTATCAAACAAGATGGTAGGCATCAAATTGATACTAGCCCCCAAGTCAGTTAAGGCATCCTTTATTAGAAGTTTGCCAATGACACAAGGTTGGGTGGAACTTCTTAGATCACATTGTGTTGTTGGTAGCTTTTTTTGTAGGATTTCTGAGTATTCCTCGTTTAGAGTTACTAGTACAAAATCTTATAGTTTCCTTTTTTTACTGAAGATTTCCTTTAAGAAATTCAACAATCCATTATCCTTTATGTGTTTGCCAAATATTACAAGTCACTAGTGGGTTTGCTTTTCTTGCCTTGATAAACTCTCTTTTCCATTCACTGTTGCTGATTAGTTATTACTACATTTGGTTGGTCATCAGTTTAGATAGAAATTAATCACTTTTAACTTTTAGGCTAGATAACAGAGAACAAGTAGCAACTCTAAGCTTTCCCATTCCTATAGGATACAACCTTGATACTTACTATTGCACTAGGCTACATTGATAGGTTCACTGCCTTAAGTGTATAGTTGTGTTGGTAGTGCATCAGACATTGATTAGGATGGTGAAACATCCACTCAAAACTTGGAAAGAGATTTTGAAAATTTCATGATTATTCCAAATTCTAGGTTAGTGTACCCTCAATGAAATGGCCAAGAAAGGATCACATACCTAGAGTTAGGCATAACTGAGGCTTGATCAGAATCACCTTATTCTATACATTTGTGAATAGCGTACCAAGGAAGTGATTAACCAATGAGGGGTAGTGATTCCCTAGGTTTATGATCTGTTTGGCATAAAGTGGATGTGTTCTACTCTTGAAGTAGTTTTCCCATGAGTAAGATGTGATCCATTTGGGATAGTGATCTATATGTTTATAGTTAGATCCATTTCAGGACCTCAGAATGTAAAATGGTCTTGGTGTAACATTCACTCCTAATATAATTAAGAGATGTTTGTTAATTGTTAGTTTAAATTAAATGCTTATGTTTGTTGCATTAATTGCATATAGCTGCATTAGTGCAGGGATTTAGTTGAAAGGAAGAAAAGTTTAATTAAAGTATGAGTAAGGACCAAATTGAAAAGGAAAAATTGAGTGAGGCTAATTTCACAAACAAGCTAAGGACTGGAATGCAAATAGGGAAACTTATATTTTAGAAACCCTAAAACCCTAGCATAACCCAAAATTTAGCATTTTTAGAGTGAGAAGGAGAAAGGCCAGTAAAGGGAGAAAGTGATGAGTTAGGGTAAAGGAAAGAGATTTTTTTGAAGAAAAGACTGATTTGAGACTAGGGATTGATCTTACAACAAGAGGAGGATCATTTGAGCATATCATACAAGCATGTTTTCATATTAAATCCAGGTAGCAACTCAACCTAAACCTCATTTCTGAAATATGCGGCTCTTTTCTAGAAAAATGTGATTTATGAATGTTTTGAGTTAAGTGTGGGGTTTAAACCTATATTCTCTATGTTTTTGACTGTTATTGGTAATGCTTGCTGAAATGTTATGCTCATTTATGCATGTCATTGATTGTGAAAGTGGGCTTATGCCCTAAGTGTGAAAATGTGGTTTGATTTTAGTTGAGAGTGCAGTTAAGTTGTGTTTTGGGTCTGTTATAAAGGTTAAATGATGTCTAAGTATCGGTACTCAGTTCATAGCTTGAGAAATGGATTTGAAAGCATGTTTTTAAAGCCAAAATCTAGGTTTAGCAGTGAGATTTATAGCAAATAGAATGCCATAAGCTAATTACCAGCCTTTAGAAGTTAAATGTAGTACTCTTCAACTACCTAGAAAGCACTACAGAATGCTATCAGCCAACTGCTAGACCCTAGAAGTTAACTGTCGTGTTCTTCATTTTCCAAAAAATGTTTTTAAAGGCTAGTAGCCGACTGCCCTGCTTTAGTAGTCGACTGTCAAGCCTATTTTTTGCTAGCAGTCGATTGCCAAGCGTTTAGCAGTTGACTGGTAGCTCTTAGCCAAGATAGGGTGAATTGGACATAGAGTTAGAAGCCGACTGCCAGCATGGGAACAATCAAATGCTAGCCCTCTGATTTATAAAATGAACTCAATGACCATTTTAAGAGGTAAATAGCCTAAAATCTCACTCAAACTATAGATCTAATCTGGGATATAGTTGGTAACATGCAAGAGATAGAGTCACGAGTCACTTGGATGAGGAGATTGTAGCACCCCATATTTTCCTTATTAGTCTAAACTAATGTTTCCTCAATTAATTGCATGAATTTGCTTGTGTAAATTAGAGTTTAGCACACTTTCTTGTTTGAAGTGCTTGATGCATTTAACCTACTTGCATTAATTTCCTTTTTCTAACCAAAGCACTAAAGGAGAAAAGAGTATAACCAATTCAAAAATGCATGCACGTCCAAATTAGTGAAGGATATGAGTTTTATTTACTTTATATCCACACAGCTAAGATAAGGGGAAAGGAAAGAAGAATAAAGCATTTAAATATATATATATACCCATCAAATGAAGTGGCAAAATGGAATCCCACATGTTCCTTGCATGAAATACTAGTTTGGCGTGAAGGAGTGGCCTCCATACCATGTGTGTGGTAAATAAATATATTTATGCATGTAGCAAGGAGATAGCTTCACCAATTCATAAGTGGAAATATCAAATCGTTTGGCTTGACTGAGGAGTGCAGCTTGCGTGGAAGATACCTATAGCATGAACCTCTCCCATTTCCTTCCCTTTTTTTTATTTTTTTTTCAATACAATATGACCAAGAAGAGTAAACTTGCGTGACGGAGTGGCAAAAGGCAAGGGTGCAGAATTTATTTACAATAAAAGATGCATGTAAATGTATGATGAAGTAAGGATGCAAGTGAAGAAGGAGACGTGTGAAGCAAGTTCTCTCTTCCTTCCCTTGCGCCATCTTAAACACAACCAAATGAATAAGTAAACACACACATATATGCAGGCATACGTGTAGTAGGGAGATAAAATTAATAAGAGAAAAGGAAAGTGCAGTCTTACGTGGAATAGAAGTAATGTGAGGTGTACATGTGCAGCCATGATTAAATAAAAACAAAGAAGGATGAGAATAAAGCATGACTTTCCCTTCCCTCCTTTAACGTGTCTAAGTTGCTAACCTAAGCTTGCAAGGCAATGCAAATTGTACTTAAAAGTACACTTATGACAATTAAACAACAATAATTAAGGATAAAAAAGAAGATGAAGTGCAACCACCACCTAAGCATCACGTGAACTAGAAAGAAAAATAAAAGAAAGTATGCATGGATACATGGCTTGCATGAGGGAGGTGGTTTGCATGAATTCATTTCCTCCTCCCTTGGTGTCACGACATGAAGAAAATGGGTATACATAAGGAACAAAATGTGAGCCTTGCCAAGCCGTATAGCCTTGTGTGTAGGTGAGAAGTGACATGACAAATAGGTAATGTAAGAGTACAAGGAAGCTAAAATGCCATTAAACCCATGTGCAACCATGAAATAATATTAAGGAAAAAGAGTGTAGCATTCCATCTTCCTTAGCCAAGTAGGATTACTCAACTTGCAAGCAAGGAGGGATGTACTTGAAAGTACACGTGTAGAAAGGAAATTTTCAATCACACACATACACACGGCGCAAGAGGAGCAGAGAGCAGCGTGGGAAATAGAGCTGCATAGTTTCCCTCCCTCCTTTCCATTGATGTGCCTAAATAGCTAAACCAAGTAGTGCAAGAAAATGTACCTAAAGGTAAATGTGTGGCAAGGGGAAAAAGAAAGAGTGCAGTGTGAGTCTTTAGAGAATAGACAAAAGGGAATGGAATGGGAATTTGTAATTTTTGATATGCATGTGTGCACACGCACGACAAGAGGAAAGGAGAGAGAGAGAGAGCACTTCATATTTTAAGAAAGGAAAACAAACACATATGGGAATGGGAAAAAGGAGAGCAGCTCACATTTTGAAAAGAAACCCACACATTCAGTCAAGGCAAGGAGAGAGAGATCTAGTCGAAGAAAAAGGAAGTAAGGTGTAAGAGGGAGTTCAAAAGAAGGGCTAAGATCATCTCATCCTAGTCATCTTTGAGGTAGGTTAGCATTTCTTAGAATTCTGTTCCATGGTTTAGTATATATTCACCATCTTTTGACAAGATTTCTTGGAACATTATTGTCTTCCCTACATTCTTGATGAAATGAATGTTATGTTGGCTAAGCTTGTGTGATAGATTAGGATGTTGGTTAATGTGATGAAACGAATATTGTTGTTTATTGAAGGATTATGGTTAGTTAATGATATTTTCATGATGAACTATGGTTGAATATGATAGAAATGGAAGTATGATTTTGAAAACCATTTTTCTCCATGGAACTCACTTTTTGACCGAGAGGAGGATGAAATTTTACACTAAACTGATGTTAAATTTTTAGTTTGTAATTGGTGTTAAAATTGGCCATGGATGAAAGGGAAAAGAGAAAGGGAATTATACTTGAAAATTCTTTGTTAGAACAAGCCTTGGCCGAGAACAAAGGGAAGGAAATTCATTGGAAATTTCTATGTAAAGTAAGGATTTAGGCAAGGCTAGAATAATAGAAGTGATGGAAATATTTTTCTTAAATTGATAGTATGAAATTTTGCCATAACCATGCAAAATCAAGTGATGTTCAAATATTCCAATGAAAAGGGAAAATATGTCTATTTACACATTGAAGTAAATTTTTGAAGAGTTAATGTTTAATTGTGTTTTATGAATATGTTAGAAATTAAATAAAATAAGATTGGTGAAATAAGAGAAAGTGTTCACCTAGCATTCTTTGGTGTAATTTTTAGATGAGGGAATATGTGTTGATTATGGAAAAGAGATTATACCATTTTAATAGTATTATTTAAAGAATAGAAAAGGAAATTTACAATTGTAAAATATTCAATTTTCTTGAATTTCCCTTAGGCCAAAACCATGAAATTTATTAAAATTTTATAAGAGATTTATATTATTATTATCTTCCAATAATGGAGAATCAAATTGATTTAGGCAACTTTGTCATAAATAAATATGACAGAGTTTAAAAAGAGATAAAAAGTTTTCCATATTCAAGCAATTCCAATATGACAATGTTAACATACGCATAAGGGAAAGGGTTATATTTTAACCATAGTTATTGTGTTTTGATAGTAAAATAGAGAAATAGGAATATTGTATTTTGATAGAAAAGGGAAACATAGTGAACAAAGGAAAACATAGAAAGATACACAAGAAATTTTATAAAGGTGGCCAAGTGTCCACAAGTGCCCAAGTGTGCATAATGAATTTTATAAAGGTGGCCAAGTGCCCATAAGTGCCTAAGTGTTCACAATGAATTTATAAAGGTGGACAAGTATCCACAAGTGCCCAAGTGTGCACAATCAATTTATAAAGGTGGCCAAGTGTCCACAAAGTGCCCAAGTGTGCAAAACCAATTTACAAAGGTAAGTTTTAAGAAATAAATGCACAAATGATTTTATTTATTTGTGTATGATGACATGCATAATTCCATAAAAAGATGTTTACTTAATAGAGAATATCTATTTTATCACCCTGACATTTCCAATAATCATGTCATGCTTTCCAATTGATAAAGACTATGTTTGAAATACCAAGAATGTAGATCAAAGTGTTTTTGGTGCTTGTACCCTAGTACATATTAGTATTTTTTTTATAATGAATTGTTAAGCTACTAGAAAACTTGTGTTTCTCATTTGTATGCTAATATGTATCAGATGTGGATGTGTTAGCAGCGCTGGGGAAGATAGGAGTTCTTTTTGGTCAAAAGTTTTTGTAATTCCTTATTTTGGGGTCCTAATTCTAGATATATTTGGGGTTAGCATTAAGACTATTATTTTAACTATGTACATGAAAGGAATACGGGAAATTGCTAGGGAAAGGATATGTGAAGGACCTATTTGTCCTATTATTGTAAAAGGAGTTTGAGTAACAGGATTGTTGTCTCATGACTCCTTATGGATGGGTACTTTATATATCCTAGCATATGTTCTCAAAAAGATGTAATGTACATTAATTATTGAACACTGATTATTTGTATTGTATGTAAGTTTTATGATTTCTGCTGTACTAAATGAAATTTTAATTTTTGCTGTGTATAAGGTATGATTATCTAAACAAAAGAACCCGAACCTAATCTGTAATAATAACACTTAATGGAATAAATGCTCAGACGTTGTAAAGAAAAGTATAAGAATAATGTACCAAACTTATCTAATTACATCGGAGGAATTGTAATACTAGATAAGGGTGTTACAAAGATCCTTATGATAGTGAAATAAAGAGAGCGAAAGACATAAGAAAGGAAAGAGGAAAGTATTTTGAGTGTATGCATAGTGGTAGATAGGCTCATGACCAAGTGATTGATTATCGGTATGGGACAACCATTAGGCATTCTGTAGTTGTTCCATAAATTAGGATGGTTAAACATCCATTTGAACTTAGATGATTTTGAAAACACAGAGATGCTTGCGAGCTTTAAGTTAGTGTTATGTTCCAAAGGCCATTTAAGAAACACATACTTAGAGTTAAGCAAAAACTATGGACATGAGTCTAGTCACCCTAGTGTATATGTTAAAGAATAGTGTACCAGGAGTATGATCCATCAAAAAGGGACAGTGATCCTATAGTATTATGATCCAGTCAAAAGCAAAAAGGAAATGATTCGGGTATAGTTAACGGTGATCCCATGAGTTGATAACCAATCTCATTTGAGGAAGAGAGATGTTGGGTAGAGTTGACAAATAAGATAAATGCTTGTGTTTGTTGCATTAGACTACATGTAAGCTGCATTAGATGGAGGGATTAAATTGAAAAGAAAAGAGTAGGGACTTGAATGAGAGGAAAAAGTATTACTAGGGGAAGCTATGTAAGCTTTCCATAATTGGGGGTAGCCTACCGTAATTTTTACCAAAAGAGTTATTGTAGCTACCAAACTTTTGAATTTGCCCTCTAATGGTTCAGGGACAAAAAGGTAATTTGACATACAGCTGGAGAAATTATCATTTTAAACTGAATGATTGAGAATTAGGATTACAATTGTAATTTTTTGATCACTATAAATAGGACTACACTTCAGAACCTTTAGTTCACACCTAGAATTTTAGAGTTTTAAAGAGAGAAACAGAGAGAATTCTATAGAGAGAGTGAAGCAATTGTGAAGGGAAATGGCTATAGGAAGAAGCTAAGAATCTTAGAAGCTAGGAAAACATATCAGCAAACTTTTAAGTGATCATTTACGAGATTTAAATCCTCAAAAAGGTATCAAACAACCCAATCCTCTCAAACTCAAAAATTACTATTCATATGCTATAAATTTTGATTTTTCATGTTGTTTGAGCCAGAAAGGAAGAAAAATCTACATTCTTAATGTTTTTTATTACTATTTGGTGTTTTAAACTGCATAATTGTACTTATGAATGCATAAAATGAATTCTAAAAAATGGATTTTTATTATGTTTCAGAACAAGGCTTAATCCAAGATTTGAGTGAGATAAAACAGTGGTTTGGGCTATTTTTATGTCTAACATAATGCTTATATATTGGTTTTGAGTTATTGATGATCATAAAGGGTTTACAAACACATTCTTGGGAAAAAATTTGGGTCAACCGTGAGTTTTAAAAATAGAGTATAACATAGTAGTCGACTTATAACTCCTATTAGTTAATTGTTGTGTTCTTCGATTGCCCAAAAATGCATCTAGAGTGCTAACAATCAACTATCAGCTAGTGGAAGTCGACTGCCATGCTTATATTTTCCAAAAATTTGCCAAGAACAAAGCAGTCGACTGTTGAGCTTGTAGCAGTCAACTAGTAGCCTTCAGGTTTGAAAATTTTTTAGGACAGTGAGCTACAAGTCGATTGCCAGGAGGGTGGAAATCGACTAGTAAGCCTATATTTTGAAAAAAATGAACTCAATGACTGAGTTTGAAGCATAACTAGCCGAAAACTCCACTTAAATAAGGGATTTATACCCAAAATGTAATGGTTAACATGAGAATTGAGAATGAACGAGAAAGAGAAGGGAAATATAAGATTTTAAAATGAGATGAACATTAACCATAAATGAGGATAACTGCAACTGGTTGGAGACCACGAGAATTACTACCATTGGTTAAACCACGAGAATCACTATAACTGGTCATAGACCATGAGAATATTACAACCAGTTAAAACCCACGAGAATCTTGGAGCTGGTCGTGAACCACGAGAATATTACAGTAGGTCTAGGACCATAAGAAAATTCATTTATTAATGATAATTTTTAAATATTTCTTTTATAACGCTTTTGTTTATGGCCATAACAATATGCATTAATTTCATGTTTATGTTTTGAATAGATAAGAGAATGTGATTCTGTTACCATTAAAATTTGAGAATGTATCCTGTGTGATGCATATGTATTCATAAGTATATGTGAGAAAGTTATTTAATTTATGCATGTTATCCCAACATTTATAATGCATTATTTGATGACAAAAGAATGTAGAGTATTTTTGTACCAGTACAGTGGTACAAATAAGCATTTTTTAAAAGTACAGGTTGCTATTGCTACTGAGAAATTTTTCTCATTAAATTCTAGTTTGTATTAGATGCCTAGGTTCTAGATACTCCTTGAAGTGGAAGTGGATTGGGTAGACATACCCATTCTAGGTTATTTTATGATAGTAAAGGTAATGTGGGTGATCTCAGTAATAGACATTACCACTACACCCTCACCCACTGGAGGGGTAGGCATGCAAGACTAGTTTTGTAGTCCTTAATTTTGATATGTAAATATGTGATACCCAATACCTTGATCCCTTATTATCTTTTTGAAAAAAGTCAGGAGGATTTTTGGTGTACAAAGAGGGGCATATATGTATCCATGATATGTGAGAAAATACCTACTGCAAGGAGGAGCATAGGAGTATAAGTGGCAGGTCTATTGCCTACTTACTCTACTTAGCCTCACATATCTATAGGTATATGTCTTGCACATACAAATGTTTTAAGTTCTGTAAGAATATTATGTATGTGAATGAAATATATATATATGCTTGCATGTTTATTTAAATTATTTTAATCATTTTTCACTACGACATTACATGTGAGTATCTCGAGTGTAGAATTCCCAAACTAGTAGCACTTAATTATTTAACATGGTAAAAGTAAAATTTACTTGGGTAGAGGTAGTAGTAACTCACCAATCCTATAATATGCTATATTACATTAATTAATTAACTAAAAGGAACCATAGGATTGGGGATGTTACACTAAGTGGTATTAGATCACTACTACCACGGCTAGCGAGTACTGGCTTGGTAATGAAGGTTAGATTCCTTAGGATAGGAATAAGTTCAAGTTAGTTTGCTAAGCCTAGGTTGTTTATTGACTTGTATTGTGTTTTGACTTAAGGAATGGAGCACTAGGTTTAGGTAGAAGTATTCATGTTAGTTCTATATGATCTCTTATAAATATTATGTTATTAGGATTGATCACCTCAGTAATTTTTATTTTGTAGAGTGAAATATGGATCCACCTAGAAAGAATATCAGAAAGGAGAAGGAAGGTGAAGGTAGTGTAAAGAGGATGATGCAGGCTATGACGGGAACGACAGAGGCTATAAGGGACCAAGAAAATGCTACTGCCTAGATTGTAAGACAATTTTAGGAATTAGGGACCAATAATAATAACCCTAACCTTAACCATCAAGAAGGACAAACAGGAAATCCAGTGTATCATGGTTGGTCTAAATTTCAGAAAGCTAAACCTCCTTCCTTTAGGGGTGAGTTTGACCTTAAAGTGGCTGAAGAGTGGTTGAGAGAAATGGAGAAGCTATTCGTGTAGCTTCCAAAATAGGCGTTTCAAAGCTTTCTCCTCAACATGGTTGTGCCAAAGTTTTGTCTCTTGATATGGCTTGTTTTTGCTTGTGTTCTAGGCTATATAGGACTCCAAATTGGCTTTACTACTATGACTTGGTGAAACTGCTAAAATGAAAAGGAATACAAACTTAGGTGATTCTTGGAATAAAAATACATAAAATTCTCATAAAATAGATAATTAATATAAAGCAAATATGTGTAAATTACTATGCATCAGAAGCACTATTGGAAAACTATAAGCAAGACAAGAAAGTTTAAATCTGAGTATATCTAATATGTTTCTACTGAATTCAAGGATTGAAAAAATGTCAAAACATGTTATGCATCTCAAAAGTTCTCCCAAAAGTTCTCTCTAAAGAAGTCTATCGACTAGTCTCTCTCCCTCTCTCTGTCTACTCCTTTTCTCCTCTACTAGGGGTCTATTTATAGTGAGAGATAGGAGTGGCTAGTTACTGAATAAGTGACATCTTGAAAAGGTGAGTAACCGCTACACATTCTATGACATAGTAGTGGGGTTGAGTGGTGGCCTAAAGTAAAGAGAAGTGGGAAATTGTGGACAATTAAGGTGTGAAGATAGGTAAACAAATGGGAGATCGTGGATGATGAAGGTCATAAAGATGAATAGGCAACACTGGTTGTTGGAGGCACTTATTAGCAAGGTGTTGGGTGGTTAATACTGGTTAGTCAGCTCTCCTAGGACACTAGGAAGAATTTTGTAGTGTTGGCTTTGTTGGGAAAAAGGGGTTTGAGTTCAATAGAATGACAATTAATTTACTAAGTATTAAACCCTTACCAGATGTGAACACCGTATTTTGTTTGACAAAATTTCAAATATATATATTGTAAAATTTTTTTAAATTTTATATGTTTTTGAGTTTAGAAATAATTAAAAGACAAAAAAGAATAAGAAATAGAATATATATATCTTGATGATAAAATAAAAAATGTAGCCACATTAAAATAAGAGATCCCAAAAGAGAAAAATAAAAATGCCCAATATTATTCAAAGCCTGTAAGAAGCAAGAATAAAAAAAAATGGAAATAAAAGGCCTAAAAATCATGAATAAATGGAATAAGAGGAGAAGGTCCAAAAAATGTAAATAAAAGAACAAAAAAATAAGTAAATAATTAAAAATACAAATCAGAGACAAAAGCCCCCTCTCACAATATCTTCACCATCATCTTCTTCTCAAAAATCTCTAAAATTCCCAATCCGTCCATTAAATCCCTAAAGTTCCTCCATCAAATCTCAATCCCAAAATCCCTCAATCCTCTTTTTTCACTCTCAATCCCCACACCTTCCTTTTTCCATCCACACCTATCCCCTTTTATTTAAAGAAGGTGTGATCGTAGCAAAGCAAACTTCATTACTGAGAGGGAATAAGAGAGTCAAGAAAGTTTGAGAGAGAGAGAGTTGCAAGTGATTGAGAGATTTATTAAGAAATTGCCTATTACCATTGCATGTCTACTATTGCCACAGTCACCATTGTTTGTTTGCAGCCCCCAAACCCCATTGCAAAAAGACTAGTTATTGTTGAGTGCTATCTTGCAAATCTTCACCTTCAAGCATTGCGGCTCTCTTCACTTGTAGACTGTGCTTCCAAACCTCCTAATGTAAAAACGGTCACTATTGAGCGACATTTTGACCAACTATGTTTTTCCAATGCTGTAGCCCATTGCACCATTATGAACTGAAGCCATTAGTTCTAACATTCAAACTAGCCTTTAAAAATGGTTTTTGAAAACTATTTTTTGTTTTAATCGCCATTCCCTTCATATTTCGGGTGTGATAGTTTGGCGACTCTACCGGAGACTAGTGCAAGAGTTAATATTTATTTTATGAATGTACATTTTATATCTATATGCCTTATTTACCAATTATTTAGATGTTAGATTTTATAGTATATTTTATTGAAGGATATTTATCTAGTGGGGTCATAGAAAGCATAACTCTTATAAGGGCCATGAACACTTCCACTCAAATTGTAGTTCATTTATTGGTTATGGATTCATAGAGGGTTAATCCCCTTGTGCCTTCATTATCAATATTTGGAGATCTTTACGAGTTTTTGACTATAGGGGCAATCTTGGAGACAATTTTGGTTCATAGACCTACCGTAAAAATTTATGCACACTTAGTGGACTTTATAAGCCTATTTAGGATAGAACCCCAAATAAGATAACCACTAATAGGACAATTGGAAACAATTTTTCTACTACGTTCTTCAATAAGCTAGTCTATTTTTGTTACTATGAAAAAAAATTTTGAAAATTATTTTGACACAATCAAGAGTGTAACACCCCATATTCTCTTGATTAGTTTTAAATTAATGTTCCCTTAATTAATTGGATGAGTTTTCTACAAAGTATGATGAATTTGCTTGTGTAATTAGTGTTTAGAATAAATAAGTTAAGGGAGAATACTTCCTTGTGGTAGTTGAATTATAATGTGAGTGGGAGGAAAACACCACATAAAAGTTTAGGTGCTTGAGGTGCTTACATAAAAGTTTAGGTGCTTAAGGTTCTTGATTTAATTCTTACTTTTCTTCCTTTTGCCTAACCTATTTGCCAAAGGAGAAAACCAAATTAAAAAAATATATACATGTACAGCAAGGAAATTAGGAAAGGAAAGAAGAGTATGACAATCAGAGGTATAGGTATTCGGTGGAGGAAATAAAGATAAGAGAGAAATGTGACCTGTAAGTAGACAAAGGGAATTTGACTACTTACTCTCCAACTTTAATAGTGAAACCAATGGAAAATAGGAAGAAGCATGTGAATTTTTATAACCACACAGCAATAGAAATTGAGAAGAGAGAAAGAGAGAGAGACGTGTGACATTAAACTTCCTTCTTTTTCCCTTAGCCTTTATTCTCAAGTGACCGAATGGTTTTGCCAAATCAATAAGTAAAATAAACAAAGGAAAAAGTAGTTAAATATGTGTGTGTGTACAGTGAAGAAAGAGTGCAGAATTTGTTTAAATAAGCATACATCTGGGTAGGCGTACAATGGGAGAAATAATAAACCATATGCTTTGCATGAAGGGTGGCTTGCGTCAGGTGTGGATCTTACGTGACTTTCCTTCTTTCCTTTTCCTTGCCATAAGTGAGTGGTTAATCTAAGTATACAAGGTTACAATTAATATAGAGTATACTGAAGTACACCTGTGGCCCTAAACAATGACAATTAAGGATGAAAGAAAAAAAAAAGAGTGTAGCATGCCATTTTAATCAAATAGAAAAGATGCAAGAAAGAGATTGAGGTAAAGGGGGCACATACACGACAATAGTATTTGGAAAAAAGAGAGAGTATAGCTTGGCAAGAGAAACAAAAGGCTTTTGTGAGGGGAGAAAGAGCTAGCCGAGAGGAAAGGAAGCAAAGAAGTAAGGGGAAATTCAAAGGGGAAAGCTAGACAATTCCACTTGATTTCATCCTTGAGGTAGCTTAGCAATTCTATGGTTTTTGTTTCATGATTTGAGATATATTCATCATACTTTCAAGTTTCCATGGAACATTAACCTTCTTCTCTACATTCTTTAAATTGTAAATTTCTTTTGGCTAAGCTTGTTTGGTAACCTGGTTATATTCGTTAATGTGAGAAGGTGGATATTGTCAATTCCATTCAAGAATGATTATTAGGAAAAATCAGCATGCATAACGAAAACTCTAGCATGAGAAAAGTGTTGTAATTTTGCATTCATGTATGGCTAAGGAAAGTTTTAGGTTATAGACACCTAAAGGAGATATGCTAGTTAGAATTTGGTTTTAAACTATGGTATTATCCTTGTTGGCTTACTGTGACCGAGAGGGACTTTGTAAAGTATGGAATTGTTACTAAATATTGTGTAAGATGGATGACCATTTGGTTTAGCTAAGAAAAAGAGAGAAAATATGGGAAATTGAGGAATAGTAATTGTTTTACCTTGTCACACATAATAAAGGTCCATATTATATTAAAATGTAAGGGTGAGAAATATGTGTAATCCAAAATCTAGTATGTAAAATTGAGTCACGAAAGTAAGTAGAAGAAATTGCCAATGACATTATTACATAACTTGAATGTGTGAGAAGGTACCATAGAAAATTTTAATGCATGGTATCATTAAGCTTAAATCATAGAAAGGAGGTAAAAATGTAACAATGTAACATGAAGAACCCTAGATTTCGTTTCTCTCCCATGATGGCCGAATGCAATCCCTTATGTTATTTATGATCGCCAAATTACTATGCTATTTGTAAATGAATTATTTTATAAGGGTGGCTAAGAGTCCACAATGTCACCAAATGTTCACAATTATTTTATAAAGGTGGCCAGGAGTCCACAATGTGACAAAGTGTTCACAACTATTTTCATAAAGGTGGCCAAGTGTCCACATTCCTTGAAGTGTAACCAAAGGTGCTTTACACTTTGAGGCGAGGTAAGTTTCAATAATGAAATGTGTAGATGATTATTGTCTATTTTAGTTTTTAACATATATGATCCCATGGAAAGATGTTATACTTGAAATGAAAATACCCACTTTAATCACATTGACATCCCTAATCATCATGCAATGCTTGCCAATCTATACATGTGAATAAGACTATGTTTTAAATGATTAGAATGTAGATGAAAATGTTGTTTGTGCTTGCACACTGGTATGTATTAGTGGATTTTAAAATGATGAATTGTTAAGCTATTGAGAAACTAGTTTTCTCATTTGTGCATTAATATGTATCAGATGCAGACGTTTAGCAATTTTAGAGGAAAGAAGTAGCATTAGAGGGAGCCCTTTTGTTAAGAACATTTTTATAGTCCTTCATTTTGGGTCCTGATTCTATATATTGTTTTTGGATTAGAATTAGGACTGTTATTTTTGGCTGTATATAGTAAAGGAAAAAGGGAAATTACTGGGAAAAGAATATGTGAAGAACCTATTCATCCCTATTATTTTGTTAAAGGAGTCTGAGTGACAGGCTTGTTGTCTCCTGACTCTTTATGGATGGATACGTCATATATCTTGGTATATGTTCATAGAAGGATGTAATAGACAGTTATTATATGTAATATAAAAGTTTTATAAATTCTACTGTGATGTATGAAATTTTGATTCCATTGTGCCTATAAGTTTTGATATGAGCAAAAGGACCCAAACCTAATCCGCTTTAATAATACTTAATGGTACAAATGCTCAGACATTGTAAATGAATAATTAAGGTTAAGAATAATGTACCGAACTTGTCTAGATACATCGAAGGAGTTGTAATACTAGATAAGGACATTACAAAGAGCCTCTATTTTCAAAGTTTCATCAAGGTGTACTGTGAAAGGGTGAGATACATGGAAGAAGAGGAACAGAGATTATGGGTAGAGAATTGGGTCTCGAATGAAAGGGTGAGTAGCACAACTGGAAGGAAGAAAATGTGAAGTGGTCAAGAGAGAAAAAAAGTTTGCAATTGTTTCTGAATTGGGTCTCACATTAAATAGATTAAATAAAGACATGAATGATAACCTACTAAATGCCACTGAAAATGCAGTAAAGAAATTAAAACCTAGGATTTGGGCTATAGAAGAGCTCATCACTTCATTAGAATTCATAGAAAAGGGAGGAAGAGAGCTTTATGAAGAAGTGGAAAATATCTTGAATAGGTGTTGTAGGTTTTTCTATTGTATTCTGAGACAAGGACCATTAAATGTACTTTTTAAGTTTTTAAAGTTAAATGCTATTTGATTTTCATCTATGTCTCAAACTATTCTCTTAAACTTTCACAAAGGGTTTTCCTTATAAATGATAACGAATATTGACAAAACCATGCGTGCCCTTTGTAACATCCTCCGAAGTACCCAACTCCAAATGTAATTTAATTTAGAGATTAGCTACCATATGAATCTATTACAATGAGCTAGAGAAGTAAATTATAGACCAATTGATTGTAAAATCAAGTTGAAATGAGGTTTGACATACGGGTAAATAAGGTTTTTAAGAAATGGTATATCTAGGTAATTTAACCTAAAAGACAAATAAGGAATTAAAAATTAGTAACCAAGAAGGAACCCTGAAGGAAATAAAAAATGAAAGTGGTATAAAAGGGGAATAACTTTCCTAAAATAGCTAAAATTTATTTTTCACACTAGGGAAAAATTAGTAATTATTTTTAAGCTTTATTTAACTAAACTTTCCTCCCAAGGAAAAACCCACGTATAATTCAAGTAGGAATGGGATGAGGAACTTAAAAACACCCTTTCATCTAGAGAAAGAGACTTGTAAGTACAAAGAGAAGTGAAGAAGAAGGAGATTTGATCTTTCAAACTTGGGAGATCTAGACTAGGAAGTAGCAATCCAACTTCTAGGAACATGATACTACACAGATTAGTAAGGTAATAAGGAGAAATCTTTACCTATCTCTTTGGGTGCAATAACCCACTTTCTCTAATGCAAATGCAAAGAAACCATGTTTCAAGATGAATTAAGGAATTTTAAACTTGCATCCTATGATTTTTATGCTAGACATATGCTTGTAAGGTCTTGCATGTGATTATTTTGCTCTAAAAATGAAATCTGAAGGATGGGTTGCTTAATTTTTTGTTATGCATGAATTCCATGGATTTGACTTGATTTCTAACATGTGAAAGTGCAATTTTGATGCATGATGATGTTTTAGAAGGAGAAAAGGGTTAATGAAGGATTCCCAATGAAAGTATAGGAGTTCTCTTAAAGTTTTGGGGGCAAAAAATGCATTAAAACAACAAAGAAATGGTTTTTTTGTCACAGTGAACTCTTGCTGTGTTCTTTACCATGGCTAAAATCATTTTTTGCCACGATGAAAAATGTAGGGTGCATAGTTCTATATTCTTTGTAATGACCCCTCTTATATACTTATATCATTAGAGAAAAATGGAAGCGTGAAATCCTCTAAAAAAAATATTTTCCTTTTCCTTTTAAAACATCATAGCCTGTGGGGTCGTTATTAGTTGAGTGTAACCCAAATAGACTCTTCTCTTAGTCCATTCAAATTTCACTCAACTACCTTTTATGCGCAATATATTCTAATGCCACAACTTATACAACCATACCATCTAGAATACAAAATTATAAACCATTCATCATAAACAAGTGAGATAAAATTAAAATTTATACTACTGAAGTTGACTTCTTGTCAACAACTCACGTCTTAACAGAATTATCTCCATTTCATGGCTACATAACCCATAGCATTCATCAAAATAACCATAAAATTCTCATTATTTACATACAAATTTCTAGCCCACATACTATTAAACAAACCTATCTATAAACTCAAAATCCATAATATTTTAGGTTACCTTGTAGCCCTCAAATAGATCTCAAGCCTAGCTAAGTTCTAGGCATATCCTAACCCTGATCATCTGAACAAACAACTTAATGAGATACAGTTATCCTAGTAGAGTAATTTACAAATTTACAATTTCATAAACTAGTTGAAAGTTCAATTATACCCTCTTGGGTACAGAAAACCTCTCCTCTGTGGTTATAATAATACATATGTGAATTAAACTTTCATACTCTAAACATCATCAATCATATGCGAAAATTCACATTTCACATTTTCTCATAAATCAGAGAAATTCATCAAATTTATAGGAGTACAGGATAAATATTCAAAGCAAAGTCATTGTTTTGTAATACCTGTATTTTCATTTCAAATCTTATCTGCATAACATTTCTCGTGTTATTGCAAATATCACATAAAACAAACTACATATTCTCTCATAATTGATGTGCATATGTATTTCCTACCATTTACATCCCCACCACAATGCATGTTGTTTATTAATCTCAATTTAAATATTCCAAGGGACTATTATCCCAAAGAATGTCACAGGACCGTTATCCATGTGACTAAGATTGTTATCATCATAGAGACTGTTATCCCAACAATCGTCATAGGACTATTATCCATATAACTGAGAATCTAACTTATTAGGGCATCCCCTGCCATGTGCACATCCTTTGTTAGTTTCTTTATCCATAACTATACGATAATGTATACAGATAGGTGACTAATACTTAGGGTCATAGAGTATTGCCACTTAAACCAATCCATTTGCCCTGTATAGACTCTCCTCCCTTTACTCCTTAAGTCTTTCATAGGGTTATATTGGTTTAAAGAGCAACCTCTAACAAATACAGAATATTACCATGAAAAATAGTTACATTTTATAAAAAGGTCTGCATAAGGAACACTTAATTACCATCCCATACTAGCCATTAAATGTCCACCCCAAATCTTGTCTGCACTACAAGCATACAACCTAATAGTTAAGTTAAAACTAGCAGTAGGGGTTTATCTCATATTTAATGAACACACATACAGGTAATTTTCCTTATACTTGTATGAAAGCATTTCCATTTCACAATAGATTTCATCAGATATTTATCATAAAAAAAGTTTATCTCAAACCACACAATTCACATTATCATTTCAAATAGGGGAGTGTAGATTACTCTACCTTAACTATTTGTTCCTTCCTTGATCAAGGCTTCCCTCTTTCCTCTTTGAGTTTACCTCATAAGTTACTTCCTGAGAAACAATTTAGATTTCACACTAATCCTTCCCAAATATACATTCATTACGTCATGCTTTCTACGCATCCTAGGCTTAAGGTTTCATTATGAGATAACTCTTTTCTTTCCTTTCCTATGTTGAGGTTACTTATCATCCAACATGTGAAATCCTTATCTGCCAGTCGACTACTATGGAGCTAGCAGTTGGCTGGTTACTCTCTGGAAGGCTGTCAGTCGATTGTCGTGAAGCTAGCAGTTGGCTAGTGGCTCTTTAGAGTTATGGACTTCGCAAAATAGTAGCTTGCCAGTTGATTACTAGAAGGCTACCAGTTTAGTGATAGGCAAAAAAATGGGACCCGACAGTCGACTAATGAGGCTACCAGTTAACTGCTGTGTTCTTGCATGAAATTTTAGGTTTTTCAAGAACACGACAGTCGACTGGTGCATGCTAGTTGTTATGTTCTGTAATAACCTAATTTAAAAATAAATTAAATTGGATAAAATAAATTAAAAATTTGTTGGAATTGATTTAAGAAAATTTTTCTGAGCTTACAGTTAAAATTTGAGAATTTTTTAGAATTAAATTTTATCTAACGGAGAAAATTTTATCTGCCTTCAGGAATTTAGCATATATTTTTGGAAGGCTTAAAATCCTCAAAATATTTCCAAATCCCTTCCATGTTGTCCTATATTCTCGTTCAAATTAGAAAATGCATCCGAAATTTAGCTAGGGCAAAGTGAGAAAGGCCAAAATGGCACTGGATGTCTTAAATATTGAAATTTCTCTTATTTCCTCCCATTTTCCCTCTCACATGATTTCTCTCTCTTTTTCCTCTCACCGTGCTCGTCATCCTCCTCTGCCACCTTCACTACGTTCGTCCGCCATCAGGCCGAGTTACCACCGCCAATCACTACTGGAAGGCTTAACAACTCAGTCCGATGACACAAAAAGCCACCGTAGTGATTAATGGCCACCATAGTAGCCGAAAACAACCACTTTTCCCCCTCCATCACGAATTCAAAGACTAGCTTTGATCTCCACTATTCATCAATGTCCGACCACACCTCCACCACCAACATGCTGTGAACCGAGAAACGTTTCAAAGCTCTGTTGTGTTTCACTAGAAAATTATGGTTAAACCATCATTTTTCACCAAACTAGTCCTGAATCCAGCATCCTTGAGCTTTGGGCTACATTTTGGACTAATTTTTTATGCCAACCACCGTTTGTCATTGTAAGCTGTTGTTCACCGTCGCCAGATTTGCTGAAAGGAAGCAAGGATCAAATTTTGAGCTTCTAAAATCTCTAGTATAATTTAAAATACTCCAATTTGATGTTTTCCAGTAGATTTTGATTTTGAATATGCCTTAAGGATTAGAACAAAGTAGAAATTAGATAATAAATTATAAGAAAGTATAATTGAAAGGAAACTTGTATAATATTTGAATTATTTCCTTAGGAAACTAGTTGTGAGAACAACCTCCGAGGAAAAAAGGAAAACCCTGGTCCGAATAGGAGCAAATGATAAAAGGTGGAGTAATCTATACTCCCCTGACTTTTTACTGATGTTGTGAATTACTATTTTAAGTATGAATTGTATTGAATGGAAATGAGTGTTGAAAATAATTGATTTGCATGTGAATTTTACGTGAGTATATAAGATTCCCTGTTAATTGTGAATGCTTATTGCATGTTTTCTAGAATTTGGCTATTGGGATTATATGCCATAGGGATGGACTAACTTAGGGTGGATATTCAATAGCTGGTATGGGATGGCTATTGAACATCCCCTATACAGACGACTTTGTAAATTAATTGATTTTATCTAAATTGGTCTGCATCAGTTAGGCATTATTCATTAAACTAGGACAATCCTATGAAAGGTTCAAGGAGTAAAGGGCGAATAACCTATACGGGGCAATGTTTTGGTTTAAGTATAATATCCTATAACCTTGAGTATTAGTCGACTATGTGTATGTATTTCTATATAGACTGTATGAGGATGAGAATTAGCTGTTGTGCACATGTTGAGGGACACCCTGGATGTTGATTCTCTCTCGATCCTTGAGTGGCTGATTGGTGTTATGGATCACACTCACAATATAGGCATTTTTTTTGAGTGATTGGTGTTACAGATCACACCTAACCAAAAACCATGTTTTCAGATAAAACAGCATGCAACTTGAGATGAATAATGAATAATCACATGAGATGTGTGATCGATGAATATATAAGAATTTCAGGCATGATTTTCAAAAAGATTTTTCAGATTAAGGATAATATACTCATTATATTATTTTGCATTGATTTCCCATATTCATTTTAAATTTAAAAGTATTTAGTAATTCACATGTATTTAAACCAATTTGGGGAGACGTTTTCTGTGCCTTGGCACAGCTGAGTATGTAACTATTTTATAAATATTTAATTGTAAATTGCTCTACTGGGATCTAATCATCTCATTAAGTTGTTTGCTCAAATGATCAGGAACAAGGAATACCTAGGAGATAGCTAGGTAGAAGAAGGATGTTAGGATATCCTTGGAGAATGACAATGCTGTGTTGTGGATGTAGAAATTAGGCTTGAATATATATATGTGAATATGTATTGCTGATTTTTGGTTTTATTGATAAATTTTCTTGATTTTGTTGAATATTGGGCTTTTGTATAAAAGGGAGATGTCCAATTTTTAGGGAAAACTTTGTAGAATTTTCGGTAGAAAATGTTTTGAGAGAATAGTTTTTTATAATGAATTTGATGAATTTTAGTTTTATTTACTAACGTATGAAAGGATTTAGTACCATGAAATAGCATATCTCAATTGTATTTGAATGGTTGTTCAAATTTATATTCCATAGTATGATATGGTTTATAATGTGATAATAGAAAGGCTACACAGGGTTTATGGTTGAGTAGAATTTGAATGGACTATGAGAAGTGTCTATTTAGGTACTCAACCAGTAGAGACCCTCTAACGTTCCCTAACATGGGAAAAGGGAAAAATTTATTCAAAACATTGTATACTTTCACTACTCTAATAGATAAGTATATAGAATGATTAAGGGGGTCGTGATTACCTTGAGAAAATATCTTAAAAGTAATGGTTACTTTGAGAAAATATCTAGGGAAAGATATTTGAAAGTCATGATTACCCTAGGAAAATATCTTAGGGATAAAATAGTAATTTTTACCCAAGGATAAAATAGTAATTTCACCTAAAGATTTCATGACAATTTTCTTGAAGGCATCCTCCCCACACTTTTCAAAGATAAGAAGACAAATGGAGGGTAAAATAGTTATTTTGACATAAAGGGAAAAATGGTAATTTTTTCATAAGGATAAAATAGACATTTTACACAAATGATTCATGAAATTCCATAGAAGGGCAAACTCCTCTATATTTTTGAAAAAGAGAGGAAAGGAAGGGTAAAATGGTCATTTAATACCAGGGAAATTTGGTAATTTGTATAACACCCTGATCTTATAGCTTTTCTTTTAAATATTTGTCACTTAAACCCTTTGACCACAATATTGGTATGTTATCTTTACTTTTGTCCTTAATTATTACCCGAGTATGATTTTTCTTTCCATATAATATTTGATTAGGCTTGGGATCCATTACTCAGGTATTTCATTCATACATTGCATAGTGGAAGACTAAATAAATAAAAATGTTATTTCAATAACAACATAGTCGAAAATAACTTCATTTACATACTTACATAGATTAATATTTACAACGTCATACATATATTTTTGGATATGTGAAGTTCTTTCAGTTCTTTAGGGTAAGAGGCAACAAACCTGCCACTCAGACCTTTTATAAAAAATACCTACTAGTGGATAAAACTTTGACATATCCAAACATATATGTCCATCTGACTATGTACATCAAAAAATGATTTATCCTAACTCTATTCCAAAAACCTATGAGAATTAGGATAAAATGGGCTACATTTTACTTAATTACATATTTCCAAAAAGAGACATCATTCTCACCCCCTCTAAAGACTAAGTACTTCCATTGCTGTCATAACATATATATTTTGTGTAACATCCACTCCTCCTATTTATTAAGAGATATTTTGTTAATTTTAAATAAGTTAAATGCTTGTGTTTATTGCATTAGATTGCATGTAGTTGCATTAGAGTTAGGGACTAAATTAAAAAGAAAAGAGCAGGGACTTGAATGAGAGGAAAAACATTGAGTGGAGGAAATTCTATAAAATTTCCATAATTAAGGGTAGCATACCATAATATTAGCCAAAAGATTTACTATAGCTACCAGGATTTTGAAATTTACTGCCAATGGTTCAAGGGCAAAATGGTAATTTGGCATGTGACTACAGAAATTATCATTTAGAGCTAAATGATCAGAATTGGCAATTCCCGGACCACCTATAAATAAAGCTAAAACTCAGAAGCTCCATTTCCTCATCTTCACTTAAAAATTTAAGAGAGAGAGTGACGGATGTTTTAGAGAGAGAAAATGGGAATTTACAAAGGAAGTGGCACTTTATAGTGAATCGAGGCAAGAAGTCGGTAGCTGAGCAATCTAGAAGATCATCTGATAATTTTACACCAGCTTTTACATGGAAATAATGTAGCAAAACAACCTATTCCCTATAATTTTGAATTTACTGCGTATATGCTGAAAGTGAGATTTTTCTGTTATTTAAAGTAAAAAAGGGATTCAAAAATACATTCTTGATGTTTATGAAAGCTATTGGGTGTTTTAAACTGCATGAATATACTTAAGCATGTTGAAATCAGATTATGAGAAATGGGTTTTTACCTATTATGTGAATATGGGGTTTAATCTAAGATTTGAGTAAGATTAAATAATATTTTAGGCTATTTTCATGTGATAAATGATGCTTGCACACTGGTATTGAGTAAATGAGGGTTAAAAAAGACTTCCAAACAAGTTGTTGGAAAAAATTTTAGGTCAACGGATGATTCAAAAAATAGAGTATAACATAGTAGTCGACTTGTAACCCTTACTAGTCGACTGTTGTGTTCTTCAGTTGCCCAGAAATGCATCCAGAGTACTAGCAATTGACTGCAAAATGTAACACCTTTATCTAGTATTACAATTCCTCCGATGTAATTAGATAAGTTCGGTACATTATTCTTATCCTTTTCTTTACAGAGTTTGAGCATCTATTCCATTAAGTGTTATTATTACAGATTAGGTTCGGGTTCTTTTTCTTAGATAATCATACCTTATGCACAGTGAAAATTAAAATTTCATTTAGCACACTGGAAATCATAAAACTTCATACAATACATATAATCTATGTTCAATAATGAATGTCCATTACATCTTTCTAAGAAAATATACTAGGATATATGAAGTACCGGTCCATAAGGAGTCAGAAGACAACAGTCCTGTCACTCAAACTCCTTTTACAATGATAGGACGAATAGGTTCTTCACATATCCTTTCCCCGAAAATTCCCTGTATTCCTTCCATATACATAGTGATGCTTGCTGCCAATGCTATCTAGCAACAACACCTAAGGCAATGAACCTATCGATGCAGCCTAGCGCAATGGTGAGAATCAAGGTCGTATTCCTCGGGAATGGGAAAGCCCAGAGCTACTGTTTGTTCTCTGTTATTTAGCCTACCAATTCAAAGTAATTTCGATTCTAATCAAACTAATAACTAAGCTAAATGCAATAATCACTAGTCAGCGCTAATTAACAAGAAGATGAGTTAGTTGAGACAGAACAGCAAACCCACTAGGAACCTAAACTAGTTGGTAAATACGAAAGATAATGGATGACTGAATCTGATTCTGCTACCTGTGAGTGAATTCTAATGCAAATTCAAATTCTCTGTCGGTCTCAATGAATTTCTTAAACCTAAAATCTACCACTGGCTGGTTCTTCCTACTGGTTAATTTTAGATTAGCATTATCGATCCAATTCACTTCTATTAAGAGTCGTTACTTCTTAATCCAGCAATTTATTAACCTTAGTTCTAAGCGATGACAAATTGTCCGCTACAATCAGGTGTCCAATTTCAATTAAAATCTGTCGATTATTAAGAGAAATCTAAAGAGCTTTCAATGCAACATCTTGCCAATGAAAACATAAACAGTCATTCATAACAATAACGGAGATCACGAAATCAATATTCAACCATCCATGGAAATTAAATTCAGTCTACCAACATAGTTCAGGACCCAATGGGTTTTGCCAATTTAGTTCCACATAAACATCATCCAAACAACCCAGAAAATCCACAATTCAAAGAGAAAAACCATGTAAAATTTATATACGTCCCTCTTCTCCTGAACAACAGATGAAACAAAGGCGAGAATAGTCGCTAGAAAGCTACTGGAAAATGACCAGAAACTGCAATTTTGAAGCTATCCAATGGGTCACAATCGGGTCGGGTCGTGGGTCACGGATACCCGACCAAAAATAGCTCCAAAAAAACACCGGAGCAGCGACGGAAGGTTACAGGAGGGACGCCGCACGACGGAGGGATGATTTTCGGTGGCCTACGACGCAAGCGTTTTGGGCGGTCGCGAAATGCTGTCGGGTCGCGTCACTCGGGTCTGTCTCGGGTTACGCGATCCGTCGCGTTACGGCAGCCGATGGTTTGTCGGAAGGTGCGACTAGGCTGGCTGAAGCTACAGGAGGCGTCGGTGGGCAGTGGGTCGGTCGAAAAACGCCGCAAAATGCCGCGATGTGGAGCAGTTTTTCCTCTCGGTTCGCGTGTCTTTCTCGCCGTTCTGCTGCTGTCCGACGGCAATGGGTGGTGGTGGTGGGTTCTCCGTTGTCTCCTGCTGCCGAGGTGGGGTCACGCCGCCGCAGAGCACCGGTCAGGCGAGCCGTGGGTACCTCGATTGCGCTCTGGTTTCGTGAAGGGTGTGTGTGTTTCTTACTGTTCCAATCTCCTCCCAATTCTCCTTTTGCACGCTGCTCGGCCTCCTCCCTTGGGCTCATGCCCCAAAGGCCCATTAAGGGCTTTGGCTTGGCCCAATAAGAGAAAAATGGCCCAACTGACCCAAAATAGCCACTTTAACTCCAGAAAAGTCTCGTTTGCTGATGATAGATTGATAAAAAGCCTGAAATGCAATAAAATACACATTTAGGTGATTCCTAGAATAAAAATACACAACAAATACATATAAAATGGACATAAAATATTAGGTAAAATTGTGTAAAATAAGACATATCAATCACCCCACACTTAAGCTTTTGCTTGTCCTCAAGCAAACATTAACTCAATCCTCAAAGAGACAGCAACAATTTCTCAAAAGTCCAAACCTAGTCCACAGTTAATAATGCCTAACACATCCCTCGTGAAACTTATTTATCAACCAAATTGCAAAAAAAAACTTGATGCAGAATAGAGATAATAACGATGCATACACAACTTAGCCAGCAATTCAATGGAAATTATTTAAGAATCAATGCCTCAAATAGATTACTCAAATCACTCAAAGTGTATACAGGTAAGACACAAATCCCTCAAGCAACTTCACAAGAATATGTCTACTATAAGCTTGCTCATAAATCTCATCTCCGCTACCACTAAACATTGAACACCAAAATCAAGGGGGGTCTTAACAGGGTTGTAATGAGACTAAAGTGATGGTAGGGAAGAAATTTTTGGTGGAAGAGGCATAGATGATGAAAATTCATGCAATTGAAGCACCAAGAAGGATTAAAGGATTAAATGCAACAAATTATAAACATAACAATTCTTACTAAGTTTTCAATAAAGTTGGAGATGCTCAGAGAATAAAATCAATAGACAGGCTACTCGTATTATTATCTTTCTTTTCTTTTCTTTTGTTTTGTTTTGTTTTGTTTGTTTTTTTTTTTTTCATAATTAGCCTGCATGCTTACACTTTTGGATTGAAGGGAGCATCTATAATGATAAAAAGAACTTAGTGCACTATTTTCAACTAAGGCAATGCATTTTAATCCCTGTACAAAGAATGAATCACACAAATTTCAGCAAAAGGAGGGGGTGAAGAAAGAAGATAGGGAAAAGAAAGGACTGAGGTGTAAAATGTAAGTGATGAAGAAAAATTGAAGGCCCTAAAAGTGGCTAACTGAGGAAGGAAAATGAGGTGTAAAAATTTAAG
Source organism: Senna siamea (assembly GCA_031216115.1). NCBI lineage: Eukaryota > Viridiplantae > Streptophyta > Magnoliopsida > Fabales > Fabaceae > Senna > Senna siamea. The sequence goes on along the minus strand of CM062361.1, from coordinate 28,439,608 downwards.
TTGCCCAAATCATCTGATATTCAAAAGTTTATGTAACTTCAACAAGTATTACAGAGCAAGTTCTAGAGACACAATCAAGTGAAATACACACTCAACAAAAAGAATTCAAAGCATATTTGTGATAAATGCTTATCTTAGGCTCAAATCTCACATTTGAAGTGTGGCTAAATTGCATATGATTCTCAAATATTTCCATAAGAATTACTAATCAAGCAGTGCATGCAAACTGCATTAACAACATCCTAAATCAAAATTGAACAATATGAAAGAAAATCAAGCAACATGGGTATGACCTGGCCGTGGTCAAGAATACATTAGGCATTAAAACTGCTTTCTAACATAAACTATGAGAAACAATGTCTGCCCATTCATGACTGAATCATACATGCTCAAAAGACAATCAAAGACTTAAGTGCATAGAATCAAGCAAAAATCAAGAATCCTGTCCTAGATATACTGTCAACACAAATACAACATCAGCAAAAAATAGTATCAATATGCGGCGCCCTGAACTAGTAGAGGGAAAATGAGTCAAAAAATAATAAAAATAAAAAAATAAAAAAATAAAGGCACACCACCCCACACTTGAGGATCACACTGCCCTCGATTAATGACTAAAGGGGATACCATAGAAATAAAAGTAGAAAGCACAGCAACAAGCACAGAAAATCTAAAAGTTTTAATGTACCTCAACAAAATGAAAAAGAATAAAATAGACAAGAGTAAAATAACACAGATAAAATAAATAAAAAAAATAGTGCTTTTTTTTTTTTGTTCGAGTCTTTTAGCTGGACTCGCTCCTTCTATCATTCTTTCAGGTAAAGCACCATATGCACTCGCTCCTCGACCTCCAATGGGTCTCCATAGTAGTGCTTTAGTCTGTGGCCATTGACTTTGAAATCTCCCTTGTCAGGATGATGCAATTCCACTGTGCCATAGGGAAAGACTTGCTTGATCACAAATGGTCCCGACCATCGGCTCTTAAGCTTTCCTGGAAAAAGACGAAGACGTGAGTTATAAAGTAATACCCTATCTCCAACCTGAAAATTTTTAGAGCCACGCAGCCTTTGATCATGCCACTTCTTGGTTCGAGCTTTGTAAATGGAAGAATTTTCATAAGCTTGGTGGCGCCATTCTTCTAACTCATCCAACTGCCATAACCTCTCTTTACCTGCAGAAATAACATCAAGATTGCATGTTTTAAGGGCCCAAAGTGCCCTGTGTTCCAATTCAACAGGCAAATGACAGGTCTTTCCATACACTAGCCTATAGGGTGTAAATCCAAAGAAGTTACGTAAGTCAGCCCTAAAAGCCCATAATGCATCATCCAATTTGGATGCCCAATCCTTCCTATTCACCCCTACGGTTTTCTCTAAGATTCTCTTTAAACCCCTATTAGTTACCTCTATTTGTCCACTGGTTTGTGGGTGATAGGGTGTTGAAAACCTATGAGATACCCCGTAATGTTTTAGTACTATCTCAAGTTGGGAGCTACAGAAATGGGTCCCTCTATCACTAATCAGTGCCCTAGGTGTACCAAACCTAGCAAACAATTTTTTTAGGAACCTAGTCACCACCCTAGCATCATTAGTGGGAAAAGCTTGAGCTTCTGGCCACTTGGAAAGATACTCAACAGCCACAAGTATATACTTATTACCAGATGAGGAAGGAAAAGGGCCTATGAAGTCAATACCCCACACATCAAAGATTTCAACCACTTGCATACTCGTTTAGGGCATTTCATCACGGGCAGAGATGTTACCTGACCTCTGACAAGCATCACAAACCTGGACATATGCTCTGGCATCCTGGAATATGGTTGGCTAGTAGAACCCTGCTTCGAGCACCTTCCTAGCAGTGTGGTTTGCAGCCTGGTGGCCTCCTGTTAGTCCTTCATGGCAGTGCTTCAGGATTTGGTAGACTTCCTCCCCATGTATGCATCGCCTGATTATTTGGTCTGCACAGATACGAAACAAGAAAGGATCTTCCCAAATGTAGTATTTCAACTCAGCAAAGAATTTCTTCTTTTGCTGGGTAGTCATACCCTTTGGTAAAACCCTTGCCACCAAATAGTTAGCATAATCACAAAACCAAGGGGAATCAGTACATACCTGAACCGTCTCCAAATGCTCATCTGGGAAGTTATCATCAATGGCTCTCTCATCTAAGGCCTCCCAGTTTGGATTCTCTAACCTTGATAGGTGATCGAACAAATACTTCAAGGCTGAATGATCCGTGTAAACCACGGTCTTGGATAGCACCAAATAGCATCAAAACTTGTCGAAAGCATAGACCACTGCAAGTAATTCCTTTTCAGTAGTGGTATAGTGCTCCTGGACATCAGTCAAGGTCTTGCTAGCATAATAAATTGGTTGGAACTTTTTATCAATCCTCTGACCTAACAGAGCTCCAACTGCAAAGTCACTAGCATCACACATTAGTTCAAAAGGCAGCCCCCACTTAGGTGAAACCATAATAGAAATTTGTGGTTAGTCGTTCCTTTAGTAACTCAAATGCATGCAGACAATCAGTATCGAAAACAAAAGGTACATCCTTGACAAGCAACTGAGTTAAGGGCCTAGCAATCTTAGAGAAATCTCTAATAAATCTCCTATAAAAACCAGCATGCCCTAAGAAGCTTCTAACAGCCTTAACTGAACTAGGGGGTGGTAGTTTTGATATGTTCTCAACCTTAGCCTTATCCACTTCCATCCCTGCATGTGATATCTTATGCCCAAGAACGATCCCCTCTCTCACCATAAAGTGACATTTTTCCCAATTAAGAACTAAGTTTGCTTCTATACATCTTGCAAGCATACGTTCTAAATTAAGCAAACAGTGGGAGAAGGAGTTACCAAAAACTGAGAAGTCATCCATAAATACCTCCATAGACTCCTCAATCATGTCATGGAAGATTGCCATCATGCACCGCTGAAAAGTGGCTGGTGCGTTGCACAATCCAAAAGGCATCCTCCTGTACGCGAACGTTCCATATGGGCAGGTAAAGGTGGTCTTCTCTTGGTCTTCAGGTGCAATGGGAATCTGAAAGTAACCTGAAAAACCATCAAGAAAGCAATAAAACATGTGACCTGCCAAACGTTCAAGCATCTGGTCAATGAAAGGCAGAGGAAAATGGTCTTTCCGGGTTGCATCATTGAGTCTCCTATAATCAATGCAAACCCAAAAACTTGTTACTGTCATAGTGGGTATGAGTTCATCCTTATCATTCTTGACCACTGTCATGCCACCCTTCTTTGGTACAACCTACACAGGACTCACCCAAGAGCTATCAGAGATAGGATAAATCAAACCTGCATCAAGAAGTTTAATTACCTCCTTTTTCACCACTTCCTTCATGTTTGGGTTCAGTCGTCTCTGTGGCTGCACCACTGGCCTATAGCTATCTTCCATTAGGATCTTGTGTGAACAATAGCTAGGATTAATCCCAGGAATGTCCGCCATCTTGTAAGCAAAGGCCCTAGGGTATTTCCTATGAGAGGTCAAAGTCATCTCCCTCTCCTCAGGTGTCAGGTTAGCTGCTATAATTACTGGCAGCTTCTCTGCCTCATCCAAATAGGCATAGCTTAAGTGCTTGGGTAACTCCTTCAATTCCAAGGTTGGGGGGTCCTCAATTGAAGGTTTCACCTTCTGCACCTCTGACCTGTCAAGAGAAACAAAAGAATCGCTTAAGTTCTTTGGGCTCAACAGCTAGCAAGTGAGCTAGTTGTTCCAACACTTGCTCGTTGGACAACTCATCCTCTTCTCCTTGTAATGCCACCTGTAAAGGGTCATCAAGTAAAAATTCCTGCAATTCAGATTCAACCACATCATCCAAGACATCCACAGAATATACAGTATCATCATGATCTAAAGATTGTCTTTTAGAGGTAGCTAAGTCAAAGGTATGATTTCATCCCCTACTCTAAGTTTCAATTTCCCATCACAGACATCTATAATAGCCCTAGACGTTGCAAGGAAAGGCCTACCTAGAATCAAGGGTACGCTACTCTCACCCTCCATATCCATCACAACAAAATCCACAGGAAATATAAATTTATCAACCTTTACAAGGACATCTTCAACTATACCTCTAGGATATTTAACAGTTCTATTAGCTAATTGTATGTTCATCCTAGTAGGTTTTGGCTCACCCAATCCCAGTCTATCAAACAAGCTAGTGGGCATCAGATTTATGCTAGCTCCTAAATCAGCTAAAGCATCCATGACAGACAGATCACCAATTACACAAGGTACGGTAAAACTCCCTGGATCACGCCTCTTAACAGGTAGCTTGTTTTGTAAGATTGCTGAGCACTCCTCATTCAATGTCACCAGTCCCAAATCCTCTAGTTTCCTCTTGTTGCTCAGTATTTCCTTCAAGAACTTTGCATAGCGAGGCATCTGAGAAATGGCTTCAACAAAAGGAAGGTTAATCCTCAGCTGCTTAAATAGATCAAGAAACTTACCAAACTGTTGATCTACTTTCTCTTGCTGCAGTCTAGCTGGGTATGGAATGGGTGGCTGGTACTCTCTTATGGGGCTCTTCTTGCCCTCAACTTGCACCGGCTTAGTTACCTCAGGCCCTTGGTCCTTATTGACACTTGTATCCTGCACATCATTATGATCATCAGTAGGTAAAGGTAAAGGACTAGCTACTTGCTTACCTGATCTTAGAGTGATAGCCTTGCAATGCTCCCTTGGATTAGACTCGGTGGTGCTAGGGAGTGTCGCTGGTCATCTTCGGCCAACACCTTAGAAATCGGCCTATCGATTCTCTAAGTTTTGAATGGAGGCTTGTTGGTTTCTAAGTCTTTGTGTCTATTTGGTGGAATTTGCTCTCTGAAGTGGACACAAACTTCATCATCAATTCCTCTAGATTGGGCTTCTTCTCCTGCCCTTGAGGAAATTGACTTGGAGCAGCTTGCTGCTGGGGTTGCTGTTGGTGCAACCGCTGAAAACCTGGTGGGCCCTGGTTATTAGTGTTTCTCCATCCAAAATTGGGATGATTCCTCCACCCGGGGTTGTATGTGCTGCTATATGGATTGTTTTGCTGTCTCGGAGCATTCCCCATGTAATCTACCTGTTCAAAATCAGAAGAACCATTGTGAGAAGAAAATGAAGAAGAGGGGTTAGCAAACATACCTCCTGCATTACAATTGACACCATAATGCGAGCCACCACGTAACTCGCACTTAATCTTTGCATGCACTGGCATCTGGAGTTGGTCAATCTTCTTAGCCAGAAGCTCCACTTGAGTTGCCAAGGTTGATATAGAGTCTGACTGGTTGACCACTCCCTGCCGTCCTAGCCTATCCCTTGAGGATTGCCACTGATAGTTGTTCATGGCCATTTCCTCTATTAAACTCTGTGCCTGTTCAGGGGTTTTATTATTTAGTGCACCCTCCGCGATCCACCATCTCGCCTTGTGGTGTATTTAAACCACTATAGAAAGTCTGCACTTGCATCCACACAGGCAATCCATGATGTGGGTAACACCTCAGTAAGTCCTTGTACCTCTCCCATGCGTCATACATACTCTCATCAGCCATCTGCATAAAAGAAGAAATGTCATTACGTAGTTTTGCAGTCTTAGCTGGTGGAAAGTATTTGTACAAAAACTTTTCAACCAAAGTCTCCCAAGTAGTGATGGAGTTAGGTGGTAGGGATTGCAGCCATCTCTTTGCTCTATCTCTCAAGGAAAATGGAAACAATCTAAGTCGAATGGCATCATCAGTGGTTCCATTAATCTTGAAAGTGTCGCATATCTCCAAGAAGTTAGCTATGTGGGCATTAGGGTCTTCGCTGGGCATCCCTCCAAACTGTACCGTTTGTTGCACCATCTGAATCACATTTGGCTTGATTTCAAAATTGTTAGCTGCTATTGTAGGTCGAGTAATGCACGTCTGTGTCCCTTCCAATGAAGGTCTAGCAAACTCGTACATCGTTCTATTGGCTTCGTCATTATTATTTGCAGCTGCCATCTTTGGTGATGTAGGGTCAGGGATCTCAATTGGTTCCTCCTCCAATATCTCAACTGGCACCTCCTCCTGACGACGGTGTGCACGAGTCCACAACAGTCGTTCTGGATCGGATAGAGGGTCTACAAGTACAGGATTAGAACTCCTGGTCATAAACTACCTGAATCCAATACCAGTGAAACAGTCCACCAATCAGATCAAAAAGTAATAAACCAAAACAAAAAGTAAAACAAGACAAATAAACCTCAATAACAGAAACAATAACGAAACAAATAAAAACCTACTAAAATAATAAAACAAATAATCCAAATAAATAAAATAAACTAAAATAAACAAAGGACAAAATGAAACTAATAAAAACTAATAGTTGAACGCAGAGAAAGACACACTAACCAGAAACAAAAACAAAATAGAACAAATAAAAAATGGCTAAAGTAACAGATAGCAAATTCACTCTAGTTTTCACCAAAAGTTCCCCGGCAACGGCGCCAAAAACTTGACGTTGCTGCCAATGCTATCTGGCAACAACACCTAAGGCAGTGAACCTATCGATGCAGCCTAGCGCAATGGTGAGAATCAAGGTCGTATTCCTCGGGAACGGGAAAGCCCAGAGCTACTGTTTGTTCTCTGTTATTTAGCCTACCAATTCAAAGTAATTTCGATTCTAATCAAACTAATAACTAAGCTAAATGCAATAATCACTAGTCAGCGCTAATTAACAAGAAGATGAGTTAGTTGAGACAGAACAGCAAACCCACTAGGAACCTAAACTAGTTGGTAAATACGAAAGATAATGGATGACTGAATCTGATTCTGCTACCTGTGAGTGAATTCTAATGCAAATTCAAATTCTCTGTCGGTCTCAATGAATTTCTTAAACCTAAAATCTACCACTGGCTGGTTCTTCCTACTGGTTAATTTTAGATTAGCATTATCGATCCAATTCACTTCTATTAAGAGTCGTTACTTCTTAATCCAACAATTTATTAACCTTAGTTCTAAGCGATGACAAATTGTCCGCTACAATCAGGTGTCAAATTTCAATTAAAATTTGTCGATTATTAAGAGAAATCTAAAGAGCTTTCAATGCAACATCTTGCCAATGAAAACATAAACAGTCATTCATAACAATAACGGAGATCACGAAATCAATATTCAACCATCCATGGAAATTAAATTCAGTCTACCAACATAGTTCAGGACCCAATGGGTTTTGCCAATTTAGTTCCACATAAACATCATCCAAACAACCCAGAAAATCCACAATTCAAAGAGAAAAACCATGTAAAATTTATATACATCCCTCTTCTCCTAAACAACAGATGAAACAGTGCAGAATAGTCGCTAGAAAGCTACTGGAAAATGACCAGAAACTGCAATTTTGAAGCTGTCCAATGGGTCACAATCGGGTCGGGTCGTGGGTCACGGATACCCGACCGAAAATAGCTCTAAAAAAACACCGGAGCAGCGACGGAAGGTTGCAGGAGGGACGCCGCACGACGGAGGGATGATTTTCGGTGGCCTACGACGCAAGTGACGCTGGACGGGTCGTGAAACGCTGTCGGGTCGTGTCACTCGGTTCTGTCTCGGGTTGCGCAATCCATCGCGTTACGGCAGCCGATGGTTTGTCGGAAGGTGCGACTAGGCTGCCTGAAGCTACAGGAGGCGTCTTTGGACGGTGGGTCGGTCGGAAAATGCCGCGATGTGGAGCAGTTTTTCCTCTCGGTTCGCGCGTCTTTCTCGCCGTTCTGCTGCTGTCCGACGGCAATGGGTGGTGGTGGTGGGTTCTCCGTCGTCTCCTGCTACCGAGGTGGGGTCACGCCGCCGCAGAGCACCGGTCAGGCGAGCCGTGGGTCCCTCGATTGCGCTCTGGTTTCGTGAAGGGTGTGTGTGTTTCTTACTGTTCCAATCTCCTCCCAATTCTCCTTTTGCACGCTGCTCGGCCTCCTCCCTTGGGCTCATGCCCCAAAGGCCCATTAAGGGCTTTGGCTTGGCCCAATAAGAGAAAAATGGCCCAACTGACCCAAAATAGCCGCTTTAACTCCAGAAAAGTCTCGTTTGCTGATGATAGATTGATAAAAAGCCTGAAATGCAATAAAATACACATTTAGGTGATTCCTAGAATAAAAATACACAACAAATACATATAAAATATTAGGTAAAATTGTGTAAAATAAGACATATCACATAGTCAAAATAATAGTCCTAATCCTACTCCAAAATATATCTAGAATCAGGACCCTAAAATAAGGAATTACAAAAACTTTTGGCCAAAACGAACTCCCATCTTCCTCGGTGTTCCTAAATGTCTGCATCTGATACATATTAGCATACAAATAAGAAACACAAGTTTCCTAGTAGCTTAACAATTCATTATAAAAATCACTAATATGTACCAGGGTGCAAGCACCAAAAACACTTTCCTCTACATTCTCAGAATTTAAAACATAGTCTTTATCATAAATATAAATTGGCAAGCATGACATGATTATTGGAAATGTCTGGGTGATAAAGTAAATATTCTCTATTAAATAAAACATCTTTTTATGGGATTATGCATGCAATCACAAAAATAAACAAAAATCACTTGTGCATTTCATTCTTAAAACGTACCTTTATAAATTGATTGTGCACACATGGGCACTTGCGAACACTTGGCTACTTTTATAAAATTTCTTATGCACACTTGGGCACTTTTGTGGACACTTGGCCACTTCTATAAAGCTTCTTGTGCACACTTGGGCACTTGTGGACACTTGGCCCATTAAAATGGTATAGTCTCTTTTCCATAATCAACACATATTCCCTCATCTAAACATTACACAAAAGGATACTAAGTGAACACTTTATATTATTGCACCAATCTTATTTTATTTAATTTCTAAAATATCCATAAAACACAATTAAACATTAACTCTTCAAAAAATTACTTGGTTGTGCAAATGGACATATTTTCCCTCTTTGTTGGAATATTTGTACATCACTTGATTTTGCATGGTTATGGAAAAATCTCACACTATCAATTTAACAAAAATATTTCCATCACTTTTATTAGTCTAGCCTTGCCTAAAGCCTCACTTTACATAGAAAATTTCCAAAGAGTTCCCCTTCCTTTCTTCCCGGCCAAGGCTTGTTTGATCAAAAGAATTTTCTTTTCATTTTTCAAGTATAATTCCCTTTCTCTTTTTCTCTTTCAGCCATGGTCAATTTTAACACCAATTACAAACTAAAAATTTAACATCAATTTTTTGTAAACTTTCCTCTTCCACTTGGCCAAAAAGGGAACTTCATGGAGAAAAATGGTTTTCAAAATCATACATCCATTTCTATCATATTCAACCATAGTTCATCATGATAATATCATTAACTAACCATAATCCTTCCATAAACAACAATATTCATCTCATCATATCAACCAACATACCAATCTATCATACAAGCTTAGCTAACATAACATTCATTTCATCAAGAATGTAGGGAAAAAATAATGTTCCATGGAGGCTTGTAAAAGCATGGTGATTACATATATTAAACCATGGAAGACAATTTTAGAAATTGTTAACTTACCTCAAAGATGACTAGGATGAAGTGATCTTAGCCCTTCTTTTGAACTCCCTCTTACACCTTGCTTCCTTTTATTTCAACTAGATCCCTCTTTCCTAGCTTTGACTGAATGTGTGGGTTTTCTTTTTCAAAATGTGAGCTGCTCTCCTTTTTCCCTTTGCCGTGTGTTTGTATTTCTTTCATAAAATATGAAATGCTCTCTCTTTCCTCTTGCAGTGTGAGGGTATGCATGTATGTTAAAATGCCATTTCAATTTCACTCCCTCGTGTGGTTTAGTGCTGCCCCTTTCATAAAATATTCACGCTGCACTTTCTTCTTTTTTCTTTCTTTTTTTTATTACTAATTATCATTACTTATGCCACATGTGTACTTTTAAGTACAATTTTCTTTGCTTGTAAGTTTATCTTGTCCCATTTGTCACACCATCCCTCATGGGTTGCACATATGTTTAATGGCATTTTATTTTTTTTCCTTGCACTCTTGCAATTTTTGTGTGGTAGTATGTTTACTCCGTTCTTCACTTCCCTTTCTCACCTACATTTCCCACATGGCCAAATGAAACACCACCCTCATTCCTATTTTCATTATATAATGGGAACACATGTAATTTAAGTGCAGCCCTATTTTCCTTGAATTTCTTTTCATGCTTTTTCATAACATTCTCACTACTCTCTTGTTCTCCCTCACATAACTTTTCCATTTGGCCACAACTGTACTTAAGTACACTTTACATTTATCCATGGGTTAGTCCCTTAGACACGTTAAAGGAGGGAAGGAAGGGAGTCATACTTTATCTTTCATTGTTTTTTATTTAATCATAGTTGCACATGTACTTTTTAACACTTCTCACATTGCTTCTACTCCACATAAGTCTGCACCCCCTTTTTCTTCTTAATTCTATCTCCCTACTACATGCATACATGCATGCAATCTCCCTCTCATATGCTATCTAGCTAGCAATACCAAGTAAATTAAAAGTAAAGTGCTGCACATCTTTTCCTTTCTCACTTCACGTAGGACTTCCATTTTTTACAAGACACACGTGGGGTTCCATCCTTCAGCGGGTTGGAGACAACATAAGGTAAGGGGAGGAAAACTTGTATTCCACGTTTCCTCCTGCCCCCTTCCCTCTTCCCCACAAACCGTACACACTCACATGCATGTTAGTTAAGTTAAATTATGCACTTTTTCCTTTAACTTGTTGCATGCATTTATATATAATTAATTACCCCCTTGCAAGTAAGCCATTCTCTTCACGCAAGACTTATGCTTTTATCATTATGCATGCTTTTCTAATTCCCCTCCTTGGCACCAAGAGAAGGAACGAAAGAAAGGCAAACACGCAGCGCACACATAGCATTATATATTTATGTTTTAAATTCTGCACTCTTTGTCCCCCCTTCCTCCCACATATATTATTTATATGTACATTTAATAGCCATACGTTCCTTGTATCTCCAATGTTCCTAGCCGTGTGGTTGTATATATCCTTCAATGCCACACTCCTCTCTTTTCCCTATTACACGTGTGTGTACTCATATTTTAATTTTTTTTTCTCTTATGGCAATTAAGCTAGGCGAAAGGAAGAAAAATTAAGGAATCAAATTACGCACCTTAATTACACATGGTCCCTTATGACATTTATCACGTCACTAGAGAAATTGTATCATGTTTCATAGCACTCATCAAATTACTCAAGGAAGCATTAATTTAAATATAATTGAAAGAACAGGGGGTGTTACACCAAGAGGGTGGAAGTCAACTGTCATGCTCAAATTTTCTAGAAATGCATCCAAAAATTTTCTAAAAATGCATCCAGAGTGTTAATAGTCAACTGTCAGCCCTTGGAAGTTAACTATCGTGCTTATATTTACCAGAAAATTTCCAAGAACAGAACAATTAACTTTTAGGAAGGTGGAAGTCAACTAGTAGCCCTCGTGTTTAGAAAATTTTATGGCAGTGAGCTACAAGTCAATGGCTAGGAGGGTGGAAGTCGACTGGCAGGCCTCTGTTTTGGAAAAATGAACTCAATGACCTAGTTTAAAGCATGTTTAGCCCAAAACTTCACTCAAATAAGGGATTTAAACCTAGAATGTATAATAGGTAACAAAAGGGTTAAGAATGAAAGAAAAAGAGCAAGAAAGAGATATGATAATTGAAAAGGAATGATCATGAGAATTTCCAGAGAAATGAGAAAGTATTCCTAGTTTATACATATTGGTAGATAGGTACATATTAAGTGACCAGTTGTTGGTATGGGACAACAATTGGGGCACTCCACGGCTAAATTAAATGGTTTTGAAAACACCATGGTGGTTATTAATTTTAAGTTAATGAATTCCTCTATGGCTAATTAAAGGATTAATGTACTTAAAGTTATACATAACCATGGTATGAGCTGAATAACCCTAGTCTATAGACTTGTGAATAGAGTTTTGGGAAAATGATCTATTGAGAATAGTACTCCTGGATATGTGGGGAAGGATCTGTTACAGAGGTGGGCATAGACCCTATTATTCTTGGAGGTAGGGAATGATCTGTTAGAGCGGTGGACAGAGACCCTCGTGGGGGTGTTGTGGATAGATGTACTTGGATCCACTAGGGGATGCTCCAGAATGCACATAAATTGTAGTTAAGGACTACCAGATTGTGAATGTATTGTAGTTGAGAACTGCAGGTAGTCACGGACTACGAGATACTTACTTGTGAGTGAGGATATATATAAGGAGTTGTTCGCTCGATGACTCTCTTAATTTCTCTTGGTATGATCTAATGATGATCATGATTTGGCTTTGGCTATGAGAAGGGAAGGGTAAAGTAATAAGAGAAGGGAAAGGATGTCATTGTTAAAAGAGAGAAGTAATAAGGGTAAAATAATCATTTTACACCAAAGGCATTTTGGTAATTTTATCTAAACCCCAAATTTCAGTCATTTTCTTCCTTAAGGAGAAGAAGAAGTCAAACAAAGGGAGAGGGAGAGGCTTGGCTAAAAGGTTGAGAAGACAAAGAGGAAGAGGAAGACAAGGCAAAACACTTGGAAGATTACACTTTTCTTGCATTTTCAAGGTAGCTTAACAATCCTATAACCTTAATTTCATGTTTTATGGAAAGATTAAAGTGTTTTTATGTTCATGAAACCTAGGGTTTTCTCTCTCAACATTCCATAAGACTTGCTTTCTATACTTGGCTATGCTTGTTTGGAAATAAGGTTGTGTTTATGAGTATGGTAATGTTTGTATGCTAGAAATCATGAAAGATTTATTTTGGCATGTTTTGTACTATTTTCATGAAAAACCCTAACTTTTGAAATGGTATGGAAATGAAAGAGAAATTAGTGATTTGCATGAGAATATCTAAAAAATAGAAGCCATGTAAGCAAAAGAGTGAAACTCTTTCATTTCCTCTTATTTTCTCTCTTGGCTGAGAGCACCTAAGCTTAATGGTGCTGAAGATTGCTTGAAAATTTTGTAAAAATGTTTGTGTTCGGTCATGAGAGAAGAAGAGAGAGAAAATTATGTTATCTTCATGATTTTGGCAAATTTCCTATTTTCTAACCATGCCATTTAACCTTGAAAGTGTGCTTGAAAATGTGAAGATGAAAGAATATGTGTATTTATATGTTTGGCATGAAAAATGGGTTATGAAAGTAGAGAAAAAAGGATAAACATATATATGAATATTTTGAGTTTGAGAAAGTGTCATGATTAATGAATGAAAATTGTACCATAATGCCTAAATGGTAGAAAGGATGGAAGAAAGGGAACAAATAATTTGAAAATCCTTATCTTTCACCCATTTGTTACCTTGGTCGACAAGATTAACCTATTTTTCCCTTGATGGCCGAAATTATGTGTTAATGGAACAAAGTTTAAAGTGTGTTTTCAAATGGCTTACGTCAAGAGAAATTGGGGTAATGATGAAATGATTATATATGCATGATAATTGCATGTATTATGCCATTGATATGAATATGTTTTAATTCATATGAATAAGAATGAATGGCTTGAAAATTAAATACAAATGAGAAATTAAAGGCATTGAAGGTCACCAAAAAAGGGTAGAGAATGGCACTATAATATCCCCTTTGAGGTGAATATGTAAAGGTTATGAATGTTATCCTAGGTATGAGAGAATAGCACTATTACATCTTCCCTTAGAGATAAATGAAAAGGCAATGAATGTTATGTGAAGGGATGGACAAATAGCACTATTTAAGTCCTCCTAAAGGTCACCAAGAAAGGGTGGAGAATGACACTATTAGATCCCCCTTAAGGTGTATATGATGGCACTATATGATACTTAGTGTTCACGCCACCCTCTCCCTCCTTTCTTGCTAATCACGGCTGCAAGTGTACTTTTAAGTACACTATTGCTTTTCAACCACACCTTAACCCACTTATCACGCCACTCTCACCTACACAAGGCTATACTGCTAGGTAAGCTCATGTTCGATTCCTTATGCATGCCTATTTTCTCCATGCGGTGACACCAAGGAAGGAGGGAATGAATTCATATAAACTACCTCCCTCATGTAAGCTACATGTCATGCATGCTTTCTCTTATTTTTCTTCCTAATTCACGTGAGGCTTGGGTGGTGGCTGCACTTGTCTTCTTCTTTCTCTCCTTAATCATTACTTAGTTGTCATAAGTGTACTTTTAAGTATACTTTGCACTTCCTTGCAAGCCTAGGTTAGCTACTTAAACAAGTTAAAGGGGAGAAGGAAAAGATTGCCTTACACGTTTCCCTCTTTGCCTAGCCATGTAGATGCAATTTCATGAAAAAATTTCTGCACTCTTCTCTCTTTTCCTACTTGGTCACGTAAGGAAAGAAGGGAAGGAGATCACAATTTCTCCTCTCAATTGCACATGTGTATTTATGTGTATAATTCCCTTCTTTCTCTCTTCTTCTAATGTGTGGGAGGCATCAAGAATTTTGTCCTTGTATTTTCTTTCTTGCAAATGTGGCAACCCTTTTGTTAATTGCTTTCGTTGTTTTTCCTAATTCTCATGGCTGCACCTTCCCTTTTTTCCTCACCATGCTACATGATTTTGGTACCTTCCCTTTTACATCATGCAAGGAAAAAGCTTGTGTATATAAAGAATTAAATTATTTCCTTTCTCTATGCATAAACTAAAAATAATTCTACACTTCTCTCTTTTTTTTGTTTTACTTGTTGCATGAACAATCCTATATTTTATTCCTCCCTTGTACCTAAATCACTCCTCTCACAAAAAAACCATGCATGTTTAACCTTCCCCACTACACATATGCATGCATACTTATATTTAGGTAACACACGTATGATATGGAGGCCACCTTCATGCAAGACTTGCATCTCATGCAAGGCACACGTGGTTCCACTTGCCAAATCATCCAATGGTACATACTTATATATATATATTGGATTGTTTCATCTTTCTTTCTTTTCTCCTTTTTGTCTTGGCCACGTGGGGTATATACATGAAATATAAAACTTATATTCTTCACCAATTGCACGTGTGGGTTTATATGCCTTTTTTATTTGCTTTTCTTTTGGCACTTAAGCTAGGTGATACAAAAGGAAGAATAAGGAATTAAATTAAATACCTAATTTTATACAAGATTATCTTTTAGCATGCCCATTTTTGAGCCATTAAATTATGCAAGCAAATTCACTCCACTTTATGATAACTCATCTAATTAATTATGAAGCATTTAATTTATAACTAATCAAGGAATATGGGGTGTTACAATTAAAATGGTAAAATCTCTTTTCATTGAAATATTTGTACATCACTTGATTTTGCATGGTTATGGAAAAATCTCACACTATCAATTTAACAAAATTATTTCCATCCCTTTTATTATTCTAGCCTTGTCTAAAGTCTTACTTTACATAGGAAATTCCCAATGAATTTCCTCCCCATTCTTTCATGGCCAATTTTAACACCCATTTACAAACTAAAAATTTAACATCCATTTCGTGTAAACTTTCCTCTTCCATTCGGCCAAAAAGGGAAGTTCATGGAGAAAAATGGTTTTCAAAATCATACTTCCATTTCTATCATATTCAACCATGGCTCATCATGAAACTATCGTTAACTAACCATAATTCTTCCATGAACAACAATATTCATTTCATCCCATCAACCAACACCAATCTATCATACAAGCTTAGCCAACATAATGTTCATCTTATCAAGAATTTATGGAAAACAATCATGTTCCATGGAAACTTGTAAAAGCATGGTGATTGCATATACTAAAGCATGGAGCACAATATTAGGAATTGTTAACCTACCTCAAAGATGACTAGGATGAAGTGATCTTAGCCCTTCCTCTGATCTCCCTCTTTCCTTGTGTATGTTGCCAACTCGGCTAGTTCTCTCTCTCTCCTTGCCTTAACCGAATGTGTGGGTGTGTATGTTCTAAGGTGTGGGATGCTCTCTCCTTTCTTTCTTCCCCTGTGTGTGTTGCATGTTTCTAAAAAGAAAAACAATCTCAACTCCTCTTGTCTCTTTGCTTAAGTGGTGTGTTTCATTGATTATTATGGTGTGCTTGTAAGCATAATTTCCTTGGTCCACTCGATCATGCAAGCTCCCTCTTCCTTTCTCATTTTTTATCTTTTAATTTCTTTCTTCTAAGTGCTGCCCATTCCCACATTCATGCTGCACCTTCACCCTTTTTCTTTGCTTTTTGTTTATTGCTAATGTTCATTGCTTATGCCACATGTGTACTTTCAAGTACAATTTCCTTTGTTTTCAAGTTTATCCTATCCCCTCTTGTCACGCTATCCTTCATGGCTGCACTTTTCTTTTCTCTTAATTTTATCTTTATCCTATTTAAGCTTGGTGCATGTGTTCCTAACTTAAAAAAAATTTCTGCACCCCTTCTTCTTTGGCTATTCAGTCACACTAATGGGAGGGAAGAAGGGAGAAAATCACACTGCACTTCCCTCTTCTTGCCATCCTTCCATGGCTGTTGCATGTGTACTTGTAAGTACACCTTATATTGCTTGCAATCTCATCCTAACCCATTTATTCACGCCACCTTGCTTTACACTCTGCCTTCTTCTTCCTTTGTTTTTCTCTTCTTGCCATGCGTGAGTATGCTTCCATATTAAAATACAACTTTCCAAATTCCATTCCCTTTTGTCCATTCTCCTTTCATTGTAGCCATATGTGCATCAAAGTACACACCATTTCCCATGCAAGCTTGCACCTTCACTGTACGCTCACCTTGGCATGTCTACCTTTAAAATTCTGCACTCCTCACCTAATCGTGCATGTACCCACATACATTTTACTTAATTTAAATTTGCATTCTCTCTTCTAACTTGCTACATGAATAGGTTTAACTTTCCCTTTTCACGTAAATCCTTTTTCTTCATGCAAGCTCACCACTTTCTCCCTAAATGCCATGCCATTTGTGTAAGTTTGTACGAAATTTCTATTCCCTTTTCTCTCTTGCACATGGTCATTCAGTTACTCTTCCTCTTTATTTTTGTTTATCATTATTCCCTAGACACCTTGAACTTTCTTGCTTGCAATTTTGGTAATCTCATTCCTTCCATGTTAGGTAGCCTCACAAGTAAACTACACTTGAGTAGTGCTCCTTCCTAAATGTGTGTTTACTTTAGAAAATTTTCTGCACCCTTTCCTTTGTCTATTTGGTCACATAAGGAAGGAAGGGAAAGAGATCACAAATTTCTCCTCCCAAATGCACATGTGTATTTATGTGTATATTTAATTGCTAAACATTTGCCACACACACACTAACTTGCCTTTCTCCTCTTTTCCTCTTAGCCGTGTAGGGATATATATATACAAAAGAAAAACTCATATCCTTCATCAATTCCACGTGCATCTACTTAATTTCCATACACTTCTCTTCTTGGAATTTAGGCTACTAACAAGGAACATTAATCAAGCTCTTCAATTTTTGGCAATGTTATCTTTTGCACCTTTATTCTAATTATTAAATGACACAAGAAATTTACCACACTTTATGGCAATTTATCTAATTAATTAAGAAAACATAAATTTAAATATAATTGAAAGAACATGGGGTGTTACACAAGGAGGGAGAGTAGTAGCCTATGCTTTTAGGCAATTAAGACCTCATGAGAGAAACTATCCTACCCATGACCTAAAATTGGCAGCCATAGTATTTGCCTTGAAGATTTGGAGACATTATCTCTATGGGTCTAGATTTGAGGTATTTAATGACCATAAAAGTCTCAAGTACCTCTTTGATCAGAGAGAAATGAACATGAGGCAGAGGAGATGGATGGAATTCATTAAGGATTATGATTTTGAATTAAAGTACCACCCAGGCAAGAAAAACAATATGGCAGATGAATTAAGTAGAAAGTCTCTCTATGTAGCTCAACTGATGGTGAGTGAAATGGGCTTAATAGAGAAATTTAGGAACATGAGTTTGGCTACTCTGGTGTTACCTAATAAAATCTGTTTGAGTGAATTAAGAATTGAGAACACTCTTAGGGCTCAAATCTTTAAAGATCATAAAGGTGATGAATTCCTCGAGTCTCTAAAGGATTCAAAGGAGTTCATAAGGGTGGCTGATGGAATGGTAACTTTCCAAAATAGAATTTATGTTCCTAAGGCAGGTGAACTGAGGGATAAGATATTAGAGGAAGCTCACCAAAGTAAATACACCATTCATTCTAGAGCCACTAAGATGTATCAAGATTTGAAAGAGAGGTTTTGGTGGCAGGGTATGAAGAAACATATAGCGAAGCACGTAGCTAACTGTCTAGTATGTCAATAGGTAAAGATTGAGCACTAGAAACTTGCTGGGTTATTGCAGCCATTAGACATTCTTGAGTGGAAGTAGGACAAAATTTCAATGGATTTTGTGGTAGGTTTACCTAGAACCCAATAAGGGAATGACGCTATTTGGGTAATAGTGGATAGATTAACTAAGTCTGCTCATTTCCTACCCATTAAGATTAACTACTCCTTGGATAAATTAGCACAACTATATATTTAAGAAATAGTGAGACTACATGGTGTACCCATTAGCATCATCTCAGATAAGGATCCCAGATTTACCTCTAGATTTTGGAAAGCTTTGTAGGAAGCCTTTGGGACTATATTGAATTTCAGTACAGTATATCATCCTCAAAAAAATGGTCAAACAGAGAGAAAAATTCAAACCTTAGAGGACATGATTAGGGCTTGTGTTTTAGAGTATATAGGAAACTGGGATAAGAGTCTACCATTGATTGAATTTTCTTACAACAATAGTTTTCACTCTGGCATAGGTATGGCACTCTATGAAGCCTTATATAGGAGAAAGTGTAGGTCCCCATTATGTTGGTATGAAGTGAGTGAAAGGCAACTATTAAGACTTGAGTTAGTGCAACAGACAACTGATCAAATTAAAATGATCAAGGAGAAAATGGCAAAGGCTCAGCACAGAGAAAAGAGCTATGTTGATAAAAGAAGAAGACCCCTAGAGTTTGAGGAAGGAAACTATGTTTTTTTGAAAATATCCTCGACTACTGGTATTGTTAGAGCTATGAAGTCTAGAAAGCTTCCTAGATACATTGGACCTTTCCAAATCTTGAAGAGAGTAGGTCTATCGGCATACCAGATAGCCTTACCACCACACTTGTCAAACCTTTATAATTTTTTCCATGTATCCCAGCTCAGAAAATACATACCTGATCCTTCACATATACTGATGCCAGTACTCTACATTTAAAGGATAATCTAACATATCAGCTAAAGCCTTTACAAATTATCAGTACTAAGGTTAAGACCTTACAGATGAAAGCCATTCCCCTGGTGAAGATCTTGTGGGATCAAACATCACCACAGGAAGCCACCTGGGAAAGCAAGGAGGATGTGAGAAGAGCATATCCAGAATTATTTACATGAGGTATGTATAAATTTCGAGGAAGAAATTATTTTCAAGGAGGGGAGAAATGTAAAACCCCATATTCTCTTAACTATTTTCAAATTAATGTTTCCTTAATTAATTGAATGAGTTTGTCATTAAATGTTATGAGATTACCTTGGTGATGTAGTGTAAAATAAATGTTACAAGGGAAATAATAAGCTTAGGTATTAAGTAGTATGAAACATTTACAAAAAGGAAGAGATGTATGGCACTTTTATTCTTAAGTTTCATTCCATTCCTTGTCTTACCTTGGCCGTATAAAATATATAAGAATTAATGAGGAAAAGTTCCATAATGATTAGAGAAAAAGAGCCCTTCAGTGGAGGAAATATCATATGAAAATTGAGGTGCTTGATATAATTAAGGTGCTTGATTTAACTCTTAGTTTTCTTCCTTTCACCTAGCCAAATTGCCAAAGGAAAAAGCTAAATTAAAAATATATATACATGCACAGTAAGGACCCTTAGAAGGAGCTTGTGTAATGCCCTTATTTAGGATTACAATTCCTCTGATGTAAATAGATAAGTTTGGTACATTATTCTTATCCTTTTATTATTAACGTCTGAGCATTTATACCATTAAGTTTTATTAAGCGGAATAGGTTCGAGTTCTTTTGCTCAGATTAAGTCTCATATGCACAATAGAAATAAAATACTATACAACACAGTGATAATTTACAAACTTTTATATTACAACTGATGAATGTCCAATAATGTCTGTTACATTCTTCATAAACCGATACCAGGATATATGAAGTACCCATCTATAAGGAGTCAGGAAATAACAATCCTGTCACTCAGACTGTAACGACCCCCTAATACGACATACGCGATGCTTATCTGATTAGCGGAAGCATATGGGTTGATTTACATAGTTATTCCCGATGTGGGAATGTCAGGGGATCGCTACTGGTTGAGCGTAACCCAAATAGACTTCCCGTTGTTCATTCAGATTCCTTTCAACCCTAATTCACATGCAGCTAACTAATTAGACATACATGTATCATAAAATACTCTGGAATGAAATCTAAACTCATATACACGTCACATCATACATTCATACACTTTCTAACTCAAATCCACAAGTTTACAGCGGTAAACCCTACCAAAAATCTGGCAGAGTTTCCTCTGTATTTTGAACATACCCAAAGTACAATAATTACCTATTTACAATCATACAGCCAGTCCATCAACAACATAAACATAATTAACAGAATCCATATACAGCAACGCCAATCCCATCACTACAGTCAACATACAACACCTGATTTATACATGTACAATCAATCCAACCATTACAGAAAATATAGAAGACAGAACCCAATATACAGCAATGTCATCAAAGTATATACATAAGACGATTCAAGCCTAAGCTAAGTCATTCTACTGTTTATCACCACGGCATCATCATTTATCGTCTGGGTTCCTGTCCCTGTCCCTGTTCATCTGAGTAAACAACCTAATGAGATATAAAATCCCAGTAGAATAATTTACATTTCAAATATCATTCAAAAACTGGTTGAATACCTAGCGGTGCGAACACCGAAATCATTTTCCTGAAATCAGTTCGAAAACAGTGAAATACCTTATCTTTAAAAATCGTTTAATTACATGGAAATCACGGCAATTAATCGAAATCAAAAATCCATTTCTTTTTAAAATCAATCATCAAAATCAAGTAAAATCCCATGCCCGGTGTATCTAAGTCCACGTTGGTCACAAATTTGCTGTAACCAAGTCTAAATCATCATCTAATTGCACGTCGTCTAGAGAGAATACCTCTCTTATCGTTGGGTGTGATCCGTAACACCAATCACCCGAATCAAGCCTATATTGTGGGTGTGATCCGTAACACCAATCACTCACTCAAGGACTGGGTGAGAATAAACATCTAGGGCGTCCCCTAGCATGTGCACATATGCCAATTCTCATCCTCATACAGTCTATTCGAACTCACATGCACTCGGTCGGCTATTCCTTAGGGTTCTAGGGTATTATGCCTAAATCACAACATTTCCCTGTGTAGGCTATCCCCCCTTATACTCGTTAAACCTTTCTTAGGGTTGTCCTGGTTTAACGCGTAATCCCTAATGCAGTACAGGCCAAATCAGGTAAAAATGATATCAATTAAAAGCTCCCTGCACTTGGGATACTTAACGGCCGTCCCATACCGGCTATCAAGTATCCAACCCTAAGTAAATCCATCCTAAGGGCATCTAAACTCGATAAACAAAGGGTCTAACATGCAATTATGGTTTTCAGCACAGAGGCATGTAATTTATTCCTTAGAAAGTAGCACGTAATTCCATGCAAATCATCTAAATCATTCAGGTATCCACTAAGTCAAATCTAGGGTTCGGGAAGCGTAAATTATCCTACCTGGTCTCCTGTTGCTCCAAATCACTTCAGAACTACACGAAATCTCAGTTTCTGAGCCCAATTAATTTCCTGGACATTAAATTAAATATTCAGACTCGTCACGTCATCCGTTTTTCGATCCTAAGTCCGGTTACCCTAATACCTTGGTTAATTTATTGCCTAATTACGTTCGGCAGCTATTTCAGTCAGATATCATTAGTTTTTGGGAAATCATACCATACCAATGTGATCAAATGATGGAATTCTATGTCGGGGTGGTCTCGGTTTCTCCCGATGCACGTCCAGAAGCTCCGGTACGGCGGCGCACGGTGGCATACGGTGGCGCACAGCGGAAGGGTGCGGTTTGCCTCGAAAATTACACCACGGTGAAGCCCGCAAGTCCAGGAGTCTGAATCTGGTGGTGGCGTGGCGGTTCACGGCCGTTTGGACGGCATTTTCCAGCCACAAAAGTTGATGCACGGTGGACGGAGATTGCCTCGATCCAGGCGCGTCTGGCCTCCGTTCGACATCTGCAAGCTACTGGAGGAAACTGGCAGCTCAGGCTACACGGTGGTGGCGGCGGTGAGGGTCAATGGTGACAGATGGCGGCGATCTGAGTTGGTGAAGTTTTCGCATGGTGGAGGATAAAAGTGGCATTTTTTGGCGAAGCTAGCGGCTATTGGTGGCCGTGGGTGGTTGCTGGAGGTTGTGGGTGGTGAGGGCTGTCAATTGGTATGCTGGGTGGCGGCCCACAGTGGCTATAGCGGTTGTTCATAGTGGAGGAAGGAGGAGAGAGAGGAGAGAGAAAATATGGTGAGGGGAGAGAGAGGCTTGAGAGAAATGGAGGGAATTTAAGAAATTTAAAGCCTTTGGGGGCGATTCTGACTTTTCCCGGACCACCCGGGGATGCTTTAGGGTGTCGGCATCCTTTCAAACGTTGTCACGCGTTTCCATGCGAAGGTCTTGGCCTCCATCAGTGAAATTGATGCATGAAATGTCTGTTGTCAGTTTCTGATCGCTGGATTGCATTTCTTTCTATTTGATCGTGTTTCTATCTTCGAACAACCTTCCATTTTGAATCATTATCCTCGAAAGTCATGCCAAGTTTCGTTTAAAAGGAATTAGGGTTAAAAATTTGATTTTTATCCTTTAAAACTCTTTCAAAATGTTTTTGGTTGTTACATTCTCCTCCCCTTAAAATAAATTTTATCCCCAAAATTCATACCTGTAAACAGTTATGGGTATCTTTGCCTCATCTCTTCTTCTTTCTCCCACGTCATCTCCTGCGATGCTACATCCTGCCAAAGTACCTTAACTAAAGGGATTATTTTTCTTCGAAGTTGCTTAGTCTTATAGTCAAGGATTTGAACAGGAGTAGATTCATAAGTCGAATTTTCCTTTAATATTATCATTTGATTCCCTAATACATGCGCAGGATCTGGGACATATTAACGAAGTTGGGAGACGTGGAAAACATTATGTAGATTGGACAAATAGGGAGGTAAGGCAATTTGGTAGGCAACGGGACCGACTCTTTGTGAAATTTGGAATGGTCCTAGGAATCTAGGGCTT
Source organism: Senna siamea (assembly GCA_031216115.1). NCBI lineage: Eukaryota > Viridiplantae > Streptophyta > Magnoliopsida > Fabales > Fabaceae > Senna > Senna siamea. The sequence goes on along the minus strand of CM062361.1, from coordinate 28,416,230 downwards.
AGTTTCTTGGTCCTTATCTATCTACCGATACCCGTGGTGGGGGACACTCTCAAAAATACGTGATCTCCCTCATTAAATTCCAAAGGCCTTCTTCTCTTGTTGGCATAGGATTCTTGCCTCAGTTGGGCAATTCTCATCTTTTCCCTGATCATTTTAATTTGATCAATGGTTTCTTGTACCATCTCGGGTCCCAACAGTGCACTCTCCCCCATCTCTACCCAACTTAAAGGTGACTTACAACTCCTCCCATACAGCGCCTCATACGGTGCCATGCCAATGGTAGAGTGATAACTATTGTTGTATGCAAACTCTATCAACGGCAGGTGTTTATCCCAACTTCCTTTCTGCTCAAGCACACAAGCCCTTAACACGTCTTCTAGAGTTTGAATAGTCCTCTCAGACGCCTCGGTCACCGAGGATGATAGGCTGTGCTAAATTTAAGCTAGGTTCCTAAGGCTTGCTGTAGGGATTGCCAGAATCTTGAAGTAAACCTAGGGTCTCGATCAGATACTATACCTGACGGTATTCCATGTAGTCTCACAATTTCCCTAAGGTATACTTCGGCTAATTTCTCCATGGAGTAACGCACCATAACAGGTAAAAAGTGCGCAGACTTGGTTAATCGATCCACTATTACCCAAATGGCTTCAAATCCTGCTAGTGTTCTTGGTAATCCTACCACAAAATCTATAGTGATCTGATCCCATTTCCTCTCTGGTATCTCCAATGGTTTTAGTAGCCCTGCGGGTTTCTGGTGTTCTATCTTAACTTGTTGACAAGTCAAACAGGAATTCACGTAGTTCGTGATATCCTTTCGCATACTGGGCCACCAAAATTCCTCTTTAAATCCTGATACATCTTGGAAATACTGGGGTGAATAGTGTAATGGCTTCTATGGGCCTCTGCTAATACTTTTTCCTTTAGCTCCTGATGGTTCGGAATCACTACCCTCTTTATAAACATTAAGACTCCATCAGGTGCCAATCCAAAATCGGGTTGGTCTGCGTATACTTCCAAGGATTCATCCTCAAGTTGGGCTTGTCTAATCAATTCTCTCCATTCGCAGGTTATTAAAAAGTCACTCATCACTAATCTTTGCGGAAACGAGATTATGTTGAGGCTAAGATTTCCAAAATCCTCAAGTAACCTCATCTCACAAATCATTAAACTAGCCAATTGTAGTGACTTTCGGCTTAATGTATTAGCCACGACATTCGCTTTCCCTGCATGATACTTCAACTCAAAATCAAAGTCTTTCAAATATTCTACCCACCTACGCTGCCTCATGTTTAATTCCTTCTGATCAAACAAATACCTAAGGCTCTTATGATCGCTATACACTTCAAATACAGCACCGTATAGGTAATGTCTCTAAATCTTTAGAGCAAACACTACGGCAGCTAATTCTAAGTCACGGGTGGGATAGTTCTCCTCTGCAGGTTTCAATTGTCACGATGCATAAGCCATAAATTTCCCATCCTGCATCAAAACACAACCTAGGCCTCGTATAGATGCATCTGTGTATACGATAAAGGGTTCTAGGGGTTTCAGAATAATTAATACAGGAGCAGTGGTTAATTTCTCTTTCAAAATTTGAAAACTAGTCTCACACTATTCGCTCCATTCAAAATATACCCCTTTCCGAGTCAGTCGGGTTAATGGCATGGCTATCTGAGAAAATCCTTGAATAAATTTCCTATAATAGCCGGCCAAACCAAGGAAACTCCTAATTTCGGTGACCGTTCTAGGTTGTTCCCAATCTAATACTGCTTCAATTTTCTTTGGGTTGACCGTTATCCCTTCCCCATTTACCACGTGCCCTAAGAATTTCACTTCTTCTAACCAAAACTCACATTTCTCTAGCTTTGCATACAATTGCTTCTCTTCCAGTATCTGTAGCACCGTGCTAAGATTCTGGGCATGTTCTTCGTGAGTCTTGGAATAGACTAGAATATCATCGATGAATACCACAACAAATTGATCTAAATAGGGTCTGAAAATCCTGTTCATATAATCCATAAAAACAGCGGGTGCATTCGTCAATCCAAACGGCATCACTAGAAACTCGTAGTGGCCGTATCTTGTCCTGAACGCTGTCTTAGGAATATCTCCTCTCTAACCCTAATCTGGTGGTATCCTGATCTTAAATCTATCTTAGAAAATACAGTTGCGCCTTGTAACTGATCAAACAAGTCATCGATACATGGCAATGGGTATTTATTCTTGATGGTCACCTTATTCAATTGTCGATAATCAATACACAGTCTTAAACTCCCGTCTTTCTTCTTTACGAATAAGACCGAAGCTCCCCATGGCGATACACTTGGCCTAATAAACCCCTTCTCTAACATATCTTCAATTTGGACCTTTAATTCTCTTAATTCTGTGGGGGCCATACGATATGGGGTCATGGCTATTAGGCCCGCTCCCAGAATCAGGTCAATGGTGAATTCTATCTCCCTAGGTGGTGGCAGTTTACTTATTTTCAAAGGAAATACCTCCGGAAAGTCACTAACGATTGAGATTTGACTTAGTCTATCCTGCAACTCTACCTCAAAGAGATTGAGGGACATATCACCTATCTCACAAGCCCTGTCACTCCCTCGCATAGGTATGTTATCCAGATAAGTAATTGTCCCTTCAGAACAATTCAACAAGACCCGATTCCTAGTCAACCAATCCATTCCCAAAGTAATGTCGATCCCTGACAATGGTATACACACTAGGTCCACAAGGAATAAAGTATCTTCAATGGTTAAGGGGCAATTTTGATCATATTCATGGGGACATAGTGGCTTCTCCCAAGGGTGTGGATATGTATAGGTCACAGGGCAGGGTTTGAACAGGTAATCTTATTCTTTCTACGCATGCATCAGCAATAAATGAGTGCGTAGCACCCAAATCAAACAATACTATCAAAGAAAAATTATAAATTTTACCTCTACCCAGCATCAAGCCCGAAGACCTGTTGACATTGACAGCATTCATAATAAAAACTCTCCCTGGAGCCTATGGTCTCCGACTACCGGATGTCGGCTGATTCCCGGTGGAAGGGCAGTATCTGGCCATATGTACTGTGCCTCCATACCTGTAACACTGAAGTGGAGTCTGATGCCATCAGGGCTGATTCGGATGTCTGGTGCCACACTTCGGACAAGGAGCATTGTCAGGTCGCCTCCCACTGCTACTAGAAGCCCCTAGTTGTGGTTTAAACATACCTCTTCTTACATTAAGGTTTTTGGGTGCTTGTCTGGGTCGGTTCCCTGTTCGCTGTGTCATATTCTGAGTCTGTCTCTGTTCTAGATTCTTGCTCAGAATTCAGCACTTGTTGACTAGCGTGGCAAAGTCTCGAATCTCCAGGGTAGCTAACTCAGTCTTCATAGGTATATCTAGGCCTTCTTCTAGTTGCTTCGCTTTCCAGGCCTCATCGTAATGCATTCGCAGGTAAGTGGAGTATCGTGATAATTCTTCAAACTGTTTTAGATACTCGTCAAATGGCCTGCCTCCCTGTGTGAGCTTCAGGAACTTTGCTTCCTTTGCTTGTTTTACGCTCTCAGGGATATATTGATCCATGAAGACTCTCTTGAAAGACTCCCATGTAAGTGGAATGCCTCGGCTCTCCATCAGTTGCTGGGCATCTGTCCACCAAAGTTCTGGTTCGCCTTTCAACATATATGTTGCATATGTGACCTTCTGCTCATCGTCGCACTGCAACAACCTGAAAATCTTTTCAATTTCTTTCACCCAAGCTTCCATAACAGCTGGATCGGAGGCACCTGTAAATGGAGATGGACCTACTCTCTGAAACTCGATCCATCCCTGATACAGTGGATTTGCATGTTGAGTGGCTCTGTCATTTCTCGTCTGTCTGTCTTCCTGCTGCTGTCTCATTACATTTTCACTGGTAGTGGCCTGATCTCTCATTGCATCAGCCATTAATCGGATGGATTCCATCATGTCACGCATGTTGACATCAGTCTCCATGCCACCACTGCCCGAAGCGCCCTGATTCCTGTGCCTTGGCCTTCCTCTGGGCCTGCAAGTGGCATCCCTGCTAGATTCTGCCATACTTATCTCACACATAAGCAAATAGATCAGTTATACAGCTACAGTTAACAGAAATGCATTAAATTCATTCTGTTCATTATCAATTCAAAATCAAGTCCTAACATTCCAGAGTCAAATCAATCAAAAACCCTAAAGCTGTAAGCCCAAAAGATTCAAATCCGTAACCCACTAAACCAGACAATCCGACAAACAGGGCTCTGATACCATAATTGTAACGACCCCCTAATACGACATACGTGATGCTTATCTGATTAGCAGAAGTATATGGGTTGATTTACATAGTTATTCCTGATGTGGGAATGTCAGGGGATCGCTACTGGTTGAGCATAACCCAAATAGACTTCCCGTTGTTCATTCAGATTCCTTTCAACCCTAATTCACATGCAGCTAACTAATTAGACATACATGTATCATAAAATACTCTGGAATGAAATCTAAACTCATATACACGTGACATCATACATTCATACACTTTCTAACTCAAATCCACAAGTTTACAGTAGTAAACCCTATCGAAAATCCGGCAGAGTTTTCTCTGTATTTCAAACATACCCAAAGTACAATAATTACCTGTTTACAATCATACAGCCAGTCCATCAACAACATAAACATAACTAACAGAATCCATATACCGCAACATCAATCCCATCACTACAGTCAACATACAACACCTGATTTATACATGTACAATCAATCCAACCATTACAGAAAATATAGAAGACAAAACCCAATATACAGCAATGTCATCAAAGTATATACATAAGACGATTCAAGCCTAAGCTAAGTCATTCTCCTGTTTATCACCACGGCATCATCATCTATCGTCTGGGTTCCCCGCTCCCTATCCTCGTTTCATCTGAGTAAACAACCTAATGAGATATAAAATCCCAGTAGAATAATTTACAATTCAAATATCATTCAAAAACTGGTTGAATACCCAGTGGTGCGAACACCGAAATCATCTTCCCGAAATCAGTTCAAAAATAGTGAAATACCTTATCTTTAAAAATCGTTTAATTACATGGAAATCGCGGCAATTAATCGAAATCATAAAATCCATTTCTTTTTAAAATCAATCATCAAAATCAAGTAAAATCCCATGCCCGGTGTATCTAAGTCCACATTGGTCACAAATCCACTGTAACCAAGTCTAAATCATCATCTAATTGCACGTCGTATAGAGAGAATACCTCTCTTATCATTGGGTGTGATCCGTAACACCAATCACCCGAATCAAGCCTATATTGTGAGTGTGATCCGTAACACCAATCACTCACTCAAGGACAGGGTGAGAATCAACATCTAGGGCATCCCCTAGCATGTGCACATACACCAATTCTCATCCTCATACAGTCTATTCGAACTCACATGCACTCGGTTGGCTATTCCTTAGGGTTCTAGGGTATTACGCCTAAATCAGAACGTTTCCCTGTGTAGGCTATCCCCCCTTATACTCCTTAAACCTTTCTTAGGGTCGTCATGGTTTAATGCGTAATCCCTAATGCAGTACAGGCCAAATCAGGTAAAAATGATATCAATTAAAAGCTTCCTGTACTTGGGATACTTAACGGCCGTCGCATAACGGCTATCAAGTATCCAACCCTAAGTAAATTCGTCCTAAGGGCATCTAAACTCGATAAACAAAGGGTATAACATGCAATTAGGGTTTTTAGCACACAGGCATGCAATTTATTCCACATAAAGCAGCATGTAATTCCATGAAAATCATCTAAATCATTCAGGTATCCACTAAGTTAAATCTAGGGTTCGGGAAGCGTAAATTATCCTACCTGGTCTCCTGTCGCTCCAAATCACTTCAGAACTTCACGAAATCTCAGTTTTTGAGCCCAATTAATTTCCTGGACATTAAATTAAATATTCAGACTCGTCACATCATCCGTTTTTCGATCCTAAGTCCGGTTACCCTAATACCTTGGTCAATTTATTGCCTAATTACGTTCGGCAGCTATTTTAGTCAGATATCATCAGTTTTTGGGAAATCGGACCTTACCAATGTGATCAGATGATGGAATTCTATGTCGGGGTGGTCTCAGTTTCTCCCGATACACGTCAAGAAGCTCTGGCACAAGAAATAAGACAACAATAAGACGGCATACAATGGTGCACGGTGGCGTACGATGGCGCACGGCGGAGGGGTGTGGTTTGCATCGAAAATTACACCACAGTGAAGCCCGTAAGTCCAGGAGTCTGAATCTGGTGGTGGCGCGGCGGTTCACAGCCGTTTGGAGGGTGATTTCTGGCCACGAAAGTTAACGCACGGTGGACGAAGATTGCCTCGATCCGAGCGCGTCTGGCCTCTGTTCGACGTCGGCGAGCTACTAGAGGAAGCTGGAAGCTCAGGCTACACGGTGGTGGGGATGGTGAGGGTCAATGGCAACGGACGGCGGTGATCTGAGTTGGTGAAGTTTTCGCGTGGTGGAGGAGAAAAGTGGCATTTTTCGGCGAAGCTGGCGACCGTTGGTGGCCGTGGGTGATTGCTGGAGGTTGTGGGTGGTGAGGGCTGTCGATTAGTATGCTGGGTGGCGGCCCACAGTGGCTTGAGAGAAATGGAGGGAATTCAGGAAATTTAAAGCCTTTGGGGGCGATTATGACTTTTCCCAGACCACCCGGGGATGCTTTAGGGTGTCGGCATCCTTCCAGATGTCGTCACATGTTTCCATGCAAAGGTTTTAGCCTCTGTCAGTGAAATTGACGCACAAAACGTCTGTTGTCAGTTTCTGATCGCCGAATTGCATTTCTTTCTATTTGATCGTGTTTCTGTCTTCGAACAACCTTCCATTTCGAATCATTATCCTCGAAAGTCATGCCAGGTTTCGTTTAAAAGGAATTAGGGTTAAAAATTTAATTTTTATCCTTGAAAACTCTTTCAAAATGTTTTCGGTTGTTACACAGACTGCCTTACAAATAATGGAGATGAATAGGTCCTTCAGATATCCTTTTTCCAAAATTTCCCATTTACCTTTTCCTATGCATAGCTAAAATAATAGTCCTAATCCTACCCAAAAATATATCTAGGATTAGGACCTCAAAATCATGATTTACAAAAAAAAAATTTTGACAAAAAGAACTCCTATCTCCCACGGCTTTGCTAAGCATCCGCATCTGGTACATAAGAGCATATAAATGAGAAACACAAGTTTCCCAGTAGCTTAACAATTCAGGGTTTAAAAATTCACCAATATGTACCAGGGTGCAAGCACCAAACATTTGCATTTGCATTCTCAATTTTTGAAACCATAGCCTTATTCATAGATACAGATTGGCAAGTGTTGCATGATAAATTTAGATGTCAGTGTAGTAAAAATAGATACCCTCTTTCAAGTGAAACATATTCTCATAGAATTATGCATGTTATTAGGGAATTAAACAGACATGATTTATACGTTCCATTCTTAAAACTTACCTTCATACCTTAATTGTGCACACTTGGGCACTATGTGGACACCTGGCCACATTTATAAAATCATTGTACACACTTGAGTACTATGTGGACACCTGGCCACCTTTATAAAATCATTGTGCACACTTAAGTACTATATGGACACTTAGCCACCTTAATAAAATCATTGTGCACACTTAGGCACTATGTGGACACTTGGCCACCTTTATAAAATCATTGTGCACATTATGCACACTTGGGCGCTATGTGGACACTTGGCTACCTTTATAAAATCATTGTGCACATTTGGGCACTATGTGGACACTGGGCCGCCTTTATAAAATATAACCCTATTTTACTATCAAGGCACCATAACTATGGCTAAAATATAACCCATGTCCTTATGTGTATGTTAATGTTTTCATATTGGAATTTTTTTAATATGGCAAACTTTTATCCCTTTTAAAACTCTATATATTTAGTTATGACAAGGTTGTCTAAATCAATTTAATTTTCCATTCTTGAGAAATAATAATATAAATTTATGATAAAATTCTAATAAGTTTCAGGAGTAAATTTCCCATTCTTGAGAAAATAATAATAATATAATTCTCTTACCAAATTCTAATAAGTTTCAAGAGTAAATTTCCCATTCTTGAAAAAATAATAAGAATATAATTCTCTTACCAAATACCAATAAGTTTCAAGAGAGAGTTTCCCATTCTTGAAGAATAATAATAATAATATAAATTTCTTATAAAATTCTATTATGTTTCAAGAGAGGATTTCATGAACTTGCCCTAAGGGAAATTCAAGAAAATTGACTATTTTGCAATTCAAATTTTCCTTTTTTATTCCTTAATAACACCATTAAAATGGTATAATCTCTCTCATCCATGGTCAATTTTTTTTTTAAATACCAGTCATGACTAAAAATTCAACATCAATCTGGTGTGAACTTTCATCTTCCACTCAGCCAAAAGGGAGTTTTATGGAGGAAGGATGGTATTGAAAATCATCCATCCATTTCTATCATAGTTAATCATAGTTCATCATGAAAATAACATTATCTAACCTTAATCCTTCCATAAACAACAATATTCATTTCAACACATCAACCAACATACCAATTTATCATAAGCTTAGTCAACATAACATTTATTTCATTAAGAATGTAAGGAAGACAATCATATTCCATGGAAGCTTGTAAAAGCATGGTGATTACACATACTAAAACATGGAACACAATTTTAGAAATTGTTAACCTACCTCAATGATGGACTAAGATGGAGTTCTCTTAGCTTTCCTTTTGAGTTCTCCCTTTGTTCTTTCCCTTTTTGGCCAGTCCTTCTTTTTTTTTACCCCACTGAATGTGTTTATGTGTGTATCTTTACTTCTTTTCCAACTCTCTCTCCTTCTTTTTGTTGGATGCCTTTACCGTGTGGTTTTATCCTTCCTTCCCTCTTCCCTTCTCATTTTTATCTTTTAATTTCTTTCTTCTCTGTGCTACCCATTCCAACATTCACACTGCACCTTCTCCCTTTTTCCTTTCTTTTTTTATTTATTGCTAATGTTCATTGCTTATACCACATGTGTACTTTCAAGTATAATTTCCTTTGCTTGCTAGTTTAGCTTATCCCCTCTTGTCATGCTATCCCTCATAGGTTGCACTTTTCTTTCCTCTTCTTAATTTTATCTTCATCTTTTGGTATACTTATTTAAGCATGGCGCACGTGTGCCTAACTTAGAAAATTTTTTGTACCCCTTCCTCTTTGGCTATTCGGTCACGCTAATGGGAGGGAAGAAGGGAGAAAATCACGCTGCACTTCCCTCTTCTTGTCATCATTCTATGGCTTCTGCATGTGTACTTGGAAGTTCACTTACATTGCTTACACTATTGTGCTAGTCTACTTGAGCACATTAAAGGGAAAGGAGGAATATGAATTGGTTCCCCACGTGGAGCCTCATTTCCCATGCTGCATTTGCCTTCTTTTCTCCCTTTGTCGTGTGTGTGTGCATGCAAGTATATTAAAATGGCAAATTTCAATTTCATTTCCTCTTGTCTAATGACCAATGGCTTATGGAATTCTGCCCTCCTTCACCTTTTGTCCAATGGCCTCTCGTGGGACTTTTAGTGTAGCCTTCCTTACTTGCAATCTTTGTTTTACTTCTTCCCAAATTCATGCTATAACACCCCATAATTTAATTAGCTTAAATTAATGGTTGTCAATTAAATGGATAGAATTAATGGTGCCATTAATGAATTAGTATAAATTTCTTGCATAATTTAATGGGCTAAATAGTTATATTAAAAAGTCAACTTCCATGAAAATTTGGTGTTTAAAATTAATTCTTTAAATTCTTTTTAATTACCTAGCCTAAGTACCAAGAGAGAAGCAATGTAAGATGCAACTATTTAAAAATGTGCATGAGTGTGCCTTGCATATATATTGCATGGGAGAAGGAAAGGAAAGGAAATTTTATTTCCATGCATGAAAAGTCAAGCCTCACGTGAAGTTGATGATGGAAGTAAGTTTTGTAAAATATATATGTGTGTGTGTGTGACCTACATGCATTTCACGTGAAGGGGGATGGAAATTTTGGCTTTGGTGTAAAGGAGCAAGCACACCCACACGTGAGGGAAGGTGGCATGAAGTATACTACAAGTGGTGCAGAATTTTTATATCTAATTGTTGCAAGGAGAAGCTCACATAGAGAAGGAGATTATGGTTAGGAAGAATAAATAAAAGGTGCAACACTTTTTCCTTATAATGATCGAATGAGCTAGGAAGGGGTGCAGAAAAAATTTTAGGCAACATAGGAAAGAGGTTGCTTGTGGAACTATGTAATCTAAGCTTGCAAGAAACATACAAGAGTGTATATTTATTTTGTTTGTTGGATGCACCTAACATGTAAGAGGTGGAAAAGAAAATTCAAGCAAACAAAAGGAATTTAATTAAATGGAAAAGGTGCAGCAAATTTCCTTGTGTTGAGGTGAGAGTGACGTGAAGCATGTGACTAAGGCAGAGTGCAAGGGAAGTAAAGTCACATGGGGCATAAAAAAAAATAAACCAAAGTTAAATGGGTAATGTGTTGCACGCGGAGAGGAAGATGAAAATGAAATGAAGAGATGCATATGCCACCTAGGCTAAAATGTACACGTGAAATGACAAGAAGGAGAGAAGAAAAGAAAAAAAAAGGGAGAAGATGAATGTGTAATGGTTCGACCAAATGGGAAGGAAAAGGAAAGGAAGAATTGGAAAATATAAATGTACTTTAATATACTTGCATGCACATTTGGAGGAGGAAACAAAAGGGGAGTTGAAAAGTGACTTTAGAGGCATACAATAAGACACACGTGAAAATAGGGGAGAGGAAAGAAAGAAAAGAAAAAGAGAGAAAGGAGAGGGAGAACGTGAGACATCAAGGAAAAAATTGAGAGACCAAGGAAAGAGGAAGAAAAGGAGAACTCAAAGGGGAAGCCAAGGAAACCAAAGGAAGGGCTAAGAATATTTTCTCTAGCACACCTTCAAGGTAGGTTAACTATTCAAATTTTTGTTCCATGTTCTATCTATGCAATCCAATGTCTATATTCAAGCTTTCCATGGAACTTAGGTTGTCTCTACATTCTTGATTTAAATGTATAGTTTTTGGCTAGCATGTGTGGTTATGAAATTATTGATGTATGGAATAGCATGAGAATGTGGTTGGATTATGGATTAGGTTTAGAAGTTGTGATGACCATAAAGGAAAGAATCCCTAATCCTTTTAGTATATTAAGTAAGACCAAAAAGAAAGGAAATGGAATTTCCAAATGAATAAGACTCCCTAGGCTAAGTCCATGAGATTCACTCTTGGAATTTTATAAGCTATGCAATATGACTTTGAATCAAAGTATGGAAATTATTAGAGTTTTTAGAAAGAATATGTACATTGAAATTTCTTTCCAAGAGAAAGAAATTGTTATGGAATTTATTAGAATTTTTAGAAAGAAATTGCACACGGGAATTTATTTCCCAAGAAAAATAAATTATTATGGAAATTATTAGAGTTCTTAAAAAGAATATGTGCATTTGAAATTAATTTCCAAGAGAAAGAAATTGTTATGGCATTTATTAGAATTTTGGAAAGAATTTGTATGTTGGAAGTTATTTTCCAAGAAAAAGAAATTATTATGGGAATTATTAGATTTTTTAGAAAGAATATGTACAATTGAAATTAATTTCCAAGAAAAGGAAAGTAATATTGAAATTAGTAGAATTTTTATAAGAGATAGACATTAGAAATTCTTTCTAAGAGAAATAGAAATTTATTACTTAAATGTTGCAATTTTCTCCAAAGAAATGTGTATTTGCAATTAAACTTACAAGAAAAAGAGAATTTTTCCTTGAAAAACTGACAAAGAATTTCAAAGGTGGCCAAGTGCCAACCTAGTGCCCAAGTGTGCACAATTACCCTAGGTGGTGGCCAAGTGTCCATATAGTGCCCAAGTGTGCACCATATGACCTTAGGAAGGTGGCCAAGTGTCCACATAGTGCCCAAGTGTGCACAATGATCCTAGGAAGGTGGCCAAGTGTCAACATATGCCCAAGTGTGCACAAAGAATTTTAAAGGTGGCCAAGTGTCCATGAGTTCCCGAGTGTGCATAGCTAAAGTACCCAGAAAACTTAAGAAGTATAAGCTTAAATAAATTGTTACTGTTATGATAATGTAAGTCACAGCATGAGTATTTACAAGTATGTTGTTTTCATCCTATTGACATTGTAATTGATCACATATTGCTTGCCAATTATATTGTGAATTATATTGTATTTTATTCCAAGAATGTAGAATTACTATTTTGGTGCTTGTACCTTAATACATATTGGTTATTTTAAAACTGAATTATTAAGCTACTCGGAAACTTGCATTTCTCATTATATGCTAATATGTACCAGATGCAAACACATAGCTGGGCCAGGAGTTTCAGTTCTTTTTGGATTAAGAAATTTTTGTAACCCCTATTTTTTTTGCTTTGGTCCTAGTCTAGACACAATCTGAATAGAGCTAGGATTATTCTTTTGGTAGTAGTCCTGAGATGTATTTAGGAAAGAACAGGGGAAGGGATAGGTGAAGAACCGATCCTTCTTAGAAATTTGTAAAGGGAGTTTGAGTGATAGGATTATTGTCTCCTGACTTACTATGGATGGGTGCTTCGCATATCCTAATACGAGTTTATTGTAATGTGATGGACATTATTGACCTTACGTCAGTGAATTGTATAAAAGTTTAAATTTCATTGTGTAGCATAGAATTGCTTTTATTCTACTGTGCATGTTATTTTATTTAATCTGAGTAAAAGATCCCGAACCTAATCCACTTAATATAATTCGATGGTTTAACTGCTCAGACTTTAATAAAGGATTAAGATAATGTATCAAACCTATCTGTTTATATCAGAATTAATGGTAATACTAGATAGGGGCATTACACATGCTACATGCACATATATGTATGTTCATTTCTCCACTTGGTTGTGTTTGAGATGACGCAAGGGAAGGAATGGAGAAAAACTTGCTTCGCATGTCTCCTTCCTCTCTTGCATCCTTGCTTCACCATACACTTGCATGCTTCTTGTTTTGCAAATTAAATTCTGCACTCCTTGCTTAACTATTTCCTAATTATCATGGTTGCACATCCTTTCCCTTCTCACTTTACGTAAAATCCCCCTTTCATGCAAAACTCACACATGTATGCTTAATTCTCTTACTTGGTGGTGCCAAAAGAAGGAAAGAAAAGGGAAACACACCACCCACAATGTTGCATTATATTGTGTATTTAAATTCTACACTCTTTTTCCTTTCTTAATTATTATTCCATAGTCTCACATGTCATCAAGTGCAGCCCATTATCAATTGCCATTCTCCTATTACCCATTTGTCACTTGAGGTGAAGGCTAAAGGGAATGTTATTTTCTCTTCTCTCCTTTCTCTTTGGCCGTGTAGGTATATAAATATATACATATGTTTTAAAACTCACATGCTCCATCAACTCCACGTATATAAATTCAATTGTCATACACTTCTCTTCTTGGAAATTCAGCAACTAACAAGGAACATTAATCAAGCTCTTCAATTTTTTTGGTAATGTTATCTTTAGCAGCTTTATTCTAATCATTACATGACACAAGAAATTTACCACACTTTATGGCAATTTATCTAATTAATTAAGAAAACATAAATTTAAATATAACTGAAAGAACATGGGGTGTTACAGCTTGGCAATTGGTGAAGAGGAGAATGTGACATGTAAGTAGACAAAGGGAATTTGACTACTTATTCTCCACCTTTGACATTGCCCTTGTTGTCTTGCTAAATCAAAAAATTGCCTTTGTAAGGTAGGAAATTGCTTGATAAAAATGGGGGAAGAAAGATTACAATTTGGTTTTAGCTAAGAGAAAGAAAGAAAATATGGTGAATTAAGGTATAGTGAGTTGGTTCACCTTTTGTGCATAATAAAGCCCCACATTAGTATTAAAATGTAAAAATTTTGAAAGGTGTGTAACCCTAAATTTAGTAGGTATCATGAACCAAGAAAATAAGTAGAATAAATTGTTAATGGCAATGGTTACACAAATTAAATGTGGGAGAATGTACCCTAGAAATTAATGCATGATATCATGATGTTTAATTTATGGCAAAGATCGAGAAAAGTGATAATGTGACATTAAAAATCCTAAGTTTGATTACCTTTTTAATGGTGGTCAAAACTAATATCTTATTTTAATTTTGGTGGCTGAATTACTATGCTAACTATGAATGCATTAGAATGTACCTTATGATGGCTAAATGCAAGGGAGATTGAAGTGATAAAAATAAGAGGAAATTGTAGTTGCTATGTGTATGTATAAGTGACCAAGTGTTCACTATTTTCATAAAAGTGGCCAAGAGTCCACAAAGTGACCAAGTGTTCACAATTCTTACAAAAGTGGCCAAGTGTCTACATTTCTTGCAATGTGACCAAATGTGCTTCACATTCTCAAACAAGGTAAGTTTTAAGAATGAAAGATATATAGATGATTGTTGCCTATTTCAATTGTTATATGTATGCTTTCCTTGGAAAAGAATTATAATTAAAATGAGAATGACCATCTTTATCACATTGACATACCAATAAATCATACAATTGTTACCAACGTGTTTACATGAAAGAGATTAATTATTAAATGATGGAGTGTCGAAGAAATGATTTTTTTGTGCTTGCACACTGGTACATATTAGTAAATTTTAAAATGTTGAATTGTTAAGCTACTAAGAAACTAGCTTTTTCATTTGTACGCTGATATGTATCTGATGTAGACATTTACCAATTTTGGACAAAGATGGAAGTAGCAATAGGGGAAGTCCTTTTGCCAAGAGCATTTTTTTAGTCCTTCATTTTAAGGTCCTAATTCCATATATTATTTTTGGATTAGAATTAGGACTGTTATTTTTGGCTGTATATAGTAAGGGAAAAGTAGCAATTAATGGCGAAAGGATATGTGAAGAACCCATTCATCCCTAGTATTTGTAAAAGGAGTTAGAGTGACAGGCTTGTTGTCTCCTCACTCCTTATGGATGTGTATTTCATATATCCTGGTATATGTTCACAAAGCATGTAACAGAAAATTATTATATATATAATATGGAAGTTTTATAAATTTTGCTATGATGCATGAGATTTTATTTCTGCTGTGCATAAGTATGTTACCTGAGCAAAAGGACTCAAACCTAATTATACATTAAATTATTGATGGATTAAATGCTCTGGCAAATTAACAAGAAAAAAATTTAAGAATAATGTATCCACTTATCTGAACATGTTATATGACGTTGTTCTGGTAAGATAAGGGCGTTACACTGAATCCTTGTTAATATTTTGGAAGGATCAGGAGGATGATTTTTTGGTGAGCACAAGGGCATATATATATTAGGATATATGAGTTAGGAATTCATTAGTAATTTTTGTTAAATGAGTATGAATGACAGGCTTGTTGTCTCCTTACCCTAGTTAACACACTCGTATATTCATAGGTATGTGTCTGATGGACGACACTTATAAATATTGTAAATGAATGTATGAATTATATATATATTTATGTTTTATTCTAGTTAATTTAATTTATTTTTCACTACATAACATGTGAGAACCCAAATGTAGTAACCTAAACTAACAACACTTAACCATTTAACTTGGTAAAAAGTTAAAAATAGACTCGTGTAGGGGTAGTAGTAATTCACCAATCTTGTAGTATACTACATAAATAATTAAAATGGACTATAGGATAAGGGGGTTACAAGCTACCTTGTTTTTGTAATAGAAATGGTGTTTCTAGCTTGAATCCTTGGGTTTTCCTTCTTCTTCCTCCCTTTCTCCTTCATGGCTTCCTCTCTTTCTTTCTTCCTCTCATATTTCTCCTTCATTCCATGAAGGGAATGGCGGTTTAATCTCATAATGATAATTTACCAAATTTCCTAGGGGTGAAATTACTATTTTACGCTTCCTTTCTTCTCTTTTTTGAATTCAATAGTGAGATTGACCTTCCATGTAATTTCATAAATCTTTTGTGTGAAATGTCCATTTTACCCTTATGGCAAAATTACCTTTTTTCCCTTGTGGTAAATTACCTTTTATCCTTCAGGATAAACTACCATTTTGTCTTTGGGATATTTTGCTAGGCTAATTATGGCTTTTAGATATTTTTTCTAGATATTTTCTAATGTAATCATTACCTTTTAGATATTTTCAAGCATCATGATTACATGTCATTAATGTGCTTAGATATTTTCTAAACGTCATATTGCCTTTAGATATTTTGAGAACCTTTCTTTTTTTCATTTTAGTCCCTCTACTTTTCATTCATTTTAGTCCCTCTACTTTTCATTCAATTTAGTCCCTCTCCACTTTAGGAAAACCTAGTCCAATTTAAATTTGGACAAATAGGTATGCAATTAAAAAATTTAAGAATTAACAACATACTTGAGGATGTGAAAAGTGGATATTATAGTTAAACCTAAGTTAATTTACCCTGATGACCTAAGAGTCACTTACTTAAGACTGGACTTACTATGATTTGGGAACCTGTCTGTCTAGTGCATATAATAGATAGTTATGTGATTGAAAATGGTATCTAAGCATCATTGGCTAGCTAAAGAATGAGTGGAAATGACCTGTACTAGAGGTGTACCACATCTAATGAGTAGGAAATGACCTGTAACAAAAGTGTTTAGTGATCCAACAAATAGGAAATAACCTGTAACAAAGGAGTACAATGATTTTATAGTTATAAAGGGAGACTAAAGGACACCCTATAATCCTAATGCTAGCATAATCTTATCTAAATGGGATTCTTACACTGGTTTCTTTGAAGGGAAAAATATGAATATCAGCCAAAGGACTCTCATGAATGAAAGAATGAATGATTTTTCTTATAAATGGACCAAATGAGCTATTTGAATGAGAAATAAATGCTATTTACCTTGTATATTTTCAAATGTCTATATTACTATGAAATGAATGATCATGAAATGAATGAATATAAAAGAATGATTGATGATGAGCATACCCACTAAGAATGACATGATTATGAATATTTGAAGCATGATCTTACATAGCATAAGCATTGAATATTCTCTAGTAAGTTTTACATTGAAATAAACTAAATGCAGGAGTTTTTTAATGTGATTCACGGTTGGTACCATGAATGATATTTTCTAACATGGTTCCTCTTGATTACTGAGATTATGTCTCTCATGTGCTTTGATGTATCCTAATGCCTAGGTATACTATGATAGTTGAAGTTGAGGTAGAGCTGGTACAAGTACCCACGGGGTTATGATGCATAGTATTTTGAGACTGTCACCTATCCTTTATTTTGTTTTTAGTTATTTGTAGGATTTTGGTTATATAAGATATGCTGAGATTTATTTTTCTATTAGAATTATGTATATAGCAAGAAGAAATGTTGAATCGCTGCTGTAAAACCCTTGTATCTATGTATATAAGTAGTTTGCTAGTTATGCATATCTTAATTATACTTGCTCTATTGAGTAAATACATGTGAGAATCCTGTGTGCAACCCTAAACCTAAAATTGAATTTAATAAAGGATCCAAAGAATTAATTTAAAAAATTGACTCAGGTAGTTAAGCAAAGAGACAAGATAGTAGAACATTATCTCTATGGGATAATATATGATATGTATCTATAGAGGTGGGGTGTTACATTTGGTGGTATCAGAGCATTGCTCCAACTTAGGTAGACTAGTAGTATTTCTCATAGGCAAAGTTGGGATTAAGTTAAGTGGCTGAGCCATGGCATTTTACTTATTTATATTTCAACTTGATGTGTAGAATGGAGAATTACGTTTGGTAGCAAGTATTTTTTGTTGCTTTTTTTTTCTCTGTAAAATATTGTGTTATTGAGATTGATTAACTCATTGATATCTATTTTGTATAAGAGAGCAATAGCGCTGTAACATCCACTCCTAATGTGATTAAGAGATGTTTGCTAGTTGTTAATTTAAATTTAAATGCTTGTGTATGTTGCATTAGTGTAGGGACTTAATTGAAAGGAATAAAAGTTTAATTAAAGTATGGCTAAAGACTAAATCAGAAATGGAAAGTTCAATTAGGCTAAAGTCACAAATGAGCCAAGGACTAGAATGCAAATAGGAAGACTTATATTTTAGAAACCTAAAACCCTAACATAACCCACACTTCAGTAGATTTTAGAGAGAAGGAGAAGGACGAGCAGAGAGAGAAAGGGGTGAGTTAGGGCAAAGGGGAAAAGATTTACTAAAGGAAGGGTGATTTGAGGCTAGGGAAAATGTTTTATAGCAAGGGAAAGATCATCTAGACACTCAATCCAGCATATTTTCATGGAAATCAAGGTAGTAACTCAACTTAACCACATTTCTAAAATGTTTTCTTTTGTTGGGAACTTCTGTTTATGAACAATTTGAACTATGTTTGGGGTTTAAACCTACATTTTATATATTTTCCACTTCTATTGGGTGTTGCTTGCTAAAATGTTGTGCTTGTAAATGAATGGAAGGATAGGGTTGTTGTTCATCTAGTAAAATATGTTAGTTTTCCTTGCATGCATAATGTTGAGCGCAATGTTGAGGAATGTTTAGAGATAAGTAAGGTTTTTGGAATGAAAATTAAGCTCATGTGTTTTTAAACCTGAAAGGGAATGAAATCTGGGCTTGATAATCTCATAAATGTATTTTTCAGAATTGGCATAGGGCATAACAGTCGACTAGTAGCATGTGGCAATTGACTGTTATGTTCCTGAGAAACCCAGAAATGCACACTTAGACTTGGCAGCCGACTGGTAGCCTTATCAATCTATTGTCGGTTCTGAGTTTTCTACATAGTAGTTGACTGATAACACTAGCAGCTGATTGTCATGTTCTTCATTTTGCCCAAAAAGTATTCCAGAGAGCAACCAGTCGACGGTTAGCCTTCCATTAGTCTACTGCCAGCCCACTATGTTGCAAACCAAGGATTCCAAAGAGTGATCAGCTGATTGTCAGTCTTCCACCATTCGACTGATAGCCCTCTAATATGAGAAACATGATTTTTATCAAAGATTAAGCTTAGTAATCCTCCATTCCACTTGGTTTAAGGCTCACAATGTAACCATACAAGGGAACTACATACTTTTGGTCAATGTACAAAAGATAAGGTCAAGTGTCACTCAGATGCAAAGATCCTTGTGATAGTGACACAAAAGGGAGCGAAAAACATTAGAAAAAGGAAAGAGTGAAGTGACCGATCGTTAGTATGGGATGGCCATTGGGCATTTTATGGTTGTGCCATGAACAGGGATGGTCAAACATCCACTTGAGCATAGATGATTTTGAAAATGCCATGATGGTTAGGAACTCTAAGTTAGTGTCATCTTCCAAAGGCCATTTAAGAAACACATACTTAGGGTTAAGCATAACCATGAGCATGAGCTAAATCACCCTAGTATATATGTTATAGAATAGCATACTGAGAGTGTGATCCATCAAAAGGGGATGGTGACTTCATAGCCTCATGATCAACAAAAGCAGAGAGGATAAGACCTGTTCAAAGGTTTTATAGTGATCTCGTGAGTTATTAAGATTGTACTTAGATTTTCCTAGGGGATGCCTCAGTAGTATTATGCAGTATAGTTATCGAAGTGGCGTAGTTAATCACCAGGATAACTCAATTACTATAATGACATAGTTAATACTAGGGTAGCTCATTCATTTATGTAGTGGTACATGGAGTTGTTGCTGGCCGACACTCCCGATAGCTTGTATGTTATGATTATTTTCTCCTACTCATGGGTACAATCAAAAGGAATGTTTATTACCCTAAGAAAATGTTTTTTGATGAAAATGATGCTGAATGAACCTCCTATACTATAAAATTAATATGTCTTATATGTACATGCATAAATATAAGCACATAACATGATTTTATGATACATGCATTACATCCCAATAGTCTACACTATATTTTTATGATGGGAAAGAATGTAGAGATTTTTTTGTATAAGTACGGTGGTATTGGTTAGTGAATTTCAAAAAGGTTGCATTACTAGAGAGATTAATTTCTCACCCTAGTGCTAGCATGTACCAGATGTGTAGGTCCTCAGGCTAGAGATAAAGGTAATGTGGAAAGTGGTACCCGTCATGGTGGTATATAGAAAAACTTATTTTGGATAGTATAGGCATATAATTATTTGGTACTAGTCTTTATGATTTCAAGGAAAAGCTAGTATACTTTAACTCTTGTATAGCCTATACTTACTTGAATGTATATGGGTCCTCTAGTATTTATCAATAGGCAATTTGATGGGCTCATGAGTGGCAGGGTTGTTGCCTCCATGCCCAATAGCTATTTATTGATATTTAACAAATTAAGTATACATGTTTGTGTGTAGTTATTTAGAGTAAATTATATACACATTTTGCTATGATACTTGAGTGAGAACCCGAGTGTAAAACCCAACCCAAACAACACTCAATTAATCAACTTGGTAAAAAGTTTAAATTAACTCTGGTAGAGGTAATAGTAACACACCTTTATTATGGTATTTTCATATGATGCCTATGTAGTCAATATAAAAGGAACCATAAGCTAAGGGGGTGTTACAGGCATTATAGGCACCACGTAAAAGGAATGCTGAAAATGCTAATAGGAATAAGGCGGGGCATTGAAGGAGTAATGAATACTTTGTAAGGTATGGCAGAAGCCTTGGCGATTGCAGTAAAATGCCACTACTGAGCTATTATAAAAGCTTAGGAGGATAGAGACCCAATGCCTCAGGAAGAGCCTGAAGGAAACCAAGGGTATAAGGCTTGGTTAGAATTCTAGAAGGCTAAACCTAAAATCTTCGAAGAAGAGTATAACCCTAAGGTATCGAATGAATGGATTAAGGAATTGGAGAAACTGTTCATAATTTTAGGCAACACTAATAAACAAAAAGTAAAATTTTTCACTTATATGCTTGAAGGAGAGGCTGAGCATTGGTGGAAGGAAGCTTAGCAACTGTTAAAAGCCTAAAATACCTCTCTAACCTAGGAGAATTTGAAGATAACTTTCTTTGAGAAACACTTTCCCATGAATGTGAGGAATGCACGAGAAATAGGGTTTATGTAAATTAAAAAAAATGGTAGATCCTTTAAGGTGTACCTAGCCTAATTTAAGGAATTATCTAAGTTCTCTTCTTATTGAACTCACCACCTTGATGAAGCTTGGAAATTCGTGCATTTGTAGGCTAGGTAAGATTCTAAAATGAATAAGGTTATTCCCCATTGGAAATCCTAAATTACGCTACCTTAGAATGTAAGTGTAGGATAGTAGCAAGACACTTAGGGGATGAAGAAAGGGAGCAGAAACGACTTAAAATTTTATAAAGAGGCTAAGAAACTTCAGACCAAATAGAAACCCTAAATTCGCTAAAGCCTTAGAAGAAAATATACTAATGGTGAATCCACCAACTCCCACTCTTTACCTAAAGTGTGAAAAGCATCTTAGTAATAGGCCTTCCTTGGTAGGTCAGAATGCCTACTTTTTCTAAGGGAAATCAGGGTACATAGCCAAGAATTCCCCCCGAAATAAGAAACTAAAGGGTATGCCTAGAACTCTAAGTCAAGGAAAAGTGTATGCCCAGAAGAGTAAACAGGTGGTAGAATCTAATTATCTGCTTAAGGGTAAGTGCACGATAGGTAATCAATCCTTAATTGCATAATTTGACTCAGGTGTATCCCACTCCTTTATTCCAGATAAGCTTGTGAAGGGTTTGACGCATGTAACCTCTCTTCCTTATGATATAAATGTTTCCACCCCTATGGGAGACCTTGTTGTTGTCTCTCAAGTTTGCTTAAATTGTCTAGTTGTTGTTTGAAAATAAGTCCTATAAAATTGATTTGATTTATTTACCCGTGTCTGATATGGATGTTATATATAGGATGAACTGGTTATCCGATAACGATGTGATCCTTTCCAATAAAACATCTTTGCATGCTATTAACATGTTATCACAAAATGAACAAAAATCATTTGTGCTTATCATTCTTAAAACTTACCTGTATCCATTATTTGTGCACACTTGGGCACTATGTGGGAACTTAGCCACCTTTATAAAATAATTGTGAACACTTAGACACTTTGTGGACACTTGGCCACCTTTATAAAATAATTGTGCACACTTGGGCACCTTTATAAAATTTCTTGTGCACACTTGGCATTATGTGGAAACTTGGCCACCTTTATAAAACAATTGTGCATACTTGGCCACTATGTGGACACTTGGCCACCTTTATATATATGGAAATTTAGTTTTATCCCTTTTTAAACTCTTTCTCCTATTTATTTGTGACAATGTTGCCTAACTCAATTTAATTCTCCATTTTTTAAAAATAATAATGCTATAAATCCCTTATAAAATTTTAATAAATTTCATGGTTTTGGCCTAAGGGAAATTCAAGAAACTTAAATATTTTACAATTTAAATTTCCTTTTCTATACTTTAAATAATACCATTAAAATGGTATAATCTCTTTTTCCATAATCAACACATTTCCCTCATCTAAATATCACACAAGAGGATGCTTTATGAACACTTTCTATTATTTCACCAACCTTATCTTTTTTAATTTCTAATATATCCATAAGACACAATTAAACATTAATTCTTCAAAAATTTCTTCATTGTGCAAATGGACATATTTTCCCTTTCCATTGGAATATTTGAACATCACTTGATTTTGCATGGCTATAGCAAAATTTCACACTATCTATGTAACAAAAGTATTTTCATCACTTTTATTATTTTAGCCTTGTCTAAAGGCTTACTTTGCATAGAAAATTTCCAAAGAATTTTCTTTCCTCTCTTTCATGGCCAATTTTAACACCAATTACAAACTACAAATTTAACATCAATTTTGTGTAAACTTGCCTCTTCCATTTAGCCAAAAAGGGAAGTTCATGGAGAAAAATGGTTTTCAAAATCATACTTCCATTTCTATCATATCCATCCATAACTCATCATGCAACTATCATTAACTAACCATAATTCTTCCATAAAAAACAATATTCATTTCATCCCATCAACCAACATCCCAATCCATCGTACATGCTTAGCCAACACAACATTCATTTCATCAAGAATGTAGGAAAAACAATAATGTTCCATGGAAATTGTAAAAGCATGGTGATGACATATACTAAAACATGGAACATAAATTTAGAAATTGTTAACCTACCTCAATGATGAACACAAGTAGACTTGTCTTAGCTTCCTTTGACTCTTTCCCTTACTTCCTCTTTGCTCCCTTGCTCCTTTCTCTCTTGATCCACTTAGCTCTTTACCTTCTCACAAAATTTTGTATTCATACAAACACTCACGCCACTCTATCTCCTTTAGAATTTCTTTCCCGTATGTGTGTGGTTTTCCAAGCTATGAAGTGCTCTCCCTCTCTCTTTTTTTTTTCATTCGTGTGCATGCATGTATCGTCAAGATACCAATTTCCATTCCATTCCCTTTTTGTCTAATCTCCTCACATTTCAGCCACATGTGTCCCTTAGATACCGTTTACATTTTATTGCACTCTTTGGGTTAGCTACTCAGGCACATCAATGGGAAGGAGGAAGGGGAAGCACAATTTTTTCTTTATTCCCATGAACCTCACGCTGCACTCTTTCGTTTTAACTATTATGGCTAC
This sequence comes from Senna siamea, assembly GCA_031216115.1. Taxonomy (NCBI): domain Eukaryota; kingdom Viridiplantae; phylum Streptophyta; class Magnoliopsida; order Fabales; family Fabaceae; genus Senna; species Senna siamea. The sequence goes on along the minus strand of CM062361.1, from coordinate 28,392,535 downwards.
TCGTGCACTCAAGTGCAGCCTATGTTAATTTGCACCCTTGTATCTTAGCTTAACCACTTGATCATGGCCCAAAAAAAAGAGGAAGGAAGCAGGGAAGTCCACGCAATGCAAGTTGCATACTCTATCTCATGCAAACTGTATGGTCACTCAAGGTTCTTTGATCTCTTTCCTCAGGTATGTTAAGAATAGCACAAGGGAAGGGAAGGAAATCTTGCACCACATGCTAAACATACTTCCTCTTAGGCTGTACTTGGCATTGCATTTTCCTTTCCTTCATCCATTGCATTTAGAAATGTTAAAATGTTTTGTTTCCTTACAATTTTTGGTTTAGTTACTCATGCACATTAATGGAAAGGAGAGAAGGAAACCATGCAGCTCCATTTCCCATGCTGCTCTCTCCTCCTCTTACATAATGTGTGTGTATATATAATCAAAATTTCATAGCTACAAGTGTACTTTCAAGTACAGCCCACCTTGCTTGCTAGTTTAGAAATCCCACTAAGCTAAGGCAAGGGAACATTTCAGTCTCATGCAAACTCCCCCATCTCTTGGCCATTTTGTGTTAGAAATAAAACAAAAGGAAAAAGGAATCTAATCCCCTATACGCCTATCCTTCCTTCTCTCTCACTTTCTATTTGGCCAAAGCAATGAGACGCCACCTTCTTTCCCACTCTCGTGCATGTTGAAAATAACACAAAGGAGGGGAGGAAAACTTGTACCACACGTTTTCTCCTTTCCTAGCCATGTTGGTGCATTCTTTATAAGAAAAAAATTTTGCACTCTTGCTTCCCTTTTACTCCACCAAATGTACATATAATATACATATATTTAATTATTGCATCCCTTCTTCCCAATTGCACGTGTACCTTTCTCAATGTAGGTTTAATTTAGAAAAATTCTACACTCTTGCTTAACTAATTTCCTTTCTTAATTATATTTCCATAACCTCACTTGTCATCAAGTGCAGCCTATTTTCAATTGCCGTTCTCCTATTACCGATTGGTCACTTGAGATGAAGGCTAAGGGGAATGCTATTTTCTCTTCTCTCTTTTCTTTTTGGCCATGTAGTTTAATATTTATATAGATACAATTTAAAATTCACATGCTCCATCAACTTCACATGCATGTTTTCAATTTCCATACACTTCTCTTCTTGGAAATTTGGCTACTAACAAGGAATATTAATCAAGCTCTTCAACTTTTAGCAATGTTATTTTTATCAACTTTATTCTAATCATTAAATGACAAGCAATTTACCACACTTTATGGCAATTTATCTAATTAATTAAGAAAACATAAATTTAAATATAATTGAAATAACACGGCTGTTACATTTCTTCCTTCTTTACAATTAATTTTGTCCTCAAAATTTATACATACCTTATTGGAATAACTCTGGATACACCCTGCGCATGTCCTCTTCTGTTTCCCTTGTGCCTTCTTATGGTGAGGTACGATCCCACAAGATCTTTACCACAGGAATGGCTTTATTCCTTAGGTCTTGACCTCAGTACCGGTGATTTGTACAAGTTTTGGTTGATAAGTTAGATTATCCTTTAATTGCAGAGTACTGGCATCAAGTATATATGAGGGGTCGGGTATGTACTTTCAGAGCTAGAAGACATGGAAAACATCATGAATTTTGATAAATATGGGGGTAAGGCTATCTGGTATGCTAATGGACCCACTCTCTTCAATATTTGGAAAGGTCTAATATATCTAAGACTTAGCTTTCTGGACTTTATAGCTCTACCAATCCCAGTAGTTAGGGATACTTTCAGAAAAATATGGTTCCCTTCCTCAAATTCTAAGCATCTTCTTCTCTTGTCAGCATAGCTCTTTTGCTTGTCCTGAGCCATTGCCATTTTCTCTCTGATCATCTTAATTTGATAAGTTGTCTGTTGCACTAGCTTAAGTCCTAACAATTGCTTTTCACCCACTTAATACCAACATAATGATGACCTACACTTCCTCTCATATAGGGCTTTATAGGGTGCCATACCTATGCTAGAGTGGTACCTATTATTATAGGAGAATTCTATTAATGGCACACTCTGTTCCCAATTCCTTTTGTACTCCAAGGTATAGGCCCTAAGCATTTCTTTTAGAGTTTGGATGCTCCTTTTTGTCTGCCCATCAGTTTGGTGATGGTAAGCAGTACTAAAATTTAATCTAATACCGAAAGCTTCTTGTAAGGCTCTCCAAAATCTAGAGGTGAATCGGGGATCTCAGTTCGAAACAATGCTAGTGGGAATTCCATACAGTCTCACTATCTCATGAAAATATATTTGGGCTAATCTATCTAAGGAGAAATTGATTCTAATGGGTAGAAAATGTGCTGATTTGGTTAATCTATCCACAATTACCCAAATAGCATCATTACCTAACTAAGTCTTAGGTAATCCCACTACAAAATCCATTGAGATCTTATCCCATTTCCACTCAAGAATGTATAGAGGTTGTAGTAACCTTTCAGGTTTTTGATATTCAATTTTAACTTGTTAGCACACTAAAAACTTGGCTATATACCCCGCTATGTCTTTCTTCATGCTTAGCCACCAAAATCTTCTCTTAAGATCTTGATACATCTTAGTGGCTCCAGGATGAACAGTGTATTTACTTTGGTGAACTTCTTCTAAAACTTTATCTCTCAGTTCACCTGTCTTAGGAATATACATCATATTCTGGAAGGTTAGCATTCCATTGACCTCCCTTATGAACTCCATTGAATGCTTTAGGGACTCTAGGAATTCATCACCTTTCTGTGTAACAGTTCAGCCACCCACTTGAAGATATTATCTGTAACAACGGGAAAGATTCGAAAGAGTTTTTAAAGGATTTTAAAAGATAAAACTTGATTTTAACCCTAATCCCAATCAAACGGAGACTGACACGTATTTTGAGGATAATGACTGGACATAGAAGGTCCTTTGAAGCCAGAAACACAATCAAACAGAAAGAAATGTAATCCGGTGATCAGAAACTGACGGAAGGAGTTTCGTGTGTCACTTTTGTTGACGGAGGCCAAGACTTTTGCATGGAAATGCGTGCCAACATTTGGAAGGATGCCGACACCCTAAAAGATCCCCGGGTGGCCTGGGAAAAGTCGGGATCGCCCCTGGAGGCTTTAAATTACGCGAACTCCCGCCATTTCTCTCATTCCACTCTCTCTCCTCACCACACTCTCTCTCTCCTCTCTCTTTTCTCTCTCCACTTTCCTCCACCGTGAACGGCCGCCACAGCCACCGTGGGCTGCCACCAAGGGTACCAACCGACAGCTCTCACTGCCCACAACCACCAGCAACCAACCACGGCCACCAACGGCCGCCAGAGCCGCCGAAAAAACATTGTTTTTCCCCTCCATCGTGCGAAATTTCCCCAGCCCGAATCATCGCCGTCCGACGCCGTTGACACTCACCGCCCCCACCACCTTGTAACCCGAGCTGCCAGCTTCCTCCGATGCTTCTGCCGCCGAAGGAGGCCGGACGCACTCGGATCGAGGAAGAACGCCGTCTGCCGTGCGAGAAGCTTCGTGACCAGAAAACACTGCCCAAACGGCCGTGAACCGTCGTGCCACCACCGTATTCGGACTCCTGGGCTTGCGGGCTTCACTGTGGTGTGATTTTCGAGGCAAACTGCACCTCCTCGCCGTACGCTGCCGTGTGCCACTGTGCCGGAGTTTCTGGACGTGCATCCCGAGAAACCGAGACCACCGGGACGTAGAATTCCATCATCCGAGCACAGTGGTAAGGTCTGTTTTCCCAAAAACTAATGTTATATGACTGAAATGGCTACCGAACGTAATTAGGCAATTAATTAACCTAGGTAACTGTGTAACCGAGTTTAGGATTGAAAATTGGATCACGTGACGAGCCTAAATGTTTAATTTGATGTCCAGGAAATTAATCAGACTCAGAAACCGAGACTGCGTGGGATTTTGAAGTGATTTAGAGCATTCGGAGACCAGGTAGGATAATTTACACTTCCCGAACCCTAGAATTGATTTAGTGAATATCTAACTGATTTGGATGAATTGTATGGATTTACGTGCTGCTTTCGATGGGATAAATTGCATGCCTGTGTGCTGAAAACCCTAATTGCATGTTAGAAACCTTGTTTATCGAGTTTAGATGCCTTTAGGGCGGATTTACTTAGGGTTGGGTACTTGATAACCGGTATGGGACGGCCGTTAAGTATCCCTCGTACAGGAAGCTTTTAAACGAAACTATTTTTATCAGATTTAGCCTGTACTGAGTTAGGGATTGCGCGTTAAACTAGGACGACCCTAAGAAAGGTTTAGGGAGTATAAGGGTGGATAACCTACACGGGGAAACGTTGTGATTTAGGCGTGATACCCTAGAACTCTGAGGAATAGCTGACTGAGTGCATGTAAGTTCGAATAGACTGTATGAGGATGAGAATTGGCGTATGTGCACATGCTAGGGGACGCCCTAGATGTTGATTCTCACCCGGTCCTTGAGTGAGTGATTGGTGTTACGGATCACACTCACAATATAGGCTTGATTCGGGTGATTGGTGTAACGGATCACACCCAACGATAAGAGAGGTATTCTCTATAGACTACGTGCAATTAGAAGATGATTTAGATTTGGTTACAGCGGATTTGTAGCCAACGTGGATTGAGAGACACAGGACATGAGATTTTACTTGATTTTGATAATTGATTTTAAAAGAAAATGGATTTTTTTTTATTGTGATATATTGCCGCAATTTCCATGTGTTTAAACGATTTTAAAGATAAGGTATTCCACTATTTTCGAACTGATTTCGGGAAGACGATTTCGGTGTTCACACCGCTGAGTATTCAACTGGTTTTCGAATGATAATTGATTTGTAAATTATTCTACTGGGATTCATATCTCATTAGGTTGTTTACTCAGATGAACAGGACAAAGGGTGAGCCCAGGCGATAGCCGTTTCGACTTGAGAATAGACGGAGAATGATTAGCTTAGGCTTGAATTATTTGTATATATACTTTGATAATGATGTTATTTAACGGATTCTGGTTCTTGTAAATTCTGTATGGACTAGACTAAATGTACATATAACGTATTAGATAGTATGTATGGATTTTAGTGATGGATTGATGTTGCTGTGTATGGATTTATATTAGTATGTTTACTGCTGTTGTTGGACTAGCTGTTGAGTTTTAAACAGGTGATTCTGTATTTGGGATATGATCAAATTACAGAGGAAACTCTGCCGAATTTTCAGTAGAATTTACCGCTGTAAACTTATAGATTTGAATTGAAATGTGTATGAACGTATGACGTGACATGTATATGAGTCTTAGATTTCATCCCAGAGTTATTATTGATGATGTACGTATGCGTATTTAGTTAGCTGCGTGTGAATCAGGGTTGAACGGAATCCGAATGGATAACGGAGAATCTATTTGGGTTACGCTCAACCAGTAGCGATCCCCTGACGTTCCCACATAGGGAATAAACATTCAGAATACCCCATATGCTTCCGCTAATCAGATAAGCATCACGTATGAAGTATTAGGGGGTCGTTACATTATCCGCTTTGGTGGTTATCGAGCCACCTCACAGTTTTGTTCTTCCCCTTGTCAAGGGGGAAAACGCGTCTACAAGGGAGAGGTATGCACACCCTTATAAGGCATGCTTCGTTCCCCTCTCCAACCGATGTGTGACATTACAAATCCACCCCCCTTAGGGAGCCCAGCGTCCTCGCTGGCACAACGATCTGGGCCCTGGCTCTGATACCAATGTAACAGTCCAGCCGCCCACTTGCAGATATTTTCTGCTTTGGTGGTTATCGAGCCATCTCACAGTTTTGTTCTTCCCCTTGTCGAGGGGTAAAATGCGTATACAAGGGAGAGGTATCCACACCCTTATAAGGCATGCTTTGTTCCCCTCTCCAACCGATGTGGGACATTACATATATTGTGTTGGAAAAGAATTAGGCTTAGATGGTGTTATTCCATAATGACCATTAAGCCATTTAAGGGTGTTAGTAAGGAATGGAAGAAGGAAATGGATTTGTGAATTTAACCAATCTCCCTAGGCTAAGTCCATAAAATTTATGCTTGGAAATGATAAGCTATGCACCATGATATTGAGTCATAATATGGGAATTTATTTTGAAAGTTATAAGAGAGAATATTATTATTATTAATACAAGAAAAGAGAATATTTTTCGGAGAGAATTTTTTAGAGATGTACCTTAGAAATAAATGCCCAAGATAGGAGGAATTATACTTTAAATATGAAATTTTTCATAAGAAATATACCTTAGGAATTATTTCTAAGAAAGGAGAAATTATTCTTTAATTATGAAATCTATCATAAGAAATATACATAGAAGGTATTTCTAAGGAAGGAGTAATTATCCTTGGAAATATTGAAATTCTCTATAAGAAATGTACTTTAGAATTTATTTCCAATATAGGGAATTTATTCTTGAAAGATTAAAAATTTCCATGAGAAATGTACATTAGAATTTATTTCCAAAGTAGGGGAATTTATTCTTAAAATATACAATTTTCATGTGAAATGAACATAGAATTTATTTCCATTATGGGGGAATTTATTCTTGAAATGTTAAAAATTTTCATAAGAAATATATATTAGAATTTATTTCCAATATAGGAAAATTTATTCTTGAAATATTAAAAATTTTCATGAGAAATGTACAATAGAATTTATTTCCAATATAGGGGAATTCATTATTGAAGATCTTGGAATTTTAAAGAGATGTACAATAGTAATGATTTTAAAGGAAAAGGAGATTTCCCTTAATAATTGACAAAGAATTTTAAAGGTGGCCAAGTGTCCACATGTGGCCAAGTGTGCACAAAATTTTTTTTAAGGTGGCAAAGTGACGACATGTGCCTAAGTGTGCACAAAGAATTTTAAAGGTGGCCAAGTGTCCACATGTGCCCAAGTGTGCACAACGAACTTCAAGAGGTGGCCAAGTGTCCACAGTGCCCAAGTGTGCACAACCAATGAACAAATGTAAATTAAGAATGATAAGCATAAATGGATTTGATAACCTTATGATAATGCGTTTTTATAGCATGCCCGATATTTTATTTGAAAGAAATAGTATTTGATTGCATTGACATTTGAATTAATCATATACATTGCTTGCCAATTATCTTTATGAATTATGCTATATTTTATTTTATTTTCAAGAATGTAGAATTAAATATTTTATTGCTTACACCCTAATAGATATTAGTTGTTTTAAAACCCAAATTGTTAAGCTACTGGGAAACTTGCGTTTCTCATTATATGCTAATATGTATTAGATGCGGATGCATAGCCAGGATGGGAGATTGAGTTGTTTTTGGGTTTAAGCAATTTTTTGGTAACCCCTATTTTTGGGTCCTAGTCCAGACATAGTTAGTTTAGAACTAGGACTATTCTTTTGGCAATAAACCTGGGATGTAATTGGGAAGGAACTAGGGAAAGGATATCTGAAGGACCAGTCTAATTTAGTAATTTGTAAAAGGGTTTGAGTGACAGGATTGTTGTCTCCTGACTCCCTATGGATGGGTACTTCATATATCTTAATACATGATTACTGTAATGTAATGGACATTAAGGGACTTATATTATTTGAATTGCATGAAAGTTTAAATTTTCGTTGTGTAGTATAGAATTTCTTTTATTCCGCTATGCATATAATTTTTTTTAATCTGAGCAAAAGATCTCGAACTTAATCCACTTAATATAAATTAATGGTATAATTTCTTAGACATTAATTAAATAAAAGGATAAGAATAATGTACCAAACCTATCTGGCTGCATCGAAGGAATTGTAATACTAGATAGGGGTGTTACACTCTACATTCTTATGGTAGATTTCTTTGAATGGGTTTTGGTTATGTTGAAATCTTGTTGTGTTTATGAATATGAACATGTTGAAATTCTTGAAAACATAAGAGATTGAAAATTTCCAAGATTGGTACCTAATTCTTGAAAAACCCTAAATGGTATGGAAAAGAGTGAAAAAATGGTGATTTTTCATGAGATCTACTTGAATATGAAAGTATTGAAAGCAAAATGATGAAACTATTCCATTTTCCCTTACTTTCTCACTTGGCCAAATTCTTCCATGTATATTGGTGGAAATTTTAACTTAAGTGTCTAAAAATGGTGGAAGAATTTGTTATGAATTACTAAGAGAGAGAAAATTATGTTAATTTGATGTTTTGGTACTTTTACCATTTTCTATTTTCACCATTTTACCTTGAAAGTGTGCTTGTAAATGTGAAGATGTAAGATTATGTGCATTTTCATGTTTTGCATGAAAAGTGAGTTAGGAAAGTGTGGAAAAGAAGTGAAATGTACATATGAATATTCTGAGATGTGAGAAAGTGTTATGTATAATTGTTGAATATATTACCATAATGCCTAAATTGTAAAAAGAATGGAAGAAATGAAACAAATGGCTTGAAAATATCAAATCTTCACCTTTTTCTTGCCTTGGCCGAATGCTATGTATATTTTTCCCTTGGATGGCTAAATTTATATGTTAATAGAAAGTAGCCTAAGATGTATTTTAAAGTGGCCTATGTTAAGTGAAATAGGGAAACATGAAGTAATGATTAAATGTAAATGATAAATTGCATGCATTATGCCATTGGTATGAATATGTTCAAAGTTATATGAATGTGATTGAAAGGCTTGAAATGTTACTTGCAATTATGAAAGTAAAGGCATTGAAAGTCACCAAGATAGGGTGGAGAATGGCACTATTAGATCCCTTTGAGGTGAATATTCAAAGGTTATGAATGTTATCCTAGGGGTGAGAGAACGACACTATTTATATCTTATGCTAGAGGTAAATAAAAAGGCAATGAATGTTACCTGACGGAATGGACAATGGCACTATTTAAGTCCTCTTAAAGGTCACCAAGAAAGGGTGGAGAATGGCACTATTAGATCCCCTTGAGGTGTATGTCATGTCATTATATAATACCCTAGTGGTAGGACTCAATGGCACTATAAAGAGTCACCCTAGTGGTAATGACTTGATGGCACTATATGATGCCTTAGTGATGGACTTAACGACACTAATAAAAAGTTACCTTAGTGGTCAGGAAAGAATGGTACTAAATGATGGCTTCAGGTAAAGTATGATGTTGTGATTTGATGAAGTATGAATGTTTATAAATGTGACTTGTTGATTGACGTAGAATGTTACTGTTTTACCATATATTCTATTCATGACATGATATGCTGATTATTTCATATTCATAGATGCATACACACAAGTTTCACATATAGCATGCCCACAAAATTGAATGAAAAAGGTTTTGAAATGAATAAAATGTAGATATGTTTTCTATATTTGTACAATGGTACATATCAGTTATTTAAAAGTAAATTTTTTATTTAGCTACTGGGAAATTATTTCTTATTATTGTACGGACATGTATCAGATGTGTAGATCCAGTGTGGTGATGCATCGAATTATCAAATTTAAGGAGTAAATAGAAATTATATAATGTAGCACTTTTAGTCCTAATTTCTACCATATGTATTTTGAGTTAGAATCAGGACTACTGTTCTTTTAGAAAAGGGGTTTGAATGGTAGGATTGTTGTCTCCTTAGGCCTATATATGAATACTTAATATCTCTTGGGATGTGTAACAGAAGATTTAAATGATGTATAAATAGTTATGGAATGTTTTACAAATTTCGTTGTGATGTATGAAATTTTATTTTTGTTGTGGTAAAGTATGTTAACTTGAGCAAAAGAACCCAAATATAATCAAATAATTAATTATTGATGGATTTAATGCTCAGGCTCTTTTTTACGGAATAAGGAAAAGAATAATGTAATCACTTGTCTTATTACATATTATGACATTGTAATGTAAAGATATGGGTGTTACAACTAAAATGTTTTATATTCATGATACTCAAATGCTACTTGTGGTGAAATAATATGGTAAACTATTATGATGCTTATTCATAAATACTTTTCATACACATATGTAATTTATATGTTGCATCCCAATAGGATAAATGATGTTTTAAAGTAAATAATGTAGAACTGTTTTCCATATCACTATGGTGGTACATACCAGAATGTTTTTAAAAAGTGGATTGTCAAGCTACTGAGAAATTATTTCTCAAAATTATACTGGTATATGCCAAATGACTAGGTACATGATTTGGATGGAAATAGAAGTAGCCCTAGTAGAAATTCCTTTTCTAGGATATCTCACCGTGATCTAAAGTATATATGTTGTAACAATGATGGAAGTCCCTTCTCTTTAGACGAGGGTGAGAATTATGTCTCTTTTAGGAAATATGTAATTAAGTAGAATGTAGCCCATTTTATCCTAATTCTCATATGTTTTGGAATAGAATTAGGATAAATCATTTTTGGATGTATATAGTGAGATGGGCATATATATCCATATATGTGAAAGTTTTATCCACTAGTAGGTGTATTTTGTAAAGGGTCTGAGTGACAGGTTTGTTGCCTCCTTACCTTAAAGAACTGAGAGAACTTCACATATCCTAAAATATATGTATGACGTTGTAAATATTAATGTATGGAAATACATAAATGAAGCTATTTTCCACTGCGTTTTTATTAAATAAATATTTTTATTTATTTAGTCTTCCACTATGCAATGATGAATGAAATACCTGAGTAATGGATCCCAAGCCTAATCAAATATTAATGGAAATTAAAACCAAACTCAGGTAATAAATAAGGATAAAAGTGAAGATAACATACTAGTCTTGTAGCAAAAGGATTTATATTGAAAACAAAATATTTTATAAAGGAAAGGCTATAAGATTGGTGTGTTATATTAGTTGATATCAAAACATAACAGCCTAGGTTAGAAAAAGGGTAGATTTCTTAAGAAAGGGATTGATCAGGTTAGTTAGCTAAACCTAGGCAATTGACTAACTTGTTTTTATTTTCACTTAAGGAATGTAGTATTAGGCTTGGGAAGATGGTAGCTCTATGGATGTCATGTATTCTCTTGTAAATATTATGTTATATAGATTGATCACCTTAATAATATTTGTTTTGTGGAGTAAGATATAGCACCCACTAGGAGGAGCAGTGCTCAGAGTCAGGATGGAAATGCAAATATAATTGGGGTTATGCAAGCTTTGATGGGTATTGTAGAAGTAATGAAGGAATAGACTGCTGCTACAATAGAAGCCCTTAGGCAAGTTAATGAGAATAGAAATGTCAATGGTAACCCTGGAGATGAACAGGGGAGGAATCATGCCAATGGCGGATAGTCCAAGTTTTAAAATGCTAAACCACTTGCTTTTCGAGAAGGGTATGATCTAAAGGTAGCTGAAGAATGGCTAAGTGAGTTGGAAAAGATATTTGCAGTCCTTGGTAGTACAAATTAATAGAAGGTCTCTTTTTCCACCTATATGTTGATGGGAGAAGCTGAACATTGGTAGAAGAGGGAAAGATAACCAATGGAAGCTAGAGGGTTTTAGATTACCTACGAATCCTTCAAAGAGACATTTCTAGAGAAGTATTTCCCCCAGAGCGTGAGAAATGCAAAAGAGGTTAAATTTATGCAAATCAAGCAAGGAAACTTGTCCTTTAAGGAACTATAATACATGCTCCTTAAAAAAATTTTAGATGTGTTTTTATCAAAATGGTCCAACTAAAACAAAAGGATGAAACTCTAAAATAATTTTAGAGAAGATTTTTTTAAAAAGTTCATTTTTGAGTTTTTTCTACAAGGACTAAAGAGTAAATTCTTTATTTTGCTAGGAGGTCCCGAAGGTTTCATCATCCTATTTCCCTTTCCTTATATCACACACCCTCCTTCCCATACCAAACCAAAGTGCAACTCATAGCACAAAAGGGAGAAGGGAGGAAAGAATAGACCAGGGAGAAAAGAGGAGAAATCAAGGCGAAACTTTCCATAGCTGAATTTTAGGTAAGAAAATCTTTACCTAAACTTAGGAAAACATCCTAGCTTTCATTTAGAAGTAGTATATTCTTCCTAAAAACCCATCAAATCTGCTAAAATTCTTAGGATTAGAAAAAATGGACAAATTTTCTTTTCTTCAGAAATTTCTGGTTTTCTAGGTTAAAATGATGATTTTGAGGTTGTTTGGAGATAGGAAAAGGTTTCTACACTAAAATGGTAGAGTTTTTAACTTCCATTAAGGATTTTCTAAGCTTGAATCAGGTTAGAAAAGTTAGGTTTTTTTGTTTACCTATTTTGGATGTGTAGAGTAACTTCTATGAGTGATATTTGAGCATGAAAATGGTTAGGATTTGAGGAAAAATGGTTAAAAACTAAGCTCACACCTTTTAATCTTGAAAAATGTAGACTAGAAATTTTGAAATTTTGGTTTTTTCTAACTATCACAGAATATAATAGCTTATTGATAACATGTATCATTCGACTGTTGCATTCTTCAAAAACCCAAAAATTTATACAAGAATGCAGCAATCGACTAGTAACCTCATCAATCGATTGTCAGGTTCAGTTGTTGCCTAGTAGTCTACCGGTAACCTTCTATCAGTCGATTGGCAGGCTACTATCTTGCGAAGTGCAATACTCCAGAGAGCCACCAGTTGACTGCCAGATTTATGACAATCAATTAGTAGCCTTCTAGAGAGCAACCAATTGACTTTTAGCTCCACAGTAGCTAACTGGCAGCCTTTTAACATGAAAAATGATTTCTAAAATAAGAATTGAGCTTAGAAACCCTTAGTATTGGTTAGAATGAGGCTCAAATATCATCATACATGAGAAGTGAATATGTTGGGTGATAGGTAACATCAAAATTGGAAAGGAAAGAGGAGAGTTGTTTTATAGTAAAACTTTGAGCCTAGGATAAATAGAAAGCATGATACAATGAATGCATATTTGTGAAGTACTAGTGTGAAATCTAGATTGTTTCTCAGGAAGTGACTTGTGAGGCCAAGTCAAAGAGGAAAAAAGGAAGCCTTGATCAAGAGAGGAATAAACGGTTAAGGTAGAGTAATCTACACTTCCCTATTTGAAGTGAAGATGTGAATTGTGTTGTTTGAAATAAGGTTGTTTTATGACATAGGAAATATTTGATGAAATTTATTGTGAAATGGAATTATTTTCATACGAGTATAAAGAAATTGCCTGTATGTGTTTGAGAAATATGAGATAAATCCCTTGATGATTATTTTAATTTGACTATTAGGTTGTATGCTTGTAATGCAGGAAAAATTTGGGGTGGACATTTAATGGCTGGTATAGAATGGTCATTAAATGTTCCTTATGCAGACTATTTTTTTAAAAATGTAACTATTTTCATCTATAATGGTTTGTATTTGCTAGAGGTTGCTCTTTAAACCAATACGACCCTATAAAAGACTTAAGGAGTAAAGGGAGGAGAGTCTATATAGGGCAAATGGATTGGTTTAAGTGGAAAACTCTATGACCTTAAGTATTAGTCACCTATCTGTATACATTACCATATAGTTGTGGATAAAAAGATTAACATAAGATGTGCACGTGCCAGGGAATGCCTTGATAGTTAGATTCTTAGTCATATGGATAATGGTCTTATAACTGTAACACCCCTATCTAGTATTACAATTCATCCGATGCAAACAGATAAGTTCGGTACATTATTCTTATCCTTTTTTATTATGTCTGAGCAGTTATACCATTAAGTTATATTAAGCGGATCAGGTTTAGGATCTTTTGCTCAAATTAAAAACTCTTATGCATAACAAAATAAAAGAAATAGTAAACTACACAACGAAAATTAAAACCTTCATGTAATTTAAATGAATACATGTCCAATAATATCAATTACATTCTGCAAACATGTCCTAGGATATATGAAGTCAGAAGACAACAATCCTATCACTCAAACCCCTTTACAAATTACTAAGATAGACCGGTCCTTCACATATCCCTTCCCCAGTTCTTTTCTAATTACACCTTAGGTCTACTGCCAAAAGAATAATCCTAGCTCTAAACTAAGTATATCTAGACTAGGACATAAAAATAGGGGTTACAAAAATTTCTTAAACCCAAAAAGAACTCGATCTCCCAACCCAGCTATGCGTCTGCATCTGATACATATTAGCATATAATTGAGAAACACAAGTTTCCTAGTAGCTTAACAATTCGGCTTTAGAACAACTAATATGTATCAGGGTGCAAGCACCAAAATATTTAATTATACATTCTTGGAATAAAAATGTAGCATCATACATAAACATAAATTGGTAAGCAATGTATGATCAATTTAAAGGTCAATGTGATAAAATAATATTCATTTCAAATAAAACATCTTTGCATACTATAAAACGCATTGTTGCAGAATTAACAAAACCATTTATGCAATAAAATATCTTTTCATACTATAAAATGCATTGTTGCATAATTAACAAAACCATTTTTTCTTGTCATTCTTAAAACTTACTTTTATATAATGGTTGTGCACACTTAGGCACTATACGGACACTTGGCCACCTTTATAAAAATCTCTTGTGTACACTTGACCGCTTATGGACACTTGGCCACCTTTCTAAGGTCATTGTGCACAAATGGGCACTATGTGGACACTTGGCCACCTTCCTAGGGTCATTGTGCACACTTGGGCACTATGTGGACACTTGGCCACCTCCTAGGGTCATTGTGCACACTTGGGCACTATGTGGACACTTGGCCACCTTTGTAATTCTTTTTCAAGTTTCAAGAAAAATTTTTCTTTTTCTTGAAAATAATATTAATGTACAATTCTTATAAAATTCCATTATCTTTAAGAATAAATTCTCCTTCCTTGGGAATTAATCTCAATGTACATTTCTTATGAAAATTCTAATATTATCAATAATAATTTCTTCTTTCTTGGAAATTAATTCTAGTGTACATTTTTCTTTCTAAAAATTCTAATATTTTCAAGAATAATTCCTCCTTTCTTGAAAATTAATTTTTAATATACATTTCTTCTAAAATTCCAATATCTTGAAGAATAAATTCTCCTTTCTTGGGAATTAATGTCAATGTACATTGCTTATGAAAATTCTATAATAATTTCATCTTTCTTGGAATTACTTCAAATGTGCATTTTTCTAAAAATTCTAATAATTTCAATAATAATTCCATCTTTCTTGGAAATTAATTCTAGTGTACATTTTCAAGAAAATTCTAATATTTTCAAGGATAGTTTCTCCTTTCTTGAAAATTGATTTTTAATGTACATTTCTAATAAAATTCTAGTAACTTCCCTTTTTGAGAAATAATGTCATCACTTAGAGGAATTCCTACTAGGTTCGAAATAATTCCCTTTCTTGAATAATAGCAATAATATCGTTTCTTATGAAAGTATACCAAGTTCAAGAACAATTTTGGCTTAAGGGAAATTCTATAAGCTAATCATATCAAAGGTTCAACATCAATTTAGTATCCAATCTCATCTCCTATTTGGTCAAAAAGTTTCATGGAAAAAAATGGTTCTCAAAATCATAATTCCCTTTCTCTCATACTCAAGCCTAGTTCATTATGAGCATGTTATTATCTAGATATTACCTTTACATAATACCATACTCATTTCATCACTTCAACTTAACATACAAGCTTAGCCAATAAAGCATGCATTTTATCAAGAATGTAGGGCAATAACATCATGCTCCATGGAAGACTTATGAAAACATGGTAGTTACACATATTAAAACATGGAACATGATCTTGTTGGAATTGTTATCCTACCTCTTTGGTACCCTAAGATGGTTTGCTTGGCTTCCTCTTGATCCTTTGTTTTTGTTACTTTCCTTCTTGGCCACCTTTACTTCTTCCTCTTCAAACTTTGGTGTTTCTCCCCCAAACTCATGTTCTCTCCCCTTTTCTCTCTTTTTCACGTGTGTGTATGTGTAGTTTCCTATGTTGCAAGCTCTCTCTTCCCTTTCTCCCTTCTTTCCTCTTCACGTGTGGTTTGTTTTATGTATAAAAGTCTAATTTTCAATTCCCTTTTGTCTCTTTTCTTTGGGTCACGTGTGTATACATTCTTGTAAGAATAAAATTTCCAATTTCCATTCTCTTTTCTTCCTTCACTTGTGGTATTTAATGGGATTCCTAACTCTTTTTGTCTCTTGCTTAGGTGGCATGGCATGCATAGAATTTTGAATTTCCTTTCCCTCACTTACATGCTACATTTTCTTCCCTTATTTATGTGTGCTTTTGGTATGTATCTCTCACACTTGGAAATTCCATTCCTCCTTGCTTTCTTCACGTGTCCTAGGGTAGCACATTCTCTATTTATTTTTTGATTATTTCTTGTTTATTATTAATTTAACCTTGCTTATGCCACATGTGTACTTCCTAGTACAATTTGTTTTGCTTGCAAGTTACTCTATCCTCTTTATTTTATGCCACTTTGCTTGCAATTTCTTTCCTTTTTCTCCTTCTTAATATAACATTGCACTTGATTCCTTTTGTTCTAATCGGTTTCCGATCCCTATTCCTTGTATTTCTTTTTATAAATTAAAAATATATGACAGAAGAAATGGGCAACCTTGAAATAAGAAGGTGATGGCATGAAGAGGGTGCATGAATCCCTTCCTTTAACATGTGGTGGAATTTTCTTAGCTTCCCCTTTGAATTTCCCCTGCTCCCTTGCTCCCTTGCTCCTTTCTTTCTCGGCCAAATTCACTTCCTCTCCCTTGACCCAATGTGTGTGTGTTTTTTTTGTGTAAAGCTGCTCTCTCTCTCTCAAAATTCTCTTCTCTCACCAAAGCTTTTTCATTTCCTTTCCCTCACGCTACTCTCTCTCTTTTTTTTTGGATACACTTGTCATGTGTGTGTGGTATTTTCCAAAATATGAAATGTTCTCTATCTTTCTCTCCTATCGTGTGTGTGTATGCATGTATATATCAAAAAAGGTGTAGATTTCAATTCCATTCCCTCTTGTCTATTGTCCATTTGGTAATGAGACATTACTCCTCTTTCTTATTTTTAGTCCTTATCCCTCACTAACCACATGTGTACTTTTAAGTACAAATTTACATTTTCTTACAACTTTGGCTTAGCCACTTAGGCACATTAGAGGAAAGAAGGAAGGAAGGAAGTCACCAGCTTCATGCTTACATGAAATGGGGTACGGCTCATGCAGCTTCACATTTTGGCATCATATTTTAACTCCCATGCACACTCTTCACTCGGTTGCACCACAAGGGAAGGAAAAATGGACTCACACAAGTTTTTCCCTTACCGTGCACCTACTTAGATGTATGTTCATTTAAACAATTCTGCACCCTTGGCATTAGTCACTTGGCCACACCAAGGAAGGGAAGGAAGATAAATTCAAGTTCCGCCCTATTTTCCACATTGCTCTCTCCCTCTTTCAAAAATGCTCTCCCATATCCCTCTCAACTCAATTCATCTTTCCTCTTTCGTTAAGGTGGCGTGCTGCACTTCATTTTTCTTTTTCTAACCTTAATTATTATTATTTACTTGCCACAAGTGTACTTTAAGTACAACCATTTCTTGCAATCTCACCTTAACCCATTTGATCACGCCACCTCCCTTTGCACGCTGCACTTTCCTTTCCTCTTCTCAATTTCTCTTTCTTTGTGGCATTACCGAATTGGCAATTTTTTTCTTTTATATTATGAACTTTTGAGGCTATCTTGCTACATGCACATATATATATTTAACTCCACCCCTTGTACGTAAGTCACTCCCTTCACATAAGACTCATACATGCATATTTAATTCCTATGTCAACTCTTCACTTGATAGTGCCAAAAGGGAAAAAGAGAGCTCCTGTACTATTTGTCGAGAAGAAGGATGAGAGTATGAGGATGTGCATGGACTATAGACAGCTAAATAAGTTAACAATAAAGAATAAGTATCCTCTTCCTGGGATTGATGACCTATTAGACCAACTGAGAAGGGCCACTTTCTGTTCCAAGATTGATTTGAGATCAGGGTATCATCAAATCAGGGTTAGGAAAGAGGGCATACCTAAGACTACCTTTAAGACCAGGTATGGACACTATGAATTCCTCGTAATGCCCTTTAGACTGATAAATACCCCATCTATTTTCATAGATTATATGAACTGCATTTTTAGACCCTACCTCGATCAGTTCGAGTAGTTTTTATAGATGACATATTAGTGTATTCCAAGAACAGACGGGAACATGAGCAGCACCTCAGGACAGTGCTGCAAATACTCAAGGAGAAGTAGCTGTATACTAAGCTTGAAAAGTATGAGTTTTGGTTGAAAGAAGTTAAGTTCCTAGGGCATGCGATCTCTGATAAGGGTGTATTGATGGATCACAGCAAGATTGAAGCTGTAGTAAACTGGGAAAGGCCTACCACAGTGACTAAAATCAGGAGTTTTCTGGGATTAGCGGGGTACTATAAGAGGTTCATTCAGGGGTTTTTGTAAATAGCGATCCCAATGACCAAGTTGACCTGGAAGGATGTTCTATTTGTGTGGGATACAAAGTGTGAACAAAGCTTCCAAACCCTGAAGGAGAAGTTAACCACTACACCTGTGTTAGTTATCCCTGACCCGTTAGAGAAGTTTGAGTTATATTGTGATGCATCTAAGAAAGGGTTAGGATGTGTACTAATGCAAGGAGGACGAGTAGTGTCCTATGCTTCGAGGTAGCTAAGGCCACATGAGAGGAACTATCCTACCCATGACTTAGAATTGGCAGCCATAGTGTTTGCTTTGAAGATATAAAGGCATTACCTCTATGGGTCTAAGTTTGAGGCATTTAGCGACCATAAAAGTCTTAAATATCTCTTTGATAAAAAATAATTGAATATGAGACAAAAGAGGTAGATGAAATTTATTAAGGATTATGACTTTGAGTTAAAGTACCATCTAGGGAAGGAAAACGTTGTGGCTGATGCACTAAGTAGGAAGTCTCTCCATGTAGCTCATTTGATGGTGACCGAGATAGACCTAATAGAGAAATTTATGAATATAAGGTTATCCACCTTGGTGTTACCCAATAAGATCTTCCTGAGTGAGTTAAGGATTGAGAACACCCTTAGGGCCCAAATCTTAGAAACCTAGAAGGAGGATGAATTCATAGAATCTCTAAAGGATTCAAAGGAGTTGGCAAGGGAGGCAGATGGAATGGTAACTTTCCAAAGTTGGATGTATATCCCCAAGGCTGGTGAACTAAGAGATAAAATTCTAGAGGAAGCTCACCAGAGTAAGTATACTGTCCATCCTGGAGCCACCAAGATGTATCAGGACATAAAAGGGAGATTCTAGTGCCCAGGGATGAAGAAACAAATAGCAGAGCATGTAGCTAGGTGCCTTGTGTGTCAGTAGGTCAAGATTGAACATTAAAAGCCTATTGGGTTATTACAACCCTTGGATATCCTTGAGTGGAAATGGGATAAGATTTCTATGGATTTCGTGGTAGAACTACCTAGAACCCAATCAGGGAATGATGCTATCTGGGTCATAGTGAATAGGTTAACCAAGTCCAATCACTTTCTTCCCATTAGGATTAACTACTCCTTGGATAGACTAGCACAATTGTATATTCAGGAGATAGTGAGACTTCATGGGATACTCGTTAGCAGTCTCGAATAGGGATCCTAGGTTTACCTCTAGGTTTTGGAAAGCCCTGCAAGAAGCCTTTGGAACCAGGCTGAATTTTAGTACAATATATCATCCTTAAACAAATGGGCAAACGAAGAGAACCATTTTGACTCTAGAGGATATGCTTAGGGCTTGTGTCTTAGAATACCAGGGGAATTGAGAAAAGAGTCTGTCGCTAATTAAGTTTTCTTATGATAATAACTTCCACTCTAGTATAGGCATGGCTCCCTATGAGGCCCTGTATGGGAGGAAATGTAGGTCATCGTTGTGTTGGCACAAAGTGGGTGAAAGGCAATTGTTAGGTCTTGAGTTAGTACAATAGAAAACTGATCAAATTAAGATGATTAGAGAGACAATGGAAAAGGCTCAGGATAGGCAAAAGAGCTATGCTAACAAGAGAAGAAGACTCTTAGAATTCGAGGAAGGGAACCATGTTTTTCTGAAGGTATCCCCGACTACTGGGATTGGTAGAGCTATGAATTCTAGGAAGCTAAGTCCCAGATACATTAGACCTTTCCAGAAATTGAAGAGAATTGGTCCATCAGCATAGCAAATAGCCTTACCCCTACATTTGTCTAACCTACACAATGTCTTTCATGTCTCCCAGCTCAGAAAATACATACCAGACCCCTCCTATATACTTGATGCCAGTACTTTGCAATTAAAGGATAATCTGACTTATCAGCAGAAACCTATACAAATCATCAGTACTAAGGTTAAGACCCTGAGGAATAAGACCATTCCCCCGATAAAGGTCATGTGGGACCTGACAGCACCACAGGAAGCTACCTGGGAGACAGAGGAGGACATGTGCAAGGCTTACCCAGAGTTATTCCCATAAGGTATGTATGAATTTAGAGGGTGAAATTATTTTTAAGGAAGGGAGAAATGTAACACCCCATGTTCTTACAATCATATTTAAATTCATAATTAAATCAGATAAATTGTTATGAACTATGTCCAATTTCTTGTGGGATGTAATGATTAGAATAAATATTAGAAAGGATGACATTGCATAAATTGTGAGGTGCTTAAGGTGCTTCAATGAATTGTAAGGTGCTTAAGGTGCTTTAATGAATTGTGAGGTGCTTAAGGTGCTTAAGGTGCTTGAGGTGCTTAAGGTGCTTCAATAAATTTTGAGGTGCTTGAAGTAATTCCCTTTCCTTTTAGTTTATTAGCTGAATGGTCAAAGGAAAGAGTGGATGAGAAAAACAAAATTAAGACCACGAAGCTACATGTGCTTTCGTTGAAGGGGGTTGGTAATTGATTAAGTAAGCCATTAGTAAAATATATACATATACATTGGTATGGTAAATGGAACATAGGCGTGTGCTAGAATGTGAGTTTGTATATATATATATGTATATACTCACACGGCAAGTACAATTTGAGAAGGGAAAAAGGAAAAGTGCAGCACCTTGCACTTTAGTGGGATAAAATATATATATACTTAGGGAAGTGTTAAGATGGGACGAATGAGGTGTTGGACCAAAATTAAGGTGTTTAACAAGTGTGGACTTGCATGACCGAGTGGAGATGTGAGAAATACAAGCAAGTGAAATTAAACTTAAAGCACATGTGAATCAAATTTAAATATACACGCACGGCAGCCAAGGAATTAGGAAAGGAAAGAGTTTAAATCGATAAACATGTGTATAAGTACATGTACAAAAAGTTGAGAAAAAGGAGAAATAGAAAAAAAGAAAAAGAAGAAGGCATGCACCACTTTGCATAGGCTCGAAGATAATCATATGCATGAAGAACAAACATGGGGGATTACGTGATCCTTGCTAAGCTGTACATCCTTGCGTGTGTGTAAGAGGTGGCATGACTCTCCTTCCTTCCTACATTCAATTTAGCCAAGAGGGAGTGAATAACTTGCAAGCTATAATGACTGTACCTTGAAATACACATGTGGCTAGGAGAAAATTTTAATTAAGGATGAGAATAGTGGCAGCCTCTCCTTTACCCAGATGGATACAATACATGAGGAAATTGGAATTGAAGTACATACACATAAACACGCACGACATGGCATATGGTGAGGGAGTGAGGAGTTTGCGTGACTTATCTCCCACCTTTCCCTTAGCGTGAAACAAGGGATGAGTAGTACATAATAATAATAATAAAATAAAGAGAGATGGGAGATGCCACTTTTAGCCGAAAACAAAACTCAAACAGAAGAGAAACCACTTAACATCTTGGGAGAAAAACACACACACACCGGAAGAACATCTCAAGAAGAAGGTGGGGCATGAGTGCTTGTGGAAAAATACAAAATTTGTGAGGAGGGAAAAACTAAGGGACTAAGGAAAGAAGAAGCAAGGAAGAACTCTAAAGCCAAGGGGACTCCATATTAGTGCATCTTTGAGGTAGGTTAGCAATTTATTGAATTCTAGTTCCATGATCTATTATGCATGTTTAATGAGTTTGCTTCCATAGGATTAGAATACTAGCCTACATTCTTGATTTAGGAAAAACCCATGATTTAGCTTGCATGATAAATCTAGGAGATGGTTAATTCTTAAACCTAAAATGTTACTTTATTAAGATCATGAAACAATTTGAACTAAGAGTTTGTTTCCAAGATTGGGTTGCTTGGTTTACCCCTCTCAATATTAAAATGGAATTGGGATTTTCATGATAAAATTAATGTGAGTATATGTGACTCATGTAAGGGGAAATACCATACCCAAAATGATAAGGGGGAAATTATGATTATTGATAATGATGAATATGATGATGAATATTGTTGTTATGATTAGACTATATTATTAAGTTAATAATGAACATTATTGGAGAAATATTTATTTTTTTAGAATTTAAGACTAAGAATGATGACCACTTTCATGGGAAATTTATCGCTAAATAATAATGAGCCTTGTTGTGGGGGAGGATGGTTAGTAATATTGAACAATCTTGATTAATAATGATAAACATTAATTCTATGGAAAAAGAAATTACCGCATAATATGGTTTAAAGAATGAAAAGGGAAAATTTTAAATAGTAAAATATAAAATTCTCCCCTGAAAATTATTAAGGTTTTCTTTCTAATTGAAATATCTTATTCAAAATGGAGAATTAAATTGATTTAGGCCAAATTGTCATAAATAAATATGACAACTAGATAATGGATGCCATCAAACAAAAAAAATAAAGGAAGAAAAGAGAGAGAAAGGCAACAAACATAGGAAAGTCATAGAAAGATTCATGAATTACGAGGTGTGGCTAAAGGTGCTCCACATGGGCGGCCTAGTGAGGTGTGGCCGAAGGTACTCTATGCCCATGACCTAGTGTTTGTCACTACGCTATATACATGGCCGAGTGTCCCCGAATTATGAGGTGTGGCCAAAGGTGCTCCAAACTCATGACCTAGAGTTCACAATGATTTTATATACGTGGTCAAGTGTTCACAATTTACGAGGTATGGCCAAAGGTGCTCCACACGAGTGACCTAGGGAGGTGTGGCCGAAGGTGCTCCATACCTATGATCTAGAGTCCCGATAATCTTATATACGTGGCCGAGTATCCATAAATTACAAGGTGTGGCTGAAGGTGCTCCACACGGGTAACCCAGAGAGGTGTGGCCAAAGGTGCTCCATACCCGTGACCTAGTTCATGTAACACGTATAAGCGCTCTAAAAAATTTTGTAGTAACACTAGTAAGTTTATAACAATACGTGTCACTTGAAAAAAAATTATCTAATTTTCTGGTGACTTCTAAATTTATCATGCAATGCTTGCCAAATACATTTATGTACAATATTATGCCTAATATCAAGAATGTAGATTGAATGTTTTGGTGCTTGCACCCTGGTACATATTAGTTGATTTTTTTTTTAACTTTGAATTGCTAAGCTACTAGGAAACTAGTGTTTCTCATCTATGTGCTAATATGTATCAGATACAGACGAATAGCAAGGCCATATGGTAGCAGTTATTTTTGATTTAGTAAGTTTTTGTAACCCCCATTTTGGGTCCTAGGTATATCTTATTTAGAATAAGAAAATTAAATTGACAGTATACATGAGTTGTATATGGGGTATACCGAGCAAATGGATATGTGAAGGACCGGTCTATCACTGTTTTATATGAGAGTCTGAGTGACAGGCCTATTGTCTCCTAACTTCCGAGGCACGGGTACTTCATATATCTGGAGACATGTTTATCAGTATGTAATGAACATTATCAGACTTGTATTATTTAAATCATATGAAAGTCTGTATTATCACCGTGTAGTATAGAATTTCTTTATTTCACTGTGTATGTAAGTTTTTAATCTGAGCAAAAGATCCTAAACCTAATCCGCTTGATATAAATTGAACGGTATAACTGCTCAGACCATAATTAAAATAAAGGATAAGAATAATGTGTTGGACCTATCTGGTTGCATTGGAGGAATTGTAATACTAGATAGGGGCGTTACACGTGTACACTCTAGGAGATGCCTTGGAGTTAGTGGACAGGTCCTAGGACCACGTTATAATGCTCAAAGGTATGAAATGACATGCTATATGTATTCATAGCGTCCGGATTCTCTGCTTGGCGCTTGCTTAGCGCCTTCTTGGCATTTTAACATCAATTTTTTTCGTTGCTAAAGTTTCTTGCAACAAATATTATTGCCATTATAAACTTTTTTAAAATTAATTATTTAAATAAAATTTATAGCAGCAATAATATTCGTTGCAATAATATTAAAACAAACTTTAGCAACGGATAAAACCACCGCTAAAAAGGCCAAGTAGGCACCACGCAGAGAAATTACGACAAGGGATCCAAAATCGTATTCCTATGTGTGAGCAAAGGATTATGGCAGGTATTACAATTTTTAGTTATGTAAGGTATGACATGAGCATGTGTTTTTATTAAATGACATGTTGTTTCATGATAGGCTGTATGAAATTCTTATGTACACATGATGAGATGGGTATATGTATGAATTGGTTTTCCTACTAATAATGTCTATTATTACCCCTTCTAACAATTTTTCAAATGCATCACTACTACCTCATCTTTAAAATTGAGGTAGAGCTTATCACGATGCCATGGCTAGGCACTTTTACAGTGGTTCTCAACATAGTGGTCATCCCTATAGTTGAAGTGCCTCTTACCCCACCCCCACTTGTTTTCCCACCTCCTCTTGTATGATCATATATGTATGTTATAATGAATGTTAGGCTTCCTGTGATAGAGACTTAACTCTGTCTTTAAATATTTTGGATGTAGGTATGTGAATATTTTTGTAACTACAGAAAGGCTAACTAGTGGATATGTATTTTGGTGATGTGTGTGTGTGTGTATACATATGTATGTATATAAATAGCTCTCAGGTAGCATTTGATGATATAAGTCTATAAAAGTGTTACACTTCCACTTTAATATGGATATACTTAGGTTTATTTATGAAAAGATAAATGTTTTCTTCAAATATAAAGAACAAGAGTTTTAAAAATAATAATAATAACAAGTTACGCTACGAAAGGAGATCCTAGGAAAATGATTAAAATGGGCCAACGAGATAAATAAACTTTTTAAATCACCACACAATAGGTAATTAGTAACTGGGGCATTACAAGTTCCAATTCTTAAAATTCCCTAGAACGCATGTTTTAACCCAAAAATGAATTAGAAAAATATTCCCTAGCCATAAATAGAAGAAAACAAAGCCAAATCTGTAACAACCGAAAAGATTTTTAAAAGATAAAACCTAATTGTGACGCTAATTGCAATCAAACGAGGCCTGGCACGATTTTCAAGGATGGTGATTTGAAACAGAAGGTTGTTCGAAGTCAAAAACATGATCGAATGGAAAGAAACGCAATCCGACGATCAGAAACTGACAGACGACATTTCGTGCATCAATTTCACTGACGGAGGCCAAAAATTTTGCATGGAAATGCGTGCCAACATCTGGTAGGAAGCTGACACCCTAGAGTATCCCTGGGTGGTCAGGGAAAAGTCAAAATTGCCTCCGGAGGCTTTAAATTTCTCGAATTCCCTCTATTTCTCTCAAATCTCTCTCTCTCCTCACCTCACTTTCTCTGTCCTATCTCTCCTCCTTCCTTCACCATGTGCCGCCACCATAGCCACCGTGGGCCACCACCTAGCACACCAATCGATAGCTCTCACCACCCACAACCTCTTGCAACCACCCACGGCCACCAACGGCCGCCACCGCCGCCGAAAAATGCCATTTTTCTCCTCCACTGCACGAACACTTCGCCAGCTCAGATCACCGTCGTCCACCACCGTTTGTCATCACCGCCCCCACCACCGTGTAGCCTGAGCTGCCAGCTTCCTCCAGCAGCTCGTCGACATCGAACGAAGGTTCGATGCGCCCGGATCGAGGATTTTTCCTCCTGTCGTACGTCATTCTTCATGGCCAAAAATTGCCATCCAAACAGCCGTGAACCACCGTGCCACCACCATATTCGAACTCCTGGTCCTGCGGGCTTCATCGTGGTGTAAATTTCGAGGTAAACCGCACCCCTCCGCCGTGCCAGAGCTTCTGGACATACACCAGGAGAAACCGAGATCACCCTGAGACAGAATTCCATCATCCGATCACATTGGTAAGGTCCGATTTCCCAAAAATTGATGATATCTGATTGAAATAGCTTCCAAACGTAATTAGGCAATAAATTGACCTAGGTATTAGGGCAATCGGACTTAGAATTGTTAAACGGATGACGTGACAAGTTTGAATATTCAATTTAACATCCAGGAAATTAATTGGGCTTAGAAACTGAGACTACGTGAAGTTCCAAATCTATTTGGAGTGATAGGAGACCAGGTAGGGTAATTTACGCTTCCCGAGTCTTAGATTTGACCTAGTGATTACCTGAACCATTAGATTTAATTGCATGGATTTGCGTGCTAATTTTGATGGAATAAATTGTATGCCTGTGTTCTAGATATTCTAATTGCATGTTAGACGCTTTGTTTATCGAGTTTAGATGCCCTTAGGATGAATTTACTTAGGGTTGGGTACTTGATAGTCGATATGGGACGGCTGTTAAGTATTCTGAGTACAGAGAATTTTTAATTGACATTATTTTTACCTGATTTGGCCTGTACTGCGTTAGGGATCACGCGATAAATCATGACGACCCTAAGAAAGGTTTAACGAGTATAAAGGGAGATAGCCTACACGGGGAAACATTGTGATTTAGGCATAATACCCTAGAACCCTGAGGAATAGCCGACCGTGAGCATGTGAGTTCAAATAGACTGTCTGAGGATGAGAATTGGCGTATGTGCACATGCTAGGGGACGCCCTAGATGTTGATTCTCACCCGGTCCTTGAGTGAGTGATTGGTGTTACGGATCACACTCACAATATAGGCTTGATTTGGGTGATTGGTGTTACGGATCACACCCAACGATAAGAGAGGTATTCTCTCTGGATGACGTGCAATTTGATGATGATTTAGACTTGGTCACAGAGGATTTGTGGCCAACGTGGATTTAGATACACCAGATGTAACAACCAAAAACATTTTGAAAGAGTTTTAAAGAATAAAATCAAATTTTTAACCCTAATCCCAATCAAACGAAGCCTGGCATGACTTTCAAGGATAATGACTTGACACAGAAGGTCGTTCGAAGTCAGAAACACGATCAAACGGAAAGAAATGCAATCCGATGATCAGAAATTGATAGAAGACGTTTTGTACTTCAATTCCACTGACGGAGGCCAAAACTTTTGCATGGAAATACGTGCCAACGTCTGGAAGGATGCCAACACCCTAAAGTTTTCCCAACTGGTCCGGGAAAAGTCAGAATCGCCCTCGGAGGCTTTAAATTTCACAGATTCCCTCCATTTCTCTCAAATCTCTCTCTCTCCTCACCAGACTCTCTCTCTCCTGCTTCCTCCACCATGAACCGCCGCTACAGCCACCATGGGCTGCCATCCAGCATACCAATCGACAGCCCTCACCACCCACAACCTCCAGCAACCACCCACGGCCACCAACGGCCGCCAACACCGCCGAAAAATGCCACTTTTCTCCTTCACCGCGCGAAAACTTCGCCAGCTCAGATCACCGCCGTCCTTCACCGTTGACCATCACCGCCCTCACCACCGTGTAGCCTGAGCTGCCAGCTTCCTTCAGTAGCTCACCGACGTCAAACGGAGGCTGGACACGCCTGGATCGAGGTAATCTTCGTCTGCCGTGCGTCAACTTTCGTGGCTGAAAAATGCCGTCTAAACGGCCGTGAACCGCTGCGCCACCACCAGATTCAGACTCCTGGACTTGCGGGCTTCACCGTGGTGTAATTTTTGAGGTAAACCGCACCTCTCTGCCGTGTGCCACCGTACGCCGCCTTGCCGGAGCTTCTGGACGTGCATCGGGAGAAATCGAGACCACCTTGACACATAATTCCATCATCTGATCCCATTGGTAAGGTCTGATTTCCCAAAAACTAATGATATCTGACTGAAATAGCTGCCGAACGTAAATAGGCAATAAATTGACCTAGGTATTAGGGTAACTGGACTTAGGATCAAAAAATGGATGACGTGATGAGTATAAATATTTAATTTAATGTCCAGGAAATTAATTGGGCTCAGAAACTGAGATTTCGTGAAGTTCTGAAGTGAATTGGAGCGAATGGAGACCAGGTAGGATAATTTACGCTTCCCGAACCCTAGATTTGACTTAGTGGATACCTGATTGATTTAGATGATTTGCATGGATTTACGTGCTGCATTCGATGGAATAAATTGCATGCCTGTGTGATGAAAATCATAATTGCATGTTAGACGTGTTGTTTATCGAGTTTAGATGCCCTTAGGATGGATTTACTTAGGGTTGGGTACTTGATAGCCGGTATGGGACGGCCATTAAGTATCCCTAGTACAGGGAGCTTTTAAACGAGATTAATTTTATCATATTTAGCCTGTACTGAGTTAGGGATTACGCGTTAAACCAGGATGACCCTAAGAAAGGTTTAAGGAGTATAAGGGGGGATAGCCTACACGGGGAAATGTTGTGATTTAGGCGTAATACCCTAGAACCCTAAGGAATAGCCGACCGAGTGTATGTGAGTTCGAATAGACTGTATGAGGATGAGAATTGGCGTATGTGCACATGCTAGGGGACGCCCTAGATGTTGATTCTCACCCGGTCCTTGAGTGAGTGATTGGTGTTACGGATCACACCTAACGATAAGAGAGGTATTCTCTCTAGACGACTTGCAATTAGATGATGATTTAGACTTGGTTACAGCGGATTTGTGACCAACGTGGACTTAGATACACCGGGCATGGGATTTTACCTGATTTTGATTATTGATTTTAAAAAGAAATGGATTTTATGATTTCGATTAATTGTCGCGATTTCTATGTAATTAAATGATTTTTAAAGATAAGGTATTTCACTGTTTTCGAACTGATTTCGGGAAGATGATTTCGGTGTTCGCACCGCTGGGTATTCAACTAGTTTTTGAATGATATTTGAACTGTAAATTATTCTACTGGGATTTTATATCTCATTAGGTTGTTTACTCAGATGAACAGGGACAGGGACAGGAACCCATACGATAGCCGATGATGCCATGGTGATAAACAAGAGAATGACTTAGCTTAGGCTTGAATCGTTTGTATATATACTTTGATGACGTTGCTGTTTATTGGGTTCTGTCTTTTATGTTTTCTGTAATGGTTGGATTGATTGTACACGTATAAATCAGGAGTTGTATGTTGACTGTACTTATGGGATTGACGTTGCTGTATATGAATTTCTATCATTTATGTTTACTGCTGTTGTTGGACTGGCTGTGTAAATGTAAACAGGTGATTATGGTATTTTGGGTATGTTCGAAATACAGAGGAAACTCTGCCAGATTTTCAGTAGGATTTACCGCTGGAAACTTGTGGATTTGAGTTAGAATGTGTATGAATGTATGACGTGACGTGTATATGAGTTTTAGATTTCATTCTAGAGAAATTTTATGATGTATGTATGTCTAATTAGTTAGCTGCATGTGAATTAGGGTTGAACGGAATCTGAATGGACAATGAGAAGTCTATTTGGGTTACGCTCAACCAGTAGCGATCCCCTGACATTCCCACATCGGGAATAACTACTTAGAAAAACCCATATGCTTCTACTAATCAGATAAGCATAGTGTATCTCGTATTAGGGGGTCATTACACTGGACATGGGATTTTATCTGATTTCGAGTATTGATTTTAAAAGAAATGGATTTTTATGATTTTGATTATCTGCCGCAATTTCCATGTGATAAAACGATTTTAAAGATAAGGTACTACATTGATTTCGAACTAATTTCGGGAAGATGATTTCGGTGTTTGCACTGCTGAGTATTCAACCAGATTTTGAATTGTATTTAAACTGTAAATTATTCTACTGGGATTTTATATCTCACCAGGTTGTTTAGTCAGATGAACAGGGACAGGGACAAGGACAGGACCCTAGACAATAGCTGATGATGTCTTGGTGATAAACAGGAGAATGGCTTAGTTTAGGCTTGAACTGTCTTGTATATATATTTTGATGACGTTGTTGTATATTGGTTTCTATCATTTATGTTTTCTGTAGTGATTGGATTGACTGTATATGTATAAACTAGGTGACTGTTGTATTTGGGATATGTTCAAAATACAGAGGAAACTCTGCCGAATTTTCGGTAGGGTTTACCGCTGTAAACTTGTGAATTTAAGTTGGAATGTATATGAATGCATGATGTGATGTATATATGAGTTTTAGATTTCATTCCAGAGTAATTTATGATGTATGTATGTATAATTAGTTTAGCTGCGTGTGAATTAGGGTTAAACGGAATCCGAATGGACAACGGGAAGTCTATTTGGGTTACGCTCAACCAGTAGCGATCCCCTGACATTCCCACATCAGAAATAACTATTTAGAAAGACCCATATGCTTTCGCTAATCAAAAAAGCATCGCGTATGTTGTAGTAGGGGGTCGTTACAAAATCTAAGCCAAACATAATCAAATAGTATCCTTAGAAGAAAGAGAAAAAACCTATATTCTAACTCTATGCTTTCAGACAATTTCAAAGACACGCACAAGCATTTTAGCATGCAACCAACACTATCCAAACTAGAATGCAAGTTTATACTTTCCCTTTGAAAATCAAACCATCTCTTATGCACAAGATGTGGTTTCCTGCTTGGTTTACAACTCTCCTCCTCAACTTGCTTCAGCTCTAAACCTTGGATCTTGACTCTCATTTTTACCTTTCTTAGTTTCTTTATAGATTGAAAACTTTTGACATTTTTCTCTCCTCTCTCCCTTGTATAGATACTTTGGCTTAGGGAAGAAAATACAGTTAGTCAAAATTCATAAATAATTGCAAATTAGTCCTTAAGGTTAAAAGTGTAATTTAAATAACTTAGAGAACTACTTCCATCCTTATACCACTTCCCCATCTTAAACCTCTCAGGTTTCACTTACTATAATATTTTTTATTTAATTTTTCTATTATTCCTTTGGGTTAAATTACCTAAATATACTACTTTCTTAAAATTACTATTTCTCATAAAATGGACTGCTTTTCAATCTGGCTTTTTAGTCAATTCCTCTTGTAATGAAGTGCCTAACTCTAAACATCAATTTTACAATAAAATTATGTCTATCGGCGGAGAAAATTACTATCAAAGTAAAGCTACTATAGATGGTGTTATTGTAATATTTGTATTTTTCCTATTATTAGACACGTTTTAAATTTATAAATTTAGTAGTTTCACGCCCAAAAGATTGCATTTAAATTGCCCTAAATTTCTAAAAGGAAAAAGGGAGTAAATTGAAATAAATTCTATGGACTAAAATGAAGAGTAAAAAGGGTTCACTAAAAGAAGAAAATTAATCATTACGCCTCCAAAATATCTTATGCATTTATGACGCATAATTATGATGCCAAAAAATAACCGAAACACAATGATTATGCTTGAAAATATCTGAAAAAAATATTAGGAAATCATGATGACTCTAGGAAAATATCCTAAGGGCAAAATAGTCAATTTTTACCCAAAGGGTAAAATGATAATTTTATCAAAAAGGGTAAAATATTAATTTATTTAAAAAATTATGATAAATTCCCTGAAGGTTATTCCTTGAAATTTTCAAAATTTTGGAAGCAAGAAAATGGGTAAGATAGTCATTTTGACATAAAAGGAAAAATGGTAATTTTGCCACAAGGGTAAAATGATAAATTTTACATTAGGGATAAAATTATCATTTCATCATGATAATTTTTATGGAATTTATATCTTACCACTTTTCCAAAATTTGAAGCAAAAAATAAGGGGCAAAATGGACTTTTTACGACAAGGGAAAAATGGTCATTTTCCACTTTAATTAATTAAAAGTGTCTTCTTCTTCCTTAAGCCAAGGCAAGGACATGAGAGTGAAGGTGAGAAAAATCTGAGAAGGTGAAGGAGAGAGAGAAAGAAGAAGGAAGAGAGAAATCAAGAAAAAGCCACCTAAAACACTAAATTTCTCCACTTTCAAGCGTGGAAATTCCATTTCCTTCATGATTTGAAGAAGAAGCACAAGTGGGAGGAAAAAGGAAGAGCAAACCATGAAGGAAAAGGAAAGGAAGAGAAGGAAGGATTCAAGTAAAAGCCAAGAAGACACCACTTTTCTTACTAAATCAAGGTAGCTAAACAATCCTACCCCTTTTATTTCAACGTTTATGGATTATTTTGCTTGATTGGGAATTTCTATGGTTTTTCATGAAAAAGGGGATTTTTCTCTCTACATTCTTTAAAGCTTAAATTTCTATTGGGTTATGTTTATATGATAGTATGGATGTATTTGTGAGTGTAGAATGATTTATTGAATGATTTATGGAAAGTTTGTGATTTTCCCTTCACCTTGTTTATGAAACTTTTCTTGTTGGAATTGATATGAAATATTGGGATTGTTATGATTATGGTAAAAAAAAAATGATGTTTTCATGCTTTTTATGGGTGAAAATGAGATTAAAGGAAGAGTTAGTTTGAAACCACTTTGAAATCCTTTTTCTCCCTAATTGGCCAAGAATATGTATCACTTTATGAAGGAAATGTTGTTAAATTTTACCTTAAATATATGGCTAGTATTTCGGCCATAAATTAAGGAGGAAGATAGAATTGATGTTTTGATGAAACTCTTCCATTTACCTTTTTGTTTTATTTTGGCCAAAAGTATCTTAAAGTATGTTTCTATGAAATTGTAAAAATATATATATGCTTATGGTTTTGGCCAAAATAAGAGAAAAAGATGGTGATATTTTACTTGAAATATTGTCTTCCATAATCATGAAATCCTAACTTTAAAGATGCTTTCCAACAAGAGAGAAAAGATATAATTATGTATACATATATATAATATGAAAAAAAATATTTATATGTATACATAAATATATTGAAAGTAAATTAAAATGAAAATGATGAAGAAAAGGATTATTAGTTCACCTAAGTTGTGATGAAACCCTTGATGTTTGATAGCATAAAGTGTGTAAATTGTGTGGAAGTGGAAGGAAATTAATATATATATATATATATATTTGTATGATGGAAAAGATGGAAGAAAGAGAAGATATAGTTTGAAATTCTCTCTTTTTCCTACTTTTCCTAGCTAGGCTATATGTTGTAAATAACATTTATATATATCTAGCTAAGATATTATAAATAATATGATATATATATCACAATCATTATTTATCATACTCGCTTGATATGTATTATTTATATATAATAAATATTATTTACCTAGTTTATATATTTATATTTATAATTTTTTAGAAATGATAAATATATTAAAGTATGATATTGTAATATATATATATGATATAATATGTTGATAAATAGACTATATAATATTTACGGATAAATATATATTGTGAATGTTGTAAATACATATTGTCACACAATCATATTATTATTATAAAGTTAGGGTCAAATAATATATATAGTAAATATATGTGTAAATATAAATTTAAAGATATAGAAATAAATCCATGATATATATGTTATTATTTAAATCATTACTTATCTATATACGTATAAATAAATAAGTTATGATATATTTCATAAATTTTAGAAAAGAAATATATATAACCTTCCATATTCATACAATTCAAATTTTAGATGTTGCCAAACAAGAAAGGGTAATATTGTAAAAGTATAAGAAAGGTATCATGAAAAAGAAAAAGAAGAAAGGGAAATAGGAATAGAAGCAATAAGAGAAACTAGAGGAAGTATGTTTAATGTATGCTTTGTGATAGATAGACTTGTGACTAAGTGACCAATTGTAAGTATGGGATGGCCATTAAGCATTCCACAGTTGTCATAAATTTGGATGGTAAAACATCAACTCAGATACAAGAATTTTAGAAAATGCCATGATGGTTGCAAATTCTAAGTTAGTGTAACTTAACACGGCCAAATGAAGAAGGAACATTTACTTAAAATTTAGCATAACCATGTGCACAAGTTTCATCATCCTAAGATTATGTATAGGATAGCATGCTAGGAATATGATCTACTGGTAAGTGGTGGTGATTCCATAGCATCATGATTCACCCTAAAATCAGAGAGGAAATGACCTGCGCAGTTAGCAGTGATCTTGTGAGCTTAATTTTCATAGTATTTGTCAAAGGACAATAACCAGCATAGGTACTCAAATCCATTAGAGGATGCCTCAGATAGTACCTGTGGCAAAATTGTCACATAGTTTAGAAAATTATCTCACTCATGTAGGTAGTGGTACTTAGAGTAGTTCATTGGGTGACTCTCCCAATACTCTTAGGTTTCTCTTCTTAGAATAGTGGCATTGGCCACACTAGTAAAATTAATTTCCTTTTCCCCTAATTTTATTATCTCTATTATCTTATAATGATACAAGAGACATATATTTATATATAAATATTCATGACACCTATATTATGCTTCCATTATTAAATGATGTTATGAAATAATCTAAATGGTGAACTTATCCTTATATTGAAATTTTATTAAACTTTCATAGATAAATACCATTTTGATAAATATGAATCATGCATGATATCCCAATAGATTGTATAGTATTTTAAAGAAAGTAATGTAGATTGTTTTTCATGTTATCATGGTGGTTCATGCCAGAGGTTTTCAAAAGAACGGATTGTTTACCTATTGAGAATTTATTTTTCATAATTATCTTGGTATGTATCAGATGACCAGACATAGACTACCACTGGAGTTACAGGAAAGATGGATTCGAGCAATATGTAAAAGTTATGGATAGTATTAGTAAAAATAACAACAAGGGTTTGAGTGGTAGGGTTATTGCCTCCTTACCTTTTGTATCAACCAGAACCTTATGTATGAAGAATATATATATGAACAGTAGTTTAACTTCCACTATATTATTATAAACTTTTATTATGTAGACTTCTATTGTGTAATGTATGAGAATACCTAAGTAAAAAGAACCCAAACCTAATATAATACTAAATGGTAAGTGAATATCAAACTCAGGTAATTAAAATAAGGACAAAAGTGAAAATAACATACCAATCTGGTAGCCAGAGGATTTATACTAAAAGCAATATATTTTATAAAGGGAATGACTATGAGATTGGGGTGTTATAGTTACAAGGTTATTCGTTTACATGGGTTACCTACCACTATTGTGTTTGATAGGGATGTCAACTTTGTTAGCTATTTTTGGAAAACTATTTGGAAACCTTTTAGGACACAATTGAAGTTTTCCTCTACTTTTTACCCTCAAAATGATGGTCAAATTGAGGCTACAAATCATAGTTTGGGTGATTTACTTAGAGGTTTAGTTGGGGATAAACTTGGAAATTGGGATTTGGTATTACCCATAGTTGAGTTTTCTTATAAGAATTCTGTTAACAAGTCTACAGGCAAGAGTCCTTTTGAGGTTATCCATGGCTTTACCCCTTGCCAACCCATTGACCTGATTCTTATTCTTTTACTCGTACTTATGAATTTTTATAATCGTTTGCTCATTACATTCATGAATTACATGTTGAGATTAGTCGTAAACTTGCATTAAGAGATGAGCAATATAAATTTTCTGCTAATGTTCATTGTTGCTTTCAAATTTTTGATGTGGGCGATTATGTCATGGCTTGTATCTGCCCTGAGCATTATCCTCACCATTCATTGAAAATGTTACATGCCTGTGCTTTTGGTCCTTTCTGAATCTCTTGAAAACTTATTCCTAATGTGCAGTCTTTGTAACACCCCTTAGCCTATAGTTCCTTTTTAGGGTAATTTAAAGAATATAATATGTAAATATCATAATAAAGGTGTATTACTATTACTTCTACCCGAGCAAATTTAAACATTTTACTAAGTTGATTAATTGAGTGCCATTTAGGGTCAGGTTCTACACTTGGGTACTCACTCAAGAATCATAGCAGAATACTAGAGCATATACATATACATAATTTACTCTAAATAGCTATACACAAACATGCATAATTACTTATTGATTAACTTTAAATTAACTAGTTGGGGTATGGAGGTAACATCCCTACCACTCAAAACCCCATCAATATGTCTATTAATAATTGCTAGTTAATTCATATACATCCAAGTTAATATAGGCTATACAAGAGATAATCTATACTAGTCTTCCTCAAAAATCATAAAGACTAGTATAATTAAATATCTTCCTATACTATCCAACATAAATATATATTTCCATGTACCCTATGAAGGGTATCTCTCTCCATGTGACCTTCATCACCAACCAAGGACTTACACATCTAGTACATGCCAATATTTATGTGAGAATTTAATCTCAGTAGCAATGTAACCTATTTTGAAATCCACTGACCTATTCCATCATACTTATATGAAAAATCTCTAATGTGCTGCAACCTATACTTGCAATGCAACTACACCTATGGTAGTGAACCTATCAATGCAGCCTAGTGCAATGGTGAGTATCAAGGTCGTATTCCTCAGGAACGAGAAAGCCTAAAGTTACTACTTGTTCTATATTATCTAGCCTAACAAATAAATTGATTGATTTTTAACTAAACTAATAATTAACTACGAGAAATAAACAATAACCAGCGACAAGGAACAAAAGAGAGTATACCGAGGTAAGAAAAGTAAACCCACTAGGGACCTGTACTAGTTGGTAAACACACAAAGGATAATGGATTACTAAATTTAACTATGCTACCTGTTAGTGAATTCTAATTACTAAATTCAAATTCTCTATCGGTCTCAATGAATTTCTTAAACCTAAAATCTACCACTGGCTGGTTCTTCCTAATGGTAAATTTTAAATCACCATTATTAGTCTAATTCACTACTATCAAGAAATAACTTTTAGCTACCCTTAATCCAACAATTAATTAACCTTAAGTCTAAGTGATAATTAATTGTTCCTTACAATTAGTTTTCCAATTCCAATTATTATCCGTTCATCTCAAAAAGGAATCTAATTAGCATTATCACGACGTCTTGTAAATAAAGCTAATACATACATACATAACTGTAAAGAAGATCACACAACTAAATTCAACATCATGAAATTAAAACAAGAATCCAACACAGTTAGGAACCTCATTGAATTTTACAAATTCAACCACACATATTTACAACAGCAAACAATTCCAACAGCAAATAATCCATCAGACAATTAATTAAATAGTAGATAAAAATAGTAAAAATTTATGCAAGTCCTGTCTTCTTAATTGCCTAATGATCTCTGTATAGAATGGTCACCGAAAAACCACCAAAATCTCGCTAGAAAATTGCTAGAAAAAGGCCAAAAAAATCAATTCCAAAGCTGTCCAAAAGCTCCAAAAGTCGCGGGTCAGGTCAAAATGGGTCAGATCCCAAGTTCTCAGGTACCCAATGGAAAATGGCTGTAATGGCGACCAGAGCTAAGGTGGAAGGTCATGGGCAGGGTGCCGAGCAACAGAAGGGTAATTTCTAGCAATAGATCAGATGGACGATGTCAAAAGCAGTTGTAAACACGGACGGGTCATAGTCTCGGGTCTATCGC
Source organism: Senna siamea (assembly GCA_031216115.1). Taxonomy (NCBI): domain Eukaryota; kingdom Viridiplantae; phylum Streptophyta; class Magnoliopsida; order Fabales; family Fabaceae; genus Senna; species Senna siamea. The sequence continues at coordinate 28,354,956 of CM062361.1, read as the reverse complement.
AGATCTCGTGATCTGAGGCATTGCGACAGGCGACAAGCTGGGGGAGGTTGCAGTTGGGTTGCTTGAAGTTGTAGGGAGTGACGGCGGATGGTGAGTTGCCCAAAAAATTCCATAGAATGGCAGATCTGTGGGTGGGTCACAAAATAGGTTGGTTCATATTTCTCGTAGATCTCTACCGTTCTAGCGTGTTCTGGTGGCTAGCTTAGACAACGGTGTCCTGTTCATCGTCCCTTGACACCGAAACTTCAGCTTCACCATGGAAAGCTGCCCAAATGGATCATGTTTCTTGGCTTTCTCTCTCTCGATCAATGATGCATCCAGATTTTAGGTCTCTCTTCTCCACTGTTCCATGTGCGCCTTTCTTTTCTTTCACGTGGTCCGCTCTTCCTTCCCAATCCGCTTCCTTTCAAACCCATTTCACCCTCTTTCAAGGCCCAATAAGGGCATTAGCTTGGCCTAATAAGTAAAATTGGCCCAAATGGCCCAGTGAACAATGTAACAGTCTAGCCGCCTACTTGCAGATATTGTCCGCTTTGGTGGTTATCAAGCCACATCACAGTTTTGTTCTTCCCCTTGTCGAGGGGGAAAAAGCGTCTGCAAGGGAGAGGTATCCACACCCTTATAAGGCTTGCTTCGTTCTCTTCTCCAACCGATGTGGGACATTACAAATCCAGCCCCCTTAGGAAGCCCAGCGTCCTCGCTGGCACACCGATCTGGACCTCAGCTCTGATACCAATGTAACAGTCCAGCCGCCCACTTGCAGATATTATCCGCTTTGGTGGTTATCGAGCCACCTCATGGTTTTGTTCTTCTTCTTGTCGAGGGGGAAAATGCGTCTGCAAGGGAGAGGTATCCACAACCTTATAAGGCATGCTTCGTTCCCCTCTCCAACTGATGTGGGACATTACAAACAACTCAACATACCACTACATACATGCATGTGTGCGTGATTATTCAACCATGCCTTAATTTTTATACTATTTGAGGCATCCCTTAGTAGATCTAGGTACTATATTAGTCCCTGCCCCTTTTCAATAGATCATCCCTAACCAGCGAGATTGATATTCCTTTGAATACTTGCTTCCCTTTCATCCCAAAGGGACTAGCATAAACTCATGGCATCACTGTCCAACTCTAGACAGGTCCTGTCCACTCCGCTCTCGCAAATCATGGGGTTATGGAATCACCATCCCTTTTTGATGGATCACACTCTCAGTACACTATTCTCTAACATATACAGGATGATGATTCGGCTCATGTCCATAGTTATGCTTAACTCTAAGTATGTGTTTCTTAAATGGCCTTTGGAAGATGACACTAACTTAGAGTTCGCAACCATCACAGTGTTTTCAAATCATTATTGTTCAGGTAGATGTTAACCATCTAAATTTATGGCACAATTGTGGAATATCTAATAGTCGTTATATACTGACAATTAGTCACTCGATCAGAGCCTATCTAGCATTAATGCATATGCTTAGAATATTTCACTCTTTCCTTTCTTATGTTTTTCTACTCTCTTCGTATCACTATCACAAGGATCCTTTCATCTTAGTGACACGTGAGTTTCCTTGTATGACTACGTTGTGAGCCTTAGTCAAAGTGGTACGGAGGATTACTAATCTCAGTCTTTGATTAAAATCATGTTTCATATATTAGAGGGCTATCAGCAAACTGATTGGGAGATAATAGCCAGCTGGTTTCTTTCTGGAATCCTTGGTTCACAAAACAGTGGGCTACTAGTCGACTATTGGAAGGCTAGCAGTCAACTAATAGCCTACAGAATACTTTTTGGGTAAAATGAAGGACAGGCAATAGGCTATTGGAGGTCACCAGTCGACTGGTAAGTCTTTGTTTGCATTTCTGGATTTCTCAAGAACATGACAGTTAGCTAATACATGCCATCAGTTAACTGTTATGTCCTATGCTATAAAACCTACATTTTTGAAATTACCTAGCATAGATTTCATTCTATTTTAGGTTTAAATATATATGAGCTTAGTTTCCAAGCCAAAACATCATTTTTCTCTAAGCGTTTCTCACTATTATGCTCAAACATTATGCACCCAAGGAAAACTAACATATTATACTAGATAGACAACAACCCAACCGTTCAATTATTTACAAGCACAAATAAGCACAACCATTTAGCAAGCATCACCTAATAGAGGTTAGAAACATATAAAATGTAGGTTTAAATCCCAAACATAGTTTAAATCATTCACAACTAGCATTTTTTAGAAAAAGCAAACATTTTAGAAATGGGGTTAGGTTGAGTTGTTACCTAGATTTCATGAATAAATGTGCCTGTATTATGTTAAAATGGTCTTTCCCTTTCTACAGAACCAATCCCTAGCCTTAAATCACCCTTCCTCTAAGCTTATCCTCTCCTTTGCCATAATTCAGCCTCTTTCTCTTTCTACTCACCCTTCTCTTTCTCTCTCTAAGAAAATGCTAAAGTTTGAGTTATGTGTTCTAGGGTTAAGGTTCTGAATTATTAAGTCTAGCAATTTGCATTCTAGCCCTTGGGCCCTTTTGTGACTTTGGCCTAGCTAAACTTTCCCTTTTCAATTTAGTCCTTAGTAATACTTTAACTTAGTTTTTCTTTCTTTCAACTAAATCCTTGCACTAATGCAACTGTGTGCAATTAATGTAACACACAAATATTAAACTTAAATTGACAACTACCAAGCATCTCTTATTCATATTAGAAGCAGATGTTACAGTCTTGCTTGAGTTAGCACCTGATATGGCCATTAGTTAGCTTTCAATGTTGAGGATTTGTTTCCTTATATAGGCATTTTTTAGCCTCCTCCATTCCTTTCTGATGATTCTTCAAATACCTAGTCTCTTCAGGGTCCTATGCCCACTCTTCCTTCCTGGAGTCTTACAAGCAATTTTCCTCTCTTAAGGAGACTTCTCTCTAATGGGGGAGAAATGATGTAAAACCTTGGAAGACTTATTAGAAAAAAAAGAAATTAATATTGCCTAGAAAACCATAGTCTTGAACATATTCCTTGTTTTTATTGTGTGTTGGAAGTTGTTATGTTTTATTATGAATACATAAGTTGCTATTATGTTTTTTTAATGCTTTAATTATGTTTTGACTTAGGCTCCCTATAACTTAATGTTAGTTTTTGAATCTTCAGAATATAATATCCAAATTTTTTTTTCACTTCTCCCTCCATTCTTCCTTTCTCCCTTCACTTCTCTTCTCTCTCTTTCTCTTTCATATTTCTTCTCTCCCTTCCCCCTTATTGCTTTCTCTCTTTTAATAGTCATACATCACACAACCAATGATGGTTCAATGGCGACAATTACCACTGAATCTTGCTTTTATTGGCGACAAAATACAAAAACTTAATGTGCTTGCTACCTGTGCAACTACACCTAAGGTAGTGAACCTATCGATGCAGCCTAGTGCAATGGTGAGTATCAAGGTCGTATTCCTCAGGAACGGGAAAGCCTAGAGTTACTACTTGTTCTCTATTATTTAGCCTAGCAATTAAAGTGATTGATTTTTAACTAAAATAATAATTAATTAAGTACAATAATAAACTACCAATGACAAGTGAATGGGAAAGGAGTTAACCAAGACAAAGAAAGTAAACCTACTGGGGACTTGTACAAGTTGGTATATTCACAAAATATAATGAATTATTAATTTTAATGATGCTACTTATAAGTGAATTCTAAGTTAAATTCAATTTCCCTAATGAGACAATTAAATTTCTAAACCTAAGAATCTATCATGGAATCTCTTCCTAATGATTGATTTCAGATTAGCCTTATCATTCTAATTCACCACTATTAAGAATAGCTACTCCTTAATCTAGCAATTAACTAACCTCATCTCTAAACAAAAATTAAATGTTCTCTACAATTAGGTTCTAATTTCAATTATCATCTCTCGATGTAAAAAAGAAATCTAATTAGCATTCACAATGATGTCTCGTAATAAAAACTTAAACAATACATGCATAATCGTAAAGAAGATCACAACATCAAAATCAATATCCATAAAAATTAAAACAGAATACCAACACAGTCAGGAACCTAATGGATTTTACAAATTTAGCCAAACATAACAATAGACAATTCCAACAACAGATAATCCATCAGACAATTAATTAAGCAGGAGATAAAAAGAGTAAAAATTATGCAAGCCCTGCCTTCTCAAATACACAATGGGCACTGTACAGAATGGTAGCCAAAAAACCACCGAAATATCATCAAAAAATTGCTAGAAAATTTAAATTTTTGGACTGCCCAGTGGAAGCCTTGTAGGTCCAGTCAGGTCTTTAGATACCTAACAGAAAACAACTGCAACAGCAGCCAGATAGTAAGGGAAAGGTTACAAACGAGCTAAAGGAAGATATTTCGAGTGGCGAAGGAACAAATTTCGGCTATAGATCGGATAGAAAACGTTAAATGGGTAGCGAAATCCCAACTGGGTCGCATCTCAGTTCTGTCTCAGATCTTTCAATCTGACATGTTACATTGGCCAATGAGCTAAAGGAAGGTCACAGTTGAGTTGGCTGAAGTTAGAGGAATAGCCATAGATGGTGGGTTGACCGAAAAATGCCGCGGAGAAGTTACGAACTCAAAAGTGTTACGAATTGAGCCGCGTGGGTTTATCACGGGTCTACTACTTTCTGAAGGCTATACATGCCGACGATATCCTGGCCATCATCCCCTGTCATTGGAGCAAAGTTGCGCTGCTGCAAAGCTCCATCTAGAAGGATCATTTCACGCCTCAAGCTCTCGGCTCTCCCTCTCGCGTAATCCACAGGTCCTGGTCTTTAAAACACGTAGCTCTCTGCTTCAAAACGCGATGCACGCTCCTCCCAGCCCAGTTGAAGGTCCAATAAGGCATTATCTTAGTCCAATAAGCAAAATTGACCCAAATGGTATATTTTGTGTCCTCTAAAGGCTGTCTAAGCCTAAAATTGCTCTATTTGCTGATGATGACTTGATAAAATGCCTAAAAGTAAGAAGAATACAAACATAGGTGATTTTTTTAGAATAAAATTATATAAAATGCTCAAAAAATAGAAAAATAACATCAAGAAAATATGTATAAAATAAGGCACATCAAATCACCCCACACTTAAGCTTTTGTTTGTCCTCAAGCAAACACAAACTTAGTCTTTAAACAAAAGCAATAGTTCCTGAAAAATCATATCAAATCCATAATTAATAATATCTAACACTTCCCAAGTGAAACTCAATCATAAATCAAATTGCACAAAATTAACATAGGATGGAAATAATAGCAACACATACACAACTTAACCTGCAATTCAATAAGAAAAATTTAAGAACCAAAGCTTCACAAGGATCACTCAAATCACTTAAAGTATATAAGGTTAAAGTACAAATCCCTCAAGCAATTTTTATAAGAATCTACCTACTATATGCTTGCTCAAAAATCTCATCTCCGATACTATGAATAATTGAATGCCAAGATCAAAGGGTCTTGACAAGGTTGTAATATGGTTAAAGTAAAGGTGGGGAATTTTTTTTTGGAAGAGGTGATAGATATGCTAGAACTCATGAAATTTCAACATAACGAAGACTCAAAGGATTAAAAGTAGAAAAGTGTTAAACACAAAAATTTTCAGTAAGTTTTCAATGAAACAGGTGATGCTCAAGGAGTAACATATCCAATGAGAAAGAGAATAAAGACTTCTCTTCATAAATATGTATATATATATATATTTCTTTTCTTTTCTTTTTTTGTCTCTTTTTTTTTTTTGAAAAATGCAGTCTTGCTACTAAAAAACTTTGGATTGAAGGGAGCATCTAAAGAAAAGACTTAGTGAATTATCATCCATCAAGAAAATGCACTTTAATCCAAATATAAATAGTAAATCACACAATTTTCAACATATAGGGTGAAAAAGAAGACGTTGTAAGAAAAATGAATATGAGGAGAAAAGGTGCAAAAAGTGAAGAAAATTTCAAGGCTCAATAGTTGCCAACTAAGGGAAACATAGAGGGTGGACTTTTTGGCCAAAATTAATGTATCCTAAGTTGCCCAAATCATCTCTTGATATTCAACAGTTCATGTAACCTCAACAAGCATTACAGAACAAGTTCTAAAGGAAAAATCAAGCAAAATGCACACTTAAACAAGAAAGTCAAGAGAATTCTTGTAATGAATGCTCAAAATAGGCTCAAATCTCACATTTAGAGTGTGATAAAATTGCATATGGTTCTAAAAATATTTTCATATGAATTCTTAAGTCGTGCATGGAAATTGCAAAATCAACATCCTAAATTAAAATTAAACAAGTTGAAGAATAATTAAGTAATACCAGTGTGACCCAGCCGAGATGATGCGCTAGACATCACTAATTATTTTTCAACACAAAGTAAGGGAAACCATTCTTGTCAATTCAAAAACTGAATTATAAATGCTCTAAAGATAAATAAAACTTAATTGCATAACATCAAGCAAAAATTAATTACAATATCCTATATCCACTATCAAAATAAATATAGCATCAGCAATCTGTAGCATCAAAATAATAAATACCCACCCCACACTTGTGAAAGACACTGCCCTCAGTGTACAACAAAAGGAATACCATAGAAAAAAAAGCATAAAGTGTAGCAATAAGAAAAGATAATCCAAAATTCTTAATGTACCATAAAAATATGAAAGAGAAGAAGATAGACAAAAATAAAATAACACAAAATAAAGTAAATAATAAAAAAAACACTGTTTCTTTTTGTTTGAGTTTTTTAGCTGGACACATTCCTTCTATCACTCTTGCATGTAAAGCACCATGTGCACTTATTTCTCGACCTCTAATAAGTCTCCATAGTAGTGCTTCAGGCGGTACCCATTGACTTTGAAATCTCCTTTGTCAGGATGATGCACTTCCACTGTGCCATAGGGAAAGACTTTATTAACCACAAATGGTCCTAACCATCGGCTCCTAAGCTTTCCTAGAAAAAGATGAAGACGTGAGTTATAAAGTAATACCTTATCTCCAACTTGAAAATCTTTAGAGCCATGTAAACTTTGATCATGCCAATTTTTGGTTCAAGCATTGTAAATGGAAGAATTTCCATAAGCTTAGTGGCACCATTCTTCTCACTCATTCAGCTGCCATAACCTCTCTTTACCTGTAGAAATAACATCAAGATTGCATGTTTTAAGGGCCCAAAGTGCCCTATGTTCTAATTTAACAGGTAAATGACAAGTCTTTCCATATACTGGCCTATACGGTATAAATCCAGTAGAAGTTGGTTGTCCTAAAGGTCCATAATGCATCATCCAATTTGAATGCCCAATCCTTCCTACTTACCCCTACAGTTTTCCCTAAGATTCTCTTTAAACCCCTATCAGTTACCTCTACTTTCCCACTGGTCTGTGGGTGATAGGGTGTTGAAAACCTGTGAGATACCCCATAATGTTTAAGTACTTTCTCAAGTTAAGAACTACAGAAATAGGTCCCTTTATCACTAATCAGTGCCCTAAGTGTACTAAACCTAGCAAACATTTTTTTAACTAGTCACTACCCTAACATTATCAATGGGGAAAGCCTTAGCTGCTAGGCACTTAGAAAGATACTCAAAAACCACAAGGATATACTTATTACCATATACGCACCTAAACATAAAAAATTTCAACCACTTGCACACTTGTTTAGGGCATTTTGTCACGGGCAAAGATATTTCCTGACCTTTGACAAGCATTACAAACCTAGACATTTGCTCTAGCATCCTAGAATATGGTTGGCCAGTAGAACCCTACCTCAAACACCTTTCTAGTAGTGTGGTTTGCAGTCTGGTGGCTTCTCGTTGGTTCTTCATGGCAATGTCTCAAAATCTGGTGGATTTCCTCCCCATGTATACATCACCTGATTACCTGGTCTGCACAAATACGAAACAAGAAAGGATCTTCCCAAATGTAGTATGTAATAACTTGATTCTTTTAAATAAATTAAATTGGGTAAAATAAATTTAAATTTTGTTGGAATTGAATTAAGCATATTTTTCTGAACTTACAGTTAAAATTTGAGAATTTTTTAGAATAAAAATCTTATATGACGGAGAAAATTTGATCTAGCTTCTTGAATTTAGCAGATATTTTGGAAGGCTTAGAATCCTCAAAAGATTTCCAACTCCCTTCCATATGGGCCTATTTTCTTGCCTAGATCAAAGAATGCATTCAAAATTTACCCCGGGTAAAGCGAGAAAAGATCAAAATGCCCCTAGAGGCCACAAAATGCCAAAACCCCATTATTTTCTCCCATTTTCCCTTTCCTCTCTCTCTCCTTCACATAATTTATCTCTCTTCACTCTTACCTTCGCGCGCCACCCTCTATCGCTAGAATCGCCATGTTGCACTACCACTAGACCTTGCCACCTGTGCAGCTCATCGCCGCCGACCTCTAACTACCATTCCCGATCATCGACGACTACCACAGTGGCCGAAAACAGCTGTGTTTCCCTCTGTCACGAGTTTGAAGGATAGCTTTGATCTCCGCTGTCCAATGTCGTCTGACCACACTGTCACCACCATTAGCTAGCTTGAGCTGCCAGCTTCCTTCGCCAGCTGCCAACCAATGACGAACCACTGCCATATACCGTGAACAGAGGAAAAATAGTTTTGAAGGCTGCTGCACTCTTCATCAAAAAATCGTGGTTAAACCGTCGTGTTTCACTGAATCGACCCCAAATCCAACATCCTTGAGTTGCGGGCTACATTTTGGAGTAATTTTTGACCCTAGTCACCATCCACCGCTGTGAGCTACCATGCTCCACTGTGCTCCACTGTGTGCCATCGCCAGAGTTGCTGGAAAGTTGCAAGAATCAAATTTTGAGCTTCCAAAACCCCTGGTACAATTTAAAATACCCCAATTTGATGTTTTCCTGTAGATTTTGTTTTTGAATGTGCCTTAATGATTAGACCGAAGTGGAAATTAGGCATTTAATTATAGGAAAGTAAAAACTTGAAAGAAAACTCGTATAAGATTTGAATTATTTCATTAGGAAACTAATTGTGAGAACAAACTCTCGAAACTTTTGATCTCTCCATTTGGCTGAGAGCATGCCATACAATTGGTGCTGAAAAAGGGTTTGGAAATGTACCAAGAAGAAGAGGGAGATTTAGTCACAGAGAAAGGAAGCAAGGTGTAGAAGGAGATCATAGGAAGGGCCAAGATCACTTCCTTCTAGTCATCCTTGATGTAGGTTAACAATTTAAGACTTTGATCTATGCTTTAATTTATGTAACCAATATGTTTTACAAGCTTTCTATAGAACAAAATTGTCTCCCTACATTCTTGACAATATTTATGTATGTTGGCTAAGCATGTGTGATTATACTTGAAATGTTAGTGGATGAGATGGCATGCATATTGTGTTGGAAAAGAATTACGGTTAGATGGTGTTAAATTCATAATGACCATAAAGGAGAGAAACCCTATCATTTAAGGATGTTAGTAAGGAATAAAAGGAAGGAAATTGATTTGTTAATTTAACCAATCTCTTTAGGCCAAGTCCATGAAATTTATTCTTAGAATCTATAAGCTATGCACCAATATATAGTTTCAAAAAAATATGGGAATTTATTATTGGAAGAAAGGAAATTGTTTTTGAATTAGTAGAATTTTATAAGAAATGATATTATTATTATTTTCAAGGAAGGGAATTATTCTTGAAATTGATAAAATTATATAAGAAAATTTATTTTCAAGAGAGGAGAAATTATCCTTGAAAATATTAAAGTTTTTGTAAGAAATGTACATTGGAATTAATTTCCAAGAAAGGAGAAATTATTCTTGAAAATACTAGAATTTTTATAAGAATTGTACGTTAGAGTTAAATTCCAAGAAAAGAGAAATGAATCTTGAAAATATTAGTATTTTTACAAGAAATGTACATTTCTAGTAATTTCCAAAGAAAGGGGAAATCATTTATGAAATTAATAGAATTTTTATGACAAGTGTACATTAATATTAATTTCCAAGAAAGGGATATTTATTCTTAAATTATTTATAATTTTAAAGAGATGTACACTAGTACTATTTTTCAATAAAAGAAAATTTTCCCTTGAGAATTGTTGAGGAATTATAAAGGTGGTCAAGTGTTCACATAGTGCTCAAGTGTGCACAATGACCCTAGAAAGGTGGCTAAGTGTCCACGTAGTGCCCAAGTGTGCACAATGACCCTAGGAAGGTGGCCGAGTGTCCATGTAGTGCCCAAGTGTGCACAATGACCCTAGGAAGGTAGCCAAGTGTGCACAATAACTCTAGAAAGGTGGCAAGTGTCCACAAGTGCCCAAGTGTGCATAAGAGATTTTTATAAAGGTGGCCAAGTGTCCACAAGTGTCCAAGTGTGCACAAGAGACTTTTATAAAGGTGGCCAAGTATCCACAAGTGCTCAAGTGTGCACAACTATTATATAAAATTAAATTTAAGAATTATAAGTTGAAATGGTTCTGTTAATTTTATGATAACGTGTTTAATAGTATGCAAAGACGTTTTACTTGAAAATAATATTATCACATTGACATTTAAATTGATCATACATTGCTTGGCAATTTATGTTCATGCATAATGCTATGTTTTTATTCCAAGAATGTAGAATTAAATATTGTAGTGCTTGCACCCTGATACATATTAGTTGTTTTCAAATCGAATTGTTAAGCTACTAGGAAACTTGTGTTTCTCATTACTATGCTAATATGTATCAAATGCGGATGCATAGCCGGGCCGAGAGATCGAGTTCTTTTTGGTTTAAAGAAAATTTTTGTAACCCTATTTTGGGTCCTAGTCCAAATATATTTAGTTTAGAATTAGGATTATTCTTCTGGCAATAAACATGGGATGTAAATGCGAAAGAACACAGGAAGGGATATGTTAAGGATCGGTCCATCTTAGAAATTTGTAAAGGAGCCTGAGTGACAAGATTGTTATCTCCTGACTTCCTGTGGATGAGTACTTCATATATCCTGATACATGTTTACTATAATGTAATGGACATTATTGGACTTATATCATTGAATTGTATGAAAGTTTAAATTCTATTTTGTAGCATAGAATTTGTTTTATTCCGCTGTGCATGTAAGTTTTAAATCTGAGCAAAAGATCCCGAACCTAATTCGCTTAATATAAATGAATGGTATAATTGCTCAGACGTTAATTAAATAAAAGGAAAAGAATAATGTACCGAACCTATCTGGTTGCATCAGAGGAATTGTAATACTAGATAGGGGCATTACATAGTATTCTAACTCAGCGAAGAATTTCTTCTTTTACTGAGTAATCATACCCTTTGGTAAAACCCTTGCAACCAGATAGTTAGCATAATCACCAAGGGAAACTAGTACATATCTGAACTGCCTCTAAATGCTCATCCAGGAAGTTATCATCAATGGCCCTCTCATTTAAGGCCTCCAGGTTTGGATTCTCCAACCTTGATAGGTGATCTGCAGCCAAGTTCTTCGCACCTTTCTTGTCCTTGATCTCTATATCAAATTCCTGCAAGTGAAAAATCCATCTAATAAGTCTAAGCTAAGCATCATTTTTGCTAAACAAATACCTCAAGGCTGATGATCCGTGTAGACCATGGTCTTGGATAGCACCAAATAGCATTAAAATTTGTCAAAAGTATAGACCACTGCAAGCAACTCCTTTTTCAGTAGTGGTATAATGTTCTTGGGAATTAGTCAAGGTCTTGCTAGCATAATAGATTGGCTAGAACATTTTATCAATCCTCTGACCTAACACATCTCCAGCTGCAAAGTCACTAGCATCACACATTAGTTCAAAGGGCAACCCCCACTTAGGTGGAACCATAATAGGGTTGTGGTTAGTTGTTCCTTTAGTAACTCAAATGCATGCAAGCAATTAATATCAAAAACAAAAGGCATATCCTTGACAAGTAACTGAGTTAAGGGCCTAGTAATCTTAGAGAAATCTTTAATAAATCTCCTATAAAAACTAGCATGCCCTAAGAAACTCCTAACAGCCTTAATAGGGTGGTAGTTTTGATATTGTCTCAACCTTAGCCCTCTCTACCTCCATCCCTACATGTGATATCTTATGCCCAAGAACAATCCCCTCTCTCACCATAAAATGACACTTTTCCCAATTAAGAACTAAGTTTACTTCTATACAACATGCAAGCATACGCTCTAAATTAAGCAAAAAATGAGAGAAAGAGCTACCAAAAACTAAAAAGTCATCCATAAAACCTCGATAGACTCCTCGATCATGTCATGGAAGATCGCCATCATGCACCATTGAAAAGTAGTTGATGCATTGCATATTCTAAAAGGAATCCTCTTATAAGCGAATGTCTCATATGGACAGGTAAAGGTAGTCTTCTCTTGGTCTTCAGGTGCAATGAGAATCTGAAAATATCCTGAAAAATGATCAAGAAAGCAATAAATTGTGACCTGCCAAACATTCAAGCATCTAGTCAATGAAAGGAAGAGGAAAATGGTCTTTCCAGGTTTCATCATTAAGCCTCCTATAATCAATGCAAACTCAAAAAATGTTTAATTTTATGTCCAGGAAATTAATCAGGCTCAGAAACGGAGACTGCATGGAATTCTGAAGTGATTTAGAGCATTCGGAGACCAGGTAGGATAATTTACACTTCCCGAACCCTAGGATTGATTTAGTGAGTACCTGAATGATTTAGATGACTTGCATGGATTTGCGTGCTGCTTTCGATGGGATAAATTGCATGCTTGTGTGCTAAAAACCCTAATTGCATGTTAGACACCTTTTTTATCTAGTTTAGATGCCTTTAGGATGGATTTACTTAGGGTTGGGTACTTGATAGCCGGTATGGGATGGTCGTTAAGTATCCCTCATACGGGAAGCTTTTAAACGAGATTATTTTTATCATACTTAGCCTGTACTGAGTTAGGGATTACGCGTTAAACCAGGACGACCCTAAGAAAGGTTTAGGGAGTATAAGGGTGGATAACCTACACGGGGAAACATTGTGATTTAGGCGTAATACCTTAGAACCCTGAGGAATAGCCGACCGAGTGCATGTGAGTTTGAATGGACTGTATGAGGATGAGAATTGGCGTATATGCACATGCTAGGGGACGCCCTAGATGTTGATTCTCACCCGGTCCTTGAGTGAGTGATTGGTGTTACGGATCACACTCACAATATAGGCTTGATTCGGGTGATTGGTGTTACGGATCACACCCAATGATAAGAGAGGTATTCTCTCTAAACTACGTGCAATTAGAAGATGATTTAGATTTGGTTACAGCAGAATTGTAGCCAACGTGGATTGAGATACACAGGGCATGGGATTTTACTTGATTTTGATAACTGACTCTCAAAGAAATTGATTTTATGATTTCAAGTACTTGCCGTAATTTCCATGTGTTTAAACGATTTTAAAGATAAGGTATTTCACTGTTTTCGAATTGATTTCGGGAAGACGATTTCGGTGTTCGCACCACTGGGTATTCAACTGGTTTTCGAATGATAATTGAATTGTAAATTATTCTACTAGGATTCATATCTTATTAGGTTGTTTACTTAGATGAATAGGGACAGGGACAGGAGCCCAGACGATAGCCAAGGCTGACTTGAGGATAGACTTCAGGATGATTTAGCTTAGGCTTGAATCAATTGTACATATGCTTTGATGATTTTGTTGTTTAACGGGTTTTGTCTCTTATATTTTCTGTATGGATTAGACTGAATGTACATGTAATATTTCTGATAGTGTATATGGATTGTAGTGGTGAATTGACGTTGTTGTATATGGATTTATGTTAAGTATGTTTATTACTGTTGTTGGACTGGCTGTTTGATTTTAAACAGGTGATTTTGTACTTGAGATATGATCGAAATACAGAGGAAACTCTGCCAGATTTTCGGTAGGGTTTACCACTGTAAACTTAAGGAATTCAGTTAGAACGAATGTGAATGCTTGACAGTATACGTATATGAATTATGGATGTTGAGTTTAATGATTGTATGCCGTATGTACGGACTTTAGTTTCATTCCAGAGTTATTTATGATGTATGTATGTATATTTAGTTAGCTGCGTGTGAATCAGGGTTGAACGGAATCTGAATGGACAACGGGAAGTCTATTTGGGTTACGCTCAACCAGTAGCGATCCCCTGACATTCCCACATAGGGAATAATTATGTAAACTAATCCATATGCTTCCGCTAATCAGATAAGCATTGCGTATGACGTATTAGGGGGTCGTTACAATTATGGTATCAGAGCCCGATTTTTCGGATCTTCTGGTTTAGTGGGTTAGGGAATTGAATCTTCGGGCTTACAGCTTTAGGGTTTTGATTGATTTGACTCTGGAATGATAGGACCTGATTTGAATTGATAATGAACGGAATGAATTTGATGTACTTCTATTAACTATTGCTGTGTGACTGATCTATTTGTTTCTATGTCAGATAAACATGGCAGAATCTAGCAGGGACGCCACACTCAGGCCCAGAGGAAGGCCAAGGCACAGAAACTAGGGTGCGTCAGGTAGTGGTAGCATGGAGACTGAGGTTGACATGCATGAGATGATGGAATCTATCAGATTGATGGCCGATGCAATGATAGACCAGGCCACTGCCAGTGCCAATGCAATGAGACAGCAGCAGGAAGATCGACAGACGAGAAACGATGGAGCCACTCAACATGTGAACCCACTATATCAGGGATGGATTGAATTCCAAAGAGCAGGTCCATCTCCGTTTATAGGTGCCTTCGATCCAGCTGTTGTGGAAGCTTGGAAAAAGGAATTGAAAAGATTTTTAGGTTGTTGCAGTGCGATGATGAACAGAAAGTCACATATGCAACATACATGCTAAAAGGTGAAGCGAAACTTTGGTGGAAAGATGCCCAGCAACTGATGGAGAGCCGAGGCATTCCACTGACTTGGGAATCTTTCAAGAGAGTCTTCATGGATCAATATATCCCTGAGAGCGTGAAACGAGCAAAGGAAGCACAGTTCCTGAAGCTCACACAGGGAGGCAGGCCATTTGACAAGTATCTGAAACAGTTTGAAGAATTATCAAGATACTCCACTTACCTGCGAATGCATTACGATGAGGCTTGGAAAGCAAAGCAACTAGAAGAAGGCCTCGATTTACCTATGAAGACTCAGTTAGCTACCCTGGAGATTCGAGACTTCGCCACACTGGTCAACAAGTGCCGAATTCTGAGTAAGAATTTTGAACAGCGACAGACTCAGAATATGACACAACGAACAGGGAACCAGCCCAGACAATCAACCAGAAATCTGAATGTAAGAAGCGGTATGTTTAAACCGCAACCAGGGGCTTCTAATAGCAGTGGGAGGCAACCTGATAATAATCCCTATCTGAAGTGTGGTACCAGACATCCAAATCAACCCTGCTGGCATTAGAATCTACTCCAGTGTTATAGATGTGGAGGCACAGGACACATAGCCAGATACTGCCCTTCTACAGGGAATCAGCTGACATCTGGTAGTAGAAGACCACAGGCTCCAGGGAGAGTTTTTACTATGAATGCTGCCAATGTCGACAGGTCCTCGGGATTGATGCAAGGTAGAGGTAAAATTTATAATTTTTCTTTGATAGTATTGTTTGATTCGGGTGCTACGCACTCATTTATTGCTGATACATGCGTAGAACGAATGAGATTACCTGTTCAAACCCTGACCTGTGACCTATACATATCCACACCCTTGGGAGAAGCCACTATGTCCCCACGAATATGCCTAAATTGCCCCTTAACCATTGAAGATACTTTATTTCTTGTGGACCTAGTGTGTATACCATTGTCAGGGATCGACATTATTTTGGGAATGGATTGGTTGACTAGGAATCGGGTCTTGTTAAATTGTTCCGAAGGTATAATTACTTATCTGGATAACGTACCTGTGCGAGGGAAAGACAAGGCTTGTGAGATAGGTGATATGTCCCTCAATCTCTCTGAGGTAGAGTTGCAGGATAAGCTAAGCCAAATCCCAATCGTTAGTGACTTTCCGGAGGTATTTCCTTTGGAAATAAGTAAGTTGCCACCACCTAGGGAGATAGAATTCACCATTGACCTGATTCCGGGAGCGGGTCCAATAGCTATGACTCCGTATCGTATAGCCCCCGCAGAATTGAGAGAATTAAAAGTCCAAATCGAAGACATGTTGGAGAAGGGGTTCATTAGGCCAAGTGTATCACCATGGGAAGCTCCGGTCTTATTCGTAAAGAAGAAAGACAGGAGTTTAAGACTGTGTATTGATTACCGACAATTGAATAAGGTTACCATTAAGAACAAATACCCATTGCCACGTATTGATGATTTATTTGATCAGTTGCAAGGTGCGACTGTATTTTCTAAGATAGATTTAAGGTCAGGATACCACCAGATTAGGGTTAGAGAGGAGGATATTCCTAAGACAGCATTCAGGACAAGATACGGCTATTACGAGTTCCTAATGATGCCGTTTGGATTGATGAATGCACCCGCTGTCTTTATGGATTACATGAAAAGAATTTTCAGACCCTATTTAGATCAATTCGTTGTGGTATTCATCGATGATAGTTTAGTCTATTCCAAGACTCATGAAGAGCATGCCCAGCATCTTAACACAGTGTTACAGATACTGGAAGAGAAAAAATTGTATGCAAAGCTAGAAAAATGTGAGTTTTGGTTAGAAGAGGTGAAATTTTTAGGACATGTGGTAAATGGAAAAGGGATAGCGGTCGACCCAAAGAAAATTGAAGCAGTATTAGATTGGGATCGACCTAGAACGGTCACCGAGATTAGGAGTTTCTTGGGTTTAGCTGGTTATTATCGGAAATTCATTCAAGGATTTTCGCAGATAGCTGTGCCATTGACCCGATTGACTCGAAAAGGGGTAGATTTTGAATGGAGCAAGCAGTGTGAAACTAGTTTTTAGATTCTGAAAGACAAAATTGACCACCGCTCCTGTATTAATCATTCCGAGACCCCTAGAACCCTTTACTGTATACACAGATGCATCCTTAAGAGGCCTAGGTTGTGTTTTGATGCAGGATGAGAAAGTTGTGGCTTATGCATCACGACAATTGAAAGCTACAGAGGAGAACTACCCTACCCATGACTTAGAATTAGCCGCTGTCATTTTTGCCCTAAAGATTTGGAGACATTACCTGTATGGCGCGATATTTGAGGTATATAGTGATCATAAGAGCCTTAGGTATTTGTTCGATCAGAAGGAATTAAACATGAGGCAGCGTAGGTGGGTAGAATATTTAAAAGACTTTGATTTTGAATTGAAATACCATGCAGGGAAAGCAAATGTTGTGGCCGATGCATTAAGCCGAAAGTCACTACAACTAGCTAGTTTAATGATTAGTGAGATGAGGTTACTTGAGGATTTTGGGAACCTTAGCCTCAATGTAATCTCATTTCCGCAAAGATTAGTGATGAGTGACTTTTTGATAACCTGCGAATTGAGAGAATTAATTAGACAGACCCAACTTGAGGATGAATCCTTGGAAGTATACGCAGACCAAATCGACTTTGGATTAGCACCTGATGGGGTTTTGATGTTTAGAAAGAGAGTAGTAATTCCGAACCATCAGGAATTAAAGGAAAAAGTGTTAGTAGAAGCTCACAGAAGCCATTACACTATTCACCCCGATATTTCCAAGATGTATCAGGATTTAAAGAGAAATTTTTGGTGGCCTGGTATGCGGAGAGATATCACAGATTATGTGAATGCTTGTTTGACTTGTCAACAGGTTAAGATAGAGCATCAGAAACCCGCAGGGCTACTTAAGCCATTAGAAATACTAGAAAGGAAATGGGATCAGATCACTATGGATTTCGTGGTAGGATTACCTAGAACACCAGTAGGATTTGATGCCATTTGGGTGATAGTGGATAGGTTAACCAAGTCTGCGCACTTTTTTCCTGTTAAGGTGCGTTACTCTATGGAGAAATTAGCCGAAGTATACCTTAGGGAAATTGTAAGACTACATGGAATACCGTCAGGTATAGTATCTGATCGAGACCCTAGGTTTACTTCGAGATTTTGGCAATCCCTACAGCAAGCCTTAAGAACCCAGCTTAAGTTTAGCACAGCCTATCATCCTCAGACTGACGGGCAGTCTGAGAGGACTATTCAAACCCTAGAAGATATGTTGAGGGCTTGTGTGCTTAAGCAGAAAGGAAGTTGGGATAAACACCTGCCGTTGATAGAGTTTGCATACAACAATAGTTATCACTCTACCATCGGTATGGCACCGTATGAGGCTCTGTATGGGAGGAGTTGTAAGTCGCCCTTAAGTTGGGTAGAAATGGGGGAGAGTGCACTGTTGGGACCTGAAATGGTGCAAGAAACCACTGATCAGATCAAAATGATCAGGGAAAAGATGAGAGATGCCCAACAAAGGCAAGAATCTTATGCCAACAAGAGAAGAAGGCCTTTGGAATTTAATGAGGGAGATCAAGTATTTCTGAGAGTGTCCCCCACCATGGGTATTGGTAGACAGATAAGGACTAAGAAACTAAGTCCTAGATTCCTAGGACCATTCCAAATTTTACAAAGAGTCGGTCCCGTTGCCTACCAAATTGCTTTACCTCCCTATTTGTCTAACCTACATGATGTTTTCCATGTCTCTCAACTTCGTAAATATGTCCCAGATCCTGCGCATGTATTAGAAAATCAACCGATAATATTAAAGGAAAATTTAACTTATGAATCTACTCCTGTTCAAATCCTTGACTATATGACTAAGCAAATTCGAAGTAAAATAATCCCTCTAGTTAAGGTACTTTGGCAGGATGTAATATCGCAGGAGATGACGTGGGAGAAAGAAGACGAGATGAGGCAAAGATATCCGTAATCAAGCATGTGTATGAATTTTGGGGACAAAATTTCTTTTAAGGGGGGGAGAATGTAACAACCGAAAGAATTTTAAAAGAGTTTAAAGGATAAAGATCAAATTTTTAACCCTAATCCCAATCAAACGAAGCCTGGTACAAATTTCGAGGATAATAACTTGACACAGAAGGTTGTCTGAAGCCAAAAACATGATTAAACAGAAAGAAATGCAATCCGGCGATCAGAAATTAATGAAAGAAGTTTCGTGCTTCGATTTCATTGACGGAGGCTAAAACTTTTGCATAGAAATGCGTGCTAACGTCTGAAAGGATGCAGACACCCTAAAACATCCCTGGGTGGCCCGGGAAAAGTCAGAATCGTCCCTGGAGGCTTTAAATTACGCGAATTCCCTCCATTTCTCCCATTTCTCTCTCTCTCCTCACCATACACTCTCTCTCTTCTCTCTCTTCTCTCTCCTCCTTCCTCCACCGTGAACGGCCGCTACAGCCACCATGGGCCGCCACCAAGGGAACCAACCGACAGCCCTCACTGCCCACAACCTCCAGCAACCAACCACGGCCACTAACGGCCGCCGGAGCCGCCGAAAAGACGCCGTTTTTCCCCTCCATCGCGCGAAACTTCTCCAGCTTAGATCACCACCGTCCGTCGCCATTGACCTTCACCGCCCTCACCACCGTGTAACCCGAGCTGCCAGCTTCCTCCAGTAACTCGCCGCCGTCTAAAGGAGGCCGGATGCGCCCGGATCGAGGAGAATTTCGTCCGCCGTGTTAGAAGCTTCGTGGCCAGAAAATGCCCCCCAAACGGCCGTGAATTGCCGCGTCACCACCGTATTCGGACTCCTGGGCTTACGGGCTTCACCGTGGTGTGATTTTCGAGACAAACCGCACCGCCAGCGTGCATACGCCAAATGCGCGCCGTCTTACCGTGTGTACCGCCGTGCCGGAGCTTGTGGACGTGCATCGGGAGAAACCGAGACCATCGTGACGCAGAATTCCATCATCTGGACACATTGGTAAGGTCCGATTTCCCAAAAAATGATGGGATTTAATTGAAATGATTGCCGAACGTAATTAGGTAACTAATTAACCTAGGTAGATGTGTAACTGAGTTTATGATTGAAAATTGGATGACGTGACGAGCCTAAATTTTTAATTTTATGTCCAGGAAATTAATCAGGCTTTGAAACCGAGACTGTGTGGAATTCTGAAGTGATTTAGAGCATTCGAAAACTAGGTAGGATAATTTACACTTCCCGAACCCTAGGATTGATTTAGTGAGTACCTGAATGATTTAGATGACTTGCATGGATTTTCGTGCTGCTTTCGATGGGATAAATTACATGCCTGTGTGCTGAAAACCCTAATTGCATGTTAGACATCGTATTTATCGAGTTTAGATGCCTTTAGGATAGATTTACTTAGGGTTGGGTACTTGATAGCCGGTATGGGACGGCCGTTAAGTATCCCTCGTACAGGAAGCTTTTAAATGAGATTATTTTTATCATACTTAGCCTGTACTGAGTTAGGGATTACGCGTTAAACCAAGACGACCCTAAGAAAGGTTTAAGGAGTATAAGGGTGGATAACCTACACGGGGAAACGTTGTGATTTAGGCGTAATACCCTAGAACCCTAAGGAATAGCCAATCGAGTGCATGTGAGTTCGAATAGACTGTATGAGGATGAGAATTGGCATATGTGCACATGCTAGGGGACGCCCTAGATTTTACTTTATTTTGATAACTGACTCTCAAAGAAATTGATTTTATGATTTCAAGTACTTTTCGCAATTTCCATGTGTTTAAACGATTTTAAAGATAAGGTATTTCACTGTTTTCGAACTGATTTCGGGAAGATGATTTCGGTGTTCGCACCGTTGGGTATTCAACTGGTTTTCGAATGATAATTGAATTGTAAATTATTCTACTAGGATTCATATCTCATTAGGTTGTTTACTCAGATGAACAGGGACAGGGACAAGAGCCCAGACAATAGCTGAGGGTGACTTGAGGATAGACTGGAGGATGATTTAGCTTAGGCTTGAATCAATTGTACATATGCTTTGATGATTTTGTTGTTTAACGGGTTCTGTCTCTTATATTTTTTGTATGGATTAGACTGAATGTACATGTAATATTTCAGATAGTGTATATGGATTGTAGTGGTGAATTGACGTTGCTGTATATGGATTTATGTTAAGTATGTTTATTAATGTTTTTGGACTGGCTGTTTGATTTTAAACAAGTGATTTTGTACTTGGGATATGATCGAAATACAGAGGAAACTCTGCCGAATTTTTAGTACGGTTTACCGCTGTAAACTTGAGGAATTCAGTTAGAACGTAGGTGAATGCTTGACAGTATACGTATATGAATTGTGGATGTTGAGTTTAATGATTGTATGCCGTATGTACGGACTTTAGTTTCATTCCAGAGTTATTGATGATGTATGTATGTATATTTAGTTAGCTGCGTGTGAATCAGGGTTGAACGGAATCTGAATGGACAATGGGAAGTCTATTTGGGTTACGCTCAACCAGTAGCGATCCCCTGACATTCCCACATAGGGAATAATTATGTAAACTAATCCATATGCTTCCGCTAATCAGATAAGCATTGCGTATGACGTATTAGAGGGTCGTTACAAAAAGCATACATGTAACCATTAAAATAGTCAATGATCATCTATGTACATTCTCATTCTTAAAATTTACCTTGCTTGATAGTGTAAAGCACTTTTGGTCACACCACCAGAAACATGGACACTTGGTCACTTTAGTAAAAGTTGTGAACACTTGCTCACATTGTGGACTCTTGGCCACTTTAGTAAAATTTGTGAACACTTGCTCACATTGTGGACTCTTGGCCACTTCACAAAATAATTGTTAACCCTTGGTCACATTGAGGACTCTTTGCCACTTTATAAAATAATTGTGATCACTTGGTCACATTGAGGACTCTTGGCCACTTTCTAAAATAATTGTGAACACTTGGTCACATTGTGGACTCTTGGCCACTTTCTAAAATAATTGTGAACACTTGGTCACATTGTGGACTCTTGGCCACTTTATAAAATAACTGTGAACACTTGGTCACATTGGGGACTCTTGGCCACTCATACATGAAATTAGCAACCATAATTCATTTCGCTATTGCCTTTGCCCTTAGCTATGATAAGACACTTTATAATTCATTTAAAATTGGCATAGTAATTTGGCTATCATAAATAACATAAGAAATTACCTTTGACCATAATAGGAAAGAAATGAAATATAGTGTTTTACTTATCACATTGTTACATTTTCATGTCCTTGCTATACGTTAAACTTAATGGTACTATGTATAAAATTATTTTGGTATTTTCTATCACATCTAAAATTATGTAATCATACTATTGGCACTTTTCTACTCACTTTCTTGACTTATTTTATATATACTAGACTTAAGGTTACACATAATCCCCATTCTTACACTTCAACATTAATGTGAACCTTTATTATGTGACAAATGGTGGACCATTTACTTTACATTCAATTACCATATTTTCTCTCTTTTTTCCTTAGCCCAAAACTGAGTGGTAATCTTCTTTATACCATTTTTTCAGCAAGCAACTCCATACTTTAAAAAGGCGCTCTCAGTTTGACAAATCCACAAGAGCAATGTCATAGTTTGAACTCATTTCTAGCTATCAACCTTCATTTTGGTGTTTATAATTTAAAGTACATACTAGCCATACAAAAATACCAAATTTCAACACTATCTTATGCCAAGATTTTCCATTATACATATTGAATTCTACCAACCATGGTTCTCCCATGAAGTTAATAATATCTACTTTAACACATCAACAAGCATACCCAAATTAACATACAAGCTTAGCCAACATGACATTCATATCTTCAAGAATGTAGAGAAAGAGTTATTATTCCATGAAAGCTAAAAGCAAGAGGAGTTTATCTTAAATCATGAAAAAAATTAAGAGAATTGCTAAGCTACCTCAAGGATGAACTAATATGGAATTGTCTTAGCTTTTCCTTTGAGTTTTCCCTTGCTTCTTTGCTTCCTTCCCTCTCGGCTAGCTCTTTCTCCCCTCACAAAAGCTATTTTTTCTCTTCCAAGCTACTCTCTTGCTTCCCCAAATGCAATTGTCATATGTGTCCATTTACTCCCATCTCTCTCTTGTATATTTTCTATTCCCTTACATTGAGTGTTACGCGTGTACTTGAAGTACAATTCACATTACTTGAAATTTTGTATTAATTAATCCACTCAGTCACGCCAAGGGAAGGGAAGAAAGGAAAGTCACAAAAATTTCATTCTTCACGCAAGACGTACGGCCACTCAAGGGACCCTTGGAAGCTGCACTTTCCTTTCCTCCTTCTCATTAGTTATTGTTGTGGATTCCTAGAAGTTTGATTAAATATTCAAATTCTCTTACCTTCATTTCCTTTACCGAATGCATATATATTGAATGGTCTCTCTTCTCAATTTCTATTATTTCTTGGCATTACCGAATGACATTTTTATATTATGTAATTGTAAAGCTATCTCCCTAAATTGCTGCATGCATATATATGTATATTTAACTCCACCCATTTTAATGCTTACTCGGTTACCCCAAAGGTAATTAAGGGAATAAATTGGGATGGATTTCACCATGCACACCTATGTGTTTTAGCCACTTTTCTTCTTGTTTATTTTATCTATTTAATTTGGCTAGCTCCTTGATAAAATTCACTTATCATATATATATATTTTATTTCACTCTCTCCTTTAGTGATTTGGCTAGGCAACAAGGAAGGAAATAAGGAAAGAACTCAAGAATTTTAAATGTATCAAGCACCTTTGTTTTAAATGTAAGCACCTCACTCTTTATGTAAGCACCACAAGAACCTCACTTATTTTTCCTACACCGAATGGTTCCTCCTTTTCTGTAATTTATTGTTGCCGTATGTATCCATATTTTAATACAAGCACCTAAATTTTTATGTGGTTTTTCCTCCCACTCACATGCTAATTCGGTTAGCAATAGAAAGAAGGTGTTCTCCCTTAACTTATTTATGCTAAACACTAAATTACACAAGAAAATTTATCACACTTTATGGCAAACTCATATAATTAATTAAAAGGATATTAATTTAGAAATAATCATGGAAATAAGGGGTGTTACATTCAACATATCATTTACATTTAATCATCTCATCATTTTTCCCTTTTTCTCTTTACTTAGGCTATTTTATAATACACCTTAGGCTACTTTCCATTAACATATAAAATTTAGCCATTCAAGGGAAAATGCGTATAGCATTCGGCCAAAGCAAGAAAGCATGATGGATTGACATTTCTAACCCATTTCGTTCATTTCTAGCATTATTTCTACTATTTAGACATTATGGTAACAATTTCCATAATTATGCATAACACTTTCTCACACCTCAAAATTTGGTAAGTGCACTTTAAACCTTCCTTTTTCATACTTTTCTAGCTCAATTTTAATTCCCAATGTTACAATGCACGTTATTTTACAACTTCACAATTTTAAGCACACTTTTAAGGTGAAATGGTAAAACTTTAAAATGGTACATTGGCTAAAAACATAAAAATACCATAACTTTCTCTCTCCTCCTTTCTTATGACTAAACTTACAAGGTTTTCTAGCCATTTTCAAATGAAATTTCAGCACCATTTGCATGGTTTCTCTCAGCCAAGATAGGTAAAGCATACTTTCTTGGTTAATGGCAAAATTTGAAAGTGGAAAAAGTGCTAAGACATTAACCTAACCAAACTCTCTCTCTTACCATTTTATAGCAAGTTCTCTCACTACTTTTGGACACATTTTCAAGCAAATTTCAGCACCCTCACCTTTTCAACCATTCGGCCAAAGAGAGACAAGCATGGAAATGAAGTGTTTTCACCATTTTGCTTGCAAGACAATCTTAAAAAAATAGATCTCATGCAAAATCACCATTTCCTCACTCTAATACAACAACATGTCAGCCATGGAAAACATTAGAGTTTTTCAAGAGTTTGATTCCAATCTTGGGAAATTTCTATCTCTTAGGTTAACATGCATTTGAACGTATCCATAGCCATAAACACAACAATATTTCATCATATGCAAACCCTATTCAATTAAATCTTCCATAAGAATGTAGAGGGAGAAACCCATCTTTCTTACAAGTTTAAGAACACTTTAATCAAACCATAAAACAAGAAAAGAATGTTTTAGGCATGTTTAGCTACCTTAAAAATGCAAGATTAGTGAAATCTCCTAGTTGATTTGCCTTGAAATCCTTCTTCTCCAAGCTTACAAATGCTTTCGGCCAGCACCCTCTCTTCTTCTCTTCTTCGACTTCTTTTTATCCTAAAGGAAGAAGTAGACATAAATTAGGGTTTTGGTAAAATTAGCAAAATTCCCTTGGTGTGAAATGACCAATTTACCCTTACTATTTCTCCTTTTTAAAAATGGCATCCACTCTCCGTAAGGTTGTAATTTTGTGCAACTTCCATGGGTTGGGACAATTCTACCCTTAAGAATTTTGAAATTCCAGATTTGCCCTTCATCTTTTTGGAAAATTACCAATATGTCCCTAAGGAAATTACCATTTTACCCTTTATATCCAAATGGCCATTTTAACCCCAATTTTCACCCTTTTCATTCTTAATGGGAAAAAATCACTTAAATAAAGTTTCATAAAACTTATTTTTATGAAATTACTAATTTCCATTCTTTTGAAAAAATTACCATTTTGCCCTTTATACTAATACCATGATATTCACCCTTATTCTTTCTCCTTTAGAACATAAATAGGTAAAGACTTCTAAATTCGATTTCCAAGTAGTATTTAGGTAAAAATTAAATTTTTCTACATTATGTAAAATTACTAATATGCCCTTGGGTTAAAATTATGGTTTTGCCCTTTTCAGGGAAAATTGCCATTTTGCGATCAAAGTGGACATAATCACTTCACACATTCAATTATTCTTCTCTCTTAAATGAAAATAATTAAAGTCCTTAAATTTAATTTCATGAAATAAGAAAATAATATTAATTTTCCCCTTCATGGTAAAATTATTATCTTGCCATTCTTTACCAGATTTTCAATTTTGCTCTTTTGACAAAAGTGATTCTATCTTGATGAAAATATCCATTCTATCCCTTTGATAAACCATCCTTATCATCTCTCATTCTCAACAAGAAATCTAATTAGCATTCACAACAACGTCTCGTAATGAAAACTTAAACAATCATGCATAATCGCAAAGAAGATCACAACATCAAAATCAATATCCATACAAATTAAAACAGAATACCAACACAGTCAGGAACCCAATGGATTTTACAAATTTAGCCAAACATAAAAATAGACAATGCCAATAGCAGATAATCCATCAGACAATTAATTAAACAGGAGATAAAAGAGTAAAAATTATGCAAGCCCTGTCTTCTCAAATGCCCAATAGTCACTGTACAGAATGGTCACCGAAAAACCATCAAAATATCGCCAAAAAACTACCAAAAAATTTAGATTTTTAGACTGCCTAGTGGAAGCCTTGCGGGTCAAGTTAAGTCTTTGGATACCTGATAGAAAACAATTGCAACAGTGGCTAGATAGTAGGGGAAAGGTCACAGAGGAGGAGCTGAGTGGCAGAGGAATAATTTTTGATTGTAGATCGGACGAAAAACATCGAATGGGTTGTGAAATCCCAACCGGGTTACGTCTTAGGTCCATCTCAGATCTTTCAATTTGGCGCATTGTAGTGGCCGACAAGATGAGAGAAGGTCGCGATTGAGTTGCCTGAAGTTAGAGGAATGACCAATAACACTGAGTCAGTTGGAAAATGCTGCGAAGAAGCTGCGAACTCGAACGGGTTGTGAATTGGATCGCATGTGTCTATCGTGGGTCTGCTACTTTTTGGAGGCTATGCACGATGGCGGTGTCCCTCCTGTCATCCTTTATGACTAAAATGAAGTTGCGCTGCCGCGAAGCTCTACCCAGAAGGATCATTTCACGCCTCAAGCACTCGACTCTCCCTCTCGCGTAATGTATAGGTCCTGGTCTTCAAAACACATAGTTCCCTCATTCAAAACGCGATGCACGCTCCTCTTAGCTTAGTACAAGGCCCAATAAGTCATTAGCTCAACCTAATAAGCAAAATTGACCCAAATGGTTTATTTTCAGTTCTCTAAAGGCTGTCTAAGCCTAAAATTAGTCCATTTGCTAATAATAACTTCATAAAATTCTTGAAAATGAAAGAACACAAACGTAGGTATTTTTTAGAATAAAATTACATAAAATGCTTAAAAATAGATAAATAACATCAAGAAAATATGTATAAAATAAGGCACATCAGTCACCATTGTAAGTGGTTTCAATAGTGACATATTACAGTGGGCAAGATTTTGTGGCAACATTTTTGCCACCACTGAATGTACCTTAACTGGCGACAAAAAAATGTTGCTACCATAAGTGGTTTTAGTGGGGACTAAATTGTCACCACTTGCCATTATATACCCTTTTAGTGGTAACAAAATCACCACTGAATGCCATAGTTTGTGGTGACTTTATGACTTTTTGAATATATTATTTTTGGCAACTGTTTTTTTTCTTTTGTACTATTATGGATTTTATAGTAGTATCAAATCCACTTTTAATGGTGAGTCACTTTTGTCACCACTAAGAACCTTCAGTTGCAACTTTTTAACTTTCCGTGACAACTTTTGTTTTCTTCGAAGGCTCATTTTTTCTGTAGTGCCATGTATGAATTTTATGATTAATTAAAACAATTTTTTTTAATATCCATGTATCATTCAAGATCATCATAGTTATATTTACATTGATTCATCACATGTCTATTCATTTAGTTTTGCTTTAGTTCTTTTCCAAAATTTTACTTTAGCTTGTATTACATTATAATTATTTTACTGAAGTGCTACTTCATATAAGGCATATGAATTAGAGAAATTTGATTTTTTTTAGGAAAAATTCTAGTCTCAAACTTGAATTACTATAGCTTCTTTTAATTTTTTTTGGTGTGCCTACAGGAGGATAATAATTCAATCAAATTTGTTTCATATTTATTTTATTTAGTATTTATTTTTTTGTACAAGAAAAAGAACAAAATTAAAGAAAATTAAAGAGAATAGGGGTTTATATCAAATACTATTGTAGTTCCCTTCCCATAAAGCTTGTGATCTTACAAATGCAAAGAGAGGCGCATGGATACGACGAGAGTCATTCACATCATTGTTTATTTGTAGTCTAATCAAGTTGCCTATATACATATATGACAAGGACACTTTTATGTGACACACTGAATTCATATGGTTCTAGTTATAATATGGGTCTATTTTAGTTCCTTCATACCCACCACTATTCACTTTTCCTCGTTCTCCTCCATAACTGCCTCCCCCTTTACCACCTCCACTATTTCCTTTCCTGCCACCATAACTATTACTACCCCCACCACCACCTTCATGTCCACCTTTTTCACTGCCTCCATCTCCACCTCCACTTTCTCCCTTTCTACCTCTACCACTACCACCTTTACTCCCTCCTTTTCCTCCACTACCACTCCCTTCTTTCCCACCACCACCATAACCACCTCCTCCACTGTCACATTTACCACCACTACTACCCCCACTTCCTCCTTTTCCACCTCTGTAACAACCAATAATTTAATTACCCTAAATTAATGGTCTTCAATTAAATGAATGGAATTAATGGTGTCATTTAAGAATTGATGTGAATTTCTTAATTGCATGGGTTAAATGGTTATATTAAAATTTAATTTGCAATGAAATTTGATGCTTCAAATTTACTCTTTAATTCTTCTTAGTTATCTAGCCTAAGTACCAAGAAAGAAACAGAGTGGGATGCAGCAAATATATATATATATGTATAGGTGACATGGCAACTAAGGGAAAAGCTAGCATAAAAAAAAAATAATAACAATATATATGCATGCATGTACACAGCAAAGGAGGGGGGATGAAGGAAGAGAAACCAAGTTATGAATGAATTGAGAAATAAAAAGGGGAGTGTTATGTGAATTAGGGAGGAAAAGAAAGAATAGAAAAAAAATATTATATAAACCAAGGTTGCTTGTGAAAGTGGGAAATCTAAATTTACAAGGGAAGGAAATGCCAAAGTTGCAAGCAAAAGAGTACAAGTGCAGAATTTTTAGGAAAATGAAAATAAAATGCAATTAAAATGTTCACCAACCATATGCCACCTAAGCCAAGAAAGAGACAAGGGAGAAATTGAAATTTTGACCTCTATATAACCACACACACGTGAAGGGGAGTGGGAACCCCATTCCCTTAAGCAAAAGGAGATATGTATACGGTAAGATTGGAGAAAAATGCACACCTATACATGAGGGAAGAAAAGAAGGAAGAAAGGTGAGGTGGCGTGAAGTAAGCAACCAAGATGGAGTGTAAGGGAAGTAAGCTTACATATGGAATTAAAAAATTAACCAAAAAGAAATGAAGGAGAGAAGCACTTAAACCATACCTACACACACACCACTTGGACGAAAAGGAAAAGAAGAAGAAGAAGCAAGGAAAGAATCAAGCAAGGTAGGTTGGCAATCTCCTTACTTTAGTTCCATAGGTTAGCACTTTTGTTTCAAAATATTGTTTCCATGGAACTAGAGTAGCTTTCTTTGTCCTTGATCCTAGGATAAAACTTGATGTTGAATGCATGATAAGCTTAGGAGTTGGCTAAGTTGAATAAAATTAATGAAGCTATGAAACATTCATATGGCTAAATAAATACATGTGATGTTAAAATAAGATGGACTAAGTTAGTTTTGAAAATTATTTCCATGACCACCTAAGGAATTCATTAATAATGCATATCATTATGAGAAATGTGAATGTGAGGGTTTATGGCAAATAATGGTCATTAGTAGGAGGACATGATTATGGAAATTATTAAACTCTAAGAAGGAAATTTTATGAGATTTAAATTCCAAGAAAGGTAGGATTATTGTGGCCATTGTTTGTATTTTTGGGAAGGAAATTCATGTCAGCTTAAATTTCAAGGGAAGTGGGAAATATTATAGCCCTTACTATTAGTTTGAAGGAAAATTTATATAGGATTAGATCCTAAGAAAAAAAAGTAAGTATTACGACCATCCTTAATGATTTTGGAAGGAAGTTCATAGAGGGAATAATAAGAAATAATAGGTCATTTAATAATTATTTTGGAAGAAAGTTATGAAAGAAATAATATGAGGGAAATAATAAGAAATAATATGCCCATTATTAATCTTTTTGGAAGGAAATTTATGGAAGAAATAATAGGAAATATTAGTCCTTTAATGATAATTTTGGAAGGAAAAATGGGAAATATCATCCCCTTAATAAATATTCTGAGAGAAAATGTGGTAAGAATAAGTTTAAGGAAATAGGCGAAAGTTTGTGTCCATAAACAATATTATGATTCTAAATTTATGTAGTATTTAATTCCAAGGAAAATAGAAATATGATGTTCATAAATCATATTATGAATGGAAATTTATATAATGAAAAATTCCAAGGAATAATAGAAAATACTATGTTCATAAATCATATTATGAATGGAAACTTATGTAATATTAAATCCTAAGGAAAATAGAAAATGCTATGTCCATAAATAATGTTATGGATGAAAATTATGTAAGATTAAATTCTAAGGAAAGATGCAGAATCATAGGGAGGTTTCTAACTTATTTGAAAGCGTTGCGAAACTGAAACCTTTCCTGGTTAATAAAAGGAAAAGTAAGGTGACACCGTGCCCTACGAGTTTTCAAGTTACCCTAGCGTCCTAGGGAGGCATGGCCAAAGGTGCTCCATGCCCCTGACCTAGCATTCACGATCTTACTGAGATCGTGGCCAAGTGTCCACGTATTACGAGGTGTAGCCAGAGGTGATCCATATGAGTAGCCTAGGGAGGTGCGGCTAAAGGTGCTCCGTACCCGTGATCTAGTGTCTTGAGGATCTCATGTACGTGGGCCAAAGGTTCCTAATTTACGAGGTGTGGCCAAAGGCAACCTGGCGAGGCGCAGCCGAAAGGTGCTCTGTGCCTAGGACCTAGTGCTTGCAATCACGCTATATACGTGGCCGAGTGTCCACGAATTTTGAGGTGTGGCCAAAGGTGCTCCACACGGGTGACCTAGGGAGGCATGGCCAAAGGTGCTCCACCCCTGCGATCTAGTATTCACGCAACATGTACATACGTGTTGATGACTTCGCAATAATAAATCGGTACGCTTAAGAAAATATAGGTCATTTGAAAAAGAACCTTTACTGTTTGCTAACTACTAAATTTATCATGCAATAATTGTCTGTTTATAGTTATGTATTTTACTCCTAAATCAAGGATGTAGTTTGAACATTTTTGGTGCTTACACCCTGATACATGTTAGTTTCTTTTAAACTATGAATTGCTAAGCTACTGGGAAACTCGTGTTTCTCACTTATGTGATAATATGTATCAGATTCGGACATGAAGCAGGGACGTGTGGTAGCAGTATCTTTTTTATCAAGTAATTTTTTGTAAGCCCCCATTTTTGGATCCTAGAAGTACTCGGATTAGAATAGGACATCTAATTTGACTGTATATATGAATGATTCTGGGAATACTGGGGAAAACAGATATGTGAAGGACCGGTCTGTTACTATTTGGTGTGGGAGTCTGAGTGGTAGGCTTGTTGTCTCCTGACTTCCACAGGATGGGTACTTCATATATCCGGGGACTGATACATCAGTTGTAATGAATACTATTATTAAACTGGTATTCTTTGATTCATATGAAGGACTATATTGTTATCGTGTAGTGTAAAGTTTTTATTATTCCACTGTGCATGTGAGTTATGTTTTTTATCTGAGCAAAGGATCCCAAACCTAATTCGTTTAACATAAATTGAATAGTTAATTGCTCAGAAAATAATTAAAAGGGCAAGAAGAATGTACCGAACCTATCTATTGACAGTGAAATAAACAATAAGACTAGATAAGGGCATTACATTAAGTTAGTATCAGAGCACAGCTACCTAGGTTAGGACGGGGTAGAATTCCTTAAGTAAGGGACTAGTACGGGTTAGTCGGCTGTACCTAGGCGAGTGGCTAGCTTGAATTGTGTTTTAACCTTGGGGAATGGAGCATTAGGTTTGGGAAGATAGGATCTCCTATTGGTACTGTATGTTATCTGCTTAATAATCTTTTATTGAGCCTAATCACCTCGGTAATACTTATTTTGCATATTGGCAGCATGTTACTGGCACGGAGGGGTAAGCCACAGACCCGAGACCCTAGAGTAGATGTGAATGAAATGATGCAGACCATGCAAGACATGGCAGAAGCTATAAGAGCCCAAGCTGAAGTCACAGCCGAGGCACTCTGTTAGGCCTAAACAGACCGAAGCGAAGAGACCCAGACAAGGGCAAAAAAGGTGAGGACCCCAGTCGGTGGAGGTTAATCTGACTTCCAAAGAGCTAAGCCTCCCACTTTCAACGGATTAGTAAGTTCGAAGAAGGTTGAAGAGTGGGTATAGAAGATGGAATAACTATTCAAAGTATTAGGGACCATGGAGCCGCAGAAGGTTACCTTTGCTGCCTACCAACTGGAAGGTGAGGCGAAGCATTGGTGGAAAGGTATAAGGCAACTGATGGAGGCTCAGGGGACCCCGATCACCTAGGATAGACTTAGAGATACATTCTTCGAGAAGTATTTTCCCCAGAGTGAGAGGAATGTCAAGGAAGGCGATTTTATGCAAATTAAACAGGGTGGCCGATCATTTGAGGAACATCTAGTCATGTTCGAATAGCTATCAAAGTTCTCTTCCTACCTAAAGTGGAGACAGGATGGGGCATGGAAAGCCCTGCACTTGGAGAATAGTTTGGACCCAGAACTATACCATGAAGTGGCAGCCCACGAGATCCAAGACTACCCGACTCTAGTCAACAGGTGCAGGATCGCCTCTCGGACCCTAGCGGCCCTGCAGAAGCAGAAACATAAGGAGAGTTTCCATAAGAGGAAGGGCTCAGTCAGTTTCAATAGGGGCCGTGACAGGAAGTTTCAGAAGAGTCAATCAAGGAAGAAGCCAGTGAACACCCCGACACCGCAGCGTAACTGTTTGAAGTGTGGGAAGAATCACGGGGATAGGCCATGCCTGATAGGGCAGAACGTGTGCTACAGATGTGGGAAGCCAGGACACATCACTCGAAACTGCCTAACCTTGAGGAAGCTAGAGGAACCAGCCAGACCTCTTACCAAGGGAAGGGTGTATACCTTGAAGGGGAAAGAAGTGGCCCATTCTGAAGATTTAATGAAAGATACATGCTTTATTAATGATATTCCTTTAATTGTATTGTATGATTCTAGCGCCACCCACTCCTTTATTTCAGTAGAATGTGTTCATAACTTGAAATTACCTACAACCACCTTACCTTATGAACTTTCCACAGCTATACCCACCAATGAACATGTGTCTACGTCTATAATTTTTTTAAACTGTCCCATTGTAATTGTAAACAGAACCTTCATTGTAGACCTTATCTGTTTACCCATGGTCGACCTAGATGTCATCCTTGGTATGGACTGGCTCTCTTTAAACAATGTTATCTTGGACTGCTTAGCTAAGTTTGTGACTTTCATAGACAATAGGCTAGTAAATGTGAGGATAGAGATGAAAAATCAGAGGATGGGTTTCTTATGTTTCTCGGAGGTAGAAAGTCAATAGAAATTAGAAACCATACCTGTAGTCTAGGAGTTTCCGTATGTGTTCCCAGAGGATATTACTAGTCTCCCACCAAGGCTATGCATCTAGGAGTCATTATAGGGTGCTATGGTGAGGTGTGGCCAAAGGTGCTCCGTGCCTAGGACCTAGTGCTCGCAATCACGCTATATACGTGGCCGAGTGTCCACGGATTTTGAGGTGCGGCTGAAGGTGCTCCACACGGGTGACCCAGGAAGGCGTGGCCAAAGGTCCTCCACCCCCGCGATCTAGTGTTCATGTAACATGTACATACGTGTTGACAACTTCACGATAATAAATCGGTACGCTTAAGAAAATACAGGTCATGTGAAAAAGAACCTTTACTGTTTGCCAACTACTAAATTTATCATGCAATAATTGCCTGTTTATAGTTATGTATTTTACTCCTAAATCAAGGATGTAGTTTGAAAGTTTTTGGTGCTTGCACCTTGATACATGTTAGTTTCTTTTAAACTATGAATTGCTAAGCTACTGGAAATTTTTGTTTCTCACTTATGTGCTAATATGTATCAGATTCGGACGCGTAGCAGGGACACGTGGTAGCAGTATCTTTTTTGTCAAGTAAGTTTTTGTAAACCCCCATTTTTAGATCCTAGAAGTACTCGGATTAGAATAAGACAGCTAATTTGACTGTATATATGAGTGGTTCTGGGAATACCGGGGAAAATGGATATGTGAAGGACCGATCCGTGACTATTTGGTGCGGGAGTCTGAGTGGCAGGCCTGTTGTCTTCTGACTTCTACGGGACGGGTACTTCATATATCCAGGGACTGATACATCATTTGTAATGAATATTATTATTACACAGGTATTAATTGATTCATATGAAGGACTATATTATTATCGTGTAGCGTAGAGTTTTTATTATTCCACTTTGCATGTGAGTTATGTTTTTTATCTGAGCAAAGGATCCCAAACCTAATTCGTTTAACATAAATTGAATAGTTAATTGCTCAGAAAATAATTAAAAGGGCAAGAAGAATGTACCAAACCTATCTATTGATAGTGAAATAAACAACAAGACTAGATAGGGGTGTTACAACCACCGCCATGACTGCCACCACTTCCTCCTTTTTCACCACTACCACTACCACCTTTTCTACCAACACCACCACTGCCACCACCTTCATTCCATCATTTTCCTTCACTACCACTCCCTCCTTTCCCACCTCCACCATAACCACCTCTTCCACTACCTCCTTTGCCACCACTACCAAAGCTTCCTCTACTTCCTCCTTTGCCACCACTACCACTACCTGTTAGAATTTGGATTGTATACTATGTACATTCATAAACACATTAGGACATGTAGATGTACATGTATTGTGGATTAATTATCATATACATATTACTATCATAAATTTTAAGGATCGATAAAGTGATCTAATTTAATTTAATGGTCCTTATAATAAATAATAATGTGTGGGGACTACTAAAATGTGTAGAATACCTAAAGTGTAAATTATCGACTTATGATGGGTAATTTGGTAATTTGTCATATGAGGACCTATATATAAAGGGTGTGGTCCCTGACTGAGGCATCTTGACACCATTTTCAAAAACACTTGGCCTCTCTCCTTCTGGTTCCCATCTGCCTACAAGACACCCAAAGGATACCATCAGTCAGAAGACCGACATTCCTAATCCAGAGATTTCATGATGGATTCCAGTATGCTTCCATTTTTTTATCTTTGATTCAAACAATTTCTGGAATTGAATAAATCCAATAATGGTATCAGAGCCTGGTTGATTGTTCTGAAATTGTTTGATTTTAGTCTCAAAATTAAATCCATGATGAAATTAATTCCAATATGAAAATTACCATGGCATTTTGGAAATTGTCATGTGATGGTTTTGGAAATTTTCATGTGATGCATATGTGTTTGAATCTGGAAATTTTATCTTAATTCATAATTCTGCATTCTGCATTCTGCATTCTATATTATGCACCGTAAATAAGTTTCTAGCTAATTCCATGAATCATTTTAAATGCTGCCCGGAATTGGAATTCATTTATATTGAATGGTTGTTGATTTGGAATTTTCTCATATACGATTTTGGATTCTGAAAGAGGCTTTTCTGGAAAAAAAAAATTTATGCATTTATTCACGTTTTTTGGACTTTCTGGGCAACTAGGCCAAGTAAGCGAATCCCATAGGGAAAAACCAATTTGAGGCGATTTTGAAATTATGGGAACAATTTTCATCGAACCCATGGCCCAAATGCCACTTAAAGGACAGCGAAACTCACCGGAAACCACCCAAACATGACAATTTTTGCACAAGAATTTGGGGGAATTGGGTCAATTGATTTTTAACCCTTTTTGGCAATTCTAAAATCACAGAATTGTTCCCTGTCAAAAGTTCAGTGTCACCACCATTTAAACAGCTGGAAAAGATGTTGGAAACCACCTCAGAATGGCGGGTTTCAGTTCGGGTTGCGTGTAGTCGTCAGGTCGGGTCGCGTGACCCAGCGTGAGGAGGAAGACGACTCCTTGTGTGACGCACTATTTTGATTATTCAAAACAGCATCGTTTCATCCTGTTAGAAATGGCGTCGTTTCATTTATAATGGAAACAGTGTCGTTTTCATTTAGAATGGAAATGGCGTCGTTTCATTTGGAATGGAAACGGCGTCATTTCACTTTAATGGAAATGGCATCATTTTGTCACTAAAGGAAACGACGTCGTTTTGGTGAGGTAGAAAATTACCATTTTTTGCACGTGCTTGGATTCAAACTCGTGCCATTAGATTTGCCAAAACCGCCTGCGACCACTGAGGCAAGCTCATTATATTGATATGGTTCTGTTTTGGGTTTTATATATTGTTAAAATTTAAATGAAATTTTAATATATATATATTAATTAATTAATTCATAATAATTAATTATTACATAATTTAAATTATATTAAAATTATATGATTAATTAAGTAATTAGTGATTAATTAAATAACAATAAATTAAGAATAATTAGTTATTCATTCAAACTAGTTAAAACAACATAGTTGCCAAAGCAACCTCTGTTGTGGAAACCTTTTTGTTTATGGATAACTAAGTAGGTAGTATGTATTTATCTTCATGTAAACAATTAGTCGGCCTAAAGGAAGGCTATTGTTTGGCAGCAAATTTATACATACATGTGGTAATAAGTAAAATGGTTATTAGGTGTCCATTGTGAGTACTTAGTCAGCCCAAAGGAAGGCTAAATGCTTGACTGGATCCAATCATTCCTACTTGATTGCTACACCAATAAAATCAATTATGAGTCAACTCTCTATCCAAAGATTAGATTTGATGTCATACTAGTTTTCTTGAGATGGGTTATTGTTATAAATATTTAATCACTAATTTTGTCGTATGTGAGCTGATTGTGTTTTGTGTATTTATTCTCTGTACAGCTGATATGTTAAATGCATCTTCTGTTACTACCACTATTAATAGCATTCCCATGCTTACTGGTAGTAATTTTAAAGCTTGGAAAATAAGGTAACTATGGTCTTGGGATGCATGGACTTAGACCTCGCATTCAGAGAGCTACGTCCTCTACCTCTTATAGATCAAAGCTCTTCTGACGATCGAAGAGTCTTTGAGAGGTAGGACCGCTCTAACCGCGTGAGTCTTATGATCATGAAGAATGCAATCCCAAAGACTTTTTTGGACACCTTGTCTAGAGAAACAGATACCCTAAGGTTCTTGAATACCCTTGAAGAGTACTTTGGCAAGAGTGATAAGGCGAAGACAAGTGGAACATTAAGAAAACTTGTTTCCATGAGGTACAAAGGTAATGGGAACATAAGGGAGTACATATTAGAAATGTTTCATCTAGCTGAAAAGTTAAAGTCAGTAAAGATCGAGCTTTCAGAAGACTTAATCGTTCACTTAGTTCTTATTTCCCTTCCTCTACAATTCAGACAGTTTGAGGTGAGCTACAATTGTCAAAAGGATAAATGGACATTGAATGAGCTCATCTCTCACTTAGTGCAAGAGGAAGATAGGATGAATCAGCACAAGACTGAGAGTGCTCATCTAGCATCTACCTCTTCAGGCAGTGGTAAGAAGAGAAAAGGTAAAGAGATTGCAGTGTCTCAAGCACAAAAGAAGCCTAAGGATTCGTCCAAGGGACATATGGGAAAGAAATGCTTCTTTTGTAAGGACACTTCTCATATGAAGAAATACTGCATTAAGTATCACGCTTGGCACTTGAAGAAAGGTATGTCTTTCGCTCTTGTTTGCACTGAGGTAAATTTGGTTTCAGTACCTAGATATACTTAGTGGTTTGATTCTGGTGCTACAACTCATATAAGTATATCTATGCAGGGTTGCCTGAACTACCAAAAACCCAATGAAGATAAAAAGTACATCTATATAGGAGCTAGGAATCTGGTTGAAGTTCAAGGCATAGGCCATTTTAGGTTGTTATTATGTACTATTTTTTATTTGGAATTAAATAACACTTTTATTATATCGTCTTTTAGATGGAATTTGGTTTCAATTTCTGTACTAGACAAAGAAGGTTATATTTGTTCATTTGGAAAAAGAAAATGTAATGTGTATTTTAATTCTATGCTTGTTGGAACTAGTAATTTATCTACTCATGACAACCTTTATTTGTTAGATTCAATACATGCATATAATGAATATAATCATACTAAAACCAATGGCATTAAATGCAAATTCTCAAATGAGGATTCCTTTTCATTATGGCATAAGCGTTTGGGTCATATCTCTAAAAAAAGAATTGACAGACTTGTGTCAGAAGGAGTTCTTGAAAAACTTAAAGATTCAGATTATAATATTTGTGTTGAATACATTAAAGGAAAAATTACAAACAAGAAAAAATTAGGAGCTACGAGAGCTAACAATGGTTTAGAATTAATACATACAGATGTATGTGGACCATTTCCTACAACCTCTTGGAATGGTCAAAAATATTTTATTACATTTATTGATGATTTCTCTCGATATGGCTACCTATACTTGATACATGAGAAGTCTCAAACATTGGACATTTTTAAGTCTTTTAAGGGCGAAGTTGAAAATCAACTTGGCAAGACTATTAAGTCCATTAGATCTGATCGTGGTGGTGAATACTACGGTCGATATGATGGATTAGGTGAACAACATCCAGGTCTTTTCGCTCAATTTTTAGAGGAGTGTGGGATTGTGCCTCAATACACCATGCCTAGTTCGCCAAGCATGAATGGTGTAGCTGAAAGGCACAATAGAACCTTTTAGGATATGGTAAGAAGTATGATTTCTCGTACTACCTTACCTCACTCACTTTGGGGCGATGCTTTAAAGACCGTAATGTACATTCTAAACAAAATTCCTATAAAAGCTACAAATAAGACCCCTTATGAGTTATGGACTGGTACCAGTACTCAAGCACTTACGAGTTTGGGGATGTCTAGCTGAAGCACGACCTTACAAGCCAAATGAAAAGAAACTGGACTCAAGAACTGTTAGTAGTTATTTTGTAGGATACTCCGAAAGGTCACCGGGGTTTAAATTCTATGATCCCATAAGAAGAACATTCTTTGAGATGGGAAATGCCTGATTCTTTGAGGATGTTGAGTTTAGGGGGAAGATAAGGATAAAGACATTATTTTTGAAGAGGATTTGAATGACATTGTTAGTAAAGATAATTTAGTTACCATTCCTCTTCCTACAATTGTGGTGAGACATGATCATGATTAGGTTTTCATACCTAAGATGATTCATCAACAACATTCAATTCCAATTCAAGATAATGTTGAAATTCCTACTCCTTAAGATCAACATGATAGACAAGTTATTCTTGAGGACCATGAGGATCAAACTCAACAACCTCTAGTTCAAGAAGAACCAGTGCCTTTAAGAAGATCTTCAAGAGAAAGGAGAAATGCAATTTCTAGTGATTATTTTCCATATCTCCTTGAGAATGAGGAATATATTGATTCATTGGGAGATGATCCAATCAATTTCAATGAGGCAATTAATAGTTCTAATTCTCATAAATGGATCAATGCTATGGGTGAAGAAATGCAATCTATAAAGGACAATGACATTTGGGATCTTGTCCCATTACCTGTAGGTGTGAAACCAATTGGTTGTAAATGGATTTTTAAGACCAAGAAGGATTCACAAGGTAATGTGGAAAGATATAAAGCTTGTCTTATCACTAAAGGATTCACCCAAAAGGAAGGGATTGACTATAAACAGACTTTCTCACCAATTTCTTCGAAAGACTCTTTTAGAACAATCATAGCACTTGTGGCACATTTCAATCTTGAGCTACATCAGATGGATGTAAAGACAACTTTTCTCAATGGAGACATTGAGGAAACTATCTTTATGAAACAACCAGAGGTGTTAGCTAATTTTGAGGAAACTGACCACTTGGTTTGTAAACTTAAGAAATCCATCTATAGACTCAAGTAAGCTTCTCGTCAATGGTACCTAAAATTTCATCAGGCTGTTCTTTCATTTGGTTTAGACGTGAACACTGTTGAAAATTATGTGTACCATAAGTTCAGTGGGAGTATATATATATTCTTTGTCTTATATGTGGATGACATTTTGCTTGCTAGTAGCGATATAGAATTACTTTGGGAAACCAAGAAATTCTTATTAAATAAATTTGAAATGAAAGATCTTGGTGAAGCATCCTTCGTATTAGGAATCCAAATTTATCGTGATCATTCACGAGGAATTCTTGGATTATCACAGAAGGGTTATATTGAAAAAGTATTTGAACGCTTTGGCATGCAAAATTGTAGACCTCATGATACCCCCATATCTAAAGGAGACAAGTTCAGTTTGCAACAGTGTCTAAAAAGTGATATTGAATCCGAGTTTATGGAAAATATCCCTTATGCTTCTGCAGTAGGGAGTTTGATGTATGCACAGGTTTGCACTCGACCTGATCTTGCATACATTGTGGGGATGCTTGTTAGATATCAAAGTAATCCAAGAAGAGAACATTGGGTAGCAGCTAAAAGAGTTTTCAAGTATTCATATAACACTAAGGTTTATATGCTCACATATAAAAGGTCAGAAAAACATGAAGTCATTGGATTTTCTGATTCTGACTTTTCTTTTCAGGTATTTACAGCGAACTAAGGATTATGTGCTGACATATAAAAGGTCGGACAAACTTGAGATCATTGGGTTTTCTGACTCCGACTTTGCTAGATGCCAAGATAGTCAAAAATCGACATCTGGTTATGTATTTCAGTTAGCAGGAGGTGCAATATCTTGGAAAAGTGCCAAACAGAAACTTGTTGCATCTTCTACTATAGAGGTTAAATTCATAGCATGTTATGAAGCATCCAATCATGCTATATGTCTACGAAACTTAATCATGGGACTGCGCATTGTCAATGGTATTGAAAGGCCACTCAAGTTATGTTGTGACAATAGAGCAGCAGTTCTATATTCAAATAACAACAGGAGCTCTTCTAGATCTAAGCATATAGATATAAATTTCCTTGTTGTGAAAGAAAGAGTCCAGAGTGGCTTCATTAATATTGAGTTGATAGGAACAAACTCCATGCTTGTTGATCTGCTTACTAAGGCATTAACACCCCTGGCCTTTCATGAGCATATTACTCAAATGGGTGTTGTTCCATTAAATGCTGTTTAAAATAGTGGGAGTTTGTATTCTATTTATTTTGATGTCATGACATCATTGATTACATTAATGAAGTATTCATTTTTCAGTTTACATAAATTACTCTGAACTTTGATCTCATTTGTTTAAGTTGGACCAGTTAGAAATAGACATGTGTAGATCACATTACATGTAATTTCCATGCTACACATTCACACATGATCTATGTCATTTAGTTAAGTTGATGTCTGTGATCATTGTAGGTTTAGTTGCAAAAGACAACGAATGTCTCTTTGGTCCTTACATTGATAAGACTAATAGACGAGATTGATAAAATTAAGGTGCACATAAAGTTATGGTGATTTGTATATGATTAAAGGTTCTATGATATGAATACATAGCTGTACAATCCAAGTGGGAGATTGTTAGAATTTGGATTGTATACTATGCACATTCATAAACACATTAGGACATGTAGACATACATGTATTGTGGATTAATTATCATATACATATTACTATCATAAATTTTAAGAACCGATAAAGTGATCTAATTTAATTTAATGGTCCTTATAATAAATAATAATGTGTGAGGACTACTAAAATGTGTAGAATACCTAAAGTGAAAATTATCGACTTATGATGGATAATTTAGTAATTTGACACATAAAGACCTATATATAAAGGGTGTGGTCCCTGACTGAGACATCCTGACACCATTTTCAGAAACATTTAGTCTCTCTCCTTCTGGTTCCCATCTGCATACAGGAGACCCAAAGGATACCATCAGTCACAAGACCGACATTCCTAATCCAGATATTTCATGATGGATTTCGGTACACTTCCGTTTCATTATCTTTGATTCAAACAATTTCTAGAATTGAATAAATCCAACACTACCTCCACCTCCACTCCCGCCTTTTCCACCACCTCCACTCCCTCCTTTTCCGCCACCACCATAACTACTTCCCCCACTACTACTTCCTCCTTGGCTGCCACCACCATAACCTCCACCACTTGTATCAGCGTGATTCACAATTCCAACTTCTCCATCTTCTCCAATATCCACTATCAAAGGAAAAAAAAGCACACGATTTATCGTTGATCAGAGACATTGAAAGTACAACACTTTTTTATTTCTAAGAATATATATAATATGCCTATTTCAGTTGAGCACTGCGTTTAATCAAGTACATAGAGAGGAAATTAAGGAATTTAAACCCTTTTCTGGTTTTATGAGGGTCCCATCAGCCTTAAAGCAACACGTCTTGCATGACAACGAATCGCAGCAGCTTCTGCAATATTTCTGTCGCTCGTGTATCTGCTTTGCTTCGGCTGCATTCACCCCATATATATATAAGTTATTAATTATATACAATCAAGGTTTAAGATTTTTATTTTGGCAAATTTTGATGGAATTAAACTGAAACCATTATAGGTTGCAATGATTATAAGTCTGATGCAGCTTCCAAGCTCACCATTGCAGACAATAATTTAAAATTATAATTACAAAATGAAAATATGAATGTGTGGACATTAAGATATGAGTATATGACTAAATTTAGTAACATATGGAGGAGATGAAATGAGCGATTTAACGACGATACTGTGTTCTTGGAGACCATAATCACTAATAAATTTACTTAATGTATTTTCAAAAAGAAACAATAATATTACAATAATTATTGTAAATGCATACAATATACAGTAATTGTAAAGTTCTGACTCTATATTAAAGCACTTGTACGTGAAGTACATTGTAGCATGAACATTATGACAGTAACAATAATTAAATTCATGAGCAATTATAGCGAGTGATGGCCTGGGGTTCAAACGTCGCAGCTCATTTTCTGATGACCCGTGTCGTGCTGCTACAACATCAGAAATGGGAACCACGGAAAGCAGGAAGCAAAGGATAATGAAAGCCTTGATATTCATTTTGGTCATAGAACTTTAGTTTAGACTAACTAGAGAGGGATGGCAATTGAATGTGACATCCAAGTTCTATTTATATAGTAAATTTAAAGCACTGAAGAATAGATAGAGAGAAAAGAAGTGGGGAATAAATAAATGAAGTTTTGTCATAAAAAATGGGTGCTGATTACAGTGCTTTGGGTGAGAGTGTAAATAATGCTGTCCCTGTCTTCTCAGTTGACACACATTCCGTTAAGCCATTGAAGAAAGACGTGTGTAGGTTTGAGCTGAGTAAGGTGCTGAGATGAGGCCAACTGACATGCGAATTAGGAGAGCAAGCAACGTTTGTTATAGTATTAGTAAATAAGAGGAGGAAAAGTAATTTTTTCTTTCTCAAAAATATCTCGACTAATAATTTGTTTTATAATTTTCAGAATCTACGATTTAGTCCTTAAATTCTAGAATTATTAGTCCCTATTTATTAACCCTTAATAAAATAGTTGATGTGTTATATTAATATTTTAAAGGTAGGCAAAATAACCAATGGATGATCAGTACTTTATGTATTTTAAAATAAGGTTTTCAGATTGAAATGATGTAAATAGAAACACTCCAAATAAAAAGTTCTATCCTTTAAGAAACATTAACAAGTTTGAATTAAATTAATCAAAAAAATATTAAATTAATTGGTACTAATTAATTAGTCCATAAATTTAAATTTATTTTCTTTTCATATGTATTTATAGTCATCACATAAATAATTCAATTCAAAGCACAACTTTTCTTGTATAACAAACACTTTTAGTGATCATTTGGTTAAACTTGTGATAATATATATATGTTGGGGATAAATAATACCGATTGGCCTTGATAGCCAATCAAGTTATCATTAGCCCATTGACCTTTAGACAATCGACCCAAAGACTTGGATCGTTCGTCTCCACCTATCGCTTTCTTTAGCGTTGATCTTGTCCCACAATCCTCGTCTAATATTAATCAGTCGCTTGACATAGTACAAATTGGGGAAAATACGCCAACAAAGTCCTTTCTATGTAGATATCGTCCCAGCTTCTCCTCCCTATAAATACCCCCTCATCCCATCATTCTAGACAGGGACAATCATAAACTAAGAAGTAGATACTCTAGAGAATTAGCTCGGGGACTCCATTTGATCATCTTAAAGTACCTAGAGTTCCTAGAGAACTCATCAATATATTATTAGAATTTG
The DNA here is from genome assembly GCA_031216115.1 of Senna siamea. Classification (NCBI taxonomy): domain Eukaryota; kingdom Viridiplantae; phylum Streptophyta; class Magnoliopsida; order Fabales; family Fabaceae; genus Senna; species Senna siamea. The sequence continues at coordinate 28,310,625 of CM062361.1, read as the reverse complement.
AAATTTTTTAATGTTGTGATGAATATTTTTTTTTTAATTGAAGTTTATAGGTGAGTATATATATGTTACTATTCTTTAAAGCATGATGTTTTTGATGTATCTCTTTAAATGTATATTGAAGAATGGAAAGAAATACTAAGATTAATTAGGATTAATTATTTTTTTAACAAAATAATTTTATTTACTTGTTAAATATTATAACATTATGTCAACTAATTTATTAAAGATTCATGAATAGAAAATAATTTGTTAAGTTTAAAGAATATTCTGAATAAGAAGAAGAAGAAGAAGAAGAAGTATAAAATGAGTTAAGAAAATCACTCCACTGATTCAATTTTTTCTTAAAAAAACTAAAGAGAATATACAAATTACTTATGTTTAGATGTTATTATATTATTAATGAAGTAAAATAATTTGAATAATGAAAATTATAATATTATACTTGTAATGAAAGGTCCCTTAAAAAATTTTATTATAAGTTATTTTAATCAACTAAGCCCATTTTATATTTTTCAAATTCTTTAAATTTTTATAATTCATACCTCATTATTTATTATTTATTTATTTTCTAATTGTTTTTTATTGATTTAATTAGTTTAGGGTTTATGGTTAGAATATAATCAAAATTCAATTTCATGTTTATTGCATCATCCATGCTTGTTCTTGCATGTTATATTATTATAAAGAGAAAATGAAATAAGAAGTTAAGGGTGCGTTTATTTTTGCTATTTTCTATTTTCATTTTCATTGAAAACAAAAAATGTGACTTTAAAATGTGTTTAGTAAAATTTAATAGAAAATATTTTTTGAAACATTTTCAAATAAAGATTAAAAAAAGAAAACATCTAAAAGATGTTTTTATCGTTTTCTTATAATAATCAATATTATTTTTGTAATTTTTGAAAAATAAACCTTTCAATCATATAAATATTATCATTTAATAATAATAAAACTTAAATTATAGTCATTTAAATCATTTGACTAAGAAATAAATATGAAAAAAAAAAATTTATATAACAATCATGTTTTTAAAATTTTAAAAAAATTAAACATGAAAACTAGCTAATTTTAAGAAATAAAAAATGAAAATTTTTTCTCAAAACAAACACACCCTAAGCTAACCTAGAAATTGTGTATGCTTAAGGGGAATTGGAGTGGAGAGTTGTACTTTTGAAATAGTTGGTGTACAAAAATAAGTAAGTAAAAAATAAGAAAATAAAATTAAACAAAGAGAAGGTTAAAAAAAATTTAATTCAAGATTTTATGTAAAAAATCCAAATTACCCCAAACTACCCCCCCCTCAATTTGGACCGTTTGATATTGGGATATAGGATGGTTTGGAGTAGTTTCCAATCAATTATAAACCATTTCACCATGTCATTTTTTTAAACATTCAACAAAGGATTTTTAGACAATCTCAACCCATCACTACAAATAAACAAAAATTGCTCTTAAGTGGTGGTTTAAACAGCCACTAAAGAATTTAACGGCAGTTGAAAATCACCATTAAATTCTCCATCACACAGGATTTAATAGCGATTTTCTCTTACCATTGGAACAACAGCCACTAAATCAGATTTTAATGGCAGTCACAAATTGCCACCAAATCAAATTTATCGCCATTAAATCCAAAGCAGTATTTTTAAAAAAAATTTATATTTATTTTACATTTCACTTATAATCCCACATTAAAAAAAATTACTTGTTAAATATACTTAAAATTATATAAAAGAACATAAAATAAAATATGAAATTAGATAATCAATAATTTTTCTTATACAAATACTTTCAAAATCATTGAAAAATTAAATTTAAACATATCCTAATATAAGTTAATTGTTTAAAATGTTTTGATACTACATTAATAACTAAAAATTTCAATTACAAATTGTAACACCCCACGTCTACAAGTACAACACATACTAGCTCCATAGAGATGGTGCACTAATACTTATCTTTTCTTAACTACTCAAGTTCAATTTTAGATTCATGCCCAAAATCCTTAATTAATTGAATTTCAAGTTTAAGGTTGCACTTGGGAATCTCACTCGTGTATACACACACACACACACATACACATATGGAAATGGAAGTATAAAAACTCTAAAATACACTACAAAAAATTTGATCTTCAGTGGCAACAAATGTTGCCACAGAAAGCAAAAAAGTCGCCACTGAAAATTTTCGCATGGCGACAAAAGTTCGCCATATTTCGCCATCAAAAGTCCAGAATCGCGCCACGTAAGGGGATAAAAATCACCACAGGTTTTCAACCTCAGGAATAAAAAAGTCGCCATGGATGCCTTTTTCTGTGGCAACAATAAATGTCGCCACAAATGCCCCTTTCTGTGGCGATGTTTCTTGTTGCCATAGATAACTCTTTCTGTGGTGACAAATTTTGTCTCTACAGATACCTCTTTCTGTGGCAACAATTTTTGTTGCCATAGATACCCATTTTTGTGGCAACATTTTTTGTCTCCATAGATACCCATTTCTATGGCAACATTTTTTGTCACCACAGATGCCACTTTTTGTGGCGACATAAGGTGTCACCACCGAAACGTTTATCTGTGGCAACTTTTTGTCGCCACTAAAGCCTTTTTTATGGCAATTTGTCGCCACAAACACTCCTAAATGATTGTAATTCAATTTTTTTTTCAATTTCTATATTTCCTGTCACATAAAGAATATTACCTAGTAGAACTATGAAACAAAATAACATTACATTACAAATAAATAATGTTATATTATTGTCACATTGTAGTCTATAATTTACAATAATTATGTAATTTACAGTAGTTACAAAGCTAAGACATATTTCTTGCATTCTTGTATCATTGTTCCTCCTTCCTGAAGTTTGTCCCTGTTTAAAATAAAAAAAATGAGGAAAAGATAACATTCAGAACAAATACACATTAAAACTTGTGATCATTGAAACATGATAGCACCTAATCATGGCATATGAGAAATTGAATCCACCCTAAAACTTATGAGATAACAATTAGAATAACGTCAAGACCAAATACACATAAAAATTTAAGCCAAAATAATGTCAAGAGCAAATGATGACAATAAATGCCTTTCATGCATGATGTAATGCTTAAATGACAACAGGAACAAGATACTACCGACATTAATATAATGACAAGAAAAGCCTATGAAGTCAAATTCATATGATAAATCCAACAACAAAAATTTAGACAGCAAGTAAAGGTTGGTATAAGATACTAATCGCAATTCCAAAACTAAGCTAATCGCTAAACACTAAAATGATGGCACAATATCATTAAACTATCAGATTGCATCAACAATACCATTAAATTCCAGCCCATTATCATCAACAAATTAATGTAAAAGGGGAACAGAAGAACCAAAAATCATGGTTATCTATTGAAATCTTGACATTATTACATCCAACTGTGCTTGGATCCTCTGGTCAATCTCAGCTTGCATTTTACGTTCAAGCTCAATTTTCATCTGACATTTAAGATCAGCACGCTCCTTCTGGAGCTTCCTATCAAGTTCAGCTTGCATCTGAGATTGTATCTCAGCACGCTCCTCCTAGAGCTTCCTATCAAGCTCAGCCCGCATCTGCTCACGTACACTTTCAATTGCAGATGACATGCTGGCTTCCATACTTATTTGTTGCTGAGATTTCCTAGTGGATGGCTTCTTTCCATATCCTTTTCCATGAACAAATCTGAACCTCTCTCCAAGCACAGATGCCAAAATCTCATCTCTGGTCAGTGGGTTCTCAGTTTCCTGTTGCCGAGACATAAACTCTTGAATGCGTGCCTACATTATTAATGCAAATAATGATAATAGGCACAAGAAATGAAATTTAAACTTTAAAAGATAATTAAAATTTTTAACATACATGAATTTCTTGTGATTTTGGATCGGATCACAAAACTTCTCCTTCTTTTATTCTACGAGTGTGTTGGAGTTGCCATACTCGATCAACCGACGCCTTTTCTCCAGTCTCAAGGTTCCTCTATAGTAAAAACACTTGTAAACAAGTATGTATTGTACCATGGTTAAGTAATTAAATAATTAAAATTACTTACCGTAGATTCTTCTATCTCAGCAAATGATCGAGGGCCACATGTATGTCGTGTTATTTTTTGTGCCCTATTTTTTTTTTGTTTCTTTCACTAGCAACCTACAATAACGAAACTCTCATAGTTTAAACAACTAAATGAAAACTCTTATAATTTAAATAGTTTAAATGACATATAATTCTACGTTACCTTGAATTTTTTTGCACCATAATGTGCTACCAACCACTCCCAATCTTCAGGTGTAACATCAATTGGCCGATTGGCCAATCTCTCTTCATCTTTACTGAAGTGGTTGTAATGTTTGTGTAGACAGGTCTTCCATGCTCTGAATAGCCATTGCATAGTGGTGATGACAAATTTTTCCATTGCTATTTGTCTTCTGTCATCGCCAATCTCAAACATCTCCTAAAATATAAACAAATATTTTTCTTATAAAGAAAGACAAAAAAGTATGAAATTATATGCCTCTTTGTAACTTATTACCTTCACTTTCAACCACATCTACCATTTACCAACTCTGAAGGAGACAGTATACCTGACTATAAATCTGTAGTAGTTGGCTATATCTCTAGCCTTAGGGTCCATATCTCTCTCAATATAAGGATATCAATTTTAATCTTGCTGCCAAATTTTGTTTTCATATGTACTACAATTGACTTATATTTCCCTCTGCCAATCTTAGAGGTGCAAGAAGCTATAAATGACAAGAAAAATAGTTAATCTTGCTTCTTGGACCGGTTTCCTTGATCCTTGGACCGTTAGAGATTTCTCATTTAGCTATTGACTTGGTCCTTCTTGGCCCATTGGAGAATCTTCATTTAGCTGAGTATTGTGTTGTGGGATTCTATCGACAAGTGGCGGTGACAATCGTAGACTTGAACTCACTTCTCTTTGGTTCTCAAGTCTTCCTCGATGTGCACTAGCTTTTAAAATCCTTCCACCTCGACCTCGTATAAGACCTAACATTTTCTGTAATGTTTTATTTAAGAAATAATGTTAAAAATAATAAAATACATCTATTATTTTTCCTCCTGTGTTGCCAAGGTCACTTGGTTTATAACACTTGGCAAGGTCCCGTGTTTGAGTTGCGCTGGTGCATCTTCAAATATTTTTCCTCCCGCTTGTACATCAGTAGCGACAAATACAATGTCGCCACTGACTCTCTTCAATGGCAACAATTTTTGGCACCATGAAAAATCTCTAGTGGCGACATAAATTATTGCCACTGAAAATGGACTTTTAGTGGCGACAATTTTTGTCACCACTAAAAGTTTACCACCGAAAGTCTTTTTTTTTTGTAGTGATATATTTATATATACAAGCTAGACATTTCTATTCACAACTTATACACATATATATGGTTCATAAAATACTAAGTGAGAACTTGGGAAAAGGATGTCAACATTCCCCAAGACCACCTAGACCCATTATGGGATATCTGGTTCTATGATACAGAGTTAACATAGTTATATACAAAATTCAAGTTTCAAGTAGGTTCCACCCTGCTTTTCACTATAAAAATATATGTTTCCTATGGCCTCCTCATAACAGGCTAGGAATAGTGGAATATAAAAAAGAAAGTTGTCTCCTCTACTACTTTAACCCACTGGGGGCAATGGTGCATCTAGATGTAGATCATTATTTCTCCTATACTTATATAGTACCCTTCTTTGGGTATGTAAATCACTTCTATTTCCACCTTTACAGTTAATGAGTACCTAAGCATCTGGACACGTCAACACATAGTTGAGATAAAATCTCAACAATCCAAAGAAATCTAGTTTAAAATTATCATTGATGGTACTAGGTATGAAAAACACAAAAAACTCTTGCATTCAAATTCATTTCAAATCATAAATATGATTTCACTAGATAATATGAAACTACTATGCTATGTCATGTCAAGTACATCATTTAGTGGGAATCTTTAAACAGACTCATGCTTCATATCATCGAAGTGTAGTAATATAGACATTTAACAAGATAAATAATGGAAATAACTTTCAATCATATGGCTCGGCCAATGACAAAATAGTTTTTCCTATGGCTCTACTTAGCCATTCATAATACTCTTTTCATTTGGCTCTACTTGGCTTATACATTCTTTCTTTTGCAACAAACATTGTATGAGTTCTTTCTATCATAATGGCTAGCTAGTTTTTACCTCTTGGACATCCTCTAGTCTCATTTAAAAGACCATTATGCTTGATGGAGATCATTATGCCTCTTCATAGGTCACAAATCATTTCCATTCACTGGATCACTATACCTCAACCTAGGTTATAGATCATGTCCACCTATACTATGCTGAGACAGGACAATGTTGCCTTAACTCAATACCCTTTAATATATACCCTAGTTTGACAAGTTCCTTAATCATGATTGATTTAACTCTAAGTAGGTAACTCTGTTGTAACAACTGAAAAGGTTTTTAAAAGATAAAACCTAATTTTTGACTCTAATTCCAATCAAACGAAACCTGGCATGACTTTCGAGGATTGTGATTTGAAACGGAAGGTTGTTCGAAGCCAGAAACACGATTGAATGGAAAGAAATGCAATCCGATGATCAGGGATTGACAGACGACGTTTCGTGCATCAATTTCACTAATGGAGGCCAGAACCTTTGCATAGAAACACGTGCCAACATCTGGTAGGAAGCCGACATCCTAAAGTATCCCCGGGTGGCCCGGGAAAAGTCAGAATCGCCCTCGGAGGCTTTAAATTTCCTGGATTCCCTCTATTTCTCTCAAATCTCTCTCTCTACTCACCTCAATTTCTCTCTCCTCTCCCTCCTCCTTCCTCCACAGTGCGCCACCACCACAGCCACTGTGGGCCACCACCACAGCCACTGTGGGCCACCACCTGGAACACCAATCGACAACCCTCGCCATCCAAAACCTCCAGCAACCACCTACGGCCACCAATGGCCGCCAGTGCCGCTGGAAAATGCCACTTTTCTCCTCCATCAGGTGAAAACTTCGCCAGCTCAAATCGCTGCCGTCTGCCACCGTTGACTGTCACCGTCCCCACCATCGTGTAGCCTGAGCTGCCAACTTCCTCCAGCAGCTCGTCGATGTCAAATGGAGGTCCGACGAGCCCGGATCGAGGATTTTTCTATCTGTCGTGCATCAATTTTTGTGGCCAAAAATGCCGTCCAAACGGCTGTGAACCGTCGTGCCACCACCATATTCAGACTCCTGGTCTTGCGGGCTTCACTGTGGTGTAAATTTCGAGGCAAACTGCACCCCTCTGTTGTGCGCCACCGTACGCCGCCGTACGCCGCCGTGTCGAAGCTTCTGGACATACACCGGGAGAAACTGAGATCACCCAGAGACAGAATTCCACCATCCGATCACATTGGTAAGGTCTGATTGCCCAAAAATTGATGATATCTGATTGAAATAGCTGTCGAACGTAATTAGGAAATAAATTAACCTAGGTATTAGGGTAACCGGACTTAGAATTGTTAAACAGATGACGTGACAAGCCTGAATATTTAATTTAATGTCCAGGAAATTAATTGGGCTCAGAAATCGAGACTACATGAAGTTCTGAATCGATTTGGAGCGACAAGAGACCAAATAGGATAATTTACGCTTCCTGAATCCCAGATTTAACCTAGTGATTGCCTGAACGATTAGATCTAATTGCATAGATTTACGTGCTACTTTCAATGGAATAAATTGCATGCCTGTATGCTGTATATCCTAATTGCATGTTAGACGCTTTGTTTATCGAGTTTAGATGCCCTTAGAACGGATTTACTTAGGGTAGGGTACTTGATAGCCGGTATGGGATAGCCGTTAAGTATCCCAAGTACAGGGAGTTTTTAAATGAGATTGTTTTATCAGATTTAGCCTGTGCTGCGTTAGGGATTACGCGTTAAACCAGGACGACCCTAAGAAAGGTTTAAGGTGTATAAGGAGGGATAACCTACACGGGGAAATGTTGTGATTTAGGCGTAATACCCTAGAACCCTGAGGAATAGCCGACTGCGAGCATGTGAGTTCAAATATGTGCACATGTTAGGGGACGCCCTAGATGTTGATTCTCACCCAGTCCTTGAGTGAGTGATTGGTGTTACGGATCACACTCACAATATAGGCTTGATTCGGGTGATTGGTGCTAGGGATCACACCCAACGATAAGAGAGGTATTCTCTCTAGATGACGTGCAATTAAATGACGATTTAGACTAGGTCACAGAGGATTTGTGGCCAACGTGGATTTAGATACACCAAGCATGGAATTTTATTTGATTTCGAGTATTGATTTTAAAAGAAATGGATTTTTATGATTTTTATTATCTGCCGAAATTTTCATGTGATAAAACGATTTTAAAGATAAGGTATTTCACTAATTTCGAACTAATTTCGGGAAGATGATTTCAGTGTTCGCATCGCTGAGTATTCAGCTATATTTTGAATTGTATTTAAACTATAAATTATTCTACTGGGATTTTATATCTCACCAGGTTGTTTACTCAGATGAACAGGGACAGGGACAGAGACAGGACCCTAGACGATAGCTGATGATGCCTTGGTGATAAACAGGAGAATGACTTAGTTTAGGCTTGAACTGTCTTGTATATATATTTCGTTGACGTTGCTGTATATTGGTTTCTGTCATTTATGTTTTTTGTAGTGATTAGATTGACTATATATGTATAAACCAGGTGACTGTTGTATTTGGGATATGTTCGAAATACAGAGGAAACTCTGTCGGATTTTTGGTAGGGTTTACCGCTGTAAACTTGTGAATTTAAGTTGAAATGTATATGAATGCATGATGTGATATATATATATGAGTTTTATATTTCATTCCAGAGTAATTTATGATGTATGTATGTATAATTAGTTTAGCTGCGTGTGAATTAGGGTTGAACAGAATCCGAATGGACAATGAAAAGTCTATTTGGGTTACACTCAACCAGTAGCGATCCCCTAATATTCCCACATCGGGAATAACTAGGTCAACCAATCCATATGCTTCTGCTAATCAGATAAGCATCGCGTATGCTGTGTTAGGGGGTCGTTACATCTGTAGCCATTCAGGTACTAACTTAGGGCTAACCATCAACACATTAATTTCTCATAATTCTTTGAGTTAAATGGCTATTTTAATTTAGAAAACATGGAACTTAACTAGGCTAGACCATATAATAAGAGTACTTACATTATATTTTTCTAGTTACTTCCCTTAAAAATTTATCATGACTAAGTGTATAAAGGCACTTAGCTGTGGCGAGAAGCCATGTTTTTTGCAGTGAAGATGCCAAAGAAAGTTATCTATGGTGAAGAGACATTTTTGTCGTAGTGAAGACTCTAGATCTTTGCTATTTTCAAGGAAAATTACATAAACATTTGGTTTTCCACCCTTTTTGGCCTAAACAGTTCAAGAAACCTTTATGGATTCATTTGGGACCATCTTTAAACTCTTTTTTCTTTCAACATCACCATACAACAAAATCAAGTTTTCATAAGCTCGAAATAAAAACCCATCATAAGAAGCATATTTATGGAAGAAAATCTCATACCACCCATTTCAATCATGTTTTCAAGCATAGGTTAACCTCAAATAAAGCCCCACAAGCATATATCTAGTGTAAATTCATGAATACAAGTTTAAATCTCCCTAACTCAATTCAAAACAAAGATTTTTAAGAAACTTCTTGGAAAAAGCATGGGTTCTTGCACCCAAGGGAGAAAAGAAGATTTCTTTGATTACCTTGAAGTTTTTATGCATTGATTAGGCTACATTGAGTTGAGATTCAGCTTTCCTAACAATCCCCTACAAGTTTCAACTTAGATCTACACCTTATTCTTCATATTTTCCTACTGTCTCTCACTAACTCTCTCTTTCTATCTCTTTGGTTGATAAAGATGAAGGTGATGAGTATGGAGGCTTTAAGTTTCCTAAGGTATATGTAAGTGCATGGGGATCAAAAGATAATTAAGTAAAATTGAAAAATAATTGCTAACTAGTCCTTGGGTTAAAAATGAATTTCAACTATCATAAAAAAGTTTTTCCCCTTATATTCCACTTTCACATTCAATTCCCTAAATTTTCCATTTCTAATTACCTAGTCTTTAATTCCTTATCTGTCCTTTGGGTTAAATTACCTAACTATACCATTTTTGTAAAACTTGATTTTCTCTTAAACCAAACCATATTTTGCCCTATTTTCATAGTCATTCAATTCATAACTTACTTCTCTAGCTCTTTGTATCACATTTTCAAAACAAATATATCTCTACAACTGAAGGACTAAATTACAACCCCTCTCCTAGTCTTATGGTTACTTTTATCTTTCAAATAATATGATATAATCTACTATAAGAATAGTGGGTTATTATTATCTTTACCTGAGTAAAGTTTTAAGAAAGTGCCATCGGTTTGGGTTTCTATACTTAGTTCTTCTATATGACACAGCAGAATTTTTAAAAGAAAACATGTATATCTACACATCTGTAACTCATATATTTCATTCAAAAAGATATATATATTTATAGATATGTGAGATTCAATTAGTCATCTAGGGTAAGGAGACAACAACCCTGCCACTCATACCCTTGTCCAAAAATTCCTACTAGCGGATAATATAAAACTTTTCACATATCTCATATACATATATGCCCTCTTTTTCTTTTATTATGTACACCAAAAATGAGTCATCCTAATTCTTTTCCAAAAATCTAACCAAGAATTAGAACAATGAGGGCCTGCACAATACTATTCCAATATTCACACATCAAACCAAAAAGTTACTATTTCTATAATATCCATTTCCTTAAAATTTAATATTGATAATAATCTTAGAATTTCTTCAAGAACTTAAATGAGACAAGAAACTTGGACTTAAAAAGAAAATAAGGACTCAAGTGTAATTTTCACATTTTTACAAGATGGTCCTTGAAGCTCCAACAGTGCAAATCCTTTAGACTCCCTTATATGCATTTCTTCCCTCCCTATCAACACATTCTAGTAGTTCAAAAGGAGAGGAAAGCCACGGGCAGAGGAGAAAAGGAAAGGGAAGCAAAGTGGAATTCTTCCATAGTCAAATTTGAGGTAAGAATTCTTCATCTATAACTCAGTAAACACCCTAACCATCATTTAAGAGTAGATTACTGCACTTAGAACCCTTCAAATATGCTGAAATGTTAGGATTAGTAAAAATGGAGAACTTTTGTTTTTCTTTAGGAATTCTAATTTTTTGGTATGAAATGATGATTTTAAATATGCTTGGAGATAGGAGAAGGTTTCTAAACCATAATTGATGGTTGTCAATTCTAGCAAATTAAACCTATTATGTAAAATTATTTTGCAATTACTTATGAGTAGGGTCGAATCCACAGGGATTAGTAACAATTTAATTCTCTTAGCCTAAATAAACAAGTAAAAGGAAATATTTGAGATTTAAAGAGAAATTAATTAAAAATGAAATAATTAAATAGGAACAAATAGATAATAAGAAAATCGATTTTAAGCAGCATCCAACCAAGGTATAATCTCAGTTTTGATTTCTTCAATTTATCATTGAGTCAAAGATAGCTCAAGCTCCCAATTAATAAATTAGTTATGGTTGTTAACAAGCTCTAACAACCTGTCTTTCTCTATTTATTTGTTAACCAAAATAGGCTCTTTGATTAATCCCTAATCAATAAAAAATCTTAAACAAGGTCTTAAGATTTAGTTTATTGAACATTTTAAACTCCAAAAAGACTACTAATTCTAGATAAAAAAACACAAAAGCTCGATTTATTTAGACTAGATCATGCATCCACATAACAAAAGTAGAATCCCTTGTATTGAACTTTGTTATTTTACCACAATATATCGAGATAATTAAACAATACGGATTCAATTATCTCAATTAGCAGTATATTGTTTGAATGAAAGAACAATGGGCCCTATTGAATCTAACAAACAAGCAATAATGGTGATTAAGCATGGAGAATGCATAAATATTAAAGAAAGAAAGAGAAATAAGAAAATAATTAGATCTAAAAATTAAAAGAAATCAAATTTGATTAACCTTGATTAGGTAAAAGAAATTTAGCCACACATAATTATCAGTGTAGAAACAAAACAAATAAAACTAAGAAAATTCATCAATAAAAATCACTGATTCAGCCTTTCTCTCTCCAAACGCTACCAAGGGGAGAAGAAGATGGAAAAAAATTCCTTTCTTATGTCACACGTCTGAAGGAAAAGAATGAATAATACTCCCCTACTCTCTGTTGCATGCCCTTTTAAAGAAAGAATTCAAAAAGTTTTGAATGCCAATCCCCCTTCTTACTGCCTCACATTTTCCTGAAAGAAAGGAATTTGAAATCAAATTGAATTCAAACCCTTGATTCACAAGTCTTGCAGCTTTTCAAATTACAAATTTTTTATTTTCTATAATTTGTTATATTATTTTATTATTATTTTATCTATTTATTTATTCATTCATTTATGCATGCTCACTCTCTATTTTTTTTTAGTAAAAATTATAAAAATACAAAAAATATATGCTAAACTACCAAAATGGCATCTAATTATAAATTTTATTTAAAAACTACTAATATTTAATTAAAAACATCAAAATAAACAAGAAAAGAAAGTATAAAATTATCAAATAATTGAACCTAACAAATTCCCCCACACTTAGCTCATGCTTGTCCTCAGGCATGTATCAAGCATAAAGTATTTTCCAAGCAAAACTCAGCCAGCTAATTTTCACAAAGCATCCTTCCAAGTTGGCTAACAGAACAAAGAACACTTAATTTTTCTTTCCATAATGCAGCAAGCCTTGAAACCGAACAAGCAATACTCAAGAGAGAAGGGAATGTCTTACAAGAATATTCACATGTCAAATAGTTAAGCATGACACTAAGGACATTTGCAAAGTTTAACAAGATATGAAGAAAAAGCGAATTCCAAATAAACATAAGGTCTGGAAGAACCCAACAACTTCAAAGAAAATCTATTATTCCTCATTTCCAATTACCTTTAACTTTTTCTTTCTCTCTTTTTTTTTCATCAAAGAAAATTTTAAACAAAGCCTTTTGACGCGAAAGAGTATACTTTTTGGTACAAAATCCCGTTTACTCAACTCAGCTACAACATTTCTCATTTCACAGTACTTTTAACTCTTGCTTGGAGTTTCAAAATCTTTTAATGCGAATGTAAATATTGGTGATGCCTACACCCGGTTACTCAATAGTTCACAACTCTAAACGGCTACTAGCACTGGTCATAATTCTTTCTGAATTAGAGGAGCAAGAAAATTATTATGATTTTATTTCATTTTATTTTATTTTGTTTTTAAGTAAAAAGGAAGGTGAAATAACAAACTTTCTAATCAATTCCATATTCTTGGACCTACAAAAGCGATGTAATCCACCTTGATTTTGGCATCTTAGTAAACTAAAAAAAAATTGGTAAAATGTCAGGCAATTCAATTAAGGTTAGCATGCAAAGTTTCTCCTCTTAATTCTTTACTCAAATAAGTATACTTGGCAGAAACATGGTTATGCTGCAAGAAGGAAATAGAACTCAAATGTTCAAGTTCAATCCAGTGGCTTGAAAGCATGAATTTTGCTTAAAATAACAATTCAAGGATTATGCTTTAGTACTCAAAACATGTGTAAGTGGAGGAAATTTGATCCTAAGATCAAAAACTAACCTAAACTAAAACTATACGCCATTAAAAATTAAAATTTTTCATTTTTTTAATTTTCCAAAATTTATTCCAAAAGTATCATCCACAACTGAGGCAAAACGTCAAAATTAAACTAAACTATAAATACTTTCAGCACTCAAAAAATTCTATGTCATCTTCCCGCACACTTAAACACATCATTGTCCTCAATGTATTTGAGACAAAATATATAATAGTTAATGAAGAAAATGAAAATGAGGTAGAGAAATAAGAGAACTCCCCTAAATGCCATATGAAGACTAAGAAGGAAATGGCATTGGGCAATACAGAAATTCCATGAGGGTTGCTTGCAAAAGCATAATAATAGACCAAGGTAAAATTAATGAAAGTGAAAGAAAAGAGTAAAATAATAAGTAGAAGAAGGGAATAAATTAATAACAAGTAAATAAATGAATAAAGAGTAAAAAAAAAAACATAGGTGATAATATGCTATTAATATTTTTTTAATTTTGTTATTATTTTTTTAAGGGATAAATTGAATAAAAATTAGAGAGAGTAAAAATAAGCAAATAAATAAAAATGAAACATGAAAAATACTCTAATTTTTCAATATTAGGTTGCCTCCTAAAAGCACAATTTTTTTTAATGTCATTATGCTCAACATGATGGTGCATCAAACCTCATATGTAAGATTTTCTAGGGAGACTTCTTTAATGTTATGCACTTGAAAACCTTCATAAAAAGGCTTAAGGTGAAAACCATTCACCTTAAAAGTCTTACCCGTACTAGGACTATTAATTTCAACTGCACCATGAGAGAAAACATTAGTAACTATGAAAGGTCCTACCCATCGAGAGCGCAACTTACCTGGAAATAATTTCAAGTGAGAATGAAAGAGAAGAACTTTTTGACCAATAAAAAATATTTTTTGAGAAATTTGTTGGTTATGAAATTTTCTCATTTTTTCTTTGTAAATACTATAACTCTCATAAGCATCATTGTGGATTTCCTCAAGTTTTTGTAGTTGTAACTTCCTTTGCACCCCTGCTTCCTTTGTAACACCCATAATGTAATTAGCTTAAATCAATAATTTCAATGGATAAAACTCATGATGCTAATTAATTTATTTCTTGTTACTAATGAATTTAAGTAATTGGCTTAAGGAAATAAAACTTCAATTGCACAATTTAATGGCCCAAATTGTTCAGATTAAGAAGGAAAATTACCTAAGAATTTGATGCTTAATTTAACCCCTTATTTTCTTTTGTTATCTAGCCTAAATGCTAAAGGAAGGGGCATTAAATTTCATGCATGAAAATCTTAATGGCACGTTGCAATGACTTCCCTTAATTTTTAATTCAATGTGATCTAGAGATAAGTGAAGCAAAGGCTAAGGTGGAATCCATTCCAAGTGTTTAGTCAATATGGTGCTGGATGTCTTTCCCTCCTTATTGCATTAACTGAATAAGCATTGAGTGGAATTGCATGTACACATGTGCTTTCGATAGAGGAAGATGGAAAGGAGAAGTAGAATTTTTAATTAAGAATTTAAGGTGTAATAACTGAAATTATTTTTGAAAGATAAAATCAAATTTTTGATGCTAATTCCATTTAAACTGAGGTTGGCACATTTTTTGAGGTGATGGTTGAACTCGAAAAGTGATTTGAAGTCAGAAACACAATCGAATGGAAAGAAATGCGATTCGGCGATCAAGGACTGACAGACAAAGTTTTGTACTTCAATTTCACAAACGAAGGCCAAAATCGCTGCATGGCAACTCATGCCAATGTCTGGATGGAAGCCGACATCTTGAAGTTTCCTCGGGTGGTCCGAGAAAAGTCAGAATCGCCCCTCGAAAGCTTTAAATTTCCTGAAACCCTGCCATTTGGCATAATTCTCTCTCTATCCTCACTCTATTTTCTCTCTCCTCTATCTCCTCCTTCCTCCACCGCGTGCCGCCACCTGAGCTACCGTGAGCCACCACTTGGCATACCAATCGACTCCCCTCACCACCCTCAACCTCCAGTAGCCACCAACGGCTGCCAGTGCCACCAAAAAATGATGTTTTCCTCCTCCATCACGCGAAAACTTCGCCAGCTGAGATCGCCGCGGTCAGCCAACGTTGGTCGTCACCGCCACCACCAGCGTGTAGCCTGAGCTGCCAGCTTCCTCCACCAGCTCACCGACATTGAACGGAGGTCCGACGCGCCCGGATCGAAGGTTTTTCCATTCCATTTCAACTCTTCTTCTCCCCTTTGCTTAGGTGGCATATGCAAGTATCCATGAATAATAAAAATGCAGTTTTCCATTCCATTCTCTTTCACTTTCTATATGGCTAAAGAATGCTGCACCCCCTCCTTGTTTTTCTTTCCTTTGCCATGTGAGAGCATGCAAAATTCTGCATCAAGAGTACTTGGAGGTGTATTTTTCCTTTCTTGCAAGTTTCTTAATTCTTTTGGTCACTCCACTTTCACCTACACTTCCCTTCCTCACCAAATTTTCGTGTTTTTCCCTTAGACTCATGCAGCATGTAACAACCGAAATCATTTTAAAAGATAAAACCCGATTTTCACTTATAAATTCATGTAAGAGAAGCTTGGCAAGACTTTCTAGGATGATGATTTGAAACGGAAGGTCGTTCGAAGTCAGAAACATAAGCGAACGAAAAGAAACGCGATCCGGCGATCAGGAATTGACAAAAAAAGTTTCGTACTTCGATTTCGCAAATAGAGGTCAGAATTACTGCATGAAAACACGTGCCAACGTCTGGAGGGAAACTGACATCCCGAAGTTTCCTCGGGTGATCCGGGAAAAGTCAGAATCGCCCCCGGAAGCTTTAAATTTCCCCCAAATCCTGCCATTTGTCACAATTCCTTCTCTCTCCTCTCTCTCCTCCTTCCTCCACCGCGCGCTACCATCAGAGCCACTGTGAGACACCACCAGGCATACCAATTAACTCCCCTCGCCACCCTCGACTTCCAGCAACCACCCACGGCTGCCAACAGCAGCCAGCGCCGTCGAAAAGCGGCGTTTTCTTCCCTCATCGCGCAAAAACTTTGCCAGCTAAGATCACTGCCGTCTACTACCGTTGGCTATCATCGCCCCCACCATCGTGCAGCCTGAACTGTCAGCTTCCTCCACCAGCTCACAGACGTTGAAGAGAGGTCCGACACGCTCGGATCGAGGCTTTTTTCATCCTCCGTGCATCGTTCTTCGTAGTTGAAAAATGCCATCCAAACGGCCGTGAACCACCGCGCCACCACTATATTCGGACTCCTCATCTTGTGGGCTTCACTGTGGTATGAATTTTGAGGCCAACCGCACCCCTCTGTCATGAGTCACCGTATGCCATCGTGCGTCGCCGTGCCAGAGAATCTGATTATACACAGGGAGACACCGAGACAACCCCGGGACAGATTTCCATCATCCGACAACACTGGTAAGGTTTGATTCCCTAAAAACCCAATGAATTTTGATTGAATTAGCTACCGAACGCGATTAGAAAATAAATTGACCTAGGTAATAGGATAATCAGACTTAGAATCATGAAACGGATGACGTGATGAGCTTAAATATTCATGTAAATGTCCAGGGAATTAATTTGGCTTGAAAACTGGGATTTTATGAAGTTCTGAATTGATTTAGAGCAACAGGAGACCAGGTATGATGATTTATGCTTCCTGAGTTTTAGATTTGACCTAGTGAATACCTAAATGATTAGATTTAATTGCATAGATTTACGTGCTACTTTCGATGGACTAAATTGCATGCCTGTGTGCTGGATATCCCAATTGCATGTTAGATATTTTGTTTATCGAGTTTAGATGCCCTTAGGATGGATTTACTTAGGGTAGGGTACTTGATAGCCGGTATGGGACGGTCGTTAAGTATCCCGAGTATAGGGAGTTTTTAAATGACATTATTTTTATCAGATTTAGCCTATATTGCGTTAGGGATCACGCGATAAATCAGGACGACCCTAAGAAAGGTTTAAGGAGTATAAGGGGGGATAGCCTACACGGGGAAACGTTGTGATTTAGGCGTAATACCCTAGAACCCTGAGGAATAGCTGACCATGAGCATGTGAGTTTGAATAGACTGTATGAGGATGAGAATTGGCGTATGTCCACATGCTAGGGGACGCCCTAGATGTTGATTCTCACCTGATCCTTGAGTGAGTGATTGGTGTTACGGATCACACTCACAACATAGGCGAGATTCAGGTGATTGGTGTTACGAATCACACCCAACGATAAGAGAGGTAATCTCTTTAGATGACGTGCAATTGGACGATTTAGATTTGGTCGCAGAGGACTTGTGGCCGATATGGATTTAGATACACTGGGCATGGGATTTAACCTGAATTCGATTACTGATTTTTAAAGAAATGGATTTTTATGATTTTGAGTATTTTTGGCGACTTCCATGTGATAAAATGATTTTAAAGATAAGGTATTTCACTGATTTTGAATTGATTTCGGGAAGTTATTTTCGATGCTCGCACTGCTGAGTATTCAACCAGATTTTGAATTGTATTTGAACTGTAAATTATTCTACTGGGATTTTATATCTCACCAAGTTGTTTACTCAGATGAACTAGAACAGGGATAGGGACCTAGACATTAGCTGATGATGCCTTGGTGATAAACAGAAGAACGGTATAGTTTAGGCTTGAATTACATTGTATATATTTCGATGATGATGTTGTATATTGGTCTTTTGTCATTTATGTTTTCTGTTGTTATTGGACTGGCTGTATATCTGTAAACAGGATGATTGTTGTATTTGGAATACACTCGAAATACAAAGGAAACTCTGCCAGATTTTCGGTAGGGTTTACTGCTGTAAACTTGTAAGATAAGTTAGAATTCGCATTAAATGTTTGATATGATGTATATATGGATTGTAGTTTTCATTCCAGGGTAAATTATGTTGTATGTATATATAATTAGTTTAGCTGCATCTGAATTAGGGTTGAACGAAATCCGAATGGACAACGGGAAGTCTATTTGGGTTATGCTCAACCAGTAGTGATCCCTTGACATTCCCACATCGGGAATAAGTATTTAGAGTAACCCATATGCTTCCGATAATCAGATAAAGGATTGTGTATGTCGTATAAGGGGGTCGTTACATAAGGAACCCACTGTAACAACTAACAACAAAGAAGGAAAGCATGTGTAACGTGCAAGTGGCTCCTTGAGTGGCTTTACGTTTTACGTAAGGAAGGAGCTTGCATGAAATCATACTCTTCCGTGCATTTGGTGCCACAGAAAGGAGATATATAAAATTTAATATAAGGGTGTTTAACACATGGGTACTTGCATGACCAAGTGGAGAATACAAAGAAGGGAAAACAAATTCAAAGCACATGTGAAGGGAAAGTTAAATAGACACGCACAGCAGCCAAGAATTGAGAAATAAGAAAACTTGAATCTGTGAATAGGTGCATAAGTATGTGTACAAAAAGGAGAGAAGAGGGTGTGCACATAATCCACTTCATCCTCTCTTAGTAGCACCGCTTGAAGGAAGCAATTACACAAGGGACAAATATGGGAGCTGCATGAAGTGTCGTGCGTCCTTGCGTGTGTGAAGGAGATAGCGTGACTCTCCTTCCTTCCTTCATTCATCCTAGCCGAGTGAGAGTGAGGGAATTGTAAGGAAAAAAAAAGTAATAATAATAATAATTAATTAATTAGTATTTTGGCTCCACGTGTGGTTAGGAGAAAATTTTAATGGAAATAGTGGCAGCCTCCCCTTTATCGGATGAACATAATACGTGAGGAAATGGGAATTCAAGTACATACACAAACACAACGTGCAAGTGGTGAAGGAGTGATAAGTTACGTGACTTTCCTTTTTCCCTTGCTTGGCATCTTCAAGTGACAGTGTAAGACTTGCAAGGAATGAAGTGCACCTAATGTCTATGTGGGATTGTAACATGAGGAGGAAGGGAAAAGGAAGCACAAAAAGGAAAGGTTGAGAATTTCTCCATACACCCCACACACACACATACGTGAACCAAGAGGAGAAACATTTCGTAAACCCACACCCACACCACTTGGACGAAAAGGGAAAGAAGAAGGAGAGAGGGGAAGAATAGCTAAGTTGGTCTATACACAAGGCAAAAGAGGAACAAAGGAAATGTAACGACCCCTAATCCATAAGACACTTACCTCTATCAGAGTAGTGGAAGCATATGGGTTTTTAAAACAATTTTTCACTTTTGTCCTGATCCGGGAATATCGGGGGATCTCTACTGGTTGAGTGTAACCCAAATAGACTCTTACCACTGCCCATTCAGATTCCACTCAACCCTAAGTCCTATGCAGCTATTCTAAATTCACATACAATCATAACACACTCTGGAATATCAATTCTAATAACCATAAAAATCAGAATACATAATCTATCCACATGCAATTCAATTTAAACCAACATTCAAACAGTCAATCCTGTCGAAAATTTGGTAGAGTTTCCCCTGTAAATCGGATGTCTAGCAATTTACATCTAGTCAAATCCAATAATAAATAGAAACATCAATACATTGATTACATAATCAATTCAAGCCTAAAACTACACAGCAAAGTCCTTTAGTTATCAAGCTTTCGCCCAGCTATCTCCTAGGCCCCTGTTCCTGTTCATCTGAGCAAACAACCTCATAAGATACTTAAATCCCAGTACAGTAATTTACAATATACATTTATAAAATAGCTGGATGCTCAACTCTAATAAAGCAAAGAAAACATTTCCCCATGTTTAATTCAAAAGCTAGAGAATTACCTTATCTTTTAAAAATGTGAAATCGCACGAAAAATGATGCAATAATTAAAACGAGTATATAATACATTTTTTGAAAATCCATACTGAATTTCTAGTTAAAAATCCATGGCCGATGGTTTTCACATATGTTTCAGTCACAAGTCTCATGTGACTATTTATAAATCTATCCAATCGCATGCCGTTTTATGGAAAACATACTTTATTGTTGGGTGATCACCAATCACCCGAAATCACGCCTATATTGTGAGTGTGATTCGTGACACCAATCACTCGCTCAAGGATTGGGTGAGAATCAACATCTAGGGCATCCCCTAGCATGTGCACATATCTCATTTCTCATCCTCATACAATTTATTCAGAATCACATACACACAGTCGACTAGTTCTCAAGGTTCTAGGAGATTACACCTAAACCATAATATTTCCTCGTATAGGTTATCCCCCCTTATACACCTTAAACCTTTCATAGGGTCGTCCTAGTTTACCGCGTAACCCCTAACGAATGTAGGCTAAATCTGATTAAAAATGATGCATTTACAAAATCATCTATATTTGGGATATTCAATGGACATCCCATATCAGATATTGAATACCTTACCTTAAGTCAACCCTTTCCTATGGCATCTAAGTTCGATAGCCAATCAATCTAACATGCAACAAGCATTTATAGCACACAGGCATACAGATATACCCATCGATAGCAGCACACATTCCCATGCAGTCAAATTAATCTTAATCAGGTATTCACAGTGTCAAATAAAAGTCAGGGGAGCGTAAATCACTCTACCTTTTTACCGTTTGCTCCTACACAATCAGGGGCTTCCCGTTTCCTCAAAAATATAGCTTAGTTAGTTCCTTGGGCAATTTAATTAAATCTCAATCGATTTCCTATTCAATTTAACTTCCCTACGTCCGATTACAACATTTCTAGGCCAATTTAATTCCTATGCATGTTCGGCATTCAATTTAAATCAAAAAACCTTAGATTGGGCAATTTAGACTGTACTGGGGGTTTCGAAAGGTGGAATTCTGATTTTGGACAGTTTTTGGCTTCTCCAGCGATGATGCACGGTGGTGGATGGTGGTTCACGGTGGCGCATGGCGGAGTGATGCGGCCGAGGTCAAAAATTACACTAGCGCATAGCCTACAAGTCAAGGAGGCCGAATCTGGGATCCGTTTAGCGGTTCACGGCCATTTGGATGTATTTTCTAGTGGAGAAAAATGATGCATGACAAATGATTTTTGCTCTATTTTGGGCACTTTACGATGACGTTCGACAGTTGGGAGCAGTCGAAGGAAGCTGGCAGCTCGACCTTTCCAATGGTGGGGCCAGTTTCACTAGACGACATCAAACGGTAGAGATCATGGCAGCAAAGGAAGATGCAATGGAGGAGGAAATGTGGCATTTTCTGGCGGCTGTGGCGTTCGTCGGTGGCTAGGGATGTTGGCTGGAGGTTTAAGACATCGAGCTTCACCGATGGCTGGGTTGGGCAGTGCCGCAAGGTGGCATTTTCAGCCGTGCAAGGTGGCAAGAAATGGGAGGAGAGAAGAGAGAGAAAATAGAGGAAAGGGAGAGAAAGGAAAGAGAAAATATGGGGGAAAAAGTGAGATTTTGAATTTTTAAAGCCTCCAGGGGCATTTCGGTCTTTTGCCACTTCGCCTGGGGAAATTTACAGATGCTTTTTCTGATTCAGGAAAGGGCATGAATTCCCGTGGAAGGAATTTGGCCTCTATTTAAGAAATTTAAGCTTGTTACTTTATCTGTCAATTCTCTGACGCCGGGCCAAGTTTTCCTCCATCAGATTGGATTTTGACTTCGAAAAAAGCCCATATTTCGATTGTAAACTCAAAAAATTACACCGGATTTAATTTTAATAAAATCACGGTTAAATTTTTCCAATTAAATTATTTTGAAAAATCTGGTTTATTGCAGGAAAGACTAAGATCATCCTATACTAGCCATCTTTGAGGTAGGTTAGCAATTTCTTTATTTTGGTTCCATAGGTTAGTATATGTATCTCACAATGTTGCTTTCATGGAACTAGAATAATCCTCTTCATTCTTGATTTAGGATGAAATTTCATATAGTATGCATGATAAACTTAGGAGTTGGCTATGTTGAATGAGATTCATAATGTTGTTAGACATTTAGGTTTGCTAAATAAATACATATAAAGATGAAATAAGATGGATTAAGTTAGCATTGGAAATTTATTGCCATGACCACATAAGAAAATAATTAATGATGAATACCATTATGAGGAATGCAATTGTGAGGGTTTAAGGTGAATAATGATCATGGATAAGAGGAATATTATCATAGAAATTATTAAACCTTTAGAAGGAAATTTATGTGAGGAATGAGTTCTAAGGAAAATAGAATATATTATGTCCATGATTAATGTTCTTGGAAGGAAATTTATGTAAGAATAAATAGAAAATATTATGTCCATTAATAATATTGTTGGAAGGAAATTTATGTAAGAATAAATAGAAAATATTATGTCCATTTAATATTTTTGGAAGGAAATTTATGTAAGAATAATTAGAAAATATTATGTCCATTAATAATATTTTTGGAAGGAAATTTATGTAAGAATAAATAGAAAATATTATGTCCATTAATAATATTTTTGGAATGAAATTTATGTAAGAAAAAAAATGAAAATATCATGTCCATTATTAATATTCTTAGAGGGGAATTCATGTGAGAATAAATTCCAAGAAAAGTAGAAAAGATTATGTCCACGGCTAACAATTAAAAAGGAACTTAGATCTAATTCCCCAGGAAAAAGTGAAATAGTGTGGAGCTTTTGAATTTATTCAAAATCTTTGAGGAAATGAAACCTATCCCTGGATAATAAAAGGGAGACGTAAGGTGACACCGTGCCCTGCGGGTTCTGAGTGTATACCAGCGGCCTAGCGAGGCGTGGCTGAAGGTGCTCTATGCCCATAACCTAGCTTCCACGATCACGCTAAAATCGTGGCCAAGTGTCCTTGCATTACGGGGTATAGCCAGAGGTGCTCCACACAGGTGGCCTGGTGAGGCGCGACCAAAGGTGCTCCGTGCCTAGGACCTAATGCTCGCGATTACGCTTTATATACATGACCGAGTGTCCATGAATTTCGAGGTGTGACCGAAGGTGCTCCACACAGGTGACTTAGGGAGGTGTGGCTGAAAGTGCTCCACTCCTGTGATATAGTGTTCACACAACATGTACGCACGACCTGATAACTTCATAATAATAAATCGGTACGCTTAAGAGAATACTGGTCATAGGAAAAATATCTCTACCTTTTGCTAACTACTAAATTTATCATGCAGTAAATGCCTATTTACAATTATGTATTTTACTCTTAAATCAAGGATGTAGGTTGAACCTTTTTTATGCTTGCACCATGGTACATATTAGTTTCTTTTAAACTATGAATTGCTAAGCTACTGGGAAACCTGTGTTTCTCATCTATGTGCTAATATGTATTAGATATGGACGCGTGGTGGTAGTGCCTTTTGATCAAGTAAGGTTTTTGTAACCCCCATATTTTTGGATCCTAGATGTACTCGAATTAGAATAGGACAGATAATTTGATTGTATATGTGAGTGGTTCTGGGGATATCGGGGAAAATAGATATGTGAAGGACTGGTCCATCACTAATTTGTATGGGAGTCTGAGTGGCAGGCCTGTTGTCTCCTGACTTTTGAGGGACGGGTACTTTATATATCCGGGGACATGTACATTAGTATGTAATGATTGTTATCGAACTTGTATTATTCAAAAGATTGTATTTTTATCGTGTAGTATAGAATTTCATTATTCCGCTGTGCATGTAAATTTTATTTATATCTGAGCAAGAGTTCCCAAACCTAGTTCGTTTAACATAAAATGTATGGTCTAACTGCTCAGACAATAATTAAAAGGATAAGAATAATGTACGTACCTATCTATTGATATCGGAATGAAGAAAAAGACTAGATAGGGGCGTTATATCCTTTATCCTCATATTGTATTGCTTTACAGCTCAATAAGCTTTATATTCCAATTCCATAAGAAGGTGGCATGGTTTTCCAAAATTTAAGTAGTAAGGAGACATACCAATAGGAGTTTTGTAAGTTGTGCAGTAAGCCCATAAGGCATCATCAAGGCGTTTGCTCAAATCCTTCCTATTTGGGTTGACTGTTTTCTCAAGTATAGACTTTATCTCCCTATTGTAAACCTAAACTTGTCCACTGGTTTGGGGATGATAAGCAGTAGAAACTCGATGAGTGACATTGTATCGGCTAAGCAATGCTTCTACCACTTTATTGCAAAAATGCGTACCCCGATCTCTTATTATAGTTCTTGGGGTCCTAAAGGTCGTGAAAATGTTTGACTTGAGAAAATCTATAACAACTTTAGAATTGTTAGTTCGGGTGGCTTTTTCTTCCACTCACTTTAAGACATAATCCATAGCAAGTAAGATTTCCA
This sequence comes from Senna siamea, assembly GCA_031216115.1. Classification (NCBI taxonomy): domain Eukaryota; kingdom Viridiplantae; phylum Streptophyta; class Magnoliopsida; order Fabales; family Fabaceae; genus Senna; species Senna siamea. Next base: position 28,285,665 of record CM062361.1, on the reverse strand, counting down.
TAAGAAGGGGGAAAAGGTCCTATAAAATCTATACCCCATATATCAAACACTTCACAACAAGAATTGGGGTAAGAGGCATTTGATCCCTAGGTCTTATATTCCCTACTTTTTGACAATTCTCATAAGCTTTACAAAACATATATGAATCATGAAATAAAGAGGGCCAAAACAAGCCAAATTCTAACACCTTACGAGTTGTGTGTTGAATACCAAAATGTCTCCCACATGCATATAAATGACAAAAATTTAGAATGGAAGAAATCTCATTTTCAACAATACACCTTCTTATGATTTGATTAGGGAAAAATTTCCACAAATAAGGACCATCCCAAACATAATATTTAGCATCACTTTTTATCTTATCTCTTTTAGCTTTAGAAAGATCACCTGGTAAGGTCTTGGTAACCAAATAATTGACTAAATTAGCATACCATGGTGTTGTTTGAACAGAAAAGAGATGCACATCTGGAAAATCGTCATTTAAGGGCAATGGTGTTTCACTTGTGACCAATCTGCTAAGGTGCTTAGCTACTAAATTCTCCACCCCCTTCTTCTCACGTATGATGAGGTCAAATTCTTGCAAGAGTAGGATCTATCGAATAAGCCTCGGCTTCGCATCTTTCTTAGATAAGAGGTATTTTAGAGCTGCATGATTAGAATATACAATCACTTTAGAGGCAAGCAAATAAGGGTGAAATTTTTCTAAAGCAAAAATAATAGCTAAGAGCTCTTTCTCTATAATGGTATAGTTGCATTGGGCACTAGCTAAGGTTCTTGAAGCATAGTAGATGACATAAGAGGCATTTCCAATTCTTTGCCCAAGAATAGCACCAATAGCATGGTTTCTTGCATCACACTTGATCTCGAATAGAAGTCAACAACTCCTTTATCTTGTCAAAAGCTCCCTTGCATGCATCATCAAACTCGAATGCCACTTCTTTTTTGTAACAACCCTTCTTATAATACATGCAATATTAGATTCAATTTGGAAGCATGAAATTCTCTTAAAAAAATTTCTTTTTTTCTTTTTAACGACTTATACCATTTGGGGCTGTCACTAGTTGAGTGTAACCTAAATAAACTTTTCCATTGAGGTTCCACTTAACCCTTCCTTATGCGTAGCTCACCTAATACATCAATTCACACCAATATACACACATATTCTAGAATATAAAAATCTAAATCATTCATACATTAACATAAATATCTCCAAGTATTTAAATTCTTAATTATCATCAGGAACCATACCAAAATTTTGGCAGAGTTTCCCATAAAAATAGGACATTTCCTTAATTATACAATAGCCTAAAACATTGATTAAATCACCATATGTTTGAAACCTACAGACATACAGTTATCCAAAATATTAATTCAGAGTTTTTACAACAAATTCTTTCTTCTGGTCTTTTAGGTTGCCTAGTTTATCACAAAATCTCTTCCAACATCTTGCAAGCAAAACACATCCCAGGCCTAGCTAATTCCTAGCAAGGTCTTTATCCTGGTTATTTGAACAATTAACTAATGAGACAAAAATAGAGTAATTTACAAATTTTACTTTTTTAGAAAATAGTTAAAAGTTCAGCTGTACCCTTTATGGTACAGAAAATCTCTCCCCGATATTTATATTATAACATATGTGAACTGAAATCTCTTATCAAAGCATGATCAAACATATGGGAAATCTAACATTTTCATAAATTTCACAATTCATATAATTTCATGAGAATCACAAGAGTATAGGAAAATCATCTTTATCAAAATCATCATTCCATAATACCTATATACATATCTCAAATCCCATTTGCATAACACTTATCATGTTATTGCAAAAATCACATAAATCTACATATTATCTCAAAATCAATATGCATATGTTTACAACAATTAAAATCCTCATCACAATGCATCTTGTTTCCTAATCTCAATTTTAAATATTCCAGGGGACTGTTATCCTAAAGAATGTCATAGGACCGTTATCCATGTGACTGAGATTGTTATCATCACGGGGACTGTTATCCCGATGATTGTCATAGGACCATTATCCATATGACTGAGAATCTAACTAACAGGGCATCCTCTGGCATGTTCACATCATTCGTTAGTCTCTTTATCCATAAATATACAGCCATGTATACAAATAGGTGACTAATACTTAGGGTCAGAGTTTTACACTTAAACCAATATGTTTTCCTCATATAAACTATCCTCCTTAACTCCTTAAGTCTTCCATAAGGTTGTATTGGTTTAAAGAGTAACCTCTAACAAATACAAACCATCACAGATGAAAATAGTTACATTTTTACAAAAATAGTCTACATAAGGAACACTTAATGACTGTCCCATACCAACCATTAAATGTCCACCCCAAATTTCGTCTGCACTATAAGTATACAACCTAATAGTCAAATTTTAAAAAAGTAGCAAAGGATTTATCTCATACTTTCAAACGCATACAGGTACATTTCCTTATACTCATATGAAACATTCCATTTTACAAGAATTTTCATCAAACATTTCTCATTTCACAAAAAAAAATACATTTCATTTCAATCAATACAATTCACATTTTCATTTCAAAACAGGGGAGTGTATACTACTCTACCTTAACCTTGATTTCTTCTTCTTCAATCAGTATTCTTCCTTTTGCTCTTTTTGATTGATTCCACAAGCCACCTCTATCAATTTTTGAAAGCAATGTTTCAATTTTCCCACACTAATTCCTTTTAGACATAAATCTATTGGAATTAAATTCCTTATTTACCTCAATTTAACATTTGGCTATAAAACTATCAAATTTCTTCTAGAACACTTTTAGAAGGCTAAATAAACTTAATCCAACATAGAATTTTAGAATTACATGGTTTTCTCTTCTTGAACGAAAAGATAACAACCTTTTCAATTTAGTCTCTAAAACTTTCCTAACTTGAAAATAGCCCTTAAAGTCATAAAAAATCTTCCAAATTTATATAAGGGCCTCCATGTAATTCAATTTCACAGAAAATACCAAAATTTATAGAATTTCAGTTCATTACCCAGACTTTCTAAAAATTACATTTTACTCATTATTTTCTAATTAATGATTTTACACTCCTTTTCTCCTATTTTCTACTTCTACCCATTCATAAGAGTCTTATTGGAATTAAAATTTATAGAAAGCAGCCAATTCATGAAATTTCAATTCATACCAAGAATTTCTAAAACTTTTAGTTTAGTCCCTATAATTCCATATGGTGTTTTTGCATCATTTTCCTTCCAATTTCTACTTCTATACAATCATAAAAGTCCTATTGGAGCTAAGGATTATAGAAATGCATCAAAAATTGAAATTTCAATTCAAACAAAAAATTTTAGTTTAGTCCCTTTTACCTTTTCTGCATTTTTCGATGGCTCATGGCGATGGGAGACTCGGCAGAGGTCACAGGCAGCTTTGATGTCGACCAAAGCACCAAACCCAAGGCTCACCAGTCGACGACGAAATGACGGAGGGGGAAAAATGCCATTTTTGGCCTCTAAGGTGATGACGACAGGGGATGGCAATAGAACCTCGACGGCGACAAGCAGCGCAAGTGGCATTGTTTGGTGTGGCACAATGTGGCAGTTTAGGCAACAAAGGGCAATGCAAAATGGTTAGAGGGAAGGAGAGGGAAGTTGTGTGAGAGAGAGAGAGAGAAAGGAAAAAATAGAAGAAAATAAGGAAAATTTGAATATTTAAGGCATCCAAGGGCATTTTTGTCTCTTACCATTTTAATCTTGATAAATTTTGGACGCATTTTTTGATTTAGGCAAAAATATGGGACAATATGGAAGGGATTTGAGAATTTTTAGAGTATCCTAAGCCTGTTAAATATATCTACTAAGTATCTCAAGGCAGATAAAAATTTTCTCCATCAGATAAAATTTTATTCCGAAAAATTCTCAAATTTAAGCTATAAGTTCATAAAAATTCATTGAATCATTTCTCAATGATATTTCGACGTTTCCTTTAAATTTTTTTCCCAATTACTTAATTATTAATTGGGGTTATTGTAGTTTTTGCAACAATCTACATAGGGGTTGAGCAACTTTTGAAAAGTCCTTGATAAAGCGTCGATAGAAACCTGCATGTCTAAGAAAAGAATGAACATCCCATACACTCACGGGGTAAGGCAAAGATTTAATCATATCTACCTTTGCTTTATCCACCTCTAGTCCCCTAGAAGATACAATATGTTCTAAAATAATTCCTTGATCAACCATGAAGTGACATTTTTCATAATTTAAAACAAGGTTTTTCTCTATGAATTTCTCAAGAACCTTAGTCAAATTAAGCAAGCACTCATCAACGTAATTTCCATATATGGTGAAATCATCCATGAAAACTTCAATGAATTGCTTAACATAATTAGAAAATATGCTCACCACACATCTTTGGAAAGTGGCTGGTGCATTGCAAAGGCCAAAAGGCATATGCTTATATGCAAATGTGCCAAAGAGGCATTTGAAGGTTGTTTTCTTTTGATATTTTGGTGCAACAAGAACTTGATAAAAGCTTGAAAAACCATCTAAATAGCAAAAATGAGAATGACTACCAACCTTTCTAACATTTGATCGATAAAAGGAAGTCGGAAGTGATCTTTCCTAGTTGTTGCATTCAACTTCCTTTAGTCTATACAAACCCTTCACCCATTTTGGACACAGGTGGGAACCAATTCTCTGTCTGGGTTTTCAACCACAGTTATACCTATTTTCTTTGGAGCAACATGAATAGGACTTACCCACTTGCTATCTGAGATTGGGTAGATCATACCTGCATCAAGTAGTTTTAAAATCTCCTTTTTCACTACCTCCATCATGGTAGATTTAACCTTCTCTGTGATTCTCTTACAGGCTTGCAGCCTTCTTCCATCAAGATTCGATGCATGCATGTAGATGGGCTTAAATCTTTGATGTCGGCTATGGTCCAAACAATTGCTTCTTTGTGTTCTCTAAGCACTCAAGTTAGTCTTTTTTCCTCTAAAGCTGAAAGTTTACTCAGTATGATAACCAAAAGGATTTCTTCATTCCCAAAGAACACATACTTCAAATGGTTCAGAAGTTGCTTCAATTCTAACTTTAGGGCCTGCAAAATAGATGGGAGAATTCTCTGAGAGCTCAAGATTTGCAACATTATTTTACATAGGCTCAAGTTACTCAAGTTCAAAAATTGTATCTTAAATTTCAGTTTGTTTGCAAATTCTTTATCAAAATGTTACAAATTACTAACCATTAGATTATAGTCAGGAATAATTTTCAAGTTATCTTCATCCTCTAGCTTAAATAATTTCTACACTATAGGGTCAATCACATCCACAATAGAGACACAAGACAAGTCACTAGGATATCTCATAGCATCATATATATTAAATTTAATGATTTCAACATCAAATTCCAAAGTAAGTGCTCCATTATAAACATTAATTTTTGTTCAGGTTGTCTTGAGAAAAGGTCTTCCTAGCAAAAGAGATGTAGAGTTAGGAGAGGAATCCTCTTTCATATCAAGAAAAAACTAATTCATTGACCTTTACCAACACATATTCCAAAACTCCCATAGGGTACACAACGGATCTATCTGAAAGTTGGATTATCACACCCGTTTCTTTGAAAGTACCAACATTTAAGGACTCATAAATAGACAAAGGCATGAGATTAATTGAAACACCTAAATCACACATGGCTCTACCAATACCAACATTACCAATAGTGCAAGGGATGGTGAACATACCTGGATCTTTGCATTTAGGAGGTAACTTCTTTTGAAGGATAACTAAAACATTTTCTCCCACACTTACCTTTGGTATAGCGAGGAACCTACTAAATAGCATCGAGTAAAGGAATATTTACTTCCACCTTGTGAAAGGTCTCAAGAATTTCCTTCTCCTCTTCTTCTTTTTTGGACTCGGAAAACCTTTGAGGGAAGGGGTGTAACATCTGCTCCTTCTATGCATTACGAGATATTTTTTTATTTTAAATGAATTAAATGCTTGTGTTTGTTGCATTAAATAGCATATAGATGCATTAAAATAAGTTAGAATAAAAGTTTTAAGGAAAATGAAGGAATGAGGACCAAATTGAAAGGAAAATAATAAAGTGAGGACAGATGTGTGAATCCCGAAAACTTCAGGGCAAGAGGTCATAAATTTAGCCAAAGGATTTACTGTAGCAATAGAATTTTGAAACTTACCACCAATAAACTAGGGACAAAATGGTAATTCAATATATAGTTGGAAAAATTGTTATTTTAGGCTTAATGGTTGGGAATTAGGAGCAAAATTGCAAATGGCTGAATCACCTATAAATAGGTGAAGCCTCTAGATCACCTCATTATGCAACTTCAGTTTAGAATTTAGAGATAGAGAGAGAATGAGTTAGAGAGAGAAAGAGTTGGAATTGTGAAGGAAGTAAGCTATTAGGGGGATTTAAACATTTTTAGAGCTAGGAAATCATCCCAGAAAACTTCCCAAACATCAATCACCAAGTATAAATCAGTGAAAAAGTAGCAAATCACCAATCTCTCTTATTTTCAAAATATCATTATTTATAACTGAAAACTCTAATTTTTCTGTTGTTTAAGTTTTAGAGAGGTTAAAACCTACATTCTTAGTGTTTTTTATGGTTATTGGATGTTTTAAAATGCATGAACATGCTTATGAATGCTTGAATGAAATCCTGGAAAATGGGTTTTTCATGGTTTATGAGAAAGAGTTTAAATCTAAGATTTGAGCATGAGTAATCAGTGGTTTCGGCTATTTTTATGTGGTAACTGTGTAACGACCCTCTAATACAACATACGCGATGCTTATCTGATTAGCGGAAGCATATGGGTTGGTTTACATAGTTATTCCCGATGTGGGAATGTCAGGGGATCGCTACTGGTTGAGCGTAACCCAAATAGACTTCCCGTTGTCTATTCAGATTCCGTTCAACCCTAATTCATACGCAGCTAAACTAATTATACATACATACATCATAAATTACTATGGAATGAAATATAAAGTCTATATATACATCAAATTATGCATTCATATACATTCCCACTTAAATTCACAAGTTTACAGCGGTAAACCCTACCGAGAATCCAGTAGAGTTTCCTCTGTATTTTGAGCATACCCAAAATACAACAGTCACCTGTTCACAATTATACAGCCAGTCCAACAATAACAGAAAACATAAATTAACAAAGACTAATTATACACCATTATCATCAGAATATATACAATGTAATTCAAGCCTAAACTAATCTTCTCATTTATCTGTCATCAAACCATCATCCAGCTATCGTATAGGTTCCTGTCCCTGTCCCTGTTCATCTGAGTAAACAACTTGGTGAGATATAAAATCCCAGTAGAATAATTTACATTTCAAATACAGTTAAAAATCTGGTTGAATACTCAGCGGTGCGAACTCCGAAATCATCTTCCCAAAATCAGTTTGAAATAAGTGAAATACCTTATCTTTAAAATCGTTTTATTACATGGAAATTGCGGCAGATAATTAAAATCATAAAAATCCATTTCTTTTAAAATCAATACTCGAAATCAGATAAAATCCCATGCCCGGTGTATCTAAATCCACGTTGGCCACAAATCTGCTGTAACCAAGTCTAAATCATCATCTAATTGCACGTCATCAAGAGAGAATACCTCTTTTATCGTTGGGTGTGATCTGTAACACCAATCACCCGAATCTCGCCTATATTGTGAGTGTGATCCATAACACCAATCGATCACTCAAGGACTGTGTGAGAATCAACATCTAGGGCATCCCCTAGCATGTGCACATACGCCAATTCTCATCCTGATATAGTCTATTCGAACACACATACTCACGGTCGGCTATTTCTCAAGGTTTTATGGTATTACGCCTAAATCACAACGTTTTCCCGTGTAGGCTATCCCCCCTTATACTCCTTAAACCTTTCTTAGGGTCGTACTGGTTTAACGCATAATCCCTAACGCAGTACAGGCTAAATCTGATAAAAATAATCTCATTTAAAAACTCCCTATACTCGGGATACTTAACAGCCGTCCTATACCGGCTATCAAGTACCCTACCCTAAGTGAATCCGTCCTAAGGGCATCTAAACTCGATAAACAAAGCGTCTAACATGCAATTAGGATATCCATCACACATGCATGCAATTTATTTCATCGAAAGTAGCACGTAAATCCATGCAATTAAATCTAATCGTTTAGGTAATCACTAGGTTAAATCTAAGACTCGGAAAGCGTAAATTATCCTACCTGGTCTCCTATCGCTCCAAATCGATTCAAAACTTCACGTAGTTTCAGTTTCTGAGCCCAATTAATTTCCTGGACATTAAATTGAAAATTCAAACTTGTCACGTCATTCGTTTAACAATTCTAAGTCCGGTTGCTCTAGTACCTAGGTCAATTTATTGCCTAATTACATTTGGCAGCTATTTCAACAAGATATCATCAGTTTTTAGGAAATCGGAGCTTACCAATGTGATCAGATGGTGGAATTCTATCTAGGGGTGATCTCGGTTTCGCCTAGTGTATGTCCAGAAGCTCCGGCCCGATGGCGCACGGTGGAGGAAGGAGGAGAGAGAAAGTCAGGTGATGAGAGAGAGAGATTTCCTGGAAATTTAAAGCCTCCAGGGGCAATTCTAACTTTTCCCGGACCACCCGGGGATACTTTAGGGTGTCAGCTTCCTACCAGACATTGGCACGCGTTTCCATGCGAAGGTTTTGGCATCCTTTAGTGAAATTGACACACGAAACGTCATTTGTCAATTCCTAATCATCGGATTGCATTTCTTTCTGTTTGATCGTGTTTCTGACTTCGAACAACCTTCCATTTCAATCATTATCCTTGAAAGTCATGCCATCCTTTTTTTGATTGAAATTAGCATAAAAAATTAGGTTTTATCTTTTAAAAATCTTTTCGGTTGTTACAAAATGAAGCTTCTATGTTGTTATTGAGTTTTTAATCATCAAAACCATTTTAAAAACATGTTTTTGGGCTAAGAAAATTGGTCAACTATGAGTTTTAAAATAGAGCATAATGAAGCAGTTGACTTATAGCCCTTATCAATCGACTGTCATGTTCTTGAGTTGGCCAGAAACCTATCTAAAATGCTAGCAGCTGACTGCTAGGGCCTGGAAGTTGATAGCCATGTTCTTATTTTCCAAAAATTAGCCTAGAATAGAGCAGTTGATTATCGGGGTCTTAGAAGTCGACTGGGTGCTCTCTATTTGAAATATTGGTGGGATAGTAAGCTATAAGTTGACTAGTAGGAGGCTAAAAGTCAACTTGTAGCTCTCTGTTTTGGGAAATTTAACTCAATAACCTATTTTAAGCCATAATCAGCCCAATACTTCACTCAAATGTAATATTTAAAACCAAGATGTAATGTTTAGCATGAGAATTGAAAATACTTGAGAATAAATGAGCAAGAAGAGAGAAACATGAGATTTTATGAGATGAGCATAAAACATAAATAAGAGTAATTGAAAATGGTGGATCTGCGAGAATAGCTACAAATGGTTATGCCACGAGAATAGCTGTATTTGGTTATACCGCGAGAATAGCTGCATTTGATTATGTCGCGAGAATGGCTACAATTAGTTATACCGCGAGATGTAATGCCCCTATCTAGTATTATAATTCTTCCGATGTAAACAAATAAGTTTGGTACATTATTCTTATCCTTTTATTTAGTTAATGTTTGAATAGTTGTACGATTAAGTTATATTATACTGGTTAGGTTCGAGATCTTTTGCTCAGATTAAAAACTCGCATGCACAGCAGAATAAAAGAAATACTAAACTACACAGCGGAAATTTAAACTTTCATATAATTCACATAATATAATTCTAATAATGTCCATTACATTACAGTAAACATATATCAAGATATATGAAGTACTCGTCCCTAAGAAGTCAAGAGACAACAATCATGTCACTCAGACCTCTTTACAAATTTCCAAGATGGATCGGTCCTTCACGTACCCCTTGCCCAATTGTTTCCCAATTACTCTCCATGTTTATTGCCCAAAAGAATAATTCTAGTTCTGAACTAAGTATATCTAGACTAGGACCCAAAAATAAAGGTTACAAAAATTTCTTAACCCAAAAAGAACTCGATCTCCAGGCCCGACTATGCATCAACATCTGATACATATTAGCATATAAATGAGAAACACAAGTTTCCTAGTAGCTTAACAATTTGGTTTTAAAACAACCAATATGTATCAAGGTGCAAGCACCAAAATATTTGATTCTACATTCTCGAAATAAAACACAAAATTGTGCATAAACACAGATTGGCAAGCAAGATATGATCAATTGAGATGTCAATAGGATGAAAATAATATAATTTCAAATAAAATAACTGACATGCTGTGAAATACATTATCATAACATTAACAAAATATTTAGGCTTATCATTCTTAAATTTTCTTTGTACTTTAACTATGCACACTTGGGCACTTGTGGACACTTGGCTACCTTTAAAATTCTTTGTGCACACTTGGGCACATGTGGACACTTAGCCACCTTTAATATTCTTTGTGCACACTTGGGCACATGTGGACACTTAGCCACCTTTAATATTCTTTGTCAATTATCAAGGGAAAATTTCCATTTTCTTAAAAGTTATTACTAGCATATATCCCTTTTTAAAATTCTGATATCTTTAAGGATAAAATTCTCTTTTTCTTGGAAAATATTATTAATCTATTTCATTTGAGAAAATTCTATATATTCAGAGGATACATTCCTCTATTTTTTTTCAAAATTAATGTAAATGTACAATTCTTTTGAAAGTTCTCAAATTTAAAGAATAATTTCTCCTTTATTGGGGATAAATTCTAGTTGCACATTTCTTATGGAAAATTTTAATATTTCTAGGAAAATTTCTTCTTCCTTAGAAATAAATTCTAATATTTGTAATACTAATTTTTCTCTTTCTTGGAAGTTTATTCTAATGTTCATTTTCTTTTCTAAAGATTCTAATATTCCCAAGAAGAATTTCTCCTTCCAAAAAAATAAATCTTTATGTATTTTTCCTATAAAAATTATAATGTTTAGAATACTCCCTTCTTTGTTGAAAATTGATTCTAATATAAAAATTAATTCTAGCCCTTTCAGAATACTTACTTTTCTTACAATAATAATCTAAAATTTCTTTTATGACTTCAAAGATAAATTCCCATTTTTTGAATCAATATCATGGTGCATAGCTTGTAAATTCCAAGAATGAATTTCATGGACTTGGACTAGGAGATTTATTAAATTGGCAATTCAATTTCCTTTCTTTGTTCTTTACTTAACACACTTAAAAGGTAGGGTTTCTTTCTTAGTGGTTATTATGAAGTTAATACCATACAACCCTAATCCATTTTCCAACAACATACACATGCTATCTCATCCATCAACATTTCATTAAACCACACATGCTAGCCAACATACAAACATTTAGGTTAAGAATGTAGGAAGGAAATTTATGTTCCATAGAAAGCAAAAGAAACATGTTGGTTGCATAAACTAAGCATGAAACTTAAATTTCAAATTGTTAACCTACCTTGCTTCCTTTTCTCTTTCCCTTTTTGATCACCTTTGCTTCTTCCTCCTCCCAATTTTAGTGCTTCATGCGCTTTCTCTCAAATGCTCTCCCAAGACCCTTGAAATCTTCTTTTCTTTTCCTTCTTCACGTGTGATTGTTGCATGTATCTCTCAAAATGGGATTCCTTTGTCTCACACCACTCTGTCTTTCTTTCTCTTTTCTCCCCTTTCCTTAAATGTGTGTATATGTGTAGGTTGCATAAAAATGAATTTTCGCCCTCTCTCTTCCTTCCACGCGTGAATATGGTATTACATGAATGAAAAATGAAATTCCCACTTTTCTTCCCTTAGTAACATGTCCTTGTGTCCAACATGAAAATTTTCATGCCATTCCCAATTGCTTTTTCCCCACTTTATGTAACAGCCCAATTATAAAATAAATTAAATTGGTAAAAATAACTTTAGATTTTGTTGAAATTGAATTAAGGGTATTTTTTTGAGCTTGCGGTTAAAATTTAAGAACTTTTCAAAATAAAAATCTTATCTGACGGAGAAAATTCTATCTGCCTTAAGGACTTTATTGTAATGCCCCTATCCAATCTTGTTGTTCATTCCAATATCAATAGATAGGTTCGGTACATTATTCTTGTCCTTTTAATTATTGTCTGAGTGGTTAAACCATTCAATTTAAGTCAAACAAATTAGGTTTGAGAACTCTTTCTCAGATATAAATAAAATTTACATGCACAGTAGAATAATGAAATTCTATACTACACGATAATAATACAGTCTTTCAAATAATACAAGTCTGATAATAATCATTACATACTGACGTACATGTCCCTGGATATGTAAAGTACCCATCCCTTGGAAATTAGGAGACAACGGGCCTATCGCTCAGACTTCCATAAAAAATAGTGATGGACCGGTCCTTCACATGTCTATTTTCCTCGGTATCCCTAAAACCACTTGTATATATAATCAAATCAGCTAATCTATTCTAATTCGAGTACACCTAGGGTCCAAAAATGAGGGTTACAAAACCTTACTTGATTAAAAGGGGCACTGCCACCATGCGTCCTTGCTACGCATCTGAATCTGATACATATTAGCACGTAGGTGAGAAACTCGAGTTTCCCAGTAGCTTAGCAATTCATAGTTTAAAAGAAACTAATATGTACCAGGATGCAAGCACCAAAAACTTTTAAACCACATCCTTGATTTAGGGGTAAAAGACATAACTATAAACAGGCAATTATTGCATAACAAATTTAGTAGTTAAGAAAAGTTGAAGAACTCTATTTCACATGCCAAGTATTCCTTTAAGCATACCGGTTTATTATTATGAAATTTTCAGAGCATTTATGCATGCTGCATGTACACTAGATCACATGAGTGGAGTGACTCTAGCCACACCTCCCTAGGTCACCTGTGTGGAGCACGTTCTGCCACACCTCAAAATTTGTGGACACTCGACCATGTATGTAGCATAATCATGAGCACTAGGTCCTAGGCATCCGAATCTGATACATATTAGCCGCACCTTACCAGGCAGCTCGTGTGGAGCACCTTTGGCCACACCTCACAAATTGTGGACACTCAGCCATGTCCATGAAATCATCGAGACACTAGATCACAGGTGTGGAGCACCTTCGCCTATACCTCTCTAGGTCACTATTGTGGAGCACCTCCCACCACACCTCGTAATGCATGGACGCTCGGTTATAGTTTTCGCATGATCGTTAGCGCTAGGTCACGAGTATGGATCGCCTTCAGCCACACCTCGCTAGGCTGCTGGCGTACACTTGGAACCCCGCAGGATGCGGTGTCACCCTACACCTCCCTTTTATTATCCAGGGAAAGGTTTCATTTTCTCAACGCTTTCAAATAAACTCGAAACTTCCATACGATTTCACTTTTTCCTGGGGAATTAGATGTACGTTCCTTTTTAAAATATTGACAATGGACATAATCTTTTCTACTTTCCTTGGAATTTATTCTCACATGAATTTCCCTCCAAAAATATTAATTATGGACATAATATTTCCTATTTGTTTTGGAATTTATTCTTACAAAATTTTCCTTCCAAAAATATTAATTATGGACATAATGTTTTTTATTTTTCTTGAAATTAAATTCTCACATAATTTCCCTTCCAAAAATATTAATTTATGGACATAATAGTTTCTATTTATCTTTACATAAATTTCTTTCCAATATAAGTTTCCTAATAATTTCCTTGGCTTGGGAATTAATTCTAATATAAGTATTTTCTTTCTAAAAATTCCAATCATTCTCATCATGATTCCTCTCTTTGCTTGGAAATTAAGTTCCATGTATGTTCTTCTTCTAAAAATTCTAACAATTCCCAATACCAATCTAGTCATTTAATTCCATAATCACATGCATCATAAACGTTCAATAACTCCATTAATATCATCATGGACCTAACAAGATCCACACAATATTAAGAGTAGTGGCACAATCATGCTTCCCCACGTTTCATGTGCACCCTTGAAATTCTTTCTTGGCCCATGGAACACGTCATAGAGAAGAAGAGGAAAATCTTGCAACTGTCCTTTCTTCCTCTTGTGCATGTGTGTGTGTACATAGACTTGGAATTCTACATGTTTGATTAAGTGTTTTCAAGTGCAGCCTCCCCCTTTTTCCCTTCTAAGCTCGTGTCAATAGGAAAGGGAAGGGAACCTGACGTGTTGGCTCCTTCCCTCCACATCATGCTTCCTTTCTTGTGTGTGTTTTCCTTGCCACAAATTCTGCACTTCCTTATATATTTATATATATACATGTTGCATAAAGTGTACTTACAAGTACACATTGCTTTTACTTGCACACTTGGTGTTCCCTTTTCTTGCAAGTTTAGTTTATCCACCTTCACAAGAAACCAATTTCCTATGTGGCACAAAAGAGTTTTTCACCCTTTCCTCTTTCACGTAAAATGCAAGCAAGATTCACACACCCACACATGCAATTTGTCTTCCAAATTACGTGGGACTCACATATATATTTTATATAATTTACTCTTTCCTTTCCCCTTTCCTTTCACGTAACCTTGCATGAGCTTCATGCATCACCTTTCTCTCTTCCTTTCACGTGAACTCATGTTCATACAAAAGAAAGAAAATAACTTTTGAATGCCTTCCTCATTCTCTCATGTGACATTGAACTTCCATGCATAGAATTTAAGACTCCTTCATTTAGTGCTTAGGCTAGACAAGAAATTAAAGGTTAAGTTAAGCATCAAATTCTTATATAGCTTGTCTTTTTAATCTAAACAATTTGTGCCATTAAATTATGCAAATGAAGTTTTACTTCCTTAAGCCAATTTCTTAAACTCATTAGCAACAAGTGATTAAGTAACTAGCAACCTAAATGTTATCCATTGAAATCATTAATTGAAGCTAATTCAATTATGGGTGTTACATTTAGCAGATAATTTTGGGAGGCTTAAAATCTTTAAAATATTTCTGAATTCCTTCTATATGGGCCTATATTCTTGCCTAGATCAGAGAATGCGTCTGATATTTACCCCAGTTATAGTGAGAATAGACCAAAATGCCCCTGGATGCCTTAAATATTTAAATTCCCCTTATTTACTCCTATTTTCCCTGTCTCATACACCATTTCTCTCTCTCTCTCCTCTCACCGCGTGCATCACCCTTGTCCACCACCTTCACCATGCCAGTCTGTCGTCCATTTGAGATTCTGCTGTTGGTCTTTGGAAGGTTCAACGATCTTTGTGACCCGGACACCACAGCGATCGACAGCCACCACAACTATCGAAAAATGGCATTTTTCCCATCCCATCGTGATTTCAAAGCTCCATCATGATCTCTGCCATCCGACACCATCTGGCCACACCGCTGCCTTCATTAGGTAGCCTGAGCTACCAGCTTCCTCCGGTAGCTTCTAGCCGATGGAACGTTGCCCCACGTGCTCAGAATAGAGGAAAATAGTTCCATCCAACCGCGCACTTCATTGTCGAAAAATGTCGTCAAAACCACTGTGTTTCACCAAACAGACACCAGATCTGGCATCCTTAAGTTACGGTCTACATTTTGGTGTATTTTTGACCTTAGCCACCGTCCGCCGCTGTGAGCCACCGTGCTACACCGTGAACCATCGTTGAAATCTCTGAAAAGTGTTGGAATCAAATTTCAAGCTTTTGAAACCCCTGGTATAATTTAAAATCCTCTAGTTTGATTGCTTTCCTATCGAAATTGACCCCGAAAATGTTTAAGAATTAGGCCAGCTTAGGAATTTAATAAATTGATGTAGGAAAGCCTATTTAAAAGAAAGAACCCATCTAAGATTTGAATTATTTCCTCAGGAAACTAATTGGGATCAATTGTCGAGGAAAAAGGGCCTAAAAATGTACCAAGAAGAAGAGGGAGATTTAGTCAAAGAGAAAGGAAGCAAGGTAGATTGACAATTCTTGAAAATAGTGTCCCAAGATTTCATACGTGTATGCCATGTTTCTAAAAGCTTTCATGGGACATTGTTGCCATATTACATGCTTGATATTAATTATGTTTTGTTGGCCAAATCTGCATGATAGAGTGGTATATGGGTGTATGATGAAATGAACATTGATGTTGTGGAAATTTTGGTTAGTTAATAATGTTACCATGATAGACCACAGTTAAGAATACTAGAAATGGATGCATGCCCCTTGAAAACTAATTTCTCCATAATGGGAGTGTTAGAGATGTCATTATAGAAAGTGTGAACTTTGGCTATAACCGTGTAAATGCAAGTGAGGTAACTATATTCCAATGAAAGAGAAGACGTGTCTATTTTCTCAATGAAGCTAATTTCTTTGGCAAGGTTTAATTGTGTTATGGATACATTAGATCCTAAATATTAAAATCAAAATGTAGCAATAAATGATTCCAATTTTAGCGGTAATATTTTAAGAACTATAGAAAAAAAGGGAAACGTATTACTAGATGATTGCAAGCTTAATGGTGATATTTTAAGAATAGAAAAAGAGAAATGCATTGTTAAATTATCCTAATTTAATGGTGATATTTTAAGAACAAAGAAAAGGGGAATGTATTATTAAATTATTCCATTTTAATGGAGATATTTAAGGACTAGGAAAAAGGGAAATTTAAATGGTCAACCACTCAATCCCCTTGAGCTTTCCTAAGTCCAAATGGAGAATTAAATTAAATTAGACAAAGAATTGTCATAAATAAATATGATAAAGAGACATTGTACACCGATAGAAAAAGGAGAAACATAATTGATAAGGGAAAACATAGATAGGTACATGATTTACGAGGTATGGCCAAAAGTGCTCCACACGGATAGCCTAGCGAGGTGTAGCCAAAGGTGCGCCAAGCCCACGACCTAATGCTTGTGATTATGCTATATACATGGCCGGGTGTGCACAGATTATGAGGTGTGGCCAAAGGTGCTCCACATGAGTAACCTAGCGAGGTGTGGCTGGAGGTGCTCTATACCCATGACCTAGAGTTCATGATGATTTTATTTACATGGTTGAGTGTCAACGAATTACAAGGTGTGGCTGAAGGTGCACTACACGAGTGGCCTAGTGAGGTGTGGCCAAAGGTGCTCCATGCCCACGACCTAGTGCTCGCGATTACGCTATATACATGGTCGAGTGTCCACGGATTATGCGGTGTGGCCGAAGGTGCTCCACACGAGTGACCTAGTGAGGTATGGGTGGAGGTGCTCCATACCCATGACCTAGAGTTCACGATGATTTTATGTATGTGGCCGAGTGTCCACGAATTACGAGGTGTGGCTGAATGTGCTCTACACAGGCGGCCTAGCAACGTGTGGCCGAAGGTGCTCAATATAACACCCCTTATCTTATCTTAACAATGTTATATTGCTTCTTCAGATAAGTGGTTACATTAATTCTAGTCTTTAATTTTATTTAAATCTCCTGAGCATCCAATCCATTATAACTTTGTTTTACAATTAGGTTTGGGTTCTCATGCTCAAGTAAAATGCTTTGGCACAACAGAATATAAAATATTAAACATTACAACAGAATATATATAAAAATCTTTTTTGATATATATATGTATACATTATAATAACTGTTTAGTACATCATTTTGTATACATACACTGGGATAGATGAAGTACCCATCCATAAGGAGTAAGGAGACAACAAGCCTGCCACTGATACTCTTTTTACAAAATATCGTGGGTGAATAGATCCTTCACATATCCCCATATATGCCCTTTTTCTTTCTATGTACAGCCAAAAATATCAGCCCTAATTGCAACCAAAAAAGAACATGTAGAATTAGGACTCCAAAAGGTCGAGCTATAGCTATATATTTATGTACTTATCTATTCCATAGGAAACTCAAAAAAAGTGATAACATAAACATTCTTGACAATAGTGAAAGTTCCCAAGAAGGGGATTTCCACTGTGTCCAACTCCACCTCGATTATCATGCAATATCTAGTCATCTGATACATATCAGTTCAGTAATGAGAAATACATTCCCAGTAGATAAACAACCAGTTTATTTTTAGACAACTGACATGTACCACTGTAATCATACAGAAAACACTCTACATGCGGATTAATTTCAAAACTCTTTTCATATAGATACTTGGATGCGACTTATCATAAAAACATATGTGGATGCAACTATAGAAATGAAATGCACAATCAATTAAGTCATTCATGGAATGGACTACAAGCATTCAATGCTTACATGTCATAATCATAGTCACATAAATTACGTTCATGCCATACATAACATAACATTTCGTAAATACTCAATTCTGGGAAGGTATACATAAGATCATTCTCTCCCACTTAACTGTGCTCTTTGGAGGTATACACCAGATCATTCCTCCTACATTTCAACTCCTTAGGGGTTTACACCAGATCATTCCCCTTAAGGCAACTTCCCTGGAAGGTATACATTAGATCATTCTTTCACAGACTTTTAGTCTCAGGAGGTATTCACCAGATCATTCCTCCTCATTTAATTCCTTGGGAGTTTACACCAGATCATTCCCCACAAGGAAACTTTAACCTTGCCTTTCACAATCACATTAGGTCTTTTTATGCTATTTATTTCTATTCATATAATCTTGGACATTTTTCAATCAATGGCAAAAGTGTACATTATTACCATTCATTCTTGACCATTACATCATTTTCCCTTTATTCACATAACATAGGCCTATTTGGATGGTACCTCAAGCCACTTCTAATTGACATATAAGATTGGCCATTCTAGGGAAAAATCTATATTGCATTCGGCCAAGGCAAGGAAATCATGAGAACATGGCATTTCTAACTCATTTGATTCCTTTCTAGCAGCATTCTCACCATTTAAACATTTTGGCAAAAATTCCAATAATTATGCCTAACACTTTCTCACACCTCAAAATTGTGTAAGTGCACTTTAAGCCATCCCTTTTCATACTTTTCTAACTCATTATTCATATCAATGATGGCAATACATCTAATCCCACAACTTTACATTTTTGGTGCACACTTTTAAGGTGAAATGGTAAGGCTTCAAATTGGACAAATTACTAAAGCATAAAATTTACCATAATTTTCTCTCTCCTCTTCGTTTATGATAATCTTTACAAGGCTTTCTAACCATTTACAACCAAAAATTTTAGCACCAATCACATGAACTCATTCAGCTAAAATAAGTATATCACATTCCTATAGTTTATGGTGAAACTAGAAAATGAGAAAAATGTCTAAACATTAATCTAATTAGACTTTCTCTCTCTTGCCATTTTCTCACTATTTATAGCACACTTTCTAATCTAAAATTTGGCCAAAATTCAGCATCATTATAGCCCTAACAATTCGGCCAAGGTGAGAAAACAAGCAAAATGGAGTTGTTTCATCACTTTGCTTACAATACAATGACATTCATGGAAAAACCATGCAAAAACACCATTTTCTCACTCTTACAAACACAAACTCAGCCTTAACACAAGTTACGGTTTGGCTAAATCAAAGTTCCATCCATGAAAATTTACCATTTCATGAGTTTCCATGCTTTCCTACATGTCTATAGGCATAACCACAAGTTTTTTCCAACATATTTCACATCCAAGCATGGAAATCCACCATAAACATGTAGAGAGAGAAATAGCCATCATTCTTACAAATTTGGAAACACCATAAACATATCATAAAACATGAAAATAATGGCATAGGATTATCTACCTTGAAAAGCTAATATATGTGTGATTTCCTAGTTGTTTTGATGAAAGATTCTTCTTCTCCAAGGTAGATATGCAATTCACCCTCTTCCACTTCCTCTTCCTCTCCACCTTTCACGACACTTCTAGTATGTGGGAGAAGAAGAAGGTTGAATTTAAGGTTTGAATTATTTACAAAAAAGCCATTCTTGCTAAATTGTCCACTTCATCCTTTTTCTTTTCTTTTTTTAATAATGGCATTGTCTCTCCTTGCAATTGTAATTTTATGCAACTTCCATGGGCTGGGACTGTTCTGCCCTTCAAGAATTTCAAAATTGCATAGTGGTCCCTCAAATTTTTGAAATTACATTTTAGTCCCTAAGAAAAGTGCCTTTTTTCCATTAAGTCCAAATTGGCCATTTTGGCTCCATTTTTCACTCTTTTAGGTTTCAAGGAGTAAAAATCACTTAAACAAAATTTAATAAGGCTCATTTTCAAGAATTTACTAATTTACTCTTATTTTATCAAAATTACAATTTTGCCCCTAAGGCAAAATTATCTTTTTGCCTTTTACGTTAAAACTATCATTTCACTCTCTTTCTTTCTTCTTTGATCAAGAATGAGTAAGGATTTCTAATTCCCACCTTCATAGAATATTTAGGGTAAAAACTAAATTTTTCTCACATCATACAAAATTGCTATCATAACCATAGTGTGAAATTACAATTTTACCCTTTTTAGGGAAAATTTTCTTTCAACATCAATGTAAGTAATTTCTTGCATGACTAGATTTTTCTTCTCTCTTAAATGAAAATAATAAGAGTCCTTTGACATAACATCATGAAATAAAATAATTAAACTAATTTTTTTCTGCTTATGGTAAAATTACTATTTTACCCTTCTTTGCAAAATTTCTAATTTCATTCTTTTATCACAAAAGTGATAATATAATGATAAAAATGTTCATTATAACTCCTTAATCAATCATCCTTAACCCCCCACAATTAACACTAACCATAATAATAATAACAATATTATCATAAAATGCAAGTATTAGGAGTGGTTGTTACACTCTATGCCTACGATTTAGTGCTCGTGATTACGCTATATAAGTGGCCGAGTGTCCACGGATAACGAGGTGTGGCCGAAGGTGCTCCACATGGGTGACCCAGTGAGGCATGGCCAAAGGCGCTCCATACCCATGACCTAGTGCTCACGATGTTTTCATAAAGGTGGTCTAGTGACCATATAACACCCCAGGGCACTCAATTAATCTAGATCAATAAATGGAAAAGTTAATGCATAAGCAATTTTTTTAATCACACGATAACGTGTATAATTTTATTTGGATATGTTTCATTTGAAAGAGGATATCTAATTTTTATGTGGAAATATAAATTTATCATGCAATGCTTGCCTCTTTAGATTTATGAATAACATTATGTTTTAATATCAAGAATGTAGAATGTAATGTTTTGGTGCTTGCATCCTATTACATATTAGTTAGTTTTACAACCCAAATTGTTAATCTACTGGGAAACTTGTGTTTCTCATTACTATGCTAATATGTATTAGATGTGGACACTCAACAGGGCTGAGAGATAGAAGTTCCATTTTGGTTTAGGGAAAATTTTGTAACCTTTATTTTTGGGTCCTAGTTCAAATATATTTAGTTTAGAATTAGGATTATTCCTTTAGCAGTAGACATGGGATATAAATGGGAAAGAACTAGAGAAGGGATATGTGAAGAACTGGTCTATCTTAGTAATTGGTAAAGGGGTCTGAATGACAGGATTGTTGTCTTATGACTTCCTAGGGATGGATACTTCATATATCCTGATATATGTTGATTGTAATGTAATGGACATTATTGGACTCTTATTATTTGGATTGTATGAAAGTTAATCTTCTGCTATGTAGTATAGAATTTTTGTTGTTTTGCTGTGCATGTAAGTTTTTAATCTAAGCAAAAGATCCTGAACCTAATTTGCTTGTTATAATTTCAATGGTATAACTGCTCAGACTTTAATTAAATAAAGGATAAAGATAATGTACAGAACCTATCTGGTTGCATCGGAGAAATTGTAATACTAGATAGAGGCGTTACACTTTATGCTACCCCTCCTTTCTTTCCTGCTTCACGTGTGTCTTGTAACACTCGCTCCTAACACTTGCATTTTATGATAATGTTGTTATTATATTTATTGTTAGTGCTATTTATGGGATTTTAGGGGTGATTCATCAAGGAGATAGAATGGACATTTTCGTCAATATGTAATTACTTTTGTTATAAAAAGGTGAAATTGGAAATGTGGTAAGAAATGATAACACTGGCATGAAGGGCAAAAAGGTAATTTTACCTTAGGAAAAAAATTGTAATTTTGCTAAAAGAAGAGTAAATTAGTAAATTCACAAAAATAAGTTTTTTGAAATCTTATTTAAGTGATTTTTACACCATAAAGTCGAAAAAGGGTGAAAAATGGAGCTAAAATGGCAAAATGGCAATTTTCTTAAGGGATATGTGCAAATTCTAAAAAGTTAAGGGACAATTCTATAATTTCAAAATTCTTAAAGGGTAGAAACGTCCCAGCACTTGAAAGTTGCACAAAATTACATTTCCAAGGAGAGTGAATGCCATTGATGAAAAAGAGAAGAAAAAAGGATAAAATAGACATTTTAACACCAATGGCATTTTTGTAAATTACCTAAACCCTAAATTTCAACCTTCTTCCTCAAGGTGCTAGAAATGGTCGAAGAAGAGTGGAGAAGAGAGTGGCTAAATTGCTTCTTAGGCTTGGAGAAGAAGATTTCCACACCAAAATAACTTGGAAATTTCACTTGTTTTGCATTTTCAAGGTAGCTAAACATGCCTATGCCATTCTTTTCTTGTTTTATGGTGTGCTTATGGTGTTTTTAATCTTGCAAGAATGGTGGCTTTTTCTCTCTCTACATTCTTATGTTTGATTAACTTGAATGGGTTTGAAATATGTTGAAAACTACTTGTGTTTATGGCTATAAACATGTTGAAATGCTTGATAACCTATGAGATAGAAAGTTTTCAAGATTGCAACCTAAGTCTTGAAAAACCCTAGCTTGTATCATGGCTGAAATGGTGTCTTTAAGAGTGAGAAAATGATGTTCTTGCATGGTTTTTGCTTGAATATGGTTGTATTGTAAGCAAGATGGTGAGATAACTCCATTTTCTTGGTTTTCCCTCTTTGGCTGAATGCTAGGTATTTTATGGATGCTGAAATTTGGTTAAAATGGTGTTAGAAAAAGTGTAAGAAAGTGTTACAAAATGGTAAGAGAGAGAAAATCTAGTTAAGTTAATGTTTAAGTATTTTTACCATTTTCTAAATTCACCATAAATCATGAAAATGTGTCACACTTATTTTGGCCAAATGGACCCATGTAAATGGTGCTAAAATTTCACTTGAAAGTGGCTAGGAAACCTTGCAAAATTTATCATAAGAAAAGAGGAGAGAGAAAATTATGGTACTTTATGTTTTAGTAAAGGAATTATTTCACATTTCTTATTATTTTACTTTGAAATTGTGTATAGCCATGTAACATTGTGGAATAATATGCATTGACAAATTTTGCATGAAGAATGGACTAGAAAGATGTGTGAAAGAGGGGGTAATATACACTTACAAGAAAAATGAGGTATGAGAAAACATTACCTATAATTATGGAAATGGTTACCATAATTCCTAATTGGTAAAAATAATTCTAGAAATGTATCAAATGGGTTAGAAATGCCAATCCTTCATGCTTATCTTGCCTTAGCCAAATGCTATGTAGAATTTTCCCTAGAATGGCTAGATTTATGTGTTAATTGAAAATAGCCTAAGGTGCCATCCAAAATGGCCTATGTTAAGTGAAAAGAGGGAAAATGATGTCATGGTCAAGAATGGATGGTAAATAGCATGCATTTTTCCATTAATAGCAAGATGTCTAAGTTCATGTGAAAGTGATTGAATAGCATAAAAATGCTTAATGTGTTTGCAAATGGCAAAGTCAAAGATCTAGGGAGGAATGATCCAGTGAATACCTCCTGAGACCAAAACCTTGAGGAGGAATGATCTAATGTATACCTCCAAAGAAAGCTACCTTGTGGGGAATGATTTGGTGTATACTCCCAAGGGATTAAGTGCAGGAGGAATGATATGATGTATACCTCCTCAGAACACAATCATGTGGGAAGGAATGATCCGGTGTATACCTTCTAAGAATAAAGCAATTACGAGATATTATGATTTGTATTGCAAGAATGCGTTCTATGTGAGCATGATTAAAGTATGTAAACATTGAAAGCTTGTCATTCATTTCACTGATGATACAACATGTTGCATATCTCATGTTTATATATGCATACACACATGTTTCACATATGTCATACCCATGGATCTGTATGAAAATAACATTTGGAATTAAATTGAATGTAGAGCTATTTTTCTGTATTCGTATAGTGGTATATATAAACTATTTTAAAGAAAATGGTTTGTTTAGCTACTGGGAATATTGTAACACCCATAATTTAAATTGCTTAAATTAATAATTTTAATTAATGGTTTTGATAAATTAAATTCTTATAGCTAATAAAGAATTGGCTTAAGGAAGAGAAATTTCACTTGATTAATTTAAGCCTTATCTACTTGTGTTGTAACAACCGAAAGGATTTTAAAAGAGTTTTAAAGGATAAAATCGAATTTTTAACCCTAATCCCTTTTAAATGAAGCCTAGCACGACTTTTGAGGATAGTGATTTGAAACGGAAAGAAATACAATCTGACGATCAGAAACTGATAGAAGATGTTTCGTGCGTCAATTTCAATGACAGAGCCAAAACCTTTGCATGGAAATTCGTGAAGACGTCTGGAAGGATGTCGACACCCTAAAGTATCCCCGAGTGGTCCGGGAAAAGTCAGAATCGCCCCCGATGGCTTTAAATTTCCTGGATTTCCTCTATTTCTCTCAAACCTCTCTCTCTCCTCCTTCCTTCACCGTGAACCGCCACTACAGCCACCGTGGGCCGCCACCCAGCATACCAATCGACAGCCCTCGCCACCTACAACCTCCAGCAACCACCCACGGCCACCAATGGCCGCCAGCATCGCCAGAAAATGCCACTTTTCTCTTCCACCGCGCGAAAAATTTGCCAGCTCAGATCACCGCCATCTGTCACCGTTGGCTGTCACCGCCCCCACCACCGTGTAGCCTGAGCTGGCAGGTTCCTCCAGTAGCTTGCCGATGTCGAACGGAGGTCAGACGCGCCTGGATCGAGGCAATCTTCGTTCACCGTGCTTGAAACTTTGTGGGCGAAAAACACTTTCCAAACGACCGTGAACTGCCGCGCCACCACCAAATTCAGACTCCTGGACTTGCGGGCTTCACCGTGGTGTAATTTTTGAGGCAAACTGCACCCCTCCGCCTTGCACGTCCGTATGTTGCCGTGCGCCGTCGTGCCGGAGTTTCTGGACGTGCATAGGGAGAAACTGAGACCACCGCGAGACAGAATTCCATCATCCAATCACATTAGTAAGGTTCGATTTCCCAAAAATTGATGATATCTGACTGAAATAGCTGCTGAACGTAATTAGGCAATAAATTGACCTAGGTATTAGGGTAACTGAATTTAGGATCGAAAAATGGATGACGTGACAAGCTGAATATTTAATTTAATGTCCAGGAAATTAATTGGGCTCAGAAACCGAGACTACGTGAAGTTATGAAGCGATTTGGAGTGACAAGAGACCAGGTAGGATAATTTATGCTTCTCAAACCCTAGATTTGACCTAGTGGATACCTGAATGATTTAGATGATTTGCATAGATTTACGTGCTACTTTTGATGGAATAAATTGCATGCCTGTGTGCTGAAAACCCTAATTGCATGTTAGACGCTTTGTTTATCGAGTTTAGATGCCCTTAGGATGGATTTACTTAGGGTTGGGTACTTGATAGCCAGTATGGGACGACCGTTAAGTATCCCTAGTACAGGGAGTTTTTAAACGAGATTATTTTTATCAAATTTAGCCTGTACTGCGTTAGGGATTACGCGTTAAACCAAGACGGTCCCTAAGAAAGGTTTAAGGAGTATAAGGGGGGATAGCCTACATGGGGAAACGTTGTGATTTAGGCGTAATACCCTAGAACCTTGAGGAATAGCCGACTGTGAGCATGTGAATTCGAATAGACTGTATGAGGATGAGAATTGGCGTATGTGCACATGCTAGGGGACGCCCTAGATGTTGATTCTCACCTGGTCCTTGAGTGAGTGATTGGTGTTACGGATCACACTCACAATATAGGCTTGATTCGGGTGATTGGTGTTACGGATCACACCCAACGATAAGAGAGGTATTCTCTCTAGATGACGTGCAATTAAATGATGATGTAGACTTGGTTACAGCGGATTTGTGGCCAATATGGACTTGGATACACCGGGCATGGGATTTTATTGGATTTCGAGTATTGATTTTTAAAAGAAATGGATTTTATGATTTTGATTATCTGTCACAAATTTCCATGTAATAAAACGATTTTAAAGATAAGGTATTTCACTATTTTTGAACTAATTTCGGGAAGATGATTTTGGTGTTCGCACCGCTGAGTATTCAGCCAATTTTTGAAGTATATTTGAACTATAAATTATTCTACTAGGATTTTATATCTCATCAGGTTGTTTACTCAGAGGAATAGGGACAGGGACAGGAACCTAGACGCTAGCAGGACAATGATGTGATGACAGATAGATGAGAAGCTTAGTTTAGGCTTGAATCGTCTTGTATATATGCTTTGATGATATTGTTGTATATTGGATCCTGACTTCTATGTTTTCTGTAATGAATGGATTAACTGTACATGTATAAATCAAGTGTTTTATGTTGATGGTAGTGATGGGACTAACGTTGCTGTATATGGATTTCTGTCATTTATGTTTACTGTTGTTGTTGGACTGGTTGTGTAATTGTAAACAGGTGATTATTGTATTTTGGATATGTTCTAAATACAGAGGAAACTCTGCTGAAATTTCGGCAGGGTTTACCGCTGTAAACTTATGAATTTAAGTTGGAATGTTTATGAATGCATGATGTGATATATATACGAGTTTTAGCTTTCATTCCAAAGTAATTTATGATGTATGTATGTATAATTAGTTAGCTGCGTGTGAATTAGGGTTGAACAGAATCTGAATGGACAACGGGAAGTCTATTTGGGTTACGCTCAACCAGTAGAGATCCCCTGACATTCCCACATCAGGAATAACTATGTAAATCAACCCATATGCTTTCGCTAATCAGATACAAGATTGTGTATGTCGTATTAGGGGGTCATTACATGTGTAATTAGTCTAAATGCCAAAGGAAGAGTAGGTATACAATTTTATATATAAATATGCTTACCTTCACATGAAGATGAGGGAAAGTGAGTGGGATTAAATTATACATACACACATGCATGGCCCTCACGTAAGGTGGGAAGAGGAAGGAAAACAAACACAAGAAAATAAATAAATAAATATAAACACATGCACATCGTACTATTTGGACAAGGAGAGAGGGAGGGAGACGTGTGACATGGATAACTTCCTTTTGACTTTTCCTTCATGCAACTAAATGAAACACTAAATTAAAAGAATTGAACAAAGGAGACAAGGTCCACATGAAGGAAGAGAAATCAAGTTTATGAATGAAGAGGCATGCATGGATCACTAGAATTGAGAAAGGAAATGAGGAGGGTTACGTGAATGAGGGAGAAAGAGAGAGAGAATAGAAAAAGAAAAGAAAAGAAAAGAAAAAAGGAATGCCAAGGTTGCTTGTGGAGGGGGAAATCTAAACTTGCAAGGAAAAGAAATGCCAAAGTTGCAAGCAAAAGAGTACAAATGCAGAATTTTAGGAAAATGGAAATAAAATGCAATCTCCACCCAACCACATGCCACCTAAGCTAAGAAAGGGACAAAAGGGAATTGGGACTTTGACTCATATACTACCACCCACACGTGAAGGGGAATGGGAACCCCATTTCCTTGTGTAAAAGGGGACATGTACATGGCAAGAGTGGAGAAAGACTCACACCCACACGTGAGGGAAGAAAGGAGGGAAGAAAATTGGCGTGAAGTGTGCAACAAAACATTTAACAAGTGCAGAATTTTTGGTGCAAAAATTAGTTACTTGTGGACTACATCTAACGTGTAAAGGAGGTAAAGTCCACATATAGCATAAGCAAAAAGAATTAAGGAAAGGAAGGGGAGCATTTTTGTTCCTCTCATCTAACATATACATGTACCCGTGAGGAGAAGAAGACAAGGGAAAAAGAGGAAGTGGAGAAAAAGAAAAGAAGGGAAAAAGAGAGAACAAAGGAACCCAAGAGGTAGGCTAGCAATTAAATTGTTTTGGTTCCATGATATAGCATACTTGTTTTGATTTTCATATTCATGGAGCTAGAGCATTCATCCCCATTCTTGATTTAGAAGAAAAATTTAATGAGCATGCATGATAAAGGTAGTAGGTTGGCAATTCCCTTGTTTTAGTTCCACAAGTTTATATATATATATATCTCATAATGTTGCTTTCATGGAACTAGGATAAATTCCTTCATTCTTGATTTAGGATGAGATTTGATATAGTGTGCATGATAAACTTAGGAGTGGCTATGTTGAAGGAGATTAATAATGTTGTTGGGTATTTATTTTTGTTAAAGTAAATATATGTGTGAAGATGAAGTAAGATGAATTAAGTTAGTGTTGTAAATGTATTGCCATGACCACATAAGAAATTAATTAATGATTAATACCTTCATGAGGAATGCAATGGTGAGGGTTTAAGGTGAAGAATAGATTCCAAGAAAAACATAATAATAATAATATTATAAACATTATTAATATTTTTAGAGGGCGGTTTATGTGTGAATAAATCCCAAGAAAGGTAGAACTTACTATGGCCTTTACTAATATTTTTAGAAGGGAATTCTATGTAATGAAAATTCTAAGAAAAGGTAGAAAATATGGTAGTCATTATTTATAATTTGAAAGGAATTTTATGTAATAATAAATTCTAAGAAAAGGGGAGAATATTATGTTCATCAATGATATTTTTGGAAGGAAATTTATGTAAGAATAAATAGAAAATATTATGTTCTTAGGAATATTTTTGGGAGGAAATTTATGAGAGAATTTAATTCCAAATATATATATATTGTGTCCAAAATTAGTATTTTTGGAGTAAAATTCATGTAAGAATAAATTCTAAGAAGAATAGAAGGTATCATATCCATTATTAATATTTTTGGAGGGAGGTTCATGAGAGAATCAACTCCAAGGAAAATAGAAAATATTATGATCATTATTAATATTCTTGGAGGGGAATTTATGCGAAAATAAATTCCAAGGAAAGTAGAAAGGATTATGTCCATTGTTAATATTTTAAAAGGAACTCAGACCTAATTTTCAGGAAAAAGCGTAAGAGCATGGAACCGTTAAATTTATTTAAAAGCTTTAAGGAAATGAAACTTTTCCCTGGATAATAAAGGGGAGACATAGGGTGACACTGCGCCCTTCGAGGTTTCGAGTGTACACCGGCGGACTAGGGAGGTGTGGTCGAAGGTGCCCAATGCCTACGACCTAGCGTTCGCGATCATACTGAGACCGTGGCCACGTGTCCATGCATCACGAGGTGTGGCCGGAGGTGCTCCACACGAGTGGCCTGGGGAGGTATGGCCGAAGGTGCTCCATACCCATGATCTAGTGTTCTCAGAATTTCATGAACGTGGACCGAGGGTTCACAATTCACGAGGTGTGGCCGAAGGTGCTCCGTGCTTGGGACCCAGTGCTCGCAATCACGCTGTATACGTGGGTGAGTGTCCATGAATTTTGAGGTGTGGCCGAAGGTGCTCCACACGAGTGGCCTAGGGAGGCATGGCCGAAGGTGCTCCACCGTTGTGACCTAGTGTTCACCCAACATGTACGTACGTGCTGATAACTTTGTGATAATAAATCAGTACGCTTAGGAAAATACTGGTTATGTGAAAAGAACATTTAATGTTGCTAACCACTAAATTTATCATGAAATAATTACCTGTTTATTGATATGTACTTTTCTCCTAAATCAAGGATGCGGTCTGAACATTTTTGGTGCTTGCACCCTGATACATGTTAGTTTCTTTTAAAACTATAAATTGCTAAGCTACTGGGAAATTCGTGTCTCTCACACATATGCTAATATGTATCAGATTTGAACGCGTAGCAAGGACTCGTGGTAGCAGTATCTTTTGGTTGAGAAGTCTTTTGTAAGCCCCCATTCTTTTGGACCTTAAAAGTACTCGAATGAAAATAGGATAACTAAATTGACTGTATATATGAGTAGTTTGGGGAATACTGGGGAAAGCGAATATGTGAAGGACCGGTCTGGTACTATTTGGTGCGGGAGTCTGAGTGACAGGCCTGTTGTCTCCTGACTTTCGCAAGATAGGTACTTCACATATTCGGGGATTGATACATTATTTGTAATGAATGTTTTTATTAAACATGTATTATTGATCCATGTGATAGACTGTATTTGCATCGTGTAGCGTAGACTTTTATTAATCCACTGTGCATGTGAGTTTTTGATGCTTGCTGCCAATGCTATCTAGCAACAACACCTAAGGCAATGAACCTATCAGTGCAGCCTAGTGCAATGGTGAGTATCAAGGTCATATTCCTCGGGAACGGGAAAGCCCAGAGCTACTACTTGTTCTCTGTTATTTAGCCTACCAATTCAAAGTAATTTTGATTCTAATCAAACTAATAACTAAGCTAAATGCAATAATCACTAGTCAGCGCTAATTAACAAGAAGATGAATTAGTTGAGATAGAACAGCAAACCCACTAGGAACCTAAACTAGTTGGTAAATACGAAAGATAATGGATGACTGAATTTGATTCTGCTGCCTGTGACTGAATTCTAATGCAAATTCAAATTCTCTGTCGGTCTCAATGAATTTCTTAAACCTAAAATCTACCACTGGCTGGTTCTTCCTACTGGTTAATTTTAGATTAGCATTATCGATCCAATTCACTACTATTAAGAGTCGTTACTTCTTAATCCAGTAATTTATTAACCTTAGTTCTAAGCGATAACAAATTGTCCGCTACAATCAGGTGTCCAATTTCAATTAAAATCTATCAATTATTAAGAGAAATCTAAAGAGCTTTCAATGCAACGTCTTGCTAATGAAAACATAAACAGTCATTCATAACAGTAACGGAGATCACGAAATCAATATTCAACCATCCATGGAAATTAAATTCAGTCTACCAACATAGTTCAGGACCCAATGGGTTTTGCCAATTTAGTTCCACATAAACATCATCCAAAAAACCTAGAAAATCCACAATTCAAAGAGAAAAACCATGTAAAATTTATATATGTCCCTCTTCTCCTGAACAACAGATGAAACAGTGCAGAATAGTTGCTAGAAAGCTGCTGGAAAATGACCAGAAATTGCAATTTCCAAGCTGTCCAACAGGCCACAATCGGGGCGGGTCACAGGTCATAGATACCCGACCAGAAATAGCTCCAAAGACCACCTGAGCTGCGGCAGAAGGTTGCAGGAGGGGCACTACACGGCGGAGGGATGATTTCCAGTGGCCAATGAAGCAAATGAAGTCGAACGGGTCATGAAAGATGACCGGGTCGCGTCACTCGGGTCCGTCTTGGGTCAAGCGATCCGTCGCGTTATGGTGGCTAAGGGCTGGTCGGACGGTGCGACTGGGCTGCCTGAAGGTGCAGGAGGCGACGACGAGCAGTGGAACGGCCGAAAAATGCGCGGAGAAGCTCGAACTCAGTCGGGTTCCCAAACGGGTCGCGCCTCTCTCTCGCGGATCTCCACCGCGCTGGATGCCGAGAACGGGCACCACAGAAGGCCGAGATGGTGGTGGGTCGGTCAGGTCTCTCACACGATTGGGTTGCTGGGTGGTTTTCGAGATGGGTGTGGGTCGCGTTACTGTTCACTCCTTCTCCTGCACGATGGAGCTCTTTCTCCCCTTTTTTTACTATTCACTTCAGCCTTTTTCACGATGGAGCTCCTTTTTCTCTTTTTTTTTTACTGTTCACTTCAGCCTTTTTCACGATGGAGCTCCTTTCTTCTCTTTTTTACTATTCACTTCAACCTTTTGCACGATGGAGCTCCTTTCTTTCTTTTTTTTTTTACTCTACTCTTTTCCTTTTTTCTTCATTTCACGCGTGGGACTCCTCTTGCATGATGTTTGGATTTTCCTTCACTCCAAATTACTCCGTTTGCTGACGATGACTTGATAAAATGCCTAAAAACAAAAATGAAGCAAACTTAAGTGATTTTAATAACAAAATTACACAAAATGCTCACAAAATGGACAATTCACATCAAGCAATTTTGTATAGAATCGGACACATCAAATCACCCCACACTTAAGCTTTTACTTGTCCTCAACCAAACATTAACTCAGTCCTCAAACAGACAGCAACAATTTCTCAAAAGTCCAAACCTAGTCCACAGTTAATAATGCCTAGCACATCCCCCGTGAAACTTATTTATCGACCAAATTGCAAAAACCTTGATGCAGAATGGAGATAATAACGATGCATACACAACTTAGCCAGCAATTCAATGGAAATTATTTAAGAATCAATGCCCCAAAGAGATTACTCAAATCACTCAAAGTGTATACAGGTAAGGCACAAATCCCTCAAGCAACTTCACAAGAATGTGTACTATAAGCTTGCTCATAAATCTCATCTCCGCTACCACTAAACATTGAACACCAAAATCAAGGGGGGTCTTAACAGGGTTGTAATGAGACTAAAGTGATGGTAGGGAAGAAATTTTTGGTAGAAGAGGCATAGATGCTGAAAATTCATGCAATTAAAGCATCAAGAAGGATTAAAGGATTAAATGCAACAAATTCTAAACATAACAATTCTTACTAAGTTTTTAATAAAGTTGGAGATGCTCAGAGAATAAAATCAACAGACAGGCTACTCTTATTATTATCTTTCTTTTCTTTTCTTTTCTTTTGTTTTTTTTTTGTTTTTGTTTGTTTTTGTTTTTGTTTTCATAATTAGCCTGTATGCTTACACTTTTGGATTGAAGGGAGCATCTAGAATGATAAAAAAGAACTTAGTGCACTATTGCCAACTAAGGAAATGCATTTTAATCCCTGTACAAAGAATAAATCACACAAATTTCAACAAAGGGGGTGAAGAAAGAAGATAGTGAAAAGAAAGGAATGAGGTGTAAAATTTAAGTTGCCCAAATCATCTGATATTCAAAAGTTTATGTAACTTCAACAAGTATTACAGAGCAAGTTCTAGAGACACAATCAAGTGAAATACACACTCAACAAAAAGAATTCAAAGCATATTTATGATAAATGCTTATCTTAGTCTCAAATCTCACGTTTGAAGTGTGGCTAAATTGCATATGATTCTCAAATATTTCCATATGAATTACTAATCAAGCAGTGGATGCAAACTGCATTATCAACATCTTAAATCAAAATTGAACAATATGAAAGAAAATCAAGCAACATGGGTATGACCTGGCCGTGGTCAAGAATACATTAGGCATTAAAATTGCTTTCTAACATAAACTATGAGAAACAATGCCTACCCATTCATGACTGAATCATACATGCTCAAAAGACAATCAAAGACTTAAGTGCATAGAATCAAGCAAAAAATCAAGTATCCTGTCCTAGATATACTGTCAGCACAAATACAACATTAGCAAAAAATAGCATCAATATGTAGCGTCCTGAACTAGTAGAGGGAAAATGAGTCAAAATAATAAAGGCACACCACCCCACACTTGAGGATCACACTGTCCTCGCAGCACCAAAGGGGATACCACAGAAATAAAAGTAGAAAGCACAGCAACAAGCACAGATAATCTAAAAGTTTTGATGTACCTCAACAAAATGAAAAATAATAAAATAGACAAAAATAAAATAACACAGATAAGAAAAAAAAACACAGTGCTTTTTTTTTTGAGTTTTTTAGCTGGACTTGCTCCTTCTATCACTCTTTCAGGTAAAGCACCATATGCACTCGCTCCTCGACCTCCAATGGGTCTCCATAGTAGTGCTTTAGTCTGTGTCCATTGACTTTGAAATCTCCCTTGTCAGGATGATGCAATTCCACTATGCCATAGGGAAAGACTTGCTTGATCACAAATGGTCCTGACCATCGACTCTTAAGTTTTCCTGGAAAAAGACGAAGACGTGAGTTATAAAGTAATACCCTATCTCCAACCTGAAAATCTTTAGAGCCACGCAGCCTTTGATCATACCACTTCTTGGTTCGAGCTTTGTAAATGGAAGAATTTTCATAAGCTTGGTGGCACCATTCTTCTAACTCATCCAACTGCCATAACCTCTCTTTACCTGCAAAAATAACATCAAGATTGCATGTTTTAAGGGCCCAAAGTGCCCTGTGTTCCAATTCAACAGGAAAATGACAAGTCTTTCCATACACTAGCCTATAGGGTGTAAATCCAGTAGAAGTTCTGTAAGCTGTCCTAAAGGCCCATAATGCATCATCCAATTTGAATGCCCAATCCTTCCTACTCACCCCTAAGGTTTTCTCTAAGATTCTCTTCAAACCCCTATTAGTTACCTCTACTTGTCCACTAGTCTGTGGGTGATAAGGTGTTGAAAACCTATGAGATACCCCGTAATGTTTTAGTACTTTCTCAAGTTGGGAGCTACAGAAATGGGTCCCTCTATCACTAATCAGTGCCCTAGGTGTACCAAACCTAGCAAACAATTTTTTTAGGAACCTAGTCACCACCCTGGCATCATTAGTGGGGAAAGCTTGAGCTTCTGGCCACTTGGAAAGATACTCAACAGCCACAAGTATATACTTATTACCAGATGAGGAAGGAAAAGGGCCCATGAAGTCAATACCCCACACATCAAAGATTTCAACCACTTGCATACTCGTTTAGGGCATTTCATCACGGGCAGAGATGTTACCTGACCTCTGACAAGCATCACAAACCTGGACATATGCTCTAGCATCCTGGAATATGGTTGGCCAGTAGAACCCTACTTCAAGCACCTTCCTAGTAGTGTGGTTTGCGGCACAGTGGCCTCCGCTGGTCCTTCATGGCGATCTTCAGGATTTGGTGGACTTCCTCCTATGTATGCATCGCTCGATTACTTGGTCGCATAGATATTTAAACAAGAAAGGATCTTCCCAAATGTAGTATTTCAACTCGGAAAGAATTTCTTCTTTTGCTGGGTAGTCATACCCTTTGGTAAAACCCTTGCCACCAAATAGTTAGCATAATCACAAAACCAAGGGGAATCAGTACATACCTGAACCGTCTCCAAATGCTCATCTGGGAAGTTATCATCAATGGCTCTCTCATCTAAGGCCTCCCATTTTGGATTCTCTAACCTTGATAGGTGATCTGCAGCCAGGTTCTCCGCACCCTTCTTATCTTTGATCTCAATATCAAATTCCTGCAAGAGCAAAATCCATCTAATGAGTCTAGGCTTAGCATCAGGCTTACCAAACAAATACTTCAAGGCTGAATGATCCGTGTAAACCACGGTCTTGGATAGCACCAAATAGCATCGAAACTTGTCGAAAGCATAGACCACTACAAGTAATTCCTTTTCAGTAGTGGTATAGTGCTCCTGGGCATCATTCAAGGTCTTGCTAGCATAATAAATTGGCTGGAACTTTTTATCAATCCTTTGACCTAACACAGCTCCAACTGCAAATTCACTAGCATCACACATTCGTTCAAAAGGCAGCCCCCACTTAGGTTAAAACCATAATAGGGGTTGTGGTTAGTCGTTCCTTTAGTAACTCAAATGCATGCAGACAATCAGTATCAAAAACAAAAGGTACATCCTTGACAAGCAACTGAGTTAAGGGCCTAGCAATCTTAGAGAAATCTCTAATAAATCTCCTATAAAACCAAAGATGCCCTAAGAAGCTTCTAACACTTTAATCAACTAGGGGGTGGTAGTTTTGATATGGTCTCAACCTTAGCCTTATCCACTTCCATCCCTGCATGTGATATCTTATGCCCAAGAACAATCCCCTCTCTCACCATAAAGTGACATTTTTCCCAATTAAGAACTAAGTTTGCTTCTATACATCTTGCAAGCATACATTCTAAATTAAGCAAAAAGTGGGAGAAGGAGTTACCAAAAATTGAGAAGTCATCCATAAATACCTCCATAGACTCCTCAATCATGTCATGGAAGATTGCCATCATGCACTGCTGAAAAGTGGCTGGTGTGTTGCACAATCCAAAAGGCATCCTCCTATACGCGAACGTTCCATATGGGCAGGTAAAGGTGGTATTCTCTTGGTCTTCAGGTGCAATGGGAATCTGAAAGTAACGGGTTGCATCATTGAGTCTCCTATAATCAATGAAAACCCGAAAACCTGTTACCATACTAGTGGGTATGAGTTCATCCTTGTCATTCTTGACCACTATCATGCCACCCTTCTTTGGTACAACCTGCACAGGACTCACCCAAGAGCTATCAGAGATAGGATAAATCAAACCTGCATCAAGAAGTTTAATTACCTCCTTTTTCACCACTTCCTTCATGTTTGGGTTCAATCGTCTCTGTGGATGCACCACTGGCCTATAGCTATCTTCCATCAGGATCTTGTGTGAACAATAGCTAGGATTAATCCCAGGAATGTCCGCCATCTTGTAAGCAAAGGCCCTGGGTTATTTCTTAAGAGAGGTCAAAGTCATCTCCCTCTCCTCAGGTGTCAGGTCAGCTGCTATAATTACTGGCAGCTTCTCTGCCTCATCCAAATAGGCATAGCTTAAGTGCTTGGGTAACTCCTTCAATTCCAAGGTTAGGGGATCCTCAATTGAAGGTTTCACCTTCTGCACCTCTGACATATCAAGAGAAACAAAAGAATCAGTCAAGTTGCTGGGCTCAACAGCTAGCAAGTGAGCTAGTTGTTCCAACACTTGCTCATTGGACAACTCATCCTCTTCTCCTTGTAATGCCACCTGTAAAGGGTCATCAAGTAAAAATTCTTGCAATTCAGATTCAACCACATCATCCAAGACATCCACAGAATATACAGTATCATCATGATGTAAATATTGTCTCTTAGAGGTAGCTAAGTCAAAGGTAACAGTTTCATCCCCTACTCTAAGTTTCAATTTCCCATCACAGACATCTATAATAGCCCTAGACGTTGCAAGGAAAGGCCTACCTAGAATCAAGGGTACGCTACTCTCACCCTCCATATCCATCACAACAAAATCCACAGGAAATATAAATTTATCAACCTTTACAAGGACATCTTCAACTATACCTCTAGGATATTTAACAGTTCTATCAGCTAATTGTATGTTCATCCTAGTAGGTTTTGGCTCACCCAATCCCAGTCTATCAAACAAGCTAGTAGGCATCAAATTTATGCTAGCTCCTAAATCAGCTAAAGCATCCATGACAGACAAATAACCAATTACACAAGGTATGGTAAAACTCCCTGGATCACGCCTCTTAACAGGTAGCTTGTTTTGTAAGATTGCTGAGCACTCCTCATTCAATGTCACCAGTCCCAAATCCTCTAGTTTCCTCTTGTTGCTCATTATTTCCTTTAAGAACTTTGCATAGCGAGGCATCTGCGAAATGGCTTCAACAAAAAGAAGGTTAATCCTCAGCTGTTTAAATAGATCAAGAAACTTACCAAACTGTTGATCTACTTTCTCCTGGTTCAGTCTAGCCGGGTATGGAATGGGTGGCTGGTACTCTCTTATGGGGCTCTTCTTGCCCTCAACTTGCACCGGCTTAGTTACCTCAGGCTCTTGGTCCTTATTAACACTTGTATCCTGCACATCATTATGATCATCAGTAGGTAAAAGTAAAGGACCAGTTATTTGCTTACCTGATCTTAGAGTGATAGCCTTGCAATGCTCCCTTGGATTAGACTCGGTGGTGCTAGGGAGCTTCCCTTGCTGTCTTTCAGCCAACACCTTAGAAATCTGGCCTATCTAATTCTCTAAGTTCTGAATGGAGGCTTGTTGGTTTCTAAGTGCTGTGTCCGTTTGGTGGAATTTGCTCTTTGAAGTGGACACAAACTTCATCATCAATTCCTCCAGATTGGGCTTCTTCTCCTGCCCTTGAGGAAATTGACTTGGAGCAGCTTGCTGCTGGGGTTGCTGTTGGTGCAACCGCTGAAAACCTGGTGGACCCTGGTTATTAGTGTTTCTCCATCCAAAATTTGGATGATTCCTCCACCCGGGGTTGTATGTGCTGCTATATGGATTGTTCTGCTGTCTCGGAGCGTTCCCCATGTAATCTACCTGTTCAAAATCAGAAGAACCACTGTGAGAAGAAAATGAAGAAGAGGGGTTAGCAAACATACCTCCGACATTACAATTGACACCATAATACGGGACACCACAGAACTCGTAGCTTGACTGTGCTGCATGCACAGGCATCTGGAGTTGGTCAATCTTCTTAGCCAGAAGCTCCACTTGAGTTTCCAAGGTTGATATAGAGTCTGACTGGTTGACCACTCCCTGCCATCCTAGCCTATCCCTTGAGGATTGCCATTGATAGTTGTTCATGGCCATTTCCTCTATTAAACTCTGTGCCTATTCAGGAGTTTTATTATTTAATGCACCCCCTGCTGCCGCATCCACCATCTGCCTTGTGGCTGTATTTAAACCACTATAGAAAGTCTGCACCTGCATCCACATAGGCAATCCATGATGTGGGCAACACCTCAGTAAGTCCTTGTACCTCTCCCATGCATCATACATACTCTCATCAACCATCTGCATAAAAGAAGAAATGTCATTACGTAGTTTTGCAGTCTTAGCTGGTGGAAAATATTTGTACAAAAACTTTTCAGCCAAAGTCTCCCAAGTAGTGATGGAGTTAGGTGGTAGGGATTGCAGCCATCTCTTTGCTCTATCTCTCAAGGAAAATGGAAACAATCTAAGTCGAATGGCGTCATCAGTGGTTCCATTAATCTTGAAAGTGTCGCATATCTCCAAGAAGTTAGCTATGTGGGCATTAGGGTCTTCGCTGGGCATCCCTCCAAACTGTACCGTTTGTTGCACCATCTGAATCACATTTGGCTTGATTTCAAAATTGTTAGCTGCTATTGTAGGCCGAGTAATGCATGTCTGTGTCCCTTCCAATGAAGGTCTAGCGAACTCGTACATCATTCTATTGGCTTCGTCATTATTATTTACAACTGCCATCTTTGGTGATGTAGGATCAGGGATCTCAATTGGTTCCTCCTCCAATATCTCAACTGGCACGTCCTCCTGACGACGGTGTGCACGAGTCCACAACAGTCATTCTGGATCGGATAGAGGGTCTACAAGTACAGGATTAGAACTCCTGGTCATAAACTAACTGAATCCAATAACAGTGAAACAGTCCACCAATCAGATTCAAGAGTAATAAACCAAAACAAAAAGTAAAACAAGACAGATAAAACTCAATAACAGAAACAATAATGAAAAAAATAAAAACCCACTAAAATAATAAAACAAATAATCCAAATAAATAAAATAAAATAAAATAAACAAAGGACAAAATGAAACTAATAAAAAATAATAGCTGAACGCAGAGAAAGACACACTAACCAGAAACAAAAACAAAACAGAACAAATAAAAATGGCTAAAGTAACAGATAGCAAATTCACTCTAGTTTTCACCAAAATGTTCTCCGGCAACGGCGCCAAAAACTTGATGCTTGTTGCCAATGCTATCTAGCAACAACACCTAAGGCAGTGAACCTATCGATGCAGCCTAGTGCAATAGTGAGTATCAAGGTCATATTCCTCGGGAACGGGAAAGCCCAGAGCTACTACTTGTTCTCTGTTATTTAGCCTACCAATGCAAAGTAATTTCGATTCTAATCAAACTAATAACTAAGCTAAATGCAATAATCACTAGTCAGCGCTAATTAACAAGAAGATGAATTAGTTGAGACAGTAATAAAGAAACCCACTAGGAACCTAAACTAGTTGGTAAATACGAAAGATAATGGATGATTGAATCTGATTCTGCTACCTGTGAGTGAATTCTAATGTAAATTTAAATTCTCTGTCGGTCTCAATGAATTTCTTAAACCTAAAATCTACCACTGGCTGGTTCTTCCCACTGGTTAATTTCATATTAGCATTATCGATCCAATTCACTACTATTAAGAGTCGTTACTTCTTAATCCAGCAATTTATTAACCTTAGTTCTAAGCGATAACAAATTGTCCGCTACAATCAGGTGTCCAATTTTAATTAAAATCTGTCGATTATTAAGAGAAATCTAAAGAGCTTTCAATGCAACGTCTTGCCAATGAAAACATAAATAGTCATTCATAACAGTAACGGAGATCACGAAATCAATATTCAACCATCCATGGAAATTAAATTCAGTCCACCAACATAGTTCAGGACCTAATGGGTTTTGCCAATTTAGTTCCACATAAACATCATCCAAACAACCTAGAAAATCCACAATTCAAAGAGAAAAACCATGTAAAATTTATATAAGTCCCTCTTCTTCTGAACAACAGATGAAACAGTGCAGAATAGTCGCTAGAAAGCTGGTGGAAAATGACCAAAAATTGCAATTTCCAAGCTGTCCAACAGGCCACAATCAGGGCGGGTCGCAGGTCGCGGATACCCGACCAGAAATAGCTCCAAAGACCACCTGAGCTGCGGCAGAAGGTTGTAGGAGGGGCACCACACGGCGGAGGGATGATTCCAGTGGCCAACGAAGCAAATGAAGTCAAACGGGTCACGAAAGATGACTGGGTTGCGTCACTCGGGTCCATCTCGGGTCAAGCGATCCATCGCGTTACGGTGGCTAAAGGCTGGTCGGACGGTGTGACTGGGCTGCCTGAAGGTGCAGGAGGCGACGACGAGCAGTGGAATGGCCGAAAAATGCTCGGAGAAGCTCGAACTCATTCGGGTTCCCAAACGGGTCGCGCCTCTCTCTCGCAGATCTCCACCGCGCTGAACGCCGAGAACGGGCACCGCAGAAGGCTGAGACGGTGGTGGCTCGGTCAGGTCTCTCACATGATTTGGTTGCTGGGTGGTTTTCGAGATGGGTGTGGGTCGCGTTACTGTTCACTCCTCCTCCTGCACGATGGAGCTCTTTCTCCCCTTCTTTTACTGCTCACTTCAGCCTTTTTCATGATGGAGCTCCTTTTTCTCTTTTTTTTTACTGTTCACTTCAGCCTTTTTCACGATGGAGCTCCTTTCTTCACTTTTTTACTGTTCACTTCAGCCTTTTGCACGATGGAGCTCCTTTCTTTCTTTTTTTTTAGTCTACTCTTTTCCTTTTTTCTTCATTTCACGCGTGGGACTCCTCTTGCACGATGTTTGGATTTTCCTTCACTCCAAATTACTCCGTTTGCTGACGATGACTTGATAAAATGCCTGAAAACAAAAATGAAGCAAACTTAAGTGATTTTAATAACAAAATTACACAAAATGGACAATTCACATCAAGCAATTTTGTATAGAATCGGACACATCAATTTTTATTTTTATCTGAGCATAAAAGCTCCCGAACCTATTGCGTATGACATAATTCGATGGTTTAACTGCTCAGACAATAATTTAAAGGATAAGAATAATGTACCGAACCTATCTATTGCTATTGAAATGAACAACAAGACCAAATAGGGGCGTTACAAATATATTTCTCATTTTTTTGTTGATATGTATCAGATGTCTAGATACTGTTGAATCATGGAGATCGAGATGGCAACAGTGGAAGTTCCCTTCCTAGGGACTTTCACTATCGTAAAGGATATCTATGTCATATCTATCTTTGAATTTCCTCTAGAGTAGTTAGGCATTTTAGTATGTATCTGTAGCCCTTTTATTTTCGTCCTAATTCTACATGTTCTTTTTGGGTTAGAATTGGGACTATTATTTTTTTGGTTGTACATAGAGAAAAAGGGACACTTATTGGGATGAGGATATATGAAGGATCTATTCATCCTCAGTATTTTGGCAAGGAGTTTGAGTGACAGGTTTTTTGTCTCCTTACTCCTTTCGGATGAATACTTCATATATCCTAGTAAATGTATACTGGATGATGTAATAAATAGTTCTTATATATAATATGAAAGTTTTTATATAAAATGTTGTAATGTATGAAAATTTTGTATTCCGTTGTGCAAAAGTATGTCACTTGAGCAAAAGAACCCAAACCTAATTGCATAATAAATTTATGATGGATTAAATGCTTGGGAAAAATTAATGTAATTAAAGGCTAAGAATAATGTAACCCCTTATCTGAATAAGTATTATGACGTTGTTAAGATAAGATAAGGGGTGTTACATGTCTTTGCATGAATTTCCCACACAAGAAATTTCCACTCTTTTCCTTTTGCTTAGGTGGCATGTCATAAAAATTTAAGTCTCTCTTCCCTTATTTCACGCCATATTTTCCTTTCCTTCTTAATTATTATTGATTATCATTCTTGTCTATTTCTTCTCTCTTTCTCTTGGCTTTGGCGTGTGGGGATGCAGAAAATTTTGCACCTTTTCCCCTTTTATTTTTATAATGTGTGGGGCTTCCTTGTTGCACACACAAGCTCATTTGCTTCCACAAAATTCTACACTAAGTGTACTTGCTAGTACACCTTCCTTTACTTGCAAGTTACCTCTTCCCATTGTTTTTTCCACCTTTCTTACTTCTCTTATTCTAACTCTCATTTAGCCTTCACGTCACCTTCCATTCTTATTTTCTTCAATTTCCATTTTGCCAAAGTGAAGAGGAAAAATGCTACGCCCTTTTATTTTTAACTAATCCCCTTTTTGTTTGCAATTTGGTAAATCCCTTCTTTTTCATATTAGCCCTCTCCCATAAGTAGCTAACTTCACATGGTACATAAAATTTCTGCACCCTTTTTCCCTAGCCTATTCAGTCATATGAGAAAGGAGGAAAGAATGCACTCTTACATTGAAATTAAAGGTTGCACCTTTTTGTCTTCTTTTTCTAACTATGTTTCCATACCTCATGTGTATTCCCATGTTCACAATTCAATTTAAAATTATGCGCCATTATTTTAATTGTAGCATGCTTATAAAATTAATTCCCATCCTCCTTCCTTTTATCTTTTGGTCCCACTCAAGGCACAAGTATTGTCTTTCTTTCCTAGTGCACGTGAAACCCCCACACACACGTATATATTTTTTTGTTTCATCCTTCTTTCCTATCCATTTCACGTGGCTTGGAGTTTACATGCAATAAAATATAATTTCACTCCCTTCTCTTATGTAGGATGCGTGCATGGCACACACATGCATATATTTAAATTTCTTGCTTTCCCGTGCATGCTTAACCTTTCCCACTTGTATGCACACACACACATGCACACATTTTTTTAAGTGTTGCAACTTATCTTGCTTTTCTCTTGTCACTTAGGCCAGGTGACTCAAAAGGAGAAATAGAGAATTAAATTAAGCACGTAATTTAGCTAAAATGGAGAGGTAATTTAAAATCCAATATTTTACAATTTGAGAGCATAATTAATTTGAATACCAAAATCACACAAGCAATTGCATCCAATTAATTAAAGAACATTAATTTAGGCCAATTAAATTATGGGGTGTTACACGAGAATAGTTGCAACTAGCTGTAATCCAGGAAAAGTTTTGCAGACAGTTAACCACAAGAATGATTGCAAATGGTTAACCATGAGAATTAATGCAAATGGCTAACCACGAGAATGATTGTAGATGGTGAAAACCATGAGAATGATTGTAGGTGGCTCATAACCACAAGAGAACTCATTTATGAATAGCAATGTTTAAAGATTTATTTTGTGATGCTTTTGATTATAGCTATATCAAATTGCTTGATTTCTTTATTTATGTTCTATACTGATCTCTCTACTGATAAATGGCTAT
Source organism: Senna siamea (assembly GCA_031216115.1). Lineage (NCBI taxonomy): Eukaryota > Viridiplantae > Streptophyta > Magnoliopsida > Fabales > Fabaceae > Senna > Senna siamea. The sequence continues at coordinate 28,242,028 of CM062361.1, read as the reverse complement.
TAATTACTTCCATTATGATTTGAGAATATATCCTATGTGATAAACATCTGATGACGTGCATATGTATTCATAAATATGTTTGTATAATATTCATGTATATTTTTCCAATACCATAATATTTATATTATTATAAAGAATGTAGTGTGTTTCTATACTAGTACGGTGGTACAAGTTAGCAATTTTTAAATTTCAGGTGATTTTTGCTACTGAGAAACTTTTCTCATTAAATGTTGATTTGTATCAAATGCCTAGGTACCAAATTTCTTGGAGGTTGAGATACCATTTCTAGGGCTTTTTCCTATAATTAAAGAATTATGGATTATCTATGTTTGGGAAGTTCCTCCCACCCCCTGACTGAATGAAGTATTAGGTATTGTATAGTATTTTGACACGCCCATTTCCCTAAATCCTTATTAGTATTTTGAAAGGATCAGGAGGAAAATTTTTGTTTCAGTAAGGAGAGCATATATGTATTAAGATATGTGAGATAGAAATTTTTGTTTAAAATGGGGTAAGAGGGGCAAGCTTGTTGTCTCCTTACCCTGCTCAGGCTCATAAATCTATAGGTATATGTCTGCACACACTAATGTTTATGGATGTAAGAAATATTATGTAAATTTGAATGTGAATGTAACTATCCCTATATCTATCTATCTCATTTAAATTCTTTATTTATTTTTGCTGCATAATGTGTAAGAACCTGAGCGTAGTAACCTAAACTAGTCATACTCAATTATTTAACTTAGAAAAAGTTAAAAATGTACGCAGGTAGAGGTAATAGTAAACTCATCAATCCTATATTATATCACTTTATATTATTTACTCACCAAAAAGAAATTTAGGGTTGGGGGTGTTAAAAGAGAGGTTTAGTTACCAATAGTTTAGGAGGATTATCATTAAATTCCTTGGGTTGATCGGGCTGTAGTCAGGGGTGAATCACTTCTTTTTCACTTTCTTCCTCTGAGATGTGACCATGCTTTATTGTAGGAGTGTTTATCTATCTTTCAATTCTTCCCCACTTTGAAGTGTGATGGCACTTGCATTTTGCTTAGGATTTACAATAGGTTGTAAGGGCAACTTCCCTTTACTTACTAGCTTGCAAACAGACAAAGCCAATTGGCTAATTTGATTCTCTAAATTTTGAATGCTTAACTTAATTTCTTGTTGAAATTGTTGAGAGTTAGTAACAAGCACTTTAACCATATCTTCAAGAGACATACCTTGGTGTTGAAGGGGTTGTTGTGGGGGCCTTGCTTGAAAATTTTGAAAGTTTGGTTGTTTGGCTCTATAGCTAAAATTTGGATGGTCCCTCCATCCTGGATTGTATGTATTGGAATATGGATCATATTTTCATTGTGGTAGACGAGGAAATCCCTCAACTGCATTAGCATGCTCTTGACTGTCCACTTGTAAAGTTGGGCACATGTCGGTTGGATGATTGAGAGCAGTACATATCCCATAAGCTTTGATTTGTTATGTATTCCTAATAGCAATCTGTTGCACGAGAGTAGTTAAATTAGAAATTTGTTGTTCAAGATTAGATACATTTACCTCATTCACTATTCTATGAGGTGGATCCTATCTAAAGACAAATTGTTGTGAATTTATTGCCAGGGTGGAAATCAATTCCCTAGTTTCTTGGTATGTCTTGTCAACAATAGCCCCTCTACTAGCTACATCCATCATTCTTCTTTCCATTGGGAGTAGTGCCACATAAAAATATTGGATGACGAGTTGCTCTGAAATCCCATGTTATGGATAGTTCGCACATAATTGCTTGAACCTATCCCAATATTCATGTAGCACTTCTATATCCTTTTGCTTGATGCTACATATATCTCTTCATATTCTAACAACTCTGGAAGCAGGAAAGAATTTTTCAAGAAATAGCGTTACCATCTCTGCCCACGTTGTTACTGATCTTGGAGGTAAATAAATTAGCCAATCTTTGGCTCTATCACCCATGAGAATGGAAAAGCCCTCAACTTGATTTGTTCTTCCATTACTCCTTGCAGTTTGAAACTTGAGCATTGTAATATCTGCATTTTTCAATTTTAGGTATGTCTTAAATTCCTAAATTAGTATTTTCATGTCTGAATTATTGTAATTAAATTATCTTAATTTTCCATGAACAGAGGAGGGACTAAACTGAAAGAAAAGAAAAAAGACCAAAGTGAAAAGGAGAAAAGTTTATTAAAATCATAAGCATCATTATTACGTGTACGAAAATCGAGGCACATTTATTACACATAATTATGACACTCAAAAAATATCTAGATATTTTAAAAAAGCAATGATTACTTTAGAAAATATCTAGAGAAAATATCTAAAAAGTAATGATTACCTTTAGAAAATATCTAGGGGTAAAATAGTAATTTACCATGAGAATAAATGGTAATTCTTTTAAAAGGAAAAAATTATCATTTTGGTAAAAATGAACTTGTACAATTCCAATAGAACCACCCCCTTCATCTCATGCCATTTTTCACCAATTAGAAGGGGCATTTTGGTCATTTTGCCACCAAGGGTAAAATGGTCATTTTACACCCAAAATAAAGCCACATCTCCTTCTTCTTCCTTTTGGCAAAAAAACAACGTGAGGCAAGGTGAAGGAGAAGCAAGCCATGAAGTTGAAGGAGTTAGGAGGAGAAGAAGAAGTGAAGAAAACAACCAAGTCTATTTCCATTGCAAAACAAAGGTAGTTAGACAATCCCTTGCTATTATTTTCATGGAATAAGATGTTTTTCAAGCTTTTCATCTCTATTAATGGCTGCCATGAATAGTAGCAAAATTTTCTACATTCTTGTTTTACTTGATTGTGTATGGGTAAAGTTTTTAAAGTGTTGTATGTATGCATTTTTAAGTGTTTCTTGGATGGATTAAAGTGTTGAGATGAATTTGAGAAATTTCCTTCCATTTTCATGAGAAATTTAATTTTCATGAAAGAAAGCTTTTAATGCATGGATTGTCATGAAATTAATGGGTAAATGATGTTTTATGCCTATTGAATGATGAAAATAAGATAAATAGCTTTATTAAATGAAAAATAGAAACTTTTCCTAAAACTCCCTTACTTGGCCAAGAGAAAGAACTTTTTTGTATGGAAAGGGGAATTTTATTGGCAAATGAATTCAAGAAGATGATGATGATTTGGTTATAAGGAAAGGAGGAAAGGAAGGAGACGTGTACAAATTGGCTTTTCCTTCCTTATTTTAACCAAGAATATAAGTGAGTGGAGAGAAGAATTTATAAGTATTGTTTTAATGAAAAAGGATCATGTTCATTTGGTGAAAGAGATAAAAGAGAAAAAGGAGAAGTGATGTTTGAATAAAATTTTATTGGTTTCTTTTCTTACCTTAACCGAGAAAAACTTGTGAAATTGGAAAGGAACTTTTTTGTGAAGTTACTTTAAAGAAGATAATGATGAATCAGTGACAAGGGAAGGATGAAAGGAAGGAGACGTAATTAAATTGACTTCTTTCTTTAGTTTAGCCGAGAAGACAAGTGAAGGGAGAGAAATTTTGCAAACATTATTTTAATAATGAAGACTACATTTATTCGATGAAAGCAATAGGAAAATGAAGTTTTTAATAAATTTATATTGGCTTCTTTCTACTTTAGCCAAAAGAGGTGTGAGAAGGGAAAAGAAATTTTGTTTGTATTACTAAATGATGATAGCCGGTCATGAGAAAAGGAAAAGAAAAGTGACTTTATAATAAGAACTAAACTCCTCTCTTGTTTTATTATAACTAAAAATACAAATAGATGGAGAGAAAACTTCACAATTCTTATTTTAACCATATTCATGTTTCCATTCAGTTATGATATAAAAGAAGAAAATTGAGTATTAAATGAAAGCATATGATGTTTTCCTTTTTCCTTCCATTTGGCCGAAAAAGTCATCATATTAGAATAAAAGAGAACTTGTTAAAACTTTGTCAAGTTATGTTACTAACTTTCGGTTTCAAGTAACAAGAAATAAAAACATTATACTATCTTGAATAATCTTATTTTCTTCATTTTGGGTATTTTGGCCTAAAGATAAAGGTATTTTCATGAGAATTTTATTATGTTTATTTTAATATTGGCCAAAATATATTAAAAAGGATAAAAATAATACTAAGAAATTACCCATCATGTAAATTATTATTTTCATGACATCCTTGTATTAAAAATATATTTTTGTAAAATGGAAGGATAAATATTTACATTTATATAGATATGTATGTATTTATTTGGAAAGAAAAGATACTTAAAAATGCATACATAACTATAAGGAAATGATTAATAATAAAAGGCATAATATCATGATAGATTTATAAATTAAAGAAGGGAAACATAGAATAAATTGGAAAACATAAAAAGAAAAGGAAAACTTAGACTGGAAAGAAATTTCTTGAACTTCCCTTAGGCTAAAACCATGAAATTCTCCCTTGAAATTATTAAAATTTATAAGAGAGTTATATTATTATTTTTCAAGAATGGAGAATTAAATTGCTTTAGGCAACATTGCAATAAATAAAAATGACAAAGAGTTTTAAAAGGGATAAAAAGCTTTCCATATTCAAACAATTTCAATATGACATAAATGGAGAAATAGGAATATTGTATTCCGATAGGAAAGGGAAACATAGTGACAACATAGCAAGACACAAGAAATTTTATAAATGTGGCCAAGTGTCCACATAGTGCCCAAGTATGCACAATTGTTTCATAAAGGTGGCCAAGCATCCACATAATGCCCAAGAATGCACAATTATTTCATAAAGGTGGCCAAGTGTCCATATAGTGCCCAAGTGTGCACAATTATTTTATGAAGGTGGCTAAATGTCCACATAGTGCCTAAATGTGCACAATTATTTCATAAAGGTGGCTAAGTGTCCACATAGTGCCCAAGTGTGCACAATAATTTTATAAAGGTGGCCAAATGTCCACATGATGCCCAAGTGTGCATAATAATTTTACAAAGGTGGCTGCATAATGATTTTACAAAGGTGGCCAAGTGTCCACATAGTGCCCAAGTGTGCAAAATCAAGGTATGAAGGTAAGTTTTAAGAATGGAACAAATAAACTATTTTTGTTTAATTTCCTGATAACATGCATACTTTTATGAGAATATGTTTCACTTGAAAGAGGATATCTGTTTTTATTACATTGACATCTAAATTTATCATGCAATGCTTGCCAATATGTATTTATGAATAAGGCTATGGTTTAAAAATTGAGAATATAGATGCAAATGTTTTGGTGCTTGCACCCTGGTACATATTAGTGAATATGTCCATAATTTTTAATTAAATTACATATGAAATTAGAACTACTTTAGGTGATGTTATGTAACGCCCTTATCTAGTATTACAATCCCTCCGATGTAAACAGATAAGTTCAGTACATTATTCTTATCCTTTTATTATTAAGTCTGAGCAGTTATACCATTAAGTCTCATTTAAGTGGATTAGGTTTGGGATCTTTTGCTCAGATTAAATCTCATATGCATAGCGAAATTAAAATGCTATACTACACAGTGAAAATTTAAAACTTTTATATTACAATTGATAATTGTCCAATAATAAATGTTCATTAAATCCTTCAGAGAATATATTCTGGGATATATGAAGTATCCATCCATAAGGAGTCAGGAGATAACAATCCTGCAACTCAAACTCCTTTTACAAATACAGGACGAACAGGTCCTTCACATATCCCTTCCCCAGTAATTTCCCATTCCCCTTTCATATACACAGGCAAAATAATAGTCATAGTTCTAATCCCAACATATATCTAGAATCAGGACCCAAAAATAAGAGATTACAAAAAATTGCTTTTGACCAAAAAAAACTTCTATCTTCCCCGGCACTGCTAAGTGTCCACATCTGATACATATTAGCATATAAATAAGAAACACAGGTTTACCAGTAGCTTAACAATTCAGAGTTTAAAAATTAACTAATATGTATCAGGGTGCAACGCCAAAATGTTTACTTCTACATTCTTGGTATTTAAAAATATAGCATTATTCATAAATAAAAATTGGCAAGCATTGTATAATTATTGGAAATTTCAATGTGATAAAACAATATTCTTTTCCAGTAAAACATCTTTGTATGCTATTAACATGTTATCATAAAATGGAAAAAAATCATTTGTGCTTATCATGTTTAAAACTTACCTTTATACATTAGTTGTGCACACTTAGGCACTATGCGGACACTTGGCCACCTTTATAAAATAATTGTACACACTTGGGCACTATGTGGACACTTGGCCACCTTTTTGAAATTTCTTGTGCACACTTGGCCACCTTTATAAAATTATTGTGCACACTTGGGCACTATGTGGACACTTGGCCGCATTTATAAAATCATTGTGCACACTTGGGCATTATGTGGACACTTGGCCAACTTTATAAAATCATTGTGCACACTTAGATACTATGTAGACTGTAACAACCGAAAATATTTTTAAAAGATAAAACCTAATTTTTGATGCTAATTCCAACCAAATGAAGCCTGGCATGACTTTCGAGGATGGTGATTTGAAACAGAAGGTTATTTGAAGCCAGAAAAATGATCGAATGGAAAGAAACGCAATCCAGTGATCAGAAACTAACAAACGACGTTTAGTGCGTCAATTTCACTGACGGAGGTCAGAACCTTCATATAGAAATGCGTGCCAATGTCTGGTAGGAAGCTGACACCCTAAAGTATCCCCGGGTGGTCTGGGAAAAGTCAGAATCGCCCCCGGAGGCTGTAAATTTCTCAGATTCCCTCCATTTCTCTCAAATCTCTCTCTCTCCTCACCTCACTTTCTCTCTCCTCTCTCTCCTCCTTCCTCCACCGTGTGCCTCTACCACAGCCACCTTGGGCCACTACCTGGCACACCAATCGACAGCCCTCACCACCCACAACCTCCAGCAACAACCCACGGCCACCAACGGCCGCCAGCGCTGTAACAATCGAAAACATTTTGAAAGAGTTTTAAAGGATAAAATCAAATTTTTAACCCTAATCCCAATTAAATGAAGCCTGGCATGACTTTCGAGGATAATAACTTGAAATAGAAGGTTGTTTGAAGCTAGAAACATGATCAAACGGAAAGAAATGCAATCTGGCGATTAGAAACTGATGGAAGAAGTTTTGTGCGTCGATTTCATTGACGGAGGCCAAAACTTTTGCATAGAAATGCGTGCCAGCGTTTGGAAGGATGTCGACACCCTAAAGTATCCTCAGATGGTTTGGGAAAATTCAGAATCGACCCCCGGAGGCTTTAAATTACACGAATTCCCTCCATTTCTCTCATTTCTCTCTCTCTCCTCTCTCTTTTCTCTCTCCTCCTTCCTCCACCATGAACGGCCGCTACAGCCACCATGGGCCGCCACCAAGGGCACCAACTGACAGCCCTCACTGCCCACAACCTCCAACAACCAACCACGGCCACCAACGGCCGCCGGAGCCGCCAGAAAAATGCTATTTTTCCCCTCCATCGCGCGAAACTTCTCCAGCTCAGATCGCCGCCGTCCATTGCCGTTGACCGTCACCGCCCCCACCACTGTGTAGCCTGAGCTGCCAGCTTCCTCTAGTAGCTCGCCGACGTCGAAAGGAGGCCAGACGCGCCAGGATCGAGGGAAACTTCGTCCGCCGTGCAAGAATTTTTGTAGCGGGAAAACGCCGCCTAAACGGCCGTGAACCGCCACGCCACCACCGTATTTGGACTCCTGGACTTGCGGGCTTCACCGTGGTATGATTTTTGAGACAAACTGCACCCCTCCGTCGTGCGCCATCACGACGCCAGGTGCCGCGTTTGAGCTTCTAGACGTGTATCGGGAGAAACCGAGACCACCGTGACGCAGAATTCCATCATCCAGTCACATTGGTAAGGTTCAATTTCCCAAAAACTAATGGTATATGACTGAAATGGCTGCCGAACGTAATTAGGCAATAAATTGACCTAGGTATTAGCGTAACCGGATTTAGAATCGAAAAACAGATGACGTGACGAATCTGAATATTTAATTTTATGTCCAAGAAATTAATCGAGCTCAGAAACCGAGACTGCGTGGAATTCTGAAGTGATTTAGAGCATTCAGAGACCAGGTAGGATAATTTACACTTCCCGAACCCTAGAATTGATTTAGTGAATACCTGAATGATTTAGATGACTTACATGGATTTACGTGCTGCTTTCAATGGGATAAATTGTATGCTTGTGTGCTGAAAACCCTAATTGCATGTTAGACACCTTGTTTATCGAGTTTAGATGCCTTTAGGATAGATTTACTTAGGGTTGGGTACTTGATAGCCGGTATGGGACGGCCGTTAAGTATCCCTAGTACAGGGAGCTTTTAAACGAGATTATTTTTATCAGATTTACCTTGTACTGAGTTAGAGATTATGCGTTAAACCAGGACGACCCTAAGAAAGGTTTAAGGAGTATAAGGGGGGATAGCCTATACGGGGAAACATTGTGATTTAGGCGTAATACCCTAGAACCCTGAGGAATAGCCGACCGAGTGCATGTGAGTTCGAATAGACTGTATGAGGATGAGAATTGGCGTATGTGCACATGCTAGGGGACGCCCTAGATGTTGATTCTCACCCGATCCTTGAGTGAGTTGGGTATTCAACCAGTTTTCAAATGATATTTGAATTGTGAATTATTCTACTGGGATTCATATCTCATTAGGTTGTTTACTCAGATGAACAGGGACAGGGACAAGAACCCAGACGATAGCCGAGGCTGACTTGAGGATAGACCGGAGGATGATTTAGCTTAGGCTTGAATCGTTTGTACATATACTTTGATGACGCTGTTGTTTATTGGATTCTGTCTCTTATGTTTTCTGTATGGATTGGACTGAATGTACATGTAATATTTCAGATAGTGTATATGGATTGTAGTGATGAATTGACGTTGCTGTACATTGATTTATGTTAATTATGTTTATTGCTGTTGTTGGACTGGCTGTTTGATTGTAAACAGGTGATTTTATACTTTGGATATGATCGAAATAAAAAGGAAACTCTGCCGGATTTTCGGTAGGGTTTACCGCTGTAAACTTGGGAAATTCAGTTAGAATGTATGTGAATGCTTGACAGTATATGTATATGAGTTCTGGATGTTGAGTTTAATGATTGTACGCCGTATGTATGGACTTTAGTTTCATTCCAAAGTTATTGATGATGTATGTATGTGTATTTAGTTAGTCATGTGAATCGTGGTTGAACGGAATCAATGGACAATGGGAAGTCTATTTCGTTACGCCAACCAAGAAGGATCCCCTGACATTCCCACATAGGGAATAATTATGTAAACTAACCCATATGCTTCCGCTAATCAGATAAGCATCACGTATGACGTATTAGGGGGTTGTTACAATTATGGTATCAGAGCCCTATTGGTCGGATCTTCTGGTTTAGTGGGTTAAGGACTTTGAATCTTCGGGCTTGCTGCTTTAGGGTTTTGATTGATTTAACTCTGGAATGATAGGACCTGATTTGAATTGATAATGAACGGAATGAATTTAATGTATATCTATTAACTGTTACTGTGTAACTGATCTAATTGTTTCTGTGTTAGATAAGTATGGCAGAATCGAGAAGGGACGCCACACGTAGGCCCAGAGGAAGGCCAAGGCACAGAAACCAGGGTGCTTCAGGTAGTGGTAGCATGGAGACTGAGGTAGACATGCGTGACATGATGGAATCCATCCGATTAATGGCCGACGCGATGAGAGATCAGGCCACTACTAGTGCAAATGTAATGAAACAGCAGCAGGAAGACAGACAGACGAGAAACGACGGAGCCACCCAACATGCGAATCCACTATATCAGGGATGGATTGAATTTCAGAGAGCAGGTCCATCTTCGTTTACAGGTGCCTCTGATCCAGCTGTTGTGGAAGCTTGGGTAAAAGAAATTGAAAAGATTTTCAGGTTGTTGCAGTGCGACGATGAACAAAAAGTCACATATGCAACGTACATGCTGAAAGGTGAAGCGAAACTTTGGTGGACAGATGCCCAGTAATTGATGGATAGCCGAGGCATTCCACTGACTTGGGAATCTTTCAAGAGAGTCTTCATGGATCAATATATCCCTAAGAGCGTTAAACAAGCAAAGGAAGCACAGTTCCTGAAGCTCACACAGGGAGGCAGGCCATTTGACAAGTATCTGAAACAGTTTGAAGAATTATCACGATACTCCACTTATCTGCGAATGCATTACGATGAGGCTTGGAAAGCAAAACAATTAGAAGAAGGCCTCGACTTACCTATGAAGACTCAGTTAGCTACCCTAGAGATTCGAGACTTCGCCACACTAGTCAACAAGTGCCAAATTCTGAGCAAGAATTTAGAACAGAGACAGACTCAGAATATGACACAGCGAATAGGGAACCGGCCCAGACAAGCACCTAGAAATCTGAATGTAAGAAGCGGTATGTTTAAACTACAACCAGGGGCTTCTAGTAGTAGTGGAAGGCGACCTGATAATACTCCTTGTCCGAAGTGTGGCACCAGACATCCGAATCAACCCTGCTGGCATCAGACTCCACTCTAGTGTTATAGATGTGGAGGCACAGGACACATGGCCAGATACTGCCCTTTCACGGGGAATCAGCCGACATCTGGTAGCCGAAGATCACAGGCTCCAAGGAGAGTTTTTACTATGAATGCTGCCAACGTCGACAGGTCCTCGGGCTTGATGTAGGGTAGAGGTAAAATTTATAATTTTTCCTTGATAGTATTGTTTGATTCGGGTGCTACGCACTCCTTTATCGCTGATGCATGCGTAGAAAGAGTAAAATTACCTGTTCAAACCCTGCCTTGTGACCTATACATATCCACACCCTTGGGAGAGGCCACTATGTCCCTACGAATATGCCTAAATTGCCCCTTAACCATTGAAGATACCTAATTTCTTGTGGACCTAGTGTGTATACCATTGTCAGGGATCGACATTATTTTGGGAATGGATTGGTTAACTAGGAATCGGGTCTTGTTGAATTGTTCCGAAGGGACAATTACTTATCTAGATAACGTACCTGTGCGAGGGAATGACAGAGCTTGTGAGATAGGTGATATATCCCTCAATCTCTCTGAGGTAGAGTTGAAGGATAAGCTAAGCCAAATTCCAATCGTTAGTGACTTTTCGGAGGTATTTCCTTTGGAAATCAGTAAAATGCCACCACCTAGGGAGATAGAGTTCACCATTGACCTGATTCCGGGAGCGGCTCCAATAGCTATGACCCCATATCGTATGGCCCCCGCAGAATTGAGAGAATTAAAAGTCCAAATCGAATACATGTTGGAGAAGGGGTTCATTAGGCCAAGTGTATCACCATGGGGAGCTCCGGTCTTATTCGTAAAGAAGAAAGACGGGAGTTGAAGACTGTGTATCGACTATCGACAATTGAATAAGGTGACCATTAAGAACAAATACCCATTGCCACGTATTGATGATTTATTTGATTAGTTACAAGGTGCGACTGTATTTTCTAAGATAGATTTAAGGTCAGGATACCACCATATTAGGGTTAGAGAGGAGGATATTCCTAAGACAGCATTCAGGACAAGATATGGCCATTACGAGTTCCTAGTGATGCCGTTTGGATTGACGAATGCACCCGCTGTCTTTATGGATTATATGAACAGAATTTTCAGACCCTATTTAGATCAATTCGTTGTGGTATTCATTAACGATATTTTAGTCTATTCAAGACTCACGAAGAACATGCCCAGCATCTTAACATGGTGGTACAGATACTGGAAGAGAAACAATTGTATGCAAAGCTGGAGAAATGTGAGTTTTGGTTAGAAGAAGTGAAATTTTTAGGACATGTGGTTAATGGGAAAGGAATAGCGGTCGACCCAAAGAAAATTGAAGCAGTATTAGATTAGGATCGACCTAGAACGGTCACCGAGATTAGGAGTTTCTTGGGTTTAGCCGGCTATTATCAAAAATTCATTCAAGGATTTTCGCAGATAGCTGTGCCACTGACCCAATTGACTCAAAAAGGGGTAGATTTTGAATGGAGCGAACAGTGTGAAACTAGTTTTCAAATTTTGAAAGAGAAATTAACCACCGCTCCTGTACTAATTATTCTGAAACCCCTAGAACCCTTTACTGTATACACAGATGCATCTTTGAGAGGCCTAGGTTTTGTTTTGATGCAGGATGGGAAAGTTGTGGCTTATGCATCGCGACAATTGAAACCTGCAGAGGAGAACTACCCTACCCATGACTTAGAATTAGCTGCCGTTGTCTTTGCCCTAAATATTTGGAGACATTACTTGTATGGCGCGGTATTTTAGGTATATAGTGATCATAAGAGCCTTAGGTATTTTTTTGAACAGAAGGAATTAAACATGAGGCAGCGTAGGTGGGTAGAATATTTAAAAGACTTTGATTTTGAGTTGAAGTATCATGCAGGAAAAGCAAATGTTTTGGCCGATGCATTAAGCCGAAAGTCACTACAACTAGCTAGTTTAATGATTGGTGAAATGAGGTTACTTGAGGATTTTGGGAATCTTAGCCTCAATGTAATCTCGTTTCCGCAAAGATTAGTGATGAGTGACTTTTTGAAAACCTGTGAATTGAGAGAATTAATTAGACAAGCCCAACTTGAGGATGAATCCTTGGAGATATATGCAGATCAACCTGATTTTGGACTAGCACCTGATGGGGTTTTAATGTTTAGAAAGAGGGTAGTGATTCCGAACCATTAGGAACTAAAGGAAAAAGTGTTAGCAGAAGCTCACAGAAGCCATTACACTATTCACCCAGGTATTTCTTGTTGTAAACTTGTGAATTTAAGTTGGAATGTATATGAATGTATGATGTGATGTATATATGGACTTTAGATTTCATTCCAGAGTAATTTATGATGTATGTATGTATAATTAGTTTAGATGCGTGTGAATTAGGGTTGAATAGAATCTGAATGGATAACGAGAAGTCTATTTGGGTTACGGTCAACCAGTAGCGATCCCCTGACATTTCCACATCAGGAATAACTACTTAGAAAGACCCATATGCTTCCGCTAATCAGATACAGGATTGTGTATGTCGTATTAGGGGGTCGTTACATGGACACTTAGCCACCTTTATAAAATCATGGTGCACACTTGGGAACTTGTGGACACTTGGCCACCTTTATAACTATGGAAAACTTTTTATCCCTTTTTAAGCTCTTTCTCATATTTATTTGTGACAATATTGCCTAACTCAATTTAATTCTCCCTTTTTGAAAAATAATAATACTATAAATGTCTTATAAAATATTAATAAATTTCAAGGAAGAATTTCATGGTTTTTCCCTAAGGGAAATTTAAGAAAATTAAATATTTTTACAATTTAAATTTCCTTTTCTATACTTTAAATAATATCGTTAAAATGGTATGATCCGTTTTTTTCCATAATCAACACATATTCCCTCATCTAAATATTACACAAGAGGATGCTAGATGAATGCTTTCTATTATTTCACCAACCTTATCTTATTTAATTTCTAATATATCCATAAGACACAATTAAACATTAATTCTTCCAAAAATTTCTTCAATGTGCAAATAGACATATTTTCCCTTTCCCTTGGAATATTTGAACATCACTTGATTTTGCATGGCTAAGGCAAAATTTCACACTATCAATGTAACAAAAGTATTTCCATCACTTTTATTATTCTAGCCTTGTCTAAAGCCTTACTTGGCATAGAAAATTCCCAATGAATTTTCTTTCCTTTCTTTCATGGAAAATTTCTAACACCAATTACAAACTACAAATTTAACATCAATTTCATGTAAACCATAGCTCATCATGCAACTATCATTAACTAACCATAATTCTTCCATAAACAACAAGATTCATTTCATCCCATCAACCAAAATCCTAATCCATCATACATGCTTAGCCAACACAACATTCATTTCATCAAGAATGTAGAGAAAAAAATAATGTTCCATGAAAGTTGTAAAAGCATGATGATGGCTGTAATACCCGGTCCCTTGGAAATTTTAATAATGATGACAATTTTGAAATGTCAAATGAGGATTTAAATGAAATAAGGAAATGTAGGTTATAACAAGAGGGATTTAAGTGCAATTTTTCTATTTTGCTAGGAGGTCCCTGAGGCTCTAACACTGCCACCCTTATGGACCGCCCTATATGTTCTCCTTCCCTTCATACCAGCTCATTTTCATGCCTGGTGAGGAAGGGAACCACACGGGAAAAAGGAGAAAAAGGGGAGAAGAGAAGGAAATCAAGACTGAAGTTGTTGAGCTCGAATTTAAGGTGGGAATCCTCCATCTAATCTTTAGAAAATCATTCATACATCATTTAAGAATAGATTTCTTCCTTAAAACACATCCAATCTGTTGTAATCTAAGGAAGAAAATGAGATTTGGAAAACTTAGGGCATTTCAGATTTTTTGAGATTTAGACTAGATAAACTAATTTATATGCTTGTTTGAGGTTAGGAATAGGTTTCTGAACTGAAATGATGAGATTATCTACTTTCATTTAGAGATTTCAAAGCATAAATCAAAATTTCTAAGTTAGGTTTTTCTTTCACTCAATTTGCATGTAGATTCTCTGAATTGGTTGATGTTTTGGACGTAAAAATTCATGGGTTTTGTGTAGAAATAAGTAGGGACTAAGCTCATGTAATTTTTTAATGTTATGGAATAATAATATGGGTTGCATTTAGTGAAACCAAAATTTCTAGGCTGTCAAAGAATAGAATAGTTGACTGCTAGCATGCACCAGTCGACTGTCGCGTTCTTCGCAAACCCAAAATTTTACTCAGCAGCTTAGCAGTTGATTGTCAGGCATGCACCAGTCGACTGTCGAGCCACTGTAAAGCCCAGAATCGCGCATAGAGGTGTGCCAGTCAACTGCCAGAGGTGTGGTAATCGACTGTCGAGTCCCTGTCTTGCGAAATATAGCTTTCTAGAGAGCAATTAGCTAACTGCTAACTCTTGGCAGCCGACTAGTAGCTTCCTTTATGTGAAAAATTGATTTTAAAACATGATTTAAGCTTAGAAACCCCTGGTTTTGGTTTGAGTAAGATTCAAATATCATATTATATGAGAATTACATGAGAAGAGTGATAGAAAACCAAAGAAATAGTTAGGAGAAATGGGAAAAATAAAGGAGAACGTTAGTGAAACCTTAAGATAGGATTTGCATAAATGCACATTGATAGGAATTGGGATGTGAACCTTACCTATTGCCTCAGGAAACAAATTTTGAAGACAACCTTGAGATAAAGGAGGAAAACCCAGATCAAAAGCAAAGTAAATGGTAAAGGTAGAGTAATCTACACTCCCTTGACTTTTATTAACGATTATGAATTGCTGTTTAATAGGTATGATTTGTAAATTGATTGGGAATGATTTCTGAACATGATTCATTTATTAAGATTTTCATATGAGTATAGAAAATATTTTCCTATGAATGAGATGCTTTTTGCATGTTTGCTAGTTTGGCTGTTGGGTTATATGCCATAAGGACAGACTAGCTTAGGGTGGATATTCAGTAGCTGGTATGGGACGACCGTTGAATATCTCCTATACAGAATATTTTATTAATTAATCATTTTAAATTGAATTGGTCTGCATTTTTTAGGAATTATGCATTAAACTAGGACAACCCTATGAAAGGTTTAAGGTATAATGTCCCATATCAGTTGGAAAGGGGAACAAAGTATGCCTTATAAGGGTGTGGATACATTTCCCTTGTAGACGCGTTTTCTCCTCCGAAGGGATAGGGGGAGAGGAACAAAACCGTGAGTCCCACAGGGATAGGGACAAAGTGGACAATATCTGCTAGTGGGCAGCTGGACTGTTACATTGGTATCAGAGCCGGGGCCTAGATTGGTGTGCCAGCGAGGATGCTGGGCTCCCTAAGGGGGGGTGGATTGTAATGTCCCACATCAGTTGGAAAGGGGGACAAAGCATGCCTTATAAGGGTGTGGATACCTTTCCTTTGCAGACGCATTTTCTCCTCTGAAGGGATAGGGGGAGAGGAACAAAACCATGAGTCCTACAGGGATAGGGACAAAGCAGACAATATTTGAAAGTGGGCAATTGGACTGTTACATAAGGAGTAAAGGGTGGATAGCCTATATAGGGTGGAGTTTGGTTTAAGTATAGTATCCCATGACCTTGAGTATTAGTCAACTATATGTATATATTGCCATATAGAATGTATGAGGATAAGACTAGCAATGTGCACATACCGGGGGACACCCTAGAAGTTAGCTCTCGCCTATCGTTGAGTGGGTGATTGGTGTTACGGATCACACTCACAAAATAGGGCATGTTTTCTAGTGATTGGTGTTACGGATCACACCTAACCAAAACCATGTTTTTGATAAAACGGCATGCAAATTGAGAGGATTGATCATATGATATGTGTGACAGATTAATATATGAGATTTTTCAGGCATGATTTTAGTATGATTTTCAGACTTGAGATACTATAGTCCAGATATGTTTTGCATGGATTTCCCGTATTCATTATAGTTAAAAGTATATAATAATTCACTTATTTTCTAAGATCATTTTGGGGAAATTATTTTCTGTGCTTAGTCACAGCTGAGCCTGCAATTGTTTTTAGAAAGTGATTATATTGTAAATTGCTCTACTGGAATTTATAAAATCTTAAAAAGTTGTTTGCTCAGATGGTCAGGAACAAGGGATTCTTAGGAGATGGCTGGGCATAAGAAGAATGCCAAGGCTACCAGGCAAAGATAGAAGAAGTATATAGTTCAAAGTTAGAGCTGTATTAGGCTCAAGATTTGTATATGTATTGAATTTCTAGGACTTAGAATTTGTATAATGAGTTTGATGCATTATGAATTAAATTATGGATATATGTACGAATTTATTATTTATGGCATAGTATATCTCAATTATTTTGGAATGGCTGATAGAATTTATATTCTAAAGAAATATTTGTAGTAAATATCATGACATTAGTAATGCTGCACAGGAGAAGTGGTTGAGTGGAATTTGAATGGACTGTGTGGAGAGTCTATTTGGGTTATACTCAACCAGTAGTGACCCTCTGATATTCCCTAATTTGGAAAAGTGAAAATTTATTTAGTATATTTTTATTCTTCTGCTAGTATATACTTTGATATATGAATAGTAGGATAAGGGGGTCGTTACAATGGCATATACTAAAATATGAAACATAAATTTAGAAATTGTTAACCTACCTCAAAGATGAACACAAGTAGACTTGTCCTATCTTCCCTTTGACCTTTCCTTGCTCCTTTGTTTCCCTTCTTGATCCCCTTCACTCTACTTCTTTACTAATTTGGTGTTCTCACGTGCTCTCCCTCTCAAAATGCTCTCCCAAGACTTTTGTAATTTTTTTCTCACCCTCATGACACTCTATCCTTTTCCTTTGAGTGCACTTGCAGTGTGTGTATTTACTTTTTCCTTTGCACTCCTTTCTCTCCCTTACAATTTCTATTTGGCCTTTAAAATGGATGCCACCTTCATTCATTATTATTATTTGTACTCCATGCCTCACATGTGACTAAGTGCAAGCCATTTTCCACGCTACTCTTTCTTTTTCCCTCATGTATTTTGTTTCCTCCTTCTCC
This sequence comes from Senna siamea, assembly GCA_031216115.1. Lineage (NCBI taxonomy): Eukaryota > Viridiplantae > Streptophyta > Magnoliopsida > Fabales > Fabaceae > Senna > Senna siamea. The sequence goes on along the minus strand of CM062361.1, from coordinate 28,224,417 downwards.
TTAGTTAATTATTATTGTCATTAATAAAGAGTCCCACGTGCAGCCCCCTTTTTTCCTTCGGATCTTGTGTTTTACTCAATGTATTAGTCACATGTGTACTTTTAAGTACCATTTACTTCCCTTGCACTCTTTCCCTGTCCACTTGCTCACACCAAAGAAGGGAAAGAAGGAGAAGAACCCATTCAGCTCCATTCCTCACGTAACGTATGGCTCCTCCTTCCTTTACATTTTCTACTCAGCTTAAGAGAAATGGAAACCACCTTTACTTTTCTTAATGTTATTTCGTGGCTGCACTAAGTGTACTTTAGAGACAAACTTTGCTTGCATTCTCACCTTAACCCCTTTGTCACGCCACTTCTCACCTACACACAAGTATTTAACTCCTTTCTATCTTCCTTTGGCATGTGGAAGGCAACACAAGGGTGGGGAGGAAAACTTGTACCACAAATTTTCTCCTTTCCTAGCCATGTGGATACATTCTTTGTCAAAAAAGTTATGCACTCTTGCTTCCCTTTTACTCCACCGAATGTACATTTAATATACATATATTTAATTGTTGCATCCCTTCTTCCCAATTGCATGTGTACCTTTCTCAATGTAGGTTTGATTTAGAAAAATTCTGCACTCTTGCTTAACTAATTTCCTTTCTTAATTATATTTCCATAACCTCACATGTCATCAAGTGTAGCCCATTTTTCATTGCCATTCTCCTATTACCCATTGGTCACTTGAGATGAAGGCTAAGGGGAATGCTATTTTCTCTTCTCTCTTTTCTTTTTGGCCGTGTAGTTTAATATATATATATATATATACACACACACATCATACAATTTAAAATTCACATGCTCCATCAACTTCACGTGCATGTTTTCAATTTCCATACACTTTTCTTCTTAGAAATTCGGCTACTAACAAGGAACATTAATCAAGCACTTCAACTTTTGGCAATGTTATTTTTAGCACATTTATTCTAATCATTAAATGACACAAGCAATTTACCACACTTTATGGCAATTTATCTAATTAATTAAGAAAACATAAATTTAAACATAATTGAAATAAAATGGGGTGTTACATGTTACAATTCTCTCCTTTTAAAAAATTGACAGTGTCAATTTATGAGAGAAAAAAATTAAAAAACAAAACAGTCTTAATTTATACATAGTGCATAGTTTTTGGAGCTGAACCGGAGATTGAACCAGTAAAGATAATGGGTCACTGGTTCAACCATCGGGTCACTAGTTAAATTGGTTATTTTTAATTTTATATATATATTAAATTGAATATAATCAAATATATTTAATGTAATAAATTAATATGTATTTTCATAAATATTTAAAGTAATATATTAGTATTAGATTTTTTTTAATTGATTCACATGTAAAAAACATATATTTATATTAATATTTATTTAACTTTTTAGAAACATTTTTTAAAAGTAATGTTCAAATTACATATTTATTCATTATTTACGCGTCATACATTTCTTTGATCAGTTTAATTGCAACTTCGGTTTTATTAAGTTTCCGGATTGGAACGGCTCACCGGCTATTATATAGTGAACATTTATTTATATCTCTCTTAACTTTTTTTGCTTTTGCTTTTCCTACTGTACGATATAAAATATGGCGTACAATCCAAATTCTTCTCAGTCTATTTGGCACTGGGTTTGCGCTTTACTAGATCAGCTCAATAGTCAAGGTGAAGAAGTTCATCTGTTCCTATGTCTTATTAAACTGAAATTAAAATATATTAAAACAGATTCGTTGTCATTCTTGTAAGCATTTGAGCTTTGAGGTACCAAAAAGTGGAAAAGAGTCATAAACAAGTATTAACATTTATTATTGAACAGAACTAAGTAATCCGTGGGTCTCCTGGTATTTGACTGCCAAGGCTTTTGGCCATTGGTTCCACAAAGTAAAATTTTCTTTCCTGATCTCATGTTAAGGTTTCTATCGCGTCCAGTAAAATACGCCACTTTATTAATTTTATAATTTAATTAAATATAATATAAAATGGTTTATATTCCTTTTCAGTTTCCAACCTTATAGCGTATATCTCAAACTTTGGTTTGGTGTGAACATTAATATGAAGACGAAGCCTTTCAACGAATAAATAACAACTACCCCAAAAATTAGACGCTATCACCTATCCCGCTGAGAAAAATTAGAGTGTAATTTTATAAATTCGAATTCATATAAATTATTTATAGGTCTATCACATGTTATGAATTCAATAAAATAAATATGTGTACAATTAAAATTAATAGTTATAAAAATTAAATTATCTTAAATTATTTTTAAAATATATTATTTTAAATTTTTTCTACTTATCTATTAATATATTAATATATGATTGATTCATATCTACAGAATATTTTTTGAAAAATTATCTATGACCCATATGAAATGTACTACTATAACTATGCACGCCTAGTGAATTTGAAATGCTACGCGGTACGCCCCTTGATTTCTATAAGCCCATTGAGTCACTAAAGTTGGGTAATGCCAATCCCTTTCCATTCTTCACTTTCTTCCATAAAAAATTAATATATGATGAAAGATCCCAACGTGATTGTCGTCGCCTAACTACAAAGCAAATCATTTTTTATTTAACATGTAGTGACACAAAATAGAAAATCTAAAATCTCTTATAAATTGTCCACGTCTTTTAATCACTGTACCACTTTTACCAACCGACGTTGTATTCCAAATTGTCAGTCTTGTTGCACCTATAAAAGCAAGCGGCAAAATAATATTTTGCATAGGATACATTAGTAACCCTAAAAAAACAATTTATCATCCATGCCTTAATTAAGAAAATAAATAAATCATTCTTTAGCCGGATTTAATTTTTTTTTTTTTTTTGGTTACCGGATGTTAGTGTGTATAATTTTTTAAAAAATAAAAAGAAAGTTGTAAATTAATTGTTTTTTTTAAGAAGAGTAATCTTTTTAAGAAAAATGACAGCTATAAGTGATAATCACAGATGCATACCGTAATAGAAAGTAACACAATTCAGTGGTCATAATTAAACTCATCATAATTGCCGTCGCAGTTCATGGTTTGAGACCATGTTTGTGTAATCTACACGCTTTTCAATTTACGTACACAGTAATACTTCAGGTAGCACCGACTTCTATAGCTATACCTAATTCCTATATATACTTGTGCAACGCTCCCACACCATTTCATCAAGCACTTACTATTCAATTTCCCTATTCTCTTTCCACTCTTCGATTAATCCTCTTACGTTGAAATACGCACAGAAATTAAAGATGAGCGTAGAAATTGTAGACTGTGCGACCATTGTGAAGTTTGTGGAAGACGAGGAAGCTTTTCACGTGTCAGTGAGCGATCTGTTCGGTGAACTTGACACAGACAATGATGGGCTTCTCTCTTTTGGTGAGATGTTGAAGGAGTTGGAGAGGCTAAGAGTCTTCGAGACTCACTATGGGATTGATGTGAAGACAGAACCACATGAGCTTGCTCGTGTTTACGAGTCACTGTTTGTTCAGTTCGATCATGACTTGAATGGAAGAGTTGATTTCAAAGAGTTTAAAGAGGAAATTAAGCAAATGATGCTTGCTATGGCTAATGGAATGGGTTGTCTTCCACTGCAGATGGTTCTTGAACATGATAGCCTCCTCATGAAGGCTGTTCAAAGAGAGTCCATTGCTCAAATTGCTGCTTAATTAATTGGTTTATCTACTTTATTCGGTTTTAAATTTGTTATATGTATTGGATTTCACAATGGAGTTTTCCCTCTCGATCCTCATATTTGAGAACTATATTTAAATGAAGAATTCTCTTCTATTTATCTGTTCTTGTTTGTATTACCTACAACTAGAAATTGATAGTTCTAATCTAAATTTATATGTAAAGTGTTGATTCAAAATGTCTAAAGTAATTTAGTTTAGAATTCTCATACATTATACAGTCCTTAGACTTGTCTTAACTACCTAATTTTGACTTTCTTTTTACATTTCCAACACCTGATAATAGTAGTAAATTTCTTGTAATTTTGAATTTAATCCTAATTACTTCATTTGTTTTCATTCTCAACTTGAAGGCCTTAAATTTTCTTTATAACAAAATAAATAAATAAATGAATAAACTTGTGTTAATTTCCTCCAATACAAAAAATTTGGTTTTCATTGGCCACCAAAACCCAAGAAGTCACCATCAAAAGAGTATAAGTGGCGACTAAAGAGTTAGTACAAGGTCGGTGACAATAATCTTGTTGCAAAACACTTTCTACAATGACCATTCGGTCGCCACCTAAAGTCTCATATTTCACTGTAGAAACTCATGGCAACAGGTTGTCTCTAAAGGACACTTTCAGTGTCGACTAAGTCTCTAGCATCTCAACTTAGTTTAGCAGTCTATTTAAAAATGTTGCATGGTGGCATTTAAAAATTCTTTAACTAAGTTGGGATGCAACTTCCAAATAAGGAGAACAACTCTATTATTAGTTGAATGAAAATTATACAAAGGTGCATTTCCTTATTTGGGCGTTACAGCGAAATAAATCACAAAGTGCAGAAGGTCCTCAACCTTTGTTTATGATTAAATATACATATACATACAAATAAGAAGGTCATTGGATACTTTAATATACATGTTATTACAACAAAGGGATTTAACCTACTATACAAGTACTTTCATCACGGGTGCCACTGTGTAACATCCACTCCTAATGTAATTAAGAGATGTTTGATAATTATTAGTTTAAGTTTAATGCTTATGTATGATGCATTAATTGCATATAATTGCATTAGTACAGGGACTTAGTTGAAAGAAAGAAAAGTTAAGTCAAAGTGTGACCAAGGACCCAAATGAAAAGGGAAAGTTTAGCTAGGTTAAAGTCACAAATGCCCAAGGACTAAAAAGTAAATAGCCATAAACTTTAGAAACCCTAACCCTAACTTACATAACTCACACTTCAGCATTTTCTAGAGAGAGAGAAGGGCGAATAGAGAAAGAAAGGGATGAGTTAGGGAAAAAGGGAGGAGATTTGCTTAAGGAAGAACATATTTGAGGCTGGGAATTATTCCTACAGCAACAGGTGGACCATTTAAACACAGGGTACACGTCCATTTTCAGATTAAATCTAGGTAGCAACTCAACCTAACCCCATTTCTAAAATGTTTGCTTTTGCTAAAAAATGTTTTTTATGAATGATTTGAACTATGTTTGGGATTTAAACCTACATTCTATATGTTTTTGAGTTATATTAGGTGTTGCTTGCTGAAATGTTGTGCTTATTTATGCTTGTAAATGATTGGAAGGACTAGGTTGTTGTTGATCTATTAGAATATGCTAGTTTTCCTTGGATGCATAATGTTTGAGCAGAATGATGAGGAATGTTTAGAGAAAGATGAGGTTTTGGAATGGAAACTAAGCCTATATGTTTTTAAACTGAAAGGGAAAGGAATCTTGGCTAGGTAATCTCAAAAATGCATTTTTAGAACTAGCACAGGACATAACAGTCAACTGGTAGCATGTGGCAGCCAACTGTCATATTCCTGAGAAGCACGTAAATGCATACTTAGGCATGACAGCCGACTGGTAGCCCTATCAGTCAATTGTTGGGTTTGAGTTTTCTACATAACAGTCAACTAATAACCCTAGGAGCCAACTATCGTGTTCTTCAGAGAGTGACCAGTTGACTACCAGCCTTCCATCAGTTAACTGGCAGCCCACTGCATTGCAAATTAGGGATTCCAAAGAGCGATCAGCTGACTACCAGCCTTCCACCAGTCGACTAATAGACCTCCAACATGAGAAACATGATTTTTATCAAAGATTAGGCTTAGTAATACTCCATCCCACTTTGTCTAAGGCTTACAAAGTAATCATACAAGGAAACTACATACTTTTGGGTAATGTGCAAGAGATAAGGTCACATGTCACTTGGATGAAAGGATCCTTGTGATAGTGACACAAAAAGGAGCAGAAAAACATCAGAAAGAAAAGAGTGAAGTATTCTAAGCATATACATTAGTGGTAAATAGGCTTATGATCGAGTGACCGATTGTTGGTATGGGATGACCGTTAGACATTCCATAGTTGTGCCATCAACAAGGATGGTCAAACATCCACTGGAGCATAGATGATTTTGAAAACACTGTGATGGTTGAGAAGCATAAGTTAGTGTCATCTTCCAAAAGCCATTTAAGAAACACATACTTATGGTTAAGCATAACCATGAGCATCGTCTGAATCACTCTAGTATATATGTTAGAGAATAGCATACCAGGAGTGTGATCCACTTGTAAGGGGTGGTGATTCCATAGCCTCATGATCTGCAGAGTCGGAGAGGATAGGACCTGTTTAGAGGTTTTACAACGATCCCATGAGTTATTGAGATTGTACTTGGATTTGACTAAGGGATGCCTCAATAGTACTATGCGGTAGAGTTACCATAGTGGCATAGTTAGTCACTAGGATAGCTCATCCATGTATGTAGTGGTACGTGGAGTTGTTGTTGGGCAACACTCATGATAGCTCATATGTTATGATTATTTTCTCTTGCTTATTCGTACAATCAAAAGGCATGTTTATTACCCTAGGAAAATGTTTTGTGATGAAAATGATGCTGAATGAACCTTCCATACTATAAAGTTAATATGTTTTATATATACAAGCATAAATATGAGCACATGACATGACTGTACAACACATGCACTGCATCCCAATAGTCTGTATTATATTTTTATGATGAGAAAGAATGTAGAAATTTTTCATATAAGTATAGTGGTACAGGTCAGTGAATTTCAAATAGGTTGCATTACTACAAAGATTAATTTCTCACCCCAGTGCTGGCTTGTACTAGATGTGTAGGCCCCTAGCTGGAGATGAAGGTAACTGAAAAAGAGGTACCCTTCTATAGGGTACAATGGATGTTTATTTTGGATAATATAGGCATATAATTATTCTGTACTAGTCTCTATGATTTTGAGGAAAGGCTAGTATAGATTAACTCTTCTATAACCTATATTTACTTGAATGTATATGTGTAACACCCTATAACTTTAGTTAGTCTAAATTAATATCCTTTACATTGGGTGGAATTACTTATGTCATTTGATGATTAGTTATAAATTCAATGCTTCATAATTAATTAATGAGTTATCATAAAGTGGGGCGAATTTGCTTGCATAATTTAATGGCTCAAAAAAATAGGTTTACTAAAAGATAATTTTGTATAAAATTAGGTGTTTAATTTAATTCCTTATTCTCCCTTTTATATCACTTAGCTTAAGTGCCAAAGGAAAAAAAAAATAAAAAATGCCTATATACCTACATGTGTAAATAGGGGAAAAGGAAAGAAGAATGAAGCACTTAAAAATATTTACATGCACTCATCAAAGGAAGTGGTAAGGTGGAGCCCACATGTGTAACGACCCCCTAATACAACATATACAATCCTCGTCTGATTAGCGGAAGCATATGGGTTATTCTAAATGATTATTCCCTATGTGGGAAAGTCAGGGGATCGCTACTGGTTGAACGTAACCCAAATAGACTTTCTGTTGTCCATTCGGATTCCGTTTAACCCTAATTCACACGCAGCTAAATAATTATACATGCATGCATCACAAATTACTCTGGAATGAAATCTAAAACTTATATACACGTCACGTTATACATTCATACATATTCTGACTTAAATCCATATATTACAGTGGTAAACCCTACCAAAAATTCGGCAGAGTTTCCTCTGTATTTTGATCATGTACAAAATACAAAGAATCACCTATTTATATTTACACAGCCAGTCCAACAACAGCAATAAACATAATTCACAGAAATCCATAAAAACAGTGTCAATCCCATCAATACAGTCAATATAAAACACTAGATTTATACATGTACAACCGATCCAATCCATACAGAAAACATAAAGAATGTAACCCAAAGATACAAAGAACATCATCAAAGCATATATATATACAAGCCGATTCAAGCCTAAGCTAAGTTATTCTCCTGTCTATCACCACGGCATCATCGTTTATCGTCTGGGTTCCTGTCCTTGTCCCTGTTTATCTGAATAAACAACCTAATGAGATATAAAATTCCATTAGAATAATTTACAATTCGAATATCATTAGAAAACTGGTTGAATACCCAGCGGTGCAAACACCAAAATCATCTTCCCGAAATCAGTTCAAAAATAGTGAGATACCTTATCTTTAAAATCGTTTAAACACATGGAAATCGCGGCAAGTAATCGAAATCATAAAAAAAATCCATTTATTTGAGAATCAGTCATCAAAATCAAGTAAAATCCCATGCCCGGTGTATCTAAATCCACGTTGGTCACAAATCCGGTGTAACCAAGTATAAATCATCATCTAATTACACGTCGTCTAGAGAGAATACCTCTCTTATCATTGGGTGTGATCCGTAACACCAATCACCCGAATATCGCCTATGTTGTGAGTGTGATCCGTAACACCAATCGCTCACTCAAGGACCGGGTGAGAATCAACATCTAGGGCGTCCCATAGCATGTGCACATACGCCAATTCTCATCCTTATACAGTCTATTCGAACTCACATGCTCACGGTCGGCTATTCCTCAGGGTTCTATGATATTACGCCTAAATCACAACGTTTCCCCGTGTAGGCTTTCCCCCCACTTATACTCCATAAACCTTTCTTAGGGTCTTCTTGGTTTAACGTGTAATCCCTAACATAGTATAGGCCAAATCTGGTAAAAATAATCTCATTTAAAAACTCCCTGTACTAGGGATACTTAACGGCCGTCCCATACCGGCTATCAAGTACCCAACCCTAAGTAAACCCGTCCTAAAGGCATCTAAACTCGATAAACAACTTGTCTAACATGCAATTAGGGTTTTCAGCACACAGGCATGCAATTTATCCCATCAAAAGCAGCACGTAAATCCATGCAAATCATTTAAATCATTCAGGTATCCACTAAGTTAAATCTAGGGTTCGGGAAGCGTAAATTATCCTACCTGGTCTCCTGTCGCTCCAAATCAATTCTGAATCTCACGAAGTCTCAATTTCTGAGCCCAATTAATTTCTTGGACATGAAATTAAATATTCAAGCTCGTCACGTCATCCATTTTTCGATCCTAAATTCGGTTACGCTAATACCTAGGTCAATTTATTGCCTAATTACGTTTGACAGCCATTTCAGTCATATACCATTAGTTTTTGGGAAATCGGACCTTACCAATGGGATCGGACGATGGAATTCTGCGTGGGAGTGGTCTCAGTTTCTCTCGATGAGCGTCCCGAAACTCCAAAGACGGTGGCGCATTTGCGGCACAGACGATAGCAAGACGGCGGAGGGGTGCGGTTTGCCTCGAAAGTTACAGCACGGTGAAGCCCGCAAGTCCAGGAGTCCGAATACGGTGGTGGCGCGGCGATTCACGGCCGTTTGGATGGCGTTTTCTGGCCACGAAAATTCTTGCACAGCGGACGGAGATTCCCTCGATCCAGGTGCGTTCGGCCTCCGTTTGTCATCGGCGAAGCTCTTTGGAGGAAGCCGGGCAAACAAAGTTACATGATGGTAGGGGCGGTGATGGTCAACGGCGACGGATGGCGGCGATCTGAACTGGCAAAATTTCGCGCAGTGGAGAGGAAAGATGGCATTTTTTCGCCAACTCTAGCGGCCGTTGGTGGCAGTGGGTGGTTGCTAGAGGTTGTGGGAAATGAGGGCTGTCGGTTGGTGTCCTTGGTGGCGGCCCACGGTGGCTGTGGTGGTGGTTCACGGTGGAGGAAGGAGGAGAGAGAGGAGAGAGAAAATATGGTGAGGAGAGAGAGAGAAATGAGAGAAATAGAGGGAATTCGTGTAATTTAAAGCCTCTGAGGACGATTCTGACTTTTCCCGGACCACCCGGGGATGCTTTAGGGTGTCGGCATCCTTCCAGACGTCGGCACGCATTTTCGTTCGAAGGTTTTGGCCTCTGTCAACAAAATTGATGCACAAAAATTCTTTCGTCAGTTTCTGATCGCCGGATTGCATTTCTTTCTGTTTGATCGTGTTTCTGACTTTGAACGACCTTCTGTGTCAAGTCATTATCCTCAAAAGTCGTGCTAAGCTTCGTTTGATGGAAATTAGCGTCAAAAATCAAATTTTATCTTTTAAAATCCTTTAAAACTCTTTCAAATCTTTTCTGTTGTTACAACGTGGGCCTTGCATAAAATGCAAGTCCTACGTGAAGTGAGAAGGGAAGGAAGGAGGGAAACATTTAAAAAGATATATATATATATATATACCTTGCATGACATGGCAAAAGGGAAGAAAGAAGGGAGAGAAGTTGAATCTTTGGTTTATTAGACATGCATGCATAATGCTAAAGAGTATGTGTCTTGCATGAGACCAAGGGACAATAGGAAGAAGGATGGGAATTAATTATATATACATATATATGCATGCCACAAGTAACACAAAAGGTAAAGAATTTTTAATTTAAAATATACATGGAGATTTCAAGGGATGCATGGCAATGAAGACACATGTGCAATTGGTGGAGAAAAAAAGGAAGCAAGAGTACAAAAGTCTCTAAGGCACACGTGAGGTATGGAAAAGAAGACAAAAAGTGAAGCCTTTTTTTTTAAAATCAAAAACCATGTAAGAATGCAAGCTTTTCCCTATCTCCTTTAACTTGTTTAAGTAGCTAACCTAAACTTGCAAGGAAGTGAAAATTCTACTTAAGGTACAATGGGAACAACCATGAAATGGAAACAATAAAGCATGTGGCGTCTTCCTTTAACTTTGGGAGAATGAAAATTTAAATACGAAGGAAAGGAAGGTAGCTTGCAAGAAAGGAAAAGTGTACTTGTAAGTATACTTAGTTCAAAATTTTATGTGAGGAAAATAAGATTGAGTATGCAACAAGAAAGCCTTACACAATTAAAGAGGAAGAGAGGGGTGCAATCGTGAAATAAATAAAAGAAAAGGTGCAGCATTTTTTTTTTGAGCCAAGTAAAAAACGAAAGTGAGAGGGGAATTTCACATGAAGGAGAAAAAAATTTAAGCTGCAGTGTAACGACCCCCTAATACGACATACACAATCCTTTATCTGATTAGCGGAAGCATATGGGTTCTTGAAATAGTTATTCCCGATGTGGGAAAGTCAGGGGATCGCTACTGGTTGAGCTTAACCCAAATAGACTTCCCGTTGTCTATTCGGATTTTGTTCAACCCTAATTCACACGCAGCAAAACTAATTTTACATACATACATTATAAATTACTCTGGAATGAAAACTAAAATCTATCGATACATCATATAAGAATTCATACACATTCTAACTTAATTTCACAAGTTTATAGTGGTAAACCCTACTGAAAATCTGGCTGAGTTTCCTCTGTATTTTGAGTATATCCCAAATACAACAACCATCCTGTTTACAAATATACAGCACCATCATCAAAATATATACAATGTAATTCAAGCCTAGACTAAGCCATTCTTCTGTTTATCACCAAAGCATCGTCCAGCTAACGTCTAGGTTTCTGTCCTTGTTCCTGTTCATCTGAGTAAACAACTTGGTGAGATATAAAATCCCAGTAGAATAATTTACAGTTCAAATACAATTCAAAATCTGGTTGAATACTCAGCGGTACAAACGCCGAGAATAACTTCCCAAAATGAATTCAAAATCTGTGAAATACCTTATCTTTAAAATCATTTTATCACATGGAAATTGCGGCAAATACTCAAAATCATAAAAATCCATTTCTTTGAAAATTAGTAATCATAATCCGATAAAATCCCATGCCCGGTGTATCTCAATCTGTGTCGGCCACATATATCATCTACGACCGAATCTAATCGTCCAATTGAACGTCATCCAGAGAGATTACCTCTCTTATCGTTGGGTGTGATCCGTAACACCAATCACCCGAATCTCGCCTATGTTGTGAGTGTGATCCGTAACACCAATCACTCACTCAAGGACCGGGTGAGAATCAACATCTAGGGCGTCCCATAGCATGTGCACATACGCCAATTCTCATCCTTATACAGTCTATTCGAACTCACATGCTCACGGTCGGCTATTCCTCAGGGTTTTATGATATTACGCCTAAATCACAACGTTTCCCCGTGTAGGCTTTCCCCCCACTTATACTCCATAAACCTTTCTTAGGGTTATCCTGATTTATCGCATGATCCCTAACGCAGTATAGGCTAAATCTGGTAAAAGCAATGTCAATTAAAAACTCCCTGTACTCGGGATACTTAACGGTCGTCCCATACAGCTATCAAGTACCCTACCCCAAGTAAATTGGTCCTAAGGGCATCTAAACTCGATAAACAAAGCGTCTAACATGCAATTAGGATATCCAGCACACAGGAATGCAATTTATTTGATCGAAAGAAGCACGTAAATCCATGCAATTCAATCTAATCATTCAGGAAATCACTAGGTCAAATCTAGGACTCGGAAAGTGTAAATCATCCTACCTGGTCTCCTGTTGCTCCAAACCAATTCAGAACTTCACAAAATCTCAATTTTTGAGCCAATTAAATTCCCTGGATATTTAAATGAATATTCAAGCTTGTCACGTCATCCATTTTACGATCCTAAGTCCGATTATCCTAATTCCCAGGTCAATTTATTTCCTAAATATGTTCAGTAGCTATTTCAATCAAAATTCATTAGTTTTTGGGAAATTGAACCTTACCAGTATGGTCAGATGATGGAAATCTGTCCCGGGGTAGTCTCGGTTTCTCCCAGTGCATGGCGGAGGGGTTCAGTTGACCTCGAAATTTACACCACGGTGAAGCCCGTAAGATGAGGAGTCTGAATATGGTGGTGGCGCGGCGGTTCACGGCCGTTTAGATGGCATTTTTCGGCCACAAAGAACAACGCACAGCAGACGAAAAAAGCCTCGATCTGGGAGCATCGGACCTCCGTTCAATGTTTGCGAGCTGTTAGAGGAAGCTGGCAGCTCAGGCTGTACGATGGTGGGGGTGGTAATGGTCAAAGGTGGCAAACGGCGGTGATCTCAGCTGGCGAAGTTTTCTCGCAATGGGGGAAGAAAACGCCATTTTTCGGTGGCGTACTGCCGCCGCATGGCCGTGAGTGGTTCTTTGGAAGTCGAGGGTGGCGAAGGGAGTCGATTGGTATGCCTGGTGGTAGCTCACAGTTGCTCTGGTGGTGGTGTGCGATGGAGGAAGGAGGAGAGAGAGGAGAGAGAAAGTGGAGTGAGGAGAGAGAAGGAATTGTGACAAATAGCAGGATTTTGGGGAAATTTAAAGCTTTCTGGGGCGATTTTGACTTTTCCCGGATCACCCGGGAAAACTTCGGGATGTCGGTTTCCCTCTAGATGTTGGCACGTGTTTCCATACAGTGATTCTGACCTCTGTTTGCAAAATCAAAGTACGAAACTTCTTCTGTCAGTTCCTGATTGCTGGATCACGTTTCTTTTCTTTCGCTTGTGTTTTTGACTTCGAACGACCTTCCGTTTCAAATCATCGTCCTCGAAAGTCATGATAGGCTTCTCTTACGTGAATTTATCAGTGAAAATCGAGTTTTATCTTTTAAAATGATTCCGGTTGTTACATGCTGCATGAGTCTAGGGGAAAAACACGAAAATTTGGTGAGGAAAGGAAGTGTAGGTGAAAGTGGAGTGACCAAAAGAATTAAGAAACTTGCAAGAAAGGAAAAATACACCTCCAAGTACACTTGATGCAGAATTTTGCATGCTCTCACATGGCAAAGGAAAGAAAAGCAAGTAGAGGGTGTAACATTCTTTAGCCAAATAGAAAGTGAAAGAGAATGGAATGGAAAACTGCATTTTTATTATTCATGGATACTTGCATATGCCACCTAAGCAAAGGGGAGAAGAAGAGTTGAAATTTCTTTTCACACTCATGCAATACCCACAGTGAAGAAAGAAAAGAGAGTTGAAAAAGGACTAAGCTTCACGTGATAAGGAGGAAAAATTAAAATAGAATAAATAAAGAAAAGGTATAGTGGCGTGAGGAAGAAGAAATTGGAATGATTTTTCTAATATGGATGCATGCACATGTCACCTAAGCAAGAGACAAAAAGAGTTGGGAATTTCATGCAACCAACACACGTGAAGGAGGAAAAGAAAAAGTGGGAGGAAATTGAAATGGCCTTCTAACATATGTGCAACCCACTCACACGACAAAGAGAGAAAAAGAAGAAGAGAGAGTGAGGGCGTGAGCTTAAACAAAAACACCAAAATTGTGAGGAGGAAGAAGTAAAGGTGATCACAAAGGAAAGCAAAGGAAGCAAGAGAACAAGGAGGAAGCAAGGAAAAGTCAAAGGAAAGGTCAAGCTAAATCCAACTTAGTTCACCATCAAGGTAGTTTAACAATTTAAGATTGTATTCCATGCTTTAGTTTATGCAACTAACATGTCTTTACAAGCTTTCTATGGAACATACTTGTCTCCCTACATTCTTGACAAAATGTGTGTATGTTGGCTAAGCATGTGTGATTAATTGGGATGTTGGTGGATGATATGGCATGCATATTATTGTTGGAAAAGGATTAGGGTTAGGTAATAATAAATTCATGATGACAATAAAGGAAAGAAACCCTACCATTTAATAGTTAGTAAGGAATAAAAGAAGGAAATTTAATTGCAAATTAACAAATCTCCTTAGGCCAAGTCCATGGAAATGATTCTTTGAACCTATAAGATATGCACCATAGCATTAATTCAAAAATATTAGAATTTATTATTGAAGTTTCTAAGAGAGGATATTATTATTGTTTGCAAGAAAGGAAATTGTTCTTGACTTAGTAGAATTTTATAAGAAAGGATATTATTATTTTCAAGGAAGGAAATTATTTTTGAACTTGGTAGAACTATATAAGAAAATTAATTCCAAGAAAGGAGAAATTATCCTTGAAAATATTAGAATTTTCATAAGAAATGTGCATTAGAAAATTAATTTTCCAAGAAAGGAGAAATTATCCTTGAAAATATTAAAATTTTTATAAGAAATGTACAATAGAATTGATTTCCAAGAGAAGAGAAATGATTCTTGAAATATTAGAATTTTTATAAGAAATGTACATTTACATTAATTTCCAAGAAAGGGAAATTATTTTTGAAGTTATTAGAATTTTTACAAGAAATGTACATTAGCATTAATTTCCAAAGAATGGAAAATTAATCTTGAAGTAAATAGAATATTCATAAGAAATGAATATTAATAGTAATTTCCAAGAAAGAGGAATTTTATTCTTGAAGATATTAGAATTTTAAAGAGATGTACACTAGTATTATTTTTCAAGGAAAAGAAAATCTCTCTTGAAAATTGACAAAGAATTTTAAAGGTGGCCAAGTGTCCACATATGCCCAAGTGTGCACAAAGAATTTTAAAGGTGGCCAAGTGTCCACATGTGTCCAAGTATGCACAAAGAATTTTAAAGGTGGCCAAGTGTCCACATGTGCCAAATGTGCACAAAGAATCTTAAAGGTGGCTAAGTGTCCACATGTGCCCAAGTGTGCACAAAGAATTATAAAGGTGGCCAAGTGTCCACAAGTGTCCAAGTGTGCACAAAGATTTAAAAGGTGGCCAAGTGTCCACAATGCCTAAGTGTGCACAAATATTGTATAAAAGTAAGTTAAAAATGATAAGCATAAATGGTTTTGTTAATTTTGTGATAAGGCATTTTATAGTATGCCAAGATGTTTTATTTGAAAGAAATATTATTTTCTCACATTAACATTGCTTGCTAATTTATCTTTATGAACAATGCTATATTTTTATTTTGAAGAATGTAGAATTAAATATTTGGTGCTTGCACCTTGATACATATTAGTTGATTTTAAACCCGAATTGTAAGCCACTGGGAAACTTGTGTTTCTCATCCATATACTAATATGTCTCAGATACAGAAACTTAGCAGGGCCGACAGATAGAAGTTTCATTTTGGTTTAAAGTGAGATTTTTGTAACCCTTATTTTGGGTCCTGGTCCAAATATATTTGGTTTAGACTTAGGATTATTATTTTGGCTACATATATGAGATGTACATGGGATATCCCTGGGAAAGGATATGTGAAGGATCGATCCATCCTTAGAAATTTGTAAGGGAGTATGAGTGACAGACCTGTTGTCTCCTGACTTCCTATGGACAGGTACTTCATATATCTGGGGATGTGTTTACCAAAATGTAACGGACATTATTGGACATGTATTCTTTGAATTATATGAAAGTTTAAATTTCACTGTGTAGTTTAGTATTTTAATTTCTGCTGTGCATACGAGTTTTAATCTAAGCAAAAGATCCCGAACCTAATCGGCTTAATGAAACTTAATGGTATAACTGCTTAGACACTAATTAAATAAAAGGATAAGAATAATGTATCGAACCTATCTGTTTGCATCAGAGGAATTGTAATACTAGATAGGGGCATTACAATATGGATTAACTATCAACTATCTGTAGATCATTTGATAGAATTATGAATTGCAGGGATGTTGCCTCTATACCCCAATAGTTAATTTAAAGATAACTAATGAGCAATTATGTATGGTTGTGTATAGTTATCTAGAGCATATTATATATATATATACACACACACACACACACACACATATAGCTTGATATTCTACTGCGATCCTTGACTGAGAACCCAAGTGTAGAACTCAACCCAAACGACACTAAATTAATCAATCGGTAAAAAGTTTAAATTGATTCGGGTAGAGGTAATAGTAACACACCAATGTTATGATATTTATATAATATATTCCTTAAATTATTTAAAGGAACCATAGGCTAAGTGGGGTGTTACGGGCGTTACATGTTAGTTGGTATCAGAGCATGGCTACCATGGTTGGCACATAGCTGAATCAATAGTGATAAATGCTACTTAGGTAGTAAGAGTAGATTCCTCAGGATAGAGACTACTACAGGTTAGTTAGCTGAGCCTAGGCAGTTGACTACTTGTGTTATGTTTGGACTTAAGGAATGGAGTGCTAGGCTTGGTGTACAATATTTCCTTTGGAGCCATATATTCTCTTATAAATATTCTGTTAATGCGACTGATCACTTCAATAATGTTTGTTTTGAAGAGTAAGCTATGGTGCCTCCTAGGAGGAATGGTACAAGGGAGAAGGATGGAGAAGTGGATTTAGCTAGGGTTATGCAAACCCTAATGGGGATGATAGAGGCCATGAGGGAACAGGCCGTTATTGTATCCCAATAAGCAGCTACCACTAATGAAGTACTTTGACATATGCAAGAGGATAGAAATGTGAAAAGTAACCCTAACCCTGAGGGCGAACAAGTGAAGGATCAACCCTATAAGGGGTGGTCTGAGTTTCATAAAGCCAAATCTCTTTCCTTTAGAGGTGAGTTCAACCTGAAAGTGGCAGAAGAGTGGTTAGAAGAGATAGAGAAGCTGTTTGTAGTTTTGGGGAGTACAGAGGCCCACAAGGTTCAATTCTCTACTTACATGTTGGCTGGAGAGGTTGAGCACTGATGGAAAGGGGCCAAGCAATTAATGGAAGCATAGGGAGTCTAAATCACCTGGGATTCTTTTAAGAAGGTGTTTCTAGAGAAGTACTTTCCCCAGAGCATGAGAAATAAGAAGGAGATAGAAATCATAAAGATCAGATAGGGTGCCATGTCATTTGATGACTACTTGGAAAAATTTGAAGAGTTGCCAAATTCTCCTTTTATCTGCAGTTAAGGCAGGATGAAGCATGAAAGGCTATACACTTATAGGCCAAGTTTAATCCGGAGTTGAAGAATGTTGTTCCTCCACTAGAGATATGGAACTATGCCATATTGGCTAACAAGTGCCTCATAGTTTCAAGAGGCCTAGCAGAGACTAGGATGGGGAAGAGAGAGTTCAAACCCCTCAAGAGGAAATCACAGCCATATTTTGCCAGAGGAAAGGAGAGCAAATTTGGTAAAGCCTAGTCAAGGAAAAAGCCCATGGTTGGGCAAGCTGCTTTTGACAACGACCCCAGGTGTGGGAAGAGTCATGGGAATAATCCATGTCTGCTTGGACAAAATGTCTAGGTGAATTAAGGATTGAGAGTGACCTTAGGACTCAGATCCTACAGGCCCAAAAGGATGATGGATTCTTATAGTCCTTAAAAGACCCAAAGGAATTTCAAAAGGAAGTTGATGGGGTAATGACCTTTCAGAATAGGGTTTATGTCCCAAGTTTAAGGGAATTGAGCGAGAAAATCTTAGAGGAAGCCTATAAGAACGAATATACTATTCATTCTAGTGCTACTAAGATGTATGAAGATTTGAAGGGAAGATTTTGATGGCCAGGTTCGAAAAAGAACATCGCTAAGTATGTCGCTAAGTGCCTAGTGTGTCAGCAGGTGAAGATTGAACATGAGAAACTTGTTGGGCTATTGCAACCTCTTGATATACTTGAGTGGAAATGGGATAAGATTTCTATAGACATTGTAGTACCCAAGACTCAGTCAGGAAATGATGTTATTTGGGTGATAGTAGACCGAAAAACTAATTCTGCAAATTTCTTACCCATTAAGATCAATTTCTCCTTGGAAAAATTAGCTTATTTGTATATTTATGAGATAGTGAGACTTCATGGAATCCCTACTAGCATTTTCTCAAATAGAAACCCTAGATTTACCACTAAATTTTGGAGAACCTTCCAAGAAGCTTTTGGTACTAGGTTAAGTTTGAATATCGCTTATCATCCTCAAATATGCGAACAAACGGAGAAGACTACTCAAACTTTAGAGGATATGCTTAGGTCTTGTGCCTTGGAGCATAAGGGGAGTTGGGAGCAAAGCCTAGCATTAATAGAATTCTCATAGAATAACAGTTTCCATTCTAGCATAGGGATAACACCCTATGAATCTTTGTATGGAAGGAAGTGTAGATCACCTCTGTGTTGATCTGAGGTAAGGGAAAGACAATTGCTTGGACCAGAGTTGGTAAAGCATACTATAGGCCAAATTAGATTTTGGATCCTCTGCTTGGTACTTTTAGTAGCGGTCTTTTCCGTTGTTAAAGTTGTTTTAATATTATTGCAACGAATATTACTGTTGCTATAAATTTTGTTTAAATAATTAATTTTGAAAAAGTTATAGTAGCAATACTTTTTGTTGCAAGAAATTTTAGCAGCGAAAAAAACTGCCACTAAGTGCCAAGCAAGTGCTAAGCAGAAAAGTGCCAAGCAGAGAATCCAAACACGCTAAATTAGGGTGATCAGGGATAAAATGGCTAAGGCCTAATATAGGCAAAATAAGTATGCTGACAAGAGAAGTCGACCATTGGAATTCGATGAAGGGGATTATGTTTTCCTTAGGCAAAAACATGTTAGGTTTTATACCATCCATGTAACAACCGAAAAGATTTGAAAGAGTTTTAAAGGATTTTAAAAGATAAAATTTGATTTTTGACGCTAATTTCCATCAAAAGAAGCCTGGCACAACTTTTGAGGATAATGACTTGACACAGAAGGTCGTTCGAAGTCAGAAACACGATCAAACGGAAAGAAATGCAATCCGGCGATCAGAAACTGATGGAAGAAGTTTTGTGCATCAATTTCATTGACAGAGGGAAAAACCTTTGCATAGAAATGCGTGCCAACGTCTGGAAGGATGCTGACACCCTAAAGCATCCCCGGGTGGTCCAGGAAAAGTCAGAATCGTCCCCGGAGGCTTTAAATTACACAAATTCCCTCTATTTCTCTCATTTCTCTCTCTCTCCTCACCATATTTTCTCTCTCCTCTCTCTCCTCCTTCCTCCACTATGAACCGCCACCACAGCCAACGTGGGCCACCACCAAGGACACCAACCGACAGCCCTCACTGCCCACAACCTCCAGCAACCACCCACGGCCACCAACGGTCGCCAGAGTCACCGAAAAAATGCCATCTTTCCCCTCTATCGCGTGAAATTTCGCCAGTTCAGATCGCCGCCATCCGTCGCTGTTGACCGTCACTACCCCCACCATCGTGTAGCCTGAGCTGCCATCTTCCTCCAGTAGCTCACTGATGACGAACGGAGGTCAGACGCGCCCGGATCAAGGGAATCTCCGTCCGCCGTGTGAGAATTTTTGTGGCTGGAAAATGCTGTCCAAACGATCGTGAACCGCCGTGCCACCACCGTATTCAGACTCCTGGACTTGCGGGCTTCACCGTGGTGTAACTTTCGAGGCAAACTGCACCCCTCCACCCTGCGCCACCATATGCCGTCGTGCCAGAGTTTTGGGACGCGCATCGGGAGAAACCGAGACTACCCCGACGCAGAATTCCATCGTCCGATCCCATTAGTAAGGTATGATTTTCCAAAAACTAACGGTATATGACTGAAATGGCTGCCGAACGTAATTAGACAATAAATTAACCTAGGTATTACGGTAACCAAATTTAGGATCAAAAAATGGATGACGTGACAAGCCTGAATATTTAATTTCATGTCCAGGAAATTAATTGGGTTCAGAAATTGAGACTTCGTGAGATTCAGAATTGATTTGGAGCGACAGGATACCAGGTAGGATAATTTACGCTTCCTGAACCCTAGATTCGACTTAGTGGATACCTGAATGATTTAAATGATTTGCATGGATTTACGTGTTGCTTTCGATGGGATAAATTGCATGCCTGTGTGCTGAAAACCCTAATTGCATGTTAGACAAGTTGTTTATCGAGTTTAGATGCCTTTAGGACGGGTTTACTTAGGGTTGGGTACTTGATAGCCGGTATGGGATGGCCGTTAAGTATCCCTAGTACAGGGAGTTTTTAAATGAGATTATTTTTACCAGATTTGGCCTGTACTATGTTAGGGATTATGCGTTAAACCAGGACGACCCTAAGAAAGGTTTAGGGAGTATAAGGGTGGATAACCTACACGGGAAAACGTTGTGATTTAGGCGTAATACCCTATAACCCTGAGGAATAGCCGACCGAGTGCATGTGAGTTCGAATAGACTGTATGAGGATGAGAATTGGCGTATGTGCACATGCTAGGGGACGCCCTAGATGTTGATTCTCACCCGGTCCTTGAGTGAGTGATTGGTGTTACGGATCACACTCACAATATAGGCTTGATTCGGGTGATTGGTGTTACGGATCACACCCAACGATAAGAGAGGTATTCTCTCTAGACGACATGCAATTAGATGATGATTTAGACTTGGTTACAGCGGATTTGTGACCAACGTGGATTTAGATACACCGGGCATGGGATTTTACTTGATTTTGATGACTGATTCTCAAAGAAATGGATTTTTATGATTTCGATTACTTGCCGCGATTTCCATGTGTTTAAACAATTTTAAAGATAAGGTATCTCACTGTTTTCGAACTGATTTCGGGAAGATGATTTTGGTGTTCGCACCGCTGGGTATTCAACCAGTTTTCTAATGATATTCGAATTGTAAATTATTCTACTGGGATTTTATATCTCATTAGGTTGTTTATTCAGATGAATAGGGACAAGGATAGGAACCCAGACGATAGACGATGATGCCGTGGTGATAGATAGGAGAATAACTTAGCTTAGGCTTGAATCGGCTTGTATATATATATGCTTTGATGATGTTGCTGTATACTGGGTTCTGTTCTTTATGTTTTCTGTATGGATTGGATCGGTTGTACATGTATAAATCTGGTGTTTTATATTGACTGTATTGATGGGATTGACGCTGTTTTTATGGATTTCTGTGAATTATGTTTATTGCTGTTGTTGGACTGGCTGTGTAAATATAAACAGGTGATTCTTTGTATTTTGGACATGATCGAAATACAGAGGAAACTCTGCCTGATTTTCGGTAGGGTTTACCGCTGTAATATATGGATTTAAGTCAGAATATGTATGAATGTATAACGTGACGTGTATATAAGTTTTAGATTTCATTCTAGAGTAATTTGTGATGCATACATGTATAATTATTTAGCTGCGTGTGAATTAGGGTTGAACGGAATCCGAATGGACAACGAAAAGTCTATTTGGGTTACGTTCAACCAGTAGCGATCCCCTGACGTTCCCACATAGGGAATAATCATTTAGAATAACCCATATGCTTCCGCTAATCAGATGAGGATTGTATATGTTGTATTAGGGGGTCGTTACAATCCAACCCATCCAACATAACCTACACTACAAAATTTTTACTTTTAGTGGCGACAAAAGTCGCCGCTGAAAGTAAAAATGTCGCCACTAAAAAACTATTGTAGTGACAAAACAACCATCACATGTTGCCACTAAAAGATCCACCACTGAAAGTATTTGGTGGTGACAAAAAAAAGTCACCACTGAAAACATGTATAGTGGCAACATTTTTCACTACAAAAGAAGGGAAATTACCACACAAAATATAAAATTTACAAACCAAAGTCGCCACAAAATCTTGGATTCAGTGGCGACATTGCCTTCGCCACTGAAAGGAACTTTAATGGCAACATAAGGACGTGGCCACTGAAACCAAATTTAGTGGTGACAAAGTGCCGTCACTGAAGCTATTACCAGTGGTGACATATATTGTTGCCACTGAGGCATACTTCAGTTAACCTATCTCAAGCCCAATACCATGCTAATCGTTCAACATCAA
This sequence comes from Senna siamea, assembly GCA_031216115.1. Taxonomy (NCBI): domain Eukaryota; kingdom Viridiplantae; phylum Streptophyta; class Magnoliopsida; order Fabales; family Fabaceae; genus Senna; species Senna siamea. The sequence continues at coordinate 28,201,887 of CM062361.1, read as the reverse complement.
AATTGTAGCATAATATCATTAAACTATAAAAATTCAACACAATACCATTAAATTTCAATCCATTACCATATATAATTGAATCAACAATTAAATTTCAGCCCATTAGTATCAACAATTCAATCAAAAATTAAATTTCAGCTTATTACCATTAACAATTCATCAACAACACAATATCTTATGAAATCTTGGCATTATTATATCCAATTATTCTTGGATCCTTTGGCCAAGCTCAGCTTGCATCTGACGTTGAAGCTCATCCTAGATCTTAGCATGCTCTTCCTGGAGCTTCTTATTAAGCTCTTCTTGCAACTTCTTCTCCATATTAGATTGCATTTGAGCATGCTCCTCCTGAAGCTTAGCTTGCGTCTCCTCAAATACACCTTCAATTGCAGAGGCACACTGGCTTCCACATCTGCTTGTTGCCAAGATTTCTTATCGGATGGCTTCTTTCCATAACCTTTTGCATGAACAAATCCTAACCTCTCCTCAAGTACAGATGCCAAAATCTCATCTCTGGTTAGTGGGTTCTCATTTTCTTATTGCTAAGACATGACTTCTTGAAAGTGCACCTACATTAATGTAAACGATGATAATATCCTACAAGAAATGAAATTTAAGCTTGAAAAGATAATTAAAATTGTCTATATACATGAATTTCTTATGCTTTTGGGTCTGACCACACCACTTCTCCTTCTTTTGTTCTACGAGTGTGCTGGAGCTCCCACACTCTATTAGTTGGTGCCTTTTCTCCAGTTTGAGGATCTCTTTTCAATAAAGACAGTTGTAACCAAATGTGATCACATAATTAAGTAATTAAAAAAATATATTTAAAGTATTTAACTATAGATTCCTCTATCTCATTGAAGGATTGAGGGCCACATGTATGTAATTTTGTTTGTTTTGCCCTATTTATTTTATTCCTTTCACTAACAACCTACAAGAATGAAACTGTCATAGTTTAAATAACTAAATCAAAATCTCATTGAGATTAAGTCTTATATTTTAAATAACTAAATGGAAATTCTTGTAGTTCAAATAGTTTAAATAACACATAATTCCACGTTACCTTGAATTCATTCAAACCATAATGTGCTACCAACCACTCGCAATGTAACACCCAATAATTTAATTAGCCTAAATTAATGGTCTTCAATTAAATGGATGGAATTAATGGTGTCATTTAAGAATTGATGTGAATTTCTTAATTGCATGGGTTAAATGGTTATATTAAAAGTTAATTTGCAAGGAAATTTGATGCTTCAAATTTACTCTTTAATTCTTCTTAGTTATCTAGCCTAAGTACCAAGAAAGAAATAATGTGGGATGCAACAATTTAAATATATGCATGTGGGAGTCTTGTGTGAAAGAAGGGAATAGAAATTTAAATTCTATGCATGACAATTTCAAACCACACATCAAGTGGAAAAGGAAGGAGATTAAAAGCATTCAAATTAAATCTTATAGATATATGCATGGGTTTCACGTGCCATGAGGGAAAGAATAAGAATTGGCATGAATTCAATGCATGGCCCATGTGAAAGGAGAAAGGGAAGAATGATGCAACAAATATATATATAGATGTATAGGTGACATAGCAACTAAGGGAAAAGCTAGCATAAAAAAAAAAATAATAACAATATATATGCATGCATGTACACGGCAAAGGATGGGGGATGAAGGAAGAGAAACCAAGTTATGAATGAATTGAGAAAGGAAAATGGGAGTGTTACATGAATTAGGGAGGAAAAGAGAGAATAGAAAAAAAAATTTATATAAACCAAGGTTGCTTGTGAAAGTGGGAAATCTAAATTTACAAGGGAAGGAAATGCCAAAGTTGCAAGCAAAAGAGTACAAGTGCAGAATTTTTAGGAAAATGAAAATAAAATGCAATTAAAACCTTCACCAACCACATGCCACCTAAGCCAAGAAAGAGACAAGGGAGAAATTGAAATTTTGACCTCCATATTACCACACACACGTGAAAGGGAATGGGAACCCCATTCTCTTGTGCAAAAGGGGATATGTACACAGCAAGATTGGAGAAAGATGTACACTTATATGTGAGGGAAGAAAAGAGGGAAGAAAGGTGAGGTGGCATGAAGTAAGCAACCAAGATAGAGTGTAAGGGAAGTAAGCTTACATATGGAATAAAAAAATAAACCAAAAAGAAATGAAGGAGGAGGCTACACGTGGATTAGGGAACAAAAAGGAAAGGTTAAGAATTTTTCCATGCACCCCACACACACACAAAAACGTGAACCAAGAGGAGGAGCATTTGGTATAACCTACACACCACACATACATTTGGACGTGCACTCTAGCAAGGAAGAGAGAAGCACTTAAACCATACACACACACACACCACTTGGACAAAAAGGAAAAGAAGAAGAAGGAGCAAGGAAGGAATCAAGCAAGGGAAGCAAGGTAGGTTAACAATTTTTTTTGTTTTAGTTCCATAAGTTAGCATTTATGTTTCAAAATGTTGCTTCTATGGAATTAGAGTAATTTTCTTCATCCATGATCTTAGGATAAAACTTGATGTTGTATGCATGATAAACTTAGGAGTTGGCTAAGTTGAATGAAATTAATAATGTTATTGAACATTTATGTTGCTAAATAAATGCATGTGATGATGAAATAAGATGGACTAAGTTAGTGTTGGAAATTATTGTCATGACCACCTAAGAGACTCATTAATAATGGATACCATTATGAGAAATGTGATTGTGAGAATTTAAGGTTAATAATGATCATGGATAGGAGGGACATGATCATGGAAATTATTAAACACTTAGAAGGAAATTATATGAGATTTAATTCCCAAGAAAAGTAGAATTATTATGGCCATTATTTGTATTTTTGGGAAGGAAATTTGTGTGAGATTAAATTCTAAGAAAAGTGGAAAATATTAATGCCCTTATTAATATTTTTGAAGGGAAATTTATGTGAGATTAGATTCTAAGAAAAATAGAAAATATTATGTCCATACTTAATAATATGGAGGGAAATTTATGTAAGAATAAATTCTAAGACAAATAGAAAAGATTATGTCTATAAATAATATTCTTGGAGGAAAATTTTGTGAGAATAAATTCTAAGAAAAATTAGAAATATTATGCCCATAATTAATATTTTGAGAGAAAATTATGTAAGAATAAATTCAAAGAAAAATAGGAAATATTATGTCCGTAAGTAATATTTTTTTAGGGAAAATTTTGTAAGAATAAATTCTAACAAAAATGGGAAATATTATGCCCATAATTAATATTTTTGAGAGAAATTTATATAAGAATAAATTCCAAGAAAAGTAGTAAGCATTATGTTCATTATTCACATTTTTGGAGGGAAACTCATGTGAGAATAAATCCCAAGAAAGGTAGAAAAGATTATTTCCTCAGTTAATAATTAAAAAGGAACTTAGAACTAATTCCCCAAGAAAAAACGAAATAGTATGGACCTTTCGAATTTATTCAAAAGCTTTGAGGAAATGAAACCTATCCAAAGATAATAAAAGGGAGACGTAGGGTGACACCGCGCCCTGCGGTGTTTTGAACATATACCAGTAGCCTAGCAAGGTGTGGCCGAAGGTGCTCCATGCTTGTGACCTAGCGTCTGCGATCACGCTGAAACTATGGCTGAGTGCCCATGCATTACGAGGTGTGGCCAGAGGTGTTCCACACGAGTGACCTAGGGAGGTGTGGCCAAAGGTGCTCCATACCCGTGATCTAGCATCCCGAGGATTTCAAGTACGTGGCCTGAGTGCCCACAATTGGCAAGGTGTGGCCAAAGGTGCTCCACACGGGCGACCTGGTAAGGCGCAGCTGAAGGTGCTCTGTTCTCAGGACTTAGTGCTCGCAATCACGCTATACACGTGGCCGAGTGTCCATGAATTTTGAGGTGTGGCTAAAGGTGCTCCACACAGGTGACATAGGGAGATGTGGCTGAAGGTGCTCCACCCCTGTGATCTAGTGTTCACACAATATGTATGTACGTTCTGATAACTTCGCAATAATAAACTGATACGCTTAAGAAAATACTGGTCATGTGAAAAGGATCTCTAACTATTGCTAACTACTAAATTTATCATGCAATAATTTCCTGTTTAAAGTTATGTACTTTACTCCTAAATCAGGGATGTAGTTTGAAAAATTTTGGTGCTTGCACCCTGATACATGTTAGTTTCTTTTAAACTATGAATTGCTAAGCTATTGGGGAACTCGTATTTCTCACCTACGCGCTAATATGTATAAGATTCAGACATGTAGCAGGGACGTGTAGCGGTAGTGCCTTTTTATCAAGTAAGGTTTTTGTAAAACCTCATTTTTGTATCCTGGATGTACTCGGATTAGAATAGGGCAGCTAATTTGATTGTATAGACAAGTGGTTCTGGGAATACCGAGGAAAACGGATATGTGAAGGACTGGTCCATCACTATTTTTTGTTCAAGTCCGAGTGGCAGGCCTGTTGTCTCCTTACTTCCGCGGGAAGGGTACTTCATATATCCGGGAACCGATACATCAGTTTGTAATGATTATTATTATTAGACTTGTTTTATTGATTCATGTGAGAGACTGTATTTTCATCATATAGCGTAGAATTTTTATTATTTCGTTATGCATATAAGTTTTATTTTTATCTAAGCATAAGATCCCGAACCTACTACGTATAACATAATCCGATGGTTTAACTACTCATGCAATAATTAAAAGGACAAGAATAATGTAACGAACCTATCTATGGATATTGAAATGAACAACAAGACTGGATAAGGGCGTTACACGCAATCTTCAGGAGTAACATCCATGGGCCGATGAGCCAATCTATCTTCACTAGTGCTGAAGTGGTTGTAATGTTTGTGTAGACAAGACTTCCATGCCTTGAAAAGCCACTAAATAGTGCTGATGATAAATTTTTCCATCATCATACATTGTCTGTCATCGCTAATCTCAAACTTCTCCTAAAATATACATAAATATTCATCTTGTTAAAAACTTTTAAAATTATGATGTTATAGGATTTTTTAACTTATTACCTTTACTTTCAACCACATTGCTTGTCCATATGTGGGAAAATTTTTTGCCATCTACTAGCTCTGAAAGAAACAGTTTGCCTCACAACAAATCCACAGTAATTAGCTATATCCCAAGTCTCAGGGCCTACAACTTGTTGAATATCTTCAGGAATGCCAATCTTGATCTTGCTGCCAAATTTTGTCTTCATGTCCACTGCACCTTTGTAAGATGTTATAAAAAAAGGGGAAATGATTATTATTCTTGCTTCAAGATATTATCAAATTACACATATAGTGATAAATTAACCTACACTGCTCAGATTCCTTGACCCTTGCGCCATTGGAGAATCCTCATTCAGTTGATGCCTTGATCCTTCGGTCATTGGAGAATCCTCATTCAGGTAATGGCTTAGTCCTTTGCCCATTGGAGAATCCTCATTTAGCTAATGAGCTTATTGTAGAGAACTATCAACATGTGGTGGCAAAAATTGCCAAGCCGAACTCACTTCTCCTTGATTGGCACATCTTCCTCGATGTGTACTAGCTTTTGTACCCCTAAGGCCTCAACCTCATCCAACTCCTGACATTTCCTGCAATGTTGTATTTAAACAAATAAATAATAATTTATCCGTATAATAAAAAAAATAAACTAAAGCTATAATAATAAGATATACATGCTTAGATTAAACAAAAAAATGTAAAACATAACAAGAGTTATGCATAACAAGATGTATATGCTATAACAACCTTTAATTATTCTTTAGAATCGTCTGTGTCTTGTGTGTTATTGTCAGATATAATGTCTTCTTCCTCACTTTCCTTGGTTACACTTATATTTATATCACTATCATCAATGAAATTCACTTCATCAAAGTTATGCATTTTTTTTTGTGCTTCATCACTTTCTTGATTGATATTTGTGGTTCAGCATCTACCCTTTGAAAAGTAACTACAATCTCATTGTCCACTTTATTGTCAGCTGAAGCATTAATTGATCAACCTCAAGTTGTTGATATGTTTCTTCATCAAGCGACATATGGTCACCATCATCACCATCATCTTCTTGAGGCACGTTAATTAGGTCACGCAGATTTGTCTTGACAATAACCAACCAACCTGGATCAATCATATCATCTTAGTAAAGCACTTATTCTACTTGAGATGCCAAGACAAATGGCTCATTTGTATTCAATGAACCATGAGTATTAACACTTATAAATCCATATTTATCTACTTTATATATTATTCCTAAATGAGCAAAATCTCACCAATGACACTTGAAGAGGTATACCTTTCTATTTCCAACATAAGAAAGTTCATAAACATCTTCTAATACACTATAACACCTTTTTTTAGGGTTTGAATCATCACCCTTTACAAGAACTCCACTATCTTGTGTTTTTCTTCTTGAGGCACAATCTTTTGTGTGAAACCTATATCCATTTGCCATATATGTGGAATATTTGTGCACCTATTGAAGAGGACCTACAACTAAGCTTATGTTCTATTCACTTACACATTGTTGTGCAGATAGCTTAAAAACCTACATAAATAAGGTGCCTTGGGTCATCACTAAGAAACTAAATGATAAATTAAAAAATAATGTATTAGGCCCTGAGTTTACATAAACCAATACATGTGTATGAAACCAATTAGTCAATTTGTAACGCCCTTATCTAGTATTACTACTCCTCTAAAGTAAACAAATAAGTTCGATACATTACTCTTAACCTTAATTATTCATTTGCGGCGTCTGAGCATTATACCATTAAGTATTATTATTATGGATTAGGTTCGAGTTCTTTTACTCAGATCAAATCTCATATGCACAGCGAAAATAAAATATCATACATCACAGCAGAATATAAAACTTTCATATTACATATAATAACATTCTAATAAATTTCTATTACATCCTTTGTAAACATGTACCAGGATATATGAAATACCCGTCCATAGGGAGTCAGGAGACAACAAGCCCGTCACTCAAACACCCTTTAAAATAATAAGGATAAATGGTCCTTCACATATCCTTTCCCCAGTAATTTTCTCCTTTCTTATACTATCTATAGCAAAAATTAATGGTCCTAACTCTAATCCAAAACAATACATAGAATTAGGACTCCAAAAAAAAGGACTACAAAAATGCTCTCAGTACAGGGACTTCCATCTGCCCCGACATTGCTAAGCATCTGCATCTGATACATATTAGCATATAGGTGAGAAAAAAAGTTTCTAGTAGCTTAAAATTCATCATTTTAAAAATATACTAATATATACCAGGGTACAAGCACCAAAACATTTTCATTTACATTCTCGGTATTTGAAAACATAGCCTTTTTCATAAATAAAAATTGGCAAGCATTGTATGACTATTGAAAACATCAATGTGATAAAAGTAGATATATTTTTTCAAGCAAAACATTTTTCATGGGACACATGTTAAAACTGGAATAGAAAATAATCATTTATGCATTTCATTCTTAAAACTTATCTTATCTCAATTTGTGGACACTTGGCCACCTTTGTAAATTAATTGTGCACACTTGGGCATGTTGTGGACACTTGGCCACCTTGATTAATTAATTGTGCACACTTGGGCACTATGTAGACACTTGGCCACCTTGATAAATTAATTGTGCACACTTGGGCACTTTGTGGACACTTGGCCACCTTGATAAATTAATTATGTTGCAATTGACTATTTAAATTAGCCATCCATAATCTCTTAAGTTTTTCAACATAAGAACATTAATGGCCTAAATTGTATTAAATTGCAATCACCCTTCCTTTAACTCTAACTTTCTCATTTTCCCTTGACTTTAGCCATTATAAGACATATTATAAGTCATTATTATTTGCATATGCATTCGGCTACTAGGGCTAAAATGGGGGATTGTGTTCGGCCATATGGATAAGTTAATGATCCCTAAGGTTTTTCATGCCACATTTTATTGGTGTAGCCATTACCATTAATAATTATTCCCCTTGTTTTATTGGTTCATGCTACGCACTAAATTTTAGGTTACAAACCTATTTAAATTTGCACATTTTAATCATAATATGGGGTTTATTATGTGTAAAAAGGTGAAATTGTTAGCTATCTTTACTTATCCATATTTTATTTCTTTCTCTTAGGCACAATTTTCATACGTCACAAGGCTACTTTCAAATTTGGTAAGCCATAAGAGCAATATCCTAAATTTTTAAACCAATTTCTAACTAGCAACATTCATTTTAATGCTCATAACATAAAACATATACTAGCCATGCAAGAATAGAAATTTCAGCACTATCTTATGATAAAGCCTTCCATGATACATGCTAAAATCTACTAACAATAGATCTTTCATGATAATGACAACATCCATTTTTAACACATCAACAACATACCAATTCATCATACAAGATTAGCCAACATGACATTCATTTTATCAAGAATGTAGAGAGGAAGATCATGTTCCATGAAAGCTTGGAAAACATGGTGACTATGTACAAAACCATGGAACAAAGTTAAAGAATTGTTAACCTACCTCAAGGGTGAACTAGGATGAGATTATCTTGGAGTCCTCTTTGAATTCTCCCTTTGCTCTTTCCCTTCTCGGCTAGGCTAGGTTTTCCTTACCAAGCTTTGAGGTTCTCTCTAATTCTTACGCTGCCCTTTCTCTCTTTTTCCCTTGCCGTATGTGTTGATGTGTTTTCTCAAACATAGTGTTCTTCCCCTCTTTTTCCTTTGTCATATCCTACTTTATTTCCTCTCCCTCTTGTGAGTCATCTAATCCACTCAATTGGATGCCACCTATCCTTATTATTCTTAATTATTATTATTATTAAGCATACCCATTTGCTTGCACTCTTACGTTACCCACTTGTCACGCTAATCGAAAAGGAGGGAGAAAAGCCATGCAACTCTATTCCTCATGAAAAACTTACGGCTCATCACTCTCTTACATTAGGATATTTGAATCCCCTTGGATGTTACCCCCTTCTCCTTAATTATTATTATCTAATTGCCACATGTATACCTTTAAGTACCATTCTCATTGCTTACACTCCTTGTAATCCCACTTGGTCACGAAAGCTTTATTTTCCAAGCAAGCTGTATGGCTCATGCACGACTCTCATCCTAACGTTATGCTTATATATATATAATTTGATTCCTACATGAAGTCATCATTCAGTGGTGCCAAGGGAAGGGAAAAGTTGAATTTAGGCAAGCTGCACCTTTATGAAAGCTCACTCCTCTCTTGGCCATCTTTTGTTGGAAAAGAAAATAAAACCAAAGGGAAGAAAAAGGGGAAAGCTAATCCCATACACCTCTCTTTATTTCTCTCCTTTCATTAGCTATTGCCGAATGACATTTCATATTGTGTAAGTGTGACGTTATCTCCCTAAATTGCTGCATGCATAGATATATGTATATTTAATTCCACCCCTTAATGCTTATTCAATGGCGCCAAAGGAAAAGAAAGAAATGGAAGCACATAAACCCTCATTGTAGCATTATATATTTTACTTCAATTAAATTCTGCACTCTCCTTCCTTTCCCCACTTTTGTCTCCTTCATCAAGTGCATATGTATTTATATATATATATTTAATGGATGCTTACTCGTTTCCTTTTCTTCTTATCCTAGCTGTGTGGGTATATATATATTTTTAAAACTCATACCCTTCACCAATTGCACATGCATATGTTTAAATGGGCTACACTCTCCTCTCCTTTGGTACTTCAGTTAGTTAAATGAACGAAATGAAGAAATTAAATCAAGTGCCTCAAGGAATTGAAAGTGTTATCCTTTAGCATATTTGTTCTAAATATTAAATCACACAAATAAATTCATCTAATTAATTGAGGAAACATTAATTTAGACTAATCAAGAGATTATGGGGTGTTACAAAATTCCCTACTACTCCTCTTAGCTACTGTTGATGTTTGCATCTCAAGCTCCTTTTGGTGCTTCCTACATATTACACAAGAAATTTTGTGAACTCTTTATATTAAAGAGTGTAAATAATTATATTACAAAATTTGTTTGAACTTCATAAATGGCCAAAAATCCTCACAATTTTGAAGCACATACATATAAGCTTGGTTTAACTCTAAACTGAGATAGAGTAATTATTTTGTAACCCCCTCTTGGTTGACCACTTTCTTTGAATATGGACATCTCACAATCCTTATCTGGTCCATCATTATTTCTAGCTGGTTTATTAAACTTGGTTGAGATGTTTTTCAAGTATCATGAGCAAAAGGTTAGACATTCTTCTGCCAAGTAACCTTCAGCAATGGATCCTTCTAGATGAGCCTTATTACGGATATATGATTTAAGAGTTCACAAGTACCTACATCTATAAATTGAAACTACCATAACATTTGTCATTAAAGTAATACATTATTAATGATTTAGTACCTACAATGCATTACCTCTCAATTGGATACATCTACCAATATTGCACGGGTCTACTGAGCTTTGCCTCTCTAGCCAAGTGAATGGGCAAGTGGACCATGACATCAGAAAAAGCTAGTGGAAATATGATCTCCATTTTACATAAAGTGATCGCAATTTGGGTCTCCATTTTATTAAGATCTTCAATTTTCAAGCACTTGGAACAAAGATTCTTGAAAAAATTACCTAATTCTACTAATGGTTCATAAACTTCCTTAGGTAAAAGGCCACAAACTGCAATTGGAAATATATACTACAACAAGACATAGTGATCATGACACTTCAATCCAAAAATTTTCCTTTCATGAACATTGACACAACGTGAAATTTTCAAAGTAAATGCATTAGGAACCCTTAAATTAGTAAGAAATTTGTAAACTTTTAACTTCTTATTCGAAAATAATGCATAGCATGCTTCAGCTAACAAAATATTTCTTCCATCTTGAATTGAATGCAACCCTTGCCTTATACCTAAATCCACTAAATCATACCAACTCTTTAATGTATCCTTTGTCTTTCCATACATATTCATCACTGTTGAGACAATATTGTCAGATATATTTCTCTCAATGTGCATGAAATCAAGATTATGTCGTATCAGATGATTTTTCCAATAAGGAAATTGGAAAAATATACTCCTCTTCTTCTAATTATAAGAATTGGTTGGTTAGTCACGCTTTTTTTATGGCATTTCCTAAAAGTCACGTTTCTTAATTTTTCTAATTGGTTAACTATTTCATCACCAGTCAATGGAGTAGGTGCCATGGAATTTTCCACTTTTCCATCAAATACCCTTTGATTTCGACGCTATGGATGATTGGTATGTAAGAAACAATGATGGCCCATGTAGCATAGCTTGTTTCTTAAAGAAATACTATGTGTATCTTTATGACAACAAGGACAGGAAAGCTTACTAATATGAATATGACCAAGAGGAGGGATGACTTGGAAGGCATAATGACATGGCAGCCACCTCAGGCGCACGAAGGAATGAAGTGAAGGAAGAGAACTCAGATGACTTAGCACACAAGGCATCCAAGAGAAGGAATAGAAGTGTGACAGAAGCTAGCAAAGAGGATCCTTCACATGTTAAAGAATTAGTTACTCGGAGGAGAGCTTATCGCATACGCTATTGAAGTGCTGAGCATGTAGATAGGAAGACTCACATACTTAAAGCCTCAAGTAGTTGCACACACACTTCACTTATTAATCACGATAGCTGCATTCATGCATCACTTAGCTTTAAGTACTGTGTAGTGGTGATTATAAAGGCTAAGCTTGATTTGTAATCTATTTAGACTGAGTGGAGTTGTCCCTACTCGAAAGTGGGCTTCCTTATATGGCTTTTTCATCATCCTATGAAGTAATTTAGCTGCATTTCATTTTCATTTAAATTCTCTTCCATCTTTTCTGATTTAGATTCGAGAGTGGTTGCTAGATACTTGAGTTGTATCATTGGTGTTTTCATTGAGAGAAGGCCACGAAAGCCGATGGAACTTGTGTTCAGGACCTGCAAGCTAATGTTCATTAGTTACACAGAATTATTCAGCTAAATGAGGAACATTTTGGTGCTTGGCATCAGAGAAGTGAGGGGAGGATGACTGAGATAGACAAAAGGCTAGAGAATATGGAGAATATGTTACGGGAATTGACTGCATACATTCGAGGCAAGAAAATAGATGAACCAGATCCGACAATTCAAACTAATCAAGTGTCACCTTCCTCATCCAATGCTCGAGTTGAAGAAAATTGTATAGAAGCTCAAAGGATGTTTCTTGGGTGAGACATGAAGGTAGAAATACCTCATTGTGATGGCAAGGACATAGAGGATAGGATTTTCAAAATAGAAGAGTTCTTCAAACTATATGAAATACCTACTGAACAGAGGATAGGAATTACATCCTTGCACTTAAAAGGACCAGCTTATTCATGGTATAAGTGGCTGGTGCAGAATAGAGGTGTGAGATCTTGAGGGAATTCATCAGTGCAATCAGAATTAGATTTGGAAAATCAATCTATGAGGATCCAAAATTTTCACTGAAGGAGTTAAAGCAAACATCCACTATGGATGAGTATCAAGCAGCTTTCGAGCTCTTGTCTACTCAAGTTACAAGGCTACCAAAACCTTGGTTGATCAATTTCTTTATGGATGGCTTAGAAGAATATCTGAAGTGTGAATTGTAGCTGGCGCAACCTACAACTTACCACCATACTGTCTCATTCGCTAAGCTCTATGAGTAGAAGCAGATGAAATTAAGGAATACCTTGAAGCTTGTGAGTAAACCAGTGAGTCTTGCATACTAGAAACCTTTTGGTAATGCATCTTATTAGGTACCAAATTTAGCCTCCAAGGGTGGATGGAATGGAGGAAGTAAGGGAGGGAGCTTAGCCTCACAGACCATTGTTAATGGTCCTGTGTGAAGCTCACAGTCACAGTATACTACAGCTAGCTAGAATACCAATTTTAAGAGATTAATAGCAGTTGAGATCAAGGCTTGAAGGGAGAATGGTTTGTGCCTTTATTGTCATGAAATTTATTCTCAAAATCACAGATGCAAACCAGGTTTTTGTCTAATGGTAGGACAAGAAGATTTGGAAGAGTGGTGGAAACCTCTAGAACAGGATAAAGAAGTTATTAAAGTCATGGAGGAGGAAGGAGTTACAACAGGACTTGAGATTAGTTTTAATGCATTAGAGGGACAATTTCACCTTAGCACCTTGTGAATCCAAGGAGATTTCAAAGGTAGGAAGGTGAATGCACTAATAGATAGTGCCAGCACCCATAATTTCATCAAGAAAAAGGTGTCTGAAGCAATGCAACTACTTATCTAGCCAATGGCTACTTTCAGAGTGCAAATTAGCAATAGGACTTACCTACACTGACAAGGGAAGTGTAAACGAGTGGTGCTTGAATTGCAAGGGTAATTAGCAGTGGTAGATTTATTTTTGCTAGAGATAAAAGGGGCAAATGTGGTGCTAGGGGTTCAATGGATGGCTGAGTTAGGAGACACAGTGATGAATCACAAACAGCTGATTATAAGCTTTGTGAGTGATGGAAGACAACTAATTGTAACTTCTCAATCCTATAGTTCTTTTTAGTTATTTAAATAATATAATACAATACATTATAAGATTGGTGAATTACTGAGCCCTCTAACTGAGTCAATTTTAACTTTTTACCAATTTAGATAATTAAGTGCCATTACTTTGGGTTACTACACTTGTGTTCTCACATGTTGGATGTGTCTTATTTTATACATAATTACTTGATGTGAATTGTCCATTTTATGAGCATTTTATGTAATTTTATTCTTAAAAATCACCTAAGTTTGATTTATTTTCATTTTAAGGCATTTTATCAAGTCATCATCAGCAAACAGAGTAATTTTGGGCCTGAACAGCCTTCAAAGCACTTCAAATAGGCCATTTGGGCCAATTTTGCTTATTGGGCCTTGGACTAACCTTATTGGGCCTTAGACCAGGCCAAATTGAGGGAGAATGGAGGGATCCATGCATTTAGAATGAGACCCGTGCACTTGGAGTGGAGAGCAGATCTGGTACCCAAACTAACCCAATAGGAACAATACCGCGTGAAAGAGTGAACCAGACCCGAGAGAAGAGTAGATACCTATGTGTGAACCCAAACTAAGAAGCGACGCTGAGAGAGAACCACCATCGAGGGAGGCCGAAAAATAACCCAGAGAGGCTCTGCAAATGGTCCTCCACCATCTTGGCCTCTTGTGGTGCCCATTCCCTGCATCCGTAACGCGAGGGGGTTTGTGACCTGTGCGAGGATCTAGTTCTTGACCAGCGCGCAAGGAGCCTAATTCGGCCAAACCACCGTTCGTCGTCACCCCTACAATCTCCAGCAACTCCTCTACCACCTTCCCTCAGCTCATCGGCCGTCGAAACACCCTGGATCATGAGATTTGCGGATAGACCCGATTTGTGATTTGATTATGTTTGGAGCTGCTTATGGCATCGTCCATCCAAGCTACCACGGCCCGACCCTCCAGTCATAACGCCTCCTCGCGACCTTACGCCTCGGCTCACGGCCGTTGGAACCATTTTCTGTCAAGTACCCGAGAACTCAGGATCTGACCCAATTGACTCGCAACCTGGGATCCATTTCTGGACAATTTTGAGTTGTATTTTTCTAGAGGTTTTTTGGCAGTTTTTGATGAGATTTTGATGGTTTTCAGCAACCTATCTGTGCAGCTACAATTACGCAATTGAGAAGATAGGGGCATGCATAATTTTTGCTATTTTTATCTCTGTATAATTAATTTTGTGATAGATTTCCTGACGGATTTTTTGATGGAATTGACTGTAAATATGTGCGGTTGAATTTGTAAACTCCGTTAGGGTTCTTGACTGTGTTGGTATTCTATTTTAATTTGTGTGGATATTGATTCTGATGCTGTAATCTTCTTTGCGATTATGCATATACTATTTAAGCTTTCAGTGCGAGACATCGTTGTGAATGGTGATTAGATTTCTTTTTGATATCGATAGATAATAATTGAAATTGGAATCTAATCGCAGAGAACAATTAATTTTCACTTAGAGATGAGGTTAATTAATTGCTGGATTAAGGAGTAGCTATTCTTAATAGTGGTGAATTAGAACGATAAGGCTAATCTAAATTCAATCATTAGGAAGAGATTCCAGTGGTAGATTCTTAGATTTAGAAATTTAATTGTCTCGAGAGGGAAATCAAATTTAACTTAGAATTCACTCACAGGTAGCATCATTAGATTCGATAGACCATTATTCTTTATGTGTTTGCCAACCAATACAGGTCCCCAGTGGGTTTTCTTTTTTTGCGTCGATATATTCTATTTCGTTCCTTGAAGCTAGTTATTTTTTATTGCATTTAACTTAGTCATTAGTTTAATTAAAACATAATCAATAGCTTTAATTACTAGGCTAGATAAAGAGAACAAGTAGTAACTCTGGGCTTTCCCGTTCACGTGGGATACGACCTTAATATTCACCATTGCGCTAGACTGCATCGATAGGTTCACTACCTTAGGTGTAGTTGCTTAGGTAGCATTGGCAGCACACATCAACCATCGTACTCATATGAACAATACTCTACATTCTTTTCTCATCATCATGTAAAATATCGTTGCCATTAGGATGCTATGCATGAATGTCATCATATATCATACTTATAAATGCATGTGCATTTCACCTCATATCCATCACACAGGATACATTATTAGATTATAATGGTAACATGATCATTCTCATATAAAAAAATTTTCACATACAAAGCAATAACAAAATCAGAGCATTTCTCAGTGGCCTTAGATAACTTACAATCATTCTTTCTTTCTTTTCTTCTATTTCACTTTAATTTATTATACTCGTGGTACATTTTGACTCCCATGTACTATTTAGAGCATCCTCCAATGGATACAAGTATACATTGGGGTCTCTGCCACACTCACTATGGTCCCTACTGCATCCTCTATCAGGTAGGTCATCCCTAATGGTTCCTGCCACACCCCCTGTCTGACAGTAACCTAATGGTCCTTGCCACACCCCCCTATCTGGCAGATCATCCCTTAACTAGTGGGATTGATATCACCTTTAATATCTTACTTTCCCTTTCCACCCAAAATTGGATTGGTATATCTCAACACATAAGTTCACTGCCACCTTGGACAGTTCATTTTTTTACTCCGCACTTGTGGATCATGAGGCTGTAAGTCTATATAACTATCACGGCATTATGAAATACCTAATCACAGTCCCATACAAGCAGTTAGTCATTCAAGTATAAACTTATCTACCATTAATCTATATACTAGGAATACAATTCTCATTTCTCTTATTCAATTCTTATGCTCTTTCCTTTTTAATTCTCATCTTATTTCATTCTTAATCTTTTTATTTCATACATAATTCTCATGTTATCCATTACATAATTCTAGGTTGAAATCCCTTATTTTAGTGAAGTTTAAGGCTAAGTATGCTTCAAACTAGGTCATATCGAGGGTTACCAATTGACTTCCACTCTCCTAGCAATCGACTAGTAACTTACTATCTTAAAATTTTTTTAAACCAAAGGGCTACCAGTCGACTGCTACAAGCTTGATAGTCGACTGCTTCATTCTTAACAATTTTTTAGAAAAGTTTGAGCATGACAGTCAACTTCCACAGGCTAAAAGTTGACTGTTAACACTCTGGATGTGTTTCTGGGCAACTGAAGAGCATGACAGTTGACTGCTACGTTATACTCTATTTTTCAAATCATCTTTTGACCAAAATGTTTGCTCAATAACTTGTTTGTAAATCATTTTTTACCCTCATTAACTCAATACCAGTGTGCAAACATCATTTATCACATAAAAATAGCCTAAGCTATCGTTTAATCTCACTCAAATCTTAAATTAAACCCAATTCTCATTCAATAGGTAAAAACCCATTTCTTATAATCTAATTTCAGCATGTATAAGTATATTCATGCAGTTTAAAACATCCAATAGCATTCAAAAACATCAAGAATGTAGATTTAATCCCTTTCTTGCTTTAAACAACATTAAAATCATCATTTTCCTCAACATGGATAGTAATTCAAAATTAGAGGGATTGGATTATTTTGCTACCTTATTTCCTTACTAGTGAACTAATTATTGTGTTAAATGCCTTCCTAAACACTCTTTTGGATTCAATTCTGGTTGAAAATGGTGATTTGATCTTTTCTACTTCACTTTCTCTCTCTACTTGGTTCCTTTTTCTCTCTCTAGATTTTAGAATGCAAGGTGAGAAATGGAGCTTCCAGGACTTGGCCCTATTTATACGCGGTCCAGGAATTGCCAATTCTGATCATAATTATTGATCATTTAGCTTAAAATGATAATTTTCCTAGCTATATGCCAAATTACCATTTTGCCCCTAAACCATTGGCTGGCAAATTCAAAATTCTGGTAGCTATAGTAAATCTTTTGGAAAAATTTATGGTAGGCTACCCCCACATATAGAAAACTTACATAGCTTCCTCCAATAACACTTTTTCCTCTCATTCAAGTTCCTACTCTTTTCTTTTCAATTTAGTCCCTTCTTCTAATGCAACTACATGCAATTTAATGCAACATGCTCAAGCATTTAATTTATTTAATAACTAACAAAAATCTCTTATAAAATAAGAGTGGATGTTACAAATATAGGTGCAAGGGGATAAGCTATTGATAGAACAACCTATGAAAGGAAGAGACATGAGAAAAATTGTAGAACATCACCATCTAATTTTCTTGTTTTCCTTACACAAGCTGACAGATGAGACTAGGGAAGAACATATATCAAAAGAAGTGAAGGAAGTACTACAAGAATTTAAAGACGTTTTCAGAGAACCTAAGGAACTATCCCTTGTAGAGATGTTAATCACAACATTATGTTGTTTCTTAGAGCTAAACCAGTATCTGTCAAGCTATACAGATACCTACATTTTCAAAAAAATGAAAATGAAAGATTGGTGGAAGAGATGAAACAAAATGGGATGATTAGAGACAACAAGAGTTACTTCTTATCGCCTGTACTGTTAGTCAAGAAGAAAGATGGAACTTGGAGATTCTATGTTGATTCTAGAGCCTTGAATATTATAACTGTAAAAGATAAGTTTCCCATTCCCACATTTAAAGATATCTTAGATGAACTCCATGGATCAGCTTACTTTTTAAAACTAGAATTGAGAGCAAGCTACCATCAAATTCGGATGAAGGAGGATATCCATAAGACTGCTTTTAGGAATCACATAAGACACTATGAATTCATTGTAATGCCCTTTGGTTTGACCAATGCACCAATAACCTTTAAAGCCACCATGAATAAAGTGTTCATTCCATTTCTAAGGAAATTTGTTGATATATTCTTTGATGATATTCTGACCTACAATAAGAATTTGGAAGAGCATGTTAGACATCTCAGTACTATACTACAAACCTTGAGGAAACATACCTTGTTTGCCAAGAGATTGAAGTGTAGCTTCTATCATATGCAGGTGGAGTATTTGGGTCATGTGGTTAATCAAGAAGGAGTGCAGGTGGACTCAGGGAAAATTAAAGTAATTATGGATTGTCCAATACCAGCAACCATCAAGCAGTTTTGCGATTATTTGGGATTAATTGGTTACTATAGAAAATTCGTGGCTGGATATACCATCATTGCTCATCCTTTAACCGAGCAACTTAAGAAAAACCAATTCAAATGGAATTCCCTAGCTCAAGGTACCTTTGACCATCTTAAATAGAAGATGATTAGCACACTAGTAGTGGCCCTTCCTAACTTCCATCTTGCATTTAAAGTAGAGACTGATGCTTCAAGAACATGGATTGGTGCAATGCTTAGCCAACATGGTCACCTTTTTCCCTATTTCAATAAGAAACTCAATGGAAAGATATGCAATGCATCTACATATGTGCGGGAACTCTATGCTATTAATTAGGTAGTAATGAAATGGCACCATTATCTTTTGTGAAGAAAGTTTACCTTCAAGACTGACCACAGAAGCCTCAAGGAGCTTATGCATTAGGTTGTCCAAATGCCTGAGTAGTAATTCTACCTGGCTAAGATCCTGGTTTTCCAATATGAGATTGTGTATAGGTCAAGAAAATCAAATGCTGTTACAGATTCCCTTTCTAGAAAGGAAGAACTAAGTAGCCTAATTAACCTTATATCCTTAAACTCTTCAGTACAACATGTGTTATTCAAGAGGATTAAGCTAGCTAACAACTAAGATGAAGATATGCAGCAGAAACATGCATAGTTTATCACAGGGGACCTCCCCACACAATATCCAGTCAGTGTTGGGGTGCTATTCTATGAAGGGAGAATGCTAATTCCTAGAGATGAGAGTATAAGATAGAAAATACTACAAGTTTTCAATGATATTCCAAGAGCTAGACATGGAGGGATCCTGAAGACTTACAAGGCAATTGCAGAAATTTTTTACTGGATTAACTTGAAGGAGGATGTTACCCAATATGTGAAGAGTTGTGTGACTTGCCAACAGACTAAATACTCGACTAGCAAGAAGCCAGGATTATTGCAACCATTGTCTATTCCAGCAAACCCATAGGAATAAATCACAATGGTTTCATAGTAGCCTTACCTAAGTCGAGAGGCAACACAGCCATTATGGTGCTGGTTGATAGATTCACAAAGGTGGGCCATTTTGGGTCTCTCAGACTAGGATTTATAGCTGCAAAAGTGGCAGCTAAGTTTGTGGACACCATAGTTAAACTCCATGTATTTCCCTCCAACATAATCACTAACAGGGATCTCATATTCCTTAGTCAATTCTGGAAATAACTCATGCAGTTCAGTGGCACAAGACTCCATCACAACACAACCTACCACCCTGAAACTAATGGCCAAACAGAAGTTCTCAATAGATGCCTTGAGCAGTACCTTCGTGCCTTCACACACAGCAATCCCAAACTTTAGAGTGAGTATTTGTCGTGGGTTAAGCTATGGTACAACAATGCCTATCACTCCTTGATAGGAATGAATCCTTATTAGGCTTTGAATGGTTTTACCCCTTGTGCCATTCCTAATTATGTTCCAACTTCTTATAAGGTGGCTTCTCTAAATGATTTATTATAGAAAAGAGAACAAATGTAGGAATAACTCAGAGAACATTGGCTAAAGGCACAACAACACATGAAGAAATTGGTTGATCTGAATAGACTAGAAAGGACATTTGCCATTGGTGATTAGTGATTGGTTCCTAATAAAATTTTAGTCCTACAAACAACAGTCTATAGCACAGTGATTGAGTCACAAACTTGCTAAAAGATATTATAGTTCGTATAATATCCTCAAGCACATTGATCAGGTTGCCTACTGAGTTGAATTGCCATCTGAAAACAAAGTTCACCAAGTTTTTGATGTGTCACTACTCAAGCCCATCATGGGGAAACCTCTTTCTGCCATTGTTCACTCCCAATCTTGGATGTTGTCAACCAAAGTCTTCCTTCAGCCATTATGGATAAATAAGTGGTTAATGACATCACTATGGTTTTTGTGGAATGGACAGATAGGCCAAGAGAAGAAGCTACTTGGGAAACTTAGAATGATCTAATGGATAGGATTCTTGATATGAACCTTGAGGACAAGTTTGTTTTCTTTAGGGAAAGTATTAATATGAATATGACCTAGAGGAGGGATGACTTGGAAGACATAATGGCTATGGCTAATGACGTGGCAGCCACCTCGGGAGCATGAAGGAATGATGTGAAGGAAGAGAACTTGGATGAATTAACAAACAAGGCATCCAAGAGAAGAATTGAAGTGTGACAGAAGCTGACCAAGAAGATCCTTCACGTGCTAAAGAGTTAGTTACTCGGAGGGGAGCTTATCACATGCACTATTGAAGTGCTGAGCACATGGATGGGAAGACTCACACACTTAGAGCCTTGGGTAGTTGCATACACACTTCACTTCTTAGTCATGATAGCTGTACTCACTCATCATTTGCCTTTAAGTACTGTGTAGTGATGATTGTAAAGGCTAAGCTTGATTTGTAATCTATTTAGATAGAGTGGAGTTGTCCCTGCTCGAAAGTGGACTTCCTTGTATTACTTTTTCATCATTTCGTGAAGTAAAACAACTGCATTTTATTTTCACATTAATTATCTTCCATCTTTTATGATTTTGATCTGAGAGTTATTGCTAGATACTTGAGTTGTATTGCTTGCCTTTAATTGACCATCCAGAAAGGTCTTTATATGCTGGAAAATTATTAATTGTCCACATTACAATTGCTTGCAACACAAAATTAGATTGTCAGTAGGCATTATATGTCTCTACCCCTCCATCCCATAACTCTTCCAACTCCTCAATCATTGGTTGTAAGTAAATGTAACACCCTTATCTTATCTCAACAACGTCATATAAAATGTTCAGATAAGTGGTTACATTATTCTTAGCCTTTTTATCTTCTTAATTTGCCCGAGCATTTAAATCTATAATTGATTTAAAATATAATTAGGTTTGGGCTCTTTTGCTCAGGTACACATGCTTTTGCACAGCATAATATAAAATTCTCATACATCACAATGAAATATATATAAACTTTCATATTACATATAAAGAAACTATCTATTACATCATTCAATATACATTTACTAGGATATATGAAGTATCCATCCAGAAGGAGTAAGGAGACAACAGGCCTGTCATTGAAACTCCTTTCCAAAATATTATGGATGAATAGATCCTTCACATATCCTTACCCTAATAAGTGCCCCTTGCCTTTTTTATATACAACCAAAAAAAATAGTAGTCCTAATTCTATCCCAAAAAGAACATGTAGAATTAGGACCAAAATGAAAGGGCTACAGATACATACTAAATGCCTAATTTACTCTAGAGGAAATTCAAAGAAAGATATAACATAAATATCCTTTATGATAGTGAACGTCCTTAAGAAGGGGACTTCCACTATTGCTAGCTCAATCTCCATGATTGAGCAATATCTAGGCATTTGATACATATCAGTACAATAATGAGAAATATATTCCCAGTAGCTAAACAAACCAATTCTTTGAAATAACTTATATGTACCACTGTACGAATGCAGAAAACATTTCTACATTCTATTTAGTTCAAAATTCTTTTCATACAAATCTATGGGTATGACATATGTGAAACATGTGTGTATACATATATAAACATGAGATATGCAACATATGATATCATGAATAAAATGAATAACAAGCTTTCAATGTTTACATACTTTAAACATTCTCACATAGAACACATTCATACAATACAAATCATACTATCTCATAAATGCTTTATTTTTGGGAGGTATACATCAGATCATTCCTCCACCTGATTGTATTCTCTGGAGGTATACACCAGATCATTCCTCCTGAACTTAATCCCTTGAGAGTATACACCAGATCATTCCCCATAAGGTTTCATTCTGGAGAGGTTTACACCCGATCATTCCTCCTCAAAATTATAGTCTCTGGAGGTATTCTCCAGATTATTCCTCCCTTTAGCTTTGATCTTGACTTTCAAAAGTACAATAACAATTTCCATGCCATTCAATCATATTCACATGATTTTGGGCATATTCCTATCAATGGCACAATTTCATGCTATTTATCATCCAGAATTAATCTATTCATCATTTCCCCTCACTTCACTTATCATAAGCCATTTTGAGGGGTACCTTAGGCTACTTTCTATTAAAACAAATTTAGCCATTCAAGAGAAAATCTTACATAGCATTTAGCGAAGGCAAGATAAGCATGAAGGATTGGCATTTCTAATCCATTTGGTTCATTTCTAGCATTATTTTTTCCATTTAAACATTTTGGTAACAATTTTCATAATTATGGATAATGCTTTCTCACACCTCATTTTCTTGTAAGTGTACATTAAGCCTTTCTTTCACACACTTTTCTAGCTCATTTTTCATGTTAGATATGACAATGCACATTATCTTCCAACTTCACATACTTATGCACCTTTTTAAGATGGGATAGTAAGACTTTTAAAATGGTAAAATGACTAAAGCATAAAAATACCATAATTTTCTCTCTCCTCCATTCTTAAGACTAAATTTATATGGTTCCTAGATCATTTTTCAAGAGCATTTTTAGCACCATTTACATACATCCATTCGGCCAAGATGAATAAATCACACTTCTTGGATTAATGGTGAAGTTAGAAAATGAGAAAAGTGCCTAAAAATTATTATAACTAGATTTTCTCTCTCTTACCATTTCATGACACTTTCTCTCACTCTTTCTAACACCATTTTAAACCAAATTTCAGCACCATTACAAGAGCTAGCATTCGGCCAAAGAGGGAAAGACAAGAAAATAGAGTTATCTCACCATCTTGCTTACAATACAACCATATTCAAGTAAATCCCATGCAAGAACATCATTTTCTCACTCTTTAAAACACCATTTCAGCCTTGGCATAAGCTAGGGTTTTTCAAGAGTAGGGTTTCATTCTTGAGAAATTGCTATCTCTTAAGTTTTCAAGCATTTCAATATGTTTATAGCCATAAACACAAGTAGTTTACAACATATTTCAAACCCATTCAAGCAAATCAACCATAAGAATGTAGAGAGAGAAATACCATCCTTCTTGCAAGAGTAAGAACACCATAAACAAACCATAAAACAAGAAAAGAATGGCATAGGCATGTTTAGCTACCTTGAAAATGCAAAACAAGTGGAATTCCCAAGTTGTTTTGGTTTAAAAATCCTCTTCTCTAAGCCTAGGAAGCTATTTGGCCAGGACCTCCTTCTCCTCTCTTCTTCAACCATTCTAGCATCCTAAGGTGGAAGAAGACTTAAATTAGGGTTTTGGTGAAATTACCAAAATGCCCTTGGTATAAAATGTCTCATTTACCCTTATTACTTCACCTTTTCAAGAATGGCATCCACTCTCCTCAAGAATGTAATTTTGTGCAACTTCCATAGGCTGGGACGTATCTGCCCCTCAAGATTTTTGAAATTACATAATGGTCCCTTAACTTTTCAAAAATTGCATATATGCCCTTAAAGAAATTTTCAAGTTGCCATTCAAGTCTAAATGGCCATTTTAGCTCTATCTTTTTACCCTTTTTGGCTTTAATGTATAAAAATCATTTAACTAATATTTCATAAAACTTATTTTTGTGAATTTACTAATTTACCATTCTTTTAAAATATTACAATTTTACCCCTAAGGCAAAATTACCTCTTTGCCCTTTATGCCAATGTTATCATTTTCACCCTTATTCATTCTTCTTTTGAACATAAATAGGTAAGGATTTCTAACTTCTATTTCTTTGAAATATTTAAGGTAAAAATTAGATTTTCTACATTATGTAAAATTACTAATATGCCCTTAGGGTGAAATTACGATTTTGCCCTTTTCAGGGAAAATTTCCTTTTTAACACCAAATGCACATAATCACTTACATAAATATATTATTCTTCTCTCTTAAATGAAAGTGATGAAAGTCCTTTAATATAATTTTATGAAATAAGAAAATTAAATTAATTTTCTCCTTCATGGTAAAATTACTATTTTACTCTTCCTTACCAAATTTCTAATTTCATTCTTTTATAGCAAAAGTGATTATGTATTGATAAAAATGTCCATTCTATCTCCTTGATGAACCATCCTTAGCATCCCATAAATAATACTAACAATAATAATAATAACAACGTCATTATAAAATGCAATTTTTTAAGAGTGGGTGTTACAGTAAACATATATGTTGTTGCCTGGACACTTAGGGCTTGGAATTAAGAGTGTCATCATAAAGTTTTCTTCTTTCATGGAATCCCAACGTGGAAGATTATATGGAACAAGAAAAACTGGCCAAATACTATGATTAGCACTTATATTTACATAAGGTTGAAACCCATCACTTGCTAAACCCAGTCGAACATTTCTTAGATCATTGGTAAAGTCAAGGTTTTGTTGATCGAATTATTTCCAAGCCAAGTAGTCACAAGGATGTCTTAAAATGCGATGACCAACTTATTTCTCCTTATGCCACCTCATTTTGTTTAGCTATGTGTTTTGCCATGAACAGCCTTTGCAGTCTAGGTTTAACTTAGAAATGATGCTAGACATTGTTTGGTACTTTCTTCCCTTTGTGTTTACTTGACTTCCGTAGATGCCTTTTACAAGGCATGAATTTGCATTGGCATGCTCTAGCCAATATAAGATTCAATCATTTTCGCATGCATTTATTTTTCTATAATCCAAACCCAAGTCCCTAATAATCTTTTTGGCTTCATAGTATAAATTAGGTATAACAGCCCCATTGGGAAGAATTTCTTTGAGGAAACTAAGAATTACATCAATATATTTATTGGTCTAATGATTAAGAAACTTTAAGTGAAGTAACCTAACTACAAAAGATAGCTTCGACACTTTATTCCATCTAGGATAAAGTTCTATCTCTGCATCTTTTAATAAATCAAAGAACTTTTTTGCATGCACATTTGGTTCTTTATTGTTTTTAGAAACATGATTCATTTTCTCTATATTTGCTAAACCACAACCATCATGTATCATCTCGTTAATATCATCAGCCACAATATTGTCATCTTCCTCTTGACCATCACAACTATGACTGTCACTTCTTATAAAGGCTCCTCCATGAAAGTCCTACACTTTGTAACTATCCCAAAATCCTTTTTTTAATAAATTCATTCTCACCATATTTCTTAGCTTAAACTCTATGTTTGTAATATCTGTCTCTAATATTTTTGATATGTTATTATTAATAATGATTAGTTATGTAGATGTTATTGTTTATGTGGTGTTAAGAATGATTTACCATAAGGGTAAGAATGGACATTTTCATCAGAGTAGAACCAACATTACCATAGGGACAAAATTATAAATTTTACCAAAGAGGGTAAAATAGTAATTTTACTGTAAAGGAGAAAAACTAAATTTCCACTTAAGTGCTTCAAGAAATTATGTTTGAAGGCTTTTACCGTTTTATTTTAAATAAGGGTAAAAATAATTATGTTAACATAAAGGGCAAAACGGATAAAATGGTAATTTTATCTAAGGAGGGATAAAATGGTAATTTCATAAAAGAGACTTTATGAAACTTTATTTGAGGAGGTTTTGCCTACCAATTTCAAAAAGGAGGAAAAGTGAGGGTAAAATGGCCATTTGGACATAAAGGGTAGAATGGTAATTTTACTCAAGGACAAATTGGTAATTTTTAAAAAAGTGGAAGGGTAAAATGGTCGTGATCCATAAGAGTTCCATGAAATTGCAATTTGAAGGAGAGAGGTTGCCATTCTTCAAAAGGAGAAGTAAGGAGGGTAAAATAGTCATTATATACCAAGGATAATTTAGTAATTTTATCTAAACCCTAATTTAACGTTCTTCTTCATGAAAAGAGAAGAAGTAAAAGAAAAGGGGAATGGGATGTGAGGCCAAGAGGAAGAAGAAGGTAAGGAGAAAGAAGAAAACAAGGGAAAACATCAAGGAAATTCCACCCTTCTTGCAAAGTTAAGGTAGCTAAACATTCCTAAACCCTTTATTTCATTTCCATGGATTGTTTTAAGTGTTTTAAAGTTTCATGAAAGTTAGGATTTTCTCTCTCTACATTCCTTATGACTAGTTTTTCTATTGGGTTTTGCTTGAACGAAGATATGTTTGTGTTTATGAATATTGGAATATTTGTATGAAGGAAATATTGAGAAAATGGATTTTTTCAAGATTGATTCTCATTTTCATGAAAAACCCTAATTTTGAAATCGTTAAAGATGGTTGGAAATTGCATGAAAATGAAAGGTAAAAAGTGATTTTTGAACTTGTATATTTTGAAAATGGAAGCTAAGGAAGCAAAGGAATGAAACTCTTTAATTTTCTTTCTTTTCCTCCTTGTGACTAAGATCACCATGTAATTCTAAAACTCATAAGGCCATGAGTGAGAAAGAGAGAGAAAGTAAGGTTCATAATGCTACATTGGTGAATTTGCCTTTCATACCCATGTAATTCAATCTTGAAATGTGTCTTTAACATGAAAGTGAATATGTATATGTAAATATATGTATGGCATGCAAAATGAGCCATGAAAATGAAGGAAATGAAGGCCATAGGATAGATACACACATTGATTATTAAAAAGTGCCATGAGTAATAGAAGGAAGTTGTACCATTATGCTTAAATGTAGAAAGGATGGAAGAAAGGGAATAAATAGCATGAAAATCCCTAGCTTCCAATCCTTTCTCACCTTGGCGAGAGCACCTTCTCATTGTCCCCTTGATGGCCAAATTTATATGTTAATGAGAAAGAGACTAAAATGTGTTTTAAAATTGCCAAAATCAAGAGAAATGGAGAGGAAGAATGCATATGATGAAATGTGAATGATAATTGCATGTATTGTGCCATTGATACATTTATGTTAAAATTCATCTGATTATGAATGTTGAATTTGATATTACATGCAAATGAGGAATAAAAGGTATGAAGGGTCACTAAGAAAGGGTGGATGCTGACACTAATAAAATCTCTCCCTAGAGGTAGAATGAATGGCATTGAATGTTACCCCCCCTCTAGGGGTAAGATGACAACACTAAGAAAATATCCCCCTAGAGGTAAAAAAAAAGGGCAATGAATGCCACCTAAAGGGGTGAATGACGACACTAAGAATATTCCCCCTGAAGGGCACCAACAGAGGGTGGTTGACGCATTAATAAAATCCCCCTTGAGGTATATATAACAGTACTATATGATACCCTATTAGTGGACTTCACGACACTATTAAAAAGTCACCCAGGTGGAGGAATTGATGGCACTAAAGTGCTACTGCAGGTATAAAGGTATGAATGATGTGATGATGTATCTGATGTCAAATTTTGTATTAATGCCATGTAGCTATGTTCATAACATGAATTATTGGTAGTCTCATTTTCATAAATGCACATGTATATGTTTCATATAAAGCATGCAAATATAATTGAATGAAATTGTATTTCAAAAGGAATGGAATGTATAAATGTTTTCAATATTCGTACAGTGGTACATACCAATTATTTTGAAAAAGAATGGTCTTTTTAGCTACTAGGGAATTATTTCTCATTATTGTACTTGTATGTATCAGATGCATAATGAGATCCCTACAACGGACTAGCGGACTTAAGGAGTAGGTTTAATTATGTAGCTGTAGCCCTTTTTGTCTTAATTCTCAATATTTTCTTTTTGGGGTAGAATTAGGACTATTATTCTTTTGGTTGTACATAATGGAAAAAGGGCACACACATGAAGTGGATGTGTGAAGAATCTATCCACTAGTAGGATTCTTTTTGGAAAGGGGTTTGAGTGGCAAGCTTGTTGTCTCTTTACCCCTATGGATGAATACTTCACATATCCTAACCTGTGTATTAGACAGTGTAAATGATATGCATATATATATATGTGTAATGTTTTACAAATTACTGATGGATTTAATGCTCAGGCCAATTCTTGAAAATAATAAGGTAAAGATAAATGTGACTTACCTATCTTATTGCATTTTATTAAGTCATAATGTAAAGATAAGGGTGTTACGTTAAAGTGGTATCAGAGCTCAATTACCTAGGTTAGAAAGGGGTAGATTCCTCAAAGAAGGGACTAGTTCATGTTAGTTAGCTATACCTAGGCAGTTGGCTAACTTGTATTTTTTTTTGACTTGAGGAATGGAGCATTAGGCTTAGGAAGATAGTAATTTATATTGGTATTATAGATTCTCTGCTTGATACTTTATTATTGAGACTGATCACCTTAGTGATGTTTGTTTTGTAGAGATTAATACAGCGCCAAATAAGAGGAGTAACACTTAAAATTAGGAAAATGATGTGAGTCTGACTAAGATCATACAGACCATAAGGGGAATGATAGAAGTCATGAGAGCACAAGCTACTACTGCCTCTCAATAAGCTACAGTTACTATAGAAACACTCCATCATATTCAAATAGGCAGGAGTGAGAATTCTCAACTTGAAAATGAACAAGTAATAAATTATGCCTATGGTGGGTGGACTGAGTTTTAGAGCGCTAAACCCCTTACTTTCAAGGGTGAGTTGGATTCTAAATTGCTAGAGGAATGGCTATAGAAAATGGAAGAACTATTTGAGGCAATAGGAATTACCAAGACTTAGAAGGTCTCTTTTGCAACCTACCAGCTAGAGGGAGAAGCTAAGTATTGGTAAAAAGGAGCCAAATAATTAATGGAATCCCAGGGAGTATAGGTTACCTAGGAGGTGTTCAAAGAAGCATTTCTGAACGAGTACTTCCTCAGAGTGAGAGGAATGCAAAAAAAATGTGAATTTATTCAAATTAAATAGGGAGGTAGGCCTTTTGAGGAGCATTTAACTCAGTTTGAGGAGTTTTCTAAATTCTCCTCTTACTTAAAATGGAGACCAGATGAAGTATGGGTGGCCATGCACCAGGAAAATAGCTTGGATCCTGAGTTACAACATGAAGTTACATCCTAAGAAATCAAGGATTATGCTACCCTTATGAACAAGTGTCATATTGCCTCCAAGACATTGACAGCATTGAAGAAAGGAAAGTAAGAATCTAGTTTCTTTAAGAGAAAGGAACTATCAGGGTTCAACAAGGAGTGAAAAGGTAAATTTGTTAAAGGTCAAACAGGCAAAAGAGCCATGAGTGCTCCAGACACTCTAAATAACTGTTTGAAGTGTGGTAAGAATCATGTGAATATACTGTGCTTGATGGGATAGAATGTCTGCTTTAAGTGTGATAGGTCAGGGTATTATGCTAGGGATTGTGAATTGCTGAAGAAGGCAGCTGAGGACCCAAGACCTGTAACTAGGGGAAGGGTTTATACCTTAAAAGGTAAAGAGCTGGCATAGTATGATGATCTGATGAAAGGTAAATTTTTAATTAATGATGTTCCTTTAATTGTGTTGTATGATTCTGGCACCACCCATTCTTTTATTTCCTTAGATTGTGCCCAGAATTTGTAATTACTTATGTCTTTCCTACCCTATGAACTTTCTATAGCAGTCCCTATTAATGAACATGTTTTGACTTCATTGATCTATTTGAATTGCCCCATTGTGGTTGAAGATAAACCTTTCATTGTTGACCTTATATGTTTACCCTTGGTGGATTTAGATGCTATCCTTGGAATGGATTAGTTTTCTTCTAACAATGTGATCTTAGACTGTTTAGTGAAATCTATGACTTTTATAGACACCAAACTAGTAAGTAGGGGAATTGAGAGAAAAAATGAAAGGATGAGTTTTATATGTTCCTCAGAAGTGGAGATTCAATAGAAGCTGAGTGATATCCCTATAGTTTGTGAGTTCCCTGATGTGTTCCCAGAAGAAATTGTAAATCTCCTACCTGAGAGACAAGTAGAATTCTCTAGAGAGTTAGTTCCTAGAATGGGACCAATCCTTATAGAACCCTATAGGATGTCTCCTTTTAGAGCTAAGTGAGTTAAAAGTGCAAATATAGGACCTCCTAGCAAAACAATTCATTAGGCCTAATGCCTCATCATAGCGAGCACCGATGATGTTTGTAAAGAAGAAGGATGGAAGCATAAGCTTGTGTATAGATTATAAGCAGTTAACTAGAGTACCTATGAAGAATAAATACCCCTTCCCTAAGATTGATAACCTATTAGACCAATTTAGAGGAGCCACTATCTTTTCTAAGATTAATTTAAGGTTAAGGTACCGTCAAATTAGGGTGAGAAGTGAGGACATACCTAAGCTTTTAGGACTAGGGCATTATGAATTTCTTGTAATGCCATTTGGTCTGACAAATGCTCTAGCCATTTTCATGGATTTCATAAACTGCATCTTTAGACCCTATCTCTATCAGTTTGTGGTAGTGTTTATTGATGATATTCTTGTATACTCTAGAAACAGACAAGAGCATGAGTAACACCTCAGGATAGTGTTACAAATACTTAGGTAGAAATAGTTGTATGCTAAACTAGAAAAGTGTGAGTTTTGGTTGGAAGAAGTGAGATTCCTAGGGCACATGATCTCTAAAGATGGAGTGTTAGTGGATCCTAGCAAAATGAAAGTGGTGGTACACTGGGAAAGGCCTTCTACTGTGACTAAAGTTCATAGTTTTCTAGGGTTAGCAGCATATTTTAGGCAGTTTATTTAGGGGTTTTAGTAAATAGTGATGCTAATTACCAAGTTAACCCAGAAGGATGTTCCATTTTTATGGGACTCAAAACGTCAATAAAGTTTTCAAACCTTGAAAGAGAAATTAACCACTACACCTTTCTTAGTCATCTCAGACCCTTTGGAAAAGTTTAAGTTATATTTTGATGCATCCAAGAAAGGTTTAAGGTGTGTCCTGATGCAAGGAGGAAGTGTAGTGGCCTATGCTTCTAGACAGTTGAGGCCTTATGAGAGAAATTATCCTACTCTTAACTTAGAATTAGTAGCTGTAATGCCTTTATCTAGTATTACAATTCCTCCGGTGTAAACCGATAAGGTAGATACATTACTCTTATCCTTTTATTATTAAGTTTGAGCAGTTATACCATTAAGTGTCATTAAAGTGGATTAGGTTCGGGATCTTTTGCTCAGATTAAATCTTGTATGCATAGCAGAATAAAAAGGCTATACTACACAGCGGAAATTTAAAACTTTTATATTACAACTGACAAATGTCCAATAATAAATGTTCATTACATCCCTTAAACAGTATATTTTGGAACATATGAAGTACCCATCCATAAGGAGTCAGGAGACAACAATTCTGCCACTTAAACTCCTTTATAAATAATGGAGATGAACAAGTCCTTCACATATCCCATTCCTAACAAATTCCCCTTTCGTATTCACAGGCAAAATAATAGCCCTAGTTCTAATCCCAATATACATTTAGAATCAGAACCCAAAAATAAGAGGTTACAAAAAAATTTTCCTTTAACCAAAAAGAACTACTATCTTCCCCGGACAACTAAGCATCCACATCTGATAAATATTAGCATATAAATGAGAAACATAAGTTTTCCAGTAGCTTAACAATTTAGAGTTTAAAAATTAACTAATATGTATCAGGGTACAAGTACCAAAATGTTTACTTTTACATTCTTGGTAATTAAAAACATAGCATTATTCATAAATATAAATTGGCAAGCATTGTATAATTATTGGAAATGTCAATGTGGTAAAATAATATTCTTTTCTAGGAAAACATCTTTGCATGCTATCAACTTATTATCACAAAATGAACAAAAATCATTTGTGCTTATCATTCTTAAAACTTATCTTTATAAATTGATTGTGCACACTTAGGAACTTGTAGACACTTGGCCACCTTTATAAAGTTTCTTGTGCACACTTAGGCACTTTTGTGGACATTTAGCCACCTTTATAAAATTCTTGTGCACACTTGAGCACTTTTGTGGACACTGGCCACCTTTATAAAATTCTTGTGCACACTTGGGCACTTTTTATCTCTTTTTAAACTCTTTGTTAGATTTATTTATGACAATGTTGCCTAAATCAATTTAATTCTCCTTTCTTGAAAAATAATCATAATATGAATATCTTATGAAATTCTAATGAATTTCAAGAGTGAATTTCCCATCTTTGAAAACTAATCATAATATAAATCTCTTACAGAATTCTAATAAATTTCAATAGTGAATTTTTTTTTCCGTTCTTGAGAAATAATCATGATATAAATCTCTCATAGAATTCTAATAAATTTCAAGGGTGAATTTTTTCCATTCTTGAAAAATAATCAAGATATAAATCTCTTATTAGAATTCTAATAAATTTCAAGAGTGAATTTTCCATTCTTGAAAAATAATCACGATATAAATCTCTTATAGAATTCTAATAAGTTTCAAGAGTGAATTTTCTATTCTTGAAAAATAATCATAATATAAATCTCTTATAGAATTCTAATGAATTTCAAGGGTGAATTTCATGAACTTGGTCTAAGGGAAATTCATGAAAATTGACTAGGTTGCAATTCAAATTTCCCTTTTTTATTCCTTAAATAACGCCATTAAAATGGTGTACTCTCTCTCATCCATGATTAAATTTTCCTTCCTAACATCAATCATAAATAAAAATTCAACATCAATTTAATGTAGCTTCCATCTTCCACTCAGCCAAAAAGGGAAGTTCATGGAGAAAGATGGTTTTCAAAATCACACTTTCATTTCTAACATATTCAACCATGCCTCATCATACAACTATCATTAACTAAACATAATTCTTCCATAAACTACAATATTCATTACATCCCATCAACCAACATCCCAATCCATCATACATGCTTAGCCAATACAACATTTATTTCATTAATAATGTATGGAAAACCATAATGTTCCATAGAAGTTATAAAAGCATGGGAATGGCATATACTAAAACATGGAACATAAATTTAGAATTGTTAACCTACCTTGTTGATGCCCTAGGGTGGCTTAGTTTGGCTTCCTCCCTTTACTCCTTCCTTGCTCCCTTGCTCCTTCCCTTCTTGATCAACTTAACTCCTTCTTCCTCAACTTTTTCGTTTGGCTTAGACTCGCGCTCTCCCTCTCTCTTTCTCTTTTTATTTTCTTTCTTGCCGTGAGGGTGTGGTGTGTATGTCCAAATGGGGATTTCAATTCCTCCTTTGTTTTTGCTTAGGTGACGTGTGATCCTTTCCAAAGTTTGAGGTATTCTCTCTCTTTTTTCCTCTTGCCTTGCATGTGCATGCATCCATATTAAAATTAAGTTTCCAAATCCATTTCCTCATGTATTCAGTCAAGGGGGTGTTCCTTCCCCTCTTTACTCTTGATTATTCCCGTTATCCATGAACCCCACATGTGGTTTGAGTGTACACTTCCTTGCTTGCACACTTTGGTTTACTTCTTCCCAAATGCATGCTACACTTTCTTCCTTTTTCCTTTCCTTTGCCATGTGGGTGTGTCCTTCATCTTTCCCCCTTTTTTTCATTTTGTATTTGGGTGCCAAGAGGCTTCACCATTTCTCATCCTTATTTAGTATTATTTCCTAGCTACACATGTGACTAAGTGTTTCCCATGCTACTCTTTCATCTCTCTCCCCTTTCTTGTTTGCAATATACATTTACTTAGTGTTCACGCCACCCTCTCCCTCTTTTCTTGTTAATCATGGCTTCAAGTGTACTTTTAAGTACACTATTTCTTGTAAACTTGGAATTATTTGAAGTTTAGGTGTAGCCCCATTTTCTTTGCACTTTCATGTGATGCTTGGGTGGTGGCGGCACCCTTTTTTTTTTCTTCCTTCTAGCCGTGTAGATGCATGAAAAAAATTCTGCACCTTTTTGTTTTACTTGTTGCATGCATTTATATAATTAATTCCCTCCTTGCTTGCAATTTGGTAATTCCTTTCCTTGCATTTTAGTTACACCCCACAATAACTACATTTGTACGTTACATAAAAATTTTTGCACTCCTTCATTAATTATTTTCTTTTTCCTAATTCTCATGGCTGCAC
The DNA here is from genome assembly GCA_031216115.1 of Senna siamea. Taxonomy (NCBI): domain Eukaryota; kingdom Viridiplantae; phylum Streptophyta; class Magnoliopsida; order Fabales; family Fabaceae; genus Senna; species Senna siamea. Next base: position 28,167,472 of record CM062361.1, on the reverse strand, counting down.
TAAGTGTACTTGTAAGTACATTTTTCTTTGCTTGCAAGTTTGCCTTATCTCATTGGTCATGCCACCTTCCTTTCTTCTCTCATTGCATTTTTCATTTAGCCAAGGGAGTCGAACGTTGTACACGTTTTGAGTAGCCTAAGTAAATTCCTACGTGAATTCATCATGAAGTGGCGCTAAGGGAAGAAAGGAAAAGGATTCATGTAGGTTACTATCTCACATGATAGCCTCCCCATACAAGATATATTGTTTTGTATTTTAGTTTCCTATATCTAGTTTCCATTTGGCTCCACTGTACACCTACATGTGTGCATGTTACTAAAAAAAATTCTACACCTTTAGCCACTTCAATATATATATTTCAATGCTACAATCTTTCCTTTTCCTCAAGTGCACGTGTAGGTACATATGGATATTTAGTTTGCTTTTCTCCATGGCAATTAGGCTAGGTGAAAGGAAGAGGAATTAGAAAATTAAATTAAACACCTCAATTCTAGGCAATGTCATCCTTTCAAATATTTATTCTAAATATTAAATCACATAAGCAATTGAACACACTTTATGAAAATTTATCTAATTAAACAAGAAAAACATAAATTTAAATATAATTGCAAGAACATGGGGTGTTACAGAAGCCATAGTATTTACTTTGAAATTTTGGAGACATTACTCTATGGATTTAGATTTGAGGTATTTAGTGACCATAAAAGTCTCAAGTGCCTCTTTGACTAGAAGGAACTGAATATGAGATAGAAGAGATGGATGGAATTCATTAATGATTATGATTTTGTGTTGAAGTACCATCTATGTAAGGAAAATATTGTGGCAACTGCTTTAAGTAAGAAGCCCCTCCATGTAGCTCAAATGATAGTGAGTGAGATAGATTTGATGAAGAAATTTAGGTACATAAGTCTGTCCACTTTGGTGTTACCTAACAAAATCTGTTTAAGTGAGCTAAGAATTAAAAACACTCTTAGGACCCAAATCCTAGAAGCTTAAAAAGATGATGAATTCCTAGAGTCTCTAAAGGATTCAAAGGAGTTTGCGAAGGGGACTGATGGAATGGTAACTTTCCAGAATATAATTTATGTTCCTAGAGCTGGAAGACTAAGGGATAAAATATTAAAGGAGGCTCATCAAAGTAATTATACCATTCATCCTGGTACCACTAAGATGTATCAAAATTTGAAGGAAAGGTTTTGGTGGCTAGGTATGAAAAAGCATATAGCAAAGCATGTAGCTAAGTGTATAACATGTCACCAGGTGAAGATTAAACATTAGAAACTTGTTAGATTATTACAGCCATTAGATATTCTTGAGTGGAAGTGGGACAAAATTTTTATGGACTTTATGGTGGGTTTACCCAGAACCTAGTCGGGAAATGATGCCATTTGGGTGATAGTGGATAGATTGAATAAATATGCTTATTTCTTACCCATTAAGATCAATTTCTCATAGGATAGATTAGCTCAACTATATATTCAGGAGATGGTGAGACTTCATGGAGTACCCATTAACATTGTCTCAAATAGAGATCCCAGATTTACCTCTAGATTTTTGAAAGCCTTGCAGGAAGCTTTTGGTATTAGGTTAAACTTTAGTACCACTTAACATCCTTAGACATATGGATAGACAAAGAAGACAATCCAAACTTTAAAGGATATGCTTAGGGCTTGTGCCTTAGATTGTAAAGGAAATTGTGATAAAAGCTTACCATTGATAGAATTTTCCTACAATAATAGTTTCAACTCTAGCATGGGTATGGCATCCTATAAAGCTCTGTATGGGAGGAAGTGTAGATCTCCATTATGTTGGTATAAAGTAGGTGAGAGGCAACTATTAGGACTTAAGTTGGTGTAACAGACAACTGGTCAAATTAAGATGATTTGAGAGAAGATAACCAAAGCCCAAAATAACCAAAAGAGCTATGTCGATAAAAGGAGGAGGCCACTTGATTTTGAAGAGGGAGATTATGTTTTTCTCAAAATCTCCCTAATTACTAGTATTGGTAAGGCTATGAAATCTAGAATGCTGAATCCCAGAAACATTGTACCTTTTCAAACTTTGAAGAGAGTTGGTCCATTTGCATACTAGATAGCCTTGCCACTAACACTGTCAAACCTCTATAATGTTTTTCATGTATCCCAGCACAGAAAGTACATTCCTAATCCTTCACATATATTTATCGCTGGTACATTGCAATTAAAGGATAATCTGACTTATCAACCAAAACCTTTACAAATCATCAGTATTAAGGTCAAAAACTTGAGGAGTAAATTCATTCCCCTAGTGAAGGTGTTGTGGGATAAAACATCACCGCAGGAAGCCACTTGGGAGAAAGAAGAAGATATGAGGCGAACTTACCCAGAATTATTCACATAAGGTACATATCAATTTTGAGGATGAAATTATTTTAAAGGAGGGGGGAAATGTAATATCTACCTCCAAGATTTTTGATATATCATTATTATTAATAGTGATTAGTTATGTAGATGTTATTGTTTATGCGGTGTTAAGAATGATTTACCATAAGGGTAATAATAGACATTTTCATCAAAGTAGAACTAACCTTACCATAGGGGTAAAATTATAAATTTTACCAAAGAGGGAAAAATAGTAATTTTATCATAAAGGATAAAAACTAAATTTCCACTTAAGTGCTTTTCATGAAGTTGTGTTTTAAGGTTTACCCTTTTATTTTAGAGAAGAGAAGAAATAAGGGTAAGAATAATTATGTTGACATAAAGGAAAAAATGGTAATTTTGTCTTAAGGACAAAATGGTAATTTTACCTAAAGAGGGACAAAAATGGTAATTTCATAAAAGAGACTTTATGAAACTTTATTTGAGTTTTTGCCTACCAATTTCAAAAAATAGGAAAAGTGATGGTAAAATGGCCATTTGGACATAAAAGGTAAAATGGTAATTTTACTTAAGGACAAATTGGTATTTTTTAAAAAGAGTGGAAGGGTAAAATGGTAATTTCCTAGAGTGGAAGGGTAAAATGGTCATGATCCATAAGAGTTCCATGAAATTACAATTTGAAGGAGAGAAGGTGCCATTCTTGAAAAAGAGAAGTAAAGAGGGTAAAATAGTCATTTTACACCAAGAGTATTTTGGTAATTTCACCTAAACCCTAATTTAACCTTCTTTTCATGAAAGGAGAAGAAGAATTCAAAGAAGAGGGGAGAGGGAAGTGAGGCCGAGAGGAAGATGAAGGCAAGGAGAAAGGTTTTGCTTGTATGAAGGTATGTTTGTGTTTATGAATATTGGAATGTTTGTATGAACGAAATATTGAGAAAATGGAATTTTTCACGATTGGTACTCATTTTCATGAAAAACCCTAATTTTGAAATGTTTAAAGAAGGCTGGAAATTACATGGAAATGAAAGGTAAAATGTGATTTTTGAACTTGTATATTTTGAAAATGGAAGCTAAGGAAGCAAAGGATTGAAACACTTTAATTTTCTCTCTTTTCCTCCTTGTGGCCGAGATCACCATGTGATGTTTTGGCTAAATTTTTCATGAAAATGTTCATGGATATGTGTATATGAAATGGTCATGAGTGAGAAAGAGAGAGAAAGGAAGGTTCATAATGCTACATTGGTGAATTTTCCTTTCATACCTATGTAATTCAATCTTGAAATGTGTCTTTAACATGAAAGTGAAGATGCATGTGTAAATATATGTATGGCATGGAAAATGAGCCATGCAAATGAAGGAAATGAAGGTTATACATATAGATACACACATTGATTATGAAAAAGTGCCATGAGTAATGGAAGGAAATTGTACCATTATGCTTAAATGGTAGAAAGGATGGAAGAAAGGGAATAAATAGCATGAAAATCCCTAGCTTCCACTCTTTTCTCACCTTGGCGAGAGCACCTTTTCATTTTCCCCTTGATGGCCAAATTTATATGTTAATGGGAAAGAGACTAAAATGTGTTTTAAAATGGCCAAAATCAAGAGAAATGGAGAGGAAGGATGCATATGATGAAATGTGAATGATAATTGCATGTATTATGCCATTGATACATTTATGTTAAAATTCATATGATTATAAGTGTTGAGTTTGATATTACATGCAAATGAGGAATGAAAGGTATTGGGGGTCACTAAGAAAGAGTGGATGCCTACACTAATAAAATCTCCTTTAAGGTGAATATGATGGCATTAAATGTTACCCTAGGGGTGAGATGACGACACTAGTAAAATCTCTCCTTAGAGGTAGAATGAATGGCATTGAATGTTACTGTAGGGGGAGATGACAACACTAAGAAAATCTGCCCCTAAAGGCAAAAGAAAAGGGCAATGAATGCCACCTAAAGGGGTGAAGGAAGGAACTAACAATATTCCCCCTGAGGGCACCAACAGAGGGTGGATGATGGCACTAATAAAATCCCCCTTGAGATGTATGTGATGGTACTATATGATACCCTAGTGGTGGACTTGATGGCACTAATAAAAAGTCACCTTAGTAGAGAAATTGATGACACTAAAGTGCTACTACTGGTATAAAGGTATGAATGATGTGATGATGTATTTGATATCAAATTGTGTATGGATGTCATGTAATTATGTTCATGAGATGAATTATTGTTAGTTTTATATTCATAAACGCACATGCATATGTTTCATATAAAGCATGCCAATAGAATTAAATGGAATTGTATTTTAAAAGGAATGGAATGTAGAGATGTTTTATGTATCCGCACAGTGGTACATGCTAGTTATTTTGAAAATGAATGGTTTGTTTAGCTACTGGAAAATTATTTCTCATTATTGTATTGGTATGTATCAAATGCATAATCGGAACAATTTAGATCCCTACAATAGACTAGCAGACTTAAGGAGTTGATTTAATTATGTAGTTATAGCCCTTTTTGTCCTAATTCTCAATATATTCTTTTTAGGGTAAAATTAGGACTTCTATTCTTTTGGTTGTACATAATGGAAAAAGGGCACACACATGAAGTGGATGTGTAAAAAATCTATCCACTAGTAGGATTCTTTTTGGAAAGGGATTTGAGTGGCAAGCTTATTGTCTCCTTACCCCTATGAATGAATACTTCACATATCCAGGCCTGTGTATTAGACAGTGTAAATGATATACATATATATGTATAATGTTTTACAAATTTTGCTGTGATGTATGGATTTTTATTTTCGCTGTGCTAAAGTATGATATCCTGAGCATAAGAGCCCAAACTTAATCAAATAATAAATTACTAATAGATTTAATGCTCAGGCCAATTCTTGAAAATAATAAGGTAAAGATAAATTTAACTTACTTATCTTACTACATTTTATTAAGTTGTAATGTAAAACCAAAAATGGTAAACTAGAAAGGACCCATTGAAGCAACTCTTTAAAGCCACTCTAACAACTTAGTTCTTCCAAACAAAATCATTGTTTTTGATGAAAGAAAGAAAGAACATAGAAAGAGTAATAAGATTTGGTACATTAAATAAAAATCATACAACCAAGGGACGTGGGGTTCACTCTTTTTCAATTGTGACTCATAGGATCAGTTACATTAAAAATTGGTTAGAAATATATAATGTTAAAGATGTATATGCCTATAACATAAGTAGTTAAGTCATAAAGTCCATTTTGCACAGAATTTTTGTGCTACACAGGGTATAAGTTTTTATGCCCAAAATTTAGTAGTTTTTATAGTGTTTATACCCATTACACACTAGCCTAGAATCGCCTCCCATATCCTAGAAATTTTACCATAACTATCCCTTGTTTCTATTACTTTTTACCATCCTTTTATTCCAAATATCTCCAACTTCATATTGTTATCTTCCCTACATTAATACGACTAGTTTCTAACAAGAATTACCAGTTTTACAACAACCAAAATTAGTACTTACATGATGAAATTTCCTTCCTATTTTTTCTACAAAATAAACTCTACCCTTGCACTCATTTTTAGTCAAGACAGCTACAAATGTAGAAAAAATACATATGTATAACAATAGCATATACATGGGGATTCAACATTTCACCAACACACAACAACCACCCAGCAAAAATAGAACTAATTAAATAGATGAAGAAATAGATGCAGCAAAAAATCACAAAACTAGCAACATCAATACGGGGGTTTACATATTTGGGGATTCAACATTTCACATTAAACCAAGGTTAAATGTTAACTATAGAAATTACAAGTGGGATGAAATCAGACCATTCCATCACTATTATAGCTTGAATTAGTTGACAAAAATCACTTACCAGTAACGGTAGAGGTTGGCTAGCTGACAAAACACAGAGAAGCGGCCGATGAAGCTCTTGGTGAAGACGAGGGCACGGGAAGGAGCATGGTGAACGACTGTAGAGCATGATGAAGCAAAATGGAGTGATGAAAGATGGTGAACGATATGGAAGCTTAGTGAAGAATGCTGCTATTGCATGGCGGCTGATGAATGGTGATGGCTCGATCAGAGAGAGAACGAGCGCTAATGAGTTACAAAATTCTAGAGACAATGTACTATCGCGCGCAATGCTTAGCTTAAATAACATTGGTGATGTTTTAATCTTTGTAATATATACTAAATGTTGTAACATATAGTTAGTTCCTTAACATAACATTGCAGTGCCCCATATTCGAGCCACGAAATGGAACTTCAGTTTCATTTTGTGCTTTTCTTGGTGCATTAGTGGTGACAAATTTAACTTTCAATGGCGATAATATATGTTGCCAATAAACAACCTACAGTGGCGACATTAAATTTGTCACCATGGAATAATTTCAGTGGCAACAATTAAATTATTGCCACTGGATAATTTTGGTGGCGATAGTTTTCGTACCACTGAAGAGCTTCAGTGGCAATAAATTAAATGTCGCCACTGGAGGCCTTTAGTGGCGACACATTTTGTCACCACGAAAATTCTTCAATGGTGACATATAATTGTCACCACTAAATGTGGTTTTTTAGTGGAGACATTTTTTCTCGCCACTAAAAGTCAAATTTCTTGTAGTGCTAGTTACCCAATAAGCTAAAAACCTAAATCTTTGTACTCAACGCATAAGAAATCCATGAACTTTCTTATAAAAGAACATAAGACCTACCCAAAGAGTTACTTATACTCTCTCACAATTGCCTTCCACCTAACATGGTTTAGGGTAGTAGATCTAAAAGGTTTTACTTATAATCACTTAACCCAAACAAGAATCAAGATTGAAGGATGTTCTAACACATATAGAGGTATGAAGAAGCTTTCTACCTTGAAACATGTAGGAAATAAGAGAAAATTTCCAGGGTTGATCCTACTTCCTCTTCCTCACTTGGAGTTAGGTCCCAACCAAAGTGACGTTGCTACCTCTTCACTTGATGAAACTAGATCGTGAGTTTGATAGAAGATGGAGAAGAAATGGAAAAAGAGATGGAAGAAATGAAGCTTTCTTTGTCTAGTTTTCCTTCTCCCTCTCTCTAGGGCATGAATGTTTGTTCTTATGAAATAAGGTGTGTAACACCCCTTATCTTATCTTAACAACTTCATATAACATATTTAGATAAGTGGTTACATTATTCTTAGCCTTTTATATTGTTAATTTTTCTCGAGCATTTAATTCATCAGTAATTTAATATATAATTAGGTCCAGGTTCTTTTACTCAGGTAAACATACTTCAGCACAACGGAATATAAAATTTCATGCATCATAGCAGAATTTATAAAAAAATTTATACTATGTATATAATAGCTATTTGATACATTGTTTTGTACACATATACCAAGATATATGAAGTACCCATCCATAAGGAGTAAGGAGACAACAAGCCTATCACTCAAACTCCTTTTACAAAATATCATGGATGACTAGGTCCTTAATATATCCCCCATCCATCTGCCCTTTTTCCTTCTATGTACAGCCAAAAAATAGTAGTCCTAATTCTAACCCAAAATGAACATATCGAATTAGGACTGAAATAAAGGGCTACATATGCATAATTAAAGTACCTAGTTTACTCTGGGGGTATTTCTATAAAAGACATGATATAGATATCCTTCAATATGGTGAAACTTCCCAGGAAGGGAACTTCCACTATAGCTATTTTGATCTCTATAATTAAGCAATATTTATGAATTTGATACATATCAGCATAATAATGAGAAATATATTTCCAGTAGCTAAACAAACCATTTTCTTTAAAATAACTGATATGTACCACTACACGAATACAGAAAACAATTCTACGTTCAGTTCAGTTCCAAAATTCTTTTCATACAGATTTATGGGTATGCCATATGTGAAACATGTGTGTATGCATCTATGAACATGAGATATGCAAAAAGTGATATCATTAATGGAATGAATAATAAGCTTTCAATGTTCACATACTTCAACCATTCTCACATAGAACACATTCATGCAATATAAATCATAATATCTCTTAAATGTTTTACTCTTAGGAGGTATATACCAGATCATTCCTCCACATGGTTGTATTCTCTGGAGCTATACACCAGATCATTCCCCCTAAAACTTAATTCCCTAGGAGTATACACCAGATAATTCCCCACAGGGTGTTACTCTTAGGAGGTATACACCAGATCATTCCTCCTCAAAATTCTAGTCTTTGGAGGTATTCACTAGATCATTCCTCCTCAGAGCTTTAATCTTGCCTTTCACAAATATAATAAGCATTTCTATGTTATTCAATCACATTCACATGATTTAGAATATATTTCTAGCAATGGCAAAGGTGCATGCTATTTATCATCTATAATTGACCATTTCATCATTTCTCCTCTTTTCACTTAGCATAGGCCATTTTGGATGGCACCTTAGGCTACTTTCTATTAACACTTAAGTTTAGCCATTCAAGGGAAAATTTTACATAGCATTTGGTCAAGGCAAGTCATGATAAATTGGCATTTCTAACCCATTTGGTTCATTTCTAGCATTATTTTTACCATTTAGACATTATGGTAACAATTTCCATAATTATGCATAATGCTTTCTCACACCTCATTTTTTTGTAAGTGTACATGAATCCTTTCTTTCACACACCTTTCTAGCTCATTTTTCATATTAGATATGACAATGCATATTATCTTACAACTTTCCATACTTATGCACAATTTTTTTTAAGGTGGGATAAGAAGACTTTAAAATGGTAAAATTGCTAAAGCATAAAAATATCATAATTTTTTCTCTCCTCCTTTCCTAAGACTAAATTTATATGGTTCCTTAGTTATTTTTCAAGAGCATTTTCAGCACCATTTACATACATCCATTTAGCCAAGGTGAGTAAATCACACTTCTTTGATGAATAGTGAAGTTAGAAAATGGGAAAAGTGCCTAGACATTAATCTAACTAGATTTTCTCTCTCTTACCATTTTATGACACTTTCTCTCACTCTTTCTTAGTACATTTTCAAGCCAATTTAAGCACCCACACAATGTCATGCATTCGGCCAAGTGGAGAAATCCATGGAAATGGAAGTGTCTCACCATATTGCTTACAAGACAACCATATTCAAGTAAATCCCATGCAAATACACAATTTTCTCACTCTTTAAGCCACCATTTTAGCCTTGTTACAAGCTAGGGTTTTTCAAGACTAAGGTTCCAATCTTGAAAAATTTCTATCTCTTAGGTTTTCTAGCATTTCAACATATCCATAGCCATAAACACAATAAGATTTCAACATATTCCAAACCCATTCAAGCAAATCATCCATAATAATGTAGAGAGAGAAAAACCATCCTTCTTGCAAGAGTAAGAACAGTTTAAACAAACCATAAAACAAGAAAAGAATGGTTTAAGCATGTTTAGCTACCTTGAAAGTGTGAGATTTGTGAAGTTTCCTTATTGTTTTGGTGGATTCTCTCTTCTCTTCTTCCCTTGGAAAGTTTTGGCTAGAACCTTCCTTTCTTCTTCTCTTCGACTTCTTCTTCTCCTAAAGGAAGAAGAAGACTTAAATTAAGGTTTTGGTGAAATTACCAAAATGCCCTTGGTATGAAATGACCAATTTGCCCTTACTACTTGTCCTTTTCAAGAATGGCATCCACTCTCCTTAGGAATGTAATTTTGTGCAACTTCCATGGGCTGAGACGCTTCTGCCCTCAAGAATTTCAAAATTGTAGAATGGTTCCTCATCTTTTTGGAAATTGCCAATATGCCTCTAAGGAATTTACCAATTTGCCATTCAAGTTCAAATGGCCATTTTATGCCAATGTTGTTATTTTCACCCTTATTCTTTCTCCTTTTTGAACATAAAAGGGTAAAGACTTCTAATTTCTATTTCCTTGGAATATTTAAGGTAGAATTTAAATTTTCTACATTATGTAGAATTACTAATATACCCTTGGTGTAAAATTACAATTTTGCCCTTTTCAGGGAAAATTGCCATTTTGACATCAAAATGCACATAATCACTTACATAACTAAATTCTTCTTCTCTGTTAAATGAAAATGATGAAAGTCCTTTAATGTAATTTCATGAAATAAGAAAATAAAATTAATTTTTTCCTTCATGGTAAAATTACTATTTTTGCCCTTCTTTACCAGATTTTCTAATTTCACTCTTTTATGACCAAAAGTGACTCTATCTTAATGAAAATGTCCATTCTATCTTTTTAATGAACCCTCCTTATCATCACATAATTAATAATAATGATAATAATAATAATAATAATAATAATAATAATAATAATAATGCCATTATAAAATGCAAGCTATTAGGAGAAGGGGTTGGCATTAATGATAGTCTATAGAGGGAATTAAGTTTTATATATAATAATTTAGTGAGGGAATTATAATAAAATTATGATTTAAATAAGAAATTTGTTCTTAGGCAAGTATTTCTTAAATTTTCCAAAATCCCCAATTTACCCTCCTAAGACATCCTAGTTGTGATTTTATCAATCTTTTAGTCTAAATGAGAAAATTTCATTAAGAACATACAATTAAATTTTCATCAAGTTAATTAATCATAATGATGTTTAATTATAACAAAATTTGACATTTTAGCACCTTGTCAAATTTTGGGATGTTACAAAGTCAACCATTGAAAATATCTTTTGGTGGCAACTCTCACATGTCATTATTAAAAGACACTACAGGTGATGAATAAGTCGCCACTAATAGTGGCTTTTGGTGGCATCTTTTCAGGGGCAACCATAGGTGACTTTTTTTGGCAACTTAGTCACTTTCTAATGTTACTTTTTACAGAGGGTTAGTTGCTGCAAAAATATTTTTGTTGCAAATTAGTCGCTACCAAAAATTTTGTGGCAACTTAGTCACTACCAAAAGTTAGTTTTTCTAGTGCTTAGTTACTAAAGATGACATTTTGAAGTGTCTTAGTCACAACCAAAAGTTAATTTCTATATCAACTTAATCGTTGCTCAAGATAACTTTTTATGGCGATCTTTGATATTGTGCCCCTCCTTTTGTTAGTGGTACATGCAGAACTCCACATCTCTCATAGTACCTTTCCCTTTATTTGTGAGGCTATTCATGAAATTATGATATAAAACCTTGCTTGAGCATTTTATCTTTGAGATATCATAGTTGAAAGGTTTGTCATCATCTACAGCCCCTATTTTCTTATCCCCTTTATAACTTCAGAGCAGATTAGCAGGAATATTAAAGTTGTCAAGGACACTAATCTCAATGTGTGCCCATCAATAAGATCTAAGATGCATCTTTTGAAGCCTAGGCAGTCTCATTTTAGTGTTCGACAGCTCCTTTTTGGAATTCACATGTTAGATTTGAATCATACCAACTAGGAAAAGTTGGTTGTACTAGCCTATATTAACAAGGCCCCATAATCTTCGTATCTTGCAAGTCACGGAGTAAGGCAGTGTTAGTGGAGTTGAACTTAGGCCATAGACGATTATCTCTTATTCTTGGGATCCTTTGGTCTTATGTTCCTCATTACCTAGTTTGCGAGGATTCTTCCTAGCTTTTCCCTATTTTCTTACCATTAACTTGAAAAGAGATTGCTTTAGGGGACATTTATGGTCTTGATGCTTGAATGTTACTCACAGACCCTTCTTTCTTCTTAGGTCCAAGGTTTTTTTTTCTCCATTATCAACATTAGAGACTACAACACATCCTTGACATATGTTATTATTTATTCATTCCCTAATTACCATTATGTTTGTAAAATGTTTCACATTGGCTACCAACATGTGATTATAATACAGTTCTTGCAGGGTGCAAATGAAGTAAGAGTATATTTTAGTATCTGACATAGGTGGCTGAACTTGAGAAGCTAGTACCCTCTACCGTCGAGCATATTCTTTGAATGTCTCTATATCCTTCTTACCCATGCCTTTGAGTTCCTCACGAGTAGGTGTCGTGTTTAAGTTATGCCTGAATTATCTCATAAATGCATCCATCAGGTCTTTCCATTTCTTAATTTTAGAGTGATAAAGTTTTTTGAACTATAATAAAGCTTCACTTATCAGTACTCAAGGAGTGATCAAGTTGAAAGAAATGAATGAGGAACTTCTCATCCCTTGACCATACTCCTATTTTAGTGTAATATGACTTTAAATGGAGAAATGGGTTATAGAGCCATCAAACTTTTCAAATTCTAGCATTTTGAATTTTTTAGGGATTTTCACTTCTGGGGTGAGATATAGATCATCCAAGCATCATTAGCAAATTTTTCTAGAATCTAAAACTTATATAGAGAGTCATCATCAAGTAAATCCTACTTGTCATTCATCCCCTATTTATCTACTCCAACATTTGGAAGGTTTAGGCCATTAGTCACTCCAATTCCTAAATATGAATCATTGTTCATTGCCACTCTAGTAGCCACTCCACTTGTATTTTCAGCATTAGTGGCAGGTGAAGGTTGAATGTTTCCTGAGATCTTTGCTAGTGTCTCAATTAACATTTCCATTATTTCTAACATTTGATCCTCCATTGCTGTCATCCAATTAGGTAACACAAAATTCTCAAAATCAACCCTCTATTCAATGCCTGGGTTCTATCCTTTCATTGATCTACTTCTGGCATGAGTGTTGTGTATACGTGTAGGAGGAGGGGCCTGGTTAGTCGTGTTTCCTTAAGAACGAGTAATGTTGATTCCTGATAAACAGGTAAAGACAAGAATTTAAGTCAATGAAAAGGAAAAGTGTTTCCTTTTCTCCTTAGTTAGATATCATATCATTAAAGTGCAAGTTTCTTATAATGACTTCCCCAATTTAAATAATCTCGAATAAGCTATTGTGAGGTCTACATCATCCATAACTATACTCATATCATTAAAGAACTTTAGGGTTGTGTAATATCCACTTTTTACATCCTCAAGTATGTTGTTAATTCTTAAATTTTGATTATTGCATACCTAAATTTCCATGTTTAAATTGCCTTAGGTTTTCCCAAAGTGAATGGGGACTAAATTGAAGGGAAAGTTATAGGGACTAAAGTGAAAGGGAAAAAGTTTCTAAAAATATCTAAACGTCATAATTACTTTAGAAAATATCTAAGGCATAATGATGATGCATATTAATGATGTTATAAAATATCTGAAAAGTAATGATTACTTTGGAAAATATCTAGGAAAAATTTCTTAAAAGACATGATTACCTTAGGAAAATATCTTAAGGATAAAATGGTAATTTTTTCCTAAAAGGTAAAATGGTAATTTACCACAAAGGCAAAATGGTAACTTTGCCATAAGGATAAAATGGACATTTCACTCTAATAACTCATGAATTCCATAGAAGGGCAAACTACTCTGAACAATTCAAAAAAGAGAGAAAATGAGGGTACAATGGACACTTTCACACCAAAGACATTTTGGTAATTTGTCATTAATTAATTAAAACTCCCATTTCCTCCATGGAAGGGAAAAAGCCAAGAAAACAAAGAGACAGAGAGGGAGACTGTGAGGAAGAAGAAGGAAAGGCTAAGAACCCAAGACTAATCATCCATCTTTCTTGAATAAACAAGGTAGCTAAATAATCCTAACCCTCTTATTTCCATTTTCATGGATTATTTTTCTTGAATAGAAAATTCTATGATTTTCATTAAAAAGGGGGTTTCTCTCTCTACATTCTTTTATAATGCAATTGCTATTGGGTATTGATTTTATGATTGTTTTGCATGTATTTATGAATGTATTGAATGGTATTGAAATGAATTTTGTGAAGAAAAGGGCTTATTAGTTCACCTAGATTCATGTTGAAACCCTTGATGTTTGATAGTATAAAGTGTGGAAATTTGTATGGAAATGGAAGGAAATTGATGTATTTGTGCTTGTATGATGTAAATGATGGAAGAAAGGGAAGAAATGGCATGAAAAGCCCTATTTTTCCCTCACTTTCCTCCCTTGCCCGAGACTACCCCCTTTTATTTCCCTTAAATTAGCTAAAATTTGTTAGTGTAATTATGAAGGAAAAATGCTAAATCTTTATGTTAACCAAATGCAAGAGAAAAAGAAGTGAGTTGTTATGGCAAAAGACTTTAATGATGTATTTTATAAAGTGTATAAAAGGAAAAGAAAGACCTTCCATATCCATACATTTTTATATGAAAAAGGTTGTCAAACAAGAAAGGGTAATTTTAGAAATGTGAGGCAGGTATCATGAAAAAATGAAAGTTAGGAAGGAAAACCATGGAAATTAAAGAAAAGAGAGAAACTAGAGAAAGTGTCCTTAATGTATGCTTTATGATAGATAGACTTGCAACCGAGTGACCAATTGTCAGTATAGTACGGCTGTCAGGCATTCCACAATTGTGTCATAAATTGGATGGTAAAACATCCATTCAAATATAATAATTTTAGAAAACACCGTGATGGTTGCAAATTCTAGATTAGTGTAACTTAGTATGGCCAATAAAAGGAAAATTTACTTAGAATTTAGCATAATCATGTGCACAAGCTATATCATCCTAAAGCATATGTATAGGATAGCTTGCCAGAATGTGATCCACTCGTAAAGGGTGGCCGCCTAAAAGCAGAGAGGAAACGATATGTATAAGGTGACTGTAATCTTATGAGCATATGAGGTTTAATTAACTTACCCATGTAAGTAGGGGTATGTGGAGTAGTTTGTAACAACCACTCCTAATATGATTAAGAGATGTTTGTTAATTGCCAATTTAAATACTTGTATATGTTACATTAATTGCATATAGATGCATTAATGCAGGGACCTAGTTGAAAAAAAATAAAATCTAAGTTAGATTAAGACTAGGGACCAATTTGAAATGGCAAGTTCAACCAAGCAAAGGTTGGAAAATGATTCAAGGACCAAAATACAAATAACTAAACTACACTTAAACCCCAACTGAACCCTGAACACCCTCATATCACTTAAGCTTCACCAAATTTAGAGAGAGAAGGAGAAGGACGAGTAGATAGAGAAAGGGTGACTTAGGGCAAGAGAGAAAGGCATTTGGCTTGAAGGACGGTCAGATTTGAAGCTAGTGGTTTGTTCTACAATTAGGAAAGCATAATTTAAGCATCATATGCATGTCCAGCTACAAGAAAATCTAAGGTAACAGCAAAAGCTAAACCTCTTTTTCATGAAATGTTTACTTTTAACTGAAAATGATGTTTCTAGATGTTTTAAGTTATGTTGGGCTTTAAACCTACATTCTCTATGGTTTGAATGTCTATTGGGTATTTATTGTTGAATGGGTGTGCTTGTTAAGCTTGTAAATGATTTTTGAAAGTTAGGTTTTGCCCTAAGTATGAAAATGAGATTTAATCTTTTGTGTTGGGTGAAATGTAATAGAAATGTGGGTTGTTTATTGATGTTAAATGATGCCAAAATGTTAGCATTGAGTTCATCAATCTTTTACATGAGTTGTATTCATGTTTTTAGGCCAAAAATATGGGTATATCAAAAGTTTTTATGCAGAATAAAGTATTAGCAGCTGACTACCAACCCCTAGAAGTCAACTACCGTGTTCTTCTTTACCCAAAAAATGTACCCAGAATGCATCAGCTGACTGCTAGGCCTTAGCAGCCTACTATCGAGTTCACAGCAAGTTAACAGTCGACTGTAGGCCCAGAACAATCAACTAGTTGCTCTCAGGTTAGCTTCCCATGTTGGACAGGGACCTAGCAACCGACTGCCAATGAGAGGGCATCTACTGCTAATGTAAAATGACATAAAATGAACTCTATACCTTGATTTTGATCGAGAATTGGACCAAAACCTCACCTAAACATAAGATTGAAACCTGGGATGTAATGGCAACATGTAACATTCGAGTTACAACTTACTTGGACATGGTGGTCCTTGTAGGAATCACATTGGACATGGTGATCCTTATGATAGTGAAAGAAAAAGAAAGGAATCCATGAAAGAGAAAAAGGAGGAGAGCATTCCTAGGGTATATATTAGGATAAATAGGCTCATGATTGAGTGACCAATGGTTGGTATGGGGCGGCCTTGGGAGTTCCAAAGTTATACCATCGCTGGGTGGGTAACCATGCATTTGAACTTAGATAATTTTGAAAATGCCATGATGGTTGTGAATTTTAAGTTAGTGCAATTTTCTAAGCCATTAAAATAGACACGTACTTAGAGTTAGGCATAACCATGGCATAATCCGAATCATCCTAGTATACACATTAGTGAATAACATACCAGGATATGATCCCATGAGTTAAACAAGCAATCCCTTATAGGGTAGAAAGAGAAATAAATTCTCGTTGTATGAAACACCCCATATTCTCTTAATTACTTTTAAATTAATGTTTCCCTAATTGATTGGATGAGTTGCCATAAAATGTGATGAAAATACTTTGGTGATATAGTGTTTAGAATAAATGTAACAGGGGAAAGAATGGTCCTAGGTATTAAGTAGCATGAAATGTTCATAAAAAGGAAACATGTGAAAAATTGTCCCTTTCTTTGTGTGTTAGCCAAATTGAGAAGTAAGTATAAAGAAAAGTAGAAGGGAGACTTAATTTCTAGCAATGTGTTTTCTTCCAAGTTACATGGAGCTTGAAAGAGGTAATTGATCATGGATTAAAGGAAGACAAGGTGAGGTGTGTACAAAAAAAAAAGATAAATAAAAGAGATGTGTATGTGTAGTGTATGAATGAAGGAGGACATGAAGTATTATGAATTAATCCCTTCTTGTACCAAAAGACCCGTAACATATGGAAAGAAAACTAAAAGTGGATCGGTAATGAAGAAAGGAAGAAAAGAAAAAGTGACGTGTTGGACTTGTACACTCTCTTTTCTTTTCATTCGTTATCATTAAGTATATTAAGAAGGCAAGGGAAAGAATCCCCTTTTTCCCTTACCTTAACCGTATTTATGTATATAAGGATGAATGAGGAAAATTTCATAATGATTATAGAAAAGGATTTCTTCAATAGAGAAATTAGAATGGAGAATGGGAAAGGTGATATGTTAATCAAATGAAGTAAATTCTTTTACTAAGGAGCTTGTAACATTGGTAGTAGACAGAAAATGTAATAAAGATAGACTCGATAGTGGAGAAAAGAAGAGACGAGGAAGAGACATGTGACAATTATGCTCTTTCTTTTTTCATTCTTTTTCTCACTTTAACCAATTGTGAAAATGGGAGTGGAAGAAAGCATACAGTGAAGGGGTGGAAGAGAGAAAGAGAGACGTGTGATGATGTGTTCGATCCTATACAAAATTGCTGGATGTGAATTGTCCATTTTGTGAGCATTTTGTGTAATTTTATTATTAAAATCACCTAAATTTGCTTCATTTTCGTTTTTAGGAATTTTATCAAGTCTTCGTCAGCAAACGGAACAATTTGGAGTGAAGGAAAATCTGAGTACTGTGCGTGGGACCCAAGTAGCATGAAAATAGTGAAGAACTTGGCATTGAGCAATGAAAAAACCTGTGGAATCCATTACCAAACTTAGAGTGAAGAGGAACAGTAGATACAAGAGACCCACAGGTGAAATTGAAAAGAAAAGAGCCAATTGTGTACAGTGCCTAGCCATTAAGCAAACAATCCATCGTGAAAAGTGGAGTCCCACGCATGAAATGGAATGAAAAAGAAAATAGTAGCATGAAAAGTGGTGTCCCACGCGTGAAATGGGAGGAGAAGGATGAAGTGAACAGTGAAAAAAAGAGAGTTCCATCGTGCAAGGGGTTGAGTGAACCGTAATGCGACCCACACCCATCGCGCGAACCACTCACCAACCCAAACGTGTGAGAAACCTGACCGGCAAACCACCGTCGAGGGAGGCCGAGCCATCACCGTCTCGGCCATCTGCGGGCTCGTTCTCGGCGTCCAGCGCGGTGGAGATCCGCAAGAGAGAGGCATGACCCATTCAGGAACTTGAATGAGTTTGAGCTGCTCTGAGCATTTTCTGGCCATTCCATTGCTCCCCGTTGCCTCCTGCACCTTCAAGCAGCCCCGTCGCACCGTCCGACTAGTCCTTGGCCACCATAACGCAACAGATCGCGTGACCCAAGACGGACCCGAGAGACGCGACCCGGTTGTCTTTCGTGACCCGTTCGACATCGTTTGCTCCATTGGCCGCTAGAAATCATCCCTCCGACGTGTGGTGCCCCTCCTGCAACCTTCTACCGCAGCTCAGGTGGTCTTTGGAGCTATTTCTAGTCGGGTATCCACGACCCGCGACCCGACCCGATTGTGGCCTGTTGGACAGCTTTGAAATTGTAATTTCTGGTCATTTTCCATCAGCTTTCTAGTGACTTTTCTCCACTGTTTCATCTGTTGTTCAGGAGAAGAGGGACGTATATAATTTTTACATGGTTTTTCTCTTTGAATTGTGGATTTTCTAGGTTGTTTGGATGATGTTTATGTGGAACTAAATTGGTAAAACCCATTGGGTCCTGAACTATGTTGGTAGTCTGAATTTAATTTCCATGGATGGTTGAATATTGATTCCGTGATCTCCATTACTGTTATGAATGACTGTTTATGTTTTCTTGTGGATTTTGTTGTGATGGATTTGGAGGGTGAGAGTAGCGTACCCTTGATTCTAGGTAGGCCTTTCCTTGCAACGTCTAGGGCTATTATAGATGTCTGTGATGGGAAATTGAAACTTAGAGTAGGGGATGAAACTGTTACCTTTGACTTAGCTACCTCTAAGAGAAAATCTTTAGATAATAATGATACTATATATTCTGTACATGTCTTGGATGATGTGGTTGAATCTAAATTGCAGGAATTTTTACTTGATGACCCTTTACATGTGGCATTACAAGGAGATGAGGATGAGTTATCCAACGAGCAAGTTTTGGAACAACTAGCTCACTTGTTGGTTGTTGAGCCCAGTAACTTGACTGATCCTTTTGTTTCTCTTGATAGGTCAGAGGTGCAGAAGGTGAAACCTTCAATTGAGGACCCCCCAACCTTGGAATTGAAGGAGTTACCCAAGCACTTGAGCTATGCCTATTTGGATGAGGCAGAGAAGTTGCTAGTAATTATAGCAGCTGACCTGACACCTGAGGAGAGGGAGATGACTTTGACCTCTCTTAGGAAATACCCTAGGGCCTTTGTTTACAAGATGGCAGACATTCCTGGGATTAATCCTAGCTATTATTCCCATAAGATCCTGATGGAAGATAGCTATAGGCCAGTGGTGCAGCCACAGAGACGATTAAACCCAAACATGAAGGAAGTGGTGAAAAAGGAGGTAATTAAACTTCTTGATGCAAGTTTGATTTATCCTATCTCTGATAGCTCTTAGGTGAGTCTTGTGCAGGTTGTACCAAAGAAGGGTGGCATGACAGTGGTCAAGAATGATAAGGATGAACTCATACCCACTAGGACGATAACAGGTTTTCGGGTTTGTATTGATTATAGGAGACTCGATGATGTAACTCAGAAAGACCATTTTCCTCTTCCTTTCATTGACCAGATGCTTGAACGTTTGGTAGGTCACATGTTTTATTGCTTTCTTGATGGTTTTTTAGGTTACTTTCAGATTCCCATTGCACCTGAGGACCAAGAGAAGACCACCTTTACCTGCCCATATGGAACGTTCGCTTACAGAAGGATGCCTTTTGGATTGTGCAATGCACCAGCCACTTTTCAACGGTGTATGATGGCAATCTTCCATGACATGATTGAGGAGTCTATGGAAGTATTTATGGATGACTTCTCAGTTTTTGGTAACTATTTCTCCCACTGTTTGCTTAATTTAGAACGTATGCTTGCAAGATGTATAGAAGCAAACTTAGTTCTTAATTGGGAAAAATGTCACTTTATGGTGAGAGAGGGGATTGTTCTTGGGCATAAGATATCACATGCAGGGATGGAGATGGATAAGGCTAAGGTTGAGACCATATCAAAACTACCACCCCCTAGTTCAATTAAGGCTGTTAGGAGTTTCTTAAGGCATGCTAGTTTTTATAGGAGATTTATTAGAGATTTCTCAAAGATTGTTAGGCCCTTAACTCAGTTGCTTGTTAAGGATGTACCTTTTGTTTTTGATACTGATTGTCTGCATGCATTTGAGTTACTAAAGGAACGACTAACCACAGCCCTTATTATGGTTCCACCTAAGTGGGGGCTTCCTTTTGAACTAATGTGTGATGCTAGTGACTTTGCAGTTGGAGATGTGTTAGGTCAGAGGATTAATAAAAAGTTCCAGCCAATTTATTATGCTAGCAAGACTTTAACTGATGCCCAGGAGCACTATACCACTACTGAAAAGGAATTACTTGCAGTGGTCTATGCTTTCAACAAGTTTTGATGCTATTTGGTGCTATCCAAGACTGTGGTTTACACGGATCATTTAGCCTTGAAATATTTATTCGGTAAGCATGATGCTAAGCCTAAACTCATTAGATGGATTTTGCTCTTGTAGGAATTTGATATTGAGATCAAAGATAAGAAGGGTGCGGAGAACCTGGCTGCAGATCACCTATCAAGGTTAGAGAATCCAAACTGGGAGGCCTTAGATGAGAGAGCCATTGATGATAACTTCCCAGATGAGCATTTGGAGACAGTTCAGGTATGTACTGATTCCCCTTGGTTTTGTGATTATGCTAACTATTTGGTGGCAAGGGTTTTACCAAAGGGTATGACTACCCAGCAAAAGAAGAAATTCTTTGCTGAGTTGAAATACTACATTTGGGAAGATCCTTTCTTGTTTCATATCTGTGCAGACCAAGTAATCAGGCGATGCATACATGGGGAGAAAGTCCACCAAATCCTGAAGCACTGCCATAAAGGACCAACGGGAGGCCACCAGGCTACAAACCATACTACTAGGAACGTGCTTGAAGCAGGGTTCTACTGGCCAACCATATTCCAGGATGCTAAAGCATATGTCCAAGTTTGTGATGCTTGTCAGAGGTCAGGTAACATCTCCGCCCGTGATGAAATGCCCTAAACGAGTGTGTAAGTGGTTGAAATTTTTTATGTGTTGGGTATTGACTTCATGGGCCCTTTTCCTTCCTCATTTGGCAATAAGTATATTCTGGTAGCTGTTGAATATTTATCTAAGTGGCCAGAGCCTCAAGCTTTCCCCACTAACGATGCTAGGGTAGTGACTAGGTTCCTTAAAAAATTGTTTGCTAGATTTGGTACACCTAGGGCACTGATTAGTGATAGAGGGACCCATTTCTATAACTCCCAACTCGAGAAAGTACTTAAAAATTATGTAGTATCTCATAGGTTTTCAACACCCTATCACCCGCAGACCAGTGGATAAGTAGAGGTAACTAATAGGGGTTTAAAGAGAATCTAAGAGAAAACCATAGGGGTGAGTAGGAAGGATTGGGCATCTAAATTGGATTATGCATTATGGGCCTTTAGGACAGCTTACAGAACTTCTACTGGATTTACACCCTATAGGCTAGTGTATGGAAAGACTTGTCATTTTCCTGTTGAATTGGAACACAGGGCACTTTGGGCCCATAAAACATGCAATCTTGATGTTATTTCTACAGGTAAAGAGAGGTTATGGCAGTTGGATGAGTTAGAAGAATGGCGCCACCAAGCTTATGAAAATTCTTCCATTTACAAAGCTCGAACCAAGAAGTGGCATGATCAAAGTCTGCGTGGCTCTAAATATTTTCAGGTTGGAGATAGGGTATTACTTTATAACTCACGTCTTTGTCTTTTTCCAAGAAAGCTTAAGAGTCGATAGTCAGGACCATTTGTGATCAAGCAAGTCTTTCCCTATGGCACAGTGGAATTTCATCATCCTGACAAAGGAGATTTCAAAGTCAATGGGCACAGACTAAAGCACTACTATGGAGACCCATTGGAGGTCGAGGAACGAGTGTATATGGTGCTTTACCTGAAAGAGTGATAGAAGGAATGACTCCAGCTAAAAGACTCAAACAAAAAGAAGCACTGTGTTTTTTATTTACTTTATCTGTGTTATTTTATTTTTGTCTATTTTCTTCTTTTTCATTTTGTTGAGGTACATTAAAACTTTTAGATTATCTGTGCTTATTGTTGTGCTTTCTGCTTTTATTTCTGTGGTATCCCCTTTGGCTGTACACTAAGGATAGTGTGATCCTTAAGTGTGGGGTGATTTGGTGTTCCTTTATTATTTTGACTCATTTTCCCTCTACTAGTTCAGGATGCCGCATATTGATGCTACTTTTTGCTGATGCTGTATTTGTGCTGATAGTATATCTAGGAAAGGATACTTGATTTTTGCTTGATTCTATGCACTTAAGTCTTTGATTGTCTTTTGAGCATGTATGATTCAGTCATGAATGGGCAGGCATTGTTTCTTATAGTTTATGTTAGAAACCAGTTTTAATGCCTAATGTATTCTTGACCACGACCAGGTCATACCCATGTTGCTTGATTATCTTTCATTTTGTTCAATTTTGATTTAGGATGTTGATAATGCAATTTTCATGCACTGCGTGATTGGCAATTCATATGGAAATATTTGAGAATCATATGCAATTTAGCTGCTTTTGGATCCCCTGGTGGGCGCTCCCTGCTGGGCACCCTGCTGGGCTTTTTAGCGACGGTTTTATCCGTCTCTAAAGTGTGTTTTAATATTATTGCAACGAATATTGTTGCTGCTATAACTTTTGTTTAAATAATTAATTTAACAAAAGTTATAGTGACAATAACATTTGTTGCAAAAAAACTTTAGCAACGGAAAAAATCGCTGCTAAAACGCCCAGCAGGGAGACGCCCAACAGGGAATCCGGACACAATTTAGCCACACTTCAAACATGAGATTTGAGCCTAAGATAAGAATTTATCATAAATATTCTTTGAATTCCTTTTGTTGAGTGTGTATTTCACTTGATTGTGTCTCTAGAACTTGCTCTGTAATACTTGTTGAAGTTACATAAACTTTTGAATATTAGATGATTTGGGCAACTTAAAAAAAAAAAAACCTACCCTATGTGTCTTCCTCAGTTAGCCACTTTTGGGGCCTTCACTTTTTCTTCATCACTTACATTTTACACCTCATATTCCTTTCTATTCACTATCTTCTTTCTTCACCCCATTTGTTGAATTTTATGTGATTTATTCTTTG
Source organism: Senna siamea (assembly GCA_031216115.1). Lineage (NCBI taxonomy): Eukaryota > Viridiplantae > Streptophyta > Magnoliopsida > Fabales > Fabaceae > Senna > Senna siamea. The sequence goes on along the minus strand of CM062361.1, from coordinate 28,144,050 downwards.
TTCAGGGATTAAAATGCATTGCCTTAATTGACGATAGTACTCTAAGTTCTTTTTATCATTCTAGATGCTCCCTTCAATCCAAAAATGCAAGCATGCAGGCTAAGTATGAAAAAAAATGAAAAAAAAAGAAAAGAAAAGAAAAGAAAGGAAAGATAATAATAAGAGTAGCCTGTTTGTTGATATTATTCTCTGAGCATCTCCAACTTTATTGAAAACTTAGTAAGAATTGTTATGTTTAGCATTTGTTGCATTTAATCCTTTAATCCTTCATGATGCTTCAATTGCACAAATTTTCAGCATCTATGCCTCTTCTACCAAAAAAAAAAAATTTCTTCCTTACCATCACTTTAATCTCATTACAACCTTGTTAAGACCCCCCCTTGATTTGGGTATTCAGTGTTTAGTAGTAGCGGAGATGAGATTTATGAGCAAGCATATAGTAGACGTACTCTTGTGAAGTTGCTTGAGGGATTTGTGCCTTACCTGTATACACTTTGAGTGATTTGAGTAATCTCTGAGAGGCATTGATTCTTAAATACTAGGCATTGAATTACTGGCTAAGTTGTGTATGCATCGTTATTATCTCCATTCTGTGTCAATGTTTTGTAATTTGGTCTGTGATTAAGTTTCATGGGGGATGTGTTAGGCATTGTTAACTATGGACTAGGTTTGGACTTTGAGAAATTGTTGCTGTCTGTTTGAGGACTGAGTTAATGTTTGCTTGAGGACAAGAAAAAGCTTAAGTGTGGGGTGATTTGATGTGTTCGATTCTATACAAAATTGCTGTATGTGAATTGTACATTTTGTGAGCATTTTGTGTAATTTTATTATTAAAATAACCTAAATTTGCTTCATTTTCCTTTTCAGGCATTTTAGCAAGTCTTCGTCAGCAAATGGAACAATTTGGAGTGAAGGAAAATCTGAGTAGTTTGCGTGGGACCCAGGCAGCGTGAAAATAATAGAGAACTTGGCATTGAGCAATGAAAAAACCTGTGGAATCCATTACCAAACTCAGAGTGAAGAGGAACAGTAAATACAAGAGACCCACGGGTGAAATTGAAAAGAAAAGAGCCAATTGTGTTCAATGCCTGGCCATTAAGCAAACAATCCATCGTGAAAAGTGGAGTCCCACGCGTGAAATGGAATGAAAAAGAAAACAGTAGCGTGAAAAGTGGAGTCCCACGCGTGAAATGGGAGGAGAAGGCTGAAGTGAATAGTAAAAAAAAGAGAGTTCCATCGTGCAAGGGTCTAAGTGAACCGTAACGCGACCCACACCCATCGCGCGAACCACCCAGCAACCCAAACATGTGAGAGACCTGACCGGTAAACCACCATCGAGGGAGGCCGAGCCACCACCGTCTCGGTTGTCTGCGCTCCCATTCTTGGCGTCCATCACGGTAACGCGACGGATCGCGTGATCAATTTAGTTGCACCGCTCGCCGTCGCCTCCTGCACCTTCAGGGAACCCAGTTGCACCGTCCGACCAGTCCTTGGCCTCCGTAATGCGACGGATCACATGACTCGAGACAGAATCGAGTGACGTGACCCGATCGTCTGTCATGACCCGTCCGACGTTGTTTGCTACATTGGCCGCTGGAAATCTTCCCTCCGTCGTGTCGTGCCCCTCCTGTAATCTTCTCCCATAGCTCAGGTGGTCTTTAGAGCTATTTCTGGTCGGGTATCCGTGACCCGTGACCCAACCCGATTGTGGCCTGTTGGACAGCTTTGAAATTGCAATTTCTGGTCATTTTCCATCAGCTTTCTAGCGACTATTCTGCACTGTTTCATCTATTGTTCAGGAGAAGAGGGACGTATATAATTTTTACATGGTTTTTCTCTTTGAATTGTGGATTTTCTGGATTGTTTGGATGATGTTTATGTGGAACTAAATTGGTAAAACCCATTGGGTCCTAAACTATGTTGGTAGCCTGAATTTAATTTCCATGGATGGTTGAATATTGATTCCATGATCTCTGTTACTGTTATGAATGATTGTTTATGTTTTCATTGGCAAGACGTTGCATTGAAAGATCTTTAGATTTCTCTTAATAATCGACAGATTTTAATTGAAATTGGACACCTAATTGCAACGGACAATTTGTTATCGCTTAGAACTAAGGTTAATAAATTGCTGGATTAAGAAGTAACGACTCTTAATAGTAGTGAATTAGACCGATAATGCTGATCTAAAATTAACCATTATGAAGAACCAGCCAGTGGTAGATTTTAGGTTTAAGAAATTCATTGAGACTGATAGGGAATTTGAATTTGCATTAGAATTCACTCACAGGTAGCAGAATTAGATTCAGTCATCCATTATCTTTCGTATTTACCAGCTAGTTTAGATTCCCATTGGGTTTGCTTTTCTGTCTTGATTAATTCATCTTCTTGTCAATTAGCGCTGACTAGTGATTACTACATTTAGCTTAGTTATTAGTTTAATTAGAATCGAAATCACTTTGAATTACAGGCTAGATAACATAAAAACAAGTAGTAACTCTAGGCTTTCCCGTTCCCGTGGGATACGACCTTGATACACCATTGCACTAGGCTGCATCAATAGGTTCACTACCTTAGGTGTAGTTGCTAGATAGCATTGGCAGCAAGAATTATGTAATATGGGTCATCTTTCTTCTCTTCCCTTGCATTTTAATTTCCTTCCAAGGTGGGATGACTAAGGGTAGTGAATAAGCTGCTTGAACCACTTCTCTCCTTTTCTTTCCCTTTTTTTTATTGCCAATGTAGGCGAGAGATAAGTGAGGGAATTGTCAATGTGAAATTCATTCCAGCTACTTGGTCATAGTTGAAGTAGTCATGAAAAGAGGTGCTTGACCTCCTTCCTTCCTTTTTGGTTCAACCAAATGGACAATAATAAAAATACATGGATTGGCATAAAAAATATGTCAATGTATACAACAAATGAAGAAAGTAGCTTAACATTTATTTAATGTAGATAGCCATTCGGTGATGACAAGAAATAATATGAAATAAAATGTTAATAAGCCATCTATGCATTTTATGCACTTTCACTGAATTGAAGAAAGGAGTTGGTCAAGTTGGTTAGAAATATTCCTAGAAATTAAGATTAAAAGAAGCAAAGCTTAAAAAGAAAGAAGGAAAAGCACATGAAGGAAGGAGAAAGGAAAGCTTAACTGAAGGGAGAAAGAAGCCAAGAACTAAGAGAGATTCAAGGAGAAACCAAGCACTTGCATCATTCTTACATTAGTGAGGTAGCTTAGCAATTCTATGCTTTGGATTTCATTATTTAAATTATGTAGTATGATTTAAAGCTTTCATGGAATCTAATTTTCTAGCCCTACATTCCTTAAGATGCAACACTTTCATTGGTTAAGTTTGTATGATGAAGTGAATTGGTTGTGGTTGTTGATGTGGTGATGTGGATGTAGTTAATTCCATAAGGGAATGGTTGATGGAAAATTCTAGCATGCATAATGAGGAATATTAGAATTAGGAAGCGTAGAAATGTTGTTTTCTTAAATGGTCCATGTGTGTTGTTATGTTTAAATTACCTAAAGGAAGCATGTTAACTAAGATATGGCTTGAAACCATGATATGACTTTCTTTAATCTAGTTAAACCAAGAGCATTTCTCTTGGGATAATATAGAAGTGTTGCTGAAAATATAAGATAAGAGTTACTTCTCAGTTTGGTAAAATAAGAAAGCAAAAAATGATGAATGCATGTTCATTATCTTGTCTAGTAATGTAGTTAGATGTAAGAGTGATGAAGTGTAGCTAATCATCAAGTGTTGCATGTAAAATGAGTCAATAACATAAGTAAAAAGAAATGATTAATCAAATAATTGTATGATTTAAATGTGGAAAAAGGTACTCTAAGAATGCTAAAATATAGTATTATTAGTCTTGCAAGGTAGGAAGGATGGATGAATGTGGACTAATGGGTAGGAAATACTTTAAATCTCACTCTTTATCATGATGGCTGAATGTAATCTCTAGGGTTATTTATAATGGCCAAAGCATTATGCTATTTGTAAATGAGTTATAAAGTGTCTTACAATAGCTAAACTGAAGAACAATATGTGATTGCTAATTGTATGTATAAGTGATCAAGTGTTCACTAATTTCATAAAAGTGGCCAAGAGTCCACAATGTGACCAAGTGTTCACAATTCTTGCAATAGTGGCCAAGTGTACACATTTCTTATAGTGTTCACAATTCTTACAAAAGTGGCCAAGTTTCCACATTTCTGGCAGTGTGACCAAATGTGCTTCACATTCTCAGGCAACATAAGTTTTAAGAATGAACATATATAGATAATCTTTGACTATTTCAATGGTTATATGTATGCTTTCCTTGGAAGAAGGATTATAATTGAATTAAGAATAACCATCTTTATCACATTGACATACCAAATTATCATACAATGCTTACCGGTGTATTTATATGAAAGAGATTGATTATTGAATGATGGAATGTAGAGGAAATTATTTTTTGTGCTTGCACAGTAGTATATGTCAGTAAAATTTAAAATGTTAAATGTGAGCTACTGAGGAACTAGTTTTCTCATTTGTGTGCTAATATGTATTAGATGCAGATGCTTACCAATTTTTGGGAAAGATGGAAGTGGCATTAAAGGAGGTTCTTTTATTAAGAGTATTTTGTAGCCTAAGGGTTTTGAGTGACAGAGATGTTGTCTACTGACCCTAGGATGAGTTTTTGATAGTTTTCAGATAAATAAAATGTTGTGATACTTATGAAAGGATATGTAATGTTTTATGAATTTATCTCTGATGCATTACATTTTATTTTTGCTGTATGGATAAGTTATGATTTGAGCAAAAGAACCTAAACCTAATCAACTTGAATAATATTATGATGGTATGATTGCTCAGACGTTATTGATAAATAATTAAGGTTAAGAGTTATGTGTTTACCTTATCTATTTATAATTGAGACGTTGTAATACTAGATAAGGGCGTTACACACAGAGTGATTTACAAAAGGGCAGTGACCACATCATAACCATTCCCTTATGGGGTAGAAAGGGAACTTCAAAATCCCATTGTATTGGAATGATCTTTGAGAGGACAGTGACTATACGGTACTTAGATCCACTGGGCTACGTTCTGAATAGTACAAAAATGTATGGTTACTGAATAGTCACAAACTTATGTATGTATGTATGAAGTGGTACATGGAGGTAGTTGCTAGGCAACGCTCCTAATAACTCTCATTATACGTTTGATTCCTACTCACATTTTAAAGACGAATATGTTGATGTTACCATATGAAATGTAAGAGATGACAGTTTAATAATAGAGCATGATATTGAGATGACATCCCTTGACTTGAAAGCTTATATATTTAAATGTACATGCATACATATGGGCACAAACCATGAAAGCATGATTCATGTATTGCATCCCAATAGTACATGCTATGTTTAAAATGTTGAGATAAGGATGCAGAGTATTTTTGTATAATTACGGTGGTACAAGTCAGTAGATTTTTAAGATCGATTTACTGGCTACTTAGATTTATTTCTCACATCAACGTTGCGAGTATTAGATGTGTAGGTATCAGTTGGAGGTAGAGGTAACCTGAGGAGAGGTACCATCCATGGGTATTTTGAGAAATTATAGTTCAATAGCATAGGTTTTTACTTTAATGGGCTAGCCTTCATGATTTTTTGAGGAAGTGTTAGCATAATTTATCTCATGTATAGCACATAGCATATGTATAGTCATAGAAATTGACTAGAATTGTTAGTGAACATTTGGATGGGACCATGAGTGACAAGGATGTTGTCTCCATGGCCTAATAGTTATTCTACGTTATTTATGGAAGTAATTACGCATAATGCTTGTATATATAGCTAGAGTAACCTATGTATTATATTATTCTATTCTACTGCGAGTTTGAGTATAAAGCCAAGAGTAGAGATTTTACCTAAACTGCACTCAAATGATTAAGTTGATAAAAGTTTAAATTTACTCGGATAGAAGCTATAATAACACACCAATATTATGATATTTATATATGATTTTCCTTAATCAACATAAAAAGAAACCATAGTCTAAAGGGCGTGTTACATAGTTCACTGGCTGTCTCTCCTGTTACTCTTATGTTTTTCTTACGAGGATGGCATTAATCGTAATGTCATGATTGGTTTTCCCTATTTATATGATTTCTATGACGATGTTCATGATACCATATAATGATGTTTTTATATAATGATGTTATAAAATGTTGTAAAGGTTGAACTATCCTTATGTTAATTTATGTTTATGCTTTCATAAATACATGCCATATTTTAATACATGAAACATACATGATATCCCAATAGAATGTATTGTACTTAACAGAAAAGAATGTAGAATGTTTTTTTCATTATTACGGTGGTACATGCTATAACATTTGCTCCTAATATGATTAAGATATGTTTGTTAATTGTAAATTTAGATGCTTGTGTATGTTACATTAATTTACATGCAGTAGCATTAGTTGCATTAGTGTAGGGACTTAGTTACAAGAAATGAAAGTTAAGCTAAAAGTGTGACTAGGGACCCAATTGAAAAGGGAAATTTTAACCAAGCAAAAGTTGTAAAATGACTCAAGGACCACAATGCATATACCTAAACTACACTTAAACCCTAGTTGAACCCTAAACACCCTCACATCACTCAAGCTTCAGCAAACTTAGAGAGAGAAAAGGAAGGGCAAGTAAGGAGAGAGTGACTTAGGGCAAGAGAGAAGGGCATTTGGCTTAAAGTAAGGATGAATTTAAAGCTAGGAAAGTGTCCTACAGCTAGGAAGGCACCATTTGAACATCATATAGACGTTTAACTGCAAGAAAATCCAAGGTAGTAACACAACCTAAACCCCTTTTCTGACATAAGTAGCTCTTTGCTGGAAAAATGTGAATTATGAATGTTTAAGTTAAGCTTGGGGTTTAAACCTACATTCTATGTGTTTTTAACTATTATTGGGTGATGCTCGCTGATTAAGTTCTGCTCATTTATACTTGTCATTGATTATGAAAGTGGGCTTATTCCTTAAGTGCAAAAATGAAGTTTTGTAACATCTGCTCCAATTATGATTAAAGAAATGTTTGATAATTGTTAATTTGATGTTAAATACTTGAGTATGTTGCATTAGCCTAAGGACTAAATTGAAAGGAAATAAATAGAGATTTAGCAAGAGATGGCTAGGGACTCAATTGAAAAGGGAAAAGATGAGGGAGTTTAAGAGTTTAAAATAGCTCAAGGACTAAAAAGCAATTTCTCAGAATCCCTTAAACCTTAACTGTAGCCCTAAATCTTCTATGCACTTCCTACTTTCATCATTTCTAGATAGAGAAGCAAGAGGGCACCTAGAGAGAGAAAAGGGCAAGTTAGGGCATAAGAAGGGAGTTTTGTTGATGGAAAAGGCAGATTGAAGTTGGAACTTAGTTTTACAGCATGGGAGGATCATTTCTAACACATCAAACACACACATTTTGCTAAGAATCAAGGTAGCAATCCATCCTAAACCCTTTTCTTTTCTGAAAAGTTTACTGTTGCTGCAAAATTTAAATTTCTAAATGTTTGAACTAAGATTGGGGTTAAACCTACATTCTGTATGCTTTTCTATTTCTATGGGATGTTGTATTGCTAAATGTATGCTCATATATGTGCTTGTAATGGATTGGAAGGGCTGGGTTGTGTTTATTTAGAGGTATAGACTAGTTTTCCTTGAATGTACCATGTTTGAGCTAATGGATGAGAAATTTTTAATGAGAAGTAACGTTTGTTGTATGAAAATAAAGCTCGTGTGTTTATAATTGAAAATGGAATGCATTCTGTACTGGGTACTATCAAAATCATGTTTTCTGAACTGCAGCAGAGTATAACAGCGGACTACTACGTAAGGGGCAGTCGACTGTCGTGTTCTTGGAAAACCCAAAAGTGTAGACAGAGACTTAGTAGCTGACTACCAGATTCATAGCAGTCGACTATCAGGCCTGGGTCTACACTAAGCAGTCGATTGTTGGGCTCGGGTCTGCACTAAGAGTCAATTGTCATGCCCTTGGAAACCCAGAAGTGCAGAAAGAGGCTTAGCAACCGACTGCTAGAATCCTAGCAATTGACTATCGGATCCGGGTTTGCACTAAGCAGTTGACTGGCCATCCTAGTTGTCGACTGTCGTGCTATTATTTTTCCTAAGACGCATTCCAAAAAGCCACTAGCCAACTGCTAGTTTTTATTTCAATTCTCTATACTAACTTAATTAAGGACTCACAAAATAGGTAAGCAAGGAAACTAGGAGTTTTGGGTGATGAGACCCCATCATAGTAAGATAAAGAGAGAGCAGAAACACAAAGACGAAAAGAGGAAAGTATTCTTAGTGTATGCCTTAGGGTAGATAGGCTCATGATCGAGTGATCGATTTTCGGTATGGGAAGACCATTGGGCATTCCACAATTGTGCCATAAATTGGGATGGTTAAACATCCACTTGAACTCAGATGATTTTCAAAACACTGTGATGGTTGCGAACTTTTAGTTAGTGTCATCTCCCAAGGGCTATATGAGAAACACATACTTAGAGTTAAGCATAACCATGGGCTTGAGCCGATTCATCCTAGAGTATATATAGATAATAGCATACCAGGAGTGTGATCCACCTCGAAGGAATGGTGGTGATTTTATAGTATTATGATCCACCAAAAGCAGAGAGGAAATGATCTGGGTAGAGTTGACGATGATCCCATAAGAGTTATACCAACCCTATTTGGGATGAAAGGCAGGAATCCCGTTGGTCAGGGATGATCTACCAGAAAGGGGCGGGGACCATTAAGGTACTTGGATCCATTAGGGGATGCCTCAGAATGTACAAAAGTTAAGGCATGGCTATATAGACATGCACTCATTCATATAGACAGTGGTGCATGGAGTTGTTGCTAGGTAACTCTTCCGATTACTCTTAGGGTGTTTTATGTACTGCTCATATGTTATGCAAATGAAATTATGGCATGTTTATTATCACACATGTGTTTTATAAGAAATTTTTTATGATGGGAATGATGATGAATGCACTTCCCATGTTTTAAAGATGATATGTTTTGATAAATATGCATATGTATGAGTACACAACATGATTAAACGCTACATGCATTACATCCCATTAGCATGTGATATGTTTTATGGAATAATGTAGAGCTTTTTCGTGTGAGCATGGTGGTATAGGTCAATAGATTTCGTAACAGGTTATATTGCTACTAAGATTCAATTCTCATGTTACTGTTGGCATGTACCAAATGTGTAGGTTTTTAGCTGGAGAGAAGGTAAAGTAGGAGTAAGTACCCACTATCGGGTGCACAAAAGTGACCATTTGAGATAGAATAGGCGCTTTTTTTATTTACACTAGCTTTCATGATATTTTGGGAAAGGCTAGTAATGATCCATTTTGTATAGCCTAGTTAGACATAAATGTAAATGAAGGGATGCTTAGATGAAATTATAGTGGCATGAGTGGCAGGATTGTTGCCTTCATGCCCAATAGTTAATTGACTATATTTAATTAAGAATGCATGTTTATGTATAGTTAATCTAGGTGTATTCTATATATACTTATTCCGCTACGATGTTGAGAGGACCCGAGAGTAGAGACCAACCCAAATGGAACTTAATTAATCAACTCAGTAAAAAGTTTAAAATTTACTCAAGTAGAAGTGATAGTAACACACCATTATTATGATAATTATATACATTATACCTTTAAACACTTAAAAGGAACCATAGGCTAATGGGGGTGTTACAGGTTTGATCTTAGTTTGGGAAATGTTAGGTGGCATTTTGGGTCTATTATAAGGGTTATATGATGTATAAATGTTGGATTTGAGTTCATAGTTTGAGAACAAGGTTTGAGAACATGTTTTTGGGACAAAACTCTAGGTAAAATAGTAATTTTTAGAATAAATCGGACACTAGCAGCCGACTGCTAGCCTTGGAAGTCGACTGTCTTGTTCATCATCTACCCATAAAAGCAATACATAATGGTAGCAGCTGACTGCCAGCCCTCAAGAAGTCGACTGTTGTGTTCTTCATTTTCTAGAAAATTTTTAGAAAGCTAGCAGTTGACTGCATCACTTGGGTGTCGACTGTTAAGGCTAGCAGTCGACTACCAAGCCCTTTGCAGCTGACTGGTAACTCTCGGCCAAGACAAGATAAATTGCACAATGAGCTAAAAGCTGACTACCAATGAGAGAGCAATCAAATACCAACCCTCTGACTTAGTTAATGAGCTTAAATGACCATTTTAAGAGGAAAATATCCCAAAATCTCACTCAAACTAATGATCTAAACCTTAGATGTAGTGGGTATATGCAAAAGATAGAGTCATGACTTGGATAAGGAGATCCTTGTGATAGTGAAATAAAGAGAGCAGAACACATAAAAGAAGACAAGGGGAGTGGTCTAAGTGTATACCTAGTGGTAGATAGGCTCATGATCGAGTGACCGATTGTAAGTATGAGACAGTCATTGGACATTCTGCGGTTGTGCCATGAATTAGGATGGTTAAAAATCAACTTTAACTTAGATGATTTCGAAAATACCATGAAGGTTGCAAACTTTAAGTTAGTGTTATCTTCCAGAGGCCATCTAAGAAACACATACTTAGAGTTAGCAGAACCATAGACATAAGCTGAGTCACCCTAGTGTATATATTAGAGAATAGCGTACTAAGAGTGTGATCCATCAAAAGGGGACGGTGATTCCATAGTATTATAATCTACCTAAAAGAGGTGAGGAAATAATCTGGGTAAAGTTAACAGTAATCCCATGAGTTGATAACCTATCTCATTTGAGGAAAGGAAACGTTGGGTAGAGTTAACAACTATCCCATTGGTTATGAGATGGTACTCAAATTCGGCTAAGGGGCGCCCTAGAATGTATAAAGATTTGAAGTTAAAGTTAAAGTTTAGAGGTGGCTGAATAGTCACAAACCCATATATAAGGAAAGTGGTATGTGGATTTGTTTGCTGGGCGACACTCCTGATAACTCTTATGATGTGTTATTTTCCTGCTCATATGTTTAACTAAAGGCATGTTTACTATCCCACAATATGTTTTACATGCAAGTTATGATGACTAAGTACACTATATTGCATAGAATTTGACTAACTTATGTATCAGATGACTAAGTACACTACGTGGCTAGAAATTGAAGTAGCCATAATGGACATACTATTTTTAGGGTCCTTTACTATACTGCACAGAATTTAGGTGATAGCTATTATAGAGGTCCTTCCTTCTCAGTGAGAATGAAGAAGTGTTTCCTTTTTGGTGACTATGTAAATAAGTAGATGGTAGCCCTCTTTATAATAATTCTGAATATGTTTTTGGAATAGAATTAGAATAACTCATTTTTGGATGTATAAAATGAAAAGGGGCATACATGTATTAGGATATGTGAAAGTGACATCCAGTAGCAAAAAATTTTTGATAAGGGTTTGAGTGGTAGGTTTGTTGCCTCCTTACCATAAGTAACTAATCAAACTTCACATATCCATAAGTATATGTCTGATGTTGTAAATATTTAAGGAATGTATATATTAATGATGCTTTATTTTTGATTGTGTTATTATTATTATTATTATTATTTTTTACTATTTAGTCTTTCACTGTGCAATGTAAAAATAAGAATACCTGAGTAAGAAAACCCAAACTTAACTCATAATTAATAGTAATTAAAATCATACTTAGGTAAAGGTAAGGATAAAAGTAAGAATAACACACCAGTCTTATAACAATACAATTTATAAAAGTAACAAAACAAGAAAATGCTATAAGATTGGGGTGTTCAATTGAGTTGGTATCAGAACACAGTGACCTAGGTTAGAAAAAGGTAGATTCCTCAACAAAGAGACTAATTCGGGTTAGTTGGCTGAACCTAGGTAGTTGACTAACTTGTATTTATTTTGACTTAAGGAATAGAGAGTAGGTTTGGGTAGATGGTATTTCCTATGGATGTCATATGTTCTCTATTAAATAGTATGTTATTAAGACTGATCACCTTAGTAAAATTTGTTTTGTAGAGTGAGATATGGCTCCACTTATGAGGAATACTAAACAGAAGAAAGAAGTGAATCTAGTATAGTAAAGGTGATGGAAACTATGACGAGGTAACTGAAGCTATGAAGGAACAAGCTATTGCTACAACCTAGATTTTGAGACAATTCTAGGAAGGTGGAAATAGTAATCACTCGAGCACCCATCATAATGAAGAATAAGGAGGATCCCAGTGTACTATGGATGGTCAAAATTTAAGAATTAACAACATACCTAAGGATGTAAAAAGTGGATATTTGATGTGCTACCAATGAACTATATGTAGCCACACCTTAAGGCAGTGCACCTATCAGCGTCGCCTAGCGCAATGGTGAGTATTAAGGTCGTATCCCCTAGGAATGGGAAAGCCCAAAGTTATTACTTAATCATTATTATCTAGCCTAGGAAGAATAATAATGGATTAACTAAATCTAATTATCACTATCTTAACTTAGAGGGAACGTAAGGAAAGTGTTAAGACGGTAAATTATCAAGTTCTAGAAAAGTAAACCCCTTGGGGTCTTAGACTAGATGATATGTAAACAAAAGATAATGGGTTATGGAATTGATTATGCTACTTGTATAAAACAAATCCAGATTTCTAGTTGGTTTCAATGGATTTCTAAAACCTATACCTTCCACTGACTATTCGTGTCTAATGGTCAAGTTTAGATTAGCACTAGGGATTATTAGGAGTTCCTCATGGTCCAGCAGTTGTTAACCTCTTAGTCTAAGCGAAGATCAACTGTTCTCTCTAGTTAGTTTTCCAATTCCAAACATCATCGGTTAGAGTATTTGAGAGGAATCTAGATAGTTTTTCTTATGCCGTCTCGTAATAAAACTTGATTAATCTTTAACTATAGGAAGATCACATAATTCAATTTATAACCCAAGCATATTCAAATCAAAGTATCAACATAGTCTAAGAACCACAATTAAGTTCTACCAATCTAGCTACTCATGTTCATGAATAAAACAACAAGAATTTTAACAAGAGAAAAAGAACAAAATGGAAACAAAAACATACTCATTTGTTAATTTTTGGATGACTAGTTTGGATTTTGAGCTTCTTTCTTGATTATGCTTCTAATTGCCTCTTGATGCTTCCCAATCTCTTCCTTCAACTCTTGATTAACTCTCCACGGATTTTGACCTTTGTGAAGAGGCAAGGAAATTGAAGTATTAGACTCTAAAGACTAGCAAGGATTGTCACACTCCAAGCTACTCTAAGTGCTCTCGATTTTCTTCTCCTTAGACGCCTAGAAGTGATGCGTTTCTCTCCTTTATCCTATTTATAGGAAAGTGAGGCACCTCCTTATTCCTCCACATGGCTGTGTGGCAGCCTAGAAAGTGGCATGGTCGTGTGGTAGCCTAAGTGGAGGGCATGGCCATGTTGTAGGCTGTGTTCCAGAAGAAATCTATCCACAGTGTGTTTTCGGCCGTTTCTTGGTTGGAGATTGTTACTATGGGCATGTAGGAAGGTGCATAGGATGTCTTTGGCATGTGGAGAGGTGTTTTCTAGAAGATTTAAGGTAGTATGGGTGTGTGGCATGATGTGTTCTAGAAGACTTCTTACGTGACCATGCAAAAAGGTGCATTTTGAGGTGCTTTGAGCCTTTAAACACTTGGTTTTGGTCCATTTCTCTTCAAAACTGCTTTAGACCTGGGAAAAGCTTTGATAACATGAAAACAAGTGGAAACACAGGTAATTATACTTGAAACGCATAAAATACACCCTTAAATGAGTGGAATTTAGCAATTAAATATGTATAATTATGTGCTTTTCATAATATCCCACACTTAAGCTTTTACTTGTCCTCAAGAAAACTTATTCATAGGAAACAATGATAGCTTTTCATGGTTAATACATACTCTATAGTCTATGTAACTTGATGCTGCATGAATCTTACACCATAATTCTTGGTGTTGTAGGCCCTTCACTAATAACAAAGATAGTTAGATTGAATGCACTTTCTCAATAAGCAATTCATTGTTTGATTAGGAACTACTGCCTCACAGAGATCATTCAATGTCACTCAAAAGAGTATATAGGTGAAGTAAAATCTCTCAAGCAATTTCATAGTACCATGCCCTCCATATGCTTACTTATAAATCTCATCTCCACTACTTGAGAAAACTTGTGTGTCATGATCAAAGGGTCTTGACAGGGTTGTAATGGGGCTTGAGGTAGAGGTAGGTGAAGAATTTGGGAAAAAAGGGTACAAATATGTATTAAAGGATTAAATGCAGTAGACACAGTTTTCACTGTGCTTTTTGTCTCAGAGAATACCCTTTCCCAAGATAGTACAGAGACTGCTTTGATAATTACAATTTTTTTTCTTCTTGCTTTATTTTTTCTTTCCTTTCCTTCTTTCTTTCTTTCCTTTTTCTCTTCTTCATTCAGTCTTAGATTAAGGGGGTATCTAAAAAAAATAGAGGGAAGACTCAGTGAATCCTTATTTATTGAAATACTGCATTTTAATGCAGATATGAAGAATAAACCACACAAATATTGCATTTTAATGCAGATATAAAGAAAAGTGTTGTAAATAGAAAGAAGTGGAATATAGTGTGTAGGGGTGTATATATGGAAGAACATGCTAAATCTCGATAATGGTTAACTAAGGGAAACACATAGGGTAGGCTTTTTTGGTCAATAGTGGTCTAACCTAAGTTGCCCAAATCATAACTGAGATTCAAAAATTCATGTAATTTTGGCAAGTATTACAAAGCAAGTTTTAGAAGCATAGTAAAATGAAGTGCACCCTCAACAAGGAAAATTTAGAGCATGTTTGTAATGAATGCTTTCTTGGCTTAAGTCCTCACATTTATAGGGTGTGGTTTTATAGGTTCCTAAAATTTTCAATAAAATTGCTAGTCAAATAATGCATGCATGTCTTCCTATCCATATTATCAGCTAAGAGTGTATGCAATGTAGAGCATGGTGCAAGATATGGGAGCATCTTGGTGCCATAAAACTACTTTTCAATATGAGCTATGAAATGCATTTATTGTCTAATATGAATTGAAAACAAGAGTTTGACTTTTTACTTGCAAGATTGTATGTGTGTGTTTTATATTCATGCTATGACTTAACTATAAGGCAATGCTGAACAAAATGACAATTTCATGACAATGACAACTGCTAATTGATGTGTCTTATTTTATACATAATTACTTGATGTTAATTATCCATTTTTTGAGCATTTTATGTGGTTTTATTCTTAAAATCACCTAAGTTTGCTTCATTTTCATTTTCAGGCATTTTATCAAGTCATCATTAGCAAACAGAGTAATTTTGAGCCTGGACAACTTTCAGAGAACTTAAAATAGGCCATTTGGGCCAATTTTACTTATTGGGCCTTGGACCGAGCTAATTGGGCCTGTAAAGAGGAGAAAAGGAGCTGACCCGCATGGAAAACTGAAGCAGACCTGACCCACGCATTTTTGGATTGGATAGGAATAGAGCATCATGTGTGAATTAGGGAGGAACAGTACCCAGACTTATGGTTGACACATACCCAAATTGAGAATTGCACGTCACCTGGGCGGCTTTCCACGGCGGAGTGGCGATGTTCCAGTGTCAAGGGATGATGATCAGGACACCGTCGTCCAAGCCAACCACTGGAATGCGCCTGTATGGTGGAGATCCGCGAGAGAAGTCACTGACCCATTTCACGAACCCGTCGAGTTCAAGCTTCACAGTGGCATTTTTTGACCGACCCACTGGCCGCCGTCATCCCTGCAACCTTCAGCAACTCCTTTTCCACCTTCCCTCAGCTCATCGCCCGTCGAAATTGCCCGGATTGCGAGATTCGTTGACGGACGCGATTCGTGATCTGGTTGCATTTAGAGCTGATTCTGCTACCGTCTAACTGAGCTACCACTAAAAACTGACCCTCCATCACTCAGAGTCTCCCCCGTGAGCCTCCGCCTCAGCTCTGGCCATCGTTACAGCTGTTTTCCATTAGGTACCTGAGAACTTGGGATCTGACCCATTTGACCCGACCCGCAACCTATTTTCCTCAATAGCTTTGGAGTTTATTTTTTGGCATTTTTCTAGCAGTTTTTTGGGCAAGATTTTGGTGGTTTTCTGGCGACCAATCCGTGTAGCTATCATTGGGCAATTAAGAAGATAGGGGCATGCATAATTTTCACTATTTTTATCTCTTGTATAATTGATTGTCTGATGAATTTCCTAATGGATTGTCTGTTGTTGGATTGTCTGCGGTTTGTAAATATGTGTTACTGAACTTGTAAAATTCATTAGGGTCCTTGACTGTGTTGGATTGCTATTTTAATTTGCATGGATAATTGAATATTGGTTATGTGATCTTGTTACTTTTATGAACGAATGCTCATATTTTCATTCAATAGACATTGTAATGAAAGCTACTTAGATTTCTTTTTGAGATCGAGAGATGATAATTGAAATTGGACACCTAATTGTAATGGATGATTAATTTTTGCTTAGAGATGAGGTTAACTAATTGCTGGATTAAGTAGTAGCTATCCTTAATAGTAGTGGATTAGATCGTTAATGCTGATTTAAAATTTACCATTATGAAGAACCAGCTAGTGGTAGATTTTAGGTTTAAGAAATTCATTGAGAATGATAGAGAATTTGAATTAGAATTAGAATTCACTCACAGGTAGCATAGTCAAATTCAGTAATCCATTATCCTTTGTGTTTGCCAACCAATATAAGTTCCCTGATGGATTTACATTTCCTACCTTCATATACTTTCTTTCATTCCTTGTAGCTAGTTATTGTTTATTGCATTTAACTTAGTCATTAGTTTAATTAGAACATAATCAATCGCTTTAATTGCTAGGCTAGATAATAGAGTACAAGTAGTAACTCTGGGCTTTCCCGTTCTCGTGGGATACGACCTTGATATTCACCATTGCGCTAGACTACATCGATAGGTTCACTGCCTTAGGTGTAGTTGCATAGGTAGCATTTACAGCATAACACATTACTAATATGATATACTTTGGAATGCACATATTGGATAGGACTTTATTGTAATACACTTATTTAAACTGTGATATGTGATGATCAAAGTAAAGACAAAAAATAAAGAGTACAAATAAAAAGAAAGAGTAAAGCTACAAGGAGTCCACCCCACACTTAAGAGAAACATTATCCTCAGAGTTTGTAAAGATAGGGGAAACTCCTTGACACCTGTAATGAGGGTATAGGGAAACATTACTAATTACTGCCCTACTGGATATATGGGTAGTGTGTGTCCTATCAAAGTTAGATGTTGGATATGCTCATGTAGAATTCCAACCTTCCTCGCCAGTTGAGTGATGTAGGGACCGAAGCATATAGAACTTTACCTTACATCCCTGATGAAAGTGAAAATCTAGGTTGCTAACACATACCCAAGATTTATCTTCATATGCTGATGCATTGCCCAGAGGATAAACAGGCCTGTTAGAGTGACTTCATCAAAGTTTTCTACTTGGCCTATAAGAGTGAGATAGGATGGAATGAAAATGCCTTAAGTTGTTCGGAAGGTTCCTTGCTCGAGCATTGCTAAGAGTGTACTGGCTGAGTCTGGTGGTGATTTGGTTCCACAAAACATTTGAGGGAACCATTTCGATGTAGATACATCCCCTGTATATGTCTCCTTTAAGTTCTTCTGAAGTCCATCAGCCTAGGTGCCACCTGAAGTACAGTATAGACATATAGAAATATGTTCCTCCTAACCGGAAAGAAATGGTATCTGGGTCATTCCACTCATGGACATACTGCTTTAGAGCGAATGTATTACAGAATTCTATGGTTAACTCCCTGTATGTAGGTTTGTTGATACTGAAGAACTTTTCATACGGGGGTGTGTTCAAGAGAGTAGTCTATTTTATAGTTAGGGTAGTAGAGACGATGCAACGTCTGGCTCCTATGAGTTAAAATTGGAAAGTTTGGTATTTCTCTTCTTCCTCATTTTTATAAAAGGTCAGCAGTAGGTGACGATTCCAAAGGTCAGCTTTAAAGGTCCCCCTTCTTCTTAAGGTGACACTATAAGAGGAAGAGCTTGACTTGGTCCGATGATTGGATGAAGAACTCAGAGTGACTTCTCTTCTAGAAGTGACATTGGAGAATGAAGAGTTTGACATGATCCTGAATTTACACCAGTTAGTTATACAAATATTAAGAATCTAGGGCAAATATAACGTCTATCCTATTCATTTATTGACCTTTCTTGATTAAATTGAAGAAGAAAGATTCTATTTCTAGAATCTTGATGTATGCATGAAAAGAAATCAAAACTTTTTTTATGATTTTTTGCATGATGACAATTTATTTTATGAGAGAATGAAGAAAAGAATTCAAAAATATGATTCTTTATTTTCCAAGAATAGGTTTTCTTTATCAAGATTCCATCTTTGAAGTTCTTTATGGATCCAAGAACAATGTATGGCCATTTAGAGCAAAAAGATTCTACCAAGAAACCATAGAAACCATAAAAAGAAATAAGATTTATAGTTTCTAGTTTATGTGCTGCCTAAAAGAACCGTAAAAAATTTGCTTCATATCAAGGTTCCTTTCAACTATTATATTGTTCATGATAGAATTTTTGTTGTTATGTTCAAGATAGGATGTCAAATGACACAACAATGCATAAGAGATATCAAAGAAGCATGAATCTTGGTAGGGAAATCATTTAGAAAATAAATCTTGAAAACAATGCATTATGAATTTAAAGAGAATTTAAACATGAAAGTCTTATGAATCTTGGAACTATATGAATGAAGAATGGAAAAGAATTTTGCATAGTATATGATTCTTGAAAAGAAACTATGTAAACAATTAAACTAAAATGATTTTTCTTGAATACCTATGAAAAGCTAAAAGAGAATTAAGGAAGAACATACTTACTTGGAGGGAAGACTAGGCGTGAAAGAGAGAGAGCTAGGGAGACCAAAAATGCAAGGAAGAAAATGAGATAGTTGCTTACCACAAGCACATCTTTTCCTCCTTATATATGCATGGATTCTCCTCCTTTGGCTTCTCCTTCTTCTAGTGGGACATGGAATTCATGCACCAAGAGAGGGTAGGCTAGTATTTATGTGTTTTAATTTTTTTTGGATAAGCCATTTATTTTAAAACAAACACTAAGGATTTAATCTTCAAGATAATTTTAAATTATCTCTAGGAAAATCCTTAAAAGATCTTTAAGAAAATTTCATCCCTTAATATTTAGATATCTTTGAATTTTAGTTTAATGGCCTTTGAATCAAATTTTGAAAGTTAAAGATATGGCATTTTGAAATTAAGAATGGCTTATCATGAAAGCTAGCTTCTCTTTTTCTCTAGACTTTTTGGCTATATTATTTTTTCTGATCCAAGTAAGTTGGAAATTTTTTTTTATTAACTAGTTAAACTTGAAAATTATTATTTTTTTTTTTCACAATGTATGAAACAAAAAGAGAATTAAATTTTATTTTATTTACTTTTATTTACTTTAATTATATATATATATATATTTTTGAGTCTACTAACTGACTTATTTAATTACCAGGTCATGAAGGAATATTACCTGGTCTTTTATTGGGTCTCCATGATAATGCTTGAGACGGTGCCCATTTACCTTAAAATTTCCCTGGTTAGGGTCATGAATTTGAATGGCACCATAGGGAAATACCTGCTTAACTATGAAAGGTCCTGACCATCAGCTTCTTAATTTTCCTGGAAAGAAGTGGAGAAGTGAATTGTACAAGAGTACCCTGTGTTCTAATTTCCTTGTTTGGGCTTTGTAAATGGAAGAATTTTCATATGCTTAGTGTCACCATTCTTCCAATTCATTAAGCTGCCACAATCTTTCTTTTCCTGAAGAATCAACATCAAAGTTACATGTTTTAAAGGCCTATAGTGCCCTATGTTCTAATTCAACAGGTAAATGGCAAGATTTTCCATACATAAGTCGGTATGGTGTGAATCCTGTGGATGTTCTATAAGCTGTTCTAAAAGCCCATAATGCATCATCTATCATAGCTGCCCAGTCTTTTTTGTTTGTTCCTACAATCTTTTCTAAGATTCATTTTAGTCCCCTATTGGTTACTTCAACCTGCCCATTAGTTTGTGGGTGATAGGGTGTGGCAAATCTATGGGTTACTCCATAGCATTTGAGTGCTTTCTCTAATTGGTAGTTGCAGAAGTGGGTTCCTCTATCACTGATTAATGCTCTAGGTATGCCAAACCTAGCAAATAGTCTTCTTAGGAACTAAGTTACTACCTAGCATCATTGGTGGGGAAAGCCTAGGCTTCCAACCACTTTGAGAAGTATTCAACCGTAACTAGAATGTACCTATTACCATATAAAGGGAAGGGTCCCATGAAATCTATACCTCATACATCAAATATTTTCACTACATGTATGCTTGTTTGGGGCATTTCATTTCGGGCAGAGATATTACCTAACCTTTGACATACATCACAAACCTGGACAAACTTACACGCGTCCTGGAATATAGTTGGCCAATAAAATCTTGCTTCTAACACCTTCATGGCAGTATGATTAGCTACTTGATGTCCTCTTATTGGTCCCTTGTGACAATGGCTCAGAATCTAGTTGATCTCTTTCCTATGTACACACCTTATAATTACCTAGTCTGCACAAATTCAAAATAAAAAGGGTTCTTCCCAAATGTAATATTTTAACTCAATGAAGAATTTATTCTTTTTCTGAGTTGTCATATCCTTTGGTAAGACTTTGGTGACCAGATAGCTAGCATAATCAGAGAACCAAGGGAGGTCAAAATATACCTGCATCACCTCTAAGTGCTTTTTTGGGAAGTTGTCATTTATTTCTTCTTCATCCAAAGCCTTGAGGTATGGGTTCTCTAGTCTTGATAGGTGATCTGTAGCTAAATTTTCTACGCCCTTCTTGTCTTTAACCTCTATGTCAAAATCTTGTAGTAATAATATCCATCTGATTAGTCTAGGTTTAGCATTATTTTTCAAAAATAAATACCTCATAGTTGAATGGTCTGTGTAGACCACAGTTTTTGAGAGTACTAAGTAGCTCTGAAACTTATCAAATGCATACACCATCGCAAGTAGTTCTTTTTCAGTAGTAGTGTAGTTCTCTTGAGCATTAGTCAATGTCTTGCTGTCATAGTAGATGGGTTGGAACTTTTTGTCAATTCTTTGGCCTAAAACTGCTCTGATTACATAGTCACTAGTGTCACACATCAACTTAAAAGGTAATCCCCAATTAGGAGATATCATAATGGGGGCTGGTTAGTCTCTCTTGTAATAACTCAAATTCTTTCATACAGTCACTATCAAATTCAAAAGGTGTGTCTTTAACAAGTAACTGAGTAAATGGTTTGGGAATCTTGGAGAAGTCTTTGATGAATCTCCGATAATCAGCTACCGTCCTCGTTGGTATAAGCGCATTCTTCTCATTCTTTATTAATGTAGTGCCCCCTTTCTTTGGCACTACTTGCACAGGACTAACCTAGGAGCTATCAAAAATAGGGTAGATTAAACCTAAATCAAGAAGCTTAATCACTTCTTTCTTCACTACCTCCTTTATATTTTGGTTCAAATGTCTCTGTGGTTGTACCACCAGCTTATAGTTATCTTCTATTAGAATCTTATGAGAGCAGTAGCTGGGACTTATCCCAAGAATATTTGAGATTTTATATGCAAAAGCTCAGGGATACTTTCTGAGAGAAGCTAGGGTTATTTCCCTCTCTTCAGGAGTTAAATCTGCTGCTATAATCATTGGCAGCTTCTCAATTGAAAGTGTTACCTCTTCTTCTTCTGGCCTATCTATGGAAAGGATATAGCCTATTTTATCTAGTTCAGCTAGGGCAGGGTTGCTAGGCTCTGTATCTAACAAACTTCTGAATTGTTGCAACACCAATTTGTTTAACAAACCATCATCTTCTGGTAGAGTCTCTAGAGAAGAGTTGATCAATTGGAATTCCTACAGATATGCTTCTATTTCATCATCTAGGACATTCAATGTGTCTGAGAGATGAATGAAGGAACTTCTAATGTGGCCAAGATATAAACAAAGGAATTTCTAATGTGAGATCCATTCCAATTGTTCAGTTATGAAGCGGTCATGAAAGAGGGTGATTGACGTCCTTCCTTCCTTCTTGAATAGGCAATAAATTGATTGGATTAAAAAAAAAAAGAAGAGAAGAGAGAATGCACATGGTAATAACTAATGAGGTGGAAGAAAGAAAGAGTAGCACTCAAGTATTCTGTGCATGAGCCGTACACCTTGCGTGCAAGAGAGGAGCTTGCGTGACTTCCTTTCCTTCCCTTGCTTGGCGTGACCGAATGGTTAATGTGAGGATGCAAGGAAATGGTTGAAACTTGATTGCACGTGGGATTAGGGAATGATAATAATGAAAGGTAGAAAGTGGGAGTAGCATTCTAGTTACACGAATGAACAAAAGGCAAAAAGGGGGGGATTGGATTAAAGGGATACGGATATAGCATTTGGAAAGAGAAGGAGAAGCTTCATATTTTAGGAAGCACACCAACACAAATAATACAAAATTTGTGAGGAGGGGAAGAACTAAGGGACCAAGGAAAGAAGAAGCAAGGAAGAACTCAAAGGAAAAGCCAAGGGGACTCCATCTTAGTGCACCTCTGAGGTAGGTTAGCAATTCTTAAATTCTAGCTCCATGATCTAGTATGCATGTTTATTGATTTTCCTTCCATGGAACTAGAATTCTTGTCTACATTCTTGATTTAGGAATAACAAATGACTTAGCTTGAATGATAAATCTAGGAGATGGTTAGGGATTAAACCTATAATGTTATTTTAATAAGATCATGAAACCACTTAGAATAAAAGCTCATTTTAATGATTTGGGTTTCTTGGCTTACTACTCTTAATATTAAAGTAGACATGTGATTTTCATGAGGAAGTTAATGTTAGTAAATGTAACACATGTAAGGAAGAGGACCATATCCAAAATGGTGGGAAAAATTATGATTATTAATAATGATGCATGTAGGTATGAGAAATAATTGACTAGATTAGTGATGAACATTGTTGCTATGGTCAAACCTTAAGACTAATTGATAATGAATATTATTGGGGAAAAGTTAAGGTTAATTAATGATGACAATTACTATGGGAAATTTATGGTTAGATAATGGTAACTAATGTTGTAAAAGAAATTATGGTTAGTATTGTTTAATAAGGTTGTTGGGGGAAAATAATAATTTATAATGTTAAATATTATTGTGATGTAAAAGAAATTACCCCATTTCAATAACATGATTTAAAGAATGGAAAGAGAAAAATTTAGATGATAAAATATGAAATTCTCCCTTAAAAATTATTAAGGTTTTATAATTGAAACATATTATTCAAAAATAGAGAATTATATTGATTTAGGCCAATTTTTCATAAATAAATATGACAAATAGGTAATGTATGCCAATAGAGAAGAAAGGAAACAAACATAGGGAAAACATAGAAAGATTTATGAATTTTGAGGTGTGGCTAAAGGTGATCCACACCAGTGACCTCGTACAACGTGGTCGAAGGAGCTCCATGCCCGTGACCTAGCATTCACAATGAGTTTATATACATGGCCGAGTGTCCACGAATTACGAGGTATGGCCGAAGGTGCTCCACATGAGATACCTAGGGAGATGTGGCTGAATGTGCTCCATACCCGTGATCTAGTGTCCCGATGATTTAGGTACGTGGCCGAGGGTCCATGAATTATGAGGTGTGGCCAAAGGTGCTCTATACGGGTGACCTAGGGAGGTGTGGCCGAAGGTGCTCTACATTTATGATCTAATGTTCAAGTAACACACATAAGCGCTCTGATAATTCCATAATAACACCTGTAAGCTTATGAGAATACATGTCATAAAAAAAGAGTTATCTAATTTTTGTTGACTTCTAAATTTATCATGTAGTGCTTGCCAGTTTATATTTGTGTGTAACATTATGCTTAATATCAAGAATGTAGATTAAATCTTTTGGTGCTTGCATCCTGATACATATTGATTGTCTTTTAAAACCCTGAATTGTTAATCTACTGGGAAACTTGTGGTTCTCAACAGTCGACTAGCAGCCCTCTAGCTTGTGAAATGATGTTTTTAATGGTAATTAAGCTTAGTAATTCTTCATACTAACTTAATGAAGGGCTCACAACATAGGTAAGCAATGAAACTAGGAGTTTTGGGTGATGAGACCCTTGTGATAGTAAAACAAAGAGAGAATAGAAAACACAAAAAGGGAAAGAGGAAAGTATTCTCAATGTATGCCTTAAGGTAGATAGGCTCATGATCAAGTGACTGATTGTCGGTATGGGACAGCCATTGGGCATTCCGCGGTTGTTCCATAAACTGGGATGGTTAAACATCCACTTGAACTTAGATGATTTTGAAAACACTGTGATAGTTATAAACTTTAAGTTAGTATCATCTCCCAAGGGCCATATCAGAAACACATACTTAGGGTTAAGCACAACCATGGGCATAAGCTGATTCACCATAGAGTATATGTAGAGAATAGTGTACCGGGAGTGTGATCTACGTTGGAGGAATGGTGGTGATTCCATAGTATTATGATCTGCCCAAAAGTAGAGAGGAAATGATTCAGGTAGAGTTGACAGTGATCCCATGAGAGTTATACCAGCCCCGTTTAAGACGAAAGGGAGGAATCTTGCTGGTTAGGGATGATGTGCCGGAAAGGGGTGGGGATCATTAAGGTACTTGGATCCACCGGGGGATGCCTCAGAATGTACAAAAGTTAAGGCATGGCTAAATAGACATGCAATGATTCATATAGACAGTGGTGCGTGGAGTTGTTGCTTGGCGACTCTCCCGATTACTCTTAGGGTGTTTTATGTACTGCTCATTTGTTGTAGAAATGAAATGATGTCATGTTTACTATCACACAAATGTTTTATGAGAATTTTTTTATAATGAGAATGAGGATGGATGCACTTCCCGTGTTCTAAAGATGACATGTTTTGATGAATATGCATATGCATGACTATATAACATGATTAAATGCGGCACTAATTACATCCCAATGGTATGTGATATGTTTTATGAAAAAATGTAGAGTTTTCCATGCGAGCATGGTGATACAAGTCAATGGATTTCGTAATTAGTTGTTTTTCTATTGAGATTCATTTCTCATGAAAGTGTTGGCATGTACCAGATGTATAGGTCCCCTTAGGCTGGAGATGAAGGTACAATATGAAGAAGTGTCCCATCTGGGCATATAAACTATTTAATTTGAATAGTATAGTACATGGTAGGATTGAGCTAGCTTTCTTGATATTTTGAGAAAGGCTAGTGTAGAATTATTTTGTATAGCCTATTCTAACTTATCTGTATATGAATTAGGCGGGATTGATGAATAGACTAATTAATGGGGTTATGAGTGGCATGATTATTGCCTCCATACCTAATTTTTAACTGACCATGTTTAATTAAGAATGCATGTCTATGTATAGTTAATCCAGGTGTATTCTATATGTATTTATTTCACTGTGACATTGAGAGAACCCGAGAGTAAAGACCAACCCAAATGGAACTCAATTAATCAACTTGGTAAAAAGTTTAAAAATTTCTCAGGTATAGGTGATAGTAACACCAACACTCTGATAATTATTTTCATATTATAGTTTCTAAATATCTAAAAGGAACCATAGGATAGAGGGTGTTACAATTTTGCTGTAAGTAAGGAAGGCATATATGTATTAAGATATGTGAGATAGAGAATTTTTGCTTAAAATAGGGTATGAGTGGCAGGCTTGTTGTCTCCTTACCCTGCTTAGGCTCACATATCTATAGGCATATGTCTGGCAAACACTACTAATTTATATATGTATAAATATTATGTACAATTGAATGTGAATGTGAATGTGGATATCTCTATATCTATCTATTTCTTTTAAATTATTTTATTTATTTTCACTGCGTAACGTGTGAGAACTCGAGTGTAGTAACCCAAAATAGTGACACTCAACTATTTAACTTAGAAAAAGTTCAAAATATACTCAGGTAAAGGCAGTAGTAAACTCATCAATCCTGTATTATATCACCTTATATTATTTAATTACCAAAAAGGAATATGGGGTTGGGGGTGTTACAACGTGTACCTTCCGCCATGCATGTTTAATTTAGAAAAATTCTGCACCCTTTTTGCTTTGTCCACTCGTTCATGTTTGAAAGGGAGGAGTTCACACCATTTCACCCACACGCAAGGCTATAACTCATTTCTCTCTTCTTTTAGCATGTGGGAGGTAACACAAGGGGGAAGGAAAGCTTGTATCACATGTTTGCTTCTGCCCTCTTCCATCTTCCCACTAGCTGTACACACTTCATGTTTTTTGCTTAAAAAAAATTTTGCACTCTTGCTTTCCTTTTACTCCACCCTTGTACTCACTCCCCTCATGTAAGACCCCATGCATGCAAAGCACACCTATGCATACTTGGTGGCACCAAGACAAGGAAAGAAAAAACACATGCCACTCAATAATGCAGCATTGTGTTTTTTGTCTTTATATGAAAAATTATGCACTTTGTTCCCCCTTTATTCCCACACCTATATTAATTTGGTTACCTCCTTTTACACCCCACTACCCATTACACGTGTGCTTTTATATATAGAAAATTGCTATACACTCCTTACCTCCCTTTCCTATTTGCATGTGTAGGTGTATAGGTGTTTCTAGTTACCTTTTCTTCTTGGCAATTAAGCTAAGTGAAAGGAAGCATAGGGAATTAAATTAAACACGTAAATTCTTATGCAATATTATCCTTTAGCACACATATATTTTTTTTAAGCCATTAAATTATGCAAGCTATCCATCGCCACTTTATGATAACTCATCTAATTAATTATGAAACTTTTGTTTTGTGACTAATTAAAGAATATGGGGTGTTACATTCCTTGTTCAGGGTTACTAACCCAAAATCTTCTAATTTCCTTTTGTTGCTCAGAATCTCCTTTAAGAACTTTGCGTAACGACGCATCTATATAATGGCTTCAACAAAAGGTAGATTGATTATTATTTGTTTAAATAAATCTAAAAACTTACCAAAATGTTGATCAATCTTTTCCTGCTTTATTCTAGCAAGATATGGAATAGGTGGCTGATATTCTGCCATAAGACTTTTTTGCTTTTCACCATGAATTGGTTCATCTTTTGCCACTTCTTGCTTATGCTCATTTGGCATCTTTTCATTATCTTTTCATAAGGGTAAATTCTTACTCAATTCCTTACTTAACCTCAGAGTGATAGCTTTACATTGCTCTCTTAGATTGGATTCAATGGTGCTCGAGAGCGTGGCTTGCTGTCTATATGGCAACATTTTAGACATTTGGACTACCTGGTTTTCCAAATTTTGGATTAAAGCCCGTTGATTTCAGAGATCTCTCTCTATCTATTGTTGCTTTTCCTTTGAAGTGGCTATAAATTCAATTAATTGTTCTTCAAGGTTAGGCTTCTTTTCTTATCCTTGAGAGAACTGGGCTAGAGGATTTTACTGAGATTGTTGTTGATGCAGTGTCTGAAATCTTGGTGGTCCCTGATTATTGTTGTTTTTCCATCCAAAATTTGGATGGTTCCTCTATCCGGGGTTGTATGTATTGCTGTATAGGTTGTTTTGCTGTCTTGGGGCAGTCCCCATGTAATCTACCTGTTCTAATTCAGTAGACCTATAGTTAGATGAGTAAGAAGTTGAGGGATTTGCAAACATACTACCCGTATTGCAATTTGAACTATAGTGTGGGCCACCACAAAATTCACATCTTAACTATGCTGCTTGTACTGTGTAAGCCCCCCCAATCATATAGTTCTTTTTAAGTGATTTAAATAATATAAACAATATACAATAACATTGGTGAATTACTACTTCCTTTACCCAAGTCATATTTTTAAATATTTATCAAATGACATAATTAGTATTATTGGTCTGGGCTACTACGCTCGAGATCTCACACGTTATGCAACGGAAAATGCATTAACTTAGTTGACATAAAACATACATATATATATACACACACATCTACATTCATTTACAGTGTATACATATCATTCATTAGACATATATCTATGGATATGTGAGAGTGTTGGCTAGGGTAAGGAGACAACAAGCCTGTCACTCATACCCATTTAACAAAAATAGCTAGTGGATTCCTAGCTCACATATCCTAATACATATATGCCCTTATCCTATACATCAAAAGTATTCTCCTAATCCTTTTACCAAAATATCACAAGGATTCAGGGTAAGGGGCATACCAAAAACTTTCTACTCTAATACTTCATGTAATTAGGGTGGGGAAAGAACTTCCCATACATATATGATCCATAGTTCCTTAATAATAGGGAAATATCCCAGGAAGGGTATTTCAACCATCTCCATCTCTATCTCAAGGAGGATATGGTATCTAGGTATCTGATACAAACCAACATTTTTATGAGAATAAATCCCAATAGCATTAATAACTAGTTTTCAAAATAGCTAGTTTGTACTACCATAAACTCATATAGAAATTCTACATTCTTTTTCATAAAAACCAATACATTTATTGGGTTATCTTGTATAATGTTTTATTTATCATTCATACTTGCATGCATAGGCTCTGCTCATAGCATATATCTCATAAATTCGTCATAACATATAGGTAACATACATCATTCATATAACATTCATTATAAAATAAAGAGCAATAAGGAAATAAGAGGACTTCTTATTGGCCTCTGCCAATCATCATCATAATCAACATCATATAATTGCATAATAAGAGAAATCTAGAGGGACAACACGTGCACCACTCCATACTTTTGAATATGTACTTTGGAAATTATGCTTAATAGTCCTCAACTGTATATCATATTTGTGTACATTCTGGAGCGTCCTCCAGTGGATCCAAGTACAATAGAGTCCCCACATTTGTGTTCCACACATTGAGTACATACTGAGGTCCACAAAATGCTATTCATAAACATATATATATGGGTGAATCGGTGCATACTATAGTTCTATAAACTCTAAGTAAGTGACTTTTCATTTATATTGGCCATTAAGTCACTAACTTATAATTTACAACTATCACGATAATCGCAGAATGTCTAATCACTATCCCATACTAGCAATCAGTCATTCAGATATGAACCTATCTACCATAGATACATATATTAAGAATACAATTTTCATTTCTCTTGTGCATTCTTTCTCTTTCCTTTTAAATTTCATCACTTTTATGCTCTTTCTCATTTACATTCAAAGTATATGTTACCTTGCTTATAATTTAAGTTTAATCTCTAGTTGAGATTTAGTTTTTGGGCTAGATATCATTTAAATATGTCATTAAGTTCATCTTTTCATCACAAAAAGGTGGCAGTCGATTGGTATCACGCTACAAGTCAACTGATTGCATTTTGTCCAAATCTTTGAAATTCCAAACAGAGAGCTACCAGTCAACTATTAGGTGCATGGCAGCCAATTGCTAGCTTAGTGTTGGGCCTGATAGTCGACTGCTGGGTTGGGGCAGTCGGCTGCTCTATTCTTGGGCATTTCTAGAAAACTGAAGAACACGACAATCGACTTCTAGGTGCTCAGCAGTCGACTACTAGCATTCTGTATGCGTTTCTGAGCATCTCAAGAGCACAATAGTCGACTACTGCACTGTGGCAATTGGCTGCTGCCTCTTACTCTATTTTATAAATTGCCATTGGCCTAAATTTTCAATCCAAAAACTTGTTTTTTAACCCATTTTTAAATTGACGAACTCAAGAAAAACTCCTTAGCAACATTTAACACAAGAAAATAGCCCAAAACATCATATAATCTTGTCCAAATTTGAGATTAAAACTCATTTTCTTTCAAGCTGAAAAACCCAATTTTTAGAAACAATTTTTAGCATGCACAAGTATTTTCAATCGGTTTAAAATACTCAATAGTGATTAAAATTAATAAGAATGTAGTTTTAAATCCCTTTTTCTTTCAAAAAAGTTCAATTTCACAAATTTCAGTAATATGAATAGTAAACTCCGAAATAAAGGGACTGAGTTATTATGCTACCTTAATCCATGTTTAAATGATGTTTGAATGCTGATTTATACTATAGATGCCTTCTAAATCACTTTTCTAACTTCAAATATTTTTCACTGCCTTTCTCCTTCAACTTCTCTCTCTACTCAACCACTCTCTCTCTAGAAATGGGAGCCTGAGCTGTGGAATGAAGGAGTCTGACTCCTGTCTCTATTTGTATGACAATCCAACACTTACATTGATTCACAATTTCTAATCATTTGGCCTTAAATTGGTAAATTTCAAACTATATGGGAAATTTCCATTTTGTCCCTAACCCATTGGTGGGAGAATTGCACAATTCTGTTAGCTACAGTAATTCCTTTGGCCAAAATTGCGATTGTCATCCCTAAACTTTTTTACTTTTCAATTTAATCCTTTTCTTCATTCTAGTCAATTTTCTCACTCATTTCTAGTCCAATTCTTTCACTCATGCAACTATATGCAAGCTAACATAACATAAATGCAACATACACAAGCAATTAACTAAACTTAACAAACATCTCTCAAAATTTAGGAGCGAATGTTATATACTAGCATCTAGAGTTGGCTAATTTTCTTGGTCAAGAGCTCTACTTGAGCTACCAAAAGTGATATAGCATCTGCTTGATGGGCTACTCCTGGCTGTATTGTTCTTTCTCTAGAGGATTTCCATTGGTAGTTATTCATAGCCATCTCCTCTAATAAATTTTATGCCTGCTCTGGGGTTTTGCTGATATGGCATCTGCAAGTGGTGATAGAATTAAGGGGGAGGGATTGCAACCATCTTTTAGCCCTATCCCTTAAGGAAAACGGAAACAACCTAAGCCTAATGGCGTCGTCAGTGGTTCAATTTATCATAAAGGTGTCACATATCTCCAAAAAGTTGGCAATATGAAAATTGGGATCCTCACTAAGCAGACCTCCAAACTGTACTATTTGTTGCACCATTTGGATGATGTTTGGCTTTATTTCAAAATTATTGGCTGCTATGGTAGGTTGACTAATGCATTGTTTGGTTACCATCATTATTATTATTATTGGCCATTTCTTACGGTGTATAAACAAGAATTTGAACTGGTTCCTCCTCAATGTGACGTGAACGTGATCTTGAGTTAAGATATCGTTCAGGCTCAGAAAAAGGATTAGTTAGTTCAAGGTTAGTACTCTTGGTCATAAACTGTTAGAGATAATTGATAATTTAAAAATTGAAAGAAGAAACGTTAAAGAAAAATAATTAAAAAACTAAATACTAAAAGAAAAAGAACAAATTAAAATAAAATAACTAAAGTAACAATTCCTAATTTCAGTCTAGTTTTCACACAAATGCTCCTCGGCAACAGCGCCAAAAACTTAATGTGCTACCAATAAACTATATATAGCCACACCTTAAGGCAATGCACCTATTAGCGTAGCCTAGCACAATTATGAGTGTCAGGGTCGTATCCCTTGGGAATTGGAAAGCCCAGAGTTACTACTTAATCATTGTTATCTAGCCTAGGAAGAATAATGATGGATTAACTAAATCTAATGATCACTATCTTGACTTTGAAGGGAACATAAGGCAAGTGTCAAGATGGAAAATTATCAAGTTCTAGAAAAGCAAACCCATTGGGTTCTTAGACTAGATGATATGTAAACAAAAGATAATGGGTTATGAAATTGATTTTGCTACCTACGTAAAAAAAATCTAGATTTCTAATTGGTTTTAATAGATTTCTAAAACCTATACCTTCTATTGGCTATTTGTGTCCAATCATCAAGATTAGATCAGCATTAGGGCTTATTAGGAGTTCCTCCTAGTCCAACAGTTGTCAACCTCTTGGTTCGAGCAAATATCAACTGTTCTCTCTACTTAGTTTTCCAATTCCAAACATCATTGGTTAGAGTATTTGAGAGGAATCTAGATAGTTGTAATAAAACTTGATTAATCTTTAACTAGAGGAAGATCACACAATTTAATTTATAACCCAAGTATATTCAAATCAAAATATCAACATAGTCTAAGAACCCCAATTAGGTTCTACCAATCCAGTTACTCATGTTCATGAATAAAACAACAAGTATAACAAGGGAAGAAGAACAAAATGGAAACAAAAACATCCTCATCTATCGAGTTTTGGATGAATAGTTTGGATTCTAAGCTTCTTTCTTGATTATGCTTCTAATTGCCTCTTGATGCTTCCCAATCTCTTCCTTCAACTCTTGATTGACTCTCCAAGGCTTGTGACCTTTGTGAAGAGGCAATGAAATTGAAGTATTAGACCCCAAACACTAGCAAGGATTGTCACACTCCATCCACTCCAAGTGCTCTTAGTTTCCTTCTCCTTGATGCATAAAAGTGATGTGTTTCTCTCCTTGCGCCTTCTCCTATTTATAGGCAAGTAAGGAGCCTCCTTTGGCCTCCACATAGCTGTGTGGTAGCCTAGAAAGTGGCATAGCCGTGTGGTAGCCTAAGTGGAGGGCATGGCTATGTTGTAGGCTGTGTTCTAGAAGAATTCCATCTGCAGTGTGTTTTTGGCCATTTCTTGGTTAGAGATTGTAGGTCTGGCCATTTAGAAAGGTGCATATAATGTCTTTGGCATGTGGAGAGGTGTGTTATAGAAAATTTAGGGTAGCATGAGCATGTGGCAGGGTGTGTTCTAGAAGACTTCCCGTGTGACCTTGCAAAAAGGTGTATTTTGTGGTGCTTTGAGCCTTTAGGCACTTGGTTTTGTCCATTTCTCTTCAAAACTACTTTATACCTGGGAAAAGCTTTGATAACATGAAAAAAAGTGGAAACATAGGTAATTATACATAAAACACATACAATACACCCTTAGAATGAGTTGAATTTAGCAATTAAATATGTATAATTATGTGCTTATCAATATTATAGGTTACACTTGAGATTTTCACAGGTATTTACTCAATAGCGGAAGCATAATTAAGATATGGATATAACTAGCAAACTACTTATATACATAGATATAAGATTTTTATAGAAGTGATTTAGTATTTCTTCTAGCTATATAGATAATTCTCAGAGCAAAATACCTCTCACCATAACCTATATAACCAAAATCCTTTAAATATCTACAAAAAAGCCAAAGGGATAGGTGATAATTTCAAAATAATATGCATCATAATGTAACGACCCCCTAATACGACATACACGATGCTTATCTGATTAGCGGAAGCATATGGGTTGATTTACATAATTATTCCTAAGGTGGGAATGTTAAGGGATCGCTACTGGTTGAGCGTAACCCAAATAGACTTCCCGTCGTCCATTCGGATTCTGTTCAACCCTAATTCACACGCAGCTAACTAATTATACATACATACATCATAAATTTCTCTGGAATGAAATCTGAAACTCCTATACACGTCACGTCATACATTCATACACATTCTAACTCAAATCCACAAGTTTATAGCAGTAAACCCTACCAAAAATCCAATAGAGTTTCCTCTGTATTTCGAATATACCTAAAGTACAATAATCACCTATTTACAATCATACAGCCAGTCCATCAACAACATAAAACATAATTAACAGAATCCATATACAGCAACGTCAATCCCGTCACTACAGTCAACATACAACTCCTGATTTATACATGTACAATCAATCCAATCCATACAGAAAACATAAAAGACAGAAACCAATAAACAACAACGTCATCAAAATATATATACAAACGATTCAAGCCTAAGCTAAGTTATTCTCCTGTTTATCACCACGACATCATCGACTATCGTCTGGGTTCCTGTCCTTGTCCCTGTTCATCTGAGTAAACAACCTAATGAGATATAAAATCCCAGTAGAATAATTTACAGTTCAAATATCATTCAAAAACTGGTTGAATACCCAGCGGTGCGAACACTGAAATCATCTTCCCGAAATCAGTTCGAAAACAGTGAAATACCTTATCTTTAAAAATCATTTAATTACATGGAAATCGCAGCAATTAATTGAAATCATAAAATCCATTTCTTTTTAAAATCAATCATCAAAAGCAAGTAAAATCCCATGCCCGATGTATCTACGTCCATGTTGGTCACACATCCGTTGTAACCAAATCTGAATCATCATCTAATTGCACGTCGTTTAGAGAGAATAGCTCTCTTATCATTGGGTGTGATCCGTAACACCAATCACCCGAATCAAGCCTATATTGTGAGTGTGATCTGTAACACCAATCACTCACTCAAGGACCGGGTGAGAATCAACATCTAGGGCGTCCCCTAGCATGTGTACATACGTCAATTCTCATCCTCATACAGTCTATTCGAACTCACATGCTCACGGTTGGCTATTCCTCAGGGTTCTAGGGTATTATGCCTAAATCACAACATTTCCCCGTGTAGGCTATCCCCCCTTATACTCCTTAAAACTTTCTTAGGGTCATCCTGGTTTAACGCATAATCCCTAACGCAGTACAGGCCAAATCAGGTAAAACCGATATCAATTAAGAACTCCCTGTACTCAGGATACTTAACGGCCATCCCATACTGGCTATCAAGTACCCAACCCTAAGTAAATCCATCCTAAGGGCATCTAAACTCGATAAACAAAGTGTCTAACATTCAATTAGGATTTTCATCACATAGGCATGCAATTTATTCCATTGAAAGTAGCACGTAAATCCATGCAAATCATCTAAATTAATCAGGTATCCACTAGGTCAAATCTAGGGTTTGGGAAGCGTAAATTATCCTACCTAGTTTCCTGTCGCTCCAATTCGCTTCAGAACTTCACAAAATCTCAGTTTCTGAGCCCAATTAATTTCCTGGACATTAAATTAAATATTCAGACTTGTCACGTCATCCATTTTTCGATCCTAAGTCCGTTTACCCTAATACCTAGGTCAATTTATTGCCTATTTACGTTCGGAAGCTATTTCAGTCAGATATCATCAGTTTTTGGGAAATCGGACCTTACCAATGGGATCGAATGATGGAATTCTGTGTCGCGGTGGTCTCGGTTTCTCCCGATGCACGTCTAGAAACTCCGGTACGGTGGCGCACGGACGCGCATGGTGGCATACGGTGGTGCACGGCGGAGGGGTGCGGTTTGCCTCAAAAATTACGCCACGGTGAAGCCCGTAAGTCCAGGAGTTCAAATATGGTGGTGGCGCGATGGTTCACGGCCGTTTGGATGGCATTTTTCGGCCATGAAAGTCGACGCACGGCAGACTGAGATTGCCTCGATCTGGGCGCGTCCAGCCTCCGTTCGACGTCGGTGAGCTACTGGAGGAAGCTGGCAGCTCAGGGTACACGATGGTGGGGGCGGTGACGGTCAACGGCGACGGACGGCGGCGATATGAGCTGGTGAAGTTTTCGCGCGGTGAAGGAGAAAAGTGACATTTTTCGGTGAAGCTAGCAGTCGTTGGTGGCCGTGGGTGGTTGCTGGAGGTTGTGGGTGGTGAGGGCTGTCGATTGGTATGCTGGGTGGCGGCCCACGGTGGCTGTAGCAGTAGTTCACAGTGGAGGAAGGAGGAGAGAGAGGAGAGAGAAAATGTGGTGAGGAGAGAGAGAGGTTTGAGAGAAATAGAGGGAATTCGGGAAATTTAAAGCCTTCGGGGGCGATTCTGACTTTTCTCGGACCACCCGGGGATGCTTTAGGGCGTCGGCATCCTTCCAGACGTCGACACGTGTTTCCATGCAAAGGTTTTGGCCTCCGTCAGTGAAATTGATGCACGAAATGTCTGTTGTCAGTTTCAGATCGCCGGATTGCGTTTCTTTCTGTTTGATCGTGTTTCTGACTTCGAACGACCTTCTGTGTCAAGTCATTATCCTCAAAAGTCATGTCAGGCTTCGTTTGATTGGGATTAGGGTTAAAAATTCAATTTTATCCTTTAAAACTCTTTCGAAATCCTTTCGGTTGTTACACATAACACCTAGGGTACTTGTACCGACTCTACCTCAACTTCAACTATCACGATATGCCTAGGCATTTAGACACATCAAAGCACATGTGAGATATAATCTCTATAATCAAGAGGAACCATCTTAGAAAATTTCATTGATGGTACCAGCTGTGAATCACAAAAAAAAACTCATTCATTCAATTTATTTCAATGTAAAACTTACTAGGGAATTTTCAATGATTATGCTATGTAAGATCATGCTTCAAATATTCATAATCATATAATGCTCAGTGGTATACTCATCATTAATCATTCTTTTATATTCATTCTTTTATATTCATTCATTTCATGATGACTCATTTCATAGTAATATGGAAATTCATAATCATGCAAGGTAAATAGCATTTATTTCTCATTCAAATGGCTCATTTGGAGCATTTAAAAGAAAACATCATTCATTCTTTCATTAGTGATACTCCTTTGACCCATGTTCATATTTTTCTTTCAAACAACCATTGCATGAATCCCTTTTACATAAGACTATGCTAGCATTAGGATTCTAGGGTGTCCCTTAGCCTTCTTTATCACTATAGGATCACTGTACTCCTTTGTTACAAGTCATTTCCTACTCATTGGATCACTGTACACCTCTATTATAGGACATTTCCACTCACTCTTCATGGCAAGCTAATAATTATTAGATACCATTTTCAATCACATAACTTTCTATTATATACAATAGATTGACATATTCCCAAATAATGGTAAGTACAATCTTAAGTATGTCACTCTTAGGCTATCAGGGTAAACTTAGGGTTGACCACCAACATGATCTTTTCTCAACACTTTCTAGAATTGAATGGATGTTTTACCATCCTATATTATGGTACAACCATGGAATTTTTTAAAGTTGTCTTATATTGACTACCAGTCCTTCAATTTATAACCTATCTAGACTAGAGCATACAATAGTAGTCTTTCATTTTGCTTTTCTTACTATTTTCCTTTAATCTTGCCCTATATTACTCCTTAAATGCATTATTATGCATTTGGGATGATTACCTAGACTTTACATGATGTTTGGGAGAAGAAAAGGGGATAAAATACAAATATGGAAGCTATAACAGTGAAAAAGTTCACCATAACAAAGTCCCAAGGCAAAGAATGTAGAAATATACTCTCTCTATAGTTCACCATGGTGAATAAAGGTTTTAGTCTTGGAAAAGAACACAGCAAGATTTCGTCAAGGTGAAGAAACCAGTTCTTCACGATTTTAGGGTTTCCAAAATTAAAATTCATATTTTTAATGCATTTTTGGCCCCCAAAAGTTCAATAAAACTTTTAGACTTTCATTGGGAATCATTCTTAAACCCTTTTCTCCTTCCAAAACATAATCATACATCAAAACTACACTTTCACATGTTAGAAATCAAGTCAAATCCTTGGAATCCATGCATAAAAGAAAAATAAACAACCCATCCTTTCGATTTCATTTTTAAAGTAAAAAAAATACATGCAAGACCTTAAAAGCATATATCCATCATACATATTATAGAATGCAAGTTTAAAATTCCCTAACTCATCTTGAAACCTGGTTTTTTTGAATTTTCATTAGAGAGAGAAAGTGGGTTATTCCACCCAAAGAGATAGGGAAAGATTTCTCTTGATTACCTTGTTGATTGATGTGTGCTATGCTTGCTATCTATGCAACTACACCTAAGGCAGTGAACCTATCGATGCAGTCTAGAGCAATGGTGAATATCAAGGTCGTATTCCACAGGAACGAGAAAGCCTAGAGTTACTGCTTGTTCTCTATTATCTAGCCTAGCAATTAAAGTGATTGATTTTTAACTAAACTAATAATTAATCAAATGCAATAATAAACTACTAGCAACAAAGAACGAAAGAGGAAATGTGTCAAGACAAGAAAAGAAAACCCATTGGGGACCTGCACTAGTTAGCAAACACATAAAGGATAATGGACTATTGAATCTAATGATGCTACTTGTGAGTGAATTCTAAGTTAAATTTAATTTCCCTCTTGAGATAATTAACTTTCTAAATCTAAAAATCTACCACTAGAATCTCTTCATAATTATTGATTTTCAATCAACCTTATCATTCTAATTCACCACTATTAAGAATAGCTACTGCTTAATCTAGAAATTAATCAACCTCATCTCTAAGTGAAAATTAACTATTCTCTGCGATTAGGTTCTAATCTCAATTATCATCTCTCGATCTCAAAAAGAAATCTAATTAGCATTCACAATGACGTCTCGTAATGAAAACTTAAACAACGCATTCATAATCGCAAAGAAGATTATACAATCAGAATTAATAATCCATACAATTTATAATAGAGTACCAACACATTCAAGACACCTACTGGGTTTTACAGATCTAGCAACACATATTCATAGGCAATTCCAACAGCAGATAATCCATCAAGCAATCAATTAAATAGTAGTTAAAAATAGAAAAAATTATGCA
The DNA here is from genome assembly GCA_031216115.1 of Senna siamea. Classification (NCBI taxonomy): domain Eukaryota; kingdom Viridiplantae; phylum Streptophyta; class Magnoliopsida; order Fabales; family Fabaceae; genus Senna; species Senna siamea. The sequence continues at coordinate 28,105,594 of CM062361.1, read as the reverse complement.
AGCTCTGTCTTCTCAAATGCCCAATGGTCATTGTATAGAATGGTCAATGAAAAACTATCGAAAAAGGATGAAAAATTGCTAGAAAATTTAAATTTTCAGACTACCTAGTTGAAGCCTTCATGGGTCGGGTCAGATCCTCGGGTTCTCGGGTACCCAACAGAAAATGACTACAACGACGATTGGAGGTGAGGTAGAAGGTCACAAATGAGGTGTTGAGTGATAGAGGAGCGATTTTAGGTGGCATCTTGGATGGATGATGTTAGACAAGTCACGAAATTGAGTGGATCTAAGCTCTCAGGTTTGTCTCAGGTCAGCCGATCTGGAGCGCTGCAGTGGCTGGTGAGCTGCAAGGAGGTTGTAGTTGAGTTGCCTAAAGTTGCAGGGACAGCCACAGAAGGTAGGTCGACCAAAAAATGCCATAGAACGACACGTTCTCTCTCAGGTCACGAACTAGGTCGCGTGGCTCGCTTGCTGAAACTCTATGATTTTTTCTGTGTTTTGATTGCTGAAGTTGACAGTGGTGTCCTGCTTGTCGTCCCTGTCACCGACATGCTATCATTCTACCATAGAGCTCCGGTTTGAAGCTTTAAAATTTTTAGCCTTCTCCTTCTCGCGCACGCATACGGGTCTACTTCCTTTTCATTATTCAAATCCTCTTTGTTTCAAATTGCCACAAATCCCTTCATTCTAGCTTGGTCCACCCACTTTCAAGGCCCAATAAAGGCATTAGCTCGGCCTAATAAGCAAAATTAGCCCAAATGGCCTATTTTTGGTGTTCTAAAGGCTATCTAGACTCAAAATTGCTCTGTTTACTGATGATGACTTGATAAAATGCTTGAAAATGACAATGATGCAAACTTAGGTGATTTTTAGAATAAAATTATATAAAATGCTCATAAAATGGACAATTAACCTCAATCAAACATGTAAAATATAAGACACATCCTTTTCCTCCTTGACTTATACGTTGGTTTTCTAAAACTTAAAAATAATTGGATTACTACTTCCTAGTTTAGATCTCCCAAGTTTGAAAGGTTAAATCTCCTTCTTCTTCACTTCTCTCCTACTTCCAAGTCTCTCTCTAGATGAAAGGATGTTTGTAAGTTCCTCATCCTTTTCCTCCTTGACTTATACGTGGGTTTTCTAAAACTTAAAAATAATTGCTAATTAGTCTTTAGGGTCAAAAATAATTTTTTGCTTTTCGAGGAAAGTTATTCTCCTTTTATACCACTTTCATATTTTATTTCCTTTAGTGTTCCATTTCTTATTGCTAATTTTTAATTCCTTATTTGTCCTATGGGTTAAATTACTTAGATTTACCATTTCTTAAAAAACCTAATTTCCCTTTACATCGAACCTCATTTTCAACTTTATTTCATAGTTAGTTGGTCTATAATTTACTTCTTTAGCTTGTAATAACACATTCATATGGTAGTAGATCTCTAACTTAATTAAGTTACATTTAAATTCTAGGTACTTATAAGGATGTTACAATTATCCCCTCAAAAAATAAATTTTGCCATCAAAATTTAAGGAACGTACCTATTCAAATAGCTCTAGATACGTTGTCCTCATATCTAGTACTTTTTCCCATGTAGCTTCTTGAGGCGAAGATTTATCCTACTGTACTTTCACCAATGGAATGATCTTGTTTCTTAGTTCTTTATTTTCAGAATCAAGGATCCTTATGGGTTTTGGTTTTAATTGCACTACATCTAATATATGAGAATGATCAAGAAAATACTTTTAAAGTTAAGAGACATGAAAAACATTGTGAATGTTTGAAAGAAATGGGGGTAAGGCTATTTGATATGTAGATGAACCTATTCCTTTCAAAATCGAATATAGTCCCAAATATCTTGGACTCAAATTTTTGGACTTTATAACTCTACCAATATCGATTAAGGGTGATATTAGGAGAAACACATGTTCTCTTTCCTTAAATTCTCGTGGTTTTCATCATCTGCAAAGATTATTGTAGCTAGCCGTCTGCAATAATTCTCATGGTTAACCATCTGTGACTTTTCTTGGATTAAAGCCAGTGTAGCTATTCTTGCGATATAACCAATTGCAGCCATTCTCATGGCATAACCATTTACAGCTATTCTCATGGTATAACCAATTGCAGCTATTCTCGTGAATTAACCATTTGTGGTCATTCCCATTTGTGGTTCATACTCAATCAAAATCTCTTGTTTCTCTTCTCTTTCTCATAATTTCTCAAACATTCACATTTCTCATGTTACCCATTACAATTCAAGATTAAATCCTACATTTGAGTGAAGTATTAGGCTAATTGTGGATTAAAATAGGTTATTGAGTCATCTTTCCAAAACAGAGAGCTACAAGTTGACTTCCAATCCTCTTGGCAGTCGACTTCCAGCTTACTATCTCAAAAATATTTCAAATAGAGAGCAATCAGTTGACTTCTAGGACCCTAACATTCGACTGCTCTATTTTGAGCCTTGAAATATTGATGGGAGGTGATTAAGAAAATTTTTCTAAGCTTGTAATTTAAATTTGAGAATTTTTTGAAATAAAATTATATCTGATGGAGAAATTGTTATTTACCTTGAGGAACTTAGCAGATATTTTTATCAGGCTTAAGATACTCGAAAACTTCCCAAATCTCTCCTATGATATTTCATAATTTTGCCTAAATTAGAAAATGCATACAAAATTTATTTAGGGCAAAGTGAGAAGAGACCAAAATGCCCTTAGAAACTTTAAAACCAAATTTTCTTCATTTTCTTTCCATTTCCTCTCTCACTCCCGCGTCTCCCCTCTCTCCCTCAGGTCTCTCTTTCCCTCATGTGGCTCGGTCATTCTTTGCCTAAAAATCGCTACACGTTGTTGCTCCACCGTGCCATAGTAGCTTGCTAGACTACAGGGCTTCCATCAACGCCGCCAGCAGCTTCGTCAGACCACCACAATGGCCGAAAATAGACATTTTCTCCCTCTATTATGAATCTGAAAATTATGGTTGATCTCTACCATTCGCGCCATTTGGCCACCAGTGATCCTCGAGTTTGGTGCTCTGGTCGACGGCGAAGCTGTCTGTGACCTTCACCGAGCCTCCCACCACTGCCAGTGGTCGAAAAATGCCAAGAACAGTTAAGGGACTAAACTGTAATTTTCTAAAACTTTTGGTATACATTGAAATACTCTGAATGAATTGTTTTTTCTGTAATTTCTAGCATCTAGGATGCTATTATGAATGAATTGAAGGGATAGATTGAAGAATAATGATGAAAATCATAAATTAGAAAGTAGGGACCAAATTGTAAATTCTGAAAAGGTTTGGTATGGATTAGAATTTCAGAATTTGATTCATATCGATAATCCCTAGCTTAATTAAGACTCTTTTGATTATATATAAGTACAAAATGGAAGTTAATCATTGCAAAAGAATCAATTGAAGATTTAGGGACAAAACTGAAAAGATTGATATATTTTGTTTAAGTAGTGTAAACCATCTACATTCTGAACTTTTGAGTGAATCAAGTTTATTTAACCTCCTAGAAGTATCATAGAGTAAATTGGATAATTTTATAGTTAAATACCAACTTTGGGATAAAAAATGGACTAAAGTGAAAACTTATTTCTCGGGCATTGAAAATAAGTTTTAATTCTGAATGATGGTAATCATTACACTCCCCTTTTGTTGTAATAAATGTTTAATGTGAATTGATTGCTGTGAATATGTTTGTGAACATGTACTGGGAAATGTGTGCTAGATTAGATGAGTATAAGAAATAGCCTACATGTGTTTGAAATTTATTTGAAAATTCTTTGTTTCTAGCTTTGATTGGACTTTGGAATTTTATGCTTATAGTACAGACAAAACCTGGGATGGATACTTGATAACTGGTATGGGACGGTTGTCAAGTATTCCATATTCAGACCTACTTTTTAAACTTTTATTATTTGAACACTAAAATGGTCTGTATATGTTATGGTTTACCCATTAAACCAATATACCATTATGAAAGACTATAAGGAGTAAAAGGAGGAAAGTCTATGTGGGGGAATGGATTGGTTTAAGAGTAAAGCCCTATGATCATAAGTATTAGTCACCTATATGTATACATTACCTTATAGTCAGGATAGAGAGATGAGACCCACATGTAATGTGCACATGATGAGGGACGCCCCTTTCTGATGTTAGGTTCTCAGTCACATGGAGGACGCTTTTGTGACAATCACTGGGAGGACGGTCCCTGTGATAGCAACAATCTCAGTCACATAAAGGACGGTTCTGTGACAATCACCAGGAGGATGGTCTCTGCGATTTTAAAATGAGATTGGAAAACTGCAGGCAAGGAATTGTGAATTGATTTATATGATTTTATGCATATATACTGATGCAATATACAAATGTTTGAGATCCTTGTAGCAACGTAGGAGCGTTATGCAATGGATATGAAAAATTGGCTGCAGGCATTTTGAAAATGATGGTTTTCATAAACACTTATACTCTTTGATTGAGAAAATGATTTTTGACTTCTGATTTCTAGATAGCCACTAGATTTTTCATGTTTATTGATTTATGATAAATAAAGCTTCAATTCAAATTTTTATTAAATGAATGAATTTGGAGAGAGGTTTTCCATTCCCGGACTGGAGTATAGCTGAACATTCAGCTGTTTTGAATAAAATTATCTGTATAACACTCTACTGGGATTCAAAATATCATTAAGTTATGTTTTTAGGCAATCAAGGGCGTGATGCCACTAGGAATTAGCTTGGGATTGGATATATTTACTGTGTAGAATTGAAAAGAAGCTGAGAAGCTATGATGTAGCTTAGGGTATTAATTGTAAATGGCTTAATGGCCTTAACATAGTATTTATTGATTGCTGAATCTGTATTAATAGATATTTATGTACCATTGTGGTAAATGGTTAAGTTTTATATTCTGTAGTTAGTATCTCAAATGAAATTTATGAATGGTAATTTAGATGTATATTCCAAAGTATATTGATGGCTATATTGTTATGATGATTTGATGTATTAGATAAGCTTCGCAGGTATAGGGTTGAGTGAAATCTTAATAGGGACAGCTATTTGGGTTACACTCAACCAGTAATGGCCCCAATCTATGCATATTTTGAAAGGAAAAATTTTGGATAGCATTTCACGCTTCCTAAATTATATGCTATGGTAAGGGGGTCGTTACAGTTTGGTATCAGAGCGTATGGTTTTGATTAATTATGGGGAATATGAGATTGATTTAGTTAATGATTGTATTGTAGCTTTAGAAATTTTTGATTTTGAAATCTTAAACTCTGGAATATATAGGCTTTAGATTTGACATTTTAGATATTAGGGGTAAACTTGTTGCTATGGTTTTGTTGCTATAACTAAAAGTCTATTTGCTTCCTTTTGTATCAGTAACCCATGGAAAATTTAGGTAGTAGTGCTATTGGGAGATCGAGAGGGAAGCCTAGAGGGAGGAGTAATAGGGATGAAGAAATGAGGAAAATGATTGACTCATTCAAAATGATGGCAAAGGGAGTAAAGGATCAGGCTGCCACTAATGCCAATCTCATGAAGGAGAACCAAGGAAAACCTGACCTTAGACATAGACACGAGACCAATGAACAAGGTGACCACTACATGTACTAAGGCTGGTTGGAGTTTTAAAAAGAAGGAGCACCTGTATTCAAGGTTACATATGAACCTATGGTGGTTGAAGGGCGATTGAAAGAAATGAAGAAGATTTTTCGACTGCTCCATAGCACAGATGAGCAAAAAGTCACCTACACCATTTATATGCTGAAGGATGAAGCAAAAAACTAGTGGAGTGGTGCAAGGTCACTAATGGAAAGCAGAGGCATTTCGCTGACATGGAAAATGTTCAAATAAGCCTTTTTGGAGAAGTATTTCCTAGAAAACGTTAGGCAAGCTAAAGAGACAGAATTCCTACAGCTTAAGTAGAGGGGCAGACCATTCAAGGAGTATTTGGCTTAGTTTAAAGAGTTAGCTAGGTATTCCACATATCTGAGGCTGTATCTAGATGAGGTTTAGAATTCAAGGCAACTGAAGGTAGGCCTAAACTGGTAGATGAGGAACCAGATAGCCCCGATAAAGGTTTAAGATTTTACAGTATTGGTGAACAAGTGCCAAATTCTGAGTTACAGTTTGGAGGAGAGGCAGCGCAAGAATCAGAGGTTCGTTGCCTGAAAGAAATAACCTATTAATAATTTAAATGTCAAAGGCAAGGGAGGAAACTTTAAACCATAACAAGGGTCATCTAGTGGTAACAAACGGTCTTAAGTAGTTAACTATCCCAAGTGTGGAAGCAAGCATGGAAATGAACCCTGTAAATACAGAGCACTCGTGAAGATAGGGCATTTTGCAAGGTTCTGCTCATTTGATGGAAACCAACAAGGTTCTAGTAGATCAGGAGGTCCAAGACCACAAGCCTCAGGAAGAGTCTTTACCTTAGATGGAGCGAACATCGAGGAATCACCAGGACTGATGCAAGGTAGAGGTAAGATTTATGATTTTCCTATAATAGTATTATTTGATTTGAGTTCTACGCACTCTTTCATAGCTAACACATGTGTGGGAAAATTTGATTTACCTTTTTAAACTATGCCTTTTGACTTATGAATTTTCACTCTTTTGGGAAAATTAACTATTTCCACCTAAATCTGTTTGAACTATCTCCTATCCATTGATGACCACTTGTTTGTTGTTGATCTGGTATGCTTGTCTTTGACTGGGATTGATGTGATATTAGGAATGGAATGGCTATCAACGAATAGTATTGTGTTAAAATATTTTGAAAAGAAAGTAGTCTATTTGGAGACCTTGCCGGCAGATAAGGGTGATAGACTTAGTGAAGTCAATGAGATTTTTCTAAATGATTCCCAGGGAGAACTCTAAGAAAGGCTTAGCTCCATTCTTATAGTAAGAGAATTTCTTGAAATTTGCCCCTTAGAGATAGAGAGGTTACCCCCACATAGGGATATTGAATTTACCATTGATCTAGTGCCAAGCACCGGACCGATCTTAATTTTGCCCTATAGGATGGCACCCACAGAATTAAGGGAATTGAAAGTCCAAATAGAGGATCTACTAGAAAAGGGGTTTATTAAACCCAGTGTGTCACCTTGGGGAGCTCCTATTCTATTTGTGAAAAAGAAAAACGGGAGCATGAGATTATGCATAGATTTCCGTCAGTTGAACAAAGTGACTATTAAGAAGAAATACCCCTTACACATAATAGATGACTTGTTTGACCAACTACAGGGAGCAACTATGTTCTCTAAGATAGATTTGAGGTTAGGATACCACCAAATTAGGGTCAGAGAAGAGGATATCCCTAAGATAGCTTTTAACACCCGATATGGCCACTATGAGATTTTAGTGATTCCATTCGGCTTAACTAATGCCCCAGTGTTGTTTATGGACTACATGAATAGGATTTTCTAACCCTACTTGGATCAATTTGTAGTGGTATTCATAGATGACATTCTGATCTATTCTAGGACTCCTGAAGAGCATGCACAACATCTTGGGATGGTGTTGCAGATATTGGAGGAGAATTAGTTATATGCAAAATTGGAGAAATGTTAATTCTGGTTAGAGGAGGTCAAGTTCTTAGGTCATGTAGTAAATGCAGCAAGGATTTCAGTAAATCCTAAAAAGATTGAGGCTGTGTTAGGTGTAACATTCGCTCCAATTATAATTTAAGAAATGTTTGATAATTGTTAATTTGATGTTTAATGCTTGTGTATGTTGCATTAGTGCATATAGTTGCATTAGCCTAGGGACTAAGTTGAAAGGAAATACATAAAGGTTTAGTGAGAGGTGGCTAGGGACTCAATTGAAAAGGGAAAAATGAGGGAGTTTAAGAGTGCAAACTGGCTCAAGGACTAAATAGCAATTTCTCTAAACTTCCTTAAACCTTAGCTGAAGCCCTAAGCCCCACAAACTTTCACCCATCTGAATTTTAGAGAGAGAAGCAGAGGGGACAAGAAGAGAGAGAGAGGGGCGAGCTAGGGCAAGAAAAGAGAGATTATGTTAAAGGAAGGGCAGATTTGAAGCTAGAAATTAGTCCTATAGCAAAGGGAGAGCCTTTCTAACACATCATACACACACATTTGTAGAAAATCAAGGTAGCCATTCATCCTAAACCTCTCTCTTTTCTAAAAGTTTTACTATTGTTGGAAAAGTATGAATTTCTGAATGTTTGAATTGAGATTGGGGTTAAACCTACATTTTATATGCTTTTTTATTTATATAGGATGTTGTGTTGCTGAATGTATGCTCATATATGTGATTGTAATAGATTAGAAGGGCTGGTTTATGTTCATCTAGAGGTATAGACTAGTTTTCCTTGAATGTAGCATGTTTGAACTAATGGATGAGAAAGGAGACAACAAGCCTATCACTCAAACTGCTTTTATAAAAACTTTCATATCATATATAGTGATTGTCTATTACATCATTCAGTACACATGTACTAGGATATGTGAAGCACCCATCCATAAGGAGCAAGGAGACAATAAGCCTGTCACTCAAACTCCTTTTTAAAAAAAACTATGGATGAATAAGTTCTTCATATATCCTTTCCCCCGTAATTGCCCCTTTTCCCTTTCCTATATATAGCCAAAAAATAGCAGTCCTAATTCTAACCTTAAAAGAACATATAGAATCAGGACCAAAATGATGGACTACACATACTTCAAAAAGGAACCTTTACCTATGCCCCTTTCAATCTCTATGTCAATGCTATATCTCTGCATCTGATACATATTAGCATATAAATGAGAAACAAGTTGCATAGTAGCTTAACAATTCCACAAGTTTAAAACCTACTAATCTGTATTAGTGTGCACACATAGGAAACATTTTCATCTACATTCTAGTTGTTTGAAACATAGTCTTGTTCACATATACATATTGGCAAGCATTGCATGATTATTTGGAATGTTAATGTGATAAAGATGGTCATCCTCATATATCATATTTTCAGCAAAAGCATACATGTAACCATTGAAATAGCCAATGATTATCTATATATTCTCATTCTTAAAACTTACATTGCTTGATAGTGTGAAGCACATTTGGTCACACCATAAGAAACGTGGACACTTGGCCACTTTAGTAAGGATTGTGAGCACTTGGTCACATTGTGGACTCTTGGCCACTTTACAAAATAATTGTGAACACTTGGTCACATTGTGGACTCTTGGCCACCTTATAAAAAAATTGTGAACACTTGGTCACTCCTACATACAATTAGTAACCATAATTTATTTTACTAATTTCCTTGACCTTAGCTAGAGTAAGACACTTTATAATTCATTTACAAATAGCATAGTAATTTGGTTTTCATATATAATCTAAAAGGTTACATTTGGCCATTATGGGAAGGGAATGAAATCCAATGTTTTTCTTGTCACATTGCTACATTTTCACCTCCTTGCTATAATTTAAACTTAATGATACTATGTATAAAATTATATTTTGGTATTTTCTATCATATTTAAATTTATGTATTCATACTATTGGCACTTTTTTTTCTTACTTCCTTTGCTTATTTTGTGTCCTAAACTTAAGGTTCCATACATTCCTCATTCTTACATCTATATATAAAAAGTAAACAATGCACTATGTATTAATTTATTATGTACAAGATAACCATTTGCCATATGTTATTTTCTTACTATATATTCTCTTTCCCTTTTTACCAACATGAAGTGGAGCCTTTTTTCTTATACATTTATCATTCTTTATTTTCTTCCCTTACTAAAGCCAAAAGTTAACTTTTCCCCTATATTTTTTTTAGCAGCACTTTTATATGTCAAAATGAAATGCTTTGGGCCTAAGTAAGTTAAAAAGAGTCATACCATGGTTTCATGCCAAATTTTAGCTAACATAATTTCTTTGGGTACTTTAAAAATAAACACATACATGGACCCTTCAAGAACATGACATATCCATACTTAATAATTCTAAGGATTCTCATTCTGCATGCTGAAATTTTCCATTAACCATTCTCTCATGATTTTAGCTACATCTACCACCACACATCAACAATCACAACCCATTCCATTCATCATACAAACTTAGCCAATAGAAACATTATATCTTAAGGAATGTAGAGCTAGAGAAATTGATTCCATGAAAACTTTAAATCATACTACATAATTTAATTCATGAAATCCAAGCATAGAATTACTAAGATACCTCAAGGGTACAAGAATGATGAAGGTGTCTTGATGTTTCTCTTGGAGGTTTCCTTCCTTCCATGTCTCTTCTTTTCTCAGCCAAATTAGCCCCTACCCTCTCACTGAATGTGTCTTTGTGTTTTGTTTAATTCTCAAGCTGCTCTCACTCTCACCCATGAACTCATTGTATGCATGTATGCAATCCCTCTTTTGTATGTTGTCTAGTCGGCTAAATGGAATGCTACACTCCTTTTTTTTTATTCTTAATTGTCATTATCTATGGCTACACTAGTTCTTAAGTACAATCCACCTTACTTGAAATCTTGTGTATGTAGATTAACCACTTGGTTATGTCAAAGGGATGGAAGAAGAGGGATTCACAAAAGCCACCACTTCAAGCGAGAGACATCCTTCACCAAGTTACATGGTTTAGCATTATATATGGATATAATTTAATTCCCTATATCTAGTTCCTATTTGGTGAACTCAAAAGGAATTGCTTTCACCGTACACACACATATATTTAACTACTTTTCTTTTGTATATTTTATTTATTTGATTTGTCAAAACCATTCGGTTTGGCAAAGAAAAGGAAAAGAGAAAGTTATTTTAGCACCTTACTCACTCTTCTTAGTTACTATGAAATAAAAACTAAAAGGGAGGAAAGAAGGAAAGCTAATGCTACACGTCTCTTCTTCTCCCGTCCACTCTTTCACCATTTCTACCTACATATATGTATATTAATTTAACTAAATTCTGCACTCTCCTCCCTCTTCTCACTTACTATTACTGTAGGTTTATATAGGTTTAATTAAAAATTCCAATTCTCTTACCCATTCTTAATGGCCTTCATGGTTGACTAGGAAGAATAAGAAGCCAAGTTCCCTTTTTTATTTCTACATGTCACAATTCTCTCTTACTTTCATTTCCTTCACTGAATTCATATATATTTAATTGCTATACGCTTTTTCCCTTTCTCAATTGTCCTTGTCATGGGTTTATATAGCTTTGATTAAATTCCAAGTTCTCTTACACACTCTTACTTAATTTGCCATTCAGCTGACAAAGGAATTCAAGGAAGGAAATTAAGCACCTCATTCTTTATGTAAGCACCAAAATTTTTATGTGGTGTTTCCTCCCACTCACACGCTAATTTAGTTAGCATAAGAAATAAGGTGTTCTCCCTTAACGTATTTATTCTAAACACTAAATTATACAAGCAAATTCATCACACTTTATGGCAAACTCATCTAATTAATTAAAAGGATATTAATTTAGAAATAATCATGGAAATAAGTGGTGTTACACTAATTATTGATTTTAGATCAGCCTTATCATTCTAATCCATCACTATTAAGAGTCGTAAGATCTTTGCTTCTTAATCGACAATTAATTAACCTTATCTTTAAGTGAAATTAATTATTTCTTGCAATTAAGGTTCCAATTTTAGTTAGAATCTTTCAATTTACCACAAGAAATCTAATAGCATTCCATACAACATCTTGTGAAGAAAACTAAGAATTTATTCATAATTTCAAGAGAGGTTACAAAATCCAATTTTAATGCTCATGAAAATTAAAATCAAAAGCCAAGATAGTAAGGAACTCCAATGGGTTTTGATGCCCTACCAATGCAACTACACCTAAGGCAATGAACCTATCAATGCAGCTAGTGCAATGGTGAGTATCAAGGTTGTATTTCACAGGAATGGGAAAGCCTAGACCTACTCCTTGTTCTTTGTTATCTAGCCTAAGAAGAAAAGTGAGTGTTATCTAACTAAACTAACAATTAAAAGAAACCTTAAAAGAAAACTGACAATGAACGAAAAAGGGAATTTAACCAAGACAAGAAAAGCAACCCAATGGGGACCTATACTAGTTGGAAAGCACAACTAATAATGAATTGTTGAATTGATTTTGATACCTGTGAATCAATTCTAATCTCTCGAGATAGATGGACTTCTAAACCTAAAAATCTACCACTAGAATCTCTTCTTAATGATTGACTCTAGATTAGCTTTATCATTCTAATCCTTCACTATTAACAGTCATAAGATCATTACTTCGTAATTCAACAATTAATTAACCTTATCTCTAAGTGAAAATTCATTATTTGTTGCAATTAGGGTTCTAATTTTAGTTTGCATCTCTTGATTTACCAAAAGAAATCTAATAGCATTCCATACATCTTATAAAGAAAACTAAGAATTCATTCATAATTTCAAGAAATTTTACAAAATCCAATTTCAATGTTCATGAAAATTAAAACCAAAAGCCAACATAGTAAGGAACCCCAATGGGTTTTGATACGCTACCAATGCAACTACACTTAAGGCAGTGAACCAATCGATGCAACCTAGTGCAATGGTGGGTATATGGGAATAAGAAAGCCTAAACCTACCCCTTATTCTTTGTTATCTAGCCTAAGAAGAAGAGTGATTGATTTCTACTAAACTAATAATTAAAAGCAACCTTAAAAGAGCAATGATAATGAACTTAAAAAGGAATTTAATCAAGATAAGAAAAGTAACCCAAAGAGGACCTATACTAGTTGGCAAACACAACAGATAATGAAAAACATAATTGATTTTGATACCCTTAAATGGATTCTATATTAAATCAAACTTCTCTCCTGAGATAATTAAATTTCTAAGCCTAAGAACCAACCACTTGAATCTCTTCCTAATTATTGATTTTATATCAACCTTATCGATCTAATCCATCACAATTAAGAGTAGTAAGATCTTTACTTCGTAATCTGGCAATTAATTAACCTTATCTCTAAGTGAAAATTAATTATTTCTTGCAATTAGGTTCTAATTTCAGTTAGAATCTCTTGATTTACCAAAAGAAATCTAAGCAATGTCTTGTAAAGAAAACTAAGAATTCATTCATAATTTCAAGAAAGGTTACAAAATCTAGTTATCCCAGACCCTTTCGAGAAATTTAAGATATACTATGATGCATTCATAAAAGGGTTAGGATGTTCCTAATGCAAGGAGGGAGAGTAGTAGCCTATGCTTCTAGGCAACTAAGACCGCATGAGAGGAACTATCCCACCCATGACCTAGAGTTGGCAGCTATAGTGTTTGTCTTAAATATTTGGAGACACTACCTCTATGGGTCTAGGTTCGTGGTATTTAGTGACCATAAAAGTCTCAAGTACCTATTTGACCAAAAGGAATTGAATACGAGACAAAGGAGGTGGATGGAATTCATTAAAGATTATGATTTTGAATTAAAGTACCATCCGGTCAAGGTAAACATTATGGCTGATGCATTAAGTGGGAATTCTCTCCATGTAGCTCGATTGATGGTGAGTGAAATGGACTTAATAGAGAAATTTAGAAACACGAGGTTGTCTACTCTAGTGTTACCTGATAAGATTTGCCTAAGTGAGTTAGGAATTGAAAACCCTCTTAGGGCCCAAATCTTAGAAGCCCAGAATGTAACAATCAGAAACATTTTGAAAGAGTTTTAAAGGATAAAATCAAATTTTTAACCCTAATCCCAATCAAACGAAGCCTGGCATGACTTTCGAGGATAATAACTTGACACAGAAGGTCGTTCGAAGTCAGAAATACGATTAAACGGAAAGAAATGCAATCTGGCAATCAGAAACAGTCAACAGATGTTTCGTGCATCAATTCCACTGACGGAGGCCAAAACTTTTGTATGGAAATGCGTGCCAATGTCTGGAAGGATGCCGACACCCTAAAACATCCCCGGGTGGCTCGGGAAAAGTCAGAATCGTCCCCGGAGGCTTTAAATTACACGAATTCCCTCCATTTCTCTCTCTCTCCTCACCACACTCTCTCTCTCCTCCTTCCTCCACCGTGAACGGCCGCTACAGCCACCGTGGGCCGCCACCAAGGGTACTAACCGACAGCCATCACTGCCGATAACCTCCAGCAACCAACTACGGCCACCAACGGCCGCCGGAGCCAGCGAAAAAATGTCTTTTTTCCCCTCCATCGCGCGAAACTTCTCCAGCTCAGATCGCCACCGTCCATCGCTGTTGACCATCACCGCCCCCACCACCGTGTAGCCTGAGCTGCCAGCTTCCTCCAGTAGCTCACCGCCGTCGAAAGGAGGCCGAACGCGCCTGGATCGAGGGAAACTCCATTCGTCGTGCGAGAATCTTCGTGGCCGGAAAACACCGCCCAAACGGCCGTGAACCGCTGCGCCACTACCATATTCGGACTCCTGGACTTGCGGGCTTCACTGTGGCGTGATTTTTGAGACAAACCGCACCCCTCCGCCGCGCCACGATGCGCCGCCGCGTCATCGCGGTGTCGCGCGTCGAAGCTTCTGGACGTGCATCGGGAGAAACTGAGACCATCGTGACGCAGAAATCCATCATCCAGTCACATTGGTAAGGTCCGATTTCCAAAAAACTAATGGTATATGACTGAAATGGCTGCCGAACGTAATTAGGCAATAAATTGACCTAGGTATTAGTGTAACTGGATTTAGGATCGAAAAACGGATGACATGACGAATCTGAATATTTAATTTCATGTCCAGGAAATTAATTGGACCCAGAAACTGAGATTTCGTGAAGTTCTGACTTGATTTGGAGTGACCGGAGACCAGGTAGGATAATTTAAACTTCCCGAACCCTAGAATTGATTTAGTGAATACCTGAATGATTTAGATGACTTAAATGGATTTGCGTGCTGTTTTCAATGGGATAAATTGCATGCCATTGTGATGAAAACCCTAATTGCATGTTAGACACCTTGTTTATCGAGTTTAGATGCCTTTAGGACGGATTTACTTAGGGTTGGGTACTTGATAGCTGATATGGGACGGCTGTTAAGTATCCCTAGTACAGGGAAATTTTAAATAAGATTATTTTTATCAGATTTACCCTGTACTGAGTTAGGGATTATGCGTTAAACCAGGACGACCCTAAGAAAGGTTTAAGGAGTATAAGGGGGGATAGCCTATACGGGGAAACGTTGTGATTTAGGCGTAATACCCTAGAACCCTGAGGAATAGCCGACCAAGTGCATGTGAGTTCGAATAGACTGTATGAGGATGAGAATTAGCTTATGTGCACATGCTAGGGGACGCCCTAGATGTTGATTCTCACCTGGTCCTTGAGTGAGTGATTGGTGTTACGGATCACACTCACAATATAGGCTTGATTCAGGTGATTGGTGTTACGGATCACACCCAACGATAAGAGAGGTATTCTCTCTAGACTACGTGCAATTAGATGATGATTTAGATTTGGTTACAGCAGATTTGTAGCCAACGTGGATTGAGATACACCGGGCATGGGATTTTATTTGATTTTTATGATTGATTTTCAAAGAAATGGATTTTTTTATGATTTCGAGGAATTGCCGCGATTTCCATGTAATTAAATGATTTTTAAAGATAAGGTATTTCACGCTTTATCGATTTGGAAGATGATTTTGGTGTTCGCACCACTGGGTATTCAACCAGTTTTCGAATGATATTTGAATTGTGAATTATTCTACTGGGATTCATATCTCATTAGGTTGTTTACTCAGATGAATAGGGACAGGGACAGGAACCCAAACGATAGCCGAGGCTGACTTGAGGATAGGCCAGAGGATGATTTAGCTTAGGCTTGAATCGTTTGTACATATACTTTGATGATGCTGTTGTTAATGCTTGCTGCCAATGCTATCTAGCAACAACACCTAAGGCAGTGAACCTATCGATGCAGCCTAGTGCAATGGTGAGTATCAAGGTCGTATTCCTCGGGAACGGGAAAGCCCAGAGTTACTACTTATTCTCTGTTATCTAGCCTAGCAATTAAAATGATTAATTTTTTTATCTAAACTAACGTCTAACTATAAACAATAATAAACTAACAGCGACAAGAAACAGAAGAAAATACACGAAGGCAAGAAATGCAAATCCATCAGGGAACCTACACCGGTTGGCAAACACACGAAGGATAATGGATTACTGAATTTAACTATGTTACCTGTGAGTGAATTCCAATGCAAATTCAAATTCTCTATCGATCTCAATGAATTTCCTAAACTTAAAATCCACCACTGGCTGGTTCTTCCTAATGGCAAATTTTAAATTAGCATTATCTATCTAATTCACCATTATTAAGAGTCGTTACTTCTTAATCCAGCAATTTATTAACCTTAGTTCTAAGCGATAACAAATTGTCCATTACAGTTAGTTTTCCAATTCCAATTATCATCTGTCGATCTCAAAAAGGAATCCAATTAACATTACCACGATGTCTCATAAATAACGCTAACACATACATTCATAATTGTAATGGAGATCACACATTAAATTCAATATCCATGCAAATTTAAACAGCAATCCAACACAGTTAGGGACCCCAATGAATTTTACAAATCTAGCCACACATATTTACATATAGCACACAATCCAACAGCAAACAACCCATCAGACAGTCAATTATACAGCAGATAAAAACAGTAAAAACTTATGCAATCCTGTCTTTTCAATTGTCCAATGGTGTCTCTAAAAAAGGGTCACCGGAAAACCACCGCAAGGGACTAGAAGATTGTCAGAAAATGCCGGAAACAATGAAGTACAAGGCTGCCCAACAAAACGGGTCGGGTCGGACGGGTTGGACGGGTCGGATCCCAAGCTCTCGGGTACCCGACGGATCTGCTCCAAATCTGCTCCCTTCCGGTCAATGGGTGGCGTGGACAGTGAGGAAAGTCGAGAGACGGTGCACGGATGGCGGAAATGTACAAAGATCCGACGAGAAAACACGAATGGGTCGCGAGTCTTCTCTCGTGCCGCGAGCCTTCTCTCACGCTACGGACGCCGTGAACGGCGCCACGGACAGCCAAGGTGGTGGAGGACCGTGCGCGAAGCCTCTTCGGTCGTTGGTCGGCCTCCCTCGGTGGCGGTGGTGCACGAGCTCACTCCCTTCGCGTGATGGGTCTTCACGCTTCCCTGTTCACTCCCCTCGCGTGATGGGTCTTCACGCTTCACTGTTCACTCCCCTCTCTAATTCACGATCCAGCTCCTCTTCTTTTTCTTCCTTTTTTTTATATATATATTTTTTTCTACTGTTCACTTCAGCCTTTTGCACAATGGAGCTCCTCTTGCACGATGTTTGGACTTTCCTTCACTCCAAATTACTTCGTTTGCTGACGAAGACTTGGTAAAATGCCTGAAAACAAAAATAAAGCAAACTTAAGTGATTTTAATAACAAAATTACACAAAAAATGCTTACAAAATGGACAATTCACATCAAGAAATTTTGTATAGAATCGGACACATCAAATCACCCCACACTTAAGCTTTTGCTTATCCTCAAGCAAATATTAACTCAGTCCTCAAACAGATAGCAACAATTTCTCAAAAGTCCAAAACTAGTCCACAGTTAATAATGCCTAACACATCCCCCGTGAAACTTATTTATCGACCAAATTGCAAAAAGCTTGATGCAGAATAGAGGTAATAACGATGCATACACAACCTAGCCAGCAATTCAATGGAAATTATTTAAGAATCAATGCCTCAAAGAGATTACTCAAATCACTCAAAGTGTATACAGGTAAGACACAGATCCCTCAAGTAACTTCACAAGAATATGTCTACTATAAGCTTGCTCATAAATCTCATCTCCGCTACCACTAAACATTGAACACCAAAATCAAGGGGGGGTCTTAACAGGGTTGTAATGAGACTAAGGTGATGGTAGGGAAGAAATTTTTGGTAGAAGAGGCATAGATGCTGAAAATTCATGCAATTAAAGCATCAAGAGGGATTAAAGGATTAAATGCAACAAATTCTAAACATAACAATTCTTACTAAGTTTTCAATAAAGTTGGAGATGCTCAGAGAATAAAATCAATAGACAGGCTACTCTTATTATTATCTTTCTCTTTTTTTTTTCTTTTCTTATTTTTTTTTCTATTACTATTATTATTTTTTTTCATAATTAGCCTGCATGCTTACACTTTTGGATTGAAGGGAGCATCTAGAATGATAAAAAGAACTTAGTGCACTATTGTCAACTAAGGCAATGCATTTTAATCCCTGTACAAAGAATAAATCACATAAATTTCAGCAAAGGGGGGTGAAGGAAGAAGATAGTGAAAAGAACGGAATGAGGTGTAAAATGCAAGCGATGAAGAAAAAGTGAAGGCCCCGAAAGTGGCTAACTGAGGAAGGAAAATGAGGTGTAAAATTTAAGTTGCCCAAATCATCTGATATTCAAAAGTTTATGTAACTTCAACAAGTATTACAGAGCAAGTTCTAGAGACACAATCAAGTGAAATACACACTCAACAAAAAGAATTCAAAGCATATTTGTGATAAATGCTTATCTTAGGCTCAAATCTCACGTTTGAAGTGTGGCTAAATTGCATACGATTCTCAAATATTTCCATATGAATTACTAATCAAGCAGTGCATGCAAACTGCATTATCAACATCTTAAATCAAAATTGAACAAAATGAAAGAAAATCAAGCAACATGGGTATGACCTAGTTGTGGTCAAGAATACATTAGGCATTAAAACTGCTTTCTAACATAAACTATGAGAAACAATGTCTGCCCATTCATGACTGAATCATACATGCTCAAAAGACAAACAAAGACTTAAGTGTATAGAATCAAGCAAAAATCAAGTATCCTGTCTTAGATATACTATCAACATAACATCAGCAAAAAAAATAGCATCAAAATGCAGCGTCCTGAACTAGTAGAGGGAAAATGAGTCAAAATAATAAAGGCACACCACCCCACACTTGAGGTTCACACTGTCCTCGATTAATACACCAAGGGGATACCATCGAAATAAAAGCAGAAAGCACAGCAACAAGCACAGAAAATCTAAAAGTTTTAATGTACCTCAACAAAATGAAAAGAAGAAAATAGACAAGAGTAAAATAACATAGATAAAATAAATAAATAAAAATAAAAAAAACACAGTGCTTTTTTTTTATTTTTTTTTATTTTGAGTCTTTTAGCTGGACTCGCTCCTTCTATCACTCTTTCAGGTAAAGCACCATATGCACTCGCTCCTCGACCTCCAATGGGTCTCTATAGTAGTGCTTTAGTCTGTGCCCATTGACTTTGAAATCTCCTTGTCGAGGATGATGCAATTCCCACTGCCATAGGGAAAGACTTGCTTGATCACAAATGGTCCTGACCATCGGCTCTTAAGCTTTCCTGGAAAAAGACGAAGACGTGAGTTATAAAGTAATACCCTATCTCCAACCTGAAAATCCTTAGAGCCACGCAGCCTTTGATCATGCCACTTCTTGGTTCGAGCTTTGTAAATGGAAGAATTTTCATAAGCTTGGTGGCGCCATTCTTCTAACTCATCCAACTGCCATAACCTCTCTTTACCTGCAGAAATAACATCAAGATTGCATGTTTTAAGGGCCCAAAGTGCCCTGTGTTCCAATTCAACAGGCAAATGACAAGTCTTTCCATACACTAGCCTATAGGGTGTAAATCCAGTAGAAGTTCTGTAAGCTGTCCTAAAGGCCCATAATGCATCATCCAATTTGAATGCCCAATCCTTCCTACTCACCCCTACGGTTTTCTCTAAGATTCTCTTTAAACCCCTATTAGTTACCTCTACTTGTCCACTGAACAGGGGTGATAGGGTGTTGAAAACCTATGAGATACCCCATAATGTTTAAGTACTTTCTCAAGTTGGGAGCTACAGAAATGGGTCCCTCTATCACTAATCAGTGCCCTAGGTGTACCAAACCTAGCAAACAATTTTTTTAGGAACCTAGTCACCACCCTAGCGTCATTAGTGGGGAAAGCTTGAGCTTCTGGCCACTTGGAAAGATACTCAACAGCCACAAGTATATACTTATTACCAGATGAGGAAGGAAAAGGGCCCATGAAGTCGATACCCCACACTTCAAAGATTTCAACCACTTGCATACTCGTTTGGGGCATTTCATCACGGGCAGAGATGTTACCTGACCTCTGACAAGCATCACAAACCTGTACATATGCTCTAGCATCCTGGAATATGGTTGGCTAGTAGAACCCTGCTTCAAGCACCTTCCTAGCAGTGTGGTTTGCAGCCTGGTGGCCTCCCGTTGGTCCTTTGTGGCAGTGCTTCAAGATTTGGTGGACTTCCTCCCCATGTATGCATCGCCTGATTACTTGGTCTGCACAGATACGAAACAAGAAGGGATCTTCCCAAATGTAGTATTTCAACTCAGCAAAGAATTTCTTCTTTTGCTGGGTAGTCATACCCTTTGGTAAAACCCTTGCCACTAAATAGTTAGCGTAATCACAAAACCAAGGGGAATCAGTACATACCTGAACCGTCTCCAAATGCTCATCTAGGAAGTTATCATCAATGGCTCTCTCATCTAAGGCCTCCCATTTTGGGTTCTCTAACCTTGATAGGTGATCTGCAGCCAGGTTCTCCGCACCCTTCTTATCTTTGATCTCAATATCAAATTCCTGCAAGACCAAAATCCATCTAATGAGTCTAGGCTTAGCATCATGCTTACCAAACAAATACTTCAAGGCTGAATGATCCGTGTAAACCACGGTCTTGGATAGCACCAAATAGCATCGAAACTTGTCGAAAGCATAGACTACTGCAAGTAATTCCTTTTCAGTGGTGGTATAGCGCTCCTGGGCATCAGTCAAGGTCTTGCTAGCATAATAAATTGGCTGGAACTTTTTATCAATCCTCTGACCTAACACAGCTCCAACTGCAAAGTCACTAGCATCACACATTAGTTCAAAGGCGGCCACTTAGGTGAAACCATAATAGGTGTGGTTAGTCGTTCCTTTAGTAACTCAAATGCATGCAGACAATCAGTATCGAAAACAAAAGGTACATCCTTGCCAAGCAACTGAGTTAAGGGCCTAGCAATCTTAGAGAAATCTCCAATAAATCTCCTATAAAAACCAGCATGCCCTAAGAAGCTTCTAACAAATTTTAATCGAACTAGGGGTGGCAGTTTTGATATGGTCTCAACCTTAGCCTTATCCACTTCCATCCCTGCATGTGATATCTTATGCCCAAGAACGATCCCCTGTCTCACCATAAAGTGACATTTTTCCCAATTAAGAACTAAGTTTGCTTCTATACATCTTGCAAGCATACGTTCTAAATTAAGCAAACAAAGGGGAGAAGGAGTTACCAAAAACTGTGAAGTCATCCATAAATACCTACATAGACTCCTCAATCATGTCATGGAAGATTGCCATCATGCAGCTGAAAAAGTGGTGGTGCGTTGCACAATCCAAAAGGCATCCTCCTCAGACGTGAACGCGTTCCATACGGGCGGAGTAAAGGTGGTCTTCTCTTGGTATTCATGCAATGGGAATCGAAAGTAGCCTAAAAACCATCAAGAAAGCAATAAAACATGTGACCTCGCCAAACGCTCAAGCATCCGGTCAATGAAAGCGAGAGGAAAATGGTCTTTCCGGGTTGCATCATTGAGTCTCCTATAATCAATGCAAACCCGAAAACCTGTTACCGTCCTAGTGGGTATGAGTTCATCCTTATCATTCTTGACCAATGTCATGCCACCCTTCTTTGGTACAACCTGCACAGGACTCACCCAAGAGCTATCAGAGATAGGATAAATCAAACCTGCATCAAGAAGTTTAATTACCTCCTTTTTCACCACTTCCTTCATGTTTGGGTTCAGACGTCTCTGTGGCTGCACCACTGGCCTATAGCTATCTTCCATCAGGATCTTGTGTGAACAATAGCTAGGATTAATCCCAGGAATGTCTGCCATCTTGTAAGAAAAGGCCCTAGGGTATTTCCTAAGAGAGGTCAAAGTCATCTCCCTCTCCTCAGGTGTCAGGTCAGCTGCTATAATTACTGGCAGCTTCTCTGCCTCATCCAAATAGGCATAGCTTAAGTGCTTGGGTAACTCCTTCAATTCCAAGGATGGGGTGGCCTCAATTGAAGGTTTCACCTTCTCGCACCTCGACTGGCCAAGAGAAACAAAAGAATCAGTTAAGTTGCTGGGCTCAACAGCTAGCAAGTGAGCTAGTTGTTCCAACACTTGCTCGTTAGACAACTTATCCTCTTCTCCTTGTAATGCCACCTGTAAAGGGTCATCAAGTAAAAATTCCTGCAATTCAGATTCAACCACATCATCCAAGACATCCACAGAATGTACAGTATCATCATGATCTAAAGATTGTCTCTTAGAGGTAGCTAAGTCAAAAGGTAACAGTTTCATCCCCTACTCTAAGTTTCAATTTCCCATCACAGACATCTATAATAGCCCTAGACGTTGCAAGGAAAGGCCTACCTAGAATCAAGGGTACGCTACTCTCACCCTCCATATCCATCACAACAAAATCCACAGGAAATATAAATTTATCAACCTTTACAAGGACATCTTTAACTATACCTCTAGGATATTTAACAGTTCTATCAGCTAATTGTATGTTCATCCTAGTAGGTTTTGGCTCACCCAATCCCAGTCCATCAAACAAGCTAGTAGGCATCAGATTTATGCTAGCTCCTAAATCAGCTAAAGCATCCATGACAGACAGATCACCAATTACACAAGGTACGGTAAAACTCCCTGGATCACGCCTCTTAACAGGTAGCTTGTTTTGTAAGATTGCTGAGCACTCCTCATTCAATGTCACCAGTCCCAAATCCTCTAGTTTCCTCTTGTTGCTCAGTATTTCCTTCAAGAACTTTGCATAGCGAGGCATCTGAGAAATGGCTTCAACAAAAGGAAGGTTAATCCTCAGCTGCTTAAATAGATCAAGAAACTTACCAAACTGTTGATCTACTTTCTCTGCTTGATCTAGCCCAGGGTATGGAATGGGTGGTCAGTACTCTCTTATGGGGCTCTTCTTGCCCTCAACTTGCACTAGCTTAGTTACCTCAGGCCCTTGGTCCTTATTGACACTTGTATCCTGCACATCATTATGATCATCAGTAGGTAAAGGTAAAGGACCAGCTACTTGCTTACCTGATCTTAGAGTGATAGCCTTGCAATGCTCCCTTGGATTAGACTCGGTGGTGCTAGGGAGTGTCCCTGGTCAGTCTTTTCACCAACACCTTAGAAATCTGGCCTATCTGATTCTCTAAGTTTTGAATGGAGGCTTGTTGGTTTCTAAGTCTTTGTGTCTGTTTGGTGGAATTTGCTCTCTGAAGTGGACACAAACTTCATCATCAATTCCTCTAGATTGGGCTTCTTCTCCTGCCCTTGAGGAAATTGACTTGGAGCAGCTTGCTGCTAGGGTTGCTGTTGGTGCAATTGCTGAAAACCTGGTGGGCCCTGGTTATTAGTGTTTCTCCATCCAAATTTGGGATGATTCCTCCACCCGGGGTTGTATGTGCTGCTATATGGATTGTTCTGCTGTCTCGGAGCGTTCCCCATGTAATCTACCTGTTCAAAATCAGAAGAACCATTGTGAGAAGAAAATGAAGAAGAGGGGTTAGCAAACATGCCTCCCGCATTACAATTGACACCATAATGCGGGCCACCACAGAACTCGCAGCTTGACTGTGTTGCATGCACTAGCATCTGGAGTTGGTCAAACTTCTTAGCCAGAAGCTCCACTTGAGTTGCCAAGGTTGATATAGAGTCTGACAGGTTGACCACTCCCTGCCGTCCTAGCCTATCCCTTGAGGATTGCCACTGATAGTTGTTCATGGCCATTTCCTCTATTAAACTCTGTGCCTGTTCAGGGGTTTTATTATTTAGTGCACCCTCGCCAGATCCACCATCTCGCCTTGTGGTCAGATTTAAACCACTATAGAAAGTCTGCACTTGCATCCACACAGGCAATCCATGATGTGGGCAACACCTCAATAAGTCCTTGTACCTCTCCCATGCATCATACATACTCTCATCAGCCATCTGCATAAAAGAAGAAATGTCATTACGTAGTTTTGTAGTCTTAGCTGGTGGAAAGTATTTGTACAAAAACTTTTCAGCCAAAGTCTCCTAAGTAGTGATGGAGTTAGGTGGTAGGGATTGCAGCCATCTCTTTGCTCTATCTCTCAAGGAAAATGGAAACAATCTAAGTCGAATGGCATCATCAGTGGTTCCATTAATCTTGAAAGTGTCGCATATCTCCAAGAAGTTAGCTATGTGGGCATTAGGGTCTTCGCTGGGCATCCCTCCAAACTGTACCGTTTGTTGCACCATCTGAATCACATTTGGCTTCATTTCAAAATTGTTAGCTGCTATTGTAGGTCGAGTAATGCACGTCTGTGTCCCTTCCAATGAAGGTCTAGCGAACTCGTACATCGTTCTATTGGCTTCGTCATTATTATTTGCAGCTGCCATCTTTGGTGATGTAGGGTCAGGGATCTCAATTGGTTCCTCCTCCAATATCTCAACTGGCACCTCCTCCTGATGACGGTGTGCACGAGTCCACAACAGTCGTTCTGGATCAGATTGAGGGTCTACAAGTACAGGATTAGAAATCCTGGTCATAAACTACCTGAATCCAATAACAGTGAAACAGTCCACCAATCAGATCAAAAAGTAATAAACCAAAACAAAAAGTAAAACAAGACAGATAAAACTAAATAACAGAAACAATAACAAAACAAATAAAAACCTACTAAAATAATAAAACAAATAATCCAAATAAATAAAATAAACTAAAATAAAAAATAAAAAAAAGAAAAATGAAACTAATAAAAACTAATAGTTGAACGCAGAGAAAGACACACTAACCAGAAACAAAAACAAAACAGAACAAATAAAAAATGGCTAAAGTAACAGATAGCAAATTCACTCTAGTTTTCACCAAAAGTTCCCCGGCAACGACGCCAAAAACTTAATGCTTGCTGCCAATGCTATCTAGCAACAACACCTAAGGCAGTGAACCTATCGATGCAGCCTAGTGCAATGGTGAGTATCAAGGTCGTATTCCTCGAACTGAAAGCCCAGAGTTACTACTTGTTCTCTGTTATCTAGCCTAGCAATTAAAATGATTAATTTTTTTATCTAAACTAACGTCTAACTATAAGCAATAATAAACTAACAGCAACAAGAAACAGAATAAAATACACGAAGGCAAGAAATGCAAATCCATCAGGGAACCTACACCGGTTGGCAAACACACGAAGGATAATGGATTACTGAATTTAACTATGTTACCTGTGAGTGAATTCCAATGCAAATTCAAATTCTCTATCGATCTCAATGAATTTCCTAAACTTAAAATCCACCACTGGCTGGTTCTTCCTAATGGAAAATTTTAAATTAGCATTATCTATCTAATTCACCACTATTAAGAGTCGTTACTTCTTAATCCAGCAATTTATTAACATTAGTTCTAAGCCATAACAAATTGTCCATTACAGTTAGTTTTCCAAGTCCAATTATCATCTGTCGATCTCAAAAAGGAATCCAATTAGCATTACCACGATGTCTCATAAATAACGCTAACACATACATTCATAATTGTAATGGAGATCACACATTAAATTCAATATCCATGCAAATTTAAACAGCAATCCAACACAGTTAGGGACCCCAATGAATTTTACAAATCTAGCCACACATATTTACATATAGCACACAATCCAACAGCAAACAACCCATCAGACAGTCAATTATACAGCAGATAAAAATAGTAAAAACTTATGCAATCTTGTCTTTTCAATTGTCCAATGGTGTCTCTACAAAAGGGTCACCGGAAAACCACCGACAAGGGACTAGAAGATTGTCAGAAAATGCCGGAAACAATGAAGTACAAGGCTGCCCAACAAAACGGGTCGGGTCGGACGGGTTGGACGGGTCGGATCCCAAGCTCTCGGGTACCCGACGGATCTGCTCCAAATCTGCTCCCTTCCTGGTGGGTGGCGCGACACCGGGAAAGCTGAGACGGCGCACGGATGGTGAAAATGTACAAAGATCCGACGAGAAAACACGAATGGGTCGCAAGTCTTCTCTCGCGCAGCGAGCCTTCTCTCACGCTATGGACGCCGTGAACGGCACCACGGACAGCCAAGGTGGTGAAGGACCGTGCGCGAAGCCTCTTCGGTCGTTGGTCGGCCTCCATCGGTGGCGGTGGTGCACGAGCTCACTCCCTTCGCGTGATGGGTCTTCACGCTTCCCTGTTCACTCCCCTCGCGTGATGGGTCTTCACGCTTCACTGTTCACTCCCCTCTCTAATTCACAATCCAGCTCCTCTTCTTTTTCTTCCTTTTTTTTATATATATATTTTTTTCTACTGTTCACTTCAGCCTTTTGCACAATGGAGCTCCTCTTGCACGATGTTTGGACTTTCCTTCACTCCAAATTACTTCGTTTGCTGACGAAGACTTGGTAAAATTCCTAAAAACAAAAATAAAGCAAACTTAAGTGATTTTAATAACAAAATTACACAAAAAATGCTCACAAAATGGACAATTCACATCAAGAAATTTTGTATAGAATCGGACACATCAGTTGTTTATTGGGTTTTGTCTCTTATGTTTTTTGTATGGATTGGACTGAATGTACATGTAATATTTCAGATAGTGTATATGGATTGTAGTGATGAATTGACGTTGCTGTATATGGATTTATGTTAATTATGTTTATTGCTGTTGTTGGACTGGCTGTTTGATTGTAAACAGGTGATTTTGTGCTTTAGATATGATCGAAATACAGAGGAAACTCTGCCGGATTCTTGGTAGGGTTTACCACTATAAACTTGGGAAATTCAGTTAGAATGCATGTGAATGCTTGACAGTATATGTATATGAGTTTTGGATGTTGAGTTTAATGATTGTACTCCGTATGTATGGACTTTAGTTTCATTCCAGAGTTATTGATGATGTATGTATGTGTATTTAGTTAGCTGCATGTGAAACAGGGTTGAACGGAATCTGAATGGACAATGGGAAGTCTATTTTGGTTACGCTCAACCAGTAGCGATCCCCTAACATTCCCACATAGGGGATAATTATGTAAACTAACCCATATGCTTCCGCTAATCAGATAAGCATTGCGTATGATGTATTAGGGGGTCGTTACAATTATGGTATCAGAGCCTGGTTGGTCGGATCTTCTCGTTTAGTAGGTTAAGGACTTTGAATCTTCGGGCTTGCAGCTGTAGGGTTTTGATTGATTTAACTCGGGAATGATAGGACCTGATTTGAATTGATAATGAATGGAATGAATTTAATGTATCTCTGTTAACTGTTGTTGTGTAACTGATCTAATTGTTTCTGTGTCAGATAAGTATGGCAGAATCGAGTACGGACGCCACACGTAGGCCTAGAGGAAGGCCAAGGCACAGAAACCTGGGTGCTTCAGGTAGTGGTAGCATGGAGACTGAGGTAGACATGCATAACATGATGGAATCCATCCGATTAATGGCTGACGCAATGAGAGATCAGGCCACTACCAGTGCAAATGTAATGAGACAGCAACAGGAAGACAGACAGACGAGAAATGACGGAGCCACCTAACATGCGAACCCACTATATCAGGGATGGATTGAGTTTCAGAGAACAGGTCTATCTCCGTTTACAGGTGCCTCCGATCCAACTGTTGTGGAAGCTTGGGTAAAAGAAATTGAAAAGATTTTCAGGTTGTTGCAGTGCGATGATGAATAGAAAGTCACATATGCAACGTACATGCTGAAAGGTGAAGCGGAACTTTGGTGGACAGATGCCCAGCAATTGATGGAGAGCCGAGGCATTCCACTGACTTGGGAATCTTTCAAGAGAGTCTTCATGGATCAATATATCCCTGAGAGCGTGAAACAAGCTAAGGATGCACAGTTCCTGAAGCTCACACAGGGAGGCAGGCCATTTGACGAGTATTTGAAACAGTTTAAAGAATTATCACGATACTCCACTTACCTGCGAATGCATTACGATGAGGCTTGGAAAGCGAAGCAACTAGAAGAAGGCCTCGATTTACCTATAAAGACTCAGTTAGCTACTCTAGAGATTCGAGACTTTGCCACACTGGTGAATAAGTGCCGAATTCTGAGTAATAATCTAGAACAGAGACAGACTCAGAATATGACATAGCGAACAGGGAACCGGCCCAGACAAGCACCTAGAAATTTGAATGTAAGAAGCGGTATGTTTAAACCGCAACTAGGGGCTTATACTAGCAGTGGGAGGCGACCTGATAATACTCCTTGTCCTAAGTGTGGTACCAGACATCCGAATCAACCCTGCTGGCATCAGACTCTACTCCAGTGTTACAGATGTGAAGGCACAGGACACATGGCTAGATACTACCCTTCCACGGGGAATCAGCCGACATCTGGTAGCCGAAGACCACAGGCTCCAGGGAGAGTTTTTACTATGAATGCTGCCAACGTTGACAGGTCCTCGGGCTTGATGCAGGGTAGAGGTAAAATTTATAATTTTTCTTTGATAGTATTGTTTGATTCGGGTGCTACACACTCCTTTATCGCTGATGCATGCGTAAAAAGAGTAAAATTATCTGTTCAAACCCTGCCCTGTGACCTATACATATCCACACCCTTGGGAGAGGCCACTATGTCCCCACAAATATGCCTAAATTGCCCGTTAACCATTGAAGATACCTTATTTCTTGTGGACTTAGTGTGTATACCATTGTCAGGGATCGACATTATTTTGGGAATGGATTGGTTGACTAGGAATCGGGTCTTGTTGAATTGTTCCGAAGGGACAATTACTTATCTAGATAACGTACCTGTGCGAGGGAATGACAGAGCTTGTGAGATAGGTGATATGTCCCTCAATCTCTTTGAGGTAGAGTTGCAGGATAAGCTAAGCCAAATTCCAATCGTTAGTGACTTTCCAGAGGTATTTCCTTTGGAAATCAGTAAACTGCCACCACCTAGGGAGATAGAGTTCACCATTGACCTGATTCCGGGAGCGGGTCCAATAGCTATGACCCCATATCGTATGGCCCCTACAAAATTGAGAGAATTAAAAGTCTAAATCAAAGACATGTTGGAGAAGGGGTTCATTAGGCCAAGTGTATCACCATGGGGAGCTCCGGTCTTATTCGTAAAGAAGAAAGACGGGAGTTTAAGACTTTGTATTGACTATCGACAATTGAATAAGGTGAACATTAAGAACAAATACCCATTGCCACGTATTGATGATTTATTTGATCAGTTACAAGGTGCGACTGTATTTTCTAAGATAGATTTAAGGTCAGGATACCACCAGATTAGGGTTAGAGAGGAGGATATTCCTAAGACAGCATTCAGGACAAGATATGGCCATTACGAGTTCCTAGTGATGCCGTTTGGATTGACGAATGCACCCGCTGTCTTTATGGATTATATGAACAGAATTTTTAGACCCTATTTAGATCAATTCGTTGTGGTATTCATCGACGATATTTTAGTCTATTCCAAGACTCACGAAGAACATGCCCAGCATCTTAACATGGTGTTACAGATATTGGAAGACAAATAATTGTATGCAAAGCTGGAGAAATGTGAGTTTTGGTTAGAAGAAGTGAAATTTTTAGGACATGTGGTTAATGGGAAAGGAATAGCGGTCGACCCAAAGAAAATTGAAGCAGTATTAGATTGGGATCGACCTAGAACGGTCACCGAGATTAGGAGTTTCTTGGGTTTAGCCGGCTATTATCAGAAATTCATTCAAGTATTTTCATAGATAGCTGTGCCATTGACCCGATTGACTCGGAAAGGAGTAGATTTTGAATGGAGCGAATAGTGTGAGACTAGTTTTCAGATTCTAAAAGAGAAATTGACCACCGCTCCTGTATTAATCATTCCGAGACCCCTAGAACCCTTTACTGTATACACAGATGCATCCTTGAGAGGCCTAGGTTGTGTTTTGATGCAGGATGGGAAATTTGTGGCTTGTGCATCGCGACAATTGAAACCTGCGGAGGATAACTACCCTACCCATGACTTAGAATTAGCTGCCATTGTTTTTGCCTTAAATATTTGGAGACATTACCTATATGGAGCGGTATTCGAAGTGTATAGCGATCATAAGAGCCTTAGGTATTTTTTTGATCAGAAGGAATTAAACATGAGGCAGCGTAGGTGAGTAGAATATTTAAAAGACTTTGATTTTGAGTTGAAGTATCATGCAGGAAAATCAAATGTTGTGGCCGATGCATTAAGCCGAAAGTCACTATAGCTAGCTAGTTTAATGATTGGTGAAATGAGGTTACTTGAGGATTTTGGGAACCTTAGCCTCAATGTAATCTCGTTTCCGCAAAGATTAGTGATGAGTGACTTTTTAATAACCTGTGAATTGAGAGAATTAATTAGACAAGCCCAACTTGAGGATGAATCCTTGGAGATATATGCAGATCAACCTGATTTTGGACTAGCACCTAATGGAGTTTTAATGTTTAGAAAGAGGGTAGTGATTCTGAACCATCAGGAACTAAAGGAAAAAGTAAGAGCAAAAGCTCACAGAAGCCATTACACTATTTACCCAGGTATTTCCAAGATGTATCAGGACTTAAAGAGGAACTTTTGGTGGCCTGGTATGCGAAGAGATATCACGAATTACGTGAATGCCTGTTTGACTTGTCAACAGGTTAAGATAGAGCATCAGAAACCCGCAAGGCTACTTAAGCCATTGGAGATACCAGAGAGGAAATGGGATCAGATCACTATAGATTTTGTGGTAGGACTACCTAGAACACCAGCAGGATTTGATGCCATCTGGGTGATAGTGGATAGGTTGACCAAGTCTACGTACTTTTTGCCTGTTAAGGTGCGTTACTCCATGGAGAAATTAGCCGAAGTATACCTTAGGGAAATCGTGAGACTACATGGAATACCGTCAGGTATAGTATCTGATCGAGACCCTAGGTTTACTTCGAGATTCTGGCAATCCCTACAACAAGCCTTAGGAACCCAGCTTAAGTTTAGCACAGCCTATCATCCTCAGACTGACGGGCAGTCTGAGAGGACTATTTAAATCCTAGAAGACATGTTAAGGGCGTGTGTGCTTGAGCAGAAAGGAATTTGGGATAAACACCTACTGTTGATAGAGTTTGCATACAACAACAGTTATCACTCTACCATCGGTATGGCACCGTATGAGGCTCTGTATGGAAGGAGTTGTAAGTCACCTTTAAGTTGGGTAGAAATGAGGGAGAGTGCACTGTTGGGACCCAAGATGGTACAAGAAACCACTGATCAAATTAAAATGATTAGGGAAAAGATGAGAATCGCCCAACAGAGGCAAGAATCTTATGCCAACAAGAGAAGAAGGCCTTTGGAATTTAACGAGGGAGATCACGTATTTCTTAGAGTGTCCCCCACCACGGGTATTGGTAGACAGATAAGGACTAGGAAACTAAGTCCTAGATTCCTAGGACCATTCCAAATTTTACAAAGAGTCGGTCTCGTTGCCTACCAAATTGCTTTACCTCCCTATTTGTCCAACCTACATGATGTTTTCCACGTCTCCCAACTTCGTAAATATGTCCCAGATCCTGCGCATGTATTAGGGAATCAACCGATAATATTAAAGGAAAATTTGACTTATGAATCTACTCCTGTTCAAATCCTTGACTATAAGACTAAGCAACTTCGAAGTAAAATAATCCCTTTAGTTAAGGTACTTTAGCAGGATGTAGCGTCGCAGGAGATGACGTGGGAGAAAGAAGATGAGATGAGACAAAGATATCCACAACTGTTTACAGGTATGAATTTTGGGGACAAAATTTCTTTTAAGGGGGGGAGAATGTAACAATCGGAAACATTTTGAAAGAGTTTTAAAGGATAAAATTGAATTTTTAACCCTAATCCCAATCAAACGAAGACTGGCACGACTTTTGAGGATAATAACTTGACACAGAAGGTCGTTCAAAGTCAGAAATACGATTAAACAGAATGAAATGCAATCCGGCGATCAGCAACTGTCAACAGACATTTCGTGCGTCAATTCCACTGACGGAGGCCAAAACCTTCACATAGAAATGCGTGCCAACGTCTGGAAGGATGCTGACACCCTAAAACATCCCCGGGTGGCCCGGGAAAAGTCAGAATCATCCCCGGAGGCTTTAAATTACACGAATTCCCTCCATTTCTCTCATTTCTCTCTCTCTCCTCTCTCTTTTCTCTCTCCTCCTTCCTCCACCGTGAACGGCCGCTACAACCACCATGGGCCGCCACCAAGGGCACCAACCGACAACCATCACTGCCCACAACCTCCAGCAACCAACCACGTCCACCAACGGCCGCCGGAGCCGCCGAAAAAATGCCATTTTTCCCTTCCATTGCCCGAAACTTCTCCAGCTCAGATCACCACCGTCCGTCGCTGTTGACCGTCATCGCCCCCACCACCGTGTAGCCTGAGCTGCCAACTTCCTTCAGTAGCTCGCCGCCGTCGAAAGGAGGCCGAATGCGCTTGGATCGAGGGAAACTCCGTCCATCGTGCGAGAATCTTCGTGGCCAGAAAACACCGCCCAATTGGCCGTGAACCGTCGCGCCACCACCGTATTCGGACTCTTGGACTTGTGGGCTTCACCGTGGTGTGATTTTTGAGACAAACCGCACCCCTCCACCGCGGCGCCATCAGACGCCGTCTGGCCGTCGTGTCTTGCGGTCTTTGGAGCTTCTGGACGTGCATCGGGAGAAACCGAGACCACCGTGACACAGAATTCCATCATCCAGTCACATTGGTAAGGTCCGATTTCCCAAAAACTAATGGTATATGACTGAAATGGCTGCCGAACGTAATTAGGCAATAAATTTACCTAGGTATTAGTGTAACCAGATTGAGGATCGAAAAACGGATGACATGACGAATCTGAATATTTAATTTCATGTCCAGGAAATTAATTGGACCCAGAAATTGAGATTTCATGAAGTTCTGACTTGATTTGGAGCGACCGGAGACCAGGTAGGATAATTTAAACTTCCCGAACCCTAGAATTGATTTAGTGAATACCTGAATGATTTAGATGACTTAAATGGATTTGCGTGCTGCTTTCGATGGGATAAATTGCATGCCTGTGTGCTAAAAACCCTAATTGCATGTTAGACACCTTGTTTATCGAGTTTAGATGCCTTTAGGACAGATTTACATAGGGTTGGGTACTTGATAGCCGGTATGGGACGGCTGTTAAGTATCCCTAGTACAGGGAACTTTTAAATAAGGTATTTCACTGTTTTCGAACTGATTTCGGGAACTTTCACTATTGTTAAGAATTTTTATGTTATTACTATTTTTGAGTTCCCTATGGAATAGATAAGTACATAAATATGTAGCTATAGCCCGACCTCTTTGGAGTCCTAATTCTACATGTTCTTTTTGGGTTGGAATTAGGGCTGATATTTTTGGTTGTACATAGAAAGAAAAAAAAGGGCATATGTATAGGGATATGTGAAGGACCTACTCACCCTTATATTTTGTAAAAGGAGTATGAGTGGCAGTCTTGTTGTCTCCTTACTCCTTATGGATGGGTAATTCATCTATCCCAATGTATGTATATAAAACGATGTACTAGACAGTTATTACAATGTATATATATATCAAAATTTTTTTTTTATAAATGTTTAATATTTTATATTCCGCTGTGCCAAAGTATTTTACCTGAGCATGAGAACCCAAACCTAATTGCAAAACAAATCTATAATGGATTGGATGCTCAGGAGATTTAAATATAATTAAAGACTATAATTAATGTAACCACTTATCTGAAGAAGCAATATGACGTTGTTAAGATAAGATAAGGGGTGTTACACCCATAGACTAAAATCATGCAAAAATTCTCCATGGTGCCAAAAGAGAGCTCCCGACCAAAGCAAGAAGAAAAGGAAAATGAAGGAGTTTCACACCAATTCTTCCCTTTTTCCAAATTTCATTAATATACAAACATGCAAACACCAATTCCTTACCATAACCATGCCAATCCTAATATTACATAATCAATCCAAACAAGAGGGCTTTCCATGAACATGGTAAACCAAAACTACAAAAATTCCATAATTCATTCAATCAATCATTCTCCTTCTTCCCTTCTCGGTTTCCCTTTCTTTCTCCTTCTTGTCGTCACTTTCTTCTCCTTTCTAAGGAAGAAGATGGTTTAAAAGCTTTTAGGGAGAAAATGATCATTTTTCCCTTCATGCCAAAATGACCATTTTATCCTTCATTTTCCTTCATAATTTTGAAAAGTGGTAAGAGATGGACTCTATAAAAATTGTCATGATTTTTTTAAATGAAATGAATATTCTACCCCTAAGGTAAAAATTATCATTTCACCCTTGGGTGAAATTACCATTTTTCCCTTGGTTAAAAAATGACTATTTTGCCCTTAAGATATTTTTCTAAGGTCATTATGGCCTTTAGATATTTTTCTTCAGATATTTTATGATGTAATTATTACCTTTTAGATATTTTTAGGAGGCATGATTACGTATTGTTAATGCACCTCTATTTCTATGCCAAGTTATGATGACATTTAGATATTTTAGGGAACTTTTCTCTTTTCACTTTAGTCCCTTTACTTTTCTTTCAATTTGGTGTCTCTCTTATTTAAGGAAACCTAGGGCAATTTAAATAGATACATTTAGGTATGTAATTGCTAAATTTAAGAATTTAGAATATACCTGAAAATATGAAAAGCAGATATTACAATGTATGTAAGGACATGGGTGGGACTTAGTGTAACATCCCCCTAATGTAATGCCCTTATCTAGTATTACAATTCCTCCATTGTAAATTGATAAATTCAGTACATTATTCTTATCATTTTATTATTAACTTCTGAACATTTATACCATTATTAAAGTAGGTTAGGTTTGGGTTCTTTTGCTCAAATCAAACTCATATGCACAATGGAATTAAAATACCATACATCACAGTGAAATTTAAAACATGCATATTATAACTGATAAATGTCAAATGAATGTCTGTTACATCCTTTGTAAATGTGTACCAGGATATATGAAGTACCCATCCATAAGAGCCAGGAGACAAAAATCCTGTCACTCAGACTCCTTTTAAATAATAGGGATGGACAGGTCCTTCACATATCCTTTCCCCATCAATTTCCCATTTCACTTTCATATATACAGCCAAAATACTTGTCCTAATTCTAACCTAAAAATATATCTAGAATTAAGACCCCAAAATAAGGAATTACAAAAATATTTCTATCAGAAGTATGCCCTCTAATGCTATCTCCATCCTTTCCCGAGATTGCTAAATAGTTGGATCTGATACATAGTAGGATATAAATGAGAAAATAAGTTTCCTAGTAGCTTAGAAATTCATCATTATTTTGAAACCTACTAATATGTACCAGGGTGCAAGCACTAAAAACATTTTTCATCCACATTCTTGGTATTTAAAACATAGTCTCATTTACACATGCAAATTGGCAAGCAGTACATGGTTATTTGAAATATCAATGTGGTAAAAATAAATATTCTCTTTCAAATAGAACATCTTTTCATGGGATTATGCATGCTATCACAAAAACAAACAATAATCATTCATGCATGTCATTCTTAAAACTTACCGTTATAAATTGATTGTGCACACTTGGGCACCTGTGGACACTTGGGCACCTTGATAAATTAATTGTGCACACTTGGGCACTTGTGGACACTTAGCCACCTTGATAAATTAA
The DNA here is from genome assembly GCA_031216115.1 of Senna siamea. Lineage (NCBI taxonomy): Eukaryota > Viridiplantae > Streptophyta > Magnoliopsida > Fabales > Fabaceae > Senna > Senna siamea. The sequence continues at coordinate 28,069,898 of CM062361.1, read as the reverse complement.
TTGTGCACACTTGGGAACCTGTGGACACTTGGCCACCTTGATAAATTAATTGTATACACTTGGGTACCTGTGGACAATTGGCCACCTTGATAAATTAATTGTGGACACTTGGTCACCTTTATAAAATTTATTGTGCACGCTTGGGCACTTTGTGGACACTTGGCCACCTTTATAAAATTTATTGTGTACACTTGGGCACTTGTACATACATATGGAAAGTACATTTTCTTTTATTTTAGCATTTTAATTTCTCTTGCATTTAGTCCTCATAAAATACATTATAATGAATTCCTTATTAGATTGACCACTAAGGTTTGAAATACAATATTGTTTCAGCCACCATGGAGAAATAATCCAATTTAGGATTTCCATGTCACATTATTCTACTTACCTTTTTAGGTTCAAGTTACATACTAAAATTTCGGTTGCATATATTTAATTATTCTTACATCCCAATAACAATGTGAATCTTTATTAGCCAAAGCCAAATCTTCTATATTCTAATTTGCCATAAATTTTCTCCTTTCCTTAGCTAACCAAATTCCCATCTTTCTTACACCAATTTTCATCAAGCAAAATTACTATCTTACAAAAGCCACTTTTATTTTGATATTTATAACTTGTAACATTCATTGGCCATACATACTATAAATTTTTCCAGCCTTATCATGCTTTAGGGTTTTCACTATACATGCTACAATTTATTTTTAACAATGATCCTTTCATAAAACAACAATATCAATTTTAGCACATCCACAACACATCTATTTACCATGCAAGCTTAGCCAAGATACATACACAATTTCAAGAATGTAGGCAAGCAACTAATGTTCCATGAAAGCTTGGAAAATCATGATGCATATATTTTAAAACATGGAACAAAAGTCCAAATGAATTGCTAACCTACCTCAAGTGGTGCAAAAATGATGAAATTTTCTTGACTCTTCCTTTGACTTTCCCTTCCCCCCTTGCTTCCTCTTGCCTTCGGTCAACTTACTCTTTTTCCTCACAAATATTTTTTTTTGTGTGTTCTCAAGACTCACGCTACTCTCTCTCCTTTCTGGATACCTCCGTGTGGGTGTGTATTTTCTAAAATATGAAGTGCTTTCTCTTTCTCTCTTGCCGTGTGTCGGTATGCATGGATGTTAAAAATGAAATTTCAATTTCATTCCCTTGTGTAGTTTAATGCAGCCCATTTTCCTTGAAGTTTTGTATTCTCACTTGGTTAAAAGGGATGTTGTCTTTATTCTCATCATTAACTTTTCATGGCCTCATGGGTAATTAAGTGCAGCCCCATTTCCAATATTCATTCTGCTCTCTTTTCTCTTTTTGTTTATTCCTAATTGTCATTACTTATGCCACATGTGTACCTTTAAGCACCATTTGCATTTCCTTGCAAAGCTTGGTTTAGCCACTTGGGCACGTTAATGGAAAGGAGGAGGGAAGTCATGCCAAGGAAGGGAAGGAGGAAGTCACACCCATGCAAGCTGCCCACGCCACATTATGCAGGGCTGTACGGTCGCGTTTGAAGGGAGGAAGTCACGCCATCTTCATTCTCCAAGCAAGTTGTACAGCTCTTTATTCTCCTTCCTTGGGTACATCAAGGTAACACAAGGGAAGGGGAAAGAAAACTTGCATCCTAAGTCAAGTGTCCTTTTATGTAAGCTCTACTTCTCATGCACTCCACACGGCTTGGCAATTCTATTTTCATGAAGTTATAAAGCCATTTTCCTAGTGTGCTTCATGCATATATAACTATTTACTCCACCCCTTACATGTAGGCTTCTCCCTTCATGCAAGACATTATGCTCCATGTAAGGCACACGTGAGTCTCCCACTTTGACCACGTTGGTGGCAACACAAGGGAAGGGAAGGAGACTTGTCTCACACGTCTCTTCCTTCTCCTACCAACCGTACTCTTCCATTCCCAATGACCCTTGCTTTATGTCTACCAAGTTGTATGTTTATTCACACAATTTCTGCACTCCTACTTCACAATACATGCACACATTTGGCTATTCTTCCTCGTCTTATTTTACTTATTAATTGGCAAAGCCATTTGCCACTTGAGAAAAAAGGAAGGGAAGGGAGTTTAATACCAAACGCCACTCTCCATTGCTTCCATTTCACTCCACCAAATGCATATGTATATATATATATATATTGGATGCTAACCCTTTTCCTTCCTTTCATTAATTGCACGTGCATGTATTTTAAGTTGGCTAATTCAGTTAGGTAAAAAGGAAGAAATTAAATCATGCACCCAAATTTTCACATATTTCCCTCGTGACATTGATAATTCATTACATCACTATGGCAATTGCATCACATTTTATGGCTACTCATCAAATTAATTAAGAAAACATTTAATTTAAATATAACTAGGAGAATATGGGGTGTTACACCTGATGCGTGCTGCCAATGCTATCTAGCAACAACACCTAAGGCAGTGAACCTATCAATGCAGCCTAGTGCAATGGTGAGTATCAAGGTCGTATTCCTCGGGAACGGGAAAGCCTAGAGTTACTACTTGTTCTCTGTTATCTAGCCTAAAAGTCAAAGTGATTGTTTCTATCTAATCCTAATAATTAACTAAGTGCAAATAAACTATCAGCGATAAGAAACAGAAGAAAATACATGAAGGCAAGAAATACAAATCCACTGGGGAACTTACAATGGTTGGCAAACAAATAAAAGATAATGGATTACTGAATCTGACTATGCTACCTGTGAGTGAATTCTGATGCAAATTCAAATTCTCTATTAGTCTCAATGAATTTCTTAAACCTAAAATCTACCACTGGCTAGTTCTTCCTAATGGTAAATTTTAAATCAGCATTATCGATCTAATTCACTACTATTAAAGATAGATACTCCTTAATCCAGCAATTAACTAACCTTATCTCTAAGCAAAAATTAATTGTCCATTACAATTAGGTGTTCGATTTCAATTATCATCTCTCGATCTCAAAAAGAAATCTAAATAGCTTTCATTGCAACGTCTTGCTAACAAAAACATGAGTATTCATTCATAAAAATAACGGAGATCACATAACCAGCATTCAATTATCCATGAAAATTTAAACAGCAATCCAACATAGTCAGGGACCCCAATGGAATTTACAATTTTAGCCACACATATATACAGACAACAGACAATCCAACAGTAGACAATCCACCAAAAAATTCATCAGACAATCAATTATTCAGGAGATAAAAACAATGAAAATTATGCATGCCCCTATCTTCTCAAATGTCCAATGGTTCCTGCGCGTATTGGTTGCCGAAAAACCACCAAAATCTCGTCAGAAAAATGTCAAAAACCTCCATAAAATGTAACTCAAATTTGTCTAGGAAAAATGGGTCGCGGGTCAACAGGGTCGGATCTGAGCTCTCGGGTACCAGCCGATAAATGCACAGAACGATGACCTGAGCTGGGGCAAAAGGTCACGGTGGAGGCACTGGTCGCGAGCTTTCTCTCGCTCTACAAATGCCGTGAATGGCGTCGTGGATAGCCAAGGCGGTGGAGGACCATCCGCGGAGCCTCTTCGGTCGTTGGTCGCCTCCCTCGGCGGCAGTTCTCTTGTCATCTCTCTCTCTCATGTTCAGGTTCTTCATGCTGGGTGTGGGTTACTCACGGGTGGATGGTTCAAGTACTGTTCAATGCTGCTTCTTGCACGATAGATTCTTTTTTTTCATAATGCAATGATACTGTTCACTTTTTCTCTCATTTCACGCATGGGATGTTGGGTACTCTTCAATGCCAATTTTTCCACTAATTTCACGCTGCCTCTCAAATCCACCCAGCTCCCTGTCTGCTTCACTCGGGTATAGCTCCTTTTCTCCTCTTCCTAGCCCAGTCCAAGGCCCAATGAGCAGAATTGGTCCAAATGGCCTATTTTGAGTGCTCTGAAAGCTGTTCAGGCTCCAAATTACTCTGTTTACTAACGATGACTTGATAAAATGCCTGAAAACAAAAATGAAGCAACCTTAGGTGATTTTAAGAATAAAATTACATAAATTGCTCATAAAATGGACAATTAATATTAGGCAATTATGTATAGAATCAGACACATCAAATCACCCCACACTTAAGCTTTTACTTGTCCTCAAGCAAACACTAACTCAGTCCTCAAACAAGTAGCATAAATTTCTCAGAGTCCATACGTATTCCACAGTTAATAATACCTAACACATCCCCCGTGAAACTTAATCATAGACCAGATTGCAAAACCTTAACGCAAAATGGAGATAATAACAATGCATACACAACTTAGCTTGCAATTCAATGCCAAGTATTTAAGCATCAATGCCTTTCAGAGATTACTCAAATCACTCAAAGTGTATACAGGTAAGGCACAAATCCCTCAAGCAACTTCACAAGAATATGTCTACTATATGCTTGCTCATAAATCTTATCTCTGCTATTACTAAACATTGAATACCAAAATCAAGGGGGGTTTTAACACGGTTGTAATGAGATTAAAGTGATGGTAGGGAAGAAATTTTTGGTAGAAGAGGCATAGATGCTAAAAATTCATGCAATTGAAGCATCATGAAGGATTAAAGGATTAAATGCAACAAATGCTAAACATAACAATTCTTACTAATTTTTCAATAAAGTTGGAGATGCTTAGAGAATAATATCAACAGATAGACTACTCTTATTATTATCTTTCTTTTCTTTTCTTTTCTTTTTTTCATCATTTTTTTTCTTTCATAATTACCTGCATGCTTACACTTTTGGATTGAAGGGAGCATCTAGAATGATAAAAAGAACTTAGTGTACTATCATCAATCAAGGCAATGCATTTTAATCCCTGTACAAAGAATAAATCACACAAATTTCTGAAAATGGGGTGAAGAAAGAAGATAGTGAATAGAAAGGAATATGAGGTGTAAAATGTAAGTGATGAAGGAAAAGTGAAGGCCCAAAAGTGGCTAACTGAGGAAGACACATAGGGTAGGCTTTTTTTTTGAAATAAATAGTGTATCCTAAGCTGCCCAAGTCATCTGATATTCAAATGTTTCTGTAACTTCAACAAGTATTACAGAGCAAGTTCTAGAGACACAATTAAGTGAAATACACACTCAACAAAAAGAATTCGAAGCATTTTTCTAATAAATGCTTATCTTAGGCTCAAATCTCATGTGTTGAAGTGTGGCTAAATTGCATATGGTTCTCAAATAATTCCATATGAATTACCAATCAAGCAGTGCATGAAAATTGCATTATCAACATCCTAAATCAAAATTGAACAATATGAAAGATAATTAAACAACACGGGTACGACCCGACCATGGTCAAGAATACATTAGGCATTAAAATTGCTTTCGAACATAAACTATGAGAAAAAATGCCTGCCCATGCATGACTGAATCATACATGCTCCAAAGATAATCAAAGACTTAAGTGCATAGAATCAAGTAAAAATCAAGTATCCTGTCCTAGATATACTATCAGCACAAATACAGCATCAGCAAAAAGTAGCATCAATATGCAGCATCCTGAACTAGCAGAGGAAAAATGAGTCAAAATAATAAAGGCACACCACCCTACACTTGAGGATCACACTGTTCTCAGTGTACAGCCAAAGGGGATACACAGAAATAAAAGCAGAAAGCACAGCAATAAGCACAGATAATCTAAAAGTTTTAATATACCTCAACAAAATGAAAGAGAAGAAAATAGACAAAAATAAAATAACACAAATAAAGTAAATAATAAAAAAAGTAGTGCTTCTTTTTGTTTGAGTCTTTTAGCTAGACTCGTTCCTTCTATCACTCTTTCAAGTAAAGCACTATGTGCACTCGCTCCTCAACCTCCAATGGGTCTCCATAGTAGTGCTTTAGTCTGTGCCCATTGACTTTGAAATCTCCCTTGTCAGGATGATGCCGTTCCATTGTGCCATAGGGAAAGACTTACTTGATCACAAATGGTCCTGACCATAGGCTCTTAAGCTTTCCTGGAAAAAGACGAAGACATGAGTTATAAAGTAATACCCTATATCCAACCTGAAAATCTTTAGAGCCACGCAGACTTTGATCATGCCATTTCTTGGTTCGAGCTTTGTAAATGGAAGAATTTCCATAAGCTTGGTGGCGCCATTCTTCTAGCTCATCCAGCTACCATAACCTCTCTTTACCTGCAGAAATAACATCAAGATTGCATGTTTTAAGAGCCCAAAGTGCCCTGTGTTCCAATTCAACAGGCAAATGACAAGTCTTTCCATACACTAGCCTATAAGGTGTAAATCCAATAGAAGTTCTATAAGCTATCCTAAAGGCCCATAATTCATCATCCAATTTGGATGCCCAATCCTTCCTACTCACCCCCACGATTTTCTCTAAGATTCTCTTTAAACCTCTATTAGTTACCTCTACTTGTCCACTGGTCTGTGGGTGATAGGGTGTTGAAAACCTATGAGATACCCTATAATGTTTTAGTACTTTCTCAAGTTGGGAGCTACAGAAATAAGTCCCTCTATCACTAATCAATGCCCTAGGTGTACCAAACCTAGCAAAAAAATTTTTAAGGAACCTAGTCACTACCCTGGAATCATTAGTGGGGAAGGCTTGAGCTTCTGGCCACTTGGAAAGGTACTCAATAGCCACAAGTATATACTTATTACCAGATGAGGAAGGGAAAGGGCCTATAAAGTCAATACCCTACACATCAAAGATTTCAACCACTTGCATACTCATTTGGGGCACTTCATCATGGGCGGAGATGTTACCTAACCTCTAACAAGCATCACAAACCTTGACATATGCTCTAGCATCCTGGAATATGGTTAGCTAGTAGAACCCTACTTCAAGCACCTTCTTAGCAGTGTGGTTTGCAGCCTAGTGGCCTCCATTGGTCCTTTTATTGCAGTGCTTCAGGATTTAGTGGATTTCCTCCCTATGTATGCATCTCCTGATTACTTGGTCTGCACAAATACGAAACAAGAAAGGATCTTCCCAAATGTAGTATTTCAACTCAGTAAAGAATTTCTTCTTTTGCTTGGTAGTCATACCTTTTGGTAAAACCCTTGCAACCAGATAGTTAGCATAATCACAAAACAATAGGGAATCAGTACATACCTAAGCTGCCACCAAATACTCATCTGGGAAGTTATCATCAATGGCTTTCTCATCCAAGGCCTCCCAGTTTAGATTCTCCAACCTTGATAGGTGATCTGCAGCCAAGTTCTCTGCACCCTTCTTATCCTTGATCTCAATATCAAATTCCTGCAAGAGCAAAATCCATCTAATGAGTCTAGGCTTAGTATCATGCTTACCAAACAAATACTTCAAAGCTGAATGATCTGTGTAAACCACGGTCTTGGATAGCACCAAATAGCATCGAAACTTGTCGAAAGCATAGACCACTGCAAGTAACTCCTTTTCAGTAGTGGTATAATGCTCCTGGGAATCAGTCAAGGTCTTGCTAGCATAATAAATTGGCTGGAACTTTTTATCAATCCTCTGACCTAACACAGCTCTAATTACAAAGTCACTAGCATCACACATTAGTTCAAAAGGCAACCCCCACTTAGGTGGAACCATAATAGGGGTTGTGGTTAGTCGTTCCTTTAGTAACTCAAATGCATGCAAGCAATCAGTATCAAAAACAAAAGGTACATCTTTTACAAGCAATTGAGTCAAGGGTCTAGCAATCTTAGAGAAGTCTCTAAAAAATTTTCGATAAAAACCAGCATGCCCTAAGAAACTCCTAGCAGCCTTAACAGAACTAGGGGGTGGTAGTTTCGATATAGTCTCAACCTTAGCCTTATCTACCGCCATCCCTAAATGTTATATCTTTTGCCCAAGAATAATCTCCTCTCTCACTATAAAGTGACACTTTTCCTAATTAAGCACTAAGTTTTCTTCTATGCATCGTGCAAGCATTCGCTCTAAATTAAGCAAACAATGGGAGAAAGAGTTACCAAAAACTGAGAAGTCATCCATAAATACCTCTATAGACTCCTCAATCATGTCATGGAAGATTGCCATCATGCACCGCTGAAAAGTGGCTGGTGTGTTGCACAATCCAAAGGGCATCCTCCTGTAAGCGAACGTTCCATATAGGCAAGTAAAGGTGGTCTTCAGGTGCAATGGGAATTTGAAAATAACCTGAAAAACCATCAAGAAAGCAATAAAACATGTGACTTGCCAAACGTTCAAGCATCTGGTCAATGAAAGGAAGAGGAAAATGATCTTTTTGGGTTGCATCATTGAGCCTCTCATAATCAATGCAAACCCAAAAACCTGTTACCGTTCTAGTGGCTATCAGCTCATCCTTCTTATTCTTAACCACTGTCATGCCACCCTTCTTAGGTACAACCTACACAGGACTCACCTAAGAGCTATCAGAAATAGGATAAATCAAATCTGCATCAAGAAGTTTAATTACCTCTTTTTTCATCACTTCCTTCATGTTTGGGTTCAGTCGTCTCTATGGTTGCACCACTGGCTTATAGCTATCTTCCATCAGGATCTTATGTGAACAATAACTAGGATTAATCCCAGGAATGTCTGCCATCTTGTAAACGAAGGGCCTAGGGTATTTCCTGAGAGAGGTTAAAGTCATCTCCCTCTCCTTAGGTGTCAAGTCAGCTACTATGATTACTGGCAGCTTCTCCGCCTCATCCAAATAGGCATAGCTTAAGTGCCTGGGTAACTCCTTCAATTCCAAGGCCAGGGATCCTCAATTGAAGGTTTCACCTTTTGTACCTCTGACCTATCAAGAGAAACAAAAGGGTCAATGGAGTTGTTGGGCTCAATAGCCAGCAAATGAGCTAGTTGTTCTAACACTTGCTCGTTGGACAACTCATCCTCATCTCCTTGTAATGCCTCCTGTAAAGGATCATCAAGTAAAAATTCCTACAATTCAGATTCAACCACATCATCTAAGACATCCACAGAATATACAGTATCATCATGATCTAAAGATTGCCTCTTAGAGGTAGCTAAGTCAAAAGTAACAGTTTCATCCCCTACTCTATGTTTCAACTTCCCATCACAAACATATATAATAGCCCTAGATGTTGAAAGGAAAGGCCTACCGAGAATCAAGGGTACGCTACTCTCACCCTCTATATCCATCACAATAAAATCAACAGAAAAGATGAATTTATCGACCTTTACAAGGACATCTTCAACTATACCTCTAGGATATTTAACAGTTCTATCAACTAATTGTATGTTCATCCTAGTAGGTTTCGACTCACTCAATCCTAGTCTATTAAATAAGCTAGTAGTTATTGAATTTATGCTAGCTCCTAAATCAGCTAAAGCATCCATGATAGATAGTTCACCAATAACACAAGGTACAATAAAACTCCCTGGATCACGCCTCTTAACAGGCAGCTTGTTTTGCAGGATTGCTGAACACTCCTCATTCAGTGTCACCTGTACCAAATCCTCCAGTTTCCTCTTGTTGCTAAGTATTTTCTTCAAGAATTTTGTATAACGAGGCATCTACAAAATGGCTTCAACAAAAGGAAGGTTAATCCTCAACTGTTTAAATAGATCAAGAAACTTACCAAACTGCTGATCCACATTCTCCTGCTTTAGTCTAGTAGGGTATGGAATGGGTGGCTAGTACTCTCTTACAGGGCTCTTCTTACCCTCAACTTGCACTGGCTTGGTTACCTTAGGCTCTAGATCCTTATTGATACTTGTATTTGCACATCAGTATGATCATCATCAAGTAAAAGTAAAGGACCAGCTACTTGCTTACCTAATCTTAGAGTAATAGCCTTGCAATACTCCCTTGCATTAGACTCAGTGGTGATGGGGAGTGTCCCTGGCTATCTTTTAGCCAACCCCTTAGAGATCTGGCCTATCTGGTTCTCCAAGTTTTGAATAGAGGCCTGCTAGTTTCTAAGTGCTGTGACCGTTTGCTGGAATTTGCTCTCTGAAGTGGACACAAACTTCATCATCAATTCTTCTAGATTGGGATTCTTCTCCTGCCCTTGAAGAAATTGATTTGGAGCAGCTTGCTGCTGTTGCAACCGCTGAAAACCTGGTGGCCCCTAGTTATTAGTGTTTCTCCATCCTAAATATGGATGATTCCTCCACCCAGGGTTATATGTGTTGCTGTATGGAATATTCTGCTGTCTCAGAGCGTTCCCCATGTAATATACCTGTTCAAGATCTAAAGAACCACTGTGAGAAGAAAATGAAGAAAAGGGGTTAGTAAACACACCTCCCGCATTACAATTGACACCATAATGTGCACCACCACAGAACTCGCAGCTTGACTATGCTGCCTGCATTGGCATCTGGAGTTGGTCAATCTTCTTAGCCAGAAGCTCCACTTGAGCTGCCAAGGTTGATATAGAATCTGACTGGTTGACCACTCCCTGTCGTCCTAGCCTATCCCTTGAGGATTGCCACTGATAGTTGTTCATGGCCATTTCCTCTATTAAACTCTGTGCCTGTTCAGGGGTTTTATTATTTAATGAACCCCCTGCTGCCGCATCCACCATCTGCCTTGTGGCTATATTTAGATTGCTGTAAAAAGTCTGCACCTACATCCACATAGGCAATCCATGATGTGGGCAACACCTCAGCAAGTCTTTGTACCTCTCCCATGCATCATACATACTCTTATCATCCATCTGCACAAAAGAAGAAATGTCATTACGTAGTTTTGTAGTCTTAGCTGATGGAAAATATTTGTACAAAAACTTTTTAGCCAAAGTCTCCCAAGTAGTGATAGAGTTAGGTGGTAGGGATTGCAACCATCTCTTTGCTCTGTCTCTCAAAGAAAATGGAAACAATCTAAGCTGAATGGCATCATTCGTGGTTCAATTAATCTTGAAAGTGTCACATATCTCCAAGAAGTTAGCTATGTGAGCATTAGGGTCTTCGCTGGGCATCCCTACAAATTGCACAATTTTTTGCACTATTTGGATCACATTTGGCATGATTTCAAAATTGTTAGCTGTTATTGTAGGCCGAGTAATGCACGTCTGTGTCCCTTCCAATGAAGGTCTACCGAACTCATACATTGTTTTGTTGGCATCATCATTGTTATTTGCAGCTGCCATCTTTGGTGATGTAAGATCAAGGATTTCAACTGGTTCTTCCTCCAATATCTCCACTGGCACCTCTTCCTGACGACGGTGTGCACGGGTCCACAACAATCGTTCTGGATCTAATAGAGGGTCTACAGGTACAGGATTGGAACTCCTAGTTAAAAACAACCTAAATCCAATAACAGTGAGACAGCCCACCAACCAGATCAAAGAGTAATAAACCAAAACAAAAGGTAAAATAGGATAGATAAAAACCAATGACAAAAACAAAAACAAAAACAAAATAATTAAAAACCCACTAAAATTTCTAAGTGATTAATTTAAAAATAAAATAAAATAAAATAAACAAGAGACAAAATGAAATTAATAAAAGCTAATAACTAAAAGAAGAGAAAGAAACAACTAACCATAAACAAAAATAGAACAGAACAGATAAAAGTGGCTAAAATAACATATAGCAATTTCACTCTAGTTTTCACAAAAAGTTCCCCGGCAACGGCGCCAAAAACTTGATGCGTGCTGCCAATGCTATCTAGCAACAAAAACTAAGGTAGTGAACCTATCGATGCAGCCTATTGCAATGGTGAGTATCGAAGTCATATTCCTCGGGAATGGGAAAGCCCAAAGTTACTACTTGTTCTCTGTTATCTAGCCTAAAAGTCAAAGTGATTGTTTCTATCTAATCCTAATAATTAACTAAGTGCAAATAAACTATTAGCGATAAGAAACGGAAGAAAATACATGAAGGCAAGAAATGCAAATCCACTGGGGAACTTACATTGGTTGGCAAAAAAATAAAAGATAATGGATTGTTGAATCTGACTATGCTACCTGTGAGTGAATTATGATGCAAATTCAAATTCTCAGTTAGTCTCAATGAATTTCTTAAACCTAAAATCTACCACTGGCTGGTTCTTCCTAATGGTAAATTTTAAATCAGCATTATCGATCTAATTCACTACTATTAAAGATAGCTACTCCTTAATCCATCAATTAACTAACCTTATCTTTAAGCAAAAATTAATTGTTCATTACAATTAGGTGTCCGATTTCAATTATCATCTCCCGATCTCAAAAAGAAATCTAAATAGCTTTCATTGTAACGTCTTGCTAACGAAAACATGAGTATTCATTCATAAAAATAATGGAGATCAAATAACCAGCATTCAATTATCCATGAAAATTTAAATAGCAATCCAACACAGTCAGGGACCCCAATGGAATTTATAATTTTAGCCAAACATATATACAGACAACAGACAATCCACCAGAAAATTCATCAGACAATTAATTATATCGGAGATAAAAGTAGTGAAAATTATGCATGCCCCTATCTTCTCAAATGTCCAGTGGTTCTTCCACGGATTGGTTGCCAAAAAACCATCAAAATCTCGTCGAAAAAATGTCACAAAACCTCCAAAAAATGTAGCTGAAATCTCTCAGGTACCCACCGAAAAATTCATAGAACGACGGCCTGAGCTAGGGCAAAAGGTTGTGGTAGAGGCACTGGTCGATAGAGGATTGGTTTTTGGTGGCAGCTTGGATGGACGACGGCGAAAGCAGCTGAAAACTCAACCAGATCGTGAAACACATCGCAATTTTGGTCTCTCTGATCTAGGCTGTTCGGCAGCCGGTGAGCTGGGGGAAAGTTGCGGTTGGGCTGCCTGAAGGTGCAAGGGGTGACAGTCAGTGGTGGAACGGCCAAAAAATATGCGGAGGAGCTCGAACTCAGTCGGATTTTCGAAACGGGTCGCAAGATTTCTCTCACTCTATGGACGCCGTGAACGGCGCTATGGATGGCCAAGGAGGTGGAGGATCATTGGCGGAGCCTCTCCAGTCACTGGTTGGCCTCCCTTGGCAGTAGTTCCCTAGTCGTCTTTCTCTCTCGTGTTCAATTTCTTTGCACTGGGTGTGGGTCAATCACAGGTGGATGGTTCAAGTATTGTTCAACGCTACTTCTTGCACGATGGATTCTTTTTTTTTTACAATGCAATGATACTGTTCACTTTTGCTCTCATTTCTCGCGTGGGATGCTGGGTACTCTTTAATGCCAATTTTTCCACTATTTTCACGCTGCCTCTCAAATCCACCCAGCTCCCTATTTGCTTCACTCGGGTATAGCTCCTTTTCTCCTCTTGCTTGCCTGGTCTAAGGCCCAATTAGCCTGGCCCAAGGCCTAATAATAAGCAGAATTGGTCCAAATGGCCTATTTTGAGTGCTCTGAAAGCTGTCTAGGCTCCAAATTACTCCGTTTGCTGACGATGACTTGATAAAATACCTGGAAACCAAAATGAAGCAACCTTAGGTGATTTTAAGAATGAAATTACATAAATTGCTCATAAAATGGACAATTAATATCAGGCAATTATGTATAGAATCAGACACATCAACACCTAAAATATATAGTCTTTGAATAATAGGGATATATTTGTTATGCAAAAGTGATATAAAAAGATAGATAATTAAGTAACAAGTCAACTAACTGTGAAAATGGGTTAAAATGAGGTTCAATTTTATAGAACATGACATTTTTCAAAAATGGTACATTTGAGTGATTTAACCCAATGGATAGATAAGGAATTAGAGACCAATTTGCACCATATTGTGGGCCACCATAGAACTCACAGCCAAGCTGTGTTTCCTGCACTGGCATCTAGAGTTAGTCAATATTCTTGGAAAAAGGCTCCACCTGAGCTGCCAAGACTGATGTAGAGTCTACCTAGTTAACCACTCTTTGTCGTCCCGGTCTATCCCTAGAGGATTGCCACTGATAGTTATTCTTGGCCATCTCCTCTATCATATGCTAGGCCTAATTAGGGGTCTTATTATTCATTGCACCCCCTATTGCTACATCCATAATTTGCCTTGTGGCTATATTTAGACCGTTATAAAAGGTTTGTACCTACATCCACATAAAAAATCCATGATGTGGACAACATCTCAGTAAGTCTTTGTACCTCTCCCAAGAATCATATAGACTCTCATCCTCCATCTACATAAAAGAAGAAATGTCATTATGCATCTTAACAGTCTTAGCTGGAGGAAAATATTTATACAAAAACCTTTTAGCCAAAGTATTCCAAGTAGTGATAGAGTTAGATGGTAGGGATTGCAGCCATCTCTTTGCTCTGTATCTTAAAGAAAATGGAAACAACCTAAGCCAAATGGCATTATTAGTAGTTCCATTAATCTTGAAAGTGTCACATATCTCTAAGAAATTGGCTATCTGAGCATTAGGATCTTCACCGGGCATCCCTCCAAACTATACAGTTTACTCCACCATCTGGATTATATTTGGCTTGATCTCAAAGTTGTTGGTTGCTAATGTAGGCCGAGTAATGCAAGTATGCATCCCTTCCAATGAAGGTCTAGCAAACTCATACATCATTCTGTTGGCATCACCATTATTTTTTATAGCCGCCATCTTTGGTGGTGTATGAAAAGGGATCTCAACTGGCTTCTTCCCATTGTGTAAATGAGTCCTTAACAGTTTGAGAGATCATTCTGGTTTACACAGAGGATCTACAGGTACAAGATTATAACTCCTAGTCATATACTACCTAAAACTAAAAAATAAGCAAAACAACCCTACAGTAGAATAAAAGAACAAATAATAAAAACAAAAGTAAAATAAAACAATTAAAAATGGCTAAAGTAACAAGTAGAAAATTCAATCTAGTTTTCTCATAAAAAGTCCCCAACAATAGTGCCAAAAACTTGATGCACTGCCAATGCAACTACACTAAAGGCAGTGAACCTATCAATGCAGCCTAGTGCAATGGTGAATATCAAGGTCATATCTCACGAGAACGGGAAAGCCTAGACCTACTCCTTATTCTTTGTTATCGAGGCCAAGAGTAGAAGTGATTGTTTTCTAAATGAACTAATGATTAAATGCAATAGTAAATAATCAATGATAATGAACGAGAAAGGAATTAATCAAGACAAGAAAAACAAACCCAAACGGGACCTGTACTAGTTGGTAAACACACAAAGGATAATGAATTATTGAATTTGATTATGATACCTGTGAATGGATTCTAAATTAAATTCAACTTCTATCTTGAGACAATTGAACTTCTAAACTTAAGAACCTACAACTAGAATCTCTTCCTAATGATTGAGTTTAGATCAACATTATCATTTTAATCCATCACTATTAAGAGTCGTTACTTCTTAATCCAATAATTAATTAACCTTATCTCTAAGTGAGAATTAACTATTCCGTGCAATTAGATTTCCAATTTCAATTAGAACTTCTCAAATATAAAACAAATCTAAATAGCATTCTACACAACGTCTTGTAAAGAAAACTAAACATTCATTCATAATTGCAAAGAAGATTAAAAGATCAAATTCAATATCCATACAATTCAAAACAAAAATACCAAGATAGTAAGGAACACCAATGGGCTTAACAAATCTAGCTACACATGTTCATGGATTGAACAACCATAAAATTGAATACAAAGAGCAAAGAAAGAAATTAAAATATATACACCCTTCTTCTCTCAAATATTGGACTAGCAGCCTTAATCTTCAATCTCTAAGTGAATGAAATCCTAATTTCCTCTTGATGTGCTTCCAATCTCCTCTTCCAATCTCCAATAAAACTCCAAGGATTGCAAATCAGATGTTCAAGGTCACCCCTTAGTCTCTGGAATGTGTCTCTCCACAACTTCAAGGCAGATAAGTGGTTAAAAATCATCGAACTCCTTCTCTCTGTTAGCTTCTCCCTATTATAGGCAAATCCAACATGGTCATGCTCCGAAGCCATGCCATCTACATGGCCATGTGAGAAGCTGTGTTCTTTAACATGCTGTGTTGGAGGTAATGTTCTTCAACACGACCGTGTTAGAGGCTGTGTTAAAGTGTAGGAGCTCGTGTCCAACCATATGGTCATGTTCTAGGCTACTTTTCTCAACATGAGCATGTTCCAACCCGTTTTAGGACTCAAAAATTGCTCAATTTTTTATGATGACTTGATAAAACTCCTAAAATGAAATAGGATACGAACTCAAGTGATTCTTGGAATAAAAAAAAAATGCTCATAAAATCGACAAATAACATCAAGCAAATATGTGTAAAATAAGGCACATCGATAGTGGTCATAGTAAAGGGGAAGGTAGAGAGGGAGAAGAAGTTAGTAATTATAATCTCCGAAGACCAATGTGTGTTCAGGAAGTGTTGGTAAACCAACTATCATCGGTAGACCTATCTAGGGTCATAAAGGTGTCTTCAGGATATGAGTTAAATGCGTAGAACACCTTATTTTTTGATAAATTTGGTTGTCTATATCCTACTTTTATGCAGCAATTTATGTCGCTCTAAAGTCTGTTAGGGCTATTAGGAGTAAAGTATATACAGTTGATAGGCATTTTTTATATAGGACCTATTAGATTATCTTTTGAATTGTAGTATTTCCTACCCCTTCAAGTCTCTAAGGCTAGGACAAGATTGTTTTTGTGATATAATGACATACGATATAGGATGCCAAGATTCTCCCCCCTTTAAATTATTTCAAAATGTGCATCTTAAATCACTCAAGATCTACCTAACGCAACTTGTGGAGAATGCCTGGGTAATCATTTGTGTTTTCCAAGAACTTTGCACAAAGATAGCTGTGGAACCTTCTGTTAGCCTTTTCTTTTACATTTTTAAAGTTTGATCCCAGTAGAAAGGGGTTAGCTTCAATTTCAAAAGATGGATGGCCTACCTCATATTCTTGAGGGGTTAAATCTAAATTTAAAAAACTAGAAAAATGCCTTCTTTCATGTTGTTCTTTTTAAGGATGTTCAACCCTTTGGGTTACACCCAGAGGATTTCTATCTATTATTCCCCTTGAGTTGGTTTACTTCTCATCCTACTCTGATGCTTAATGGATTTTACAATAGAAGAGAGTGAGATCTGTAATAGGCTTTCTAATGATTCGATTGACATGAAGTTGTTGTAAAGTAGGTGCATTTTATGTTTTGTATGTTTCTCAATTTTCATTTGTTATGCTATTTTAATTTTGAATGTATTGCATAGAAAATTGTCATGTGAGCTTAGAGCCTTTGCACAATGCTCTCTTCCGTTGTGTTGCTGAAAGGGGTTTATATGGGGCTCTTTCTACTAGAGGATCTCCGCAAGGCTGATTAGGGGGCATTGTTGTTATGGTTCCCTAAGAAGGAGTAGGAGATTGAGCAGCTCGCCTGCTTCTATGTCTACTTCAATAGTTGTTATTATTGTTGATGGTGGTATAGTGCCATTACACCTGATCCAACACCTGCATTTAATTGATCTATAGCATTTGGGTTATGCTAAGGTGCTTGCATTGGGTGCAAGGACTAAACTCGAAAGCAAAAAAGAGGTCAGGGACAAATTTGGGAAATTATCAAAATGAGGGTCACCATAGATAAGCGAATTTTGAAACTTTCCCACCAATTTTGGAGAAGGCAACTTGGTAACCTCACATTTGACTACTAAAGAATGGTTAGAAAAGTGAGCTAATGGACCAAATTTCTAAACTCACTTTTAGCACCATCTTATACAATAATTTTTACACTCTTCTATCTACCCCTAATATAAATAGGCTTATAGAGAGAGATGAAAGTTAGAGGCCATCCAAGATACTCTAAGTAGAGAGAGAAAGTTAACTTTAGGAGAGAGAAACACCAAGTTTTGAATGAGGAAGGAGGATTTCAGGACATAAGTGTTGATTGGCAGCTTAAAAATCACTTTTAGATCCTCACACGTCATATAGAATATTTTTAGCAACTTAAACACCAATCAAGGTAGTCAAATCTTCATTTTCCATTTATTTTTCACATGGTGCTGTTCACCATGCTTAAAATGTCATTTTTATTATTTTTTAGCAAAATAAGTGATATAAAATTACATTCTCTGATTTATTGCCCTTTATTATATGTTGAAATTTGGTTTATTGTTCTTATGATTGATTGTATTATAGATATAAGATTTAAGGTATTGTTCATGTTAAAAGAATGAGAAAAGTTTATGATTTGATGGTGATTAAGCTAAGAATGTTGTTATTTTCTACGTTAGGGACCTTCTAAGGGTTTAGGGGACCAAGATTAGACAATTAGAAAAGATAATGGGTCGATATATGGATTGTACATGGGTGGAAATAAAATTTTTCAAGGCATAACAGAATAAAGTAGTCGAATGCATGCTCTTCGAAGTCGATTGTTGTGTTCTTCATCTTGCCTTTGTTTAGGTAGCAAGTTACCAGCAGATTGTCAAGATCTTGGAAGTCAACTAGTGGGCTCTTGAACAATAATTTGCATCTTGTGGACCCCTAACTTTAGATTTAAGGGTTAATCAACCACTTTAATCTTAAAATTAATAAAATTAAATAATGTGTAACATGAATCAAGAGGGAAAAGAAGATAAGAGCTTATGAAAAGTTAAAAAAATTATTGTTACTGTATGAATTAGTCATAGATAGCCTAAAGGTTGAGTGATCGATTGTCAGTATAGGACAACATTTGGGCGTTCCATGGTTGATCCATAAATTAGGATGGTAAAACATTCACTCGCCAAATTAAAAGAGATTTTGAAAATGCCATGACAGTTGCGAATTCTAGGTTAGTGTATCCTAAATGAAAATGCCATGAGTGGTCATATGCTATGTGGTAGCATATCATTGGTGGATCTAGTCTAGATATACCATAAGTCCCTCAATCCAAAATGTATGTGTGCTCTTGGGCCTAGTGTTTTGAAGAAAGATGGATTAAGCCTAACGCTTGGGCATAGGAGCTACCTAACATAAGGCACATGCATTTTTATTTCCAACTGCTTCAGTTTTCATGCCAACTACATTTCTGAGCATGTTAACACATTCTCAAGTTGTGTAGGCATCTATTGAGGCATCTCAATAGTTTTTATGGCATTTTAATATTTCCTTGGGCTTGGTGCCAAGGTTAAATTGATTGGCATTCAGAAATGTACTTGCACTTTCAACTTCTTCAAGAAACTTCCTCTTTGAGATTTTTTCTTTAAGTGTTTGTGAGTGCTTCTTTTGCAAAGAAAAGGGATTTTTCTTTATGTTTTATTGCTATGCTCTCCATTCTTGGAGTTTTTTTTTATGTATTTCTATAAGAATATCTTCTCTCTTCTTCCCCTTCCTAGGATTGGCTTTATCTATTGGCTTACTCCCTCTTTTTATTCTATAGATTTTTTTTTGGAGATTTTTTGATTCATGAAGACGTCTTCTTATTTAGGTACTCTTTTCTCTTCCCAATTTTAAAAAAGGCGCATTGTCTAGTTCTGTTGAACAATAAACCTTGGGCTGCCATTGCGGATATGGCTGCGGGAAGCAAAGATGACTTTTGAAACCCTGAGCTAGTGATATTATTTGAGGAAGAGTGAGAGCTTGGTAATAAAGAGGTTTCCTCTATAAATAGGGCTTTACCTGAGGGTGAAGGGTCTGTAAATAGCAAGGATGAGGCTTGTGAAGAAGGAATAGGTAAAGACTATTGTAGGAGGTCTATGTGCATCTAGAATGGTTTGTGAATCATTAATCGCTCATAGACCTATTTAGGGTCATTAGGATTTCTAAAACTACCGGTCTTATTTCCTTATCGTCAGAGTAAAATGGAAGCGCAAAATCCTCACTAAAAAAAAATTTCTCTCTTTTCAAAATTTCATACCCTGCAGGGGCATTACTAGTTAAGTGTAACCAAATTCTTTCTCAGCCCATTCAAATTCCACTTAACTATCCCTTATGCGTAGCATATACTAATACCAAAATTTTCACAACCGAGCAATCTGGAATACAAAATTCTAAACTATTCATCATAAACAACTTAGTTACAATTTACATTAATATTACTAAAGTCAACTTCCCATCAACAAATCACATTTTAACATAATTTGTCTCCAAATTTTCATAACTACATAACTCCTAACATTCATCAAAATAACCATAAAATTCTCATGTCATACATTAAATTTCTTGGCCTACATGCCATTAAACAAACCTATCTACAACTTGAAATTTATGATCTTCCTGGTTGCCTTACTGCCCTCATACACATCTCAAGCCCAGCTAAGTTCTAGGAATATCCTGGCCCTGATCATCTAAATAAATAATTTCATGAGATATAGTTATCCCAGTAGAGAAATTTACAAATTTATAGTTTTATAAAATAATTGAAAGTTCAGCAGTACCCCATTGAGTACCGAAAAACTCCCTCTTTTTGTTTGAATACAAATTTGAATTGAAATTTCATATCAAAGCATGATCAAACATATGGGAAATCTACCATTTTCCTAAATTTCACAATTCATATAGTTTCATGAGAATCATACAAGTATAGGAAAATCATCTTTATCAAAACCATAATTCTGTAATACCTGTATTTTCATTTCAAATCTTATATGCTTACATTTCCCGTCATTTGCATCCCTATGACAATGCATGCTATTTCTTAATCTCAAATTTTCAAACATTCCAGAGGAACATTTTCCTAAAGAATTTCACAGGACAGTTATCCATGTGACTAAGATTATTAACAACATGAAAATCGGTATCCCAGTGATCTTCATAGGACTTTTATCCATATGACTGAGAATCTAACTTATCAGGGCGTCCCCTGGCACGTGCACATCCTTCATTAGTCTCTTTATCCACAATTATATGGCAACATATACAAATAGGTGACTAATACTTAGGGTCATATAGTATTTCCACTTAAACCAATCCATTCACCCCATACAAACTCTCCTCTCTTTACTCCTTAAGTCTTCCATAGGGTTGTATTGGTTTAAAGAGCAACCTCTAACATATACAGACTATTGCTATGAAAAATAGTTACATTTTTATAAAAATTTGTCTGTATAAGGAACACTTAATGACTATTCCATACCAACCATTAAATGTCCACCCTAAATTTCATTTGCACCACAAGCATACAACTTAATAGTCAAATTAAAACAAGCAGAAAAGGGTTTATCTCATACCTTTAAATACATACAGGTATATTTCCTTATACTCATATGGAAACATTTCATTTCACAAGTATTTTCATCAAACATTTCCCATTTCACAAAAATATATTTCATTTCAATCAATATAATTAACATTTTCCTTTCAAAACAAGGGAGTGTAGATTACTATACCTTAACCGTTTGTTCCTTCCTTGATTAAGGCTTCCCTCTTTCCTCTTGGTATTTGCCCCACAAATTACTTCTTGTGAAATAATTCTAGATTTCACTCTAGCACTTCACCGCTATGCATTCATTGTATCATGCTTTCTATGCATTCTAGGCTTAAGGTTTCACTATGAGATAATTCTTCTCTTTCCTTTCCTATTTTGGTGTTACTTCTCACCCAACATATGAAATTCTTAGGTATAATGGTGTTTGAGCCTCAATTTAGCCAATACTAGGGTTTCCAAGCTCAATTCTTGTTTTAGAAATCATTTTTCATATTAGAGGGTTGCCAGTTAGCTGCCAGGAAGCTAACAGTCAGCTAGTTACACTTTGGAAGACTGCTAGTCGATTGTTGTAAAGCTAGCAGTCGGTTGGTGGCTCTCTAGAAATTTTAGATTTTGCAAGACAGTAGCTTGTCAGTCAACCATTCGAATGCCACCAATCGACTGATAGGCAGAAATATGGACCCGACAGTCAAATAATAGGGATGCCACTCAACTGCTGCATCTCTGTTTGAAATTTTGGGTTTGTTAAGAACACGATAGTTGACTGATGCATGCTGGCAATTAGCTGTTATGTCCTGCAACACTTAAAAATCCTATTCTTTTGAAATCATCTAGCCATAATCTCATTTTTTTTGAGATTAAAAGGCATGAGCTTAGTTTCTAACCATTTTTCCCTAAAACTTAACCATTTTCGAGCTCAAACATCAATCATACAAGCCAATTTTCACATGCAACTTGAGAGAACAGTAAAACCTAACTTGAAAAGATTGATTCAAGCTTAGAAAATGCATAATGGAAGTTAGAAACTCTAGCATTTTAGTCTAGAAACCTTTTCCTATCTCTAATCAACCTCAAAATCATCATTTTAACCCTGGAAAACCAAAATTTTGAAGAAAAGGAGACAACTCCTTTTTTGCTAAATCCTAAGCATTTTAGCAGATTTGATGCTCGTAGAAAGGATCTACTACTTCTAAATGAGAGCTAGGATGTTTTCCGAAGTGTAGGTAAATATTTTCTTACCTGAAATTTAGCTATGGAGAGTTTCCACTTGATTTCTCTTCTTTTTCTCCCTTACTCGTGCATTTCCTCTTCTTCTCAAATGTGGGAGTATACTGATAGGAAAGGAAGGAATGCACATGAGAGAGTTTAAAGGAGTGGCACTGTTGGGGCTTCAGGGACCATCTTACAAAATATAAAAATTGTTTTTAAGTCCTTAAGTCTTATAAGACTCATATAAAGCACTTTATAGCCATTTTCCATTCACATCATACCAATTTAGCCTCAATAATAAATTTTAAGGTATCATATATTACAGTTTCTCTAGTGTATAAACCGGATGAGGAAAATATTCCTTTCATAGATCATTCTGGTTGACCATATCCTATTTTTATGTAGCGATCCATGTCCCTTGAAAATGCTAGTATCTATTAAGGTCATTAGGAGTAGTATTTATATTGTTGGGGATATGCGGGCTTTGTGGGAGGAAGTGCTGCAAGCCAAGCCCTATGTGATCACCTTTGGGAATGCTGGGTCGCCTATTGCTCATAGTCTTTTGGATTGGGATAGGGTTAATTTTTTATGTACTAGTATATGGTACAGGAGGTGAGGATCCTCTCACCTTTAATTGAATTTGAGATGTCTCTATTAAGTCACCTCAATGTCTACCTAATGTATCATGTGGCGAATGCTTGGGTAATCATTCCTGGTTTTCAAGTTTTATCTGCAAGGGTAGGTGTGGAAACCTATCGTTTGTCTTTTCTTTTTCATTTTTAGAGTTTAATCTTAATTGTAGAAGGGCTAAATTTAATTTCAAAAATAAGATAATTTTCCACAACTTGTGGAGTGGTTAAACCCCAATTTAAAAAATTAGAATAACAAATTCTTTTGCGTTATTCCCTTTATAGATGTGCATCCCATCTGATTACATCCTAGGGATTATTATCCCCTATTTACCCTAAGTTGGTCTACTCCTTGTACTACTCTAAAGATAAACAAGGGGACTTTGAAGAGGAAGAAAGGCAGATTGTAGTTAAGGCCTCTCAATAAACTATCAACATGATGTCAATGGCTAGTGATGTTTTGTACTTCTGCTCTATTTTTTTGATTTATTTCTACTACACTATTTTTATGCCTGATGTCTATTTTGCATATCACCATGCCTTCTTGAGGTCCTATACAACATGTGCCTCTATTTGGGTTCTAAAAGGGGCTCTCTTAGGGGCCCTTCAACAAGAGGTTCATGTTAGGGATGATTAAGGAGAATAATTATTATTGCCCTTCAAGAAGAAGCAGGGGGTCAGGCAGCTTACTCACTCTTCTGTGTGGTTCTTTGACTGCTACTGCTACTACTACTACTATTTTTGCTACTACTGCTACTACCACCATTGGTGCCATTATGCCCACGAGTTTGATACAGGCTTTGTTGGTTGGTCAATCAATTAATGCCCCCTTCTGTCTTACGTGGGAGCCAAGTCTGGGGAAGTGGCGATCCCCCAAAAGAATAAAAGATGAAGAAGGGAAAGGAGGTGAAAAGGAAAAGCTAAAGTATATTTGGCAAGTCCTACGACCCCTTCCTATTATTGCAAGAACACATCTTTACTATTGATAACAAAGGTGTCCAAGAAGACTTTAGAGATTCTCATGGTAATAGGGATTCTCTAGGTGATCAAACGCTTATTGCTCTAGGAACTTTGTGGCCTGGAGTTTGTTGTGGGCCAAATAGGGCTTCTTGAGGCATTTCACTGAGACATTGCATTTTCTAATTTCTAACCATGCTTTGATTCTAGTTTTT
Organism: Senna siamea; assembly: GCA_031216115.1. Lineage (NCBI taxonomy): Eukaryota > Viridiplantae > Streptophyta > Magnoliopsida > Fabales > Fabaceae > Senna > Senna siamea. Next base: position 28,045,914 of record CM062361.1, on the reverse strand, counting down.
TCTTTCTTGTTTAAAGGTTAGGAGCGATTCTATGCAATATGAGTTAGATCGCCTGAAGGCTGAATATATTGCTATCATCACCAATCTCAAAGCTCAGTTAGAGACCCTTCAGTTTGCAAAGGCTCGAGTTATGACCTAATAGGACAGGGCAAAGAGGCGATAGGTCAGCCTTAGTACCTAGGAAAGTATGGTAGAGCTTGACTATTGCATCACCAAGGAGGATTTTATTGCCACCTATGAGATTTATGAGACAATGACAATTTAAGCAACCAAGAAAACTAGTACACAAACTAGTAATGCAAGAATCAAGAATGCAGCAAGAAATCCAAGAACAAAATTTCAACAACAAGAAACAAGAAACACAAGGATTTATAGTGGTTCAAATTTGTAACCTACATTCACTCGTCTAGATGCTTCAGGAACTTTATTGAAAGAGACTTCAAGAACTTTACAAGAGCTTTTCCTCACACTTGAATTGTTAGCACTCAATATGACACTTCACCAAAAGTTGCACTTTGCTTTTGCTGTTTTTCAAAATTTGTATAATTCTCCTAGTTAACGCCTTTATATAGGAAGAGTTACAAAAATTTAGACTTACAATTATACAACATAAGCTTTAGTTATTCTCTACCTAACACTTAAATAACAACTTAAATGACATCTAAACAAGCTGTTGCCGTCATAAACTATTGCCTGAGCTGTATCTCTTGAAGGACCATTGTTTTCTACAAATTTGCACCTTGGTTCTTCATAAATAGCTCCAGTTCAGTAGATGTCTAAGTTTCTATGTTGAAATTTTGTTCTCCCGATCTATAAACACTTGCTAAGTCTAGGAAATGTTCAAACTTTGAAGCAGGAATGACCTTAGTTAACATATCAGCAAGGTTATTTTTTGTACTAATTTTCTTGACTTGAATTACCCCTTTTGCAATAACGTCTCAAATGAAATGGAACCTTAAATCAATATACTTAGTTCTTTCATAGAGTGACTGATTTTTAGAGAGATAGATAACACTTTGACTATAACACATGATTTTAGTTTTCAGTTCCTTTCCTTCCAATTCTTCTACAAATCCTTTCATCCCTAAATCTTCCTTTATGGATTCAGTTAGGGTAATATACTCTGATTTTGTGGTTGACAGTGCCATGACAGACCGTAGATTGCCGTTCCAGTTGACTACATTCCCATACAGGGTGAAAATATATCCTGTTATTGACCTTCTCTTGTCCATATCTCTTACATAGTTAGCATCCACATAGCCAATGATTGGCTTCTTGTTAGTATCGAGCTGTCTAAACTTTAATTCGACATTTGTGGTCTTTTCCAAGTATCTAAACAGCCACTTGACTGCCATCCTATGTTCCTTGTCAGGATTTCCAATGAATCTACGAACTAATCTTGCTCTATAGCCTATGTCAGTTCAAGAAAACACCATGGCATACATTAAGCTACCAGTTGCATTGGCATATGGAATGTTTCTCATGAACTTGTGCTCTTCCTCACTGTTGGGTGATAGTTCTAAAGATAGTTTGAAATGTCCTACAATAGGAGTAGAAACAGGTTTAGCATTAGACATATTGAACCTTTTCAAGATCTTTTCAACATAATTCCCTTGGTTAAGATGAATTGTGCCTATACTTCTATCCCTTATAATGTCCATGCCCAAAATTATTTTTGTTTCTCCTAAGTCTTTCATTTTAACTTCTGAACTCAGAACTTGCTTGAGTTTCTAAATAGCCTTAACATCCTTTCTAGCTATTAACATGTCATCTACATATAAGAGCAAATATATGTAGTTCCATGCAGATTCCTTTTTGAAATAAACATAATAGTCATAAGCACTTCTCATGTAGCCTTTGGACAAAACAAGCTATCAAACCTTAAGTACCATTGCCTCAGGGATTGTTTGAGTCCATACAATGATTTTTTCAGTAAGAAAACTATATTTTATTTTCCTAGTACTTCATGCCCTTCTGATTGTTTCATAATTTTTTTCTCCTCAAGCACACCATGTAAGGATATTATTTTAACATCCAATTCATCAAGTTCCAAGTTATAAATAGTAACTAAAGACAAAATTATTCTTATACTAGTGTATTTAACTATAGGTGAGAAAATTTCACTATAATTTATCCCTTCCTTTTGAGAGAAGCCTTTTGCTACAAGCTTTTCCTTGTATCTACTCTTCTCAACACTAGGGATTTCAGGTTTCCATTTGAAAATCTATTTGCAGCCTACAAGCCTTTGCTTTTCAAGTCTTTTAACTAGTTCACATGTTTGATTCTTCATGAGAGGATCATATTCCTCCTTCATGGTAACTTTCCACTTTACAAAATCATTGCTAGTCATGGCTTCTTTTTAATTTACAAGATCTAAGTTGCCATCCTCAGACTCCACTATTAAGGCACATGTTATAAATTCTATAACACTATACCTTTCAAGAGCTTTCCTTTGTCTTTACTTTATCTTTAGCCAGTATGTAATCATTTGTATTTGTCTCAGATTGAGGAATTTTTGTTTGGCTACTGTCAGCTTGATTAGGCTTCTTTAAGGTAATTGGCTCAACCTCCATTTGAATTCTCCTTTCTGCACTATCATTCTCTGGAACAATAGGTTCTTGCACATTATTCTGCATCATGTTTTCTTCTTGAACAACAACATCTTTGCTAATAATTGCTTTTCCTCTTCGAAATTCAGCAATCCACACCTTGTTGCCTTTTGCTCCATCCAGATGTCCAAGGAAAGTTCCCTTCTTTAATCTAGGCTCTAGCTTCCCTTCATTGGTGTGAATATATGCATCATAACAAAATATCTTCATATGTTTAAGGCTTGGTGGCTTACCAGTCCAGAGTTATTTTAGAGTTTTAAATTGGATTGCTATAGAAGGAGACCTATTGATGGTGTATGCACCTGTGTGGACAGCTTTCGCACAAAATTTTTTGTTGAGTTTGGAATTTAACGACATGCATCTCACCCTCTCCAAGATGGTTCTGTTCATCCTCTCACCTAATCCATTTTTCTAAGGAGTTAGCCTAATCGTCTTGTGCCTTACAATGCCTTTGTCTTTGCAGAATTCATTGAACTCTTCACTTAGGTATTCTAGGCCATTATTTGTTCTTAGCACTTTCACCTATCAGTCAGTTTGTGTTTCAACCATAGCCTTCCACTGCTTAAAGATTTTGAAAGCCTGATTTTTATATTTCAACAAATACACTCACACTTTCCTTAACCAATCATCAATCAAAGTGATGTAGTACCTAGCTCCACCTAGTGACTGAGTTCTAGCAAGACCAGACATAATTTTGTTGAATTGTCTTTAGAAGATAGACAGGAATTACCTGGACTTATTTGCATTTTTCCTTATAGCCTATAGAGTTCATTTTGGCTGACCACCTTTAAGATCTGTTTGGAACCTTTTTTGATAGTAATGATCTTGCTTTCTCCGCTGAATTCACACATTGCCTCACTCAACATGCCAAGGGAAATGTGGTTTCTCTTGAGATCAGGCACATGTCTGACTTGTGTGAAAGTTTTCATAGACCCATCATCTAGTTTGATCTTTACAATCCCAATGCCAGCCACTTTTCAAGGGGAGTCATTACCTATTAGGACCCTCCCAGCAGCCACAGTCTTATAGGTGTCAAACCAATGCAAATTTAATGTGGAAGGTGTAGTCTAAGTCAAGAATCCACTCCTTACTGCATGGTTGATTAGTTACAGTGAGCACATCCAAGCTTTCATAGCCATCTACCACAATCGCAAGATCAGCTCCTTTCTTGACTTTACCATTGTTCTTTTTCTTTCTTTCTAGACAATCCCTCTAAAAGCAACCTTCCTTGTGATAGAAGTAACAAGTCTTCTTGGTTTACAACTTCTTGTTGGGATTCTTGGACTTGTTCTTCTTCTTGTCATATTTCTCATGAGTAAACAGCTTTCTGCATCAACAATATTTTGTTTTTGGTAATATAATTCATTGTTTCCCTGGCATTGAGTGCAAAGCTGACTTCTTCTAGTGTGAGTGATTCTCTTCCAAACATCATAATGTCAACAAGGTTCTCATATGATGATGGTAGAGAACACAATACCATGATACCTAGTCTTCTTCATCGATCATGCTATGCACCTTGCTCATCATTTCTTTCCTTTCTTTATCTTACGAGGTTGCAAGTAACTTACTCTCTCCTACCAATGCATCTTTGAGTCCTTGGTGGACAAGGAGTGCCTTCATATTGTCCTCCATAGGTTGAAATCATTACTGCCATTAAACTTCTCAATGTCAAACCTGGTTAAGCTTATTCTCTGACTACCCCTTGCTGAACTAGCTTTGATACCACTTGTGAGATTTATGAGACAATGATAATCCAAGTAATCAAGAAAAAACTAGTTCAAAAACTAGCAATTCGAGACTCAATAATGTAGCAAGAAATCCAAGAAGAAAACTTCAACAGAAAGAAACAACAAGAGATACAAGGATTTATAGTGGTTTAGATTTGTATCCTACATCTACTCTTCAAGATGCTTCAGGACCTTTATTGAAAGAGATTTCAAGAACTTTACAAGAGGTTTTCCTCACACTTGAACTCTCAGCACTCAATACAGTACCTCACCAAAAATTGCCCTTTACTTCTGTTATTTTCCTAAATCTATTATGATTCTCCTAGCTAAGGTCTTTATATAGGAAGACTTACAACACTTTAAACTTACAACCATACATCATAAGCTTCAGCTATTCTCTACCTAATACTTAACTAACAACTTAAATGACATCTAAATAAGAAGCTGTTGTCATGAATTGCTGCTCGAGCTGCATTTCTTGAAGGACCACTATTTTCTACATCACTAAATTTTTCTTGATGGGTAAGGAAAAAGAGCTTAAGGCAGTGAAAGAGGATCTGGCTACCCTTGTCAACAAGAAGGCAGAAGATGGTAGGGTCTCCATCTAATATGGTTTCATGGCTAACCGCCACTATTATGGCATAATACATTTGGGAGAATTGCATTAGCTAAAAAGTAATGCCTGAAAAGTGTTATTTTGATTAGGAAATCAACTAGCTCAGTGATAGTCTTTATCTAAGTTTGATAATGGCTCACTTTTATTTACAAACATTATTTTTTCTTCTCATGTAACGAGTAATTTATAGGCAAGTGATTGTAACACCCTCTTAGCCTATAGTTCCTTGTAGTTATTTATAGATATAATATATGTGTATTGGTGTGTTACTATCCTTCTACCCGAGTGATTTTAAAACTTTTTACAATTTCATTTGGTTGAGTGCATCTTGGGTCAGGTCTCTACTCTTGGGTTTCATTCACTCTCACAGCGGAATAAAATATATATATACCTGAATCAACTATACATAACATGCATCCTTAGTCAAATATAATTAAATAACTATTGGGATGGAGTAACAATCCTACCACTCATGCCCTCATCAGTTGGTCTAAACATTCGTTCATATACATTAAAAATTTAGATAAGCTATACAAGAGATATTCTAGATTAACCTTTCCAAAAATTATAAGACTAGTACAACGATAACATATGCCTATACTATCTCAAAATAAATTAATCAATTCGATATACCCTTAGTGGGTATTTCTTCCCCTGTTACCTCATCTTCAGCCACGGGACCTACACATCTGATACATGCTAGCACTAATGTGAGAAATGAATCTCAGTAGCAATGCAACCTATCTTTAAAATTACCAGCCTGTACCACCGTGCTTGCACAGAAAGTCTCTACATTCTTTTGTTATAAAACATAATACATAGCATATACTATTGGGTATAATGCATCCAACATACTTTCAATCAAGTGCTCAGATTTATGCATGTACATTTAAGAATATCGTCTTTAAAGCATGGGATGTTCATTCATCATCATTCTCATCATGTGAGAAATACATAAAACATGTCATAATTCCATTTCCATAACATGTGAGAAATACATAAAACACCCTAAGAGTAATCGGGAGAGTTACCTAGTAACAACTCTATGCACCACTGTCTATACGAATAAGCGCATGGCCATTTAGTCATGCCTTAACTTTTGTATATTCTGAGACATGCCCCAATGGATCCAGGTACCTTAATGGTCCCTACCCCTTTCTAGCAGATCATCCCTGAGTAGCAGGATTTCCTCCCTTTCATACCAAACGGGTATAAACTCATGGGATCATCGTCAACTCTACCCGAATCATTTCCTCTTCGCTGTTGGGCAAATCATAGTACTATGGAATCACCACCATTCCTCCGAGGTGGAGCACACTCTAGGTACACTATTCTCTACATATACTCTAGGGTGAATCAGCCTATGCCTATAGTTTTGCTTAACTCTAAGTATGCATTTCTCATATGGCCTTTGGGAGATGATACTAACTTGAAGTTTACAACCATCACGGTGTTTTCGAAATCATCTAAGTTCAAGTGGATGTTTAACCATCCCAATTTATGGCATAATCATGGAATGCCCAAAAGCCATCCCATACTGAAAATTTGAGTGCTAGCTCTCTTATCGGTCTCTGGTTTAGATCTTTAGTTTGAGTGAAAATTTGGGCTAATTTCCTCTTAAAATGGTCAATTAAGCTCATTACACACATCAGAGAGTTGGCAGTAGACTTCCCTCTCTCTGGCAGTCGGTTGCTAGCTTGCTATCTAAAATTTCTACTTTAAGCCAATAGCTACTAGTCAGCTGTTAGGGCTTGGTAGTCAATTGCTAGCCTTGACAGTCGACTTCCAAAGGTCTGGTAGTCGGCTACTGGCTGTCTGAAAACTTTTGGAAAATGAAGAACACAATAGTCAACTTCCAAGGGTCTAGAAGTCAGCTGCTAGTGTTCTGTCTCACATTTCTGGGCAGTGGATGAGCATGGCAATCAACTTTAGGGCTGGAAGTCGGCTACTAGCGATTGATTTACTTGAAAAATTATGGCTTTACCTAGAGTTTTGTAACACCCTTATCGAGTATTCCAATACCTCATATGTAAACAAATAAGTTTAGTACATTATCCTTAACCTTAATTATTTATTAATAAAATCTAAGCATTCATACCATTACAATTTTATTAAATGATTAGGTTTGGGTTCTTCTGCTTAGATCATAACTTGTAAGCACAACGAAGATAAAAGTGTAATACATCTGAAATAAATTCATTAGATATCATATATTTTTTTTCAAGTATTACATCATTTAATATCTTTGAGATTTAGAAGAAACTTTTCATAAGGGTAGGGAGACAACAGGTCTATCACTCAAACCTTTATGATCCAAAATATTTCTAAGAAAAGGAACCTCCATCCATGCCGCTTCAATCTCTATGACAATGTTATACTTCTGCATCTGATACATATTAGCACATAAATGAGAAAACAAGTTTCTCAGTAGCTTAATAATTTAACATTTTAAAACATACTGATCTGTACCACTATGTAAACACAAAAAAAAATTTCATCTACATTCCAATCATTCAATACATAATCTCCTTGATATATGCATATGGGCAAGCATTGTATAATTTAGTGATGTGTCAATGTGACAAAATGGATTTTCTCATTTTAAACATAACATATTTTAATAGAACGCATATAAAGAACTTCCTTGATATTTATATCAAGACATACATATGGAAAATTGAAACAATTATTGATTATATATTCATTTCATTCTTAAAACTTACCTTGTCTTAAAGTGTGAAACACCTTCGGCCACAGTTCAAGAAGTGTGAACACTTAGCCACCTTTATAAGAATAGTGAACACTTAGTCATATTGTGAACTCTTGGCCACTTTTAAGAAAGATTGTGAACACTTGGTCACATTGTGGACTCTTAGACACTTTTAGGAAAGATTGTGTTGCAATTATCTATTTGTATGTGATCTTAGATTAGCCATCCTTAAGTTCATAAAATTTCATCATAAAAACCTTAATGGCACATATCCATACAAATAGCAACCACAATTCATCTTACTATCACCCTTCCAATTTCCCTTGTATTTAGCCATTGTAAAGCACATCATAAGTCATTTGCAAATAGCATATGGATTCGGCTACCAAGACTAAAATAGGAGATTACTTTCAACCATCATAAGAAAGGGATGGAATCTAAGGTCTTTTCATGTCAAATTTGCACATTCTTCCATCCTTTCTACATTGCAATTTTAGTGATACCATATATTAAAATTTTTATGGTACTTTTCTCACATTCACATTAGGCAACCATACACTTAGTCATTTCTTTTACTTATTTTCTTGGCTCATTTTGCATGCTAAATTTATAGTTACACATATTTTATCATGCTTATATCTCATGGACAATAACATGAAATTTATCATATGAAAAAGGATAGAAAAATAACCACACATCCATTTACCATTAATTTCTCTATTCTTTTACCAAAACCTAATTGGGACTTTTCCTACAAATTTTTTAGCAAGCACTTATATATGTCAAAAAGGATGCTCTTGGGTTAGGTAGTATAAAAAGGGTAAAGCCATGGTTTCAAGACAAAACCTAGCTAGCATGCTTCTTTTAGGTGTTTTTAACATAAAACATATGTTGGTCATTCAAGAACATGAAATTTCAACACTTTCTCAATCTAAGGTTTTTAATGATGCACGCTAAAATTTTTACAACAACCATTCGTTCATTGAAATAACAACATCCACGTGATCAAATTCACAAACACAACCAAATCATCATACAAGCTTAGCCAAAGAAAGGGTTGCATCTTGAGGAATGTAAAGATAGAAAGTTTATGTTTCATGAAAGTTTCAAATAATCATGAATATACCATAAATCATGAAACAAAAACCATACAAATGTTAAGCTGCCTTATGAATGCAAGAAAAGTGAAAGTGTCTTGATGTTTTCCTTAATTTTGCCTTAGTTTCTTGTTTCTTCACCCTTTTGGCTAACCTCTCTTCTTCCCTCCCTTTCAAGTTCTTTTTCCTTCTTCATAAACTTTATTTCCTACTCTTAATTGCTATCACTGAATGCCTATCTATATTTGAGTAAATGCCATAATCTTCTTCCTACTCACTATATGCATATATATGTTTTTAAATTAATTCCTCCTTTTAACTATTTGATTAAACAAAAGGAATAAAAGAAAAGAAAGAAGTCAAGGCAAAGCATAAAATTCATTCTTCCCATTAATTGTCTTTTAGCTAAACTAAAGAAAGAAAAGTCAATTCCATTACTCGCTTCATGACCGAGCCAAATTTTACTTTGCAATTCCTTCATTTCTCTCTCCCACCTCTTCACTGAATGAAAGTGGCTTTTCTCATTAAGTTAATAATTGTGAAATCTTCTCTCCATCCCCACTTGCACTCTCATTCAAGGTTAGAAAAAAGAAATGAAAGGAAAAGAAAGAATAAAAGTGCAACACGTCTCTTCTTCCTTTCTTCTTTTCCTCATCACCAAGTCATTTTCACAATCTTTAACAATGCTCCCTTTCCAAATGGTACAAGCCCTTCGGTGAAAGAAGAATTTAATTCACTTAAATACTACATCACTTTCCATTCTTCTTTCCCACTTCTTCACCGAATGGAGTAACAATTTATTATTAAAGTTTAAGTTACAAACTTTCCATTCTATTCACATGCCAGTTTCGGTCAATGTAAGAAAAGAGAGAAACCAAATTCACACATCTCTTCCATTTCTCCTTTCCTTCCTCATGAATCAGCATCATCATCTTTCAACCAATTACAATTTCCCTCTTGCAAGCTCCTTGGTGATGTGGAGGGAACACGTTAATATTAATAAATCCTCACTTTCTAATTCTTTCTCCCACTCACATGTTAATTCAGCAAAAACAAGAAAGAAAGGGACAAAAATTCACATGTTTCCTTTTTACTTTCACAAACCTTCTCGGCTAAGGTAAGAAACCAATGTGAATTTATTAGAAACTTCATTTTCCCCTTTTTTTTTGTTGGAAAATTTATGCTACTTGATGACTATGTCTATTCTTTGACTCTTAACATTTATTCTAAACACTACATTACAAAAGCATTTCATTACAATTTATAGCAAAATCATTCAAACAATTAAGGAAGCAATATGTAACCCCCCAATCCTATAGTTCCTTTTTAGTTAATTAAATAATATAAATAATATACTATAAGATTGGTGAATTACTACTTCCCTTACCCAAGTCAATTCTTAAATGTTTACCAAATGACATAATTAGTATTATTGGTTTAGGCTACTACACTCAGGATCTCCACGTTACACAGCGGAAATAAAAAAATATTAGCTAAAATAATATACATGTGCATACATACACTCATTTACATCAACATTCATTTACAGTGTATACATATCATTCATTAGAGATATATCTATGGATATATGAGACTGTTAGCTAGGGTAAGGAGGCAACAAGCTTGTCACTCATACCCATTTAACAAAAATAGCTAATGGATTCCTAGCTCACATATCCTAATACATATATGCCCATATCCTATACGTCAAAACGATTCTCTTAATTCTTTTACCAAAAATATTACAAGGATTCAGGATATGGGGCATACCAAAAACTTTCCTAGAACTTTACATCCTCAAGGTGTGGGAGGGACTTCCCATATATATACAACCCACACTTCATGGATCATAGGAAAATACCCTAGGAAGGGGATCTCCACTACTTCCACCTCCACTTTTAGAACTATCTGGAACCTAGGCATCTGATACAAACCAACATTTTTATGAGAATACATCTCAGTAGCATTAATAACTAGTTTTCAAAATAGCTAGTTTGTACCAACATAAACTCATACAGAAATTCTACATTCTTTTTCATGAAACAATACATCTATTGGGTGATTCTATATAAAATTCCATTTAAATTTCATACTTACATGCATAAACATAACTCATAGTACAAATCTCATCAATGCATCAAAACATATTGGTAACATAACATCATTCATATAACTTTCATCATAACATAAAGATCAATAAGGAAATAAGAGTACTTCTCATTGGCCTCTGCCAATCATCATACATTGGCCTCTGCCAGTCATCATCATAATTATCATCATATAATTGCATAATAAGAGAAATCTGGAGGGGCAACATGTGCACCACTCCATGTTTTGGCATATGTACTGTGGCAACTCTGCCTGGCAGTCCTTGACAGCATATAACATTTGTGTACATTATGGAGCGTCCTCCAGTGGATCCAAGTACCATAAGGTTCCCAACTCTGGATCCCACACATTAAGTACATACTGAGGTCCTCAAGATGCTATTCATAAACATATATATATGGGTGAATTGGTGCATACTATAGTTCTATAAATTCTAAGTATGTGACTTTTCATTTACATTGGCCTTTAAGTCACTAACTTAGAATTTATAACTATCACGATAATCGCGGAATGTCCGATCACTGTCCCATACCAACAATCACTCACTCAGATATGAACCTATCTACCACAAATACATATATTAAGAATAAAATTTTCATTTCTCTTATGCATTCTTGCTCTTTCCTTTTAACTTTCATCACTTTCATGCTATTTCTCATTTACATTCAGAGTATATGTTACCTTGCTTGTAATTTGAGTTTAATCTCTAGTTTGGATTTAGTTTCGGGGCTAGATATCATTCAAATATGTCATTAAGTTCATCTTTTCATCACAAAGGGTGGCAGTCGACTGGTATCACATTGCAAGTCAACTGATTGCATTATGTCTAATTTTTCAAAATTCTAAACAGTAAGCTGGCAGTAGACTGATAGGTGCCGATAGTCGACTGCTAGCTTACTGTTGGGCCCGACAGTCGGCCGCTGGGTTAGGCCAGTCAGCTGCTTTATTCTTGGGTGTTTCTAGAAAAATAAAGAATGCGGCGTGACTTCAGTGCCCGACGCTTGATCGCTAGCATTCTCAGATACTGATTCTGGGCATCTCAAGAGTACAAGAGTCAACTGCCGCACCGGGGCAGTCGACTGCTACATCTTGCTCTTTTTTAAGAATTGCCGTTGACCCAAAATTTCAATCCAAAAACTTATTTCTAAACCCATTTTCAAATTGATGAACTCACAATAAACCTCTCAGCAACATTTAAAAGAAGAAACCAGCCCAAAACATCATGTAATATTGTCAAAATCTGAGATTAAAACACATTTTCATTGAAACTGAAAAACCCATTTTTTAGAAGAAATTTTAAGCATGCACAAGTATTTTCAATCGGTTAAAAACACCCAATAGTGATTAAAAATAATAAGAATGTAGTTTGTAATCCCTTTTTCTTTCAAACAAGTTCAATTTCACAAGTTTCAATAGTATGAGCAGTAAACTCTGAAATAAAGAGATTGGGTTATTATGCTACCTTTTTACTGGTTTTTAATCAGTGTTGTTGATTGGGAAGTGTCTTGGAGTGATTTCCTAGCTCCTAGAATGCTTAAATCTAAGCAACAAGGTTGTTTTCTCACAATTCCTTCTCCTTATCTCTCTAGCTCGTCCACTCTTTCTCTCTCTAACATTCAGACTTTTAGGAAGCAATTGAAGGGTCTAAAGGATTGACCTATTATAGGTGATCCGGCCCTTTGCAATTTCACTCTTAATTTTTGACCATTCGGTCCAAAATGATAATTCTTCCAACTATATGTTAATTTACCATTTTGTCCCTAGCTCACTTGTGGGAAGTTTTCAAATTTCTGTTGCTACAGTAAATCTTTAGGCCAAAATTGCAATTGTCATACCTAAACTCTTCCACCTTTCATTTTAGTCCTTTTCTTCATTCTAGTCAAATTTCTCACTCATTTCTACTCCAATTCTTGCACTCATGCAACTATATGCAAGCTAACATAATATAAATGCAACATACACAAGCAATTAACTAAAATTAACAAACATCTCTCAAATGTTAGGAGCGGATGTTACATTTCTCCCCTCATTTTAAGAAATTTTGCCCTCAAAATTTATACGTATCTATAAAAATAACTCTGGAAAATTTCTTCTCATATCAACTTCCTTCTCCCACGTAGCTTCTTGGGGTGATAACTGATCCCACAATACCTTTACCAGTGGAATTGTCTTATTTCTCAATTGTTTAGTCTCAGTACCAATAATCTTTAAAGGTCTTAGTGTATAAGTCAAATTATCTTTTAATTGTACTATTCTGGCATCAAGAATATGTGAAGGATTGGGAAGATATTTACGAAGTTGAGAAATATGAAACACATTAGGAATATTGGATAGAAATGTGGGTAAAGTAATTTGATAAGCAGATTGGCCAACCTTTTTCAAGATTTGGAAAGGTCCAATGTATCTTGGGCTCAACTTTCTAGACTTAATAGCCCTGCCAACACCAGTAATAGGAGAGATTCCAAGGAAAACATGGTCTCCTTCATCAAATTCTAGTGGTCTTCTCCTTTTATCAGCATAACTTTTCTGTCTATCATAGGCCTTGGCCATCTTTTCTTTAATCATCTTGATTTGGTCTGTGGTTTGTTGAACTAATTCAGGCCCTAGTAGTTGTCTCTCCCTTACCTCAAACCAACTCAAGGGTGACCTGTGACCTACATCTTCTTTCATACAAGGCTTCATAAGGAGTCATCCCTATGTTGGAGTGAAAACTATTATTGTAGGCAAATTCCACTAAAGGTAAATTTCTATCCCAATTGCCTTTTTGCTCTAATATACATGCTCTAAGCATATCTTTTAGAGTCTGAATAGTTCTTTCAATCTTCCCATCAGTTTGTGGATGATAAGCAGTATTGAAGCTAAGTTTAGTACCAATAGCCTTTTGCAAGGCTTTCCAAAATCTAGCAGTAAACCTAAGGTCTCTATCAGATACTATATTAGTAGGAACTCCGTGGAGTCTTACTATTTCTCGTATATACAATTGGGCCAACTTATCTAATGACAAATTTATTTTGATGGGTAGGAAATGCGCAAATTTAGTTAATCTGTCTACAATCACCCAGATTGCATCATTTCCTAATTGAGTTTTTTGGTAAACCTACAATGAAATCCATAGAAATTTTATCCCATTTCCATTCAGGGATTTCAACAGGTTGTAGTAGTCCTGCAGGTTTCTGATGTTCAATTTTCACCTGCTGGCATACTAGGCATCTAGCAACATACTCAGCTATTTGCTTCTTCATACCTGGCCACCAAAATTTCTTTTTCAAGTCTTAATACATCTTGGTAGTACCAAGATGAATAGTATAGTTGCTCTTATGGGCTTCTTCTAGAATTAGATCCCTCAGTCCTCCTGAATCTAGGATATAAATTCTATCTTGGAAAGTCACTACCTCATCGACACCTCTTTTGAATTCTTTTGGGTCCTTTAGGGACTTTAAGAATCCATCCTCTTTTTGAGCTTCTAATATCTGAGTTCTAAGGTTATTCTCAATTTTTAACTCACTCAAACATATCCTATTTGGTAACACCAGTGTGGATAGGCTCATATTTATAAATTTCTCTATCAAGCTCATTTCATTTATCATTAGTTGAGCCATGTGGAGAGATTTCTGAGTTAGTGCATCTGCCACTACATTAGCTTTTCCTAGATGGTACTTTGATTCAAAATCATAATCCTTTAAGAATTTCATCCATCTTCTTTGCCTCATGTTTAATTCTTTTTGGTCAAAGAGATATTTGAGACTTTTGTGATCACTAAATACCTAAAACCTCGACCCATACAAATAGTGTCGCCAAATTTTTAAAGCAAACACTATGGCTGCTAATTCTAAATTATGGGTAGGGTAATTTTCTTCATGAGGCCTTAATTTTCTAGAGGCATATGCGACAACTCTCCCATTCTGTATCAAGACACATCCTAGGCTCTTCTTGGATGTATCGCAATACAATTCAAAATTTCCTAAGGGATCGGGATTATTAAGACAGGGGTTGTGGTCAACTTTTCCTTTAAAATTTGAAAACTATCTTCACATTTGTGATCCCACACAAAAGGAATATTTTTCCTAGTCAGTCTAGTCAAGGGCAGTGCAATTTGTGAAAACCCTTGAATAAATCTTCTATCATACCCTGCTAAACCAAGAAAACTCTAAATTTCAATCACTGTTGTGGGTCTCTCCCAAATAATTACATCTTCTATCTTACGGGGATCTACTGTTACTCCATCTCTAGTGATTACATGACCTAAGAATTTCACCTCTGCTAACCAGAATTCACATTTTTCAAATTTTGCATACAATTACTTATCCCTAAGCAACTGTAATATAATTCTAAGAAGATATTCATGATCTTCACTACTTTTAGAATATACAAGAATGTCATCAATAAACACTACCATGAACTAATCCAGGTAGGGTCTAAAGATACGATTCATGTAATCCATAAAAATAGCTGGAGCATTTGTCAATACAAATGGCATTACCATAAATTCATAATGCCTATATTTGGTTCTAAAGGCTGTCTTAGGTATGTCTTCTGTTCTCACTCTAATTTGATGGTACCCTGACCTCAAATCGATTTTGGAAAACATAGTAGCTCCTCTCAATTGATCTAACAAATCATCTATCCTAGGAAGTGGGTATTTATTGTTCACAGTTACTCTGTTCAGTTGTCTATAGTCTATACATAGCCTTATACTTCCATCCTTCTTCTTTACAAACAGAACTGGTGCTCCCCAAGGTGAAGCATTAGGCTTAATAAAATATTTCCCCAAAAGATCCTCTATCTGCACCTTTAATTATGTTAGCTCTGAGGGAGACATTCTATAAGGCGCTATAGAAATTAGTCCCGTACCAAGAATCAATTCTATAGAAAATTCAATCTCTCTCTTAGATGGAAGGCTTGCAATTTCATTGGGAAAGACATTTGAAAATTCAAAAACTATAGGAATAGCATTAATTTTATGCTAATGTTCAACTTTATAAGAACACAAAAAACTAGTTCCTTGGATCCCTTCCTCAATTTTCCTAACTACTGGCATGGCATCTATAAAAGTCACAGATTTCTTAGGACAATCCAAGACTATATTGTTCACAAATAACCAATCCATCCCAAGAATAATATCCAGTCCCACTAAAGGTAAACAAATGAGGTCAACATTGAAGAGCTTATTATCAACAACAAGGGGACAATTTAAGCAAGCCAAAGAAGTTGATACCCGCTCTCCTGTGGTAGTAGAAATAGATAACTCATGGGGCAATTTAAATAAAGGAAAATTCAATCTTTCCACACATTCACAGGAAATGAAAGAATGAGTGGCACCATAATCATATAGTACAAATAAAGATACACCATTTATCAAACATTTACCTTTTATCAGATCATCGGACTGAACCACGTCTTTACCTTTGAGAGTATAAACTCTTCCCATAGTAAGAGGTCTTGTGGGCTCAGTCGACTTCTTCCACTCAGGGAAATCTTTAATAAAATGACCCGGTCGTCCACACTTAAAACACACACCAGACTAGAATCTACAAGGTCCGCCATGACTTTTCCCACACTTTGGACAAGCATTAGTTACTAACTGTCTCACTACAGGTTTCTTCCCCTTCTGGTTTCTCTCATTTCTAATATCCCTTCCTCTAAAGGATCTAGGTTATTTTCTGTTAAAGAAATTGGTTCTTTGTCTTTCTTTCTTTGTTTCAGCTAGATTCTGAGAAACAATGCGACACTTATTCACTAACATAGCAAAGTTTCTAATTTCAAATGGAGTAACAGCATTCTTTAACTCTGATCTCAACCCAATTGCTAGATGCAATGCTTTCCATGTCTCATTTGGATGATGCTCCAAATAAGAAGAGAATTTAGATAGTGCCTTAAATTTTGCTAAATATTCCTCAAAATTCATATTGCCCTGCTTTAACTGCATGAATTCAATTTCTTTCTTGGTTTCTCACGTTCTCAGGGAAATACTTTTCCAGATACACTCTTTTAAAAACCTCCCAGGTGATCTGGGTCCCTTGGGCTACCAGTAATTGTTTCGCTCCTCTCCACCAATATTCTTCTTCCCAAACAAGCATGTGAGTAGCAAACAAAACCTTCTGTTTGTCCGTATTCCCAATAACCTTGAACAATTTTTCCATCTCTCACAACCATTCTTCAGCTGCTTGTGGATTAAACTCTCCTCTAAAGGAAGGAGGGTTATTTCTCTGAAATTCAGACCAACCATTATAGGCTTGGTTTCTTACTTGGCCAACGTCAGGATTTAGGTTGGGATTCAAAGGTTTATTCTATTGAAATTGTCTAAGTGCTTCAGTCATAACTGCAGCTTGTTGAGTAGCAGCAGTAGCCTGTTGGGCAACAGTAGCATCCTGTTCTCTCATAGCCTCTGCCACTCCCATCATGACTTGCATTACTCTTTCCATATTGGTCTCACCTTCCTTTTCCTTCCTAGTATTTCTCCTATGTGGGGCCATAATTCACTCTACAAAATAAACATTACCGAGGTGATCAGTCTCAATAACATATTATTTATAAGAGGTCATATGGCACCAATCAGAAATATCATCTACCCAACCTTAACACGTCATTCCTCAAGTCAAAACATAATACAAGTCAGTCAACTTCCATAGCTCAGCTAACTACCGTGTATTAGTCTTTATCCTGAGGAATCGACCCTTTCACTATCGAGCCAATTCTAACTAGCCGTGGTAGTAGTGCTCTGATACCAACTCAGTGTAACCCCCCAATCTTATAGTTCCTTTTAATTTAATTAAATAATATAAATAATATACTATAAGATTGGTGAATTACTACTTCCCTTACCTGAGTTAATTCTTAATTTTTTACCAAATGACATAATTAGTATTATTGGTTTGGGCTACTACACTCAGGATTTCACACGTTATGCTGCGAAAATAAAAACATATTAGCTAAAATAATATACATGTGTATACATACATTCATATACATCAACATTCATTTACAGTGTATACATATCATTCATTAGAGATATATCTATAGATATATGAGAGTGTTAGCTAGGGTAAGGAGACAACAAGCCTATCACTCATACCCATTTAACAAAAATAGCTAGTGGATTCCTAGCTCACATATCCCAATACATATATGCCCATATCCTATACATTAAAACTATTCTCTTGATCCTTTTACCAAAAATATTACAAGGATTCAGGGTATAGGGCATACCAAAAACTTTCCTAGAACTTTACATCCTCAAGGTGTGCAAGGGACTTCCCATATATATACAACCCATACTTCATGAATCACAAGAAAATACCCTAGGAAGGGGATTTCCACTACTTCCACCTCTACTTCTAGTACTATCTGGAACCTAGGCATCTGATACAAACCAGCATTTTTATGAGAATACATCTCAGTAGCATTAATAACTAGTTTTCAAAATAACTAGTTTGTACCAATGCAAATTCATACGAAAATTCTACATTCTCTTTCATGAAACAATACATTTATTGGATGATTCTATATAACATTCCATTTAACTTTCATACTTTCATGCATAAACATAACACATAGTACATATCTTATCAATTCATCAAAACATATACGTAACATAACATCATTCATATAACTTTCATCATAACATAAAGAGCAATAAGGAAATAAGAGCACTTCTCATTAGCCTCTGCCAATCATCATCATATAATTGCATAATAAGAGAAATTTGGAGGGGCAACATGTGCACCACTCCATGTTTTTGCATATGTACTATGGTAACTTTGCCTGGCAGTCCTCGACTGCATATAACATTTGTGTACATTATAGAACGTTCTCTAGTGGATCTAAGTACCATAAGGTTCCCAACTCTAGGTCTCACACATTAAGTACATACTGAGGTCCTCAAAATGCTATTCATAAACATATATATATGGGTGAATCGGTGCATACTATAGTTCTGTAAATTCTAAGTATGTGACTTTTCATTTACATTGGCCATTAAGTCACTAACTTACAATTTACAACTATCACGATAATCGCAGAATGTCCGATCATTGTCCCATACCAGCAATCAGTCATTTAGATATGAACCTATCTACCACAAATACATATATTAAGAATACAATTTTCATTTCTCATATGCATTCTTGCTCTTTCCTTTTAACTTTCATCACTTTCATGCTATTTCTCATTTACATTCAGAGTATATGTTACCTTGCTTGTAATTTGAGTTTTATCTCTAGTTTGGATTTAGTTTTTGGGCTAGATATCATTCAAATATGTCATTAAGTTCATGAAAAAGGGCGGCAGTTAGTTGGTATCACACCGCAAGTCTACTGATTGCATTTTGTCCAATTTTTCAAAATTCCAAACAGAGTGGCGCATCATCGCTAGCTTATCATTGGCCTGACGATAATCGGCTAGGTTGGGGTAGTCAGCTGCTCTGTTCTTGGGCATTTTTGGAAAAATGAGGAACGCGACAGTCGACTTCCAGGTGCCCGACAATCGACTGCTAGCATTTTGTATACGATTCTGGGCATCTCAAGAGCACGACGATCATTCAGATTTGGGCGGTTGGTTATCAAGTCTTGCTCTATTTTAAGAATTTCCATTGAGCCAAAATTTCAATCCAAAAACTTGTTTCTAAGCCCATTTGGAAATTGATGAACTTACAATAAACCTCTCAGTAACATTTAAAACAAGAAACCAGCCCAAAACATCATGTAATATTGTTTAAATCTGAGATTAAAAATCATTTTCATTCAAACTAAAAAACCCATTTTTCAGAAGAAATTTTAAGCATGCACAAGTATTTTCAATCGGTTAAAAACACCCAATAGTGATTAAAAATAATAAGAATGTAGTTTGTAATCCTTTTTTCTTTCAAACAAGTTCAATTTCACAAGTTTTAATAGTATAAACAGTAAACTCCAAAATAAAGGGATTGGGTTATTATGCTACCTTTTTGCTAGTTTTTAATCAGTGGTTGTTGATTGGAAAGTGTCCTGGAGTGATTTCCTAGCTCCTAGAATGCTTAAATCTAAGCAACAAGGTTGTTTGCTCACAATTCCTTCTCCTTCTCTCTTTAGCTCGTCCACTCTCTCTCTCTCTAAAATTCAGACTTTTAGGAAGCAATTGAAGGGTCTAAAGGATTGGCTTATTTATGGGCGATCTGACCCTTTGCAATTTCACTCTTAATTCCCAACCATTCGATCCAAAATGATAATTCTTCCAACTACATGTTAATTTACCATTTTGTCCCTAGCTCACTAGTGGGAAGTTTTCAAATTTCTGTTGCTACAGTAAATCTTTCGGCCAACATTGCAATTGTCATACCTAAACTCTTCCACCTTTAATTTTAGTCATTTTCTTCATTCTAGTCAAATTTCTCACTCATTTCTAGTCCAATTCTTGCACTCATGCAACTATATGCAAGCTAACATAACATAAATGCAACATACACAAGCAATTAACTAAAATTAACAAACATCTCTCAAATGTTAGGAGCGAATGTTACACAAGAAGCTAGAAATCAACAGAAAAAGTGGGTGTTTCAAGTTTGGCCCTAAAAACATGTTCTTGAATCATTTTCATAAATCATGAACTCAATACCAACATTCCAACATCATTTCTCGTTCATAGAGTGCCCATAACATAGCTTAACATGTTCAAACTAAGATCAAACCACATCTTTCTCACTTAGGGCAAAAACCTAACTTCAAAAATCATTCACAAGCATAAATGAGCAAGGTAAATTAGCACACATTACCCAATAGTCGTTAAAACACATAGAATGTAGGTTTAAAACCCCAAATTCAACTTAGAACATTTCGAAAATCACATTTATCAGTAAATTTTTTGCATATTTCAAAAATAGAATTTAGGATGAATTGCTACCTTGATTCCTTGCTGAAATGTGTGTGTATGATGTGTAGAAATGATTCTCCCTTGCTATAGAACTGATTTTTAGCCTCAAATTTGCTCCTTTCTCAATAAGATTCCCTCCACAAGCCCTAGCTTGCCTCCTTCTCTCTCTAGCCACCCCCTTCAACTCCTCTCTCTAAAAACTTGGTATACTAAAAGTGTGAGGGTTTAGGGCTTCATCAAGAGTTTAAGGAAGTTTAGGTAATTGCCATTTGGTCCCTAAGCTCTTTTTCACTCTTAGACTCCCTTATTTTTTCCCTTTTCAATTGAGTCTCTAACCACCCCTTGCTAAACCTTCATGTATTTCCTTTCAATTTAGTCCCTAGGCTAATGCAACTATATGCACTAATGTAACATACACAAGTATCAAGATTAAATTAACAACTAGCAAACATCTCTTTAATCGTACTAGGAGCCGATGTTACAAGTGGTCATCCATTGATCACTTGACAAGGGACATAGGGCCAATGAAGGCTGCTGAAAAGCTATCCTTGAGTTAGGCAATCATCAACTAGTTTTCCTGGCAAAGGCTAAGGGCTAAAGAAGGAGGATGAAAAGCTATCCTTGAGGTAGAGGATCATCCACTATTTCCTACTATAGAATTTTTGGGAATGTAAATTATTTCCCATTGGTGCCTTTTATGGCTGCGAGAGAGAGAGAGAGAGAGATCAAACAATTGCAACAAATTTCACTTTATCGATAGCAGGGTAATAACCTATTTACAATTTACAAGAAATATCTCCTACGGCTTGATACTTTCCATCTATTGGGAATTAGTCCGTTAGTGATGGTGGATAGGCAAAAAGCTCTATTAGGTAAAGCTTGGATGATTCAGTATGGTCCTTCATAATTTAGGGTAACTTTTCTTGAGAAGGGTCTATTTGACTGTTAATGGTTATTCGAAAGACTAAGTCTCCTTATAGGAACTATCTTTATCAGATCCCATTTTCAATTACATAAATAAATTGATGTATAGACAACTTGATGTACATATGTCACAACTTGAATTTGTAACACCCCCTTAGCCTATGGTTCCTTTTTAGTATTCAAATGTATAAAATATATAATTATCATAAAGCTGGTGTGTTACTATTACTTCTACCCAAGTAAATTTTAAACTTTTTACTAAGTTGATTATTTGAGTGTCATTTGGGGTCAGGCCTCTACTCTCAAGTTTCATTTATCGTCGTAACAGAATACTAGATCAGATATATACACATAATTTACTCTAAATAGCTATACACAAACATGCCTAAATACCCACTAATTAGTTTTAAATTTAACTAATTGGGGAATGGAGGATACAACCTTGCCACTTAAAACCCCATTAAAGGATCTAGTCAAATCATTTACATCTAAATAATTATAGGCTATACAAGAAGAATCCTTAACTAGCCATTCCCAAAAATCATAAAGACCAATACAATAACAAAATATGCCTATATTTTGTCAAAATCCCTAATCTTATGCACCCAATGATGGGTACTTCTTCCTACTTTACCTTCTTCTCTAGCCCAAAGGCACCTACATATTTGATACATGCCAACACTCATGTGAGAAATTAATCTCAGTAGCAATGCAACCTGTCTTTAAAATTACCAGCCTATACCACCATGCTTACACAAAAAAACTCCACATTATTTCATCATAAAACATGATTCATGGCATATAATATTGGGTATAATGCATGCAACATACTTTCAATCATGTGCTCAGATTTATGCATGTACATTTAAACATATCATCTTTAAAAGAATGGGATGTTCATTCATCATCATTCTCATCATCATTTTCATGTAAAACATACATGGGATAGTAAACACGCCATCATTTCACTTTCATAACATACGAGTAGTACATAAAACACCCTAAGAGTAATCAAAAGAGTCACCTAGCAATAACTCCACGCACCACAGTCTATATGAATGAGTGCATGGCTATTTAATCATGCCTTAACTTTTGTACATTCTAAGGCATACCCCAGTGGATCTAAGTACCATAATGGTCCCTATCCCTTTCTAACAAATCATCCCTGAATACAGAAATTTCATCCCTTTCATCCCAAATGGGGCTGGTATACACTCATGGGATCACCGTCAACTCTACCCGGATCATTTTCTCTCTGATTTTAGACGGATCATAGTACTATGGAATCACCACCATTCCTTCGAGGTGGATCACACTCCTAGTACGCTATTCTCTACATATACTCTAGGGTGAATCGGCTCATGCCCATGGTTATACTTAACTCTAAGTATGTGTTTCTCATATAGCCTTTGGGAGATGACACTAACTTAAAGTTCGTAACCATCACGGTGTTTTTCAAAATCATCTACGTTCAAGTGGATTTTTAACCATCCCAATTTAGGACACAATCGTGGAATGCCCAACGGCTGTCCCATACCGACAATCAGTCACTCAATCATAAGCCTATCTACTCTAAGGCATACGCTGAGAATACTTTCCTTTTTCCCTTTTTGTGTTTTTTGCTCTCTCTTTATTTCACTATCACAAGGGTCTCATTACCCAAGTGATCAGTGACTCCATCTTATGCATGTTACCCAATACTTCCCTGGTTTAGATCCTTAGTTTGAGTGCAAATCTTGGCTAATTCCCTCTTCAAATGGTCTATTGAGCTTATTACACATATTAGAGAGTTGGTAGTCAACTTCCCTCTGTCTGGAAATCGGTTGCTAGCTTACTATCTAACATTTTTGGCACTGGTCAAGAGCTACCAATTGGCTGCTAGGGCCTGGTAGTTGGCTGCTAGCCTCGACAATCAACTTCTAGGGGTTTGAGAGTTGGCTGCTGTCCTTTTGAAAAAATTTTAGAAAATGAAGCCACCTCTTGCTGTCCCTAAGTTTTAGTCCCGAAGTTCTTTTGCACTCTTAGACTCACTCATTTTTCTCTTTTCAATTGAGTCTTTAGCCACCTCTTGCTAAATCGTCATCTTTTTCCTTTCAATTCAGTCCCTAAGCTAATGCAACTATATACACCAATGCAATATTCACAAGCATTAAGATCAACTTAACAGCTAACAAACATCTCTTTAATCATACTAGGAGCGAATGTTAAATAATTTGTGTTTCGTATCTCTTTCTTCTAACACATCTAGGTTATAGGTAAAGCCTATCTATTATTTTTGATTGAGTAAGTAGAGACCCGATCAGATGGGCATTCTTGTTTAACTATGATCATAGCTTTATACCTGTATGTAAGGGAAAATAACATCTTAACTATTGATGTTTGTGGAGTTGTCCTATAGGAACATAGCTCTAACTGTAATTCATTTATCAAGTTAGCTTTTTTTTGAATTTGATGATGATAATGGATGTAATAGTAGTCATGGTAGTATACCACCCTTGGAGGATGCTTCTAGTGATGATGATGATGTTTAATATGTTGTTAAGGGTGAATCTCTTATTGTTAGGCATGTATTAAAGTCACATATTAAGGAGGATAGCCTAGAACAAAGAGTAACAATATTTCATACTCGTTTTTTGAATGGGGGTAAAATGTATAGAATGATTATTGATGGGGTAGTTGTGCGAATGTTGCTAGCACCCCTATAGTTGATTAATTAGGGCTAAAATGTGAGAAGCACCCTACTCCATATATGCTACAGTGGTTGAATGATAGTGGCGAAGTGAAAGTAACTAAACAAGCACTAAATGCATTTTCATCGATAAATATAAAGATGAGTTGATTTGTGATGTTATACCTATGCAAGCTAGCCATTTATTGTTAAGGAGGCTAGGGCAATTTGATAGGCATGTCATTCATGATGGGTATAAGAACTGATATTCCTTTGAGCTTATCTGACAAAATTTTACTCTTGCACCTTTATCTCTAAAAGAGGTGTACCTTGATCAAATGAAACTCCAAAAGTCTTCAAGTGGGGGTTTAGGAATTAAGGAAATGAAAAATGAAAAGAGAAAAGAGGCCATGAGAGAAAAGAATAAAAGTAATGGGCGCAAGCAGATGACCTTCTTGTAAAGGGTTATGTGGGGGAGAGCGTGAGTTCGTGTATTATGCTTGTTTTGTTAGTTCCAAAGAAAGATGCTACATGAAGGATGTGTGTGGATTGTAAGGCAGTCAACAAGATTACGGCAAAATATCAACATCTCATTCCTAGGTTAGACAATATTCTTGAAGAATTGCATGGTTCTTGTATTTTACTAAAATTGATCTTAAGAGTGGATACCATCAAATTAGGATGAAACCTCGAGATTAATGAAAGGCTGCTTTTAAAATGAAATATAGGTTGTATAAATGGTTAGTAATGCCTTTTGGGTCGACTAATGCACCTAGACCTTTCATGCATTTGATGAACTGTATTTTAAGCAATTTTTTAGGAAAATTTTTTGTTGTTTACTTTGATGATACCTTGATTTACAAAAATTGCTTTGATGATCGTATTATGCATGTTCAAGCTATGTTGACAGTGCTTAGGAAAGAGAATTTGTATGCTGACCTTAAGAAGTGCACATTTTGCATTGATAGACTTGTATTTCTTGGTTTCATTGTGTGTAGATGGGATTGAGGTTGATAAGGAGGTGAAGGTTATTTAAGAATGGCCAACAATTAAGTGTATTAGTGAGGTGAGAAGATTCCATGGTTTAACTAGCTTTTATAAAAGATTTGCCAAAAATTTCTCTACTATTGCTACTTCGTTGACTGAGATCGGAAAAAAGGATTTTGGGTTTAAATGGGGAAGGGAATAATAACCTACTTTTAATACTTTGAAAGATAAATTTTGTTATGCACCTATTCTTGTTTTACCTTATTACAATAAGACTTTTGGGATTGAATGTGATGCTACTAGGATTGGTATTAGTGCTGTTTTGATGCAAGAAAAGCATCCCATAGCATATTTTAGTGAGAAATTGAAAGGTCCTCAACTTAGATATTTTACATATGACAAAGAATTATATGCCTTAGTTCATGCACTAGATGTTTGGCAATATTATTTTCTTCCTAAAGAGTTTTTGATACATACTGATCATGAATCTCTAAAGCATTTAAAGGGGTAAAATAAATTGAAAAAAAGGCATGCTACATGGGTTAAGTTCATTGAAGCATTTCCATAAGTGATTTGTTACAAGCAGGGTAAAGAAAACATAGTTGCTAATGCATTGTCTAGAAGATATGCTTTAATCACTCACTACACTTACATCTAAATTGTTAGGATTTGAGTAATTTAAGGATATGTATGCAATTCAGGTTGATTTTGCTAATATATTTTTTGCATGCAACAAGGGTGTATTCAATAAATTCTATAGAGACATAAAGGTTTTCTGTTTTGTGGAAATAGGATTTGTGTACCTATTTGCTTTGTGCACGAGTTTCTTGTTAAGGAATCACATAATGGTGGTTTGATGAGACATTGTATATGCTATCTGAGCCTTTTTATTGGCCACCCATGCAAAAAATTGTTGAATGAATTTTTTATAAATGTATTGCATGCAAGTATGCTAAGTCTAAGTTTATGCCTTATGGTTTGTATGCACCCTTGCCTGTTCCTACTAATCCTTGGACTGATATTTCTATGGATTTGGTGTTGGGTTTACCAAGAACTCAAAAGGGTAGAGATAGTATATTTTTTGTTGTTGATCGATTTAGAAGGACAGCACACTTTATTGCTTGTCATAAAATAGATGATGCCACTAATATTGTTGATTTATTCTTTAAAGAAATTGTGAAAATGCATGGGATCCTTAGATTCATTGTTTCTAACAGGGATGCTAAGTTTTTAAGCCATTTTTTGAAGGTGTTATAGGGTAAGTTAGGTATTGATGTTCTCCAAAATGATTAAGAAAAAAGCTAAGAGTGAAGGACCTGAAATAGGAATGCCCAAAGGGAGAGGGCCTCCCTGATGCACGTCTGAAGGTCAAGTCAATAAGGAAAACACAAGAGTGTAAGAGACAAATTCTAAGGGTTATAAGAATGTCACACCCAAGGGAGGCCAAGGATGCTCTATATATAGTGTTTTAGTGAGGAAAAACTATTACAAGGTCACATGTAAGCGATTGCAAGGATCACTCGATGTGTGGGAGATTATACTGATTTATGGCTTATGAGGGCATTCGTATGGCTTGTTGATTTGGCTAGAGATCATGCGCTATGTAATAGCATATCATTGGAGGGACCAATCTGGATATGCCACAAGTCCCCCACGCCTCAGAGTATGTGTGACCTTAGGCTATGAGTTTCAAAGAGAAGTGGATTAGGCCTAACACGTGGGCCTGCGAGTCCCCAAGTGTGAGGTGCACGAGTCCTTTAATTGTTGGCACTTCAGTTTCCACACTAGCTACGTTTCTAAGCATATCATCATGTATCTCAGGTAGTGGAGGCATTATTTTTGATGTCCTAAATAGTTTTTAATGGTATTTTAGTCTTTTCATTAGGCTTGGGAGCTAAGATTCAAATCAATTGGCATTCAAAGTATCCTTTCACTTTTCCCATATGTATACTACGTGAGTTCTTGCTCTTGAGTGCTTTTCATTTTTTAAAAGATACCACTGTTCTTTGGGCTTTTTTCTTGTGAGTATTCTTTCTCCTTTCCCCTTTTTTCTTCAACTGGTTTTGCTACTAGCTTACTCCCTTCTTTTATTCTGTAAAATTTTTGGGGATTTTCTAACCTGAAGAATGTCTTTTTCTTTAGGTATGTTATTCTTTTTTTGCTCTTTTTGTAAAAGATGGTGAGACGATTGGTACACCTCAACCATGGACCTAGGGTCACTGTCATCGATTTGCTTCCAAGAGATGAAGATGATTGACAGATCCTTGGATTAATGGTGTCTTATGGTAATGAGGGAGATCTTGGTAGCAAAGAAATTTCCTCTATCGTGAGGGCTTCACCTAAGGGAAGCTTTGCGTAGTAGGGAAGGAGAGAAAGAGGAAGTAGGCAAGGACTATAACATCTGCTCCTAATATGATTAAGAGATGTTTGTTAATTGTTAACTTAAATTAAATGCTTGTGTATGTTTCATTAGTTTGCATATAGTTACATTAGTGCAGGGACTTAGTTGAAAGGAACAAAAGCTGAGTCAAATCGTTACTAAGGAATAAATTTAAAAGGGAAAGTTTAGTCAGGCTAAATTCACATATGGCAATAATTCAAAAGTCATAAATCCTTAAAACACAATTCCAACTTTAACATTTTTTAGAGAAAGAAAGAGTAGGGCGAGTAGAGAGAGAAAGTGGTGAGTTAGGGTAAAGGGGAAGAGATATGCTAAAGGAAAAATGGATTTGAGGCTAGGGATTGGTCTTACAACGGGAGAAGAATATTTTAACACATTATACATGCACATTGTTCAGAAAATTAAGGTACAACTCAACCTAACCCCATTTCTGAAATGTTTGCTTTTGCTAAAAAATGTTGTTTATGAATGATTTGAACTATGTTTGGGGGTTTAAGCCTACATTCTCTAGATTTTTTACTTCTATTAGGTGTTGCTTGCTGAATGGTTATACTCATTTATGCTTATAACTAATTGTGAAAGTGGGCTTATGCCCTAAGTGCAAAAATATGGTTTGATCTTAATATTAAGTGATGTTGAGTTTTGGGTTAGTTATAAGTATTATATGATGTTTTATGCTAGTGTTGAGTTCATGGCTTGAGAAAATGGCTGAAAACATGTCTTTGGAGCAAAACTCTAGGTGTATCAATAAATTTTAGAGCAGACCAACTACTAGCAACTGACTGCCAGGCCTTGGAAGCCGACTGCCGTGTTTTTCGTCTACCAAGAAAGCATTCCAAAATGCTAACAGCCAACTGCCAACCCTTGGAAGTTTACTACCATGTTCTTTATTTTCCAAAAATTTTTCCAGAAAGCTAGAAGTTGACTGCCTTGCTCTATAATCAGCTGTTGGGTCCAATTTGAGGCTAGCAGTTGACTACCAAGCCTTTAGCAACTGACTAGTAGCTCTCAGCCAAGACAATTTCAAAAGGGTAGCAATCTAGCAATCAACTGCCAGCATGGAACCAGTCAATTGCCAGCCCTTTTTTTTGGATAAGAAGCTCAATAACTTATTTTAAGAGGTAATTAACCTAAAATCTTACTCAAACTAAGGATCTAAACTTGGGATGCAGTGGGTAACATGCAAGAGATAAGGTCACGTGTCACTTAGATGAGAGCATCCTTGTGATAGTGGAATAAAGAGAAAAAAAAAACATAAGAGAAGAAAGGAAAGAGGAAAGTATTCTAAGCATATGCATTAGTGGTAGATAGGCTCATGATTGAGTGACCGATTGTCGGTATGGGAAGGTCGTTGGGCATTCCACGATTGTGCCATGAATTAGGATGGTTAAACATCCACTTGAACTTAGATGATTTTGAAAACATCGTGATGGTTGCAAACTTTAAGTTAGTCTCATCTTCCAAAGGCCATTTAAGAAACACGCACTTAGAGTTAAACATAACCATAGACATAAGCTGAATCACCCTAGTATATATGTTAAATAATAGCATACTAGAAGTATAATCCATTGAAAAAGGATGGTGATTCCATAGCCCCATGATCTGCAAAAGTGGAGTGGATGAGACTTGTCTACAATTAGATAGTGATCCTATGAGTAGTTATACTAGCCCTTTTTATGGGACGAAAGGGATATCAATCTCGTTGGTCAGGGATGATTTATCAGAATTGACAAGGACCATATAGAGAGAGTATTACCAGCCTCGTTTAGGATGAAAGGGATATCAACCCACTAGTTAAGGATGATATGCAAAAAGGGCTTGGACCATTAAGGAGTACTTGGATCTGGCTGGGGGACACTTCAGATAGTACCAGTGGTATAATTGTCACATATGTTGTTAAGCTAACTCATGCATGAATGTAGTGGTACATGGAGTTGTCTGCTGGGCGGTGCCCCCGATAACTCGTATGACATATTTGGTTCTCCTGCTCATATGTTAAATGTAAAGGGATGTTTATTGCCACATGGAATGTTTAATATGAAAGTTATGATTAATTGATGATGAATGGACATCCCATATTATAAAGTTTATATGTTTTAAATGCACATGCATAAACATAAGCACATGACATGAAAGTATGCTTCATGCATAGCATCCTAATAGTATGTATTGCATTTTTAAGATGAAAAAAATGTAGAGACTTTCCGCATAAGTATTGTGATAGAAGTCAGTGATTTTCAAAATTGGCTACATTGCTACTGAGATTAAATTCTCATATATATACTAGCGTGTACCAAATGTGTAGGTCCCTAGTTGAAGATAAAGGTAACATAGAGAGAGGTACCCTCTATAGGGTACATGGAACTATTTATTTTGGATAGTATAGGCATATATTTATTTGGTACTAGTCTTAATGATTTGTGAGAAAGGCTAGTATAGATTATCTCTTGTATAGCCTATCTTAACTTGGATGTATATGGATTAACTAGCTATTATCAGTAGGCCATTTGATGGGGTCATGAGTGGCAGGAATGTTGTCTCCATGCCCCAATAGTTATTTAATGATAATTAATAAATTAAGCATGCATGTTTGTGTGTAGTTATCTAAAGTAAATTATACATATATATATGATATGATTTTCTGCTGTGAGAACCCGAGTGTAGAACCCTACCCAAACGGCGCTTAATTAATCAACTTGATAAAAAGTTTAAATTTACTTAAGTAAAAGTAATAGTAACACACCATTACTACGATACTTATATATTATATCTTTTAAATTAACTTAAAAGTCACTAAAGGCTAACGAGTGTTACAAGGACTATCCTAGGAGGCTAATGTGCATCCAAGAGGTCTTGGCAAATTTCAAGTCTTAGTTAATTAACTTCCTTGGGAATTACTTGAGATTGAAAGGAGTGAGAAAGCTTTAGGAAACTAAAGCTAGAGAGAGAAGAGGTTAGTAGAGAGAGAAAGAGAAGATCTTGAAGGAAAAAGAAAATCCAAGCTTAAAAGAAGTGGAATCAATTAGAAAAGTCACAAATAAGAGTTTTGGACAAAAGAATCACACACAAAGGCTAAGATAATCAAGTGGAAATCTTATTTTCTCTCTCTAAACTATGAAACCCATTCTTCCAATTTGGGTAAATGTATGTGTTCTTAATGATTTTTAGAGAGATCTAAACTTCTATTCTATGTTCTCTATGTTGGGTTTATGCTTTTTCATTCTTGTATATGGATGAAAAACACTAAAAATGAAGATTTAGAAGTGGGTTCATTTTCTCTTTCCTCTAAGAATTTCCATAAATTGATTTGGATTATTTCTAACTTGAAAGGTCATGGAATCCAAGCATGTTTTTGACATAGTTGTATGAAATGAGTCCATGAATTTATCTATGAATTAAAATCATGTGAAATTAAATGATTTGGATTGAGTTAGGATCCAAAAGAGCTTTTTAAACAGGAAGAAACATCGAGAGTGACCCTTGTAAGGTAGAAGATGACTACAATGTTCATCTTGGCAGGCACAGCGGGCAAGTACCATCCCACCGAGTGACCAATTAGGAAAGCTTGAATGGAAAGGCCAAGGGGCAAACCCCACTAGGAGAACCTTTAAGGACGACCCATTGGGAATGTAACACCCCAGTTACTAATTACCTAATACGTGGTGATTTAATAATTTTATTTAATTCATTGGCCCATTTTAATATTTCTCCTGGGATCTCCTTAGGTAGCCTAACGTACTTATTATATATATATTTTAAAACATATGTTCTTTATATTTGAAGATGATATTTGTCCTTGCATGAATAAACTTAAGTTTATACATACATATATATATACGTTGTCAAAATACATAGTTACTATTTAGGCTTCTTGTAGTTACAAAAATATTTACATACATAAATCCTAAAAATTCAAAGAAAGAGTGAACTATCTATCTCAAGAAGCCTAACATTCATTACAACATATACATAATCATATAAGAGGAGGTGGGAAAGCAGGTGGGGGTGGGGTAGGAGGCACTTTGACCATAGTGGTGACCACTATGTCACCAACCATTGTAAAATTACCTAACCATGGCACAGTAATAAGCTTTACCTCAATTTCCAAGACGAGGTAGTAGAGAGGCATATGAAAAATTTTCAGTAGGGGTGAGAATAGACAATCTCAGTAGTAAAAACAATTCATACATATATCCATCTCATCACGTGTAAACAAAAATTTCATATATCCTTTCATGCAAAACATGCCAAATAAATAACGACAAATACTCATATCATAACTTGAAAATTATTTCATAACTGGAAATTGTAATACTTGCCATAACCCTTTGCTTATACATATGAACATATAGAGCTGAACATCATAACTTGGTCTTGGGACTTGGCCACTAACTCGAGGGTGTCCCTTAGTGTGTACACGCGTCTAATGCCATCAAGATCTTCATATCCCTAGGATCTCATATCCCTACTCATATCTTTTTTCTTTCTAAGTACCTCAAGTACATATTATCTCTTGTCTTATTCAGGGTCAAAAGATAAATGGAATATAAGTAAAGACTATCCCTTAGGCCTTTGGGATAGCTCTCTTAATTTCTTTCTTATATGCATCAACTAGCTCTAGAGTTAACCAGAGTCAGTCACCCACATAGGATAAACCATGGGCATCCCATACTACCCACATCTATTTAGTCTTAAATACTTCAAAATGAAACTTATATTTGGTCAAAGAACTTATGATAGGTTTCTCATGATATTTCATCATATTCTTTCATAATGAAACTATCATGGAATAATTACAATTTAGTTCACATGTTCATAAACACAACATGTATGCAAAATTATCACACCTTATGCTCACATCCACATAAAAGATTCATGCAATTTTCCTTCATTCCTAAAAGATACAAATGCACAACTTCACAAACAAGACATGATAAAGTATGGTAAATTAATTCCTTTTTGAACTATTTAGGATTCCATTTCCTAACATCCTTCTAATCTGAGCCATCTTTAAGGTCATTTCTTTAAAGTCTCATGTCCAAAACACAAACATAGATGGATCTGGGGCTTCTAGGAGTTGGTCACCTCAACACCCATGGCTAGCTATGTGAAAAGTGAAGGTTTGTGGTTTTTACTGTCTAGTTCACCATAACCAAGTGCACTTCTCGCCGTGGCAAAGTGCACAGAATGAACTTCCCCGACTCTGTAATAAAGAAATCTGGTCTTTGGCCCCTCCATGCTGTCCTAAGTAGCTAAGGTCAATTTTAAAGCATAAGAGTCCTAGGGTTTGCATCATACAGTCTAACAAACCTACTTCAATGACCTTACAAGCAATAAACTTAGCCTACATATTAATTCCTACCAATTATTCATGAACCTCTTACATGAGAAATATAATCTTTATCCAAAGCTTTCCTTATACTCTCTCAATTTTTCTCACACCCAACATACCATATTTTATAATTAATAAAGTTTTTTAGTAATTTAGTTAGGGAATTATAATTAAATTATGGCTCAGATAGGGAATTTGTTCTTAGGCTGGTATTTATAACTTTTTCCAAGATCCCCTTTCTTACCCTTATAAGACACCCTAATTATTATTTTATCAGTGTTTCATCCTGAATGCTAATATTTCAATGAAATTTTCATACAAGTGAATTTTCATGAAATTAATTAAATATAATTATGTTTAACTATGCAAAATTTAACATTTAATTTCGTTGTCAAATTTTGGGATGTTAAAGGGAATGCTTAAATTTTAGACCAAGAGGCGTATCAGAGTGAACTCCACTGACGAACCTCACGTAAACCAATGGATTAGTTATTGTAGGGTCAACCTTATGGTGAGCCTTCTAAGCTTAATCCATCAATACGAGCCTTTATATGTAATCCTTGTGGGCGAACCTCTATAGGAAAACTCATGGCATGTTTTATAGGCTATCCTAATAGGAAAACCTCTATGGGCAAACTTATGGTAAGTTTTATAGGTGAACCATCATGGGTGAACTTGTGCAAGTGAACCCTTGTAGCCAAGTCTTTCCAATCCAACCTTCATAGGCGAGCTCTTTTAGGTGAACCTTTGTAGGAAAATCCCTATAGGCAAACCTGATAATCAAAAGCCTTATTTTTGGAAAAGAATGGACTCTTTCCTCTCCCAAACACTATGGAAATGCTAAGAACTTATCCAAATCATATATCAACACAGCTAAGAAGTAATATGGGACAAGATTGAACTAGAAATACCCATAAAAGAAGAGCTAAAAGTACTCCTATTATATGCTTTAGTCTAGATAGGATCTAGATTAAATGACCAATGGTCGATATGGCATGATTATCAAAAATATAAACCCCAATTATTATGTGAGAGTCAAAAAGCTTCATTAATTTATTACTTAAATTTTTTTCAATAGCATTCTTTTCTCCAAAATTATATTAGTTTGATGAAATTTATAGAGTTAAGTGATTATGAAAATTACTTAAATTTAGGTCCAAATTTGCGTAAATAGAAATATTTTAAGAAAAAATGTCATTTAATTTAGATAAGTGTCAGTTATAAGTTAATAATTATATAGGTTACTTTTTATTAACTAGGAGAAACTTTTCGAAGACAATGACATTTTAATTGGAAAAACATATTTGTTCGACAAAACTAATAGGTTTTAATTTTAGAGGAACAAATTTAAAAGTAAAATAATTTTTTAGATACCGAATTATTAATTTAGTCACAATTTAACTATACATTATTCTTTTTCTATATCACTCAGAGTTCAACTTCGGTTTGTATACTAACATCAATACTTGTTTGAGAATGATTGTATTATAAAGTCTTTATACAAAATTTAAGTTTATAATCAACAAAAATGTCTAAATATATTTTTGGCGCGAACACACTCTTGCGTGCCTGCACAAACCAGCGCATCTATGATTCTAATTAACTACAATTTGCCAAGCAGATGTGCACTTAAAATATTATATATTCATGCATCTCTCTTCATTTTGGTGCAATAGAAGCATATGTGAGCTACATGAATGTACATGGTTGATCCTAGAGAGTTCAACCTCGGAAAGGCATGCATGGTACTCCATGCTTTATTTCTTATATTTTAGTTATATATATATATATATAATGTTACATATCCTTAATATCAGTGACATTCGGCCATGTGGTTTGATAACTTTAGCCTTCAGCAGCACCAGCAGTGGCCATGGTGGCAGCATTTTTTATAGCATCCATGTCCTCCTCCTCCTCCTCCACCTCCGCTCCAGCCTGCGGTTGTCTTGGATTCCTCAGCTGCAGAACCAACTGTACACATACATAATACGTAGTAATATCTACATAAGATATCTACGTATGATAGTGATCTAGCTCGGATCATATTTAATAATGGCTAAATTTTCAATTTGATAGTTAAAGGTATCATTAATTTCAGTTTTGTTCTTAATTAAAAAATGATAATGTACAATTGTGTCATAAATTTTTTTTTTTTTAAAAAAAGTTGGTGTGAACTTATGAGGTAACAAAAGGACTAAACTGGCCCTATATATAAATAATAAATTGAGGATTCAGTTATCTATTATTATTGTTTTGGGACCAAATTAACTCGAATTATTTATATTCTAAAATATAATTAAAAGAAAATTGTGCTATAATTGGATAACCGCAACTAGAGATTGTTATGGGTGGATCATAGACCTGACCTTCGTCAATTTCCAATTAGTCCAAACTAGTAGAAACCTCAAAAAAGGTGCAATTATTTGCTAATGAAAATATTTAAAGTGGTACCTCTTGCCGCATCTTTGGAAGGCTGATCTTCATTTGCTGCAGCAGAGATGAGTAACATCCCAAGGAAGAAGCACAAGATAAAGGGCTTCATCAATTTCATCTTTGCTTCAAAGCTTTTTAAGACCTGTAAAGGAGATTTGAAGAGTGAAGACTACGCTTTTCTCACCATCTATTTATAGTGGTCATGGAAGAAGAGAAGTCAAAGATGCAAAGGGAGTTCAAGTACCTATACACAAGATATAGTGGCAATTTAAATGGCTTTTTGTCCATATGCATGAAAGACTTATTATTTCTTAGAGTTGCATGCTTGTTGAAATAGAATATTGTTTGGATGTTTTGCATGTATATTGTGGGGATGTATTGATCCTTATCAACACTGATCGACACTAAAGGGTTAAAACAAGGACATGTGTAGGAATTGACATAAGCAAGGCTTTGAAAGGATGGCATCTGGAAAGTGGGACTTCGGTGAGTTTGCAAAATGATTGCATCACTATGTAGGCAAGAAATTAATGCGTTCATGCACTATGCATATATGGCCTTGATTTTGAGTAGTGTATGTTTTGCTCTTGATGGTTTATCCAAACAAAATTGCTGTCAACGGGTTGTATCGGCGGCAAGGTTTTGGTACTTGTTTCTTTTTTTCAAAGAAATAAAAAACTGTCTTTATTAATTTATGTAATTTTTTCCCCTAACTAAGTATTATCATGTTTGGAAGGAATCCAAATAAAATTACTTTATTCAAAGCATGGCTAGAGTTTATACAGTGATCAAAATACTGTGATCTTTTTTTGTAGTCTTCACTTGAGTATTTGACACTACATCTTAAAATTTTCAAAGTTGGATTATAACATATATAACGATTATTTTAGTTTTATTTTAAACTTTTTTATCGTAAAATATACTTTGAAAAAAGTAATTTCACATTTAGTTATATATACTCAAATAATTGTTTTTTTAACAATACACAAACAATATTTAGATAAAGATAAGAAATGAATCAGATCAGGAATAAAACTAAAACAAATAATTAAAATATGCACAAAATTAGAATTTCATTTAATTTTAAAAGACTAAAAGTTGGTTTATGTTGCTATTAAGTAAACTTTGTTTAGAATTAATTTAATTAGTTAATTAGTTTTATTTTAAATTTTTTTGTCATAAATTATACTTTGACAAAAGTAATTTTACATAACTTTCGTGTGTAATTTTAAAGTTAGTTATATATACTCAAATAATTTTTTTTAACAATACACAAACAATATTTAGATGAAGATAAGAATTGAATTAGATCAGGAATAAAACTAAAACATATAATTAAAATATGCACAAAATTAGAATTTCATTTCATGTTAAAAGATTAAAAATTGGTTTATGTTGTTATTAAGTACACTTTGCTTAGAATTAATTTAATTTAAAAGTTTACGTTAAATATTTGAATAATTTTATTATAATATTTAACTTTTTTTGCCACAATATAATATTTAACATTTATACGTATAGATCTACGTTGAAATTTAATTAAATTAGTATAGGTACTAGCGGAAGCAATTGGACCACATTAAACCAAAAAATTGAGGCTATATTGAGCAAAAGTTCATACATAATTTTGATTGGTTATTTTTCGGTTTGCAAGTATAGTTAATACTTTACAAGGCTATGCTATTTTTTTAATAAAAATTGGATGAAATTCTTATATAATTTTTCTCTTAATTTCCATGTTTAACAAAAATGGCTAATCCCATATATATGTAGTAGAAGATTGAAATCCTTCCTTGGACACTTAAAATCTTAAATTATATACTCACTATATCTTCTCCAAATCCCTCCGTTTTGATCATTTTAAATTACAAATTGGAGATACGCAAACAAAACAATTTCCTTTTCAATTAATATTTTTCGTCAATTAATTAATCGATTATTTGGTCAAGAACCAATGTAGATTTAGCGAATTAGGGCCTTAGGCTAATTATTTGAGAGAAACATGAATATTCATATCTTAACCTAGATTTTGTAAAAATTGGATGAACATGTTTTATTGGTTTAATTGTATTGCCTAAAATTAATCGGATAGTAATACAAAAAAATCCAATTAGATAGTTAAATGCAATTAGACCATGTTAACTATATAATGAACCAAGAAGGGCAGGTTGAATTGGTTCCATTAGTTTATAAAATCCTTTCTCAAAAACTTTTAGGTGTATGCTAATAGTTTAGCCAATCTTTAAAGTGAACCAAGTCAAACACCTTCTTAACTCAAAATTTTCAACATGGAATATGGTTAATAATGAGGATAAGGAAGAAAAAAGTCACACAATGAATTTTTAGATGTTCAAACTCAAGATAACCTTGGTCCTACATCCTCTCCCCAACCACACAACAAGGGTATTTTACTAATAGGGTAATTATCAAAAATACACTTGGGAAACTCTCTTACATTTGAGCTCAGCATACAACAACTTTTATGCCACCTAGCAACCCAAAAAAGGCTCAGCACACCTACTTTTACTAGTATTAACACTAAAGTTACCCAAAACCTAAAACAACTTAATCAGTAACCTACTAACTTAAGCCAACATCCACCTCACTAATTCCTCCTTCTAGATTCCTAACTAGATTCTAAGGAATGAAGAGGATTGTAATCTCAAAATACAATTAGAAAATAACAAGCAATAACTCACTAAGAGTAATTAATATCTTCTAAAGCACACTAGGAAGAAGGAGAGAATTTGGTGTCTCAGAGAATAAAATTTAATGCTCAGCTTGATATCAATTCTCCTAGTCTTCAATGCTTCCCACTCAACTCTATTTGATGATCTTCAAAACTAGACATTGAGACCTTTATTAAATGCACCAATAAATGCCATGAATTATGCTATCCATGGATGGTCTTTTGCTCAGAGATGAGTTGCAATCTTCATTTAATGTTTTATTTCATTTTTACAGCTTCTCAAAATAGCTGAG
The DNA here is from genome assembly GCA_031216115.1 of Senna siamea. Taxonomy (NCBI): domain Eukaryota; kingdom Viridiplantae; phylum Streptophyta; class Magnoliopsida; order Fabales; family Fabaceae; genus Senna; species Senna siamea. The sequence goes on along the minus strand of CM062361.1, from coordinate 28,007,476 downwards.
GTTAATATAGGAAAGCCAGCAGCTATTTTCTCCTTGTGCCCATTAGACTTAAGGCTTTTTAGTAAAAGACTTTGGTCACAGCTAGTTTTGGATATTGGGAAGTGTTCCATCCCCTTTTCATCTTTGAAAGTACACTGTGGCATATAGAGCTACCTTACTATTATGCTTTTTCCATTCTTGCTCCGCTGCACTTTGGTAGAGGCTATTGATTTGGTCTGATGTTTTTTGACACCTGTCAAGTGTATATTGAAAGATGCCTAATATTTCAGACTTAAAAGTATGTGTTCCAAAAGTTTTTCATTTTAGCGTCGAGAATTTTAAACTTTGTAGAAAGCCTTCTGGTGTTTGATGGACTTTAAGAAAATATGGGCCTTCTTTGGTCTTTAAAAACACAGATCTTTTATGTAAGTTTAATATTTCAAAAGGATTAGGCCTGCTAAGATTGACCAAAACACCTTTAAGCCTTTGTGTAAACTATTAACTAGAAAAACTTTAGCCTTTTACATTTCTCAATACTTTTAGAAAATGGTATATTAAAAATAATAGCACTATTCTTTGAAAATGATTTTCCATTACTAAAAAAAAATTAGATATAACATGTTCCAACATTCTCCCCCTTTTTGATAATGGAAAAAGTATTTTTAAATAGAATTTTAATTTAGCTCCCCCATAATATATGAACTTGCCCTTAATAGATGCATGGATTGAATATATGAAAAAAAAAATGAAAAACACTCTAGCAACAAACTCATTAGTAATGATCAGTTAGCAGTAATCAAAATTTCCAAGGAAGAGGTTATTTGATAAACCAATACTTTCTCCCCCTTTAACATTATAAAAAAAAAAATCTCAAGTAATCAAATAACTAATGCACAATAACATGTTCCATAACCAATCAAACAAGTCATAGCAAAATAAACCAGAAATGCAGCATAATTCAGGTTGAAGCATAAGGCAAATGGAATTATAAACCAAACTAGAATAAAGTATTAATAACAATCCAAAATAAAAAAGAGGTTTAGTGAAATCATGCCAAAAAACAAAAGTCAGATTAATAAAATTCAAAGTCAATGAAAACATAGGATAGGGGGAAAACCTAAAGAAAACTATGGTGGAGAATGGGTGAATGTGCTGCGAGAGAACTCAGGGAGGATGCTCCTTAGCATTTCCTTCATTACTGATAGCTTGACTTACATACCTTGCAATGCAGAGACAATGGCAGTTTGATACTCTTGTTCAATGAAAGCCTAAGGAATAGGATATAGCTCTAGAAGTGGCTGAGTTTATGGTTGTGGAGCATAATGCATTGGTGAGGGAACAGGTTGAGGCTCATCGTTCTTAGAAGATGGAATTGGTACTTAGACAGTGACTGGACTTTCAGCATTAGCTTCTTTGTACCCAGAAGTATCCTTCTCAGAGGAGTACTCCACTGTGAGTTCCTAGTCATGAGAGAAAGGAATCTATTGTGACTCCCTTTTTGAGTACTCGATAGAGTCCTCTTCTTCAAAAATGGGAATAAGAGATACTGATTCAGTGGCCTTTGCCTTTCCTTTGCCTTTAGCTAAGGCCAATTGGGTGAACTTTCTCAATGAGGCTTTAGACATTTGCTTCTGCCTCTTTACTCTTGATGAGGTCGTTGTCTTCTTCTTAAGGCGTTTGGCTCCTTCTAGTTCTGTCCTTATTTCTTCCTCACAATTGTAACTGTATGTGCCAGATTACTAGATACACGATCTGGCTGGAAGTAGAAGTGGGCTTGATAAAGATACCATTTCTAGGATCTTTCACAGTGATTCAAGGCATATGGGTTATACAGTGATGGAGATCCCTCCTCTGTAGTGAGAGTGGGGACATGTTTCTTTTTCAATAATTATGATATTAAATAGAAAATAGCCCTTTATCCTAGTTCTCATAAGTTTTGAAAATGTGCTCGGATTCTCTACTTGGCTTTTTAGGGGTGGTTTTTTCTGTTGCTAAAGTTTCTTGCAACAAATATTAATGCTACTATAACTTTTTTAAATTAATTATTTAAACAAAAGTTATATCAGCAATAATATTCATTGCAATAATATTAAAACACACTGTAGCAACGGATAAAATTGCCACTAAAAAGCCAAGCAAAGGCTATGTAGAGAACTCCAAGAAAAGGATACAAATCTTTGGAAATAGAATTAGGATAAATCATTTTTGGATGTACATAATGAAAAGGGCATATATATCTAGATATGTGAAAGTTCGATCCACTAGTAGGTAAATTTTGTAAAGGGTTTAAGTGGTAGGTTTGTTGCTTTCTTATCCTAAAGAATTAAATAAACTTTGTATATCTAGAAATATATGTATGATGTTGTAAATATTTTATGAAAGAATATATGAATGGAGTTTATTTTCATCAATGTTGCTGTTATTATTATAACAATTTTGTTAATTAAGCTTCCGTTGTGCAATGTACAAATTGAGTTCCTAAGTAAAGGATCCTAAACCTAATAAAAAATTAATTGAAATTTAAAATTATACTTAGGTAATAATTAAGGATAAAAGTGAAGGTAATACACTAGTCTTGTAGCTAAGTGATTTATATGGAAAATAATATATTTTTCAAGAAAAGGCTATAATATTGGGGTGTTATATTATTTGGTATCAGAGTACAGTGGCCTAGGTTAGAAAAAGGGTAGATTCCTCAAGAAAGGGATAGATTCAGGTTAGTTGTCTTAACCTATGCAGTTGGCTGACTTGTATTTTGTTTTGACTTAAGGAATGGAGTATTAGGTTTAGGAAGATGGTAGCTCCTATGGATGTCATGTGTTCTCTATTCAATATTATATTATTGAGACTGATCACCTCAATAATGTTTGTTTTGTAAAGTAAGATATGGCACCCATTAGGAGGAGAAGTGCTCAGAACTAGGACAGGAATGAAAATATGACTAGGGTTATACAAGCTTTAATGGGTATGGTAGAAGCTATGAGAGAACAGGCTGCTGTTACAACAGAAGCCCTTAGGCAAGTTCATGAGAAAAGAAATGTCAATGGTAACCCTAGGGATGAACAGGGAAGAAATTATGTTAATGGTGGATGGTCAGAGTTTCAAAATGCTAAGCCTCATGCCTTTAGAGGAGAATATGATCCAAAGGTGCCTAAAGAATGGCTAAGTGAGTTAGAAAAGTTATTTTCAGTCCTCGGGAGTACTGATGAACAAAAAGTCTCTTTTTAAGGAAACTTGTCTTTTAAGGAACACTTGGCCAAATTTGAAGAATTGTCAAAATTTTCCTCATAACTAAAGTGGAGATTGGATGAAGCCTGGAAAGCTATGCATTTATAAGCTATCTTGAATCCAGAATCACAAAACATTGTCGCCTCCCAAGAGATCTGATATTATGCCAAATTGGTCAATAAATTCTGAATTGCTTCTATAACTCTGGCGGCAATGGAGAAGGGAAAACAATAATCTCATTTTCTCAAGAGAAAGATGCAACCAAGATTCTTTAGAGGTAAAGAAAGTAATGAGGGACCCAAGAAACCAAGAAGGAAAGAGACCCAAGAATGCACTAGTGACTTTGAACAAATGCCCGAAATGTGGCAAGAATCATGGAAACAAGTCGTGTTTAATGAGACAGAATATTTGCTTCAAGTGTGGCAAGTTAGGGCATTTTGCCAGGGAGTGTCCAATATTGAAGAAGTCAACTGAGGTCTCTAAACCTACCACTAAGGGAAGAGTTTATACCTTAAAGGGGAAAGAAGTGACCCAGTCTAATGACTTGATGAAACGTAAATGCTTAATTAATGATGTAACTTTAATTGTATTGTATGACTCTTGCGCTATCCATTTCTTTATTTCTTTGGACTATGTGAAGAAATTGAATTTGCCTATGTCAAGCCTGCCTTATGAATTATTTGTGTCTACTCTTAATGGAGAACAAGTTTTGACTTCCCTAGCTTGTTTGAATTGCCTAATTGTGATTGAAAATAGATCCTTTGTGGTGAACCTTTTTTTTTTTTTTTTACCTTTAGTGAACCTAGATATTATCCTTGGGATGGACTAGCTCTCTATGAATAATGTAATCTTGGACTGTCAACTAAATTTGTGACTTTTATAGACAACTTACCAGTGAATAGGAGAATTGAGGAAAAGAATAAAAGAATTAGTTTCCTGTGTTCTTCTAAAACTAAAAGTCAATATAAACTCTTTAATATCCCTATAGTTAATGAATTCCTTGATGTATTCCCTGAGGAAATCTCAAGCCTTCCACCTAAAAGAGAACTAGAATTTTCTATATAATTGATTCCTAGAATAGGACCAATTTCTATAGCTTCTTATAGGATGTCTCCCTTAGAGTTGAAGGAACTAAAGGTATAGATAGAAGACATTTTAGGAAAATAATTCATTAGGCCTAGTTCTTCACCGTGAGGAGCACTTGTATTATTTGTGAAAAAGAAGGATGGAAGTTTGAGATTTTGTATAGACTACAGACAATTGAATTGTGTGACCATAAAGAATGAGTATCCCTTTCCTAGAATAGATGATTTACTATATTAGCTGAGAGGTGTAATATCCACTTTTCATATTTTTAGGTATGTTATAAATTGTTAAAATTAGTAATTTCATACCTAAATGTCTCCGTTTAAATTGCCCTAGGTTTTCCTAAAATGGAGAAGGACTAAATTGAAAGAAAATTAGAGGGATTAAAGTGAAAAGAGAAAAAGTTCCCAAAATATCTTATATGTCACCATTATGTTGGAAAAAAAATCTAGGTACATTAATAATGCGTAATCATGATGTCTAAAAATATCTAAAAGGTGATGATTGCGCTAGAAAATATCTGGGAAAAATTATCTAAAAGCCATAATTATCTTAGGAAAATATCCTAAGTGTAAAATGGTAAATTTTACCCAAGGGTAAAAAGGTAATTTCATCCAAGGGTAAAATGTAACGCCCCTATCTATCTTGTTGTTCATTTCGATATCAATAGATAGGTTCGGTACATTATTCTTGTCCTTTTAATTATTGTCTGCAGTTAAGCCATTCAATTTGCATTAAACGAATTAGATTCGAGATCTTATGCTTAGATAAAAATAAAACTTGCATGCACAGCAGAATAATAAAAATTCTATGCTACACGATGAAAATACAGTCTTTCATATGAATCAAATAATACAAGTCTAATAATAATCATTACAAACTGATGTACATATCCCAGAAATATGAAGCACTCGTCCCAAGGAAGTTAGGAGACAACAGGCCTGCCACTTAGACTCCCGCACAAAATAGTGATGGATCGGTCCTTCACATATCCATTTTCCCCGGTATCCCCAGAACCACTCGTATATACAATCAAATTAGCTGTCTTATTCTAATTCGAGTACATCTAGGATCCAAAAAAATAGGGGTTACAAAAACCTTACTTGATCAAAAGGTACTGCCACCACGCGTCCCTGCTACGCATCCGTATCTAATACATATTAGCACATAGATGAGAAACACAGGTTTCCCAGTAGCTTAGAAATTCATAGTTTAAAAGAAACTAATATATACCGGGGTGCAGGCACCAAAAAGTTTAACCTACATCCTTGATTTAGGAGTAAAATACATAACTGTAAACAGGCAATTAATGCATGATAAATTTAATAGTTGGCAACAGTTAAAGATCTTTTTCACATGACCAGTGTTCTCTTAAGTGTACCAGTTTATTATTACAAAGTTATCAGAATGTACATACATGTTGTGTGAACACTAGATCACAGGGGTGGAGCACCTTCGACCACACCTCCCTAGGTCACCTGTGTGGAGTACCTTTGGCCACACCTCATAATTTATGGACACTCGGCCACGTATATAGCCTGATTGCAAGCACTAGGTCCTAGGCACAGAGAACTTTCTGTCGCGCCTCGCCATGGCGTCCATATGGAGTACCTTTGGCCACACCTCGCAATTTGTGGGCACTTGGCCCACGTTCATGAAATCCTTGAGACACTAGATCACGGGTATGAAGCACCTTCGGCCACACCTCCCTAGGTCACTTGTGTGGAGCACCTCCAGCCACACCTTGTAATGAGTGGACGCTTGGCCATGGTTTTAGCATAATCGTGGATGCTAGGTCACAGGTGTGGAGCACCTTCGGCCATGCCTCGCTAGGCCGCTGGTATACACTCAGAACCCCGCAGGGTGTGGTGTCACCCTACACCTCCCTTTTATTATCTAGGGAAAGGTTTCATTTTCTCAATGCTTCTGAATAAATTCGAAACTTCCATACGATTTCACTTTTTCCTGGGGATTTAGATCTACGTTCCTTTTTAAAATATTAACAATGGGCAAAATCTTTTCTATTTTCCTTGGAATTTATTTTCACATGAATTTCCCTCCAAAAATATTAATAATGGATATAATGTTTCCTATTTTTCTTTGAATTTATTCTTACATAGATTTCCCTCCAAAAATATTAAATGTGGACATAATATTTCCTATTTTTCTTGGAATTTATTCTTACAAAATTTTCCTTCCAAAAATATTAATTTATGGACATAATAGTTTTTATTTATCTTTATATAAATTTCCTTCCAAAAATGTTATTAATGGACATAATATTTTCTATTTATTCTTACATAAATTTCCTTCCAAGAATATTATAAGTTTCCTAATAATTTCCTTGGCTTGGGAATTAATTCTAATATATGTATTTTCTTTCCAAAAATTCCAATCACCCTCATCATGATTCCTCTCTTTGCTTGGAAATTTAGTTCCATGTATGTTCTTCTTCTAAAAATTCTAATAATTCCTAATACCAATCTCATCATTTAATTCTGTAATCACATGCATCATAAACGTTCAATAACTCCATTAATATCATCATGGACCTAACAAGCTCCACACAATATTAAGAGTAATGGACCAAACTAATTAAACCATGAAATAAATTCCTACATCTAAGTTTTATCATGGCCTTAAGGAAACATTAATTTAGAAATTATTGTTAGCCACCTTCTATCTTTATCATGCATGCTCATTAAATTTTTCTTCTAAATCAAGAATGTGGATGAATGCTCTAGTTCCATGAAAATAAAATTTAAAACAAGTGTACCACATCATGGAACCAAAATAATTGAATTGCTAGCCTACCTTTATGGTGAGCTTAAAAGAATTGATCTTGGCCCCTCCTTCTACTCCTTATTTCCTTACTCTTTTCTTCCTTAGCCGAGCTGCTCTTCTCTTCTTCTTTTTGTTCTCTCACTTTAGAAGAAATTGTCATTGTGTGCGTGTGGGATCCCTCCCTTTTCAACCAAAAGTGGGACGCTCTACTCTTTTCCCCCACTTCTTAATCATCATGTTGTATTTTATTTATTTTCTCTTCCTTTTGCTTTCATACGTGTCCTTAGGTGCAACCCACCTCAATGGGAAAACTTTTAGTGGTGGATTATCCACTTGACCAAGTTAGAGGAAAGAGAGAGAGGCCACGTAAGGCACTCCTTACACAAAGCATTTGACTTATGCTTTTCTCTCACCATACTCCTTCTCGAATGTGAGTTAATTAAAGAGAGAAAAATGAAATCCTGCACTTTCCTTTTAGCTGCTTGGCCACAGCCTTCATTTACATACTACCTCTCTCTCCCTTGTGGCCTTACTGAATGGTGTCTTCTATGGTAGAATGGTTGGGCTCATTAGTTGCATTCACTTGTACGATTCCCCCTTCATGGCACGTACACCACCATCTTCATGAAAGAGCCAGCGTCCTAGGCATGTAGTTTAGCATTTGATGACATCAAAATAAAAGAAAGGAATGCAAGGGATGCATGCTAAAGGTATAGTCATAAAATCTACATGCTTTAGTAACATTGTTAAATCTTTATGCTAGCTTATCCTTTGGTGGCGTCAAGGGAAGGGAGAAATGCATCCAAGTTGCTTCTTATGCAAGGTCTCTCATGTCACTCAGCCACCTTAATTAGGAGGAATCTAAAGGAAACAATAAGATGCATGTTGGCTAAAAACTCCAACAATTTGCACGTATAGTCATTGTACCCTTTTTCCTTTCTCTCCTTCCCATTCCTTTGTGTCTACCAGGCCGTGTAGCAGTAGATATATATATGCTAAAATTCAGCACATTAGTTTAATTCTTGCTCACTTCCATATCCTCCTCTCAAACTTTATTCATGTGTGCTTGCTCATGGTCTTCAATTGCTATTCGTCCTTCACCCCTCCAAGGATTTCTAATCGTATCAATATAGATATATATTCTAAAATTCTGCATCATTTTGTTGCATGTATGTTTATTATAAATTAAATTTCTCTTTCTTGCCACCTTGGCCTTGCCTTTCCTTGCAAGTTTATCTTTCCCACTTCCACAAGCAACCTTGGTATTTCTTCTTTTTTTCTATTCTCTCTTTTCCTCCCTCATTCACGTCACTTTCCTCACGTGTGGATGTGTTTCTTATTCTCTTCACACCATGTGCATAATTCTTTGCCCAATTTCCCTTCAACTTCACGTGTAATGCATGCAGGATTTACACACATGCACCTTGCACCCTATCCCCTCTCACGTAAAATCCAAGCAAGCCACACACATATGTTTATATATTTTGCAAGCCTCACTTCCATTATCAACCTCACGTGTGGATTGGGGACCTTATACATGAAATTAAAATATCCATTCCCTTCTTTCATGCAAGACACATGCAAGGAACACTTATGCATACAATTAATTAGTGGCATCTTGTTTTGCATCTCTCTTGGTACTTAGAATAGGAAATAAAAAAGAATTTAAAGAGTGAATTTTTAAGCACCAAATTTCATGTGAGTTGACTTTTTAATATAAACATTTAGCCCATTAAATCATGCAAGAAATTTATACTAATTCATTAATGGCACCATTAATCCCATTCATTTAATCGAAAACCATTAATTTAAACTAATTAAATGATGGGGTGTTACATAAAATGGTAACTTTTACCTTAGGGGTAGAATAGTCATTTCACCTAGAAACATCATGAAAATTTTCATGAAGTCCATTTCCATACACTTTTTGAAATTATGAAGGAAAATGGAGGGCAAAATGGTCATTTTGGCATAAAAGGAAAAATAGTCATTTCCCCTTAAACTTATAACCGTCTTCTTCATGGAAAAAGGGAGTGTAATATCTGCATTTTTCCTATTTTCACGTACATTTTACATTTATAAATTTAGTGGTTTCATGCCCAAAAGATTGCATTTAAATCACCCTAAATTTTCTAAAAGGGAAAAGGGATCAAATTGAAAGAAAAGTTTAGGGACTAAAATGAAAAGGGGAAAAGTTTTCACTAAAGTCCAAAGGTGTAATCATTACACCTTCAAAATGTTTCACACATTTATGACACATCATTATGATGTCGAAAAATATCCGAAACACAATGATTATTCTTGAAAATATCTAATAGTCACGATAACTCTAGGAAAATATTCTAGGGGCAAAATAGTTAATTTTTACCCAAGGGCAAAATGGTAATTTCATCCAAGGGTAAAATAGTAATTTTTATCACAAAGATAAAAATAGTCATTTCATCTAGAAATTTTATGAAAATTTCCCTCAAGGCCATTTCCCTACACTTTTCAAACATTTGAGGCTAAATGAGGGGTAAAATAGTTATTTTGGCATAAAAGGGTAAAATGATAATTTATCACTGAGAGTAAAATGGTAAATCTACCAAAAGGGTACAATGGTCATATTACTTAGAAAAATTAAGCAAATTTCATGAAAACCCACTGCCACCAAATTCTTGGCATTTTGAAGAAAGTAAATGGCAAAATGGTCATTTTTTCCTCACTTTATAAACACGTCTTCTTCACCCAAAAGAAGGGAAAAATTGACTTGGAAGTTGAAGGGAGAAGAAGCCATGAGGAAGAAAGAAGAGGAAGAAGAAGAAGTTAAGGAAAAGCATAGCAAAAATCATATCCATAGCTAAAACAAGGTAGTTAAACATTCCTACACCATTATTTTAATGGTTTATGTTGATTTTCAAGCTTTTAGAACTCTTCCATAGCTGCCATGAATAGTGGTGTTTATCTCTCTATGCTTGATTTCTATTGGAAAAGTGATAAAAATGTTGTATGGATGTATTTGTGAGTGTTAATTAAATTGATTGAAAGGATTATGACAAATATGAGAAAATTTCTTCATCACTTCCATGTAACCTCTTTTATGGAAATTGATTTTTATGTACATGGATTGTCATGGTTATGTTGGGTAAATTGTGGTTTGTGGTTTTTTATTGATGAAAATGGGATAAATGGGGAAATTACATGAAAACCATTTTAGTCTCATCTCTTTCCCCTCTTGACTAAGATTATATGATGTTGTATGAAGGGAAATTTTGTTTAAATTTTGCCTAAAAAATTATGCTTGTGTCTTAGCCATGGGTAAAAGAGATACTTTGATGAAATCATTTTGCTTTCCTTTTTCTCCTTTTCTGACCCGAGAGCATGATGTTCTCTTGTGAAGAAAATTTTGTTGATTTCTAGCCTAATGTCTTAGTTGTGAGCAAGGGAAAAAGAGAAAATTGATGTATTGTTGAAACTATCCCATTTTCCAATTTTTAAGTGTCTTGTTCGAGAGCATGAAAGAAGAATTTTCATGAAAATTATTTGTAATTATACAATATGGTTTCGATCAAAGCATGAAAGAATGAAGGAAATGATGTAATTGATGAATAGTTTCATGAATAATTTTATCACCATGAAATCCTAAAGTAATGCGTATGTTATGAAGGGAAATTACATGAAAACCATTTTAGTCTCATCTCTTTCCCCTCTTGACTAAGATTATATGATGTTGTATGAAGCGAAATTTTGTTTAAATTTTGCCTAAAAAATTATGCTTGTGTCTTAGCCATGGGTAAAAGAGATACTTTGATGAAATCATTTTGCTTTCCTTTTTCTCCTTTTTTGACCCGAGAGCATGATGTTCTCTTGTGAAGAAAATTTTGTTGATTTCTAGCCTAATGTCTTAGTTGTGAGTAAGGGAAAAATAGAAAATTGATGTATTGTTGAAACTATCCCATTTTCCAATTTTTAAGTGTCTTGTTCGAGAGCATGAAAGAAGAATTTTCATGAAAATTATTTGTAATTATACAATATGGTTTTGATCAAAGCATGAAAGAATGAAGGAAATGATGTAATTGATGAATAGTTTCATGAATAATTTTATCACCATGAAATCCTAAAGTAATGCGTATGTTATGAAGGGAAATTACATGAAAACCATTTTAGTCTCATCTCTTTCCCCTCTTGACTGAGATTATATGATGTTGTATGAAGCGAAATTTTGTTTAAATTTTGCCTAAAAAATTATGCTTGTGTCTTAGCCATGGGTAAAAGAGATACTTTGATGAAATCATTTTGCTTTCCTTTTTCTCCTTTTTTGACCCGAGAGCATGATGTTCTCTTGTGAAGAAAATTTTGTTGATTTCTAGCCTAATGTCTTAGTTGTGAGTAAGGGAAAAATAGAAAATTGATGTATTGTTGAAACTATCCCATTTTCCAATTTTTAAGTGTCTTGTTCGAGAGCATGAAAGAAGAATTTTCATGAAAATTATTTGTAATTATACAATATGGTTTTGATCAAAGCATGAAAGAATGAAGGAAATGATGTAATTGATGAATAGTTTCATGAATAATTTTATCACCATGAAATCCTAAAGTAATGCGTATGTTATGAAGGGAAATTACATGAAAACCATTTTAGTCTCATCTCTTTCCCCTCTTGACTGAGATTATATGATGTTGTATGAAGGGAAATTTTGTTTAAATTTTGCCTAAAAATTTATGCTTGTGTCTTAGCCATGGGTAAAAGAGATGCTTTGATGAAATCATTTTGCTTTCCTTTTTCTCCTTTTTTGACCCGAGAGCATGATGTTCTCTTGTGAAGAAAATTTTCTTGATTTCTAGCCTAATGTCTTAGTTGTGAGTAAGGGAAAAAGAGAAAATTGATGTATTGTTGAAACTATCCCATTTTCCAATTTTTAAGTGTCTTGTTCGAGAGCATGAAAGAAGAATTTTCATGAAAATTATTTGTAATTATACAATATGGTTTCGATCAAAGCATGAAAGAATGAAGGAAATGATGTAATTGATGAATAGTTTCATGAATAATTTTATCACCATGAAATCCTAAAGTAATGCATATGTTATGAAGGGAAATTACATGAAAACCATTTTAGTCTCATCTCTTTCCCCTCTTGACTGAGATTATATGTTGTATGAAGGGAAATTTTGTTTAAATTTTGCCTAAAAAATTATGCTTGTGTTGTAACAGTCCAGCCGCCCACTTGCAGATATTGTCCGCTTTGGTGGTTATCAAGCCACCTCACGGTTTTGTTCTTCTCCCCCTATCCCTTTGGAGGAGAAAACGCGTCTACAAGGGAGAGGTATTCACACCCTTATAAGGCATGCTTCGTTCCCCTCTCCAACCGATGTGGGACATTACATGTGTCTTAGCCATGGTTAAAAGAGATACTTTGATGAAATCATTTTGCTTTCCTTTTTCTCCTTTTTTGACCCGAGAGTATGATGTTCTCTTGTGAAGAAAATTTTGTTGATTTCTTGCCTAATGTCTTAGTTATGAGTAAGAGAAAAAGAGAAAATTGATGTATTGTTGAAACTATCCCATTTTCCAATTTTTAAGTGTCTTGTTCAAGAGCATGAAAGAAGAATTTTCATGAAAATTATTTGTAATTATACAATATGGTTTTGATCAAAGCATGAAAGAATGAAGGAAATGATGTAATTGATGAATGGTTTCATGAATAATTTTATAACCATGAAATCCTAAAGTAATGCATATGTTATGTTGCCATAAAAAGGGGAAGATGTATTTATGTATTCATATAGATATATCATGAGAAGAAGAATACTTATATGCATGCATGAATATAGTGAAAGTGAATTGGAATGGAAATGGTAGAAGGAAGTGTTAATAGTTCACCCTAAGACCCTTAATGTGTGATGAAATGGGAATTTGAAACTTGTATAGAAATGGAGGGAAAATTATGTAATTATGTTTGTATAATGGAAAGAGTGGAAGATAGGGAATTTAAGGTGGAAAATCCTTCTTTTCCCCTTGATTTCTTCTCTTGGCTGAGAATACCATCTTCCATTTCTATGCAAATTTAATCATGACAATATTATTAATACATAAGGGTCCAAATTTTATAGAAAGTGCAGTATCATGATAAAAAGAAAGGAAAGAAATACTTGATTTAATAGATAGGGAAACATAGAATGGCAAGGGGAAAACATAGACTGGAAAGGAGAACATAAAATAAATGAAAAGAAGAATTAGAGGAAGTATCTCCCATATATGCTCTAGGATAGATAGGCTTGTAACTGAATGACCAATTATTAGTATGGGAGAGCACTTGGGTGTTCCACAAAAAGTATGAAAATATAGTGATGATTGCAAATTTTAAGTTAGTGTAATCTAAAATGGCCAAATAAAAAGGGGATATTTACTTAGAATTTAGCATAATCATAGATACAAGCCAAATCATCCTAGTTTATATATAGGAGATAGAGTACTGGGAATATGATCCACTAGAAATATGGTGGTGATTCCATAGCATCATGATCCACCCAAAGCAGAGAGGAGATTATCTATTTAATAATAGTGATCCCATAAGCTTAATTTTGACTGGATATTGGGAGAAGTCCCTTTGACTAGAAAAAGATCTATCCACCCAAAGTAGAAAGGAAAGGAACTAGAAATAAAAGAAATGAAAAGGAAAACATAGAAAGAAAAGGAAAACATAGGATGGAAAGGAAGAGAACTTAGAGGAAGTATTTCCAATATATGTTCTAGGATAGATAAACTTATAACCGAGTGACCAATTGTCAGTATAGAACAACCATTGGGCATTCCACGGTTGTCATAAATTTGGATGGTTAAACATCCACTTAGTATAAGAAGATTATAAAACACCATGATGACTGCAAATTCTAAGTTAGTGTGACTTAGTATAGCTAATAGAAAAGGGACATTTACTTAGAATTTGGCATAATCATGGGTACAGGCCAAATCATCCTAGTACATATATAGGAAATAAAGTACTAGGAATGTAATCCACCGATAAAGGGTGGTGATTCCATAGCATCATGAGCTGCCCTAAAAGTGGAGAGAAAATGATCTGTTTGACAACAGTGATGCTATAAGCTTAATCTTAGAATGGTTAAAGGCAGAAATCCCACTGAATGGGGAATGATTTGTTTATATGACAGTGACCATTGATTGGAATGGGCCTTAGATCCATTGAGGGACGCCTCAGGTATTACCAATGACAGAATTGTCACTAACTAGAAAAGAAAATTATCTCAATCATGTAAGTAGTAGTACGTGGAGTAGTTCACTGGGTGGCTCTCCCAATACTCTTAAGTTTCTCTCATATTGACCATGACTTTTAGCCAATGATTGGTAAATTTTTTCCTTATAAATGATGAATGTTTTTCTATATTTATGAATGGAAATGTTTTATGTTCATGATACCCAAATGCTATATATGGTGAACTATCATATTAAACTGTTATGATGCATATTCATAAATATATGCCATACACATATATGATTTATATGTTGCATCCCAATAGAATAGAATATATTATAAAGTAAAGAATGTAGAAATTTTTTCCATATGATTACGGTGGTACATATAATAACACCCTATAATTTTAATTAGTCTAAATTAATGGGATGTAATCACTTATGTTATTTAATGACCAGCTATAAATTAAATACTTTGTAATTAATTAGATGAATTAGCTTAAAGAAGGGCAAATTTACTTGCCTAATTTAATAGCTCAAAATGGGTATATTAAAAAATAATCTTGCAACAAATTAGGTGCTTAAATTAATCCTCTATTTCCCCTTTTTAGTCACCTAGCCTAAGTGCCAAGAGAAAAGCAAGATAGGATGTAACATTTAAAATATGTGCAAGTAGGGAAAATTAAGCATGCATGGGAAAGGGAAGAATTTAAATATATATGCATATGTGTGCCTTGCATGCATCCTACGTGAGAAAAGGGAATGGAAATTCTATTTTTATGCATGAAAATTTCAAGCCTCATGTGAAGTGGGAAAGGAAAGGAGTTAGCATCCATTAAATAAATATAGATACGCATATGCATTAGGTGGAGTGTAATGGAAGTAAGGGAGAGTGGCGTGTGACATCAAGTTTTTTTCCTTTCCTTCTTTTTCTAAAGTGGCCGAACGGTTTGCCAACCATGGGATAAAACACACAAGAGAGAAGTGGCCAAAAAAAAAATGTGTGTGCATGTATCATGAAGCAAGGAGTGCAGAATTTTTATTGCATAAAAGAAATTATATATGCATGTGTGGGTGTCCATGTGAAAGTTGGGAAGAAAGGCAGAATTTATTTAAATAAACCAAAGAAAGTGGAGAATTTTTAATTGAAACATGCACATGAGGATACACGTGAGGTATGGAAATATGAGTAGGAAAAGAAGACAAAAAGGTGTGTAGAAATTTTGTGTAACCTATAAATTTAGTTTCTTGTGAAAGTAGGTAACCTAAACTTGCAAGGAAAAGAATTGCCGAGGTTGCAAGCAAGGAAGTACAAGGTGCAGAATTTTTTTCTCTCTTTCTCTAAACATACATGGAGAAGGGGAAATAAATAAATACTTTATGTGCACCAACTTTGACCTTGCGTGAGGGAGAGCGAGAGAGTTGAAAAAGGCTAAGCTTCATGTGATGGCCAAATTGAGATTGGAAGGAGAAATGAAGAGGGATTCACGTGAAGAAAAGTGGAGCGTAGCATTAGATTAAGAAGGCAGTATGAGGTCTATGGGAACGAAGGGAGAATTGGAGATTTTATATTTCCTATGCTCACACACACCCACACGGCAAGGAAAAGGAAGGAGTTTAAGCCTATATGTGTGTGTACGTACAAATTGGAAAAGAAAGGAGAGAGTAGTTAAAGGGAAATGAACACGTGTAATGTTAGATAAATTAAGAAAGAGAAAAATGCAGAATTTTAAGTATTCATGGGGGTGTTCTGCATGTAAGAAATGAGGTGTACATTAGGAGCCACACATGAAGACCATTGGACAAAAAGATAATCACAATAATAATGAGGGAAGAGAGGGGTGTGCAGCATGAAGAAGAAAGAAAAGAAAAGAAATGGACAATATTGAGATGGAGAGGTGATGGCATGAACACTAAGAAAGAGGGACAATAGGAGTTGAAAATTCTTTCACATTCAAGCAATTCCCACACATGAAGAAAGAAAGAAGAAATGAAATTTAAAGTGTGCGAGATATATGACAAAAAGCACACGTAAAGAAGGAATGAAGGATGAGGTGGCATGAGGTAAAAGAAAGAAGAAATTTTATGAACACATGCCTTTCTCCCACCTAAGCCAAGGGAAAGTACACGAAAGGGCTACACTTTGGAATACATGCAGCACAAATGAAGGAGAGAAGAAGGAAGACATAATGGCATGAGGGAATGGGATTTTATTTTTGAGAAAGAGCATGCACACGTGAAAGGAAAGGAAATAAAAGGGAGTTGAGAATTTTATTTTGTTTCATACATGCAACATACCTACACGTGAAAAGGAGAGAAAAATGAGAAAAATGAGAAAAATGAAAAGAAGAGAGAAAGAAAGGAGAGAGGGAGGATGTGAGAAACTTCAAAAAGTTTGAAGAGGAAGAAGTGAAGGGATTAAGAGGGAAACAAAGGAATCAAAGGAACAAGAAGGAAGTAAGGATAAGTCAAAGGAAAGATCAAGCTAAAGTCCATTCTAGTCATCATCAAGGTAGGTTAACAATTTAAGCTTTTGTTCCATGCTTTAGTTTATGCAACCAAATATTTATCTTCAAGCTTTCCATGGAACTGAAGTGGGTTCTACATTCTAGATGAAATGTGTGTATGTTGGCTAAGCATGTGTGGTTAGTTTGAATGTTGGTGGATGAGATGGCATACATATTGTTGTTGAAAAAAAATAGGGTTAGATGGGGTTAATTCATGATGACCATAAAGAAGAGAAATCCTACCACTTAAGGGTGTTAGTAAGGAATGAAAGAAGGAAATTGATTTATTAATCTCCCTAGGCCAAGTCCATAAAATTTATGCTTGGAAATGATAAGCTATGCACCATGATATTGATTCAAAATATCAGAATTTATTTTGAAAGTCATAAGAGGGGATATTATTATTAATGCAAGAAAAGAAAATATTTTTTTCAGATAGAATTTTATAAGAAATGTATCTTAGAAGAAGTAAATGCCCAAGAAAGGAGAAATCATTCTCTAACTATGAAATTTTTCACAAGAAATATACATTAGAAATTATTTCTAAGAAAGGAGAAATTATTCTTTAAATATGAAATTTTTCCTAAGAAATATACATTAGAAATTATTTCTAGGGAAGGAGAAATTATCCTTGGAAATATTGAAATTTCTCATAAGAAATATACCTTAGAATTTATTTCAAATATAGGGAAATTTATTCTTGAAATATTAAAATTTTCATGAGGAATGTATATTAGAATTTATTTCCAATAAAGGAGGAATTATTCTTGAAATATTAGATTGTATCATAAGAAATGTACATTTACATTAAACTACAAGAAAGGGGGAATTATCCTTGAAATTAATAGCATTTTCCAAATGAAGTACATTAATAATAGTTTCCAAGAAAGAGGAATTTTATCCTTGAAGTTATTGAAATTTTAAAAGGATGAACACTAGTAATGATTTTCAAGAAAAGAAAATTTTCCTTGATAATTGATAAATAATTTTAAAGGTGGCCAAGTGTCCACATGTGCCCAAGTGTGCACAAAGAAATTTTAAAGGTGGCCAAGTGTCTACATGTGCCCAAATATGCACAAAGAACTTCAAAAGGTGGCCAAGTGTCCAAGGTGCCCAAGTGTGCACAATCAATGAATAAAAGTAAATCAAGAATGATAAGCATAAAATGGATTTGATAACTGTATGATAATGCATTTTTATAGCATGCCGATATTTTATTTGAAGGAATTAGTATTTGATTGCACCGGCATTTAAATTAATCATATATATTGCTTACCAATTTATATTTATGAATTATGCTGTATTTTATTCCAAGAATGTAAAATTAAATATTTTGGTCTTTGCACCCTGATACATATTAGTTGTTTTAAAACTCGAATTGTTAAGCTACTAGGAAACTTGCGTTTCTCATTATATGCTAATATGTATCAGATGCAAACATATAGCCAGGCTGGGAGATCGAGTTCTTTTTGCGTTTCTCATTATATGCTAATTGTAAATATTTTATAAATGAATATATGAATGAAGTTTACTTCCCGCTGCATTGTTATTATTAATATTATCATGATTTCACTGAATAAGCTTTCGTTGTGCAATGTATGAATAAATACCTGAGTAAAGGAACCCAAACCTAATCACATATTAAGTGGTTATTAAAATTAAACTCAGGTAATAAATAAGGATAACATTGGAGATAACATACCAGTCTTGTAGCTAGAGGATTTATACTAAAAACAATATATCTTTTTACAGGAAAGGCTATCAGATTGGGGTGTTATAAGAGGAGCCACTGTATACTCTAAAATTAATTTGAGGTCAAGGTACCATCAAAATAGTGTTAGAGCTAAAGTTGTACCTAAGACATCTTTTTGAACTAGATATAGGCATTATGAATTTTTGGTAATGCCATTTGGACTAAATAATGCTTTAACTATCTTTATAGATTACGTGAATCGCATCTTTACACCCTACCTTGATCAATTTGTGGTAGTGTTTATCGATGATATTCTTGTGTATTCTAAAGATAGGAAAGAGCATTCCCAACATTTGAGGATTGTGCTACAATTGCTTAGAGAAAAGTAGTTGTATGCCAAATTGGAAAAATGTGAATTTTGGTTAGAGGAAGTGAAGTTCTTAGGACATGTAATTACTAAGGATGAAGTCTCTGTAGATCCTAGTAAGACTAAGGAAGTAGTAAATTAGGAGAGACCAACTACAGTAATAGAAATCTATAGTTTCCTTGGGTTAGCAGGGTATTATAGGCAATTTATTCAAGGGTTCTCACAGATTGCGCTGCCCTTGACTAAATTGACCAGGAAGAATGTTCCATTTAAATGGGATTCAAAATTTGAACATAGCTTCTAGACCTTAGAAGAAAAGTTAACTACTACACCCATCTTAAGAATTCCTGATCCATTAGAACCCATTTTAGGGTGTGTCCTAATGCAAGAGGGAAAAATGATAGCCTATACCTCTAGAAAATTAAGACCTCATGAAGAAAATTACCCTACCTATGATTTGGAATTGGCCGCTATAGTTTTTGCCTTAAAGATTTAGCGGCATTATCTTTATGGGTCTAGATTTGAGAAATTTAGTGACCACAAAAGTCTTAAAAATCATAAAGGCTAGTCCAATAAATTAAAAGCGTATACTATCCAAAATAAACTCTATCAAAATACCCCATAGAGGATATATCTCCTCGGTTACCTCCATCTCCAGCCAAGAACCTACACATTTGATACAAGCCAACATTTATGTGAGAAATAATTCTTAGTAGCAAGAAAACCTGTTTTAAATTCTGCTGACTTGTATTGCCATAATTATACGAAAATTCTCTACATTCTTATCTCAACACTTAAAACATAGCATGTACTATCAGGGTGTAATTATAAATCATGCTTCCATGATCTATGCCTTATGAATGCATGTACATTGAAATTTATAAGAATTCAAATCATGGTATATTCATTCATCATTTTTGTCATAATACTTTCACATGGTAACATCAATACATTTATCTTTTAAATAGTGAGTAGGAGAACAAACATATAATAAGAGTTGTCGGGAGCGTTTCCCAGTGAACAACTCTACCTAACACTACATACATGAATGTGTATGTGACTATTACATCATGCCTTAACTATTGTACTATCTAAGGCGTCCCTCAGTGGATCCAAGTACCATAATGGTCCTTGCTCCTAACTTGCAGATCATCCTTGACCAGTGGGATTGATATTCCTTTGAATACTTCGCCCCCCTCACGTCCCAAAAAGGGGCTGATATAAACTTATGGGATCATTGTCAACCTATGGACATGTCCTATCCACTTTGCTTCCATAGATCATAGGGCTATGGAATCACCATCCCTTACTCATGGATCACACTCCTGATATGCTATTCATTAACCTATACACTAGGGTAATTTGGGTCATGCCTATGGTCATGTCTAATTCTAAGTATGTGTCTCTTAAATGGCCTTTGGAAGATTACACTAACTTAGAATTCACAACCATCATGATAGTTTCAAAATCATCTGTATTCAAGTAGATGTTTGACCATCCAATTTATCGCATAACCATGGAGTACCCAACGGCCATCCCATACTGATAGTCTGTCACTCGATCATGAGCCTATCCACTATTAATACATGTACTAGGAATAGTTTCCTCTCTCCTTTTCTTATTTTTTCGCTCTCTTTCTTTCACCATCACATGGATCCTCTCATCTTAGTGACATGTGACCTTATATAGTACATGTTACCATTACATCCTAGGTTTAAATCTTGTGTTTGAGGGAGATTTTGAACCAATTATTCATCAAATCAAGGCATAGAGTTCATTTGTCCTTCATTCTAGGTTGGCAGTCAACTGCCCTCGAGCTGGTAGTCAGCTGTTAGCTCTCGATCTAAAATGGGAAGTCAAACCAAGAGCAACCAATCAACTGTTACAGGCCTGGCAGTCAACTAGTAGCTTACTGCGAGCTCGACAGTTGACTGCTAAGGTTTAGCAGTCAGCTGATGTGTTCTGAGTATGTTTTCTTGGTAACGAAGAACATGGCAGTCGACTTTTAGGGTTGGCAGTCAACTACTAGTGCTCTATAGTGCATAAAACATTTGATATACCAGATTTTTGGCCCTAAAACATGAATGCAACTCATGCAAAAGGTTTATGAACTCAATGTTAACATCTATACATCATTTTAATCAATAAAAAGCCTTTATTCCAACTACATTTCACCCAACACAAAGGTCATTTTCACACATAAGGCAAAACTCAACTTTCCAAAATCATTTACAAGCATTTCAAGCACACCCATTTAGCAAGCAATACTCGATAGACATTTAAAACAAAGAGAATGCAGGTTTAAACCCCAAATACCAATTAAAACATTCATAAACACCATTTCCCAATCAAAAGCAGAAATATTCAAGTATAGGGTTAGGTTTTGCTGCTACCTTGGATTTCTTGGCAATTTAGACGTGTATTTGACTCTTAGATGGTGCTTGCCTAGCTGTAGCACAAACTCCTAGCATTAAATCTATCCTTCCTTCAAGTTAAATGCCCTTCCTTCTTGCCCTAAGTCACTCTTTCTCTCTCTACTCACCCTTCTCCTTCTCTCTCTAAAGTTTTCTAAATTTTGAGAGGTGTTTAGGGTAATTTTAAGGTTAAATTAGGATTTAGCTATTTACATTTTGACCCTTAAGCTATTTTATAGCTTTTACCTAACTGAATTTTTCCTTTTCATTTGGGTCCCTAATCATACATTGCCCTAACTTTTATTTACTTTAACTAGGTCCCTACTCTAATGCAACTACATTTAAATTAATCAACATACATAAGCATTTAAATTTACAATTAACAAACATCTCTTAATCATATTAAGAGCGAATGTTACATTTCTCCCCTCCTTTAAAATAATTTCATCCTTGAAATTAGAACATACCTAGTTAACAACTCTGAGTAAGACTTCCTTATGTCCTCTTGCTTCTCCCATGTTGTCTCTTGTGGAGATGACTAATTCCATAAGATCTTGACCAGTGGGATAACCTTGTTCCTCAATTCCTTGACCTCATTCCTGATGATTCTTAAAGGTTTTAGATTGTAAGTTAAATTTTCTTTTAATTATACTGTACTGGCATCTAGAATGTGTGATGGGTCATGGATATTTTTTCAAAGTTATGAGACATGGAAAACATTGTAAAGGTTTGACAAAAATAGGGGTAAGGATATCCGATAGGTTGATTGACCAACTCTTCTCAAAATTTGGAATGGCCCAATAAATTTGGGATTTAACTTTCTAGACTTAATGGCTCTACCTATACTAGTGATCAGCAATACGCTCAGGAAAACATAATCCCCTTCATTGAATTCCAGTGGTCTCCTTCTTTGGTCAGTATACTTCTTTTTTCTATCTTGTGCCCTAGCCATTTTATCCATGATTATTTTGATTTGGTCTATAGTTTACTGAACTAACTCTAGTCAAAGAAATTGTCTTTCCCCTACCTTAAACCAAACAAAAAGGTGATCTACACTTTCTCCCATACAAAGCTTCATAGGGTGTCATCCTTATGCTAGAATGGAAATTGTTAGTGTATGAGAATTCTATCAATTCTAGGCTTTGGTCCCAACTCCCCTTATACTCGAAGGCACATGACCTAAGAATATCCTCTAAGGTCTGGATAGTTATCTCCGCTTGTCCATTCTTTTGAGGATGATAAGCAGTGCTCAAGCTTAACCTAGTACCAAAAGCTTCTTAGAAGCCTCTCCAAAAACTAGAGGTAAATCTAGGGTCTTTATCTGAGACAATGCTAGTAGGGATCCCATGAAGTCTCACTATCTCCTGAATATACAAACGGGCTAATTTTTCCAAGGAGAAATTTATCTTAATAGGTAGGAAATGTTGAGACTTATTTAATCGGTCTACTATCACCCAAATAGCATCATTTTCTAACTGAGTCCTGGGTAAACCTACCATAAAGTCCATAAAATCTCATCCCATTTCCATTTAGGGATATCAAGAGGTTGCAATAACCCAACAGGTTTCTGATGTTCAATCTTCACCTACTGACACACTAAACACTTAGCAACATACTCAACAATGTGCTTTTTCATGTTTGGCCACCAAAATATTCCCTTCAAGTCTTGATACATTTTAGTGGCACTAGGATGAATAGTATAGTTGCTCCTATAGGCTTCCTTTAACATTTCCTCTCTCAACTTCCCCAGACTCGGGATATACACCTTATTCTGGAAGGTTATTAGCCCATTAGCCTTCTTCTGGAATTCCTTTAGGTCTTTTAGGGACTTTAAGAATTCATCCTCCTTTTGGCCCTCTATGATTTGAGTCCTATGGTCACTCTCAATCCTCAATTCACCTAGAAGTATTCTATCTAGTAGCATCAATGAGGATAAGCTCAAATTCCTGAAATTTTCTATCAGACTCATTTCACTCACCATCATCTGAGGTACGTGGAGGGATTTCCTACGCAAGGCATCTGCCACAACATTGGCCTTACCTGGATGGTATCTCAATTCAAAATCATAATCCTTGATAAATTCCATCCATCTACTCTGCCTCATGTTTAACTCCTTTTAGTCAAAGAGGTACTTGAGACTTTTGAGGTCACTGAAAACCTCAAACCTAGACCCATAAAGACAGTGCCTCTAAATTTTCAAGACTAACACTATGGCTGCTAATTCTAAGTCATAAGTAGGGTAATTAATCTCATGAGGCCTTAATTGTCTAGAATCATAGCCCATTACTTTTTCCTCTTACATTAAGACACATGCTAGGCCTTTCTTGGATGTATCACAGTATAGCTGAAATTTATCCAAAGGATTTGGAATAATTAACATGGTTAACCTTTCTTTCAGAGTTTAAAAACTATGCTCACATTCGAAATCCCACCTAAATGGAACATCCTTCCGGGTTAACATAGTCATTGGCATCACTATTTGCAAAAACCCTTAGATAAACCTTCTGTAGTAACTGGATAATCTGAGGAAACTATAAATTTCAATCACAGTTGTAGGTCTCTCCCAATAAACCACCGCTTCAGTGTTACTGGGATCTACTGCTACCCCATCCTTGGTAATAACATGCCTCAGGAATCTCACTTCCTTTAGCCAACACTCACACTTCTCAAGTTTGGGATATAATTGTTTTTCTCTAAGCACTTGCAACACAATCCTAAGGTGTTGTTCATGATCCTCTCTATTTCTAGAATATACAAGAATATCATTAATGAACACTACTACAAACTGATCAAGGTAGGGTCTAAAGATGCAATTCATGTAATCTATGAAAATAGGTGAAGCATTGGTAAGACCAAATGGCATTACAAGAAATTCATAATGCCCATACCTAGTCCTAAAGGCAGTCTTAGGTATATTCTTACTTCTCACTTTGATTTAATGGTACCCCGACCTCAAATCAATCTTAGAAAATACAACTGCTTCTCTCAGTTAGTTTAATAGATCATCAATCCTAGGGAAGGGATATTTTATTTTTCACTGTCACAATGCCTATAATCTATGCACATTCTCATACTTCCATCCTTTTTGTAACACCCCTTATCATAACTTAACAACGTCATAATGCTTATTTAGATAAGTGGTTACATTAATTCTAGTCTTTAATTACGTTTTATTTCTCCTGAGCATCCAATCCATCATAGATTTGTTATGCAATTAGGTTTGGGTTCTTTTGCTCAGGTAACATGCTTTGACACAGCAGAATATAACATATTAAATAATACAACAGAAAATATAAAAACTTTTCTAATATACATACATTATACAATTTTTTAGTACATCATTTGGTATACATACACTGGGATAGATGAAGTACCCATCCATAAGGAGTAAGGAGACAACAAATCTGCCACTCATACTCCTTTACAAAATACCGTGAGTGAATAGGTCCTTCACATATCCCTATACACATGCCCTTTTTTTTCTTTCTATATACAGCCAAAAATATCAGCCCTAATTCCAAACCCTAAACAAAAACTAAGAATTAGGACTCTAAAAGGTCGGGCTATAGCTATATATTTACGTATTCATCTATTCTATAGGAAATTCAAAAATAGTGATAACATACACATTCTTGATAATAGTGAAAACTCCTAAGAAAGGAATTTCTACTGTGTCCAACTCCACCTCGATTACCACCCAATATCTAACCATCTAATACATATCAGTTCAGTAATGAGAAATACATTCCAGTAGATAAACAACCAGTTTATTTTAAAATAACTGACATGTACCATTGTAATAATACAAAAAGCACTCTACATGTGGTTAATTTTCAAAACTATTCTCATATAGATACTTGGATATGACATATCACGAAAACATATGTGGATATAGCTATAGAAATGAAATACACATTCAATTAGGTCATTCAAGGAATAGGCTACAAGCATTCAATGCTTACATGCCATAATCATAATCACATAATTCACATTCATGCAATACATACATAACATTTCATAATTACTCATTTCTGGGAAGGTATACAATAAATCATTCCTTCTTACTTAATTGTGCTCTTTGGAGGTATACAGGAGATCATTCCTCCCACATTTCAATTTATTATGGTTTGCATCAGATCATTCCCCTTAGGGCACATCCCTGGAAGGTATACATTAGATCATTCCTTCACAGCCTTTTAATCTCAAGAGGTATTCACCAGATCATTCCTCCTCATTTAATTCCTTGGGAGTATACACCAGATCATTCCCCATAAGGAAGCTTTAACCTGGTCTTTCACAATTACATTAAGCATTCTTTGCCATTCAATCACTTTTGCATAAATTTAAACATTTCACTATTTATGGCAAAATGCATGCTATTATTCATTCATTCTTGACCCTTGCATCTCTGGTCTCTCTTCCCTTAACATAGGCCATTTAAATGGCACTTTAGGCTATTTCCAACTCATTCATAAATCTAGCCACTCTAGAGAAAATTTCACATAGTATTCGGCCCAGGTAGAATGAACATGAATACTTTGTATTTCTAACCCGTTTGGCACATTTCTAGCCTTATTCTCATTAATGGAACATCATGGTGACAATTCCCATAATTATTTCTAACACTTTCTCGCACCTAAAAATTAACTAAGTGTACTTTAGGCCATTATTTTTCATACTTTTCTAGCTTATTTTTCATGCCAAACATAATCACACATCTAATATCACAATTTCACATTTTTATGCACACTTTTAAGGTGAATAAGTAAGGCTTTAAATTGGCAACATTGCTTGAAACATCAATTGCCATAATTTTCTCTCTCCTCCTTTCTTGGAACTAAACTTATATGGTTTCTAAATCATTTTCAAGAGCAAATTCAGCACCATTCATATGCATCCATTCGGCCAAGGTGACTAAAGCACATTTGCTTGGCTACTTGTGAAGCTAGACAATGGGAAAAGTACCTAAATGCAAATATAATTAGACTTTCTCTCTCTTACCATTTTCTAGTACTTTCTCTCACTCTTTCTAACATAAAATTTGGCTAAAAATTCAGCACTCTTATAACCCTAGTAATTCGGCCAAAGTGAGAAAAATAAGCAAAATGGAGTTGTTTCATCACCTTGCTTGCAATACAACAATATCCATGCAAAATCCATACAAAAATACCATTTTCTCACTCTAACGACCACAAACTCAGCCTTGACACCAATTAGGGTTTAATAAAATCAAGTTCCATCCATGCAAATTCACCATTTCATGGGTTTCCATGCTTTCTTACATATCTATAATCATAACCACAAGTTATTTCCAACATATCTCATATCCAAGCATACAAATCCACCATACACATGTAGAGAGAGAAATTGCCATCATGCTTTCAAGTTTGAAAACACCATAAGCATACCATTAAACATGAAATTAATGGCATAGGATTGTTTATCTACCTTGAAAAGCTAATAAATGTGTGATTTCCTTGTTGATTTGGTGGAAGCTTCTTCTTCTCCAACGCAAGATGCAATTCAGCCACTTCTCCTTCTTCTCCACCTTTCACGACATTTCTAGTAATTAGGAGAAGAAATAGGCTGAATTAAAGTTTGACTTATTTACAAAAATGCCACTCTTGCTAATTTGGCAATTTCATCCTTTTTCTTTTCTTTTTTAACAATGGCATTGTCTCTCCTTGCCATTGTAATTTTATGCAACTTCCATGGGCTGGGACTGTTCTGCCCTTCCAGAATTTTGAAATTACATAGTGGTCCCTCAACTTTTTGAAATTTGCATTTTAGTCCCTAAGAAAAGTGCTTTTTTACCTTTAAGTCTAAATTGGCCATTTTTGCTCCCTTTTTCATTCTTTTCGGTTTCAAGGAGTAAAATTACTTAAATAAAATTTCATTAGTCTCATTTCCATGAATTTACTAATTTACTTCTATTTTTTGCAAAATTACAATTTTCCCCAAGGCAAAATTACCTTTTTGCCCTTATGTTAAAACTATCATTTCACTCTCTTACTTTCTTCTTTTGATCAAGAATGAGTAAGGATTTCTAATTCCCACCTTTATAGAATATTTAGGGTAAAAACTAAATTTTTCTCACCTTATATAAGATTGCTATCATACTCATAGTGTGAAATTACAATTTTACCCTTTTTAGGGAAAATTGCCTTTCAACATCAATGTAAGTAATTTCTTGCATAACTCGATTCTTCTTCTCTCTTAAATGAAAATAATAAGAGTCCTTTGACATAACTTCATGAAATAACAAAATTAAACTAATTATTCATTTCATGGAAAAATTACCATTTTACCCTTCCTTACCAAATTTCCAACTTCATTCTTTTATCACAAAAGTGATTATATAATGATAAAAATATTCATTCTAACTCCTTAATAAATCATCCTTAACCCTTTACAAATAATGCTAACAATAATAATAACAACAACGTCATCATAAGATATAAATGTTAGGAGCGGATGTTACACTTTTTCTTCACAAATAACACTGGTGCTCCCCATGATGAAGCACTGGGCTTAATGAATTGCTTTTCTAGAAGGGCTTTTATTAACACCTTCAATTCACCTAGTTCTATGGGAGACATCCTATAAGGTGCTACAGAGATTGGTCCCACTCTCTAAACTAACTCTATAGAGAATTCTACTTCTCTCTCTGGTGGAAGGCTAGTGATCTCCTATGGAATGACATCAAGGAACTCTTTGACTACAGGGACACTATCAAGCTTATACTGACTCTCAACCTCAACATAACACAGGAAGCATAATTGTTGGATCTTTTCCTTAGTACCCCTATTCATAGGTATAGTGTCCATAAAAGTCAAAGACTTCTCAAAATAGTTTAGGACCACTTTATTAAAAGACAGCTAGTCTATCCCAAGAATGACATCTAGATCAGTCAAAAGCAAACAAATAATATCAACAATGAAAGATCTATTCTCAATGACAATGGGGCAGTTTAAACAAGTTAAGGAAGTTAAAACTTGCTCTCCTATAAGGATAGCAACAGTAAGATCATAAGGTAGATGGGATACAGGTAAACTCAATTTCTTCACACATTCACATGAAATAAAAAGAATGGGTAATGCTAGAATAAAACAGTATAATTAAAGACACTTCATTTTTAAAATACTCTCCCTTAACCAAATCATCAGAGTGTAGACTCTCCCCTTGGTCAGAGGCTTAGAGATCTCAATTGGTTTCTTCCATAAAGGGCACACCTTGTTGAAATGTCCTGGCTTATCACACTTGTAGCAGACATCCTGTCCCAGTAAACATGGCCTATTTCTATGGTTCTTCCCACATTTGGGGAAGTTGTCTGAAGCAGTTTGTCCAACCATGGGCTTCTTCCCCGACTAGGCTTTACGAATTCTCCCTTTCCTTGGCAAAACCCGGTTGTGACTTTCTCTTAAGGGAGTTTGACTCTCTTTTTCCCTTCCCAACTTTTGCCAAATTGTTTGCAACTATTCAGCACTTGTTGACTAGTGTGGTATAATCATGAATTTCCAATAGGACTACAACACTCTTTAACTCTAAATCTAGCCCTGCCTTTAAGTGCATAGCCTTCCATGCCTCATCAGGGTGTAGCCTCAGATATGAGGAAAACTTAGACAACTCCTCATACTGGGCTAAGTACTCCTCAAAGGTCCTCTTATTCTTCTTAATTTGCATGAACTCGACCTTGCTCTCATTCCTCACATTTTGAGGAAAATACTTCTCTAGGAATACTTCTCTAAGAATACTTTCTTAAACAATTCCTATCTGATTGGGACTCCCTAGGCCTCAATCAACTGTTTAGCCCTACTCCACCAGTACTCAGCCTCTTTAACCAGAATATATGTGGAGAACAAAACCTTCTGGGCATCTATACTCCCAAGGACTACAAACCGTTTCTACAACTTTCTCAACCACTCTTAATCCACCTTCGAGTTAAAATCACCCTTAAAGGAAGGATGTGCTTCCTTCTAGAACTCGCACCATCCACTATAGGCCTGATTCCTCACTGGTTCACTATTAAGGTTTAGGTGGCGGTTTAAATTTCTCTCCTCTTGCATTTGCTGAAGTACTTCAGCAGTAGTAGCGACCTATTGAGTGGAAGTAGTAGCTTATTCCCTCATAACCTCTACCATCCCCATTAGGTTTTGTACAACCCCAGTCAAGTCCATGTCATCATCCTTATTCTGTGTACCATTCCTCTTGGAAGGCGCTATACTTTACTCTACAAAACAAATATTAATGAGGTGATCAGTCTCAATAACAAAACATTTATAAGAGAAGATATGGCTCCAAGAAAAACATTGTACACCCTGACCTAGCACTCAATTCCTTAAGTCAAAACATAGCACAAGTAGTCAACTTCCTAGGCTCAGCTAACTAACCTGTAATAGTCTCTATTCTGAGGTTCTTTTATTTTATGTGTGAGAAGTTAATTTTATCCACTACGAGGATTTTTGGAAAATAGGTATGAGTGACAAGGTTGTTGCCTCCTTACCCTAAATGATAAACAGTTGATAGTCTCATATCTATAGGTATATGTATGATGTAAAGAAATTATGACTATTGTAAAAGAAATTATGTATGTAAATGTATATAAATATATATATGTATTTTGATTTCAATTATTTTCACTGAGTTACATGCAAGAACCTAAGTGTAGAAAACCCAAACCAATTAGCACTTATTTATTTAACTTAGGAAAAAAATTTACTCAGGTAAAGGTAGTAGTAACTCACCAAACCTATAGTATATTATATTATATTTAATTAACTTAAAGGAACTATAGGATTGTGGGCATTACAAAAGGAGTCACATACTTAGGGGTAAGCATAACCATAGCATAAGCTGAATCACCCTAGAATATATGCTTGTGAATAGTGTGCTGGGAATGTGATCCATCAGTGAAGATGGTGATTCCATAGCCTTATGATTCGCAAGGGCAGATAGGCATGATCTACTAGAGGTGGCAGTGATCTCGTGAGTTATACTGGCCCCTTTATATGACAAAAGGGAAGTGAATTATCCAAAGGGATATCAATTCCACTGGTTAAGGGATGATCTGTTAGAGTTGCAAGGACCATTGAGTGAGTTGTGGAATGATCTGTTAGAGAAGACAAAGACCATAGTGTACTTGGGATCCACTGGGGGACGCTCTAAATAGTACAAGGCAGGCAGAGGACTTCATATGGTCAAAGACTATGAAAACTCTGCTCAAAACTCATCCATGAGTCATGTAAGTGCACGTGGAGATGTTCGCTAGGTGACTCTCCAAATGGCTTTGATGAGGATTTTAGCAATGGCCAATATGAAATGCTTGTTTTCCTTACTGATGTTTTATATATGAATATGATCATATTACCATGAAAAATATGTGTGATGAAATGACATATCTCCTATTGTTGACATCTGATGAACTAAGATTGTACATGCATTCATAAGTACATGCTACATGCTATACTTTTATAACTATATAATTCATGCATTGCATCCTAATAGAAATTGTTTTCTATGTGATAAAGAAAAGAATGTAGTGGATTTCTGTATAAGTATGGTGGTACAGGCTAGTGATTTTTAAATAGGTTTTTTTGCTACTAAGAATTATTCTCATATAAATGTTGGTGTATATCAAATGCCTAGATATCAGATCTTCCTGGAAGTGGAGGTTGAATTGGTAGTCATACCTATTTTGGGGTATTTTATGGTAGTAAAGGAAGTTTGAATAATTATCGTGATAGATATTCCCCCGTTACCCCTACCTGTAGGAGGGGTGGATATAATACCCCAATCTTATAGCCTTTTTCTTTAACAGTTCCTTCCATAAGCCATTTAGCCACAAGACTGGTATGTTATATTAACTTTTAACCTTAATTATTGCCTGAGTCTGATTATCATTTAATTTGTGATTAGGTTTGTGATATGTCTTATTTTATACATATTTTATTGAGGTTAATTGTCTATTTTATGAGCATTTTATGTAATTTTATTCTAAAAATCAACTAAGTTACATTATTTTTTGTTTTCAAGTATTTTATCAAGTCATCATCAGTAAATGGAGCAATTTTGAGCCTGGACAGCCTTTAGAACACTAAAAATGGATCATTTGGGCCAATGTTGTTTATTGGGCCTTGGACCGGGCTAATTGGGCCTTGGATTGGGCTGATTAGGGGAGAGAAGGAGCAGACCCACATGAGAAAAGGGGGCAGCACGCTTGGAACAGTGTAACATCAAAAATCATCTTCTTCTACTTCAAGCACGGATGCGACGCCAAGAGAGAATCAACACCGACGGAGGTCGAGCAGCTAACCAGAAAGGCTCAAAGGACTGTCTTCCACCGCCTTGGTTGTTCGCGGCATCCGTTCCGTACATCCATAAAGCGAGCACGAGAGAAACCCACGTGAAGATCCGATTCGTGATCCGTGCAAAGAGGCCTAATCTATCCATTTCTGTAATGTCTATTGTCGTTCCACTGAACCACGAGCTTGTCCGATCGCCGCCCATGTTGAATCGCTACCTAAATCGCCAGATACGCGACGAAGTTGATGCGACTTGAGACCAACCCATTTTTTCATTTTGTGACCTAGCTTATGTTTTTCATCAAATTTTTGTCCTTTTTTGCCTTTCATGTGCCGTCCTTGGTGTTCCCTAGATGTTCGCCGTTGTCCAAGTGACTGGAAGGGTGCAGATCCCTCGGGTACCCAAGAACTCAGGATTCGACCCGTTTGACCCGACCTGCAACCAATGGAGTTTTTGGACAGCTTTGGATTTGATTTTTCCATCACTTTTCTAGCAATTTTCTAACGAGATTTCGGTGGTTTTTCGGTGATCATTCTGTACTGTGACATTTGGGCAATTGAGAAGATAGGACTTGCATAAATTTTTACTATTTTTACTTGCTGTTTAATTAATTGTTTAATGGATTATCTATTATTTTTCCATCATTTACAATGACAATTGGGAAATTGGGTAGTTGGTTTAATTATTGGAACTGTCTTTTATTGTAAATATGTGTGGCTAAATTTGTAAAACTCATTGGGATCCCTGACTGTGTTGGTATTCTGTTTAATCTACATGGATATTGATTCTGATGCTATGATCTTCTCTGCGATTATGCATGTATTGTTTAAGTTTTCATTATGAGACGTCATTGTGAATGCTAATTACATTTCTTTTTGAGATCGAGAGATGATAATTGAAATTGGAATCTAATTACAGAGAACAGTTAATTTTCACTTAGAGATGAGGTTAATTAATTGTTGGACTAAGGAGTAGATATTCTTAATAGTGGTGAATTAGAACGATAAGTTTGATCTGAAATCAATCAATAGGAAGAGATTCCAGTGGTAGATTCTTAGATTTAGAAATTTAATTGTCTCGAAAGAGAAATTGATACTCACCATTGCACTAGGCTACATCAATAGGTTCATTTCCTTAGGTGTAGTTTTATTGGTAGCAGCACATCAATTTAGGTTCCTTTACTCAGGTATTTATTCATACATGCATAGAGAAAGCCTAATTAGTGAAATCGCCATAATAATAATAACAATAACACAGCGAAAATTAAAGTTCATTCATAAAATATTTATAGCATCATACATATATTTTTGGATATTTAAATTCCATTCAAGTCTTCAGGGTAAGGAGGTAACAAACCTACCACTCAGACCCTTTACAAAATTTACCTACTAATGGATAGAACTTTTACACATTCGGATATATATGCCCTTCTCATTATGTACATCCAAAAATGATTTATCCCAATTCTATTCCAAAAATATATGAGAATTAAGATAAAAGGGCTACAACCTAAGTAGTTACATCTGTATCCAAAAAGTGAGAATACTCTTCATGTCTCTAAGGAGAAGGAACCTCCAAAATTGTCGATACCCATATTCCTTGCAATATCGTGAATAATCCTAAAAAGGGTATGTCAACCATAGCTAGCTCTACTTCTAGTAACAAGGTGTACTTAGTCATCTGATACACACTAGGATAATAATGAGAAATAATTCCTAGTAGCTAGACAATCCATTTTTAAAAACTTTGGTATGTACCACCATAGTGATACAAAAAATATTTCTATATTCTTTACTTTATAATACATTCTATTCTATTGGGATGCAACATATGAATCATATTATATATGTGTATGGCATGTATGGCATATATTCATGGATATGAAGAATGACTGTTCACCAAATGTATCATCATATGGTACATCATTAGCAGTTAAGTATCATGAACATTCCATTCATAAATAAAGAAAACATTCTTTAGTCATTGGATAATAGCCACAGTCAATATAAGAGAAACTTAAGAGTATTAGGAGAGTCACCCAGTGAACTATGCCACGTACTACTACTTACATGAGTGAGATAATTGCTTTCCATTCATGTGACAATTCTGCCACTAGTACTATCTGAGGCGTTCCCTAGTGGATCCAAGTACCCCTTAATGTTCCTTATCATCTAAACAGATCATCCCTCGTCCAGCGAAATTTCTCCCTTTCGGCCCTAACAGGTCTAGATAAACCATTCAATCATTCAAATTAAGCTTAAGGGATCACTGTGGTCTCACAGATCATTTTCTCTTCACTTTTAGGGCGGATCATGATGCTATGAAATCACCACCCCTTACCCGTGAATCACATTCCTAGTACACTATTTCCTATATATAGTCTAGGATGATTAGGCTTATGCCCATGATTATGCTAAATTCTAAGTAAATGTCCCCTTTTTATTCACCACTCTAGGTTACACTAACTTAGAATTTGCAATCATCACGGTGTTTTCTAAATTTCTTATACCAAGTGGATGTTTAACCATCCAAATTTATGACACAATGGTGGAATGCCCAATGGCCGTCCCATGCTGACAATCGGTCACTTGGTTACAAGCCTATCTATCCTAGAACATACATTGGAAATACTTCCTCTTAGTTCTATTCCTTTCCATTCTATATTTTCCTTTCCTTTCATTCATTTCATTTCTTTCCTTTATTTCATTTTCATGATACTACCCTCTCATTGAAAAATATAACCCTTATGTGTTTGATAATACTTTCATGATTGAATTGTATAGACATGGAAGGTCATTCATTTCTTTTAAAAAATTCACAACATACATCATTGAAGTCCCATGCCATGGCTACCACATTCTTTTTCCCTTGCATTTAGTTAACATTTTTCTTTTGCCATTAGATTAACAAAATTTGGTCCATTCCAAGGGAAACAAGAAAGGATGGTCTTAGCCAAGGGAGGAAAGTAAGGGAAAAATGGAGTTTTCATGCCGTGTATTCCATTTCTTCCATCCTTTACATCATATAAGCATAATCACATCAATTTCCTCCCAATTCCATATAATTTCCCATGCTCTATGCTATCAAACATCAAGGGTTACAACATACTTTTAGGTGAACTAATTATCCTTTCCTTCACCATTTTCTTTCCCCCTTATTGGAATACAATTGAAGGTTAAGATTTCATGGTTATGGAAGGCAATTCATCAAGAAAACATCGTAAATATCATTATCTCTTTCTCTCTTGCCTTGGCTGAAGCAATAAACATATATATGGACATTATTCATACTAATATCCTCCATGATGATCTCAACCAAGACACAAGAAAAGGGAAAATAAGGAAGTTTCATTATAAACATTAATCCCCCTCTCTCTCTTGCTTGTGACAGAGACAATAAACACACTTGTGAACTAAAATCATGCAAAATCTTTCTCATAGTAGTTCATCAAGCTCTCAGCTAACAAGCAAGGGAAGGGAAATCAAGATAGTTTCAAACCTTTTCTTCCCTTTCTCTCATTTTCATTAACATACAAGCATGAAAACATCATTATCTCTCTATATCCATGCCAATCATAACCTTACACAATCAATTCAACAAGAAGTGTCTTTCATGAAACATGGTGAATAAACCATAAAATTTCAATATTCCATTCAAACAACCATTGTAGTACTCATAAACACATCCATACAACCATATAAGCATAACCCAAAAGAAATTTAAGCATGAAAGAATGTAGAGTGAGAAACCCTTCCTATTAATGGGAGCCATAAAATTATTCAATCATCCAAATGAAACAATAAAACATGAAATAGAAGGGTTAGGATTGTTTAGCTATCTTGAATTTGCAAGAAATCTTATCTTTGGTTGCCTTTTCCTTCACTTTTCCTTTTTTCTTCTTCTTCTCCTCCTTTTATCTTTTTGCCTTCTCTCCCTTTTTTGTCGCTTTTGATGTGCTGCTACCTATGCAACTACACCTAAGGTAGTGAACCTATCAATACAATCTGGTGCAATGGTGAGTACCAAGGTCGTATTCCCCTGGAACGGGAAAGCCCAGAGTTACTACTTGCTCTCTGTTATCTAGCCTAACAATTAAAGTGATTGATTTTAACTAAACTAATGATTAATTCAATGCAATAAACAATTGGTACCTATAAGGAATGAAAAAGAATATACCAAGGCAAGAAAAGCAAACCCACTAGGGCTTGTACTAGTTGGTAAACACATGAAGGGTAATGAACTATTGAATCTAATGATGCTACCTGTGAGTGAATTCTAAGTTAAATTCAAATTCTCTATCAGTCTCAATGAATTTCTTGAACTTAAAATCTACCATGGCTAGTTCTTCCTAAGGTAAATTTTAAATCAGCATTATTGGTTTAATTCACCACTATTAAGAAATAAATTTTAACTACTCTTAATCCAAAAATTAATTAACCTTAGCTTTAAGTGATAATTAATTTTTCCTTACAATTAGTTTTCTAATTCCAATTATTATCCATCGATCTCAAAAAGGGATCTAATTAGCATTATCACGACATCTCGTAAATAAAGCTAATACATACATTCATAATTGTAAAGAAGATCACACAACTAAATTCAACATCCATGCAATTAAAATAGCAATCCAACATAGTCAGGAACCCAATGAGTTTAACAAAATTAGCCACACATGACAAATATTTCTAGTAGACAATCCAACAGATAATTCATCAGACAATTAATTAAATAGAAGATAAAAAAATAATAAAATTATACACAATCCCTATTTTCTCAAATGCCTAATTATACTATACGGAATGACCACTATAACTCGCTGAAAAATTGTCGAAACACTTCTTGAAAAGTAAACTACAAATCTGTCTAAAATAACAAACTCCACGGGTTGTCAATCAGATCCAAGTTGCGGGTTAATGGGTACCTGACAGATTTACACCCTTCTGGTCACTTGGACGATGACAGACAGTTGGGGAACACTGAGGATGGCACATGGACGACGAAAATGGATGAAAACCTGAAGGAAAACACAAGCTGGGTTACGAAATGGCAAAATGGGTCAGTCTCGGGTTACGCCACCTCCATCGTATATTTGGTGATTTGGTCGACGATTCGGCATGGGTAGCAGTCAGACAAGCTTATGGTTCAATGAAAATGGTGGCAGACGATGCAAAAATGGACGGATTGGGCCTCCTTGCGCAGTTCATTAACCAGATCTTCACACAGGTTTCTCTCCCACCTGCTTTATGGATGCTGAGAACGGACGTTGTGGATGGCCAAGACAGTGGAAGATCATCCACGGAGCCTCTCTAAGTAATTGCTCGGCCTCTCTCTCTCTCGGTGTCCCGTGCTTGCATGTATAAAGAAGAAGATGATTTTCGATGCTGCACTATTCCATACTTGGGCCTGCTTCATTTTTCGTGCAAGCTCTCTTTTTCTCCCCTTAATCAGCCTGGTCCAAGGCCCAATAAGGCTCCATCTCGGCCCAATAAGCAAAATTGGCCCAAATGGCCTATTTTGGGTGCTCTTAAGGTTGTCCAAGCTCAAAATTGATCCATTTGATGATGATGACTTAATAAAATGTCTGAAAATGAAAATGATGCAAACTTAGGTAATTTTTAGAATAAAATTGCATAAAATACTCATAAAATGGACAATTAACATTAACCAAATATGTATAAGATAAGGCACATCAACTTTCTTTCCCTTTCCATAGAAGAAAGCAGTTTATTAGTTTTAGGAGAAAAATAACCATTTTATCCTCTATTTACCTTCATAATTTCAAAAAGTGTAGGGAGATGGCCTCGAGGGAAATTGTCATGAAGTTTCTAAGTGAAATGACCATTTTTCCCTTGAGGTAAAAATTACCATTTTACCCTTGGGTGAAATTACTATTTTTCCCTTGGGTAAAAAAGACTATTTTGCCCTTAAGATATTTTCTTAGGGTAATCATGGATTTTAGACATTTTTCTTAGATATTTTTCTAAAGTAATCATTACTTTTTAGATATTTTCAAACATTATGATTAAGCATCATTAATATGCCCATATATTTTCTAAAGGTAATCATTACATTTTGATATTTTGGTAACCTTTTTCCTTTTCATTTTAGTCCTTCTATTTGTCTTTCAATTTAGTCCCTCTCCACTTTAGAAAAACCTAAGTAATTTACTCATGTACATTTAGGTATGCAATTAACAGATTTAAGATTTAACAACATATCTGAGGATATGAAAATTGGATATTACAATGGACATGCATGATTAGTATAACAGTTCTATATTTTGACATGTAGATAGTTAAAGTGAAGTGTGTTATGCCCAATACCCTAATCCCTTATTATATTTTTGAAATGAATCAGGATGATTTTTTATGTATACAAAAATGAGGGCATATATGTATCCAAGATATGTGGGGAGAAAGGATATTATCCAATACTAGGATTTTTGAAATGGGTATGAGTGGCAGGGTTGTTACCTCCTCACCCCAATTGACGAACTATTCATGATCTCACATATCTATAGGTATATGTCTTTTGAAAAGAAATGATGTATGTGACTATGTATATAGCTATTCATTATATATAAAAATCTATATACTATTTTATTTATTTTTAGTTCCATTGCATTACGTGTAAGAACCTGAGTGTAGAAACCCAAACAAATGGCACTTAATTATTTAACTTGATAAAAGTTAAAAATTTTACCCAAGTAGAGGTAATAGTAACTCACCAATTTTATAGTACATAATATTATATTAATTAATTAACTAAAAGAAACTATAGGATTGGGGGTGTTACAAAGGAGATTTAAACTTGCATTCTTTGATTTAAATGTTGGATATATGTTTGAGGAGCCTTATTTGAGGCTAAAAAATGCTTGAGGTATGATTAAAAGGGTGTGTTATCAAATGAATCCCCAAAGTTTTCTTGAAGTGTTTTGGGCTAAAAAAGAAGTAAACTCATATTTTTATGCAAAATTTCCCTAAAAATCAAGAAGGTCTAAAGACTTTGCCATAGCCAAGGGTATAGTTCATTGTGACTAGCTGTTAAACTCCTTTTGAAGATTTTAAACTTGATGTTTCATACCTCTATTTTTTCCCAAACATCATGTAAAGGGTAGAGAATCATTGCAATTTCATGATATTGTATTTGAAAAGTAATATAGGATAAATTTGAAGGGAAATAACTAGAAAGATAGAATGTAAGTATCCTTATTCTATGGTATAGCCTAGATAAGTTCCAGGTTGAATGAAATTACATGTTTTCTAAAATAAAATAGCCATTTGATTTATCGAAAGAATCATGAGAAAATGTTGTATTGTTGGTTAACCCTAAGTTAGTGCCTGAATGGCTACAGAGTTACCTATGTAGAGTTAAATCAATCATGATCAGGGAACTTGTCAGACTAGCATATAGTAAAAGGTATTGAGTAAGGCAACATTGTCCCGTCTCACCAAAGAATGGGTGGACATGATCTATAACCCAAGATAGTAGTGGAATGATCTAGTGAGTGGATATTATGACCTAAGATCTATATTATAGATGCACCACTGCAACCATTGCCCCAAACGGTTTAGAGTGGTACAAGAGTTAATCTTCTTTTTGGTGTTCCACCATCCCTGGCCTATTTTGAGAAGGCCATAGGGAACTTATGAGTATGTATAGTGGATAGAGGGTGGAACCTACTTATAACCTAGCATATGTATATAAGTTTACTAACTTTGTATTATAGCAACGGATATCCCATGATGAGTTTTGGGTGGTGTCACACCCCAAATGCAATGAAGTGGTAAAAAGAAAAAGAAGGTTATGGTTTTCAAAAAATAAAGTTTTAAAAACAAAATAAAAAAATGAGTTGCCACCAAAATTTTTATTTAAAAGGGAAACTTTGGAAAACCCTTTTTATTTAAAAGATAAGGCAAAACAAAAAAAAATAGAAAAGTTGTCTACAAAATAGAGACAGGTTCAAGAGTTAATTAAGTGTAGGGAAGGTGTTAGGCAACCCACATCACTCATCCAAAGGACAGTTACCCTAATATAAATGTGAAAGAAAACTAAATTAGCCTAAACTTTTTTTCTTACTGCATTTGATATGCAAAAAACCATAAATAGAAAAATGAAATTAAAATGAAAGAAAGAAATCATAGCAAGTGAGAAAGTGGACAAATGAGCATTTTATCTAGATGTTTAAACATATGAAACAATATCAAACTTTCAAATTAAACCCAAAAGTCAAAATCAAAATTAGGAAATAATAAAACAACCATAGAAATAGAAATGTGTGCCAAATACCATAGTATCTAGCACAACTTTTTATTGCCTAATTGCATTCATTGAATTCCACTTATCAAGAATCAATGAAGGAATTAAAATTGTAAGCATGTTCAAGCTTATCCTTTTTCATTAACCTCATAGATTAAGATTGATGAACTTGTATGACAAAGCTGATTGACTCACATTTGCAAACATAATCTATTTGAACAACATGAGTTTCCTCTTGGTAGCTTTGAAAGTTCAAGATTTCAAAAACATGTTCAAATAGATTGAAAACAAACATCACATAAAAGAAAAGAAAAAATTTCCTCATCACTAGAGAGTGATTCATCAGAGAAAACAAGAAACACAATTGATGTATCTTATTATACACATATTTGCTTCATGTTATTTGTCCATTTTTATAAGCATCTTGTGTGTTTTTATTCCAAGAATCACTTAAGTCCATATCCTTTTTCATTTCAAGAGTTGTATCAAGTCATCATCAGCATTGGAGCAATTTTAGAGCCTTAAAATGGGCTAGAACACATCCTTATTGAGGAAGAGGCCTCCACACCGTCGTGTTGAATCCTACACGACCGTGTTGAAGATAATAACATCTTACACGACTTTGTTGAAGTTGGCATAACCATGTTGAAGAAACACAGCCTTGGCATGGCTATGTTGATGTTGGCATGACCATGTTAAAGAAGCATAGCTTGAAAATGGCCATGTTAACCATGAAAATGGCTGTATTGTAGTTTGGCTATAAAAGGGAGAAGCTGACAGAAAGAATGGGTTCCACGATTTTTGACTTTTCATCTTCCTTGGAGCTGTAGAAAGACACATTTTAGAAGCTAATGGACGATTGTCAGGAGACTCCTATTGACCTTGAACATCTGATTTATGACCCCTGGAGTTTCATCAAAGATTAGAATAGGATATCGAAAGCATATCAAGAGGTAATCAGAATTTCATTCACTTGGAGGTTGAAGCTTGGAGTTGTTCATCTGCTGTTTGAGAGAATAAGGGTGTACATGCTTTTTTTTTCCTTCTTTCTTCTTTGTATTCGATTTTATGATTGTATTATTCATGAATATGTGTACCTAGATTGGTTAAACCCATTTGGGTTCGTGACTGTGTCAGTATTCTGGCTTTAATTGTATGGACATTGAATTTGATTATGTGATATTTTTTACAATTATGAATGAATGTTTAAGTTTTCTTTACAAGATGTTGTAACGAGTGTTGTTTACAATTATAAAGGTAGTTAATTTTTACTTAGAATTAAGGTTAATTAATTACTGGATTAAGAAAAGAAGTAATGACACTTAATAATAGTGGATTAAAATGATAATGTTGATCTAAAATCAATCATTAGGAAGACATTCTAGTGGCATGTTCTTAGGTTTAAGAAATTCAATTGTAATGACAGTGAAGTTAAATTTATTTTAGAATTATCTCATAGGTAGCATCATTAAATTCAGTAATCTATTATCCTTTATGTGTTTGCCAACTAGTACAAGTCCCTAATGGGTTTTGCTTGTCTTATCTTTATTTATTCCCTTCTCGTTCATTATCGTTGAATATTTACTACTACATTTAATCATTAGCTTAGTTAGAAACAATCACCTTGAATTTTAGGGTAGATAACAAAGAATAAGTAGTAACTCTGGTCTTTCCCGTTCCCATGGGATACAACCTTGATACTTACCATGGCACTTAACTACACTGATAGGTTCACTACCTTAGGTGTAGTTACTTTGGCAGCACATCAAGTTTTTGTTGTCGTTGCCAGGGAAATTTTTTTTGTGAGAACACTAGAATGAAATTGCTATATGTTACTTTAGCCGCTTTTGTTTGTTCTATTATGTTTTTGTTTCCGGTTAGTTATTTTTTTCATTCCATTTAATTATTGGCTTTTATTTGTTTTATTTTTGTATTTTTTTTATTAATTATTTTTCTATTTAGTTATTGGTTTTTATCTGTTTTATTTTGCTTTGTTTTTTGATTTATTATTATTTTATCTAATTGTTGGGGTGTTTTGCTATTGTTAGATTCGGGTAGTTTATGACCAGGAGTTCTAATCCTGTACTTGTAAACCCTTTCTCTGAACCAAAAAGATGATATGGACTCGTACACACCACTGCGAGGAGGAGGAGCCAGTTGAGATACTTGTTCATACACCACCAGAGATGGCGAATGATGCCAACCAAATGATGTATAAGTTTTCTAGAACTTCATTAGAATGGATGCAAATGTGCCTTGCTTGACTTGCAATAGTAGCAAACAACTTTGAGATTAAGCTAAATGTAATCCAGATGGTCCATCAGATAATACAGTTTAGAGGGATGCCCAGTGAGGACCCTAATGCTCACATAGCCAACTTCTTGGAAATAAGTGACACTTTCAAGATTAATAGAGCTACCGATGATGCCATTCGACTTAGGTTGTTTACATTTTCTTTGAGAGACAAGTAAAGAGATGGTTACAATCTCTCTTCCATAACTTTATCACTACTTAGGATTCTTTATCTGAAAAGTTTTTGTATAAATATTTTCCCCCAGCTAAGACTGCACAGATGTGTAATAACATTTCTTCTTTTGTGCAGATAGCAGATGAAAGAATGTATGATGCTTGGGAAAGGTACCAAGACTTGCTGAGATGTTGCCCACATCATGGATTGCCTGTGTGGTGTAGGTGTAGACCTTCTACAGTAGCCGAAACCCCACCACAAGGAAAATAGAGGATGTAGAAATAAGGTGTACACTGAATAATAAGACCTCTGAATAGGCACAAAGTTTAATAGAGAAGATGGCCATAAATAACTATTAGTGGCAATCCTCTAGGGATATACTAGGATAGCATGGAATGGTCAACTAGGTAGATTCTACATCAGTCTTCGCATATCAGGTTGAGCTTCTGGCCAAGAAGATTGACTAACTCTAGATGCCAGTGTAGGCAGCACAGATTAGCTGTAATTTTTGTGACGGCCTGCATAATGGTGTACACTATAATGGTGTATACTTCCTTTTCTTCTAACGTTGGTTCTACTAATTTTAAACAGGTAGATTATATGGGGAATGCCCCAAGATAACAAAATAACCCATACAGCAACACATACAACCCTGGGTGGAGGAACCATCCAAATTTTGGATAGAGATACAATAATACCCCAGGTCTACCAGGTTTTTAACAATTGCACTAGCAGCAACCCCAGTAACAAGTTGCTCCAAATCAATTTCCTCAAGGGTAGGAGAAGAAGCCCAATCTGAAGGAATTGATGATGAAGTTTGTGTCTACTTTAGAGAGAGTAGGTTACAATAGATGGACACAACCCTTAGAATTTAAGTGGCCTCCATTCAGAACTTGGAGAATTAAATAGGCCAGATTTCTAAGATGTTAGATGAGAGGCAACCATAGATGCTTCCCAGCATCACAGAGTATAATCCAAGGGAGCAATGCAATGCTATTACCTTGATATTAAGCAAGTATTTGGTCTTTATCCATTAACTGATGATAATACTATTATGTAAGATATACCAGTCAGTAAGAAATTAGAGCCTAAGGTAAGTAAGCTAGTTGAGAATAAGAAAAATCTTGTAAGGGAGTACCTGCCACCATTCATACCCTGCTACACTGAAGCAGGAGAAATTATATTAGTAGTATGGTAAATTTCTTGATCCATTTGAACAACTGAGAATTAACAAGAGGAAATTGAAGGATTTGAGGCTGATGACACTAAATGAGGAGTGTACAGCAATTCTACAAAACAAGCTGCTTGTTAAGAGGTATGATCTAAGGAGTTTTTCTATACTTTGTGTAATTGGTAAATTGACTGTTATAGATGCTTTAGCTAACCTAGGAGCTAGTATAAATCTAATGCCTACTAACTTGTTTGATAGATTAGGATTGTGTAAGCCTAAACCTACTAGGATAACTATATAATTAGCTGATCAAACTGTTAAATATCTTAGGGGTACAATTGAGAATGTACTG
The DNA here is from genome assembly GCA_031216115.1 of Senna siamea. NCBI lineage: Eukaryota > Viridiplantae > Streptophyta > Magnoliopsida > Fabales > Fabaceae > Senna > Senna siamea. Next base: position 27,963,678 of record CM062361.1, on the reverse strand, counting down.
GTAAAGGTTGATAAGTTTATTTTTCCTGTTGATTTTGTTGTGATGGACATGGAAGATGAGAGTAGCATCTGGGGCTTTGATAGATGTTTGTGATAAAATGTTGAAACTTAGAGTAGGTAATGAGATTTTCACTTTTGACTTAGCTACTTCTAAGAGTCAATCCTTAGATTATAATGATATTGTATATTTTGTGGATGTCTTGGATGATGTTGCTGAGTCTCATTTGCAGGAAATATTGCTTAATGACTCTTTAGAGGTGGAATTGTAGGAATTTTTTCTTAATAATCCTTTGCAAGTAGCATTATAGGGAGATGAGGATGAGTTGTCCAACGAGTAAGTGTTGGAGTAACTAGCTTATTTTCTGGCTAATGAGCCTAGCAGCTCTACTGACCTTTCTATTTCTATTGACAAGTCAGAGGTGCAAGAGGTCAAACCTTCGATTAAGGACCCCCTAGTATTAGAATTAAAGGAATCACCTTAGTATTTAAGCTATGCCTATCTTGATGAAGGGGAGAAGTTGCTGATATGTCTAAGATTATACAATTCTAATTGATGATTTCTATCCACATTATGAGCATTTCCTATGTATTTTATTAAGAATTACCTAATTTTTTATCCTTTTTCATGTTATCAAGGTTTTAATCAACAGTAAAGCAATTTTAGAGCAAAAAAGGGGGGAAAAAAGCATTCAAGGACTCAACATGGCTTGGAACATCCCCACATTGAAGAATCCTTATAGAACATCTCCTCCACCATACCCTTGCTGCCTTCCTTCTAGAACACACCTTCAAGCATGGCCATGGTCACCAAATCCTTCTGGAACATACCCTCTACCATGTTGTTATTGCCTTCCTTCTAGAACATACCCTCAAGCACAGCCATGGTGACCAAATCCTTCTAGAACACACCCTTCACCATGCCCTTCTTGCCTTGCTTCTAGAACATGACCATTAATAAGGCCATGTTTATAACACCCCAATCTCATAGCCATTTCTATTAAATGTTTATTTTATAAACCATCATGCTATAAGACTGGTGTGTTACCCATACTTTTATCCTTGATTATTACTTGAGCTTGATTTTTAATTACCATTTAATATTGGATTAGATTTGGTTCCTTTACTCAGGTATTTCATTTGTACATTGGATAGCGAAAGACTATATGACGAAAATTTCTAATAACATAGTGGAAGATGAAACATCATTTATATATATACTCCCTATACATAAAGTTTTGGTTAATATATAGGGTAGAGAGGCAACAATCTTGCCACTCAAACTCTTATTAATATTTTGATATTACTATACATAACTGTTACATACTACTAGAAAGCATATTCCTTGCAATACTGTGGTTGATCCAAGAAAGGGTATTTCAATCAATGTTACTTCTAGCTCCAGTAGTAGGGTATACTTGGTCATCTGATACGTACTAGGATAATTATAAGAAATAAATTTCCCAGTAGTCAAACAATCCATTCTTTTGAAAACCTCTGGTATGTACCACCGTGATAACATGGAAAACGTTCTACATTATTTTCTTTAAAGTGCCATACAATCTATTGGGATATTATGCATAATTCACATATATATAAGTATGACATGTATTTAGGAAAGCATAACATAATTCAATATAAGGATAGATTTCACCATTTATATTATTTCATAATGAAAGCATAACATAGGTGTCATGGATATATAAATGTTTCATTCATCAATATAAGATTATAAAATCAGGGAAGAAGGAAAACAATTATAAGATTATGGCTAATGCTACTTTTCTTAAGAAAAGAAACATATGAGTATCAAGAGAGTCACAAAGTGAACTAATATGTCTTATTTTACACAATTTTACCTAATATTTTCTATCTATTTTATATGTATTTTGTGTATTTTTATTCTAAGAATCACCTAAGTTTGCATCATTTTCATTTTCAGGCATTTTATCAATTAATCATTAGCAAATGGAGCAATTTTGAGCTCAAACAACCTTCAGAGCACCTAAAATATGCCATTTAGGGCCACTTTTCCTTATTGGGCCTAGCCAATGTCCTTAATGAGCCTGGATTGTGGGTGAACTGGCCTTTTAGATAAAGAGACCGTATGAAAAAAAGGAAGAAAAAAGGCTTGGAAAAAAGAAAAATAAGCAAACTCGTGTGCATCGCTTCATTGAAAAGGGACTGAGACGTTGAGCGGGAGAAGGAGACCGAGAGAGGTTATGGGTTGAGCTTTATAGCAGCAAAACTTCACTTTGGTGACAGGGGACGGCAGGTGGGACACTGTCATTTTTCATAGCTTCTAGAAAGCAACAAACCTGCTATAGACCTACGCGATCTGAGAAGGAGACCTGTCTGCGTCGCGGCTTCTCTATGGCTATTTTCGTCCGATCCACTATCTGTCACCATCTATCTAACCTCAGGTAACCTATCCATGGCCACTCGTCCATCTACCGGTGGCCCATTGGAAATTTTTTAGTGGATACCCAAGTACCCGAGAGAGAGAGAGATCTGTAGAGAGAAGACGCAACCCGTTTTGCGCAACCCGAGCAGATCCGCCATGTTGAAGGTCAAAATTTGAGAGGTAAGTGCCTACTTGCCATCCACCATCTGTTAGCTATTGTCCACCATCATTCGAGGGGTGAAATTGGTCGGGTACTCGTTAACCCATAACCCGACTTGTTTGCAATTCGTGAAGCTTTCTGGATATATTTGAAATTGATTTTTTTTTATCCTTTTTCGGCAGATTTTTGGTGACTATTTTGCACTGTTCCGTCCAACATTCAAGAGAAAAAGTACGTATATGATTTGTACTCTATTATTTCTCTAAAATGTGGATTTTCTGAACTGTTGGATTATGATTATGTGTGGCTAAACTTGTAAAACACATTAGGGTTCTAAACAATGTGTGTACTTTGAGTTTAATTTGCATGGATAATTGAATATCCGTTATGTGATCTCTATTGCTTTTATGAATGAATGCTCATGTTTTCATTGACAAGACGTTTGAATGAAAGCTCTTTATATTTATATTAGTAATTGACAGATTTTAATTGAAATTGGACACCTAATTTTAACAGACAATTTGTTATCACTTAGAACTAAGGTTAATAAATTGATGGATTAAGAAGTAACAACTCTTAATAGTAGTGAATTAAACCAATAATGCAGATATAAAATCAACCATTAGGAAGAACCAGCAAGTGGTATGTTTATAGGTCTAAGAAATTCATTAAGACTGATAGAGAATTTGAATTTAAATTAGAATTCACTCATAAGTAGCATAATCAGATTCAATAATCCATCACCTTTTGTGTGTTTACCAACTAGTGTAGGTCCTCATTGGGTTTACTTTTTTATCTTGATTGATTCCTCTTCTTGTCAATTATCGCTGACTAGTTATTATTGCATTTAACTTAGTTATTAGTTTAATTAGAACATAATCAGTTTGTATCATAGGCTAGATAACAGAGAACAATTAGTAACTCTGGGTTTTCCCGTTCCCATGGGATACGACTTTGATACTCACCATTGCACTAGACTGCATTGATAGGTTCACTACCTTAGGTGTAGTTGTATAGGTAGCAAGCACATCAATTGTTTAGCGTCATTGCTAGGAAATCCTTTTGTGAAAACTATAGTGAAATTGCTATTTGTTACTTTAGCCACTTTTATTTGTTCTATTTTGTTTTTGTTTCTGGTTAGTTGTTTCTTACATTTCATTCAATTACTAGCTTTTACTAGCTCTATTTTTTATTTATTTTATTTTATTTTTGATTAATTATTTTCCTATTAGTTGGTTTTTATTTGTTTTATTTTTGTTTTTGTTGTTGGTTTTTATCTATTTTGTTTTATTTTTGTTTTGGTTTATTACTCTTTGATCTAGTTGTTGGGCTATTTCACTGTTGTTGTATTTTGGTAGTTTATGACCAGGAGTTCCAATCTTGTACTTGTAGACCCTTTGTATGATCCAGAATGACTATTGTGGACTCGTGCACACCGTCATTAGAAGGAGGTGCCAGTTGAGATATTAGAGGAGAAGCCAGTTGAGATCCCTGATCATACACCACCAAAGATGGTGGCTACAAATAACAATGATGATACCAACTGAATGATGTACGAGTTTGCTAGACCTTCATTGGAAGGGACATAGATGTGTATTACTCGGCTTACAATAGCAGCTAACAATTTTGAGATCAAGCCAAATGTGATCCAGATGGTGCAGCAAACTATACAATTTAGAGGGATGCTTAATGAAGACCCAAATGCTCACATAGCCAATTTCTTGGAGATATGTGACACTTTCAAGATAACTGGAACTACTGATGACACCATTCAGCTTAGATTGTTTCCATTTTCCTTGAGAGATAGAGCAAAGAGATGGATACATTCCTTACCACCTAACTCCATCACTACTTGGGATACTTTGGCTGAAAAGTTTTTGTACAAATATTTTCTATGTAGATGGCTGATGAGAGTATGTATGATGCATGGGAGAGGTACAAAGACTTGGTGAGGTGTTGCCCACATCATGGATCGCCTGTTTGGATGCAGGTGTAGACTTTTTACAGCGATTTAAATATAGCCACAAGGCAAATGGTGGATACAACAGCAGGGGGTGCATTAAATAATAAAACCCCTGAACAGGCGTAGAATTTAATAGAGGAAATGGCCATGAACAACTATCAGTGGCAATCCTCAAGGGATAGGCTAGGATGGTAAAGAGTGGTTAACTAGTCAAACTCTATATCAACCTTGGCAGCTTAAGTGGAGCTTCTGCCCAAGAAAATCGACCAACACCAGATGCCAGTGCAAGCAACACAGTCGAGCTGCGAGTTTGTGGTGGCCCGCATTATGGTGTCAATTGTAATGCGAGAGGTATGTTTGCTAACTCCTCTTCGTCATTTTCTTCTTATAGTGGTTCTTCTGATTTTGAATAGGTATATTACATAGGGAATGCCTTAGGACAGTAGAATAACCCTTATAGCAACACCTACAACCCTAGGTGGAGAAATCATCCAAATTTTGGATGGAGAAATAACAATACCCAAGGTCCACCAGGTTTTCAGCAATCACATCAAATCGTGTCTCCTCCGCAGCAACCTCAGTCACAAGCTGCCCCAATTTATTCCCTCAGGGGCAAGAAAAAAAGCACAATTTTAAGGAATTGATGATGAAATGTGTCATCGACGGACACAATCCTTAAAAATTAGTAGGCCTATATTCAAAACTTGGAGACTCAAGTGGGCCAGATGTCTAAGATGTTGGCTAAGAGACAGCTAGGGACACTCCTAAGTACCACAGAGCCAAATCCAAGGGAGCATTGCAAGGCCATTACTTTGAGATCAGGTATGCAAGTAACTGATCCTTTGCCTTTGACTAATGATAATACTATTATGAAGGATGAGCTAGTCAATAAGGAGCCAAAACCGACAGCAAGAGAGCTAATGCATGTTGAGGACAAGAAAAACCCTGTGATAGAATAACAGCAACCCATTCCATAACTTGTTAGACTGAAGCAGGAGAAGGTTGATCAGCAGTTTGGTAAGTTCCTTTATCTATTCACATAGTTAAGAATTAACCTTCATATGCCACGCTATGCGAATTTGTTGAAGGAAATATTAATCAACAAGAGAAAACTAGAGGATTTAGGGCTGGTGACACTGAATGAGGAGTGTTCAGCATTCCTACAAAACAAGCTACCTGTTAAGAGGCGTGATCTAAGGAGTTCTACTATACCTTGTGTAATTGGTGAATTGTCTATTATGTATGCTTTAGTTGATTTAGGAGCTACCATAAATTTAATGCCTACTAGCTTGTTTGATAGACTAGGATTAAGTGAGCCAAAGCCTACTAGGATGAATATACAATTGGCTAATAGAACTTTTAAATATACTAGAGGTATAGTTGAAAATGTACTTGTAAAGTTTGATAAATTTATATTTCCTATTGATTTGTTTGTGATCTATATAGAGGGCGAGAGTAGCATACCCTTGATTCTAGGTAGGCCTTTCTTTGCAACATCTAGGGCTATTATAGATGTCTGTGATGGGAAGTTGAAACTTAGAGTAGGGGATGAAACTGTTACTTTTGACTTAGCTACCTTCAAGAGATAATCTTTAGATCATTATGATATTGTATATTTTATGGATGTCTTGGATGATATGGTTAAGTCTGAATTACAAGAATTTTTACTTACTGACCCTTTATAGGTGGCATTACAAGAAGATGAGGATGAGTTATTCAACGAGCAAGTGTTAGAATAACTAGCTCATTTGCTGGCTATGAAGCCCAGTAACTCTATTGACCCTTTTATTTCTCTTGATAGGTCAAAGGTGCAGAAGGTGAAACCTTCAATTGAGGACCCCCCGACCATGGATGAGGCGGAGAAGCTGCTAGTAATTATAGCAATTGACTTGACACCTGAGGAGAGGGAGATAACTTTGACCTCTCTCAAGAAATACCCTAAGGCCTTCACTTACAAGATGGCAGACATTCCTGGGAATAATCCCAGTTATTGTTCAAATCATCAGCAAAAAGAGCAATTTTGAGCTTAGACAACCTTTTGAGCACTTAAAATAGGCCATTTGGGCCACTTTTCCTTATTGGGCTGAACCAATGTCCTTAGTGGGCCTGGATTGTGGTTGAATCGGCTTTAGAGAGCAAGAGACTGTGTGAAAAAAGGGAGAAAAAAGGCTTGGAATAGTGAAAAATAAGCAGACCCATGTGCATCGCTTCATTGATAGGGGACCGAGACGTTGAGCGGGAGAAGAAGAGCAATGGAGGTTCTACGCTGAGCTTCGCAGCGACACGACTTTACTATGGTGATAGGGGACGACGGGCAGGACACCACCATCATGCATAGCCTCCAAAAAGCAACAGAGTAGCGATAAACCCATGTGACCCGAGAAAGAGACCCGTCCGTGTCGCGGCAACCTCAGGTAACTTGTCCGTGGCCACTCATCCATCTACAAGTAGCCCATTGGCAATTTTCTGGTAGATACCTGAGAACACAAGAGAGAGATCTATAAGAGAGAAGATGCGACCCATTTTTCGTAACCCGAGTAGATCCGCCGTGTTAAAGGTCAGAAACTAAGAGGTAACTGTTCGATTGCCATCCATCTTTCATCAACTGCTATCCACTGCCATCCAAGGAGTGAAATCGGTCGGGTACCTGCTAACCTGTGACCTGACCCATTTGCAACCTGTGGACCTTTCTGGACAGATTTGAAATTGATTTTTTTGATCCTTTTTTGACAACTTTTCGGTGACTATTTTGCACTATTTTGTCTGACATTCAAGAGAAGAGGGACGTATATGATTTTTACTCTATTATTTGTCTTACTTTTGGATTTTCTGGACTGTTGGATTATGATTATCTGTGGCTAATTTTGCAAAACCCATTGGGGCTCTGAACTATATTGGTACTTTGAGTTTAATTTGCATGGATAATTAAATATTGGTTATGTGATCTCCGTTACTTTTATGAATGAATTCTCATGTTTTCATTGACAAGATGTTGTAATGAAAGCTCTTTAGATTTATTTTAGTAATCAACAGATTTTAATTGAAATTGGGCACCTAATTGTAATGGACAATTTGTTATCACTTAGAACTAAGGTTAATAAATTGCTAGATTAAGAAGTCACGACTCTTAATAATAGTGAATTAGACCGATAATGCTGATGTATAATTAACCATTAGGAAGAACCAGCCAATGGCAGGTTTGTAGGTCTAAGAAATTCATTGAGACCGACAGAGAATTTGAATTTAAATTAGAATTCACTCACAAGTAGCATAATTAGATTCAGTAATCCATCACCTTTTGTGTGTTTACCAACTAGTGTAGGTCCCCATTGGGTTTACTTTTCTGTCTTGATTGATTCCTCTTCTTGCCAATTATCACTGACTAGTTATTATTGCATTTAACTTAGTTATTAGTTTAATTAGAACACAATCACTTTGAATCATAGGCTAGATAATAGAGAACAAGTAGTAACTTTGGACTTTCCTGTTCCTGTGGGATACGACCTTGATATTCACCATTACACTAGACTGCATTAATAGGTTCACTGCCTTAGGTGTAGTTGCACAGGTAGCAAGCATATCATGAACTACTCCACGTACCACTACCTACATTAATGAGTTAATTTAACTAGTCATATGACAATTCTGCCACTGGTACTATCTAAGACTGTTACTATCTGAGGCATCCCTCAGTGGATCCAAGTACCCATGTAATAATCACTATCCTTAGGCAGATCGATAATATTTTAAATTAAGCTCATGGGATCATTGTCAATTTTACCTAGATCATTTCCTCTTCACTTTTGGGTGGATCATAATGCTATGGAATCACCACCCTTTACCGATGGGTCACATTCCCAGTACGTTATCCTATACATTTACTTTAGGATAATGTGACTTGTACATATAGTTTTGCTAAATTCTAAGTAAATGTCCTCTTTTTAGCCTTATTAAGTTACACTAACTTAGAATTTTCAACCATCATGGTGTTTTCCTAAATTCCTTATATCTGAGTGGATGTTTTACCATCCAAATTTATGACACAACCATGGAATGCACAACAGCCATCCCATACTGACAATTGGTCACTCGATCACAAGTCCATCTATCCTGAAGCATACATTAAAGATACTTCCTCTAGTTCCTCTCCTTTCTTTTCTTTCATGTTTTCCTTCCTTCACTTTTAGTTTCATGATATCTATCTTACATTTATAAAATAGTACCCTTTCTTGTTTGATAACACTTTTAAAATTGGATTGTATGGATATGGAAGGTTACACATTCCTTTCATGAATTTCATAACACATATCATGGATATGGAAGGTTATACATTCCTTTTATGAAATGCATAACACAATCATTATAAAACCTTGCCATAATCACTCATTCCTCTTTTTCTCTTGAATTTGGCCATTATAAAATTCAACATATTTCCTTTTAAAATTTCACTTCTAACTCTCGACAAACACATGGGAAAAAGGGTGAGGTCTCTACTAACCTCTCTTGCCATAGCCATCCATTTTTCTTTCTCTCTTGAAATTGGTTAACATAAAGATTTAGCATTTTTCCTTCACAATTACACTAAACCAAATTCAGCCAATTCTAGGAAAATAAGAGGGGATGGTCTTGGCTAAGGGAAGTCATTCCTTTCTTTTTATACAATTCATAAAATACATTATGAAATACCCACCCACTTCTTTTTCTCTTGAAATTGGTTAACATAAAGATTTAGCATTTTTCCTTCACAATTATACTAACAAAATTTAGCCATTTTCAAGGAAATTAAGAGTGGTGATCTCGGTCAAGGGAGGAAAGTGAGGGAAAGATGGGGCTTTTATGCCATTTCTTCCCTTTTCGCCATCCTTTCCATCATTCAAGCATAAAAACAACCATTTTCTTCCAAACCCATTTTGGCCAAAGGAGGAAAGTAAGGGGAAAATGGGACTTTCATGCCATTTCTTCCCTTTCTTCCATCATTTACATCACTCAAACATAAATACATCAATTTCCTTTCATTTCATAAATATTTCCACACTTTATGCTATCAAACATAAAGGGTTTCATCACAAACTTAGGTGAACTAATAATCCTTTTCTTCACAATTTTCATCTCAATAACATTTAAAACATTCATAAATACATCCAAAATGATCATACAATCAATACCCAATAGCAAATTACCCATAAAAGAATGTAGATTTGATATTGCAAAATAATCTATAAAACTTGAACTCAAAGGGGTAGCATTGTTTAGCTACCTTGATATTGCAAGAGAAATGGTGTTTCTATGTTGAATCCTTGCCTTTTCCTTCTTCTTCCTCCCTTCTTCTCTCTCACGGTTTTCTTCTCCCTTTTCTCCCTCTTATGCATCTTTTCCTTTCATGAAGGAGATGAAGTTTTAATCCTTTAATGGCAAATTACCAAATTGCCTCTAGTGTAAAATGACCATTTTATCCTTCCTTTCTTCTCTTTTCCAATTCTAGGAGGAGTTTTCCCTTCCATGTAATTTCATGAACCATTTAGGGAAATGTCCATTTTACCCTTATGGCAAAATGACCATTTTTCCCTTTATATCAAAATGACCTTTTTTCTATTTACCTTCATAATTTCAAAAAGTGTAAGGAGAAAGCCATCTAGAAAATTATCATGAAGTCTTTAGGTGAAATTACTATTTTTACCCTTGAGGTGAAAATTACCATTTTGTCCTTGGGTAAAAATTACCATTTTGTCCCTAAGATATTTTCTGAGGGCAATAGTTTTCTCTAGACATTTTCCAAAGTAATCATTACTTTTTAGATATATTTTATAGCGTCATAATTACGCGTCATTAATACGCTTAGATATTTTTCTAACGTCATCATTACACTTTAGATATTTTTAGGACCTTTTCTCCTTTCACTTTAGTCTTTCCTCTTCCCTTTCAATTTGGTCCCTGTAACGACCCCTTTTTACTCACTTACATCTATCAAAGTAAATTGGAAGCATAGAATTTTCTTTAAAATTGTCTTTTTCTTTCATTTAGAGAGCTCAGAGGGTCGTTACTAGTTGAGTGTAACCCAAATAGACTCTTCTTTCAGTCCATTCAAATTCCACTCAACCACCTTCCCTGCGCAACATGTCTAATACCACCATTCACATAAACATATACTCTAGAATATAGAATTCTAAACATCCATTCAGAATCAACTGAGATATAATTTATAGAAATACTACTAAGCATAACCTTCTCCATTACAGAATCCCACATCCCATAACATTCATCAATTAACAATATAGTTATCATTTACATATATACAAATCATGGCATACATGCCAATTCAAATTCCCTATCCAAGCATTCAATATTTATAACTCTTTTAGATCGCCTTGCATCTCCAATTCATATCTTGAGCCTAGCTAATTTCTAAACATATCCTAGCCCTGCTCATGAACAAACAACTTTATGAGATATAATTATCCTAGTAGAATAATTTACAAATTTATAGTTTTATAAAAATAGTTGAAAGTTCACCAGTACCTCCTTGAGTACTAAAAACCTCCCCCTTGTGATTACAACACACATGTGAATTGACATTTAACATTCGAAGCAAAATCATTCATATGGGAAATTCACATTTCAAAGTTACTCATAAAATAAATAAGTTTATCAAAATCATAGAAGTATAGGAGAACCATTCACATTAAAAGTCTTTATTTCAAAAAACCTGTATTTCCATTTCAATTCCTATTTGCATAACATGCCTCGTGTTACTGCAAATATCACATAATTGATAAGCGTACGTTTCCCACCATTTACAACCCCATCACAATGCATATTATTTCCCAATCTCAAATTTTAAAATATTCCAGGAGATTGTTATCCCAAAGAATGTCACAGGACTTTCACCCATGCGACGAGATTATTATCATTGCGGGGACCGTTGTCCCGACAATTTTCATAGGATCATTATCCATATGATTGAGAATCTAACTTATTAGGGCATCCCCTGGCACGTGAACATCCTTTGCTAGTCTCTTTATCTATAACTATACGGTAATGTATACATATAGGTGACTAATACTTAGTGTAACATCCGCTTCTAGTATGATTAAAGAGATGTTTGTTAGCCATTAATTTAATCCTAATGCTTGTGTATGTTGCATTAGTGCATGTAGTTGCATTAACATAGGGACTTAATTGAAAGAAAATAAATGAAGGCTTAACTAGAGGTGAGTTGGGACTCAATTGAAAAAGGAAAGGTGAGTGATTCCAAGAGTGCAAAATAGCTCAGGGACCAAAGAGCAATTTCCTCAAACTTCCTTAAACCCTAGTTGAAACCTAAACCTCCCACACACTTACAACTTTCATCATTTTAGAGAGAGAAGAAGGAGATGGCTAAAGAGAAAAATGAGCGAGTCAGGCCATAATAAGGGAGTTTTGCTGAAGGAAAGGGCAGATTTGAAGCTGGAAATTAGTTCTACAGCAAGGGGAGAGCCTTCTAAACACATCTTACACACATTTGGCAAGGAATCAAGGTAGCAATTCATCCTAAACCCCATTTTTGAAATATATAAAAACTCTTTCATGAAATGTGATTTTGAATATTTTTAAGTTAAGTTTAGGGTTTTAAACCTACATTCTATATTTTTTTAACTGCTATTGGGTAATGTGTGCCGATTTACCTTGCTTATTTATGCTTGTGAATGATTTGGAAGTTAGGTGTTTGCCCTAAGTGAGAGAGATGTGGTTTGATCTTAGTTTGAGCATGTTAAGCTAGGATATGTGCATTGTATGAAAGAGAAATGATGTTGAATGTTGGTATTGAGTTCAAGATTAAGTAAATGATTTAAGAACCTATTTTTAGGGCCAAAATCTGGGTAAAACCATGATTTTTTTAACAAGTAGCGCTGAGGTATTTGCCGATACTGAAAGTTGACTACCTTCCTCATCTTCTGCCCAGAAACACATGACAAAACACTAGCAGCCGACTGCCAGACTCCTGAAAGTTGACTCTCGTGTTCTTCATGTTCCAGAAAGATTCCAAAAGGTCAGTAGCTGACTACTAGAACCTTAGAAGTCAACTGTTAAGGCTAGCAGTCGACTGTCAAGCCCTAACAGCCGATAACTCTTGGCCAGAAGCAAAAATTTTAGACAATAAGCTAGTAACTGACTACCAGAAAGAGGGAAGTCGACTGCCAGCTCTCTAATGTGTGTAATGAGCTCAATTAACCATTTTAAGAGGATATTAGCCCAGATTTTCACTCAAACTAAGGATCTAAACCAAGGATGTAATGGGTAACATGCATAAGATAGAGTTAAGAATCACTTGGGTGATGAGACCCTTGTGATAGTGAAATAAAGAGAGAGCAAAAAATACAAAAGAGGTAAGAGGAAAGTATTATCAGTGTATGCCTTTGGGTAGATAGGCTCATGATCGAGTGATTGATTATTAGTATAGGACGACCATTTGGCATTCCACAGTTGTGCCATAAATTGGGATGGTTAAACATCCACTTGAACTTAGATGATTTTGAAAACACCGTAATGGTTGCAAACTTTAAGTTTGTGTCATCTCCCAAAGGCCACATGAGAAACACATATTTAGATTTAGGCATAACCATAGGCATGAGCCGATGCACTCTAGAGTATATGTAGAGAATATCATATCAGGAGTGTGATCCACCTCAGAGGAATAGTGGTGATTCTATAGTACTATGATCCACCCAAAAGTGGAGGGGAAATAATTCAGGTAGAGTTGACGGTGATCCTATGAGTTTAAATTAGCCCCTTTTTAGGACAAAAGGGAGGAAATCCTGTTGGTCAGGGATGATGTCTCTGAAAGAGGCAGGGACCATTAAGGTACTTGGATCCACTGGAGGACGCCTCAAAATGTACAACAGTTAAGGCATGACTAAATATCCATGCACTCATTCATATACACAGTGCTGCGTGGAGTTGTTGTTGGGTGACTCTCCCGATTACTCTTAGGGTATTTTATATACTGCTCACATGTTATGAAAATGAAATGATAGTATTTTTACTATCCCACATATGTTTTATATGAAAGTGTTGATGAGATTGATAATGAATGAACATCCCACATTTGAAAGATGATATGTTTAAATGTACATGCATAAATCTAAGCATATGTTTGAAAGTATGATTGCATACATTACAGCCTAATAGTATATGCTATGTATTATGATGAAAGAATGTAGAGATTTTCCTTTTAAGCACGGGTGGTATAGGCTGGTAATTTTTAAAGACAGGTTGCATTGCTATTGAGATTAACTTCTCACATGAGTGTTGGCATGTATCAGATATGTAGGTCCCCTTGTACTAGAGAAGAAGGTAAAGTGGGAAGAGGTACCCACCACGGGGTGCATGAAATTAGGGATTTCGACATAGTATAGGCATATTTTATTATTGTACTAGTCTTCATGATTTTTAAGGAAAGGATAGTAAACATTTCTTCTTGTACAACCTATATCTATTTAGATGAAAATGATTTGACTAGATACTTTAATGGGGTTTTGAGTGACAGGGTTGTTGCCTCCATTCCCTAATTAGTTAAATTTAAAACTAGTTAATGGGTATTTACGCATGTTTGTGTATAGCTATTTAGAGGAAAGTATGTATATGTATTTGATCTAGTATTTCGCTTCGACGATATGTGAGCCCGAGTGTAGATCCCAAGCCCAAAATGCACTAAATTAATCAACTTGGTAAAAATTTTAAAATTTACTAGGGGTAGAGGTAATAGTAACACACCATTATTATGATAAATATACATTTTATACCTTTAAATGCTTAAAAGGAACCATAGGCTAAGGGGTGTTACATTTGGTTAGTATCAAAGAATAGTTGCCAAAGTAGGCATATAGCTGACTTGATAGCGGTAAATGCTAATTAGGTAGTATAGATAGATTCCTCAAGATATAGACTATTACAAGTTAGTTAGCTGAGCCTAGGTAGTTGACTACTTGTGTTATGTTTGACTTGAGGAATGGAGTGCTAGGTTTGGGGAATGTATTATATTTCTTGTGAAGCCATATATTCTCTGATAAATATTCTGTTAATGAGATTAATCACCTCAATAATGCTTGTTTTGAAGAGTAAGCTATGGCGCCTTCCAAGAGAAACGATATAAGGGACAAGGATAGAGAAGCAAATTTGGCTGGGGTAATGCAGACCTTGATGGGGATGGTGAAGACCATGAGGGAACAAGCCATTATTGACAATCAACAGGGTACTGCTACCACACAACAAGTGGCTACCACTACTAAAGTACTAAGGCATAGAGGATAAGAATGTAAACAGAGACCCTAACCCTGAGGGTGAACTAGTTAGAGATCAGACCTACAAGGGATGGTCTGAGTTCCAAAAGGCCAAACCTCTAACATTTAGGGGTAAGTTCAACTCGAAGCTTACTGAAGAGTGGTTGGATGAGATGGAGAAGTTGTTTGCAATTTTTGGGAATACAGAGGCCTAGAAGGTGCGGTTCTCCTCGTACATGCTAGTGGGGGAGGCTAAGCATTGGTGGAAAAGGGCCAAGCAGTTGATGGAGGCCCAAGGAGTCTAAATCACCTAGGAGTATTTTAAGGATACTTTTCTATAGAAGTACTTTCCTTGAAGTGTGAGGAATGAGAAGGAGGTCAAGTTTATGAAGATCAAGTAGGGAGGTATGTCTTTTAATGACTATCTGGCTAAGTTTGAGGAGCTATCTAAGTTTTCCTCTTACTTGCAAGTGAGATAGGATGAGGCATGGAAGGCCATGCACTTACAAGGTAGGCTAAACCAGGAATTGAAAAAAGGTTGTGGTTCCTATGGAGATAAAGAAATGTCTACTACAAGTTTATCAAGCTAGGACACTTTAACAAAGGTTTCCCATTGTGGAAGAAACCAATTGAGGCCTCTAAGCCTCTAACTAGAGGGAAGGTCTACACCCTTAAGGGTAAAGAGGTAGACCAATCTAATGATTCTATAAAAGGTCAGTGCTTTATAAATGATGTTCCTTTAATTATACTGTATGATTCTGGCGCTACTCATTCCTTTATTTCTCATGAATGTGTGCATATGATTTGTCTATTTCTACTGTGGCTGGAAAACATGTTTTAACTTCCTTAACTTGCCTAAACTGTCCCATTATTGTTGAAAATAAGCCTTTTGCTATTGACCTTATCTATTTGCCTTTGGTAGATTTAGATGTTATCTTAGGAATAGATTGGATGTCTTTTAATAAAGTGGTTTTAAATTGTTATGAGAATTCTGTGACATTTATGGATACCATACCTATAAATAGAGGCACTAAGGGAAAGATCCAACGACTACGTTTCATGTGTTCTTCTAAGGTCGAGAGTTAACAAAAGTTCGATAGTATCCTTGTAGTTAGAGAGTTTTTTTATGTCTTCCCCAAGGAGATCTCTAGTCTTCCACCACAAAGAGAGGTAGAGTTCTCTATAAAGTTAGTTCCCGAAGCGGGATCGATCATTATAGCACCATATAGGATGTCTCCCTTAGAGCTGAGTGAACTCAATGTTCAAATAGAAGACCTTCTAGAGAAGTAGTTCATTAGACCCAGTGCTTTATCATGGGGAGCAACGATGTTATTTGTGAAAAAGAGGGATGGAAGTATGAGAATTTACATAGATTATAGGCAGTTGAACAAAGTAACGATGAAAAAAAAATATCCACTCCTTAGGATCGATGACTTGTTTGATCAATTGGGAGGAGCAACTATATTCACTAAGATTGATTTGATGTCAGGGTACCATCAAATCAGAGTAAGAGGTGAGGATATACCTAAGGTCACTTTTAGGACTAGGTATGGGCATTATGAATTTCTTGTAATTCCATTTGGTCTAACAAATGCTCAAGCTATTTTCATGGATTACATGAATTGCATCTTTAGACTCTACCTTGATTAGTTCGTGGTAGTGTTCATTGATGATATTCTTGTATATTCTAGAAATAGCAAGAGCATGGATAACACCTTAGGATTGTGTTGCAAGTGCTTAGGGAGAGGCAATTATATGCAAAACTTGAGAAATGTGAGTTTTAGTTAGAGGAGGTGAGATTCTTAGGGCATGTGGTCACCTAGGATGAGGTAGCAGTAGATCCCAGTAAGACTGAAGCTATAGTTCACTGGGAGAGACCAACCACAGTGATTGAAATCTGTAGTTTTCTCGGATTAGCCGATTACTATAAAAGGTTTATCCAAGGCTTTTTGCAAATAGCGATGCCAATGACCAAGTCAACCCAGAAGGATGTTCCATTTTGGTGGGATTCTAAATGTGAGCATAGTTCCCAAACCTTGAAGGAGAGATTAACCATTGCACCAGTATTAGTTATCTCAAATCCTCTGGAAAAGTTTGAGTTGTACTGCGATGTATCTAAGAAAGGTCTAGGATGTGTCTTGATGCAAGAAGGGAAGGTAGTGGCCTATGATTCTAGACAATTAAGGCCCCATGAGAGTAATTATCCTACTCATGACCTAGAATTAGCAGCCATAATATTTGCCTTGAAAATCTAGAGACACTATCTTTATAGGTCAAGGTTTGAGGTATTTAGTGACCACAAAAGTCTCAAATACCTCTTTGACCAAAAGGAATTAAACATGAGACAGAGGAGGTGGATGGAGTTCATCAAGGACTATAACTTTGAGTTAAAATATCATCCAGGCAAAGCCAATGTTGTGGCCGATGCCCTGAGTAGGAAATCCCTCCATGTAGCTCAAATGATGGTGAGTGAGATGACCCTGATTGAAAAGTTTAGGAATCTGTGTTTGTCCACTTTGGTGTTGCTAGACAAGATATACCAGAATGAACTCAAGATTGAGAAGAACCTTGAACTCAGATCCTAAAGGCCCTAAAAGGGAGATGAATTATTAAAATCCCTAAAAGACCCAAAGGAATTTCATAAGGAAGCTGATGGGATAATTACCTTTCAAAATAGGAGTTATGTCCCAAGTCTAGGGAATTTGAGGGAGAGAATTCTAGACGAAGCCCATATGAGCAACTATACTATTCATCCCGGTGCCACTGAGATGTATTAAGACTTAAAGGGAAGATTTTGGTGGCTAAGAATAAAAAAACACGTCGCTCAGTATGTTGCTAAGTGCTTAGTATGTCAACAGGTGAAGATTGACCATCAAGAATCTGTGAGATTATTACAACCTCTTTATATCCTTGAATGGAAATGAGATAAGATCTCTATGGACTTTGTAGTAGGCTTACCCAGGACTCACTCAGGAAATGATGCTATTTGGGTGATAGTAGACTGATTAACTAAGTCTGCTTATTTCCTACCCATTAAGATTAATTTCTCCATAGAAAAGTTAGCACAATTGTATATCCAGGTGATAGTGAGACTCCATGGAATCCCTACTAGCATTGTCTTAGATAAAGATCCTAGATTCACATCCATATTCTAGAAAGCCTTCCAAGAAGCCTTTGGTACTAGGTTGAGTCTGAGTACCGCATATCATCCTTAAACAGATAAACAAACTGAGAGAACCATTTAGACCTCAAAGGATATGCATAGGTCGTGTGCCTTAAAGCATAGGGGAAGTTGGGATCAAAGCGGAGTATTGATAGAATTCTCATACAATAATAGTTTCCATTCTAGCATAGGAATGGCACACTATGAAGCCTTGTATAGGAGAAAGTGTAAATCACCTCTGTGTTGGTATTAGATAAGGGAAAGATAATTACTCGAACTAAAGTTGGTTTAGCAAACTACAGACCAAATCAAGATGATCAGGGATAAAATGGCCAGAGCCCAAGATAGGAAAAAGCAATATGCGAACAAAAGGAGACCACTGGAATTCAATGAAGGGAATCATGTTTTCCTCAGAGTGTCTCCTGTTACCGGTATAAGTAGATCTATTAAGTCCAAAAATTTGAATCCAAGGTATATTGGACCATTCCAAATCCTAAGAAAGTTTGGTCAATTAGCATACCAAATAGCTTTACCTACGTTCTTATCGAACCTCTACGATGTTTTCCATGTCTCACAACTTCAAAAGTATATCCATGGCCCATCTCACTTTCTTGATGCCAATACAGTATAGTTAAAAGAGAATTTAACTTATCATGCAACACCATTGAGAATTATTGGGAATGAGGTCAAGAAATTAAGGAACAAGGTCATCCCTCTGGTTAAGGTTTTATGGGATCAGTCATCTCCATAAGAGGTGACATGGGAGAAGGAGGAGGACATAAGGAAGTCCTATCCCGAATTATTTGAATAGGTATGTTTTAATTTTGAGGACCCTATTTGAACTCTAAACTTCCTACACACCTCTAACTTTCATCATTTTAGAGAGAGAAGCAAGAGGGCGACTAGAGAGAGAAAAGGACGATTTAGGGCACAAGAGGAGAGTTTTACTGAAGGAAAGGGAATATTTGAAGCTCGAAATTAGTTCTACAGCAAGAGGAAAGCCTTCTAAACACATCTTAAACACATTTGGCAAGGAATCAAGGTACCAATTCATCCTAAACCCCATTTCTAAAATATGCAAAAACTTTTTGATGAAATGTGATTTTGAATTTTTTAAGTTAAGTTTAGGGACTGCTATTGGGTAATGTGTTCTGATTTAGCTTGCTCATTTATGCTTGTGAATGATTTTGAAGTTAGGTGTTTTCCCTAAGTGAGAGAGATGTCGTTTGATCTTAGTTTGAGCATGTTAAGCTAGGATATGGGCATTGTATGAATGAGAAATGATGTTAATTGTTGGCATTGAGTTCAAGATTTAAGTAAATGATTTAAGAACCTATTTTTAGGGCCAAACTCTGGGTACCATGATTTTTGGTACAGATCAAATGCTAGCAGCCGATTGCCAGCCTTGGAATTCGACTGCCTTGCTTATCCTCTGCCTAAAAATGCATGACAGAACACTACCAATCGACTACCAGACCCCTGAAAGTCGACTGTCATGTTCTTCTTTTTTCAAAAAGTTTCTAGAAGGC
The DNA here is from genome assembly GCA_031216115.1 of Senna siamea. Lineage (NCBI taxonomy): Eukaryota > Viridiplantae > Streptophyta > Magnoliopsida > Fabales > Fabaceae > Senna > Senna siamea. Next base: position 27,944,207 of record CM062361.1, on the reverse strand, counting down.
CAACAGCTGACTGCCAGACCCCTGGATGTCATCTATCGGGGCTAGTAGCCAACTGCCAAGCCCTAGCAGTCGACTGGTAGCTTTTGGCCATAAGCAAAAATTTTAGACAATAAGTTAGTAACTGACTGCCAAAAAGAGAAAAGTCTACAGCCAGCTCTCTAATGTGTGTAGTGAGCTCAATTAACCATTTTAAGAGGATATTAGCCCAGATTTTCACTTAAACTAAGGATCCAAACCAGGGATGTAGTGTGTAACATACATAAGATAGAGTCACGAATCACTTGGGTGATGAGACCCTTGTGATAGTGAAATAAAAAGAGTCACGAATCACTTGGGTATGGGACGACCATTGGGCATTCCATACTTGTGACATAAATTGGGATGGTTAAATATCCACTTGAACTTAGATGATTTTGAAAACACCATGATGGTTGCAAACTTTAAGTTAGTGTCATCTCCTAAAGGCCACATAAGAAACACATACTTGGAGTTAGGCATAACCGTAGGTATGAACCAATTCACCCTAGAGTATATGTAGGGAATAGCGTCCCGAGAGTGTGATCCACATCAGAGGAATGGTGGTGTTTTCATAATACTAAGATCTGCCAAAAGCAGAGAGAAAATGATCTGGGTAGAGTTGACGGTGATCCCATGAGTTTAAACCAGCACCTTTTTAGGACGAAAGGGAGGAAATCATGCTGGTCAGGGATGATCTACCAGAAAGGAGCAGGGACCTTTAAGGTACTTGGATCCACTAGGGGACACCCCATAATGTACAAAAGTTAAGGCATAACTAAATAGCCATGCACTCATTCATATACACAGTGTTGTGTAGAGTTATTGTTGGGCGACACTCCCGATTACTCTTAGGGTGTTCTAAGTACTACTCACATGTTATGAAAATGAAATGATGGCATGTTTTCTATCCCATATATGTTTTATATGAAAGTGATGATGAGATTGATGATTAATGAACATCCCACATTTGAAAGATGATATGTTTAAATGTACATTCATAAATCTGAGCATACGTTTGAAAGTATGATTGCATGCATTACACCCTAATAGAATATGATATGTATTATGTCTTATGATGAAAGAATGTAGAGATTTTCCTTGTAATCACAGTAGTACAGACTGGTAATTTTTAAAGACAGGGTGTATTGCAACTGAGATTAACTTCTCACACGAGTGCTGGCATGTATCAGATATGTTGGTCCCCTTGGGCTGGAGAAAAAGGTAAAGTGGGAAGAAGTACCCATCACGAGGTGTATGAAATTAGGGATTTCGACATAGTATAACATATGTTATTATTGTACTAGTCTTTATGATTTTTAGGGAAAGGTTGGTAAAGATTTCTTCTTGTACAACCTATAGCTATTTAGATGTAAATGATTTGACTAGATAATTTAATGGGATTTTGAGTGGAAGGGCTATTGCCTCTATTCCCCAATTAGTTAAATTTAAAACTAGTTAATGGGTATTTATGCATGTTTGTGAATAGCTATTTAGAGTGAATTATGCATATATACCTGATCTAGTATTATAATGCAACGATACGTGAGCCCAAGTGTAAATCCCAAGCCCAAAATGTACTAAATTAATCAACTTGGTAAAAATTTTAAAATTTACTTAGGTAGAAGTAATAGTAACACAATTATTATGATAAATATATATTTTATACCTTTAAATGCTTAAAAGGAACCATTGGTTAAGGGGTGTTACACGGAGGGTCATAAAGTATTTTCACTTAAACCAATCCATTTGCCCCACATAGACTCTCCTCCCTTTACTCCTTAAGTCTTTCATAGGGTTGTATTAGTTTAAAGAGCAACCTCTAATATTTACAGACTATTGCTATGAAAATAGTTACATTTTATAAAAATTTGTCTGCATAAGGAACACTTAATGACCGTCCCATACCAGCCATTAAATGTCCACCCCAAATTTCAGTTGCACTATAAGCAAACAACCCAATATTCAAATTAAAAGAAGTATCAAGGGGTTTATCTCATGCTTTCAAACACATATAGGTATATTTCCTTATACTTATATCAAAATATTACATTTCACAAGCATCTTCATCAAACATTTCCCATTCCACAAAAATACATTTCATTTCACATTAATACAATTCACATTTTCATTTCAAAAGTGGGGAGTGTAGATTACTTTATCTTAACTGTTTACTCCTCTGTTGACTAGGGTCTTCCTCTGTCTTTTTTGATTTGCCCTCACAAATCACTTCCTGAGAAATAACTCAAGTTCCATAGTAATTCTTTTTAGATATACATCTATGCAACTAAGACTTTAGTGTTCCTTTATAGGTTTTGTCCAAATTTCCTTCATAAGATTTGATAACTTAACTACCTTCCCCTTTCCATTTTTATTTTCATGTTATCTATAACCCAAGATGTGAACCTCTCATGTACGATAACATTCTGAACTTCATTACGACCAAAATTAGGGCTTTCCAAGCTCAATTCTTGTTTTATAAATCATTTTTCACATCATGGGACTGTCAGTCGGCTGCTAGAAAGCTAACAGTCGGTTGGTTGCTCTCTAGAAGGCTGCCAGTCAACTATTGTAAAGCTGGCAGTCGGCTGGTAGCTCTCTATAATTCTGGGTTTCACAAGACAACATCCTACCAGTCGACTTTTAGTAGGCTATTAGTTGACTACTAAGCAGAAATATGGACCTGATAGTCAACTGATGAGGCTACCATACGACTGCTGCACCTCTGTATCATTTTCTAGGTTTTTCAAGAACACGATATTTGATTGGTACATGCTGGTAGTCAGCTGTTATGTTCTTTGACAGTTCAGAAGCTCTAATTTTTACTAATTTCTAGTCCAAATTCTACCCCATTCCAGTTTTAAAATCCATGAACGTAGTTTATAATCATTTACCACCAAATCTTAACCATTTTCAAGGCCAAATATCAATCATACAAGTGAATTCATACATTCAAATTGGGTGAATAGTGAAACCTAGGTTGAATATCTAATTTAAGCCTGAAAATGGCTAAATAGAAGTTAATGATGCTAGCATTTCAGTTTAGAAACCTATTTCTATCTCTAAGAAACCTCAAAATCAACTCTTTTACTCAATATACCTAAAAATCCAAAAATGCCCAATTTTCCTATCTTCACTTTCTCAAATTTCAGTAGATGGAGGAGTTCTAAGTGCATAAATTCATGCCTAAATAGTGTTTATGATCTTTACTAAGCTATAGAGGAAGAGTTCTTACCTCAAATCTTGCTATGGAAGAATTTCCACTTTCTTCCCTTCCCTTTTCTCCTCTGCTCATGTGGTTCCTTTCCTTATCAGCATTGAAAGCGTGCCGATGAAGGAAGAAGGAATGCATATAAGGGAATCTAAAGAAGTTGCACTGTCGGAGCTTTCAGGGACCATCTTGCACTTAAAATAAATTCATACTTTAGTCCTCCTCATTATAAATTCAAATTTCTTATTTCATTTAAGTCCTTTTTTCTTAAATCTTAAAATTTTTTTCTTCATTTTAAATCCTTGGAGAAAGTTTCCAAAATTATCCTCAATGGTAATAATTTCAAGGAAATGGGTATTACAATCCTCCCCCTCTTTGAAAATTTTGTCCTCAAAATTCATACCTGTAAATAGTTCTGAATAGTGTTAGCTCTTTTTGTCTTCCTTCTCCTACGTCATCTTTTGGTTTGCTACATCCTGCCAAAGTACCTTAACCAAGGGGATTACTTTATTTTGGAGTTACTTAGTCTTAAAGTCTAGGATTTCAACAAGAGTAGACTCATAAGTTAAATTTTCCTTTAATACTATAGGCTGATTCCCTAATACATGAGTGGGATCTAGGATATGTTTTATGAGTTGCGAGACATGAAAAATGTCATGCAAGTTCGAAAGGTAAGGAGGTAAGACAATCTAGTAGGAAACTAGATCGACTCTTTTCAAGATTTGGAATGGTCATAAGAATCGAGGACGTAATTTCCTTATCTTTATCTATCTAGGAATACCTGTAATGGGTGACACTCTTAGAAAAACATGGCCTCCCCCATTGAATTCTAATGGCCTTCTCCTCTTATTGGCATAGTTTTTCAGTCTCTGTTAGGTAACTCTCATCTTTTCCCTGATCATCTTTATCTGATCTGTAGATTCCTGTACAATCTTTGGTCCTATCAGCGTACTCTCCCCAATTTCTACCCAACTCAAGGGTGACTTATAGCTCCTCGCATGCAAAGTAGCATACGGTGCCATACCTATAGTAGAGTGATAACTGTTGTTGTATGGAAACTCTATCAAATGTAGGTACCTATCCTAACTTCCCTTCTATTCTAGCATACATGCTCTCAACATGTCCTCCAAGGTTTGTATCATTCTTTCAAACTGTCTATCGATTTGAGGATGATAAGCAGTGTTAAATTTTAGGTGGGTAGGGACTGCCAAAATCTGGATGTGAACCTAAGGTCTCGGTTTGACACTATACTAGAGGGTAGCCTATGCAATCTCACAATCTCCTTAAGATATAATTAGGCTAACTTTTCCATGGAATATCTGATCCTAATAGGCAAGAAATGAGCATATTGGTTAGCCTATCCACTATCACCCATATAGAATCATAACTGACTGGGGTCCTAGGTAATCATACCACAAAATCCATGGTTATCTGATCCCACTTCCTTTTTGTTATTTTTAGTGGTCTCAACAACCCAGCGGGTTTTTGATGCTCTATCTTTACCTGTTGACAAGTAAGACAGGTATTCACATATCTCACGATGTCTTTTCACATACCTAACCACCAGAAGTTTCTTTTTAACTCTTGATACATCTTAGAAATACTGGGGTAAATAGTGTAATTTCTAAAGTGGACTTCTACTAACAATTTCTCCCTTAGTTCCTTATAGTTTGGAATCACTATTCTGTTCCTAAACATCAATACTCTGTCAGTAGCTAACCCAAAATTTGGCTCATTTGCATAAATTCCTAGGGATTCATCCTCTTGTTGAGCTTGTCTAATTTGTCCCCTTAATTCACAACCAATCTGGAAATCACTCATCATTAACTTATTTAGGAGTGAAATCATATTAAGACAAAGATCCCTAAAATCTTCTAGCAATTTTATCTCATCTATCATTAGGCTACCTACTTGTAGGGACTTCTTACTCAATGCATCAACTGCTACATTAGCTTTCCCTACATGATACTTTAATTCAAAGTTAAAATCCTTCAGATACTCTACCCACCTCCTTTGCCTCATATTCAATTCCTTTTGATCAAACAAGTACCTAAGGCTCTTATGATCACTAAAAACCTCAAATTCAGACCCATATAGGTAACGTCTCCAAATGTTTTAGGTAAAAACTATGATAGCTAACTCCAAATCTTGGGTGGGATAGTTTTTCTTGACAGGTTTGAGTTATCTAGATGCATAGGCAACTACTCTCCTTGCTTGCATTAAGACACATCCTAAACCTTTCTTTGATGCATCTGTGTACACCTCAAAGGGTTCTATTACGTTTGGAATTACTAATATTGGAGTTGTAGTTAGTCTTTCCTTCAAGATTTGGAAACTACGCTCACATTGTTCACTCCACTCAAACCCAACACCCTTTCTAGATAATCAGATTAATGATAGGACTATCTGAGAGAATCCTTGTATAAACTTTCGATAATGGCCTGCCAATCCTAGAAAACTCCTAGTCTCAGTGACCGTTTGTAGCTGACCCCAATTCAGAATAGCCTTAATTTTCTTAGGATCCACTAAAATCCCTTGTCTATTCACCACAAAACCTAGAAATTTGACCTCTTTTAGCTAAAACTCACTTTTCCAACTTAGTGTAAGCTCTTCATAAGTCTTGGAATAGACTAGGATGTCATCTATAAATACCACCAAAAATTGGTCCATGTAGGGTCGAAAGATTCTATTCATATATTCCATAAAGACAGTGGGGGCATTGTGTAATGCCCTTATCTAATATTACAATTCCTCCAATGTAAAAAGATAAGTTTGGTACACTATTTTTATCCTTTTATTATTAACATCTGAGCATATATACCATTAAGTTTTATTAAGGTGAATTAGGTTCAAGTTCTTTTGCTTAAATCAGCTCATACGCACAGTGAAATTTAAATTTTCTATACAATACAGCAAAAATTTAAAACTTTTATATTACAACAGATAAATGTCCAATAAATGTCTGTTACATCCTTTGTAAAAATGTACCACAATATATGAAGTACCCATCTATAAGGAGTCAAGAGACAACAAGCCTGTCACTCAGACTCCTTTATAAATAATAACGATGAATGGGTCCTTCACATATCCTTTCCTAACAATTTCCCATTTTTCCCTTTCATGTACACAGCTAAAATGACAGTCCTAATTTTAATCCAAAATATATCTAAGATCAAGATCCCAAAAAAATAAGGAATTACAAACGTGCTTTTGACAAAAAGAACTCCTATCCTCCCCGACACTGCTAAGCATCCATATCTGATACATATTAGTATACAAATGAGAAGCATAAGTTTCTCAGTAGCTTAACAATTCATCGTTTTAAAACCTACTAATATGTACCTGGGTGTAAGCACCAAAACATTTACATCTACATTCTCGATATTTGAAATCATAGAGTTATTCATAAATACAAATTGGCGAGCATTGCATGGTTTAATTGAAGTGTCAATGTAATAAAATAGATATTCTCTTTTAAGTAAAACATCACTTTATTGAATTATGCATGTCATCACAAACAAATAAGCAAAATCATTTATGCATTTCATTTTAAAAACTTATCTTGATTATGCACACTTGGCACTTTGTGGACACTTGGCCACCTTCATCAAATTCATTGTGCACGCTTGGGAACTTGTGGACACTTGGCCACCTTTATAAAATTCATTGTGCACACTTGGGTACTTGTAGACACTTGGCCACCTTTATAAAATTTCTTGTGCACACTTGGCCACCTTTATAAGTAATTTTGTATCTTTCTATGTTTTCCTTTGTTCACTATATTTCCCTTTTCTATCAAAATACAATATTCCTATTTCTCTATTTTACTATCAAGACACAATAACTATGGTTAAAATATAACCCTTGCCCATATGTGTATGTTAACGTTGTCATATTGGAATTGTTTGAATATAGAAAGCTTTTTATCCCTTTTTAAACTCTGTCATATGTATTTATGATAATGTTGCCTAAATCAATTTAATTCTCCATTCTTGAAAAATAATAATAGTATAAATCTCTTATAGGATCTTAATAAGTTCCAAGAGAGAATTTCATGATATTGGCTTAAGGGAAATTCAAGAAAATTGAATATTTTACAAATTTAAATTTCCATTTTTTTCTATTCTTTAAATAACCATTAAAATGGCATAATCTCTTTTCCATAATCAACACATATTCCCTTATCTAAACATTGCACAAAAGGATGCTAGGTGAACACTTTCTATTATTTCACCAATCTTATTTTATTTAATTTCTAATACAACCATAAAACACAATTAAACATTATCTCTTCACAAATTAACTTCAATGTGCAAATGGACATATTTTCCCTTTTCATTAGAATATTTGTACATCACTTGATTTTGCATGGTTATGGAAAAATTTCATACTCTCAATTTAACAAAAATATTTCCATCACTTTTATTATTCTAGCCTTGCATAAAGCCTCACTTTACATAGAAATTTCCAATGAATTTCCTTCCCTTTCTTCTCGGCCAAGGCTTGTATTAACAAAAGAATTTTTACATTTTTCAAGTATAATTCCCTTTCTCTTTTCCCTTTCATCCATGGTCAATTTTAACACCAATTACAAACTAAGAATTTAACATCAATTTAGTGTAAAATTTCATCTTCCACTCGGCCAAAAAGGGAGTTTCATGCAGAAAAATGGTTTTCAAAATCATGCATCCATTTTTATCATATTCAACCATAGTTCATCATGACGATATCATTAACTAACCATAATCCTTCCATATATAACAATATTCATTTCATCACATCAACCAACATATCTGTTTATCATGCAAGCTTAGCCAACTGACATTCACATTTCAAGAATGTAGACAAGTACTCAAGTTCTATGAAAGCTTGGAAAGAATCATAATGCATGTACTCTAAAACATGGAACAAAATTAATGAATTGCTAACCTACCTCAATGGTGAACTAAGTGGGATTAGCTTGGCTTCCTTTTTGACTTTCTTCCTTGACTTCTTCTTTGCTCCTTTTGCTACTCCATTTTTGGGTCAACTTTTACTCTCTCAAACTCATGCTACCCTCTCTCTTTTTCTTGGATGAAATTGTTGTATCCTCTCTTATTCCTCTCCCTTTTGTGTTTTGTTTTTAGCTAAGAGAGTGTTATCTCCTCTCTCTCTTTCTTGTATTATTCTTGTTTAATGGGAATTACGTATAGTCCAAGTGCAGCCCACCTTTCTTATGAATTTTTGTGTTACTTAGTCCAATATACACGCTGCACTCACCCTTTCATCCTTGTCGTATCAATTTCAAATTCCTTTCCCTCGTGTATTTTGTCATTCGATCAATTGGATGCTACTTCTCCTCTTTACTCTTAATTATTCTTATTATCCAATAGCCCCACATGTGGTTTTAGTGCAGCCTTAGTGCAAACCATTTCCCCCATTATTCTTGATTATTATTATTACTAAGTACACCCATTTACTTGCAATCTTCCATTACCCACTTGTCACGCTACTCCTTTACCTTAATCCTTTTATTAAATTGCCACATGTGTACTTTTAAGTACACTTTACTTCCTTTGCACTCTTACCTTAGTTACTTGCTCATGCCAAGGAAGGGAAAGAAAAGGATTCACACTAGCTTCCTTCTCTCATCACATTTTATATTCGGGCAAAGCAAATGAGATGCCACCTTCATTTTCCTTAGTATTATTTCATGGCTGCTCTAAGTGTACTTTAAGTACAACCTTTGCTTGCAATTTCATCTTAAACCATTTGCCATGTCACTTCTCACCTACACACAAGGCTATACGACTTGGCAAGGTTCATATTTTGTTCTTTATGCATACCTATTTGCTTCATGTGGTGACACTAAGGAAGGAGGAAATGGATTCATGCACCTCACATATAATTAACTGCAGCCCCATTTTCCTTGAAATTTCTCTCTTTTATCTAGTGGTTAAAGGGGTTGCTACGCCTCTTTATACTTTTTTTGTTGCTAATCGTCCTTAAGTGCACTTTCAAGTACAATTACATTTCCTTGCAAGCTTACCTTAGCCACTTGAGCACGCCAAGGAAGGGAAGGAGGATGATTCACGCTACTACACGATTTGGGTAACATAATTCAATTCCTACATGAACTCGTCCTTAAGTGGCACCAAGGGAAGAAAGGAAAAGGATTCACGTAGACCACTTCTTCACGCAAGAATTGCATGGCATGCAAAGAACACATGGGTTCTATTTTGCCACTTCATTCAATTGGTGTATATATATATTTGAATGCTTTATTCTTCTTTCCTTTCCCCTTGTCTTAGCCATGTGGGTATATGTATAAAATAATTAAAGACTCATATCCTTCACCAATTGGATGTGCATGCATTTTATTTTAATTGGCTATATTCTTTTCTCCTTTGGTGCTTTGGTTATTAGAAGGGAATTAATGCAAGCATGTTAAATGTATCAAGTACTTCAAACAAGAAAGTGTTCTTATTTATTCTAAACACTAAGCTACTAAAGCAATTTCATTCAATTAATTAAGGAAACATTAGTTTTGACTAATCAAGAAAATATGGGGTGTTACACATTGGTTAGTCCAAATGGCATCACCATAAACTTATAGTGGCCATATCTATTGCTAAATGTTGTCTTAAGAATATCTTTATTCCTAACCCTATTTTGGTGGTATCTTGACCTCATATCTATCTTAGAAAAGACAATGGCCCCTTGTAGTTGGTCAAACAAGTCATCTATTCGAGATAAAGGGTACTTAAGGTGATACCTTATTTAGCTGTCGGTAGTCTATACATAGCCTCATACTCTTATCCTTCTTCTTCAAAAACAAGACAGGAGCTCCTTAAGGTGACACACTAGGTCTAATGAACCCTTTCTCCAACATGTCCTCTATTTGGACCTTCAACTCCTTTAATTCCATTAGAAACATCCTATATGGTGTCATGGATATCGAGGCCGTGCCAGGAACCAGGTTTATGTTGAATTTGATTTCTCTCGGTAGGGGTAACTTGACTATCTCCAAAGGGAATACCTCTGGAAGTCTCTTACCATAGGAATTGAACTAAGTTTCTCTTGGAATTCTACTTAGGAGAAGTTAAGGAAAACCTCTTCTGTCTCACACACTCTGTCACTCCCTCTCACCGGTGGGGCATCCAAATAAGTGATGGTATTTTCAAAGTAGTTTAAAAGAACTCGATTCCTAGTTAACCACTCCATTCCCAAAATGAAATCAATTCCAATTAAGGGTAGACACACAAGGTCCACAATAAACAGATGGTCATCAATAAAAAGAGGACAGTTTAAACAAATTTGAGGAGATATGGTGGATTCTCCCAAGAGTGTAGAAATATGTAAATCATATGGCATGGTTTGAAAAGGCAAGTTTATTTTCCCAACACATGTATTAGATATAAGAGAGTGTAGAACCCGAATCAAATAGTATTATTAAGGGAAAATTATAAATCTTACCTCTACCCAGCATTAGTTCAGGTGATTTCTCAATATTGGCCCTATCCAAGGTAAAAACTCTCCCTAGGGCTTGTGGTGTTAGGCCACTAGGATTCTGTTGACTTTTACTAGTCGGATAGTACCTTATAATATACCCTGATTTGTCGCACTTAAAGCATGTCATCGACATTTTGAATCAACAGGGTTCGTACCCATGTCTATTTCCACACTTAGGGCAGTTGGTAAACTCAGGACGTCGGATCCCACTATGTGATCCTTAAGGTACCTTAAAGTTTCCCCCTTTGACATTCAAATTCCTTGTAGGTCGTTTCTAGCGAGTAGCAAATCTCTGGTTCATTTGTTGCTTCTCTTCCAAACTTTTACTTAGGATTCTACACTTGTTCACCAGTATCGCAAAATCCTTGATCTCCGTTGGGGCTATTTGTAAAGCCCTTATGTAGTATTACAATTCCTTTTATGTAAACAGATAAGTTCGGTACATTATTCTTATCCTTTTATTATTAATGTCTGAGCGTCTATACCATTAAATTTTACTTAAGTGGATTAGGATCGGGTTCTTTCGCTCAGATAACCATAACTTATGCACAACAAAAATTAAACATTCATACATCAAAGCAGAAATCAGAAACTTACATATAATACAAATAATAAGTGTTCAATAATGAATGTCCAGTACATCTTTCTGAGACCATATACTAGGATACATGAAGTACCCATCAATAGGGAGTCAGGAGACAACAATCCTGTCACTCAGACTCCCTTGCAAATAATGGGGATGAACAGGTCCTTCACATATCTTTTTCCTAACAATTTCCTTTTTCTCTTTCATATGCACAGCTAAAATAATAGTCCCAATCCTACCCAAAAATATATCAAGGATTAAGACCCCAAAATAAGGATTTGCAAACAAAAAATTTTGACAAAAAGAACTCCAATCTCCTCCGTCCTTGCTAAGCATCCGTATCTAGTACATAATAACATATAAATGAGAAACACAAGTTTCCAAGTAGCATAACAATTTAGGGTTTAAAAATTCACTAATATATACCAGGGTGCAAGCACTAAAACATTTACATCTACATTCTCAATTTTTGGAACCATAGCCTTATTCATATATACAAATTGGCAGGCATTGCATGATAAATTTAGATGTCAGTGTAATAAAAATAGATATCCTCTTTCAATTGAACCATATTCTCATATAATTATGCATGTTATCATAAAATAAACCAAAAATTATATATGCATTCCATTTAACAAAATTATAAGTATTTCATTCTTCAAACTTACCTTTATACCTTGTTTATGCACACTTGGGCACCTTGTGGACACTTGGCCACCTTTATAAAATCATCGTGAACACTAGGTCATAGGTATGGATCACCTTCGGCCACACCTCACTTGGTCACATGTGTGGAGCACCTTTGGCCACACCTCTTGAATTGTGGACACTTGGGCACCTATATGAAATTATCATGAGCACTAGGTCACAGGCATGGAGCACCTTCGGCCACACCTCATGAATTGTGGACACTTGGCCACCTGTACAAAATCATAGTGAACACTAGGTCACGGGTATAGAGCACCTTCAGCCACACCTCACTAGGTCACGTGTGTGGAGCACCTTCGGACACACCTCATGAATCATGGACACTTGGCCATCTATATAAAATCATCATGAACACTAGGTCACGGGTATGGAACACCTTTGGCCAAACCTCACTAGGTCACACTTTTATTAAATGACACTATGCATTAAAATCTTTATGGTGTGTCCTTATATTTAAATTGTGTAATCATATCATTGACAATTTCTTCTATTTTTATCATTTTGAACTCTCTTGCATTTAGTTTTCATAAAATACATTCTATTGCACTCTATGTTAGATTCGGCCACCAAGATACAATAACTAAATTTAGGACCTTTCATGACATATTGCTATATTTTCTTTTCTTCTTTTGGTCAAAACTAAATGAACATCTCCCTTACACAATTCCCATTAAAATATTTCCTACCACACTATAGCCATTTCGGGTTTGGCAAAATAACTGGGAGAATGTCAAGTTTTCATCACATACTAATTAGGCTTCCTTTTTCTATTGTGATATCCATAACTTAGCATATTTATCGATTATACAAGGATACAATTTTCCCAATAATAGTTCTATCATGAGAATCATAACGTCTATTCCAATACAAAGTGACATTTACCACATAACATATAATATTGTAATAACCTCTTTTTCTAGGTTCTTTCATGAAAACATCAATGTCAACTTTAACACATCAACAACCGCCTCTATTTATCATGCAAGCTTAGCCAAGGGACATCATATTTCAAGAATATAGACAAGTAACTCAAGTTCCATGAAAGCTTGGAAAAATCATAATGCATGTACTCTAAAACATGGAACACAAGTTAATGAATTGCTAACCTGCCTCAAAGATGAACTAGATGATGAGGTTGTCTTACCTCTTCCTTTGAGTTTCCCTTTCCCCCTTAATTCTTCTTGTCTTTGGTCAACTCAACCCTTCTTCTTTCCAATTTTGTATGTGTTCTCCCAAAGCTCATGTTTCCCTCTCTCCTTTTTAAGGACACGTCTGTGTGTGTGTATGCATGTATACTACCAATGCAATTTCAATTTTATTCCCTCTTGGCTATTCGAGTAATGGGTGCCACATGTGTATCTCATGTGAAATTCCCATTACTTGCAAGCTTGGCAAGGCTCACGTAAGTCACATGCATATTTTCCTTTATTTTCTTCTCCCTAGTTCACGTGATGCTTGGTCCCTTTGCTCAACTTTCTACCTTCCTTAAACCTCATGTTGCACTAAGTGTACTTTTAAGCACAAATTTGGATTTCCTTGTAGTCTTAGGTTAATCATTTAAACACGTTAAAGGAAGGGAAAGAGGATAAATTAAGTGCAACCCCCCTTTTCCAATATTCGTGCTGCATTCTTATCTTCTTTTCTTTTTTTTTATTCCTAATTATCATTACTTATGCCTCATGTGTACCTTTAGGTACCATTTACATTTTCTTGCACTCCTTGGTTTAGCTACTCGGCCACGTTAATGGAAAGGAGGAGGGAAGTCACATTTTTATTCCTATGGCTACACATGTGCTCTTACTTCACATTGCTTCCACCTTTGCAATTTCACTCGGTCATGTTTGAAGGGAGGAGGGAAATCACACTACACTTTCTTTTTCTTTAATTATTGTTGTTTAATTTCCATAAGAGTACTTTTAAGTACAATTTGTACTTCCTTGCAAGCTTAAATTAGCCACTAGATCACATAAGAGGGAAAGAGGAAGAAAGCCACGTATTGCAAGCTACACCATAACTTCCATGCAAGTTTTTATTATTTATTCCATTCAACTACACTCCTTTTCCTTAATATTAATTCATGGCTTCACCTTCCCTCTTCTCCTCACTGTACCACATGCTTATGGACATTCCTTTTACTTCACGCAAGGCCAAAGTCTTATGCATATAGAAGTATTAAATTATTTCCTTACTCCATGTATGTTTAGAAAAATTATACACCCTTTTTCCTTTATCCATTCGGTCACGTTTGAAGGGAGGAGTTCATGCCATTTCATCCTCACGGAAGACTATAACTCCTTTCTTTCTTCTTTTGGGCAAATGGAAGGCAACACAACGGAGGGGAGGAAACTTGTATCACAGGTTTCCTCCTTCCCTCTTCCATCTTCCCCACTAGCTGTACACACTCACATGTTTGTTGCTTAAAAATTCTGCACTCTTTCCTCCAACTTGTTGCATGTAATTACATATGATTAATTCCCCCTTTGCACATAAGCACTTCTCTTCACACAAGACCCATATTTTTAGCATTATGCATGCATGTCTAATTCCTCTCCTAGGTGGCATCAAGAGAAGGAAAGGAAGGGGAAACACGTCACCGATAATGTAGCATTGTATATTGTATATTTATGTTTTAAATTTTGCACTCTTTATTCCCCTTTATTCCCACAGATATATTGATTTGGTTGCCCCTTTTTGCACCCCACTCCCAATTACACGTGTGCATTCATATGTATATATTAAATTGCTATGAATTCCTTACATTTCCAAACGTTCCTAGCTGTGTGGTTATATATATTTCAATGCTATACTTCCTCCCTTTCCTAATTGCACATGTAGGTGTATAGGTATTTTTAGTTTGTTTTTCTTCTTGGCAATTAAGCTAGGTGAAAGGAAGAATAGGGAATTAAATTAAACACCTAAATTTTTATGCGATATTATCCTTTAGCGCACACACATTTTTTCTAGCCATTAATTATGCAAGAAATTCACCACACTTTATGTTAATTCATCTAATTAATTATGAAACATAAATTTAAGACAATCAAGAGAACATGGGGTGTTACACTATTTTGGTTCTCATCTGTAAGTCCAAGCCCGCCTCTAATTAGCTCAACTTTTTGGCTTCATTAGGATGTAGCCTCAGATAAGTAGAATACCTAGCCAACTCTTCAAATTTGGTTAAGTATTCCTTGAATGGTCTACCCCTTTGTCTGAGCTGTAGGAATTCTTTCTCCTTAGCCTGCCTTACATTCTTCGGGAAATACTTTTCCAAAAAAATCTTCTTAAAATATTCCCAAGTCAAAGGAATGCCCTTGCTCTCCATCAATTTCCTTGCCCTATTCCACTAGTTTTTAGCCTCCTCTTTCAGAATATAAATTGTATAGGTAACCTTCTGTTTATTAGTGCTATGCAATAGTTTGAATATCTTCTCTATCTCCTTTAACCATCCTTTTACTATCAAGGGTTCATAGGTGCCCTTGAATGCTGGTGGTTCTACTTTCTGAAATTCTAGCCATCCTTGGTACATGTGGTTATCATTCTAATTATTACTTTCATTAGGAGCTTGATGATTCTTCTGGTATTGTCACATGGTGTTGGTGCTGGTGGCAGCCTGTTCTCTCACTGCCTCTGCCATGATTCTAAAGGAGTCCATCATATCTCTCATCTTGTCATCCCTACTACTGCTCCCCATGACCTTCTGGCAATACCTCTTTTGGAGTTTGCCATAGGTTGCTAATACAAAAGGGAAATAGTTAGTCTTTCGTAACAGCATCTAGCTATAGCAATGAAAATCATCCCTAATATCTCAATTGATTTGATCACAAGCCCGTATATTCTAGAGTTTAAGATTCAAATCAATCATTCCAAAAGCTGCAAGCCTGGTCAACCATAAACCAATAACTATGATTTTCCCCTAAAACTTAGCTCTGATACCACTCTATAGCGACCCTTTTTTACTCACTTACATTTATCAGAGTAAATTGGAAGCATAGAACTAAAATTATTTTTTCTTTCATTTGGGGAGCTTAGAGGATCGTTACTAGTTGAGTGTAACCTAAATAAACTCTTCTTTCAATCCATTCAAATTCCACTCAACCACCTTCCCTGTGTAGCATGTCTAATACCACCATTCACACAAACATATACTCTAGAATATAGAAATATAAACATCCATTTAGAATCAACTAAGATATAATTTACAGAAATACTACTAAGCTTAACCTTTTGCATTACAGAATCCCACATCCCATAATATTCATCAATTAACAATATAGTTATCATTTACATATGTACAAATCATGGCCTACGTGCCAATTCAAATTCCTTGTCCAAGCATTCAATATTTACAACTCTCCTAGATTGCCCTGCATCTCCAATTCATATCTTGAGCCTAGCTAATTTCTAGACATATCCTTGCCTTGATCATCCGAACAAACAACTTTATGATATATAATTATCCCAATAGAGTAATTTACAAATTTACAGTTTTATAAAAACAATTAAAAGTTCAGCGATACCCCTTTGATTACTGAAAACCTCCCCCTTGTGATTACAATACACATGCGAATTGGCATTTAACATTCCAGGCTAAATTAATCATATGGAAAATTCACATTTCAAAGTTACTTATAAATCAAATAAGTTTATCAAAATCATAGGAGTATAGGAGAACTATTCACATTAAAATCTTTATTTCAAAACACGTGTATTTCCATTTCAATTCCTATTTTCATAACATCCCTTGTGTTATTGCAAATATCACACAATTGATAAGAGTACATTTCCCGCCATTTACATCCCCATCACAATGCATGTTGTTTCCCAATCTCAATTTTTAAAATATTCCAAGGAATCGTTAACCCAAAGAATGACACAAGACTTTCACCCATGCTACAGAGATTGTTATCATTGTGAGGACCGTTATCCTGGCAATCATCATAGGATCGTTATCCATATGACTAAGAATCTAACTTATCAGGGCATCCCCTAGCAGGTGCACATCCTTCATTAGTCTCTTTATCCACAACTATGCAGCAATGTATACAGATAGGTGACTGATACTTAGGGTTATAAAGTATTTTCACTTAAACCAATCTATTTGCCTCGTATAGACTCTCCTCCCTTTACTCCATAAGTCTTTTATAGGGTTGTATTGGTTTATAGAGCAACCTCTAACATATAAAGACTATTGCTATGAAAATAGTTACATTTTATAAAAATTTGTTTACATAAGGAACACTTAATGACCATCCCATACCAGCTATTAAATGTCCATCCTAAATTTTTTTTGCACTACAAGCATACAATCCAATATTCAAATTAAAATAAGCAGCAAGGGATTTATCTCATGCTTTCAATCACATACAGGTGTATTTCCTTATACTCATATGAAAACATTTCATTTCACAAGCATTTTCATCAAACATTTCCCATTCCATAGAAATACATTTCATTTCACATTAATACAATTCACATTTTCGTTTCAAAATAGGGGAGTGTAGGTTACTCTATCTTAACCATTTACTCCTCTCTTGACTAGGGTCTCCTCTTTCCTTTTTGATTTGTCCTAAAAAATCACTTCCTAAGAAACAACTCAAGTTTCATACAAATTCTCTTCAGATATGCATCTATGCAACTAAGACTTTAGCATTCCTCATAGGTTTTCTCCAAATTTCTTTTGTAAGATTTAATAACTTAGCTATCTTCCCTTTTTGCTTTTTATTTTCATGTTATCTATCACCCAACATATGAAATTCTCATGTATGATGACATTTTGAACCTCATTTTGGCCAAAATTTGGGGTTTTGAAGCTCTATTCTTGTTTTAAAAACCATTTTTCACATCAGGGACCTACCAGTCGGCTATCAGGAATCTAACAGTCAGTTAGTTACTCTCAGGAAGGCTACCAGTCAACTGTCTTAAAGTTGGCAGTTGGATGGTTACTCTTTGGAATTTTGGGTTTTACAAGACAGTAGCCTACCAGTCGACTGTTAGTAGGCTACCAATCGATTGCTAGGCAAAAATATGGACCTGTCAGTTAACTAATGAGGCTGGCAGTTGACTGCTATGCCTTTGTATTAGTTTCTGGGTTTTTCAAGAACACAAAAGTCAACTAGTAAATGCTGACGATCGGCTGTTATGTTCTTCGACATTTTAGAAACTTTGGTTTTCACCAATTTCTAATCCAGATTCCACCCCATTCCATTTTTAAAATGCATGAACTTAGTTTTTAATCATTTACTCCCAAATCTTAACCATTTTCAAGGCTAAATATTCATCATACAAGTGAATTCATACATTCAAGTAGGGTAAATAGTGAAACCTAGGTTGAAAATCTAATTTAAACCTAAAAATTGCTAAATGGAAGTTAATGATAATAGCATTTCAGTTCAGAAAACCCATTTCTATCTCCAAGAAACCACAGAATTAGCTTTTTTACTCAATATACCCAAAAATAAAAAAAAAGTCCAATTTTGCTATCTTTACCTTCTCAAATTTCAGCAGATGGAGGAGTTCTAAGTGTAGAAATTTATGCCTAAATAGTGTTTATGATGTTTACTAAGCTATAGATGAAGAGTTCTTTCCTTAAATCTGGCTATGGAAGAATTTCCACTTGCTTCCCTTCCCTTTTCTCCTCTGCTCGTGCGGTTTTCTTCCTTCTCAGCTTTGGAAGTATGTTGATGAGGGGAGAAGGAATGCATATAAGGGAGTCTGAAGGAGTTACACTATTGAAGCTTCAGGGACCATCTTGCACTTAAAAGAAATTTGCACTTTAGTCCTCCTCATTCTAAATTCCAATTTCTTAGTTCATTTAAGTCCTTTTTTCTTAAATCCTTAAATTTCTTGCTTCATTTTAAATCCTTGGAGAAATTTGCACTAAGGTTGATTGAGAGCAATTATTAATAGTGGTGAATTAGAACACTAATACTAATCTAGAATGAACCATTAGGAAGAACCAACCAATGGAAGGTTATAGGTTTCATAAACCCATTAAGAATGATAGAGAATTTGGATTTAATTTAGAATTCACCACAGGTAGCATAGTCAATTTAATAATTCATGATTCTTTGTGTATGCATCATCTAGTTCAAGACCCCAATGGGTTTGTTTCTCTTGACTTAGTAGTTCTCTTTCTTGATCAAGTGTCGTTGGTCCCTTTTTTTTAGTTAACATTAGTTAGAATCTATCATCATTTACGATATGCCAAATAACAAGGAGCAAGTAATAACTTTAGGCTTTCCCATTCTTGTGGGATATGACCTTGATACTCGCCATTGCACTAAACTATATCAATAGGTACACTGCCTTAGGTGTAGCTGTATCTAGAGCATTGGCAGTGCATCAAGTTTTTGGCACTATTGTTGGGGACAACTAGTGAAAACTATAAAGAAATTACAACTTGTTACTTTAGCTACTTTTTTTTGGTTTTATTTTGCTTTTACTAGCTATCTTTTTGTTCCATTCATCTATCGGGTTTTAATTGATTTTGATTTCATTGGTCTCTTGTTTTTTGTTAGTTAATTTTTTAGTTGTTAGTTTTATTTTGCTTTATTTTGATCATTGCTTTTTTCTATTATTGTTTGGTTATTGGGCTACTACGCTATTTTTTGTCTCGTGTAGTTTATGACCAGAAGTTTTGATCTTGTGCCTTTAGAACCGCTATCCAAACCTGAATGTTCTTTAAGACTTTTAAGGGCTCGTTTACTTGAGGAAGAGCCAATTCAGATTCCTGTTCATACACCATCAGAGATGGCTAATAATAATGATGATGGTAACCGAACAATGTACTATTTCGATAGACCTTTGTTGGAAGGAATGTAAACGTGCATTAGTCAGCCTACCATAGTGACCAATAATTTTGAAATAAACCCAAAAATAATCCAAATGATGCAACAAACAATATAGTTTGGAGGGCTGGCCAGTGAGGACCCCAATGCACATATCGCCAATTTCTTAGAGATATGTGATACTTTTAAAATAAATGGAATTATCGATGATGCCATTAGGTTTAAGTTGTTTCCATTATCTTTGAGAGATAAGGCCAAGAGGTGGTTGCAATGCCTCCCTCCTAATTCTATCACCACTTGCGAAGCTTTGTCCAAAAATTTTTTATACAAATACTTTCCTCCCGCTAAGATTGCACAGATGTGTAATGATATCTCTTCTTTCATGCAGATGAATGATGAAAGCATGTATGATGCTTGGGAAAGATACAAAGACCTACTAAGATGTTGCCCATACTATTGATTACTTGTGTGGATGTAGGTGCAGACCTTTTATAGTGGTCTAAACCCAGCCACCAGGCAAATGTTGGATGCAGCAGTAGGGGTGCTCTAAATAATAAGACCCTTGAGCAAGCACAAAATCTAATAAAGGAGATGGCCATGAATAATTATCAATGGCAATCCTCTAGAGACAGACATGGATGACAAGGAGTGGTCAACTAAGCAGAATCTATAGCATTCTTAACAGCTCAGGTGGAGCTTCTAGCCATGAAAATCGACCAACTTTAGATACCTGTGTAGGTAGCATAGTTAGGCTGCAAATTTTGTGGTGGCTTGCATTATAGTGTCAATTGTAATGCGGGAGGTATGTTTGCTAACTCTTCATTCTCTTCTAACATTGGTTTTGCTAGTGGTGAATAGATAAATTACATAAGTAATGCCCTAAGACAGTAGAATAAACTATACAGCAACACATATAACCTTGGGTGGAAAAACCATCCAAATTTATTTTGGAGAAACAATAACACCTAGGGTCCACCAAGCTATCAGTGGCAACAGCAGAAACCTCAGTCATAAGCTACCCCAAATCAATTTCCTCAAAGGCAAGAGAAGAAGCCTAGTTTTGAGAATTGATAATGAATTATGTGCCTTCGATGGACATAATCCTTAAAAATCAATAGACCTCTATTCAAAACATAGAAACTCAATTGGGCTAGATGTCTAAGTTTTTGCATGAGAGACAGCTAGGGACGCTCCCCAGTACCACAGAGCTAAGCTTAAGGGAGCATTGCAATGGTATCACTCTGCTATAAGGTAAGCAAGTACCTAGTTCTTTACAATTGACTGATGATACTACTATTATGAAGTATAGGCCAGTCAATAAGGAACCGGGATCTAAGGTTAGCAAACCAATGCAAGTTGAAGACAAGAAAATTCCTATGAGAAAGTACTAGCCACTTGTTCTATAGCCTGCTAGACTAAAGTAGGCAAAACTCTTTCAACAGCTCGGTAAGTATATTGATCCAGTTAAATAGCTAAAAAGTAACAAACAGGAACTCAAGGATTTAGGACTGGTAACACTGACTGAGTGCACATTAATCCTATAAAACAAGCTACCTATTAACAAGCATGATCCAGGGAGTTTTTCTGCACCTTGTATAATTAATAAACTACCTGTTATAGATGCTTTAGTTGATTTAGGATCTAGAATTAATCTTATGCCTACTACCTTATTTGATAGATTAAGATTGAGTGAACTAAAACTTGTTAGGATAATTGTACAATTAGATTATGGGACTATTAAACATCTTAGGGGTATAATTGAGAATGTGCTTGTATGAGTTGCCAAGTTTATATTTCCTGTTAACTTTATTGTACTGGATATGGAAGGTAAAAGTAGCATGCCCTTGATTCTAAGCAGACCTTTCCTTGCAAAATCTAAAGCTCTTATAGATGTTTTTGTGGGCAAGTTAACACTTAGAGTAAGGGTGAAATTGTCACTTTTGATATAACTACTCCTCACTTGCAGGAAATATTACTTGATAACTCTTTGCAGAAGCAACTACATGAGAACTTGCTTACTGATTCTTTGCAAGTAGCTAATGGATCTAGCAATGATAGTAACCTTTCTATTGCTGTTAACAGGTCAAAGGTGCAAGAGGTGAAACCTTTAATTAAGGACCCCCAGTCCTGAAGTTAAAGGAACCACCTAAGCACTTTAGCTGCATATAACACCTCAATCTTTATAAAATATGTTATTTTTAAGATAAAAATCTTTTGGCTACTAGATTAGTATGTTATTTTCACTTTTATCCTTATTTATTACCTGAGTTTGATACTCAATTAGCATTTAGTATTAGATTAGGTTTGGATTCTTTTACTTAGGTATTCTTAAATATTACATAGCGAAATTCTATACCATAAAAGTTACTAATAATAATAATACAACAAAAGTTAAAACACTATTTATATATATATTCCCCATACATACTGTTTTGGTTGGTACATAAGGTTAGGTGTAACGCCCTTATCTAATATTACCATTAATTCTGATATAATTAAATAGGTTCGGTACATTATTCTTAATCCTTTTATTTAATTAATGTCTGAGCAGTTATACCATTAAGTTATATTAAGCATATTAGGTTTGGGATCTTTTTCTCAGATTAAATCTCATATGCACAACGAAATAGATAAAAATATACTAAATTGTACAACAAAAATTAAAATATTCATGTAATTCAAATAAATACATGTTCAATAATGTCAATTACATTTCTGTAAACATGTATCAGGATATATGAAGTACCTGTCCATATGAAGTCAGGAGACAACAATCTTGTCACTCAGACCCTTTAAAAATTTCTATGATGGACTAGTCCTTCACATATCCCTTCCCCGATTCTTTCCCCTTTACATCCCATGTCCACTGTCAAAAGAATAATTCTAATTCTACGTTAAATATATCTGGACTAGGACCCCAAAAATAGGGGTTACAACATTTCTTAAACCCAAGAAAGAACTTGATCTCTCGGCCTGTTATGCGTTCGTATCTGATACATATTAGCATAGTAATGAGAAACACAAGTTTCCCAGTATATTAACAATTCGATTTCAAAATAACTAATATGTACCAGGGTGCAAGCACCAAAACATTTCATTCTACATTATTGATATTAAAACATAATGTTATTCATAAATGTAAACAGGAAAACAGTGTACAATGAATTTAGATGACAACATTAAATTAGATATCCTCCTTTAAATGAAACATATCCAATTAAAATTACACACGTTATTGCGTGATTAAACAAATTGCTTATGCATTAACTTTTACATTTATCGATCTAGATTAATTGAGTGCCCTAGGGTGTTATGTGGTCACTAGACCACCTTTATGACATCATCATGAGCACTAGGTCATGGGTATGGAGCACCTCTGGCCATACCTCACTAGGTCACCCATATGGAGCACCTTCGGCCACACCTCGTTATCCATGGACACTCGGCCATGTATATAGCGTAATCGCGAGCACTAGGTCATGGGCATAGAGCACCTTCACCCACATCTCGCTAGGCCACCTGTGTGAAGCAACTTCGGCCACACCTTGTGAATCGTGAAAACTCGGCCACATACATAAAATCATCGTGAACTCTAGGTCACGGGCATGGAGCACCTTCGACCACACCTCACGAGGTTACTCGTGTGAAGCACCTTTGGCCACACCTCATAATCCGTGGACACTCGGCCACGTATATAGCGTAATCGCGA
This sequence comes from Senna siamea, assembly GCA_031216115.1. NCBI lineage: Eukaryota > Viridiplantae > Streptophyta > Magnoliopsida > Fabales > Fabaceae > Senna > Senna siamea. The sequence goes on along the minus strand of CM062361.1, from coordinate 27,920,700 downwards.
GCACTAGGTCATGAGCATGGAGTACCTTCGGCCACATCTTGCTAGGGCGCTCGTGTGGAGAACGTTCGGCCACACCTCGTAAATCATGGACACTCGGCCACGTGCATAAAATCATTACAAACTCTAGGTCACAGGTATGGAGCACCTTTGACCACACCTCACTAGGTCAATCATGTGGAGCACCTTCGGCCATACCTCATGATATGTGGACAGTCGGCCACATACATAGCATAATCACGAGCATTAGGTCATGGGCATGGAGCACCTTCGGCCACGCCTCACTAGGTTGCCCGTGTGGAGCACCTTCGGCCACACCTCATAAATTATAGACACTGGGTCATGTTCATAAAATCATCGCGAACTCTAGGTCACTAGTATGGAGCACCTTTGCCCACACCTCATAATCTGTTGATACTCGGCCACGTACATAGCGTAATCGCTAGCACTGGGTCATAGGCATGGAGCACCTTCAGCCACGCCTCGCTAGGCTGCCCATGTGAAGCACCTTTGGCCACACCTTGTAAATCATGGACACTCGGCCACGTACATAAAATCATTGTGAACTCTTGGTCACGGGTATGGAGAACCTTCAGCCACACCTCATAATCCATAGACACTTGGCCTCATACATAGCATAATCACGAGCACTAGGTTATGGGCATGGAGCACCTTCGGCTATGCCTTGCTAGGCTGCCCTTGTGGAGCACCTTCGACCACACCTCGTAAATTATGGACACTTGGCCACGTATATAATTCTTTAACAATTCTCAGGGGAAAGTTTCCTTTTATTGAAAAATAGTACTAGTGTACATCTCTTTAAAATTTTAAATAAGTTAAAAGTAAATGTCCCTTTCTTGGAAATTACTATTAATGTACACTTCTCATAAAAATTCTATTAATTTAATGAATGATTTCCCCTTTCTTTGATAATTACTATAAATGTACATTTCTTGTAAAAATACTAATATTTTCGAGTAATTTCTCTTTTCTTGGAAATTAATTCCAATGTACATTTCTTACAAAAAAATTTAATATTTTCAAGGATAATTTCTCCTCTCTTAAAAATTAATCATAATATCCCTTTTTATAAAATTCTACTAACTCAAACAATTTTCTTTGTTCTAATAATAAATTTTCATATTTCTTTGAAAATATATATTGGTGCATAGTTGATAGATTCCAAGAAAAATTTCGTGGACTCGGCCTGGGGAGTTTTATTCACTTGACAATTCCATTTCCTTTCTTGCTATTCTTTACTTAATATACTTAAAAGGTAGGGTTCTTTCTTTGTGGTCACCATGATGTTAATCAACGTTCAACCCTAATCATTTTGCTAACAACATATTCATGTTATCTCACTCATTAACATTTCAATAAAACACACATGCTAGCCAACATACATCTATTTAGGTCAAGAATGTAGAGACAACTTAAGTTTCATGAAAAATCTTAAATATAAACATTAGATTTCATAACCAGAACATGGAACAAAAATTTAAATTGTTAACCTACCTTGCTTCTTTTCTCTTTGACTAAATCTCCCTCTTCTTCTTGGTACATTTTCAGGCCCTTTTTCCTCGACAATTGATCCTAATTAGTTTCTTGAGGAAATAATTAAATTCTAGCAACTTTCTAGTAACTCTAGTGATGGCGCATGGAAGAGCACGGTGGCGGCCGGCGGCTCACGGCAACAGACAGTGGCTGAGGTCGAAAGATACACCAAAATGTAGCCCATAACTCAAGGATGCCAAATTCAGGGTCCGTTCAGTGAAACACGGCTGTTTAAACAACATTTTTTAGTGACAAAGTGCACAGTTGGACGAACTATTTTTCCCTCATTCTGGCCGTGGCGGCGACGCTCCACTGGGTGGAAGCTGGTGAAGGAAGCTGGCAGCTCAGGCTACCCAACAGTGGTGGCAGTGTAACCGGATGGCGGAGATCGTGACAGAGTTAGATTTTCATGACAGAGGGGAAATGCGGCTATTTTCGGCAACTGTGGCATCTACCGGCGGTCAGGAATGGTGGTTGGAGGTCAGTGGCATCGAGCTGAACCGGTGGCGGGGTCCAACAACGGTGCAGGGTGGCAATTTTGGTGCTAGTGGTGGCTCGCCAAAATGAGAGAGAAGAGAGAGAAAATGTATGGAGGAGAGAGAGAGGAAAGGAAAAATGAGAGGAAAAAGTGGGGTTTTAGAGTTTTAAGGCCTCTAGGGGCATTTTGGTCTTTTCCCCCTTCGCATCGGGTAAATTCTAAATGCATTCTTCGATCTAGACAAGAATACATGCCCATATGGAACGAATTCAGAATTCTTTTGAAGATCTAAAGCCTTCCAAATTATCCACTAAATTTCTGAAACCAGATCGAGTTTTCCTCCATCAGATAAAATTTTGACTCCGAAAAATTCTCAAATTTTAACCGCAAGCTCATAAAAATATGCTTAATTAAATTCTAAGAAAATCTAAATTTATTTTACCCAATTTAATTTGTTTTAAAAGTTGGGTTATTACATTAGGAGGCAACAACCATGCCACTTAAACCCTTGTTATTATTTTTATAATACTATTCATAACTTTCACATACTGCCAGAATCTATTTTTCTTTGCAACTCCAATGGTGGTCTATGCTTGGTCATCTGATATATACTAGGATAATGATGATAAATAAATTCCCAGTAGCTAAACATTCCATGTTTTTTTGAAAACACTAGTATATACCACCATAGTGATATGAAAAATAGTTCTACATTCTTTATTTTAAATTATAGTTTATTCTATTGGAATGTACATATACATTTCATAAAGGTGTATGGCATGCATTCATGAGTTACAATATAACAATTTATCATATTAGTTCACCATAAATACATTTCAGTATCATGACCAGGAAAGTATTTTCAATCATATTCCAGTCATTTCCAATCATAGATGGGGCAAAAATATCCATTATTCATAGGGAAAAATAATCATCAATTATAAGAAAAATAGTCATCAGTCATGGCTAAAAGCCATAATCAATCATTAGGGAGAGTCAGCTAATGGACTACTCCACGTATTACTATGTACTTGAGTGAGATAATTTCATTTCTCGTTCTAGTTATGTGACAATTTTGCCATTGGTACCATTTAAGGCATCCCTCGTAATATTCGCATTTTTCCTATCTTCAGATACATTTTAAATTTATAAATTTAGCAGTTGTATGCCTAAAAGATGAAAATGTAATCATTACGCCTCCAAAATATCTCACGTTATTATGATGCTGGGAAAATATCCGAAATGCAATGATTATGTCAAAAAATATTTGAAGGTCATGATGACTTTAGAAAAATATCTGAGGGCAAAAAAGATAATTTTTATCCAAGGGTAAAATGGTCATTTCACCTAAGGGTAAAATGGTAATTTTTTCCTTAAGGATAAAATGGTCATTTCATCATGAAAATTCTCATGGAGTCCCTCCCATAGCACTTTTCAAATTTATGGAACAAAATGAGGGCTAAAATAGTCTTCTTACTATGAGGGCAAAATGGTAATTTTGTACCACGAGTAAAATTTTAATTTTACCAAGAGGACAAAATAGAAATTTTGACAGGAAAAATTTTGTGAAATCCCAAGGATGCCCTCTCACAAACCCCACAGCCAAAGGAAGGAAATTGAAGGGGTAAAATGGTTATTTTTCCACCAAGGGCAAAATGATCATTTTTCCACCCCATTATGTTTCACGTATTCTTTACCAAGCCAAGAATGCAAAAATGGACGTGAGGAAGAGAGAGAAGAAAGCCGAGAAGGTGAAGGAGAAAGATGAAGAAGAGAAAGGGAAGGAAAATTCAAGGAGAAACCATTTTTAATGGCAAATCAAGGTAGCTTAACAATCTTTTACCCTTTATTTTATGATTCATGGTGTCTTTTACATTTTTGAAGAATTTCCATGGCTACCATGAATTTGAGGTTTCTCTCTTTACATTCTTATTTACATAAAAATCTATCAGGTTATGCTTATTATGTGGTATGGATGTGTTTATGAGTGTTGGAATGATTGATTGAATGATTTATGATGATATTGTGAATTTAAGTTTATCACTTTCATGATACCCTCTTGTTAGATTTGGTTATGAAATGTGTAGATTTTCGTGGTTATAGTGAAGGAATGATATTTATATACTTGTTTAATATTGAAAATGAGAGAAATGGAGAGATTGATATGAAAGCACATGAAACCCCTCCCTTTCCCTCCTTGGACGAGAGCTTCTAGCAATCTTCATGAAAAACATTTTGTCCAATTTTGACTCATAAATGTCGTTATTGTCTTAGCCACAAGCAAGGGTGAAAGAGGGAATTGGTGTTTTCATGAAAGTCTCTTAATTGCCCTTTTTCCATGACCTGATCGAGAACATGAAGGGAAGTTTTTGTGAAAATTTTTCATCTATGTGAACCATGGTTTCAGTCAAGGTAAGAAGAAAAAGGATAACGACGTAATTAAAGGTTTTTTTTATGAAAATTTCACCATAACGATTGAGTCTTCATAGTGAATGTGTATACTAATGAGAGGGAAAAATATACCTATGTGTTCATATGTGATTGCTATGATAAAAAGGATGCTTATGTGTACACATAGATATATTGAAAGGGAAAAGGAAATGAAAATGGTGAATAAATGAATGGTTAGTTCACTTTGAAGAATGGGAAATGGTAGATGCTTATGTGTTCATATGTGATTGTTATGATGAAAAGGAATTGTATGGAAATGGTAGAAAAAGTGATGTAATTGCTTTATATGTTATGAAGAATGGGAAAAGTGAAAAGTGTAATAGGAAAGTCTCACTTTTCTCTTATTTTCTCATTTTGGCCAAGACCACCTCCTTGTTTCCCTTTGGAATAGATAGAATTTATAGTAATGAAATTGTAAAGAAAGGATAAAAGATATTGTATTAATAAATTCCAAGGGAAGAGAAGTAATCAATTAAGGCATGGATTTTGATAATGAAATTTATAAATTGCCTAAAGAGAATGAATGACCTTCCATATCCATACAATTCAATTATGTTAATGACAGAAAACACATAAGGTTTTTATTCTAAATGGAAATGTAGTATCATGATAGATGAAGGAAAGGAAAGAAATGGAATATTTAAATAATAAGGGAAACATAAAATGGGAAGAAAAACATAGAACTAAAAAGGAAAACTTAGACTAGAAAGAAAGAGAGTTTAGAGGAAGTATTTCCAATGTATGTTCTAGGATAGATAGACTTGTCACCGAATGACCATTTGTTGGCATGGGACGGCAATTGGGCATTCCACAAAGTGTGTAAGAATTAGTGATGATGGCAAATTCTAAGTTAGTGTAACCTAAGATGGCCAATGAAAATGGGACATTTACTTAGAATTTACCAGAATTATGGGTATAAGATGAATCATCCTAGTCTATATATGGGAAATAGTGTACTGGGAATATGATCCACTGGAAATATAATGGGGACTCCATAGCACTATGATCCATCTAAAGCAAAGAAGAAATGATCTATTGAATGACAATGATCCCGTGACCATAGGTTAGATTGGATATAAGGAGAAATCTCATCCACTGGGGAATGGTTTATCTATATGAAAGTGACCATTGATTGAAATATATACTTGGATCCACTAAGGAATGCCTAAGATAGTACCTGTGGTAGAATTGTCACATAACTGGGACTGGAAATGAAATTATCTCACTCATGTATGTTATGGTACACAGAGTAGTCCACTGGGTGGTTCTCCCGATACTCTTAAGTTCTCCTTTCATTGACTATGGCTTTTAACCAATGACTGTTAAATGTTTTCCTTATGACTGGCAATTGTTTTCCTAATAAATATTAAATATGTTTTCCCTATTCATGACTGGAACTGTCCTTTGACTGGAAATTTTTTTTTATCATGATACTAAAATGGAAAGATATATAAGGTGAACTTGAACTTTTATGATAAAATATTGTTTTGCATATTCATGAATGCATGCCATACACACACAAATTTAATTTCATATGTTGCATAGCAATAGAATATATTGTGTTTTAAAGTAAAGAATGTAGAATGGTTTTTCGTATCACTACGATGGTATATACTAGAGGTTTTCAAAAGAATGAATTGTTTAGCTATTGAGAAATTATTTCTCTTTATTATACTGGTATGTATCAAATAACCAGGCATAATTTCAATTAGAGGTAGAAGAAATGTTGTTTGAAATATTCTCTCAATGGTCACTTACAATTTAGCAAGAGGATAAGGATTCTGGTAGTATATAGGAAATGTTGTAAGAATTTCATTAAAAAGGGTTTGAGTGGCAAGATTGTTGCCTCCTTACCCTATGTATTAACTAAAACTTCATTTATGAGAAATATACTTGTATTGATGGAATTTTATCTTCTGCTGTATTATTAGTAAATTTTTCTGTGTAGAGTTGTGTTGTTCAATGTATGTGTTAAGAATACCTGAGTAATGGAACCTAAACCTATGCAATTATTAAAAAGTAATTTGAATCAAACTTAGGTAACAATCAAGGATATAAGTAAGAATAACATGCCAATCTTGTAGCTAAAGGACTTCTGTAAGAAACATTTATGAAATATAAGCTATAAGATTAGGGTGTTATATTTGTTGGTATCAGAGCACAACGACTTAAGTTAGAAAAAGGTAGATTTGTCAAGAAAGGGACTAATTCAGGTTAGTTGGCTGAACCTAGGCAGTTAACTGGCTTGTATTTGTTTTAACTTAAGGAATGGAGTGTAGGTTTGGGTAGAAGGTATTTGTAACAATCGAAAGAGTTTTTAAAGGATAAAATTGAAATTTTAACCCTAATTCCTTTTAAACTGAGGCTGGCACATATTTTGAGGATGAGGATTTGCAACGGAAGGTCTTTCAAAGTCAGAAACACGATCAAACGGAAAGAAATGCAATCCGGCGATCAGAAACTGATAGAAGACGTTTCGTGCGTCAATTTCACTGACAGAGGTTAAAACATTTGCATAGAAATCCGTGTAGACGTTTGGAAGGAAGCCGACACCCAAAAGTATCCCCGGGTGGTTCGAAAAAAGTTAGAATCGCCCCCGGAGACTTTAAATTTCCTGGATTCCCTCCATTTTTCTCAAATCTCTCTCTCTCCTCACCATACTTTCTCTCTCCTCCTTCCTCCACCGTGCACCGCCACCACAGCCATCGTGGGCCGCCACTTGGCACACCAATCGACAGCACTCACCGCCCACAACCTCCAACAACCACCCACGGCTGCTAGCGCCGCCAGAAAATGCCACTTTTCTCCTCCACCACGCGAAAACTTTGCTAGCTCAGATCGCCACCATCCGTCACTGTTGGCCATCACTGCCCCCACCACCATGTAGCCTGAGCTGCCAGCTTCCTCCAGTAGCTCGCCGATGTCGAACAGAGGCTGGACGTGCCCGAATCGAGGCAATCTCCGTCTGCCGTACGTGAATCTTCGTGGCCAAAAAATGCCATCCAAACGACCGTGAACCGCCGTGCCACCACCATATTCAGACTCCTAGACTTGCGGGCTTCACTGTGGTGTAATTTTAGAGGCAAATCGCACCCCTCCGCTGTGCGCCACCATATGCCACCGTGTGCCGCCGTGCTGGAGTTTTTGGACATGCATCGGGAGAAACTGAGACCACCTCGAGACAGAATTCCATCATCCGAGCACATTGGTAAGGTCCGATTTCCCAAAAACTGATGATATCTGATTGAAATAGCTGCCGAACGTAATTAGGCAATAAATTGACCTAGGTATTAGGGCAATCGAACTTAGAATTGTTAAACGGATGACGTGACAAGCCTGAATATTTAATTTAATGTCCAGGAAATTAATTGGGCTCAGAAACTGAGACTACGTGAATTTTTGAATCGATTTGGAGAGACCGGAGACCAGGTAGGATAATTTACGCTTCCTGAACGTTAGAATTGACCTTGTGGATACCTGAACGATTTAGATTATTTGCATAGATTTACGTGCTACTTTCGGTGGAATAAATTGCATGCATGTGTGCTCAAAACCCTAATTGCATGTTAGACACTTTGTTTATCGAGTTTAGATGCCCTTAGGACTGATTTACTTAGGGTTGGGTACTTGATAGCCAGTATGGGATGGCCGTTAAGTATCCCTAGTACAAAGAGTTTTTAAACGAGATTATTTTTATTAGATTTAGCCTGTACTGTGTTAGGGATCACGCGATAAATCAGGACGACCCTAAGAAAGGTTTAAGGAGTATAAGGAGGGATAGCTTACACGGGGAAACATTGTGATTTAGGCGTAATACCCTAGAACCCTGAGGAATAGCCGACCGTGAGCATGTGAGTTCAAATAGACTGTATGAGGATGAGAATTGGCGTATGTGCACATGCTAGGGGACGCCCTAGATGTTAATTCTCACCCGATCCTTGAGTGAGTGATTGGTGTTACAGATCACACTCACAATATAGGCTTGATTTGGGTGATTAGTGTTATGGATCGCACCCAACGATAAGAGAGGTATTTTCTCTAGATGACGTGCAATTAGAAGACGATTTAGACTTGGTTACAGCGGATTGGTAGCCAACGTGGATTTAGATACACCGGGCATGGGATTTTATTTGATTTTGAGTAATGATTTTAAAAGAAATGGATTTTTATAATTTTGATTATCTGCCGCAATTTCCATGTGATAAAATGATTTTAAAGATAAGGTATTTCCCTATTTTTGAACTGATTTCGGGAAGATGATTTCGATGTTCGCATCACTGAGTATTTAACCATATTTTTGAATTGTACTTGAACTGTAAATTATTCTACTGGGATTTTAAATCTCACCAGGTTGTTTACTCAGATGAACAGGGACAGGGACAGGAACCTAGACGATAGCTGGACGATGATTTGGTGACAGATAGATGAGAAGCTTAGTCTAGGCTTGAGTTTTATTGTATATATTTTGATGACGTTGCTGTATATGGGTTTCTATCATTTATGTTTTCTATTGTTGTTGGACTGGCTGTATAATTGTAAACAGGTGATTATTGTATTTTGGGTATGTTCGAAATACAGAGGAAACTCTGCCTGATTTTCGGTAGGGTTTACTGCTGTAAACTTGTGGATTTAACTTGGAATGTATATGAATGCATGATGTGATGTATATATGAGTTTTAGATTTCATTCCAGAGTAAATTATGATGTATGTATGTATAATTAGTTAGCTGCGTGTGAATTAGGGTTGAACAGAATCTGAATGGACAACGGGAAGTCTATTTGGGTTACGCTCAACCAGTAGCGATCCCCTGACATTCCCACATCATGAATAACTACTTAGAAAGACCCATATGCTTCCGCTAATCGGATACAAGATTGTGTATGTCGTATTAGGGGGTCGTTACATTATTTCTTATGAACGTTATATGTTCTCTATTTGACATTATGTTATTGGAACTGGGCATCTGGGTAACAATTTTTTAGTAGAGTAAGATATGGCTCTACCTAGAAGGAAAATCGAATAGGAAAAAGGAAGTAAAGCTAGTATAGCAAACATAATGGAATTTTTGATAGGGTGGCTGAAGTTATGAAGGAACAAGTAACTGCTACTATTCAAATCCTTAAACCATCTCAGGAAGGTGGAATTAGTAACCACCTGAAGACCCATCATTATGGAGAACAAAGAGGAAACCCAGTGTATTAGGGATGGTTAGAATTCGAGAAATCTAAGCCTTCTCCCTGCAAAGGTGAATTTATCCCGAAAGTAGTTGAGGAATAATTGGAAGGATTATAGGAGTTTTTCATGGTTATAGGAATCCCAGGTAACCCAAAGGTATTATTTCCCATTTGTATGCTGATAAGAGAAATTGAAAATTGGTGGAGAGGTGCCAAACTATTATTAGAAGTCGTTAAAAAAGTATTTCTAGAAAAAATTATTTTTCCTCAAAATAAGAGAAACGAAAAAGAAGTTAAGCTAAGGCAGGTTAAGGAAACTTTGAAGAATATTTAGCTAGAGCTGAGGAGTTATCTAAACTTCCCCTATTTAAGATTAAGATTTAATGAAGTATGAGATGCCATGCAATTAGAAGCTAGTCTGAACACAGAGTGAAGAACTATAGTGGCTCTACTGGACAGTGGAAATTTAGGATTTTGCCATACCAACTATTAAGTCTTGCATAGCTCCAAAAGGATTTGGTAAATGCTGAGAGAGAAAAATAGAAGGTTAACGTCCTTAAAAAGAAAATAGCTAGAATTTTTCAAAGGAAGTCCTTGTATGAGAGGTGAGAAGAACCATAATGATAAGCTATGTATAATGGGATAGAATGATTATTTAAGTATAGTAAGTTTGAATATTTTCCAAGAAGTGTCCTATGTTAAAGAAGCCAATTAAGATCCCTAAACCTTCAATAAGAAGAAGAGTTTATACCTTGAAGAATAAGGAAATGACCTAGTCTAAAAAATTAATGAAAGGCAATTGCTTCCTCAATCAGGTATCTTTACTCTATCATTTTCTGGACTATTTAAAGCAATTTAATTCATATATGTGTTAAGTCTACCCTATGAGTTCTCTGTTATTATTCCTAATGGAGAACAAATTTGACTTCCTTTAGTTGTTGAAAGTGTCTAATTATGGTTGAAAACAAACCCTTTGGTGTTAATCTTGTTTGTCTATGTATGATGGACTGAGATGTTATTTTAGGATGGACTCACTCTATTGAGCAGTGTACTCTTGAATTTTATGACTTTTATAGACATCTTACCATGGAATAAGGGAATGGAGAAAAAGAAATCAAGGATGAGTTTCTTAATTTTTTCAAAAATGAAAACCCAACAGAAGCTCTTTGATACCCCTATAGTCTATAAATTCATTAAATATTTCCCAAGGAAATCTTTAGTTTTCCACCTAAAAAGGAAGTAGAGTTTTCTATAAGATTGAGTCCTAATATAGAACTAGATTCTATAGTTCTTTATAAGATATTCCCTGTTCCTTGTAAAATTGAAAGAGACAAAGGTAGAGATAGAGGACCTTTTGGAAAATAATTCATTGGATTTAATGCTTCACTAACAGGAGCACCAGTATTGTTTGCGAAGAAGAAAGATGGAATATTAAAGTGATGCATAGATTTCAAATAATAGAATCGAGTATTTGTAAAAATTAAAGATATCCCCTTCCTAGGATAGATGATCGATTAAACCAATTGAGAGAAGCCACCATATTCCTTAAGTTTGATTTGAGAACAGAGTACTATCAAATCGGAATTAGAGTTGGAGATATACATAAAACTAATTCCATAATCAAATATGGGCATTATAAAATTTTGTGATGTCAATTAGATAGACAAATGCTCCCACTATTTTATAGTTTGCTTGAATTACATCTTTAGACCCTACCTTGATTAATTCATAGTAGTGTTTATTGATGACATTCTAATATGTTCTAAAAATAGGGAAGAACGTATCCAATACTTAAGGATTATGCTATAATTGCTTAAGAACAAGTAGTTGTATGCTAAATGGGAGAAAGGTGACTTCTGACCAAAGGAGATGAGATTCTTGAGGCATGTAATTACTAAGAAATGACTCTCATTATACCTTAATAAGGTAAAAATAGTAGTAAATTGAGAGAGATCCACTACGAAAACTAAAGTTTAAAATTTCCTTGAATTGTCAGATTAATGTAGGTGATTCACTCAAGGGTGTTCGCAGAACATGATTCCTTTGACCAAATTGATTATGAAGAATGCTCAATCTGAGCAGGATTCAAAATGTAAATGTGGTTTTCATACCCTATTGGGAAAGTTAATTACTGCATCTATTTTCATGATTCATGATCCCTTAGGATATTTTGGGATTATATTATGATAATACATCCAAGAAAGACTTAGGCTGTATCCTAATGCAGAAAGGAAAGATGATAACCTATGTCTCTAGATAAATTTGACTTTATGAAAGAAAATCATCCTATCTATGATGTAGAGTTAGCAGCTATAGTGTTTGCCTTAAAGATTTGGTGACATTATCCTTATGAATTTAAATTGGAGATATTGCATGACTACAAAGGTCCTAAATATCTCTTGGACTAAGAAGAGTTGCACATGAAGTAAAAGAGATGGATGAAATTCTCAAGAATTATGATGTTTTTGTAAATATTATTAGGAAAGACCAACGTGGTAACAGATGTCTTAAGTAGAAAAATTTGTGGCAGATACTTTAGGAAGGAGATCTCTCAATCTGACTTGGTTGATAGTAGGGAAATTTCAGAATCTGAGTTTGTTTACTCTGGTAGTACCATATAAAATATACTTAAGTGAATTAAGAATTGAGAACAATGCTCAGATTTAGATTTGAAAGCTCAAAAGAAGACAAATTCTTGGAATCTCTAAAGGACTCAAGGAAATTTAAAAAGGAATTAATAGGATAGTAACCTTCCATAATAGAATATATGTTCCTAAATTAGAGGAGTAAAGGACACAATGTTGGAAGAAGTTCATGAAAGTAATTATGTTGATTACCTTAAAACTACTGCGATGTATTAAATTTGAAAAAAAAAAAAAGAGATTCTAATAGCCAGGAATGGAAAGACATATTATGAGATATGTCACTGAATATTAATATGCTGGCAAATAAAAATAGGATATTAGAAGTCTGTAGCACTAATACAAGATATCTCTGAATGAGAACCGAATAGAATCTCGATAGATGTTTTCAATGAGGAAAAAATTTATCATTAGTGTAATTCGTATGAAATCAAAATTTTATTCCAGTATCAGAATGACTCCTTCAGAAGTTCTATATAGAAGAAAATGTTGGTCACCCTTGTATTAACTTGAAGTAAATAAGAGGTAATTATTAAGACCTAAGCTAGTATCACAAACAACTAATCAAGTTAAGATGATTCAGGAGAGAGATCTAAGGCCCAGGATGAATGAAAGAGCTATACTAATGGAGGAAAGAAGACATAAGGAGGATTTATCTAAAACTCTCTATATGTAAAGATACATGGAATTTCGAGGATGAAATTCTTTCTAAAGGAGGGGAGAAATGTAATTTCTGCATTTTTTCTATCTTCAGTTACGTTTTAAATTTATAAATTTAGTAGTTGTATGCCTAAAAGATTGTAATTAAATTGCCCTAAATTTTTTGAAATGAAAAAGGGAAAAAACTGAAAGAAAAAGTTAGAGACTAAAGTGAAAAGAAGAAAAGTTTCACTAAAAGACGAAAACGTAATCATTACGCCTCCAAAATGTCTCGCGCATTTATGACACATTATTATGATGTTAGAAAAATATCAAAATGCAATGATTACGTCAAAAAAAATTTAAAGAAAATATATGAAAGTCATGATAACTTTAGAAAAATATCTGAGGGTAAAATAGACAATTTTTACCCAAGGGTTAAATGGTAATTTCACCCAAGGGTAAAATGGTAATTTTTACCTTAGGGATAAAATGGTCATTTATCCTACAGCACTTTTCAAAATTATGAAACAAAATGAGGGGTAAAATAGTCTTTTACCACAAGGGAAAAATGGTAATTTTACACTAGAGGTAAAAAAGGTAATTTTACCAAGAAGACAAAATAGTCATTTTGACAAGAAAAATTTTGTGAATCCCAAGGATGCCTTCTAACAAACCCTACGGTCAAACGAATGAAATTGAAGGGGTAAATTGGTCATTTTTCCACTAAGGGTAAAATGGTTATTTTTCCACCCCTTTATGCTTCACATCTTCTTCACCAAGCCAAGAATGCAAAAATGGACGTGAGGAAGAGAGGGGGGAAAGCCGAGAAGGAGAAGGAGAAATAAGAAGAAGAGAAAGGGAAGGAAAATTCAAGGAGAAACCATTTTTAATGGCAAATCAAGGTAGCTTAACAATCTTTTACCCTTTATTTTATGATTCATGGTGTCTTTTACATGTTTGAAGAATTTCCATGGCTACCATGAATTTGAGGATTCTCTCTCTACATTATTATTTACATAACAATCTATCAAGTTATACTTATTGTGTGGTATGGATGTGTTTATGAGTGTTGGAATGATTCATTGAATGTTTTACGATGATATTGTGAATTTAAGTACATCACTTTCATGGAACCCTCTTATTGGATTTGGTTATGAAATGTGTAGATTTTCGTGGTTATAGTGAAGGAATGATATTTATATACTTGTTTATTATTGAAAGTGAGAGAAATAGAGAGATTGATATGAAAGCACATGAATCCCCTCCCTTTCCCGCCTTGGCTGAGAGCTTGTAGCAATCTTCATGAAAAAGATTTTGCCCAATTTTAACTCATAAATTTCGTTATTGTCTTAGCCACAAGCAAGGGTGAAAGAGGGAATTGGTGTTTTCATGAAAGTCTCTTAATTGCCTTTTTTCCATGACTTGACCGAGAGCATGAAGGGAAGTTTTATGAAAATTTTTCATGTATGTGAACCATGGTTTCGGTCAAGGTAAGAAGAAAAAGGATAATGATGTAAGTGAAGGTTTGTTTGATGAAAAGTTCACCATAACTATTGAATCTTAACAATGAATGTGTATACTAATGAGAGGGAAAAATATACCTGTGTGTTCATATGTGATTGTTATGATATAAAGGATGCTTATGTGTACACATAGATATATTGAAAGGGAAAAGGAAATGAAAATGGTGAATAAATGAATGGTTAGTTCACCTTGAACCCTTAATGTGTATGAGAAAGAATTATGGGAATTGTATGGAAATGAAAGAAAAAGTGATGTAATTGCATATGTTATGAAGAATGGGAAAAGTGAAAAGTTTAATAGGAAAGTCTCACTTTTCTCTTACTTTCTCATTTTGGCCGAGACCATCTCTTTGTTCCCCATTGGAATAGATTAAATTTATAGTAATGAAATTGTAAAGAAAGAGTAAAAGATATTGTATTAATAAATTCCAAGGGAAGAGAAGTAAGTGGTTAAGTAATGGGATTTTGATAATGAAATTTATAAATTGCCTAAACAGAATGAATGGCCTTCTTTATCCATACAATTCAATTATGTGAATGATAGTAAACACATAAGGTTTTTTTTCTAAATGGAAATGTAGTATCAAGATAAATGAAAGAAAGGAAGCAAATGGGACATTTAAATAAGGAGCGAAACATAAAATGAGAAGGAAAACATAGAAATAAAATGGAAAACATAAATTAGAAAGAACGAGAGGTTAAAGGAATTATTTCCAATGTATGTTCTAGGATAGATAAGCTTGTCACCGAATGACCAATTGTTGTTATGGGACAACAATTGGGCATTCCACAAAGTGTGTAATAATTAGTGGTGATGGTAAATTCTAAGTTAGTGTAACCTAAGATGGCCAATGAAAGGGGGACATTTACTTAGAATTTAGCAAAATCATAGGTACAAGTCGAATCATCCTAGTCTATATATGGGAAATAGCATATGGGGAATATGATCCACTGGAAATATAGTGGGGACTTCGTAGCACCATAATCTGCCCAAAGCAGAGAGGAAATGATATATTGAATGATAGTGATCTTGTGAGCATAATTTAGATGGGATGTAGGGAAAAATCCAATCGACTAGGGAATGATCTATCTATATAACCGTGACCATCAATTGGAATAGGTACTTGGATCCACTAAAGGATGCCTCAGATAGTACCAGTGACAGAATTGTCACTTGACTAGGACTGGAAATGAAATTATCTCTCTTATATATGTAGTGGTACGTGGAGTAGTCTACTGGGTGGCTCTCCTAATACTCTTAAGTTCTCCTTTCATTGATTATGGCTTTTAGCCAATGAATGTTAAATGTTTTCCTTATGACTGACAATTGTTTTCCTGATAAAAGTTGAATATGTTTTCCTAATTCATGACTAGAACTGTCCTTTGACTAGAAATCTTTTTTGATCATGATACTAAAAGGGAAATACATATAAGGTGAACTTGAACTTTTATGATAAAATATCATTCTGCATATTCATGAATGCATGCCATACGTACACATATGTAATTTCATATGTCGCATAGCAATAGAATATATTGAATTTTAAAGTAAAGAATCTCGAATGGTTTTCCATATCACTACGGTGGTACATACCAGAGGTTTTCAAAAGAATGGGTTATTTAGCTACTGAGAAATTATTTCTCATTATTATCTTGGTATGTATCAGATAACTAGGCGTAATTTCAATTGAAGGTAAAAGAAATGTTGGTTGAAATATTCTCTCTATAGTCACTTACAATTTGGCAAGAGGATAAGGATTCTGGTAGTATATAGGAAATGGTATAAGAATGTCATTAAAAAGGGTTTGAGAGGCAGGATTGTTGCCTTCTTACCCTATGTATCAACCAAAACTTCATGTATGAGAAATATACTTGTATTGATGGAATTTTATCTTCTGCTATATCATTAGTAAATTTTTCTATGTAGACTTTCACTATATAGTGTATGTGTTAAGAATAACTGAGTAAAGGAACCCAAACCTAAGCAATTATTAAAAAGAAATTTGAATCAAACTCAGGTAACAATCAAGGATATAAGTAAGAATAACATGTTGATCTTGTAGCTAAAGGACTTATATAAGAAAAATTTATGAAATATAAGCTATAAGATTGGGGTGTTATATCCCTCAATGGATCCAAGTACCTATTCCAGTGGGTGATCAATGTCATATAGACAAATCATTTTTTAGTCAAAGGGATTTCTCCCAATAGCCAGTCAAAATTAAGCTCACAAGATCATTGTCTTTAAACATATCATCTCCTCTCTGCTTTGGGTGGATCATGAGGCTATTGAATCACTACCATATTTTTAGTGGATCATATTCCCAGTATCTCCTATATATCAACTAAGATGATTTGGCTTATACCTATGATTATGCTAAATTCTAAGTAAATCTCTCCTTTTTATTTTGCCTTTTCTGGTTACACTAACTTAAAATTTGCAATCATCACTATATTTTCATACTTTTTGTGGAATGTCCAATTGTTGTCCCATACCAACAATTGGTCATTCAATTACAAGCCTATCTATCCTAGAACATATATTGGAAATACTTCCTTTAAGTCCTCTTTTCATTAATTTTATGTTTTCCTTTCCAGTTTATGTTTTCCCTTTCCATTCTATGTTTCTCTATCTATTAAATTGATTATTTCTTTCCTTTCTTTTTATCATTATACTACACTTTCTATAAAATTTGAACCCTTATGTTTTAATAACATTGTCATGATTAAATTTGCATAGAAATGGAAGATGGTATTCTAGACCAAGAGAAGAAATCAAGGGAAAAAGAAGGATTTTCCATCTTAAATTCCCTATCTTCCACTCTTTCCATTATACAAACATAATCACATAATTTTCCTTCCATGCCTATACAAATTTCAAATTCCCATTTCATCACACATTAAGGGTTTTAGGGTGAACTATTAACACTTCCTTTTACCATTTCCATTCCAATTCACTTTCACTATATTCATGCATGCATATAAGTATTCTTCTTCTCATGATATACCTATATGAATACATAAATAGATCTTCCCCTTTTTATGGCAGCATAACATATGCATTACTTTAGGATTTCATGGTTATAAAATTATTCATGAAACCATTCATCAATTACATCATTTCCTTCATTCTTTCATGCTATGACCGAAACCATGGGGCACAATTACAAATAATTTTCACGAAAATTCTTCTTTCATGCTCTTGGTCAAGACACTTAAAAATTGGAAAATGGGATAATTTCAACAATATATCAATTTTCTCTTTTTCCCTTACTCACAACCAAGATATTAACATGACATTAGGCTAGAAATCAACAAAAATTTTCTTCACAAGAGAACATCATGCTCTCGGTAAAATAAGGAGAAAAAGGAAAGCAAAATGATTTCATCAAAGTATCTTTCTTACCCATGGCTGAGACATTGGCATAATTTTTAGGCAAAATTTAAACAAAATTTCCCTTCATACAACATCACAAAATCTCGGTCAAGAGGGGAAAGAGAAGAAACTAAAATGGTTTTCATGTAATTTCTCTATTTATCCTATTTTCATCAATAAACAACCATAAACCACAATTTACCTAACATAACCATCACAATCCATGTACATAAAAATCAATTTCCATAAAAGGGGTTTCATGGAAGTGATGAGGAAATTTTCTCAAATTTTTCATAATCCTTTCAATCAATTCAATTAACACTCACAAATACATCCATACAACATTTTAAGCACTTTTCTAATAGAAAATCAAGCATAAAAGAATGTAGAGAGATAAATACCACTATTCATGGCAGCCATGGAATAGTTGTAAAAGCTTGAAAATCAACATAAACCATGAAAATAATGGTGTAGGAATGTCTAACAACCTTGATTTAGCATTGGATATGATCTTTCCTAGGCTTTTCCTTCACTTCTTCTTCCTCACGGCTTCTTCTCCTTTCACCTTCCAAGTCAATTTTTCCCTTCTTTTGGGTGAAGAAGACATGTTGATAAAGTGAGGGAAAATGACCATTTTACCCTTAGTGCAAAATGACCACTTTGCCCTTTAATTTCTTTGAAATGCCAAGAATTTGGTGGCAATGGTTTTCATAAAATTTGCTTAATTTTTCAAAGTAATATGACCATAGAGGCATACCTTCTAGAACATAGTCTACAACACAGTTGTGCCCCTTCCCTAGGCTACAACACGGTTGTGCCCTTTTCTAGGCTACCACACGGTCATGTCCTAGCCTAGAGACATATCTCCTTTGCCTACAAATAGGAGGAGGCATAAGAGCTTGAGAGAGCATCCATTCAGAGGAGAATTGTGTGCATTAGGGTGGTTTGGAGTGTGACAATCCCTTCCATTCCTTGGAGCTTGGCACTTCAATTCTTTTATCTCTTCACAAAGGTATTTGCCGTGGAGATTCATTCAAGACTTGAAGAATGAGATTGGGAAGCATTAAGAGGCAACTAGGAGTATAATTAAGAAGGAGTTCAGAGTCAAGACTACTCACCTAAAACTTGACAAATGAGGGTTTTTCTGTTTCCATTTTGTTCTTCTTCCCTTTTTATTATAATTCTTGTTGTTTTATTCATGAACATGAGTAGCTAAATTAGTAGAACCCAATTGGGGTAAAAATATGTTGATATTTTGATTCCTAATGTGATTGAATTATAAATTAGATTGTGTGATCTTCCTCTAGCTAAAGATTAATTTAGTTTTCATTACAAGAAATTATAGGGAAAACTATCTAGATTCCTCTCAAAAACTCTAACCGATGATGTTTGGAATTGGAAAACTAACTAGAGAGAACAATCGATCTTCCCTCAGAACTAGAGGTTGAAGATTGTTAGATTAGGAGGAATTCCTAATAGTAATGAATTAGAACGTTACTACTAATCTGGGCTTGACCATTCAGAAGAACCAGTAATGGAAGGTTATAGGTTTTAGAAATCCATCAAAACCAACCAAAAATCTGGATTCGTTATAGAATTCACCCACAAGTAGCATAATCAATTTCATAATTCATTATCCTTTGTTTGTATATCATCTAATTTAAGATCCCAACGGGTTTGCTTTATTAGAACTTGGTACTTCACTTTCTCAAAACATTTGTCTCACCTTTCCTTCGTAGTTAGTTAGTAGTAGTTAGATTTAGATTAGTGAAATCACCATTTGTCTTAGGCTAAATAACAAGAAATAAGTAGTAACTATGTGCTTTCCCATTCTTGTGGGATACGACCTTGGTATTCACCATTACGGTAGGTTACATTGATAGGTGCACTACCTTAAGGTGTGGCTACAATTAGATCATTGGTAGCACATCAATCTTCCTCTAGTATTATGTTCCTTAATCCTCTTGATTTAGGAAATACATCTTGTTGTGGAAGGTTATCATCCCATCAGCTTCCTTTTAAAATTCCTTGAAATTCTTTAGGGATTTTAAAAATTCATTTTCTTTGTCTCATATTCAATTATTTTTGGTCAAAGAGATACTTAACACTCTTGTGGTCACTAAATACCTCAAATTTAGACTCATACAAGTAGTGTCTCCAGATTTTCAAGGCAAGGACTATAGCAGCTAATTCTAGGTCTTGCATAGGTAATTCTCTTCATGTGGTCTTAGTTGCCTAGAGGCATAAGCCACTACTTTTCCTGTTTACATTAAGACACATCCTAGGCCCTTCTTGGATATATCACAATGCAATTTAAAGTGTCCTAAAGGGTTAGTGTAACACTTGCCTCCAGTAATTTTGATCTATTATTATTTTTATTATTAATGATAATTTATGTAAATGTAATGGTTTATGTGGTGTTAGGAATGAATTACCAAAGGGGTAGAATGGACTTTTTTTTATCAAAATAGGACTAATATTACCATAAGGGTAAGATTGTAATTTTACCAAAGAGGGAAAAATAGTAATTTGGCATAAAGAAGAAAGGCCAAATTTTCCATTTAAATACTTCATGAAATTGTGTTTGAAGGCTTTTACCCTTTTGTTTTAAAAAGGAGAAGGAATAAGGGTAAAAATAAGTATGTTGCCATAAAAGGCAAAATGGTAATTTTACCTAAAGAGGGATAAATTAGTAATTTCATATAAGAGACTTTATGAAACTTCATTTGATGAGTTTTTGCCTATAATTTTTGAAAAAGAGGAAAAATGAAAGTAAAATGGCCATTTGGACATAAAGGGTAAAATGGTAATTTTCCTCAAGGACATGTTGGTAATTTTCAAAAAAGTGTAAGGAAAAAATTGTCATTTTCGAAAATGGAAGGCTAAAGTAGTCATGTTCCATGAAAGTTCCATGAAATTACAATTTGAAGGAGAAATGATGCCATTATTGAAAAAGAGAAGTAATAAGGGTAAAGTAGTCATTTTACACCAAGGGCATTTTGTTAATTTCACCTAAACCCTAAATTTAAGTCATCTTCTTCCTTAAGGAGAAGAAGAAGTCGAACAAGGGGGAGGTAGAGAGCTTGGCTGAGAAGGTGAGAAAACAAAGTGTAACACCCCTTATCTTAGCTTAACAACATCATAAAATGTAATATGATAAGTGGTTACAATATTCTTTACCTTTTTATTTCATTAATCTGCCTAAGCATTTAAATCCATCATTAATTATTATTTAATTAGGTTTAGGTTCTTTTGCTCAGGTGAACATACTTCAGCACAGCGAAAATAAAATTTCATACATCACAGCAGAATTCAAAACACTTTTCATATCATTTATATAAATTTTCTAATACATATTCCAGGATATATGAAGTACCCATTCATAAGGAGTAAGGAGACAAAAAGCCTGTCACTCAAACTCCTTTTACAAATATTTTTTATGGACAGGTCCTTCCTATATCCTATCTCAAGTAGATGCCCTTGTCCCTTTTATATACATCCAAAAAATAGGAGTCTTAATTTTAACGTAAAAAGAACATACAGAATTAGGACCAAAATTAAAGGGCTACAAGTATATATCTAAATATGCTATTTAGGTCTGCAGATGACTCAGGGGGGAGTTCTATTATAGACATAACGTAAATATCTTTTAATATAGTAAAATTTCCTAAGAAAGGAACTTCTACTCTGGCCACTTCAATCTTCATAATGAGGCAGTACCTAGGCATCTAATACATACCAATACAGTAATGAGAAATAATTTCCCAGTAGCTAAACAAACCATTTTGTTTCAAATAACAGATAGGTACCACTATATGAATACAAAAAATATTTCTACATTCCATTCAGTTCAAAACCCTTTTGAATTAATTCTATGCATATGCTATATGTGAAACATGTGTGTATGCATCTATGAATATGAGATATACAACATATTATGTCATTAACAGAATATATGGTAAAATATTAACATTCCACATCCATCAACAACTCACATTTATAAACATTCATTTATTATCAACTATCACAACATCATTCTCTACTTAGAGCCATCTTTTAGTATCATTCTTTGCTTGACCACTAGGGTGACTCATTATAGTGCCGTGGAGTCTCACCACTAGGGTATCATTTAATATCATCAATTTATTGCCACTAGGGTGACTCATTATAGTACCATGGAGTCTGACCACTAGGGTATTATATGATGCCATTACATACACCTCAAGGGGAATCTAAAAATGCCATACTCCACCCTTTATTAGTGACCTTTAGGAGGACATAAAAAGTATCATGGTCCTTTCCTTCAGGTAACATTCATTACCTTTTTATGAATCTCAAGGGGAAGATATAATAGTGTCATGCTCTTAACCCTAGGACAACATTCATAACTTTGACATGTTCACCTCAAGGGGGATATAAAAGTGCCATGCTCTACCCTTTATTGGTGACTTTTCATGCTTTTTCTTTCACAATTGCAAGAAGCATTTCAAGCCATTCAACCACATTCACAAAACTTTGAACATATTCTCATCAACGGCATAATGCATGCAATTTATCATTCACATTTTATCATTTCATCATTTTTCCCCATTTCACTTAGCATAGGCCATTTTAAAATGCACCTTAGGCTACTTTCCATTAACACATAAATTTAGCCATTCAAGGGAAAAAGGTATATAGCATTCGGCCAAGGCAAGAAAAACATAAAGAATTGGTATTTCCAAGTTATTTGGTTCATTTCTAGCATTCTTTTTACCATTTAGGTATAATGGCAACAGTTTCAATAATTATGCATAACATTTTCTCACACCTCAAAATGGGTAAGTGTACATCTAGCCTTTCTTTTCCACACTTTCTAGCTCATTTTTCATGCCAAACATGAAAATGCACATAATCTCACAACTTCACATTTTAAAGCACACTTTAAAGGTGAAATGATAAAATTTTAAAATGGTAACTTTGCCAAAACATGAAATACCATAATTTTCTCTCTCCTCCTTTCTTATGACCAAACATATGAGTGTTTCTAGTCATTTTTTAAGTGGATTTCGGCACCATTTTCATGGATGCTCTTGGCCAAGAAGGGTAAGATACACTTTCATGGTTAATGGTGAAATTAGAAAATGGGAAAATGTGAAAACATTAACCTAACATAATTTTCTCTCTCTTACCAAATCATAACAAGTTCTTCCACCACTTTTGGACACATTTTCAAACAAATTTCAGCACCCTCACAAGGACAAGCTCTCGTCCAAAGGGAGATAAGAATGGAAATGAAGTTGTTTCACCATTTTGCTTACAAGAAATACATATTCAAGTAGATCTCATGCAAAATTCCCATTTTCTCTCTCTTTTCCACACCATTTTAGCCATTTCAAAAATTAGGGTTTTTCAAGAGTTAGGTTCCAATAATGAGAAATTGCAATATCTTATTTTTCAAGCATTTCAACATGTTCATATTCATAAACACAACAAGATTTCAACATATGAAAAACCCATTCAAGGAAATCTTCCATAAGAATGTAGAGGGAGAAAAACCCTAACCTTCTTGCAAGTTTAAGAACACTTTAATTAAACCATAAAATAAGAAAATAAGAGTTTAGGCATGTTTAGCTACCTTCAAAATGCAAGAACTGTGTGATTTTCCAAGTGGTTTAGCTTGATTTTCCACTTCCTTTTCCTTGGTATACCTCTCGGCCAACACCCCTTCTTCCTCGCTTCTTCGACTTCTCCTTCTTCTAGAGGAAGAAGATGACTTAAATTAGGGTTTTGGTGAAATTACCAAAATACCCTTGGTGTAAAATGACCAATTTACCCTTACTACTTCTCTTTTTCAAGAATGGCATTCACTCTCCTTAGGATTGTAATTTTGTGGAACTTCTATGGACTAGGACAATTATGCCCTTATAATTTTTGAAATTCCATATTTTCCCTTCATCTTTTTGGGAAATTACCATTATGTCCCTAAAGAAATTACCATTTTACCCTTTATGTCCAAATGGCCAATTTAACCCTATTTTTCAACCTTTTCGAGTTTAATGGGAAAAAATTCCTTAAATAAAGTTTCTTAAAATCTTATTTTTATGAAATTACTAATTTACCCTTCTTTGGCAAAATTACCATTTTTCCCTTTATGCCAATACTATTTATATTTACCCTTATTCTTTCTCCTCTTTAAAATAAATAGGTAAAGATTTTTCAATTCTATTTATATGAAGCATTTAGGTAAAAATTAAATTTTCTATCTTATGAAAAATTACTAATATGCCCTTGGGGTAAAATTACAACTTTGCCCTTTTTAGGAAAAATTACCATTTTGCCATCAAAGTGGACATAATCACTTCACAATAAATTCTTCTTCTCTCTTGAATGAAAATGATAAAAGTCCTTGAATGTAATTCCATGAAATAAGAAATTAAAATTTATTTTCTCCTTTATAGTAAAATTACTATTTTGCCCTTCTTTACCAAATTTCCAATTTTGCCCTTTTATGACAAAAGTGGTTCCATCTTGATGAAAATGTCCATTCTATTCCTTTAATGAACCATCCTTATCATTAGATAAATAATAGCATCAAAATGTTCAATCAATGAGAACAATAATATCATAATAAACCTTAAAGTATTAAAGGTGGATGTTACACAAAGAGGAAGATCAAAACAAGGCAAAACACTTGGAAGATTACACTTTTCTTGCATTTTCAAGGTAGCTTAACAATCCTATAACCCTAGTTTCATGTTTTTTGGAAAGATTAAAGTGTTTTTATGTTCATGAAACCTAGGGTTTTCTCTCTCTACATTCCATAAGACTTGCTTTCTATACTTGGCTATGCTTGTTTGGAAATCTGGTTGTGTTTGTAAGTATAGCAATGTTTGTATGCTAGAAATCATGAAAGATTGAATCTTGGCATGTTTGGTACCATTTTCATGAAAAACCCTAACTTTTGAAATGGTTGAAATGGTATGGAAATGAAAGAGAAAATGGTGATTTTGCATGAAAACATCTTGAAATTGAAAGCTTTGTAAACAAAAGAGTGAAACACTCCCATTTTCTCGAATTTTCTCTCTTGGCTGAGAGCACCATGACAAATGGTGCTAAAATTTACTTGAAAAATGACTAAAAATGCTTGTGTTCGGTCATAAGAGAGGAAGATAGAGAAAATTATGTTATCTTCATGATTTTGGCAAATTTACCATTTTCTAGCCATGCCATTTAACCTTTAAAGTGTGTTTGTGAATGTGAAGATGAAAGAATATGTGTATTTATATGTTTGGCATGATAAATTAGTTATGAAAATAGAGAAAAGAAAGGCTAAACATATATATGCATATTTTAAGTATGAGAAAGTGTCATGTTTGATGAATGAAAATTGTACCATAATGCCTAAATGGTAGAAAGGATGGAAGAAAGGGAAAAAATAATTTGAAAATCCCTATTTTTCACCCATTTCTTACCTTGCTCGAGAACATTACCCCATTTTTCCCTTGATGGCCGAATTCATGTGTCAATGGAAAGAAGTCTATAAAGTGTTTTAAAATGGCCAATGTCAAGAGAAATGGGGGAAAGGATGAAATGATGAAATGGGAATGTTAATTGCATGTATTTATGCCATTGATACCATTATGTTTCAATTTCATATGTTATGAGTATCAAGTTTGAAATTTTCCTACAAATAAGAAATAAAAGGCTATGAATGTCATCTTAGGGATGAGAGAACGATACTATTTACATCTCCCCCTAAGGATAAATAAAAAGGTAATGAATGTTCATAAAGAGGGTGAACCATGGCACTATTAATGTTCCCCTAAAGAACACCATGAAAGGGTGGAGGATGGCACTAATAGATCCCTCTCGAGGATGGCACTGTGATGGCACTATATGATACCCTAGTGGTAATGACTCAATGGCACTACAAAGAGTCACTTTAGTGGTAATGACTCAATGATACTATAAAGGGTTACTTTAGTATTAATGACTTAATGGTACTATAAAGAGTCACTTTAGGGGTCATGACTAGTACCCTTACAAGTATAGAAAGTATAAATGATGTGACGATATATCTGATGATAGATTATGTGAATGCATGACAATGTGATGCCATATATTATGTTCATGGCATGAAACAGTGATAATCTCATATTTACAAATGCATATACATATGTTTCATACAAAGCATACCCATGGAAGTGAATGGAAACTATTTTGGCAAAAAATGGAATGTGGAAATATTTTTTTGTATTTGTACAGTGGTACATGCCAGTTATTTTAGAATTATATGGTTTGTTTAGCTACTGAGAAATTATTTCTCATTATTGTACTGGTATGTATCAGATGCCTAGATATTGTGTAATCCTGGAAATTGAGTTTGCTCTGGTAGAGGTTACTTTTCTAGGGACCTTTATAGTCCTAAAGGATATATGCACATTTACAATATTTGAAATCCATGTAGCAGATATGCAAACTTAGAAAGAAAACATCATTATGTATCCATAGCCCTTTTTGTTAGTCCTAATTCTATAGATGTTCTTTTTGGGCAGAATAAGGACTATTATTCTTTTTAGTTGTAGATAATAGAAAGAGGTCAAATATTTAAATTAGGATATGGAAGGACCTATTCATTAGTAGAATTTTGGAAGGGGTTTGAGTGATAAGCTTGTTGTCTCCTTTCCTATAGTAATTTGAGCAAAAGGGAGCCCAAACCTAATCAACCAATAAATTAATAATAGAACTAATGCTCAGGCCAATATTTGAAATATTAAGGTAAAGAATAATGTAACCACTTATCTTATTACATTTTATGATGTTGTCGTGTAAAGGCAAGGGTGTAACAGTCAAGAATAGTTAAGACAGATGCAGTGGTTAGCCTTTCCTTCAAGGTTTGAAAACTAACTTCACATTTTGAGTTCCACTCAAATGGGACATTTTTCCTAGTTAGTTTGGTCAAAGGCAACGTGATTTACAAAAACCCTTGAATAAACTGTCTATAATAGCCTACTAATCCAAGGAAGCTACGCATTTCTGCTACTGTGGCTATTCTTTCCCAATTCACTATTGCCTTAATTTTACTGGGATCTATAGAGACTCCATCTTTAGTAATCACATATCCTAAGAATTTCACTTCCTCCAGCCAAAATTCACATTTAGATAATTTGGCATACAATTTCTTCTCTCTAAGCAATTATAGTACAATTCTTAGATGTTGGGCATTTTTTTTCTACTTTTAGAATATATAAGAATATCATCAGTAAACACTACCACGGACTGATTTAAGTACGGTTTAAAGATGCAATTCATGTAATCTATAAAGATAGCTGGAGCATTAGTTAGCCCAAATTGCATTACCAAAAATTTGTAATGCCCATACCCGGTTCGAAAGGCTGTCATAGGAACATCTTTAGCTTTAACTCTAAGTTGATGGTATCCTGATCTTAAATCAATTTTGGAAAAAAATGTGGCTTCTCTCAACTGGTCTAATAGGTCATCAATTCTAGCGAAAGGCTATTTATTCTTTTCTTTCTTTCCTTAGTTCTCCCATTTACTGGTTTAGTATCTATAAGGATCACAAATTTTGTGGAACAATCCAAGATTACATTGTTCCTAGAGAGCCAGCCCATTCTAAGGGTAATATCTAGGTCTACTAGGGGTAAGTAAATTGTAACATCCACTCCTCCTATTTCTTAAGAGATGTTTTGTTAAGTTAAATGCTTGTGTTTGTTGCATTAGATTGCATGTAGTTGCATTAGAGTGAGGGACTAAGTTGAAAAGAAAAGAGCGGAGACTTGAATGAGAGGAAAAAGATTGAGTAAAGGGAACTCTGTAAACTTTCCATAATTGAGGGTAGCATACTATAATATTAGCCAAAAGATTTATTGTAGCTACCAAGATTTTGAAATTTATTGCCAATGGTTTAGGGGCAAAATGGTAATTTGAAATGTGTTTGAAGAAATTATCATTTTGAGCTAAATTATCAAGAATTATGATCAGCATTGGCAATTCTCGAACTGCCTATAAATAGGGCCAAGTCCCAGAAGCTTATTCCTCACCTTGCATTCTGAAATCTAGAGAGAGAAAGTGAAGGAGAAAAGATTAAATCTCCACTTTCAACAAAGATTGAATCTAGAAAGGCATTTAGGAAGGCATCTAATACAATATTAGTTCACCAACAGGGAAATAAGGTAGCAAAATAACCTATTCCCTCTAATTTCAAATTTATTTTGCATATGCTGAAAGTGAGATTTTTATGTTATCTAAAGTAAAAGAGGGATTAAAAGCTACATTCTTGACGTTTATAAATGCTATTGGGTGTTTTAAACTTCATGAATATACTTATGCATTCTGAAATCAAATTATGAGAAAATGGGTTTTTACCTATTGAATAAGTATAGGGTTTAATCCAAGATTTGAGTGAGATTAAATGGTAGTTTGGGCTATTTTTATGTGATAAATGATGCTTGCACACTGGTATTGAGTAAATGAGGGTTAAAAATGAATTACAAACTAATTATTAGGCAAAAATTTAGGTTAAAGGATGATTTGAAAAATAAAGAATAATGTAGTAGATGACTTGTAGCCCTTACCAATCAACTGTCGTGCTATTCAATTGCCCAGAAACTTATCTAGAGTGCTAGCAGTAGACTGACAAGAGGCTGGAAGTCAACTACTGTGCTCATATTTTCTAGAAATTTGCCAAGAACATAGTAGTCGACTGTCGGGCTACATCAGTCGACTGGTAGCCCTTAGGTTTGGAAAAATTTTAAGGTAGTAAGGTGCAAGTCGACTGCCAGGAGGGTGAAAGTCTACTAGCAGGCCTATGTTTTGGAAAAATGAACTCAATGACCTAGTTTAAAGCATGCTTAGCCCATAACTTCACTCAAACAAGGGATTTAAACCTAGAATATAATGGGTAACAAGAGAGTTGAGAATGAGAGAAAAAGAGCAAGAATGATGTGATAATTAAAAAGGAATGAGCATGAGAATTACCAAAGAAATAAGAAAGTATTCCTAGTTTATGGATAGTGGCAAATATGTACATATTAAGTGACCAGTTGTTGGTATGGGACAATGATTGGGGCACTCCATGGAAAAATTATATGGTTTTGAAAACATCGAGGTGGTTATTAATTTTAAGTTAGTGAATTCCCCTATGGCCAATTAAAGGATTCACGTACTTAAAGTTATACATAACCATGGTATGAGTTGAATCACCCTAGTATATAGATTTTTGAATAGTGTTTTAAGGAAATGATTTGTTAAGAACAATATTCCTAGATATACGTGGAGGGCAGGGACCCTGTGGTTCTTAGAGGTGGGGAATGATCTGTCAGAGTGATGGACAGAGACCCTCGTGGAGGTGTTGTCGATGGTTGTACTTGGATCCACTGAGGGACACTCTAGCTTATACATATATTAGAGTCAAGGATTGCAGGATTATGGATTATGAATATATTGTAGTTGAGAATTGTGGGTAGTTGTGGACTAAGAGATACTCAATGGCAAGTGAGGGTTATATATGAGGAGTTGTTCGCTCAAGAACTCTCTTGATTTCTCATGGTATGATCTTGTGATAATCATGATTTGGCGTTGGCCATGAGAATATGCTCTGATTTCCTTGTTATACTCTTGTTTCTATGTGATACCTTGTTACCATTATAATGTGATATATATCTTGTGTGATGGATATGTGGTATGATATATCCTATTTGTTGGATATGAAATATAATCTGATAATATATGTATCCGGCTGAATGGATATGTGATTATTTTATATTACATGCATAGTACAATTATAAGACAATATAACTATATAATTCGTGCATTGTATCCCAATAGGCATAATGTTTTATGTAATGTAAGAAGAATGTAGTGTTTTTTGTATGAGTATAGTGGTACAAGCCAGTGTATTTTAAAAGATAGGTTTTTTATTGCTACTGAGACTTATTCCCATGTGAAGTGCTAGTTTGTATCAAATGCCTAGGTACTAGGTCCTATTAGAGATGGAGGTGGAGATAGTGGAAATACCATTCTTAGGGTATTTCCCAGTGGTGAAAGAGCTATGGATTATTTTTGTCTTAGAAATTCGCCCTACTCCTTGACTGCATAAGGTTAGGATCAGAAGGGTGTATTTCTGACATGCCTTGTACCCTAAATTCTCATTAATCTTTTGGAAAGGATTAGGATGATGATTTTTAGATGTATAATGTAAGGGCATATATATATTAGGATATGTGACCTAGCAATCCACTAGCAGTTTTTGTAAGTGGGTATGAGTGACAGGCTTGTTGTCTCCTTACCCTAGTTGGTACACTCACATATCCATGGGTATATGACTGTTGCATAAAAAACTGTAATGGATGTGAATGAAGCATGTATGAGAATGTAAATATATATATCTATATGTTTATGTTAGTTGTTTTAATTATTTTTCGCTATGTTACGTGTAAGAACCCATTTATATATTATATTATATTATTTAATTAACTAAAAGGAACCATAGGATTGGGGGTTTTACACAAATAAGATCAATTACAAAGAATCTATTTTTTATCACAATCGAATAATTCAAACAAACTAAGGAAGTCAAAACACGTTCTCCATTTGGAGTGGACATAGACAATTCATAAGGTAAGTATGACATAGGCAAATTCAACTTCTTCACACAATCCAAAGAAATAAAGGAATAGATTGTTCTAGAGTCATATAGTATAATTGAAATTTTATCTTTAATGAAACACTTACCTTTCATCAGATCTTTAGACTGATCCATATCCTTCCCTTTAAAAGTATAGACTCTTCACCTAGAAGCAGTTTAGAGATCTCAGTGGGTTTCTTCAAAGTTGGACATTTTCTGACAAAATGCCCTAGCTTGCCACATTTATAACAACAATTCTGTCCTAACAAACATGGTCCGCTTCCATGATTCTTACCACATCTTGGACAATTATTGGAATCCACTAGCACTATCATAGGTTTCTTCCCTTTCTAATTTCTAGCAAACTTATTTCCTTTTCCTTTGATAAATCCAAATGGCGTCTTCCTTTTCAAAAAGCTAGATTCCTACTTTCTTGTCTCCATTGCCACCAAAGTCTTGGAAGCAATTCTGCATTTATTCACCAAAGTAGCATACTCTTAGATCTCTTGAGATGCTACAGCATTCTGCAGTTCATGACTCAGGTTAGCCTCTAAGTACATAGCCTTCCAGGCTTCATCTAGTCTATATTTTAGATAGGAGTAAAATTTTAATAATTCTTCAAAATTTTTCCATATGTTCCTCAAAAGGAAAATTTCCTTGCTTGATTTGCATGAAATAAACCTCCTTTGCATTTCTCAGGTTCTAGGGAAATTATTTCTCTAGAAATGTTTCCTTGAAGGACTCCCAGGTAATTTGAATCCCTCTAGCCTCCATCAGCTATCTAGCTCCCTTCCACCAATGCTCAGCCTTGCCTTTTAACATATAGGTGGAGAAGGAAACTTTTTGTTCATCTGTACTTCCTAGAACTGTAAATATTTTCTCTAGCTCATTCAACCACTCTTCAGCAACTCTCAGATCATAGCTTCCCTGAAAGGGAGGAGGTTTAGCATTCTAAAATTTAGACCAGCCACCATTTCCATGATTTCTTCCTTGTCCATCTCTAGGATTACCATGGACATTCCTATTCTCATTTGCTTGCCTAATAGCTTCTGTTGTAGTAGCTACTTCCTATGTAGTAGCATTTGCCTGTCTGTTTGTGGCAGTAGCCTATTCCCTTATTGCTTTTGTCATATTCATTAGTGCTTGCATCACCCCTATAACACCTTTATCTTTAAATTGCAACATTATGTTTTATAAAAAGATAAGTAGTTACATTTATCTTAACCTTATTATTTCCAAGAATTGGCCTAAGCGTTATATGTAACATTCGCTCCTCATGTGATTAAGAGAGTTTGTTAGTTACTAATTTAAATTCAAATACTTGTGTATGTTGCATTAATTACATATAGTTGCGTTAGTGAAGAGAATAAATTGAAAGAGATTAAAACTGAATTAAAGTGTGACCAAGGACCCAACTAAAAAGGAAAAATTAAGTGAGGCCAAATTCATCAAATGCCCAAGGACTAGAATGTAAATAGGGAGAGTTAATATTTAGGAACCCTAAAACCCTAACCCACGCAACTCACACTTCAGCATTTCTAAAGAGAGAAGGGGGATGATGAGTAAAGAGAGAAAGGGGTAAGTTAGGGCAAAGGGGAGGAGGTTTGCTAAAGAAAGAATAGATTTGAGGTTGGGAATTAGTCTTATAGCAAGAAAAGGATTATTCTCGCACACTATACACACCTATTGCTCAGGAAATCAAGGTAACAACTTAACCCAAAACCCCATTTTTGAAATATGTAGCAACTTGTAAATAAACATGATTTTTGAATGTTTTAAGTTAAGTCTAGGGTTTAAACCTACATTCTCTATGTTTTTAAATTCTATTGGGTGATGCTTGCTAATTTTTTATGCTCATTTATACTTGTTATTGATTGTGAAAGTGGGCTTTTGCCCTAGGATAAAAAATGTGGTTTAATCTTAGCTTTGAGATTTGTTAAGTTGAGTTTTGAGTCTGTTATAGATGCTAAATGATGTTTAAAAGTTGGCTTTGAGTTCATGGCTTGAGAAAATAGTTTGAGAACATGTTTTTGGGGCAAAACTCTAGGTGAAACAATGATTTTTAGAACAAACCAAGCACTAGCAGCCGACTGCCAGCCTTAGAAGTCAACTGTCATGCTTATCCTCTACCTAGAAAAGTAAGATAGAATGCTAGTAGTCGACTCCCAGCCCCTAGAAGTTGACTGTTGTGTTCTTCATTTTCTAGAAAATTTTCTAGAAATCTACTAGTCGACTACTAGCCCCTGGGAGTCAACTGGCAAGGCTAGTAGTTGACTACCAAGCCCTTAGCAGTGGACTGGTAGCTCTTGGGCAAGACAAGGGAAATTGGACAGTGAGCTAGCAGCCGACTACCAGCGAGAAAGCAGTCGACTGCCAACCCCCTAACTTGGATAATGAACTCAATGATCATTTTAAGAGGAAAACAGCCTAATATCTCACTCAAACTAATGATCTAAACTTAGGATGTAATAGGTAACATGCAAGAGATCGAGTCACGAGTCACTTGGATGATGAGATCCTTGTGATAGTGAAATAAAGAGAGCTAAAAATATAAGAAAGAAAGAGGAAAGTGAAAAATATTCTAACCATATGCCTTAGTGGTAAATAGGCTCATGATCAAGTGACCAATTATCGGTATGGAACGGCCGTTGGGTGCTCAATGGTTGTGCCATGTGTTAGGATAGTTAAAAATCCACTTGAACTTGATGATTTTAAAAACACTATGATGGTTGCTAACTTTAAGTTATAGTCATCTTCCAAGGGCTAGTAAGAAACATGTACTTAAAGTCAGGCATAACTGTGGGCATGAGCCAAATCACCTTAGTGTATATGTTAGCAAACTACTTCAAACAGCTGCCCTAAGTATGGGAAGAACCATGGGAGCAAGCCATGTTTGCTGGGATAGAATGGCTGCTACAAGTGTGGTAAGCCAGGATATTTTATTAAAGAGTGCCCGTTATGGAAGAAACTAGCTGAGGCCTCTAAGCCTCTGACTAAAGGGAGGGTCTACACCCTCAAGGGCAAAGAGGTAGACCAATATGATGATCCAATTAAAGGTCAGTATTTTATAAATGGTATTCCCTTAGTTGTACTATTTGACTCTGGTGCCACTCATTCCTTTATTTCTCATGAATGAGTGGAAATATTGAGCTTACTTGTAACCAAATTTCCATATGAGTTATCCATTTATACTTCAGCTAGAAAACATGTTTTGACTTCTTTAACTGGTCTAAATTACCCTATCATTGTTGAAAGTAAACCTTTTGCTGTTAACCTTATATGTCTGCCTTTAATAGACTTAGATGGTATTCTTGGAATGGATTGGATATCTTTCAATAAAGTAGTCTTGAATTGTTTTGAGAAGTCTGTGACTTTTATGGACATTATACCTGTGAATAGGGGTACAGAGGAAAAGATCCAACGATTAGGTTTCCTATTTTCTTTTGAGGTTGAGAGTCAGCATAACCTTGATAGTATCCCTGTAGTTAAAGAGTTACCTGATGTCTTTCGTGAAGAGATTTCTAGTCTTCCACTTGAGAGGGAAGTGGATTTCTTCGTAGAGTTAGTTCCCAGAGCAAGATGTCTCCCTTAGAATTAAGTGAGTTAAAGGTACAGATAGAAGACCTCCAAGAAAAGCAATTCATTAGGCCCAGTGCTTCATCATGGGGAGCACTAGTGTTATTTCTGAAGAAAAAGGATGGAAGTATAAGAATGTATATAGATTATAGGCAATTGAATAAAGTGACACTGAAAAACAAGTATCCCCTCCCTAGGATTGATCACCTGTTAGATCAACTAAGGGGAGTAGCTATGTTCACTTAGATTGATTTGAGGTCGAGGTGCCATCAAATTAGAGTGAGAGGTGAGGATATATCTAAGATTGCTTTTAGGACTAGGTATGGGCATTATGAATTTC
Organism: Senna siamea; assembly: GCA_031216115.1. Classification (NCBI taxonomy): domain Eukaryota; kingdom Viridiplantae; phylum Streptophyta; class Magnoliopsida; order Fabales; family Fabaceae; genus Senna; species Senna siamea. The sequence goes on along the minus strand of CM062361.1, from coordinate 27,886,318 downwards.
TTATTATGCCATTTGGTCTAACCAATGCTCCAGCTATTTTCATAATTTACATGAATTGCATCTTTAGACCCTACCTTCATTAGTTCGTGGTAGTGTTCATTGATGATATTCTTGTATATTCTAGAAATAGGTAAGAGCATGAACAACACCTTAGAATCGTGCTGCAAGTGCTTAGAGAGAAACATCTGTATGCCAAACTTCAGAAGTGCGAGTTTTGGTTAAAGGAAGTGAGATTCCTAGGACATGTGATTACCAAGGATGGGGTAGCAATAGACCCAAGTAAGACTAAAGCGGTAGTTCATTAAGAGAGACCTATAATGGTGACTGATATCCATAGTTTCCACAGATTAGCCAGTTACTACAGAAGGTTAATCCAAGGGTTTCCGAAAATAGCAATGCCAATGACCAAGTTGACCTGGAAGGATGTTCCATTTAGGTGGGATTTTGAATGTGAGCATAGTTTCCAAACCTTGAAGGAAAGGTTAACCATTGCACCTGTGCTAATTATCCCAATTCCTTTGGATATGTTTGAGCTATACTACGATGCATCCAAGAAAGATCTAGGGTGTGTTTTGATGTAAAGGGGAAAGTAGTGGCCTATGTGTCTAGAAAATTAAGGCCCCATAAGTGCAATTACCCTACTTATGACCTAGAATTAGCAGCCATAGTGTTTACCTTGAAGATTTGGAGACACTACATTTATGGGTCTAGGTTTGAGGTATTTAGTGACCACAAAAGTCTCAAGTACCTCTTTGATTAGAAGGAACTAAACATGAGACAGAGGAGATGGATGGAATTCATCAAGGACTATGGCTTTGAGTTGAAATACCATCCAAGCAAAGCAAATGTTGTGGCGGATGCCCTGAGTAGGAAATCCCTCCATGTAGCTCAAATAATTGTGAGTGAGATGACCTTGATTGAAAACTTTAGGAATATGAGTTTGTCCACTCTGGTGTTGCCAGATAGGATATGCCTAAGTGAACTGAGGATTGAGAGTAACCTTAGAACTCTGATCCTAGAGGCCCAAAAGAAGGATGGATTTTTAAAGTCCACAAGGACACAAAAGAATTCCATAAGGAAGCTGATGGGGTAATGAAATTCTAGAACCGGGTTTATGTCCCAAGTCTAGGGTAGTCGAGGGAGAAATCCTTAAAGGAAGCTCATAGGAGCGACTATACTATTCACCTTGGTGCCACTAAGATTTATTAGGACTTAAAGGGAAGATTTTGGTGGCCAGGCATGAAAAAGCACAATGCTGAGTATGTCGTTAAGTGCTTAGTCTATCAGCAAGTGAAGATTGAACATCAAAAACCTGCTGGGTTGTTGCAACCTCTTGACATCGCTGAGTAGAAGTGGGATAAAATTTCCATGGACTTTGTTGTAGGTTTACCTAGGATTCAATTAGGAAATGATGCTATTTGGGTGATAGTAGAACTATTAACTAAGTCCTCGCATTTCCTACCTATTAAGATCAATATCTCCTTGGACAAACTAGCCAATTTGTATATTCAGGAGATAGTGAGACTTCATGGAATTCCAACTAGCATTGTTACATATAGAGAACCTAGATTTACCTCTAGATTTTGGAGAGCCTTCCAAGAAGGCTTTGGTATTATATTAAGCTTAAGTACCACTTATCATCCTCAAATGGATGGACAAACTGAGAGGACTATCCAGACCTTAGAGGATATGCTTAGGTCATGTGCCTTGTGGCATAAGGGGAGTTGGGACCAAAGCCTAGCATTGATAGAATTCTCATATAATAACAATTTTCATTCTAGCATAGGAATGAAACCTTATAAAGCTTTATATGGAGGAAGTGTAGAACACCTCTGTGTTGGTTTGAGGTAGGGGAAAGACAATTGCTCAGACCAGAGTTGGTTCAACAAACTACAGACTAAATTAGGATGATCAGGGATAAAATGGCTAAGGCCCAAGATAGGCAAAAGAAGTATGTTGACAAGAGAAGGAGACTATTGGAATTCAATGAAGGGGATCATATTTTCCTTAGGGTATCACCGATCATTGGTATAGGTAGAGCCATTAAGTCTAGAAAGTTAAATCCCAAATTTACTAGGCCATTCCAAATTTTGATAAAAGTTGGTCAATCAGCTTATTGTATAGCCTTACCTTCATTCTTATCAAACCGCCATGATGTTTTCCATGTCTCGCAACTTCTAAAATACACCTATGACCTAGCCCACATTCTTGATGCTAGTATAGTACAATTATTATAAGCACATAATTATTCATATTTAATTGCTAAATTCCACTCATTCTTGGGGTGTATTTTATGTGTTTTATGTATAATTACCCATGTTTACACTTGTTTTCATATTATCAAAGATTTTACCAGGTATAAAGCAGTTTTGAAGAGAAATAAACCAAAATCAAGTGTTTAAAGGCTCAAAGCATCTCAAAATGCACCCTTTTACATGGTCACACAGGAAGTCTTCTAGAACACACCCTGCCACACGCCCATGCTACCTTAAATATGCCAAAAACATCCTATACACCTTCCTACACTACCAGAGCAATAATCTCCAACCAAGAAACAACCAAAAACAAACTGCAAACGAATTTCTTCTAGAACACGGCCTATAACATGGCCATGTCACTTTCTAGGCTACCACACGGCCCTGTGGAGGCCTAAGGAGGCACCTCACTTGCCTATAAATAGGAGAAGGTACAAGGAGAGAAGGGCATCACTTAGAAACTCTTAAGAGAGGGAAACTAAGAGCACTTAGACTAGCTTGGTGTGTGACAATCCTTGCTAATCTTTGGAGCATAATACTTCAATTCCCTTGTCTCTTCACAAAGGTCACAAGCCGTGAGATTCAATCAAGAATTCAAGGAAGAGATTGGGAAGCATTAAGAGGGAACTAAGAGCATAATCAAGGATGAGTTCAGAATCAAGGCTATTCATCCAAAACTCGACCGATGAGGGTGTTTCTGCTTCCACTTTGTTCTTCTTTCTTTATTATATTTCTTGTTGTTTTATTCATGAACACAAGTAGCTAGATTGGTAGAGCCCAATTGGGGTTTCTTAAAATATGTTGATATTTTAATTTGACATGATTGAGTTATAAATTGAATTGTGTAATCTTCCCCTAGTTAAAGATTAATCAAGCTTTTATTATGAGACGTCATAAGGGAAACTATCTAGATTCCTCTCAAATACTCTAACCAATGATGTTTGCAATTGGAAAACTAACTAGAGAGAACAGTTGATCTTCACTCGGACCAAGAGGTTAACAACTACTAGAAAAAGAGGTACTCCTAATAATCATTAATGCTAATCTATACTTGACCATTGGAGGCAAATAGCCAATGGAAGGTATAGGTTTTAGAAATCCATCGAAACTAACCGAAAATCTAGATTTGTTATATACATGTAGCATAATTAATTTTATAATTCATTATCTTTTGTGTACATATCATTTAGTCTAAGACCCTAATAGGTTTACTTTTCTAGAAACTTGATAATTCTCTATCTTAATACTTGCCTCACCTTCCCTCCGTAGCTCAATAGCAATAGTTAGATTTAGTTTAGATAAACCATTATTCTTCTTAGGTTAAATAACAACGAGTAAGTAGTAACTCTGGGATTTCCCGTTCCCATAGGATATGACCTTGATACTCACCATTGCACTAGGCTACACTGACAGGTGCACTGCCTTAAGGTGTGGCTACATATAGATCTGTGGTAGCACATCAAGTTTTTGGCGTCATTGTCGGGGAATTTTGTGTGAAGACTAGAGTGAAATTAGGAATTGTTACTTTAGCCAATTTAAATTGTTTTTTATTTTTATTTTTGCATTTGATTCATTTATCTTTAAGTTTTGCTTCTTTCAGTGTATATAAATTATCATTTTCTTTAACAGTTTATGACTAGGAGCACTAACCCTGAACCAACTAATCCTCTTTTTGAGCCTGAATGATATCTTAACTCAAGATCACGTTCACGTCACATTGAGGAAGAGCCAGTTCAAATTCCTGTTCATACACCACAAGAGATGGCCAATAATAACAATAATGATAGTAACCGAACAATGTATGATTTTGCTAGACCTTCATTAGAAGGGACACAAACATGCATTAGTCAGCCTACCATAGAGACCAATAATTTTAAAATAAATCCAAACATCATCCAAATGGTGTAACAAATAGTCCAATTTGGAGGTTTCCCTATGAGGACTCCAATTCTCATATCGCCAACCTTTTAGAGATATGTGATACCTTTAAGATAAATGGAACCATCGATGACGCCATTAGGCTTAGGTTATTTCCATTTTCCTTAAGGGATAGGGCCAAGAGATGGTTGCAATCCCTTCCCCTTAATTATATCACCACTTGGGATGAGTTGGCAAAAATTTTTTTATATAAATACTTCCCTCCTACTAAGACTGCATAGATGCACAATAATATTTCTTGTTTTGTACAGATGCATGATGAAATCATGTAAGATGTATGGGAGAGGTACAAGGATCTGCTCAGATGTTGCCCACATCATGGACTTCCTATGTGGATGTGGGTATAAACATTCTATAGTGGACTGAACCCAGCCACCAGGCAGATGGTAGATGTAATAGCAGGGGGAGCTCTTAACAACAAAACCGTAGAGCAGGGACAGAATTTAATAGAGGAGATGGCCATGAACAACTACCAATGGCAATCCTCTAGAGAATGAACAACACAGAAAGGAGTGGCCTATCAAGTAAATGCCACATCGCTTCTGGCAGCTTAAGTAGAGCTCCTGACCAAGAAAATAGACCAACTCCAAATGCCAGTACAAGCAGAACAGCTAAGCTGTTAATTTTATGGTGGTATACACTATAGTTCAAACTGTAATACGAGTAGTATGTTCACAATATAAATATGGGTCCATTGAATTAGAATAGCTAGATTACATGGGGACTGCCCCAAGATAGCAAGACAACCCATATAACAATACATATAACCCCGGGTGGAGGAACAATCTAAACTTTAGATGGAAAAACAACAATAATCAGGGACCACCAGGATTTCAGAAATTGTATCAGAAGTAATCTCAGCAAAATCCTCTAGTTTATTTCTCTCAAGGACAAGAAAATAAGCCCAACCTTAAAGAACTATTAATTGAATTTATAGCCTCTTCAAAGGACAAGTAACAACAGACAAAGAGAGATCTTAGAAATCAATGGGCCTCGATCCAAAATTTGGAAAACAAGGTAGGCCAAATGTCTAAAATGTTGATAGAAAGACAGCCAAGCATGCTCCCAAGCACCACTGAATCTAATCCCAGAGAGAAATGTAGAGCTATCACTTTGAGGTCTGGTAAGGAATTGATTGTGCCTTTACCCTTACCAAAAAAGAATGAAAGGATGTCAACTAAACATATAGCTAAAGAAAATAAAGTGGCAAAAGAAGGACCAGTTCATGGTTAACAGCAGAAAAGCCCTATGCAGAATATTAGCCACCCATTCCATATCCTACTAGACTTAAGCAGGAAAAGATTGATCAATAGTTTGGTAATTTTTTAGATTTCTTTAAACAACTAACGATCAATCTACCTTTTGTTAAAGCCATTTTGCAGATGCCTTATTACACAAAGTTCTTAAAGGAGATTCTGAGCAACAAAAGGAAATTAGATGATTTTGGGTTAGTAACCCTAAACAAGGAATGCTCAACCATTTTGCAAAACAAGCTGCCTACAAAGAAATGCAATCCAGGAAGCTTTACTGTGCCTTGTGTAATAGGTGAACTCCCAATCAAGGATGCCGTAGCTGACTTAAGAGCTAGCATCAACTTAATGCCAACCAGCTTGTTTGATAAACTTAGGCTAAGTGAACCAAAACCCACTAGGATGAGCATACAATTGGCAGATAAAACATTCAAGTATCCTAGGGCTATAGTAGAGGATTGGCTTGTAAGAGTCGATAAGTTCATCTTTATCGTGGATTTTGTGGTGATGGATATGATAGGTGAAAGCAACATATAATTAATCATAGGAAGACCATTCCTCGTTACGTCTAGAGCTCTTATTGATGTTTGTGATGGAAGGTTACAACTTAAAGTAAGGGATGAGCCAGTCACCTTCAACCTAGCCAACTCCATTCGACAATCCATGGATCAGGATGACACAATATACTTAATAGATGTCCTAGATGATAAAATAGAGGCATATCTACAAGAATTCCTATTAAGTGACTCTTTTCCAGAGACTCTACCAGAAGATGATGGTTTGATAAATGAACAAGTGTTGCAACAATTGAGAAGTTTGTAAGATACACAGCCCACCAACCCTGCCTTAGCTGAATCAGATGAAATAGACCATATCCTTGCCATAGACAGGCCAGAAGAAAAAGAGGTAACACTTTCAACTGAGGACCCTCCAGCCCTATAATTAAAAGAGTTACCTAAACATTTGAATTATGCCTACTTGGACGAGGAAGAAAAGCTGCCAGTGATAATAGTAGCAGACTTAACTCCTAAAGAGAGGGAAATGACCCTAGCCTCTCTCAGAAAGTACCTTTGAGCTTTTGTATATAAGATCTCAGATATTCTTGGGATAAAACCCACTTACTGCTTTCATAAGATTCTCATAGAAGATAATTATAAGCCAGTGGTATAGCCACAGAGACTTTTAAACCTAAAGATGAACGAGGTAGTGAAGAAGGAAGTGATTAAGCTTCTTGATTTAGGTTTGATCTACCCTATTTCTTATAGCTCCTAGGTTAGTCCTATGCAAGTAGTGCCAAAGAAAGGAGGCATTATGGTAATAAAGAATGAGAAGGATGAACTTATACCAACAGGGATAGTAACCAGTTATCAGGTTTGTATAGACTACCGCAGATTAAATGATGCAACCCGAAAAGACCATTTTCCCCTTCCATTCATTGATCAGATGCTTGAGAGATTGGCAGGTAACATGTTCTATTATTTTCTTGATGGTTTTTCAGGATATTTTTAGATACCTATTGCTCCTAAAGACCAAGATAAGACTGCCTTTACCTACCCCTATAGAACATTTGCCTATAAGAGAATGCCCTTTGGACTATGCAATGCACCTAACACTTTTCAAAGGTGCTTGATGGCAATCTTCTATAACATGATCAAGAATTCGATGAAAGTTTTTATGGATGACTTTTCTATTTTTGTCAATTCCTTCACACATTGTCTAGCTAATTTGGAACAAATGTTAGCTCATTGCGCAGAGGCAAACTTGGTTCTAAATTAGGAAAAATGCCATTTCATGGTTAAGGGATTGTCCTAAGTCACAAAATATCCCATGCAGGTTGGAAGTTGACAAAGTAAAATTGAAGTCATATCAAAGCTTCCACCTCCTAGCTTTGTGAAAGCCATAAGAAGTTTCCTAGGACATGCTAAATTTTATAGGAGATTCATTAAAGACTTCTCTAAGATTGCCATACCATTGACTCAGTTGCTTGCCAAAGAAGCACCTTTTGAATTTGATAGTGACTATATACAGGCATTTGAGATATTAAAAGAGAAACTAAATACAGCCCCTATTATTGTATCTCCTAATTGGGGATTACCTTTTGAGCTTATGTATGACGCCAGTGACTATGCAGTTGGAGCAGTTGTAGGCCAAAGAATTGAGAAGAAGTTCCAACCCTCTATTATGCTAGCAAGGCATTAATTGAAGCCCAAGAAAACTACACTACTAATGAAAAAGAACTACTTGCGATGGTGTATGCATTTCATAAGTTTCAGAGCTACTTAGTACTCTCAAAGACCATGTTCTACACAGATCATTTAGCTCTGAGGTATTTATTTTTGAAAAATAATGCTAAACTGAGACTAATCACATGGATATTGTTACTGCAAGAATTTGACATAGAGGTGAAAGATAAGAAAGGTGTAGAAAATTTAGCTACAGACCACCTATCGAGATTAGAGAACCCATCCCTCGAGGTTCTCAATGAAGAAGTAATAAATGACAACTTTCCAAAAGAGCACTTAGAGGTGATGCAAGTATATTCTGACCTCCCTTAGTTCTCTTACTATGCTAACTATTTGGTTGCTAGAGTCTTACCCAAGGATATGGCAACTTAGCAAAAGAAGAAATTCTTTGCTGAGCTAAAGTATTACATCTGGGAAGACCCCTTTCTATTTTGAATTTATGTAGACTAGGTAATTAGAAGATGTGTACATGGGGAAGAGATCAACCAGATTCTGAGCCATTGTCACAAGGGACCAATAAGAGGACATCAAGCAGCTAACCATACTACCAAGAAGGTGTTAGAAGCAGGATTTTATTGACCTACTATATTCCAAGACGCACGAAAGTATGTTAAGGTTTGTGATGCATGTCAAAGGTAAAGTAATATCTCTCCCTGAAATGAAATGCTCCAAACAAGCATACATGTAGCAAAAATATTTGATATATGGGGTATAGATTTTATGGGACCCTTCCCTTCTTTATATGGTAATAGGTATATTCTAGTTGCAGTTGAATACTTCTCAAAGTGGCCAGAAGCCCAGGCTTTCCCCACCAATGACGCTAGGGTAGTAACTAGGTTCCTGAAAAGACTATTTGCTAGGTTTGGTACACCTAAAGCATTAATCAGTGATAGAGGAACCCACTTCTGCAACTACCAATTAGAGAAAGTACTTAAACACTATAGAGTAACTCACAGATTTGCTACATCCTATCACCCACAAACTAGTGGGCATGTTGAGGTAACCAATAGGGGACTAAAGAGAATCTTAGAAAAGACTGTGGGAACAAATAGAAAAGACTGGGCAACTAGGCTAGATGATGCATTATGGGCTTTTAGAACAGCCTATAGAACATCCACTAGATTCACACCATACAGACTTGTGTATGGAAAATCTCTCCATTTACCTGTTGAATTAGAACACAGGGCACTATGGGCTCTAAAAACATGTAACTTTGATGTTGATTCTCCAGGTAAAGAAAGATTGTGGTAGCTTAATGAATTGGAAGAATGGCGACACCAAGGATATGAAAATTCTTCCATCTACAAAGCCTAAACAAAGAAGGAGAAAAAGGAAAGCAAAATGATTTCATCAAAGTATCTCTCACACCTATGGCCGAGACACTAGCATATTTTTTAGGAAAAATTTAAACAAAATTTCCCTTCATACAACATCACATAATCTCGGTCAAGAGGGGAAAGAGAAGAAACTAAAATGGTTTTCATGTAATTTCTCTATTTATCCTATTTTCATCAATGAACAACCATAAACCACAATTTACACAACATAACCATGACAATCTATGTACATAAAAAATCAATTTCCAGGAAAGGGGTTTCATGGAAGTGATGAAGAAATTTTCTCAAATTTGTCATAACCTTTCAATCAATTCAATTAACACTCACAAATACATCCATACAAAATTTTAAGCACTTTTCCAATAGAAAATCAAGCATACAAGAATGTAGAGAGATAAACATCACTATTCATGACAATCATGGAAGAGTTGTAAAAACTTGAAAATTAACATAAACCATGAAAATAATAGTGTAGAAATGTCTAACTACCTTGATTTGGCAATGGATATGATCTTTCCTAGCCTTTTCCTTCACTTCTTCTTCTTCCTGTTCTTTCTTCCTCATTGCTACATCTCCCTCCACCTTTCAAGTCGGTTTTTCCCTTCTTTTGGGTGAAGATGTGTTGATAAAGTGAGGGGAAAATGACCATTTTTCCCTTTACTTTCTTGACAATGCCAAGAATTTGGTGGCAATGGTTTTCATGAAATTTTCTTAATTTTTCTAAGTAATATGACCATTGTACCCTTTTGGTAGATTTACCATTTTACCCTTTATGCCAAAATGACTATTTTACTCCTCATTTGGCCTCAAAATTTTGAAAAGTGTAGGGAAATGGCCTTGAGGGAAATTTTCATAAAATGTCTAGATGAAATGACTATTTTATCTTTGTGAGAACAATTACTATTTTACCCTTGGGTGAAATTGTCATTTTGCCCTTGGGTAAAAATTGACTATTTTGCCACTAGGATATTTTCCTTAAGTCATTATGACTTATAGATATTTTGTAGGTGAAATCATTATGTTACGAATATCTTCCCGTCATCATAGTGACGTATCATAAATGCGCAAGATATTTTAGAGGCGTAATGATTACATTTTCGTCTTTTAGTGAAACTTTTACTCTTTTCACTTTAGTCCCTAACTTTTTCTTTCATTTTGGTCCCTTTCTCATTTTTCAAAATTTAGGGCAATTTTAATTACAATCTTTCTGGCATAAAATTATTAAATTTATAAATTTAAAACATACTTAAAGATAGGAAAATTGCGAATATTACAAGTCACATTTATCTTTACCTTATTATTTTCAAAAATTGACCTGAGCATTAAATCCATCAATAATTTATTATTTGATTAGGGTTAGCTTCTTTTGCTCAGCATATTATACTTTAGCATAGCAAAAAATAAAAATCTATACATTACAATAGAATTTGCAAAACTTTACACACACACACATATCATTTACATTGTCCGATATATGTGTTGGGATATGTAAAGTATTCATTCATAAGGGTAAGGAGGCAACAAGCCTGCCACTCAAACCCTTTCCAAAAAGAATCCTACTAGTGGACAAATCTTTCACATATCCTATTTCATATGTGTGCCCTTTTTCTATTATGTATAGCCAAAAGAATAGTAGTCCTAATTATGCCCCAAAAAGAACACAGTGAGAACTATGACAAAAAAGGCTACAATTACATAATTATATCTGTTCCCTAAGTCTGCTAGTTCATTGTAGGGATCTCAAATATTGCCACTATATAAATATCCTTCAAAATCATAAAGGCTCCTAAGCAGGCAACCTCTACCACTGCTACTTCTATTTCCATCACCATACTATATCTAGGCATCTGATACGTACCAGTACAATAGTGAGAAATAATTTTCCAATAGCTAAAAAAGCCATTCATTTTCAAGTAACTAGCATGTACCACTGTACAGATATATAAAACATTTCTACATTCCATTCCTTTCAAAAATACATTTCCATTCAATTCTATTGGCATGCTTTATATGAAACATATGCATGTGCATTTATGAATATGAAACTACTAATAATTCATGTCATGAACATAATTACATGGCATTACATTGTCATGTTTCATTTATCAATAAAATGCATAATCAAGAATTCATGCATGATCTGTCATTAGATACATCATCTCATCATTCATACCTTTTATACTTGCAGTAGCACTTGAGTGCCATCAATTCTACCACTAGGGTGACTTTTTATTAGTGCCATCAGTCCACCACTAGGGTATCATATAGTATTGTCATGTACATCTCAAGGGGATTTTATTAGTGTTGTCATTGTAACACCCTTATCTTTACATTACAACATCATAAAATGTAATAAGATAAATGGTTACATTATTCTTTACCTTATTATTTCAAATAATGGCCTGAGTGTTATATCTATTGATATTTAATTATTTGATTAGGTTTAGGCTCTTTTGCTCAGATTACCATACTTTAGCATAGCAGAAATAAAATTCCATACATTATAACATAATTTGTAAGTAATTCAAATATATATATCATATACACTGTCTGATACATGTTCCAGGATATATGAAGTATCCATACATAAGGGGAAAGGAGACAACAAGCCAATCACTCAAACCCCTTCCAAAATTCTACTATTGGATAGGTCATTCACATATCCTAATTCAAGTATTTTCCCTCTTTCCATTATCTACAACCAAAAATAATAATAGCCCTAATTCTACCGAAAAAGAACATATATAGAATGAGGACTAACAAAAAGGGCTTTAGATACATAATGATATTTTATCTCTAAGTCTGCATATCTGTTGCAGGGATTTCAAATATGGTAAATGTACATATATCCTTCAGGACTATAAAGGTCCCTAGGAAAGGAATCTCTACCATAGTAACCTCAATTTCTAGGATTACATAATATCTAGGCATTTGATACTTACCAGTACATTAATGAGAAATAATTTTCCAATGGCTAAACAAAATAAATAATTTCAAAATAACTGGTATGTACCACTGTACGGATACAGAAAACATTTCTACATTCCATTTCTTTCATAACAATTTCCATTTAATTCCATGGGCATGCTTTATATAAAACATATGTATGTGCATTTATGAATATGAAACTATTGATAATTCTTGTCATGAACATACTACTTGGCATCACATTGTCATGTTCCATTCATTAATGAGGTACATCAACATACATTCATACATAATCTATCATCAGATACATCATCACATCATTCATAAATTTTATATCTACAGTAACACTTTAGTGCCATCAATTCATTACCACTAGGGTGACTTTTTACTAATGCCATTGGGCCCACCACTAGGGTATCATATAGTGTTGTTACATACACCTCAAGAGGGATTTAATAATGTCATTTTCTACCCTTTCTAGGTGACCTTTAGGGGGTATTAATAGTATTGTCATTTACCCCTTTAGGTAACATTCATTGCATTTTTATTTATCTCTAGGGGGATATGTAAATAGTGTCATTTTCTCACCCCTAGAATAGCATTTATTGTCTTTACATAGTCACCTCAAGGGGGTTTAATAGTGCTATTTTTCACCCTTTCTAGGTGTCATTTCTAACACCCTATAGTTTAATTAGCCTAAATTAATGGTCTTTAATTAAATGGATGGAATTAATGGTGTCATTTAATTAATTAGTATGAATTCCTTGCTTGCTAATTAATTAGATGAATTAGCTTAAGGAAGGGCAATTTTTGCTTGCATAATTTAATGGCCCAAAATGGTTATATTAAAAGGTAAGTTGCATGAAAATTTAGTGCTTAATTTAATTCTTTATTTTCCTTTTTAAGTTACCTAGCCTAAGTGCCAAGAGAAAAGCAATGTAAGATGCAACTATTTAAGATATATGCATGTATGTGTCTTGCATGTTATCCCATATGAAAGGATGGAATGGAAATTATAATTTCATGCATGAAACCTCCAAGTCACACATGAACTAAGAAGGCAAGAACTTTCATGTATCTTATGTGTAAGACAAATGGACAATATGAAGGAGGAAGGGAAATTAATTTATGAATAAATATGTATGCATCAACAATGGCGCAGAATTTTATTGCAAAAAAAATAAAATATATATATAGGCATGAACCCCATGGCCTTGTAAACATGAGGGAATGGAAGTAAAATACACAATACTACAATTAGGTTGCAAGTTCTATGACTTTCTCTCCCTAGGCGCCACCCATTGGATGGAATTAAATATGCACAAATCTTTTTGGAAAAAGAAGTGTAGCATGAGAAGAGAATGGAAGAAAGAGGGAATGCTAGCATGAGATTTCCTTCCTAAGCATGAGCTAGTGTAAGTGGAGTGTAAAGGAAGCAAAGTATACTTAGAAGTACACATGTGACAAATTGAGTAAGAGGAAATCCTTGCAAGGGTGGCATGGCAAATAAGTAACGATAAAGAAAAGTGGAGAAGGTGCAGCATGAAGGTGAGGTAAAATACAAAAAATTTTACAGGGAGAAATGAAGCAGCATGCACGTATAAGGTGGCGAGAGTTTTGGTGGAGGATGCACAAGTTACGTGTGCTTTGTCCGGCCATACAGCTTTTTTGGAGGATGCGACTTGCAAGACTTCCCCTCCCTCCTTGACATGGCCGAGTAGAACAATAGGTGTAAGTTGCTTGGGAAATGGGTTGTACCTGGGTGCACGTGTGGCAGCATTGTATGGGGGAATAGACAAGAGTGAACGGAAATTGGGAATTGGTAATTTTAAAATGGATGCTGCAAGTGCACGAAAAAAAAAGAGGGAAAAAAAGGAACACCGTATGCTTTGGGAAAACCACACACATATGGGAAGGAGTGGAGCTGCATGAAATTAGGGGAAGTAAACCAAAATATACAAGGAAATGAGAAAATGAAGAAAGGTTGTATTAATAACAAAAAGAAATATATAATACACACACTCACGTGAAGAAGGAAAAGAGGGGTTAGCATGAAAGAGAGGAGAAAGAAGGAGGGGAAGCATGCAGCCTTGACTGAATAGGAGGAAGTGGAATTTGGAAATTTATTTTTCTTGCACATGCCACCTAAGCATAAAGAAAAGGGAGTCAAGACTCTCATTTAATCCTACACATACCCACCCTCTCAGCAAGCAAGAAAAGGGAGAAGGAAAGAAAAAAGGGGGAGTTAAAAGGTTGAATTTCCATGAATACAACAAACCACACGTGAAGGGAAACAAAAGGAAGTTTAACGTTCATTTTCATGCATGCTACACAACCTCACGTGAAAGAGAGAACTAGAGAAAAGAAAAAAAGAGGGAGGCCATGAATTTGAAGAACTTTAAAAGGTTGAGGAGAAAGAAGAAAAGGTGCTTAAAAAGGGAGACAAAAAGGAATCAAAGGAACAAGAGGAAGCCAAGCAAGACCATCTTAGAGCACCAAAGAGGTAGGTTAACAATTCCAACCAACTCATGTTCCATGTTTGAGTAACTACCATGTTTTGCATAAGTCTTCTATGGAGCATGATGTTATTGTCCTACATTCTTAATAAAATGCATGCTTCATTGGCTAAGCTTATATGTTAAGTTGATGTGATGAAATGAGGATTGTATATGTAAGGGGATTTGATACCTAATGGATGTTGAAAAATTGTTATGATGAAGTTAAAGATTTTTCCTTAAGCCAAAATTCTTCTTGAACTTGGTAAACTTCCAAAGAAAAATTTATACTATTGTTATCATGCAAGAAAGGAAGAATTTATTTTTAGGAATAATGGAATTTCATAAGAAAATGCATATTGGAATTAATTTCCAAGAAAAAGAAATTGTTATAGAGATTATTAGAATTCTTAGAAAGAAAAAGTACATTGGAATTAATCTCCGAGAAAAGGAAATTATTATTGAAGTTATTGGAATTCTTAGAAGGAAAATGCCAATTAGAATTAATTTCCAAGAAAAAGAGATTAATATGGAAAGTATTAGAATTCTTAGAAAGAAAATGTAAATTGGGATTAATTTCCAAGAAAAAGAAATCATTCTTGGAATTACTAGAATTTTTAGAAAGAAAATATACATTGGAAATTAATTTCCAAGAAAAAGAAGTTAATATTGAAATTAATAGGATTTTATAAGAAATATACCTTAGAAATTATTTCTTATTCCTTAAATATTGAATTTCCCATAAGAAATGTATAATTACATTAAACTATAAGAAAGAGAAAATTATCCATGAAATTAATAGCATTTCCAAATGAAGTACATTAATGGTAATTTCCAAGAAAAAGGAATTTTATCCTTGAAGTTATTAGAATTTTAAAAGGGGATGTACACTAATAATGATTCCCAAGAAAAGAAAATTTTCCCTGGATAATTAAAGAAATGTTAAAGGTGGCCAAGTGCCCACCTAGTGCCCAAGTGTGCACAATGACCCTAGGTGGTGGCCAAGTGTCCACGTAGTGCCAAAGTGTGCTCAATGACCCTAGGAAGGTGGCCAAGTGTCCATATAGTGCCCAAGTGTGCACAATGACTATTAAAGGTGGCCAAGTTTCCACATAGTGCCTAAGTGTGCACAATAACTGTTAAAGGTGGCCAAGTATCCACATGTGTCCAACTGTGCACAAAGAATATTAAAGGTGGCCAAGTGTCCACATGCGCCCAAGTGTGCACAAAGAGTTTTAAGGGTGGCCAGGTGTCCCTAAGTGCCCAAGTGTGCACAATTAAAATACAAAGACAATTTAAGAATGATAAGCCTAAATAATTTGCTATGTATGGTAATGTATGTCACAACATGTTATTTGATATTTTAATGGACCATATGTTGCTTGCCAATTTATTATGTTGTATTTTATTTCAAGAATGTAGGATTAATTATTTTGGTGCTTGCACCCTTACACATATTAGTTATGTTTTAAAACCCGAATTTTTGAGCTACTGGGAAACTTGCGTTTCTTATTGTGTGCTAATATGTATTAGATGCAGACGCATAGCTGACCCAGAGTTCAAATTCTTTTTGGGTTAAGAAATTTTTGTAACCCCTATTTTTTTAGGTCCTAGTCTAGACATGCTCAGTTTAGATCTAGGATTATTCTGTTGGTAGTAGACTTAAGATGTAATTAGAGAAGATCAGGGGAAGGGATAGGTAAAGGACCGGTCCATCTTGGAAATTTGTAAAGGGAGTCTGAGTGACAGGATTGTTGTCTCCTGACTTCCTATGGACGGGGGCTTCGCATATCCTGATATGTATTTACTGTAATGTAATGGACATTATGGAACTTATCTTGTTGGAATGTATGAAATTTAAAATTTTGCTGTGTAGCATAGAATTTGTTTTATTTTGCTGTGCATGTAGGTTTTTAATCTAAGCAAAAGATCCTGAGCCTAATCCGCTTATTATAAATCAATGGTATAGCTGCTCAGACTTTAATTAAATAAAGGATAAAGATAATGTCCTGAACCTATCCGTTTATATCAGAATTAATGATAATACTAGATAAAGGCATTACATCATTCAATACATTTCATCTCTCAATTGCATGTAATATCAAACTTGATACTCATAACATACGAAATTGAAATATAAAGGTATCAATGGCTCAAATACATGCAATTACCATTCACATTTCATCCTTTCCCCCATTTCTCTTAATGTTGGCCATTTTAAAACACATTATAGACTTCTTTCCATTAAAACATGAATTTGGCCATCAAGGGAAAAATGGGATGGTGCTTTCAGCCCAGGTGAGGAAAAGGTGGAAGATAAGGATTTTCATGCTATTTGTTCCCTTTCTTCCATCCTTTCTACCATTTAAGCATAATGGAACTATTTCCTTCCATTACTCATGACACTTTCTCATACTTAAAATGTTCACCTATATGTTTAGCCTTTCTTTTTCTTCATTTTCATGGCTCATTTTTCATGCCAAAAATACATTTACACATATTCCATCATCTTCACATTTTAAGCACATTTTCAAGGGTAAATAACATAACTCAGAAATGGTAAATTTGCCAAATCATCAACATAACATAACTTTCTCTCTCTTCCTCTCTCATGCTCTCTCATGACTAAATACATACACCATTGTTAGACATTTTTCAAGCAAACATTTTCAAGATTTACCCTAAGTGTTCTCAGCCAAGAGAGAAAGTGAGAGAAAATGAAAGAGTTTCAATCTCTTGCTTACATAGCTTTCATTTTTAAGACATTATCATAAAAAATCACCATTTTTCCTTTCATTTCCATGCCACTTCAACCCATTCAAAAATGAGGGCTTTTCATGAAGTAAGTGTCATTCATGCAAAGTTTCAATCTTTCAAGATTTAAAGCTTTTTCGACATGTCAATATTCACAAA
The DNA here is from genome assembly GCA_031216115.1 of Senna siamea. NCBI lineage: Eukaryota > Viridiplantae > Streptophyta > Magnoliopsida > Fabales > Fabaceae > Senna > Senna siamea. The sequence continues at coordinate 27,868,959 of CM062361.1, read as the reverse complement.
CACAACCATGTTTCAACATAACCAAAACCCAATCAAAGAAATCCACCATAAGAATGTAGAGAGGGAAAATCCTAAATTTCATGAGATTTTAAAACACTTCATACAATTCATAAAACATGAAAATAAGGGTTTAGGCATGTTTAGCTACCTTGAAAATGCAAGAAAAGTGAAACTTACTAGGTATTTTGCCTTGTTTTCCTCTTCTCCTTTGTCTTCTCATCTTCACAACCACCTCCCTTGTTTGGCTTCTTCTTCTCCTTTCATGGAGAACAAGGTTAAATTAGGGTTTAGATAAAATTACCAAAATACCATTGGTGTAAAATGACTATTTTACCCTTATTACTTCTCTTTTTCAAGAATAACATCCTTTCTCCTTAATTTTATGGAAATCTTATGAGGTATAACCATTTTTCCCTTATACCTTAGGAAATTACCATTTTACCCTTCCACTTTTCCAAAAATTGCCAATGTGTCCTGAAGTGAAATTACCATTTTACCCTTCCATTTTTTCAAAAATTACCAATTTGTCCTTAGGCAAAATTACAATTTTACCCTTTGTGTCCAAATGGTCATTCTTACCTTCACTTTTCCTCTTTTTCAAAAATTATAGGCTAAAACTCTTCAAATAAAGTTTCATAAAGTCTTTTTTATGAAATTACTAATTTATCCCTCTTTAGGTAAAATTATCATTTTGCCCTTTATGGCAACATAATTATTTTTATCCTTATTCCTTCTCGTTTTTAAAATAAAAGGGTAAACGCCTTCAAACACAATTTCATAAAGTACTTAAGTGAAAAAATTTGGTCTTTCTTCTTTATACAAAATTACCATTTTACCCTCTTTGGTAAAATTATAATTGTACCCTTATGGTAAGGTTAGTTCTATTTTAATAAATATGTCCAATCTACCACTTTGGTAATTCATTCTTAACACCACATAAACCATTACCTATATAAACTATCATTAATAATAATAATAATGATAAAATAATAATATATCAAAGTTATTGGAGGATGGTGTTACAGTCATCCACCCTTTCTTGGTGACCTTCAGGGAAAATATTATTAGTGTCGTCATTCACCCCTTTAGGTGGCATTCATTGCCCTTTTTCCTTTACCTCTAGAGGGAGATGTTATTAGTGCTATCATCTCACCTCTAGGATAACATTCAATGTCATTATCTTCACCTCAAGAGGAATTTTATTAATGCTGTCATCCACCCTTTCTTGGTGACATTCATAATCTTATAAATTTAAACATAAGTGTATCAATGGCACAAATACATGCAATTATTATTCAAAGTTCATCATATGCATCCTTCCTCTCTGTTTCTCTAGACTTTTACCATTTTAAAACATATATTAGTCTCTTTCCCATTAAAATATAAATTCGGCCATCAAGGGAAAAATGGGGAGATGCTTTCGGCTAAGGTGAGAAAAGAGTGGAAGATGGGGATTTTCATGCTAATTATTCCCCTTCTTCCATCTTTTCTACCATTTAAACATAATGGTACAATTTCCTTCCATTAATCAAGGCTCTTTTTCATACTCAATGTGTGTATCTATATGTATAGCCTTCATTTTCATGGCTTATTTTCCATGCCATACATATATTTTACACATACATCTTCACTTTCATGTTAAAGGCACATTTCAAGATTGGATTACATGGGTATGAAAGGAAAATTTACCAATGTAGCATCATGAACCTTACTTTCTCTCTCTTTCTCACTCATGACCATTTCTTATGCACATATCAATGAACATTTTCATGAAAATCTTAGCTATAACATCACATGGTGCTCTTGGTCTCAAGGAGAAAAAGAGAGAAAATTATAGGGTTTCAATCCTTTGCTTGCTTAGCTTCCATTTTCAAAATATATAAGTTCAAAATCACATTTTACCTTTCATTTCCATGTAATTTCAAGCCATCTTTAACCATTTCAAAATTAGGCTTTTTCATGATAATGAGTACCATTCTTGAAAATTTCTATTTTCTCAATATTTCATTCATACAAACATTCCAATATCCATAAGCACAACCATATGTCCATACATGTAAAAACCAATAGAAAAACTAGTCATAATGAATGTAGAGAGAGAAAACCCTAACTTTCATGAAACTTTAAACACTTAAAACAATCCATAAAACATGAAATCAAGGGTTTAGGAATGTTTACCTACCTTAAATTTGCAAGAAAGTTGGAATTTCCTTGGTGTTTCCCTTGGTTTTCTCCTTCCTCTTTGCCTCTTCACCTTCTCAACCACACCCTCCTTTACATCTACATTCTCGGTACTTGAAAACATAGCCTTATGCATAAATATAAATTGGCAAGCATTACATGGTCAATTTAGATGTCAATGTGATAGAAGTAGATATTCTCTTTCAAGTAAAATATATTTTCATGGGATTATGTATGTTGTCACAAAATAAACAAAAATCATCTATGCATTTCATTCTTAAAACTTACCTTTATACATTGATTGTGCACACTTGGGCACTATGTGGACACTTGGCCACCTTTATAAAATCTATTGTGCACACTTGGGCACTATGTGGACACTTGGCCACCTTTATAAAATAATTGTGCACACTTAGGCACTATGTGGACACTTGGCCAACTCTATAAAATTTATTGTGCACACTTGGGCACTTATGGACACTTGGCCACCTTTATAAAAATTATTGTGCTACAATTGCCTCTTGGTTGTAGTCTTAAATTAGCCATCCATAATCTCTTAATTTTTTTCAACATAAGAACACTGATGGTATAAATAGGAATAAATTGCATTCACCCTTCCTTTAATTCTAACTTTCTCATTTTCCCTTGACTTTAACCATTAAAAGAAATTTTATAAGTCATTATCCTTTACTTATGCATTCGGCTACTAGAACAAAAAGGGTGAAAATTGTGATCAGTCATGATGATAGGTCCATAATCCCTAAGGTTTTTCATGCCATATTGTCTAATTCTCCCCATGTTTCTATACTTTACTCTTCAATGAGCTCATGCATTAAATCCTAGGATACTTTCTTCTACATTTAATTGGTATAGCCCTTGCCATTAATAGTTTATTCCCTTTGCTTTATTGGTTCATGCTACCCACTAAATTTTAAGGTTACATACTATTTAAATTCACACATTTTAATAATAATGTGGGCTTTATTATGTGTGCAAAGGGGAAATAATTAGCTATAATTTAATTAACCATATTTCCTTCCTTTATCTTAGCCAAAACCGAATGGTAATTTCTTTTAAACAAATTTTCATCAAGCCATTCATAATAAGACTACGGGAGCAATTTCATATATTGTAACCTAACTTCTAGCTAGCAAGCTTCATTTTGAATGTCTCTAACTTAAAACTGATACTAGTCATGCAAAAATAAAAATTTAGCACTATCTTAGGTGTGAGCTTTCTATCATGCATGCTGCATTTTTTGTGCAACCATAATCCTTCCATAAACAACAATATCCATTTTATCACATCAACCAACATACCAATCTATCATACAAGCCTAGCTAACATAACATTCATTTCATCAGGAATGTAGGGAAGAGGATAATGTTCCATGAAAGCTTGTGAAAACATGGTGAATACATATACTAAACTATGGAACAAAGTTTTTAGAATTTTTAACCTACCTTAAGTAGTGCAAAATGATGAAATTACCTTGGCTCTTCCTATGAGTTTCCCCTTCCTCCTTGCTTCCTCTTGCCTTTGGTCAACTTAACTCTCCTTCCTCACAATTTTTTGTGTGTGTTCTCAAACCTCATGCTGCTCCCTCTCCTTTTTAGATACCTCTTCGTGTAGGTGGGTATTTTCTAAGATATGGGATGCTCTCTTTTCCCCTCTTGTTGTGTGGGTTTCTATGTTTTATGAAACTCTCCTCACCTTGTGTATGTTGCCAACACGACTAAAGATGGGATACTGCACTCCTTTTCCTTAACTATTATTATTATTATTATTATCCAATAGCCCCATGTGTGGTTCTAGTGCAGCCCATTTCCCTTGAAAGTTTACATTCTCACTTGGTTAAAGGGATGCTGCCTTTATTCTCATTTCATATCCTTAAGGGCAATTAAGAGCAGCCCCCTTTCCTTGCAAATTGTGTTACTTCCTCCCACATTCACACTGCTTCCTTTTCTTTTTCCCTTGCCAAACTTTTATCTTCCCGTGAACCTCATGCTGCACTCTTTCTTTTTAATTATCATGGCTACATGCACACTCAAGTGTAGCCTATATTAATTTGCAACCTTGTATGCCTAGCTTAACCATTTGATTACGGTAAAAAGGGAAGGAAGGAGGGAAGTTCACACAATGCAAGCTGCGCACTCCATCTCATATCGAATGTATGGTCACTCAAGATTCTTTAATCTCCTTCTTCAGACATGTTAAGGGTAGCATAAGGGAAGGAAAGGAAAACTTGCACTACATTCCAAATGTACTTCCTCCCAAGCTGTACTTGGCACTGCACTTTCCTTTCCTTTATCGATTGCATAAATGGGCATTAGATTGTTTTTCTTTCTTCTCAATTTTCTATTGCTTCGTGGCATTACCTATGGTACTCCTATATTGTAATTGTGAAGCTTGCTGCATGTATATATATATTTAACTCCCTCGATGTCATGATCACTCGGTTTCTTGAAGAAAAGTCAAGGGAAAGAAAGAAGAAAACAATTGACACACACACACCTCTCCCCTTGTATGTAAGTCACTCTCTTCACGCAAGCCTCATACATGCATATTGAGTTCCTTTGCCAACTCCTCACTTGGTGCTGCCAAAAGGAAAGAAATGGGTGGATCCACGTGGGATGCATATTTTAACATGGTACCTTTGTATTTTAACCTTTTCCCCACATGATGCTATGTGATGGAATTGAAGGAATAAAGGGAGAGAAATGAAGCTTCTCACTTGCACTCGGTCATGTTAAGATTAAGGCTAAAGGGAAGAAAGGTGGTTTAATGTCACACGTTTCCTCCTTTATTTCATTTCACTCCACTGAATGCATGTATATATATATGGACCACGTCCTTCTTCCTCTTCTCACCTTCATCTTCACCAATTAAAGCATTATTTTAATTAGTATAAAAATGAATCTCTCCCTATTGCCATGTGTATAGGTGTATCTAGTTTAACCAAAGTCCTATTCCCTCATCATATATGTGTATATATTAGATGCTAACTCTCTTCCTTGCCTTTACCAATTCACATGCATGTATATGAAATTTATTGTACTTTTCTCTCCTTTGGCAATTTGGTTAGAAAATAGGAAAAATGAAAATGTGATCAAGCACCTTGATTTTATTCAATGTTATCCTTTAGCACATTTATTCTAATCATTAAATTATGCAAGCAATTCACCACACTTTATGGCAACTCATCTAATTAATTAATGAAACATTAATTTAAAACAAATCCACATAATATGTGGTATTACACTAATAAAAGCCAATAACTGAATGGAACGAAAAAAATAACTAACCAGAAACAAAAACAAAATAAGACAAATAAAAGTGGCTAAAGTAACAAATAGCAATTTCACTCTAGCTTTCACAAAAGGTCCCTGGCAACTTGCTACCTATGCAACTACACCTAAGGTAGATAACCTGTCGATGTAGCCTAGTGCAATGGTGAGTATCAAGGTTGTATTCCTCAGGAATGGGAAAGCCTAAAGTTACTACTTGTTCTCTGTTATCTAGCCTAGCAATTAAAGTGATTGATTTTTAACTAATACTAATAATTAACTAAGTGCAATAAACAATAACCAGCTACAAGGAATGAAAGAGAATATACTGAGGCAAGAAAAGAAAACCCAAAGGGGACCTATACCAGTTGGAAAATACACAAGGGATGATGGATTATTGAATTTGATTATGCTACCTATAAGTGAATTCTAAGTTAAATTCAATTTCCCTCTCGAGACAATTAAATTTCTAAATCTAACAATCTACCACTAGAATCTATTCTTAATGATTGATTTCAGATCAGCCTTATCATTCTAATTTAGCACTACTAAGAATAGCTACTCCTTAATCCAACAATTAATTAATCCCATCTCTAAGAAAAAATTAACTATTCTCTGCGATTAGGTTCCACTGTCAATTATCATCTCTCGATCTCAAAAAGAAGTCTAATTAGCATTTACAATGATATCTTCAAATGAAAACTTAAACAATACATTCATAATTGCAAAGAAGATCACACAATCAGAATCAACAATCCATACAATTTAAAATAGAATACCAACATAGTCAAGAACTCCAATGGATTTTACAAATTTAGCCATACATAACAATAAACAATTACAACAAAAGATAATCCATCATATAGTTAATTAAGCAGGAGATAAAAATTATGGAATTTATGCAAGCCCTGTCTTCTCAAATGCCCAATGGTCAATGTAAAAAATGATTGCTAGAAAACCACCGAAATCTCACCGAAAATTACCATACAAATACAATTCAAATCTGTCCAAAAAATAGGTCGTGGGTCGCAGGTTAAAATGGGTCAGATCTTGAGTTCTTGGGTACTCAATGGAAAATGGCTACAACGGTGATCATAGATGAGGCGAAAGGTCATGGACGTGGTGCCGAGTGATGGACGATCGGTTGTTGGCTATAGACCAGATGAAAAATGCCAAACGGGTCGAGAAATCCTAACTGGATCATGTTTAAGTTCTGTCTCAGATCTTCTAATCTGGCGCGCTGTGGTGGCAAATGAGCTAAGGGAAGATCTTAGTTGAGTTTCTTAAAGTTAGATGAACAGCCACAGATGATGGGTTAGTCAAAAAACACCGTAGAATAGTCATGATGTGGATAAATATTCTTCTCGGGTAATGCGAGTCTATCACTGAAGTTCCACAGATTTGTGATGTTCCAGTGGTTGAAGCTGACGGTAGTGTCCTTCTTGTTATCCCTTAGCACTAGCACGTTGTCACGCTGTTGTGGAGATATACCCAGAACCACCATTCACGCCTCAAGCCCTCGGCTCTCCCTCTCGCTCTCGACTCCCCCTCTTGTACTTCAAAACACGTGGCTCTTTCCTTCAAAATGCAATGCACCGCCTCCTAGCCCGATCCAAGGCCCAATAAGGCTTTAGCTAAGCTTAATAAGCAAAATTGGCCTAAATGGCCTATTTTGGGTACTTTAAAGGCTGTTTAGGGTCAAAATTGCTCTGTTTTCTGATGATGATTTGATAAAATGCCTAAAAATAAAAATGATGCAACTTAGGTGATTTTTAGAATACAATTACATAAAATGGTCATAAAATGGACAATTAACATCAAGCAAACATGTATAAAATAAGACATATCAAGGGGGAAAGTAATTAATGGAGGCCCAAGGAGTCTAAATCACCTGGGATTCCTTCAAGGAGGTATTTTTGCAAAAAATACTTCCTCCAAAGTGTGATGAATGAGAAAGAGATAGAGTTTATAAAGATCAGATAGGGCTCTATGTCCTTTGATGATTATTCAACAAAATTTGATGAGCTATCCAAGTTCTCCTTCTATTTGTAATTGAGGCACGATGAAGCATGGAAGGCCATACACCTAAAAGTAGGGTTGAATTTGGAGTTGAAGAGTGTTGTGGCTCCTTTAGAGATACAAAACTATGCCATATTGGCTAATAAATGTCGTATAGTTTCAAGGGGCCTAGTAGAGACTGGGAAGGGGAAGAAAGAGTTCAAACCCCTTAAGAGAAAATCACAACCGAATTTTGCCAAGGTAAAGGAGAGCAAGTTTGGTAAACCCCAATCAGGGAAGAGGCCCATGGTTGGGAAAACTATTTCAGACAACTGTCCCAAATGTGGAAGAAATCATAGGAATAAGCCATGTCTGATGGGACAGGGCATTTTCTTTAAGTGTGGTAAGTTGAGACATTTCATTAAGGATTGCCGATTGGGGAAGAAGGTAACTAAGGTCTCTAAGCCTCTGACTAGGGAGAGAGTCTATACCCTCAAGGGCAATGAGGTAGACCAATCCGATGATTCGATTAAAGGTCAGTGTTTTATAAATGATGTTTCTTTAATTGTACTATTTGATTCTAGCGCCACTCATTCCTTCATTTCCCTTGAATGTGTGGAAAGATTAAGCTTATCTATAAGTAAATTGCCCTATGACTTATCCATTTCTACTGCAACTGGAAAACATGTTTGACTTCTTTGACTTGCCTAAATTGCCTAATCATTATTGAAAATAAGCCTTTTATTATTGACTTTATCTGTCTACCTTTGGTGGATTTAGATGCCATTCTTGGGATGGATTGGCTGTCTTTTAATAAGGTGGTCCTAAATTGTTTTGAGAATTCTGTGACTTTTATAGGCACTTTACTCGTGAATAGAGGTACAGAGGAAAGATCCAACAATTATACTTCCTATGTTCATCTGAGGTTGAGAGTCAACATAAACTTGATAGTATTCCTATAGTTAGAGAGTTCCTTGATGTATTTCCTGAGGAGACCTCTAGTCTTCCACCAGAGAGAGAAGTAAAATTCTCTATAGAGTTAGTTTCGGGAGTAGGACCGATCTCTATAGCACTTTATAAGATTTCTTCCTTAGAACTAAGTGAGTTGAAAGTGTAAATAGAAGACCTCCTAGAAAAGCAATTCATTAGCCCTAGTGCTTCATCGTGGGAGCACCGGTATTATTTGTGAAGAAAAAGGATGGAAGTATGAGAATGTTCATAAACTATAGCCAATTGAATAAAGTGATAGTGAAAAACAAATATCCCCTCCCTAGGATCGATGACCTGCTAGATCAACTAAAAGGAGCAGCTATGTTTACTAAGATTAATTTGAGTTCAGGGTACCATCAAATCAGAGTGAGAAGTGAGGATATACCTAAGACTACTTTTAGGACTAGGTATGGGCATTATGAATTTCTTGTAATGCCATGTGATCTGACCAATGCGTAACACCCTTTCTTTACATGACAACTTCGTAAAATGTAACAAGATAAGTCACATGTATCTTTACCTTATTGTTTTCAAGAATTAGCCTGAGAATTAAAATCCATCAATGATTTATTAATTGATTAGTTTTGGGCTTTTTTGCTTAGTTTATCATACTTTAGCAGAACAAAGAATAAAAATCCATACATCACAGTAGAATTTTTAAAACATTACGTGCGCACACACAAACACACACATATATATCATTTACATTGTTTGATACATGTGCAGGGACATGTGAAGTATTCATTTATAAGGGTAAGGAGGCAACAAGCCTTCCACTCAAACCCTTGCCAAAAAGAATCCTACTAGTGGATAAATTCTTCACATATCCTAATTCATGTGTGCCCTTTTTCTATCATATACAAAAAGAAATAATAGTAGTCCTAATTCTACCCCAAAAAGAACATAATGAGAATTAGGACAAAAAGGGCTATAATTACATAATTATATCTCCTTAAGTCTACTAGTCCGTTGCAGGGATCTCAAATATTGTCATTATATAAATGTCTTTTAGAACCATAAAGACTCCTAAGAAGGGAACCTATACCACTACTACTTCTATTTCCATTACCACACTGTATCTAGGCATCTGATACATACTAGTACAATAATGAGAAATAATTTCCTAGTAGCTAAACAAACCATTTATTTTCAAAATAACTGGCATGTACCATGTATGGATACAAAAAACAATTCTATCTTCCATTCCTTTCAAAATACATTTCCATTCAATTCTATTGGAATGCTTTATATGAAACATATGCATGTGTATTTATGAAGATGAAACTACTAATAATTCATGACATGAATATCTACATGACATTTCATTGTCATGTTTCATTTATCAATAAAAATACATTATCAAGCATTCATACACAATCTATCATCAGACACATCATCACATCATTCATACCTTTATATACCTGTAGCAGCACTGTAGTGCCATCAATTCCTCACCACTAGGGTATCATATACTGTCATCATATACACCTCAGGGAGATTTTATTAGTGTCGTCATCCACCCTATCTTGGTGTCCACTAAGGGAGATTTGATTAGTGTCATCATCTCACTACTAGGGTAACATTCATTACCTTTCATTTTGCCTCTAGAGAGATTTTATTAGTGTTATCATCTCTCCCCTAAGGTAACATTCATTACCTTTCATTTTGCCTCTAGGGAGAGATTTTTTTAGTGTCATCACATTCACCTTAAGTGGGATTTTATTAGTTTCGTCATCCACCCTATCTTGGTAACCTTCAATACTTTTCATTCCTCATTTGTATGCAATATCAAACTTGACATTCATGATCATATGAATTTAAACATAAATGTATCAATGGCACAATGCATGCAATTATCATTCACATTTCATCATATACATTCCTCCTCTCCATTTCTCTTGATATTTGCCATTTTAAAACACATTTTAGTCTCTTTCCCATTAGCATAGGAATTCGACCATCAACAAAAAAATAAGGAGATGCTTTTGGCCAAGGTGAGAAAAGAGTGGAAGCTAGGGATTTTCATACTATTTGTTCCCTTTCTTCCATCATTTCTATCATTTAAGCATAATGGTGAAATTTCGATCCATTGCTCATGGGACTTTTTCATGCTCAATATGTGTATCTATATGTATAGCCTTCATTTCCTCCATTTTTCATGAATCATTTTTCATGCCATACATATATCTACACATACATTCTCACTTTCATAATAAAGACACATTTCAAGATTGAATTACATGGGTATGAAAGGTAAAATTCACATTGTAACATCATGAACCTCACTTTCTCCCTCTCATTCTCACTCATGACCATTTCATATACACAAATCCATGAACATTTTGATGAAAATTTTTCCCATAACCTCACATGGTGTTCCCACAAGGGAAAAAGAAAAAAATAATTAAAGAATTTCAATCCTTTGCTTCCTTAGCTTCAAATTTCAAAATAAACAAGTTCAAATCACATTTTTACCTTTCATTTCCATGCAATTTCATGCCATTTTTAACCATTTCAAAATTAGGGTTTTTCATGAAAGTAACTACCATTCTTGAAAATTCCATTTTCTCAAAATTTCCTTCATAAAAACATTCCAATATTCATAAACACAACCATATTTCCATAAAAGAAAAACCAATAGAAAAACTACTTATAAGGAATGTAGGGATAGAAAACCCTAACTTTCATGAAACTTTAAAAAACTTAAAACAGTCCATAAAACATAAAATCAAGGGTTTAGGATTGTTTAGCTACCTTAAATTTGCAAGAAAGGTGAAATTTCCTTGATGTTTTCCCTTGCATTTTGTAACACCCTTATCTTCAGATTACAACATCATAAAATGTAATAAGATAGGTATGTCACATTTATCTTCACCACATAAACTTATAAATTTTCTTGAGCATTTAATCCATCAATAATTATTGATTTGATTAGGTTTGGGTTCTTTTGCTCAAGTTAACATACTTAAGCACAGTGGAAATAAAATTCCATCCATTGCAACGAAAGTTATAAAAACATAACATATATATATGTTTACACTATCTGATACATAATCAGGATATGTGAAATATTCATTTAAAGGGGTAAGGAGATAACAAGCGTCTCACTAAAACCCCTTTCCAAAAGGAATCCTACTAATGGATAAAGATTCACATATCCTATTTCATATGTGTGTGTGTGTGTGCCCTTCTATCTATGTACACTCAAAAAGAACGGTAGTCCTAATTCTATCTCAAAAAGAACATGTTGAGAATCAAGACCAAAAAGGGCTACAACTACATAATCACATATGCTTATTTAACATATTAATTTGTAGGAGGGACTTCCAATATTGCTACTTCTATCTCCATTACAATGTTGTATTTAGGCATGTGATACATACCAATACAATAATGAGAAATAATTTTCTAGTAGCTAAACAAACCATACAGTTTCAAAATAACTTGCATGTACCACTATATAGATGTAGAAAACATTTCTACATTCCAATTCTTTCAAAACAGTTTCCATTCAATTCCATGGGCATGCTTTATATGAAACATATACATATGCATTTGTGAATATGAGATTATATACATTTCATGTCATGAACATATTATGTAACATCACATTTTCATTCTTCATTCATCAATAGAGTACATCATCATGCATTCATATATAATCTATCATCACATCATTTATACTCTTATAATTACAGTAACATTCTAGTGCCATCAAATTTCTTACCACTAAGGTGAATTTTAGTAGTGCCATTAAGTCCACCACTAGGATATCATATAGTGCCATCGAGTCATTACCACTAGGGCGACTCTTTATAGTGCCATTAAGTCTCCCCACTAGGGTATAATATAGTGGCATCACATACACCTCAAGGGGGATCTATTAGTGCCATCATCCACCTCTTTCATGGTGTTCTTTAGGGAACATTAATAGTGCCATGGTTCACCCTCTTCATGATCATTCATGGCCTTTTATTTATTCTTAGGGGGAGATGTAAATAGTGCCATGCTCTTTCCCCTAATATGACATTTATAGTATTTCTTTTCTTAATTGCATGTAATTTCAAACTTGATACTCATAACATACGAAATTGAAACATAATGTTATCAATGACATAAATGCATGCAATTAACATTCCCATTTCATCTTTTCATACTTTTCTTCATTTCTTTTGACATTGGCAATCTTAAAATACATTATAAACTTCTTCCCATTAACACATGAATTTAGCCATCAAGAGAGAAATGGGGTAAAGTTTTCGACCAAGGTAAGAAATGGGTGAAATATTGGGATTTTTAAATTATTTGTTCCCTTTCTTCCATCCTTTCTACCATTTAAGCATTGTGGTACCATTTTCATTCATTAATCATAACTCTTTCTCATACTCAAAATATGCAGATATATGTTTAGCCTTTCTTTTGTCTACTTTCATAACTCATTTTTCATGCCAAACATAAAAATACAATTATTCTTTCATGTTCACATTTACAAGCACACTTTCAAGGATAAATGGTATGACTAGAAAATGATAAACTTGCCAAAATCATCAAGATACCATAATTTTCCCTCTCTTCCTCTCTCATGACCTAACAAATAACATTTTTAGCCATTTTTGAAGCAAACTCTAGCACCATTAAACTTAGGTGCTTTCAGCCAAGAGAGAAAATGGGAGAAAATGGATGGGTTTTCATCCAACACTTTCATAACTTTCATTTTCAAGTAGTTCTCATGCAAAATCACCATTTTCTATTTCATTTCGATACCATTTCAACCATTTTAATGGTTAGGGTTTTTCATGAAAGTGGTACCAAACATGCCAAAATTCAATCTTTTATGATTTCTAGAATACAAACATTGCCATACTCACAAACATAACAATATTTCCATACAACCATAGCCAAGTATAGAAAGCAAGAATTATGGAATGTAGAGAGAGAAAACCATAGATTTCATGAACATAAAAACACTTTAATCTTTCCATAAAGCATAAAACTACGGTTATAGTATTGTTAAGCTACCTTAAAAATGCAAGAAGAGTGGAACTTTCCAAGTGTTTTGCCTTGTTTTCCTCTTCTTCTTTGTCTCCTCACTCGTTCGGCAAGCTCTCTCCCTTCCCCCTTGTTAAACTTCTTCTCCTTAAGGAAGAAGATGACTTAAATTTTTGGTTTAGGTAAAATTATCAAAATGCCCTTGGTGTAAAATGTCCATTCTACCCCTTCATTGCATTATTCTTGACACCACATAACACATAAACATTTACATAAAGAATCATCATTATTAATATTAATAATATCAAACATATTGGAGGCGGGTGTTACACTTTTTCCTTTCTCCTTGCCTTCTTCTTCCTTTCGGCCAAGACGCCACTTCCTCTCCTTCTTCAACTTCTCCCTCTCCTTTCATGAAGAAGAAGGTTAAATTAGGGTTTAGATAAAATTACCAAAATGCCTTTAGTGTAAAATGACTATTTTACCCTCTTTACTTTTCTTTTTCAAGAATGGCATCCTCTCTCCTTCAAATTGTAATTTCATAGAACTTTTATGAAACATGACCATTTAACCCTTCCACTTTTTCAAAAATTACCAATATTTCCTTGAGTAAAATTTCCATATTACCCTTTATGCCCAATGGCCATTTACAATTTTGGATCCTCTGCTTGGCACCTGCTTGGCACTTTTAGAGGCGATTTTTTTCGCTGCTAAAGTTGTTTTAATATTATAGCAACAAATATTACTGTTGTTATAAATTTTGTTTAAATAATTAATTTTAAAAAATTTATAGTAGCAATACTTTTTGTTGCAAGAAATTTTAGCAGTAGAAAAAACCGCCGCTAAGTGCTAAGCAGGTGCCAAGCAGAGAATCCGGACGCCCATTTTACCTTCACTTTTCCTCTTTTTTGAAATTGATAGGCAAAAACTCCTTAAATAAAGTTTCATAAAGTATCTTTTATGAAATTTCTATTTTATCCCTTTCTAGATAAAATTATCATTTTTCCCTTAAGACAAAATGGTGTCAACATAATTATTTTTAACCTTATTCCTTCTTTCTTTATAAAATAAAAGGGTAAAAGCCTTCAAAAAAAAAACTTCTTTAAGCACTTAAGTGGAAAATTTTATTTTTTCTCCTTTGTGGAAAATTACTATTTTGCCTTCTTGGTAAAATTCATAATTTTACCCTTATGGTAAGGTTAGTTCTATTTTGATGAAAATGTCCATTCTACCCTTATAGTAAATCATTCTTAACACCACATAAATAATAACATCTACATAAATAATTAATAATTAATAATAATAATAATATATCAAGAATATTGGAGGCAGATATTACAAATGCTTCAGCTATTTTCATGGATTACATGAACCGCATCTTTAGACCCTACGTTGATTAGTTCTTGGTAATGTTCATTGATGATATTCTTGTATATTCTAGAAACTGGCAGGAACATGAACAACACCTTAGGATTGTGCTACAATTGCTTAGAGAGAAACAATTGTATGCCAAACTTGAAAAGTGTGAGTTTTAGTTAGAAGAAGTGAAATTCCTAGGGTATGAGATTACCAAGGATGAGATAGTAGTCGATCCAAGTAAGACTAAGGCGGTGGTCCATTGGGAGAGACCAACAATGGTGACTGAAATCCGTAGTTTCCTTGGACTAGCCGATTACTCCAGAAGGCTTATCCAAGGGATTTTGCACATAGCGATGCCAATAACCAAGTTGATCCAGAAAGATGTTCCATTTAGTGGCATTCTAAATGTGAACATAGTTTCCAAACCTTGAAGGAAAGGTTAACCACTGCACCTGTGCTAATTATCCCAAATCCTTTGGAAAGATTTAAGCTATACTGCAATGCATCCAAGAAATATCTAGAGTGTATCTTAATGCAAGAGGGTAAAGTAGTGGCTTTTGCTTCTAGACAATTAAGGCCCTATGAGGGAAATTATCCCACTAATGACCTAGAATTAGCAGCCATAGTGTTTGCCTTGAAAATTTAGAGACACTACCTTTGTGGGTCTAGGTTTAAGGTATTTAGTGACCACAAAAGTTTCAAGTACCTCTTCAATAAAAAGGAATTAAACATGAGATAGAAAAAATGGATGGAATTCATCAAGGACTATAATTTTGAATTGAGATACCATCCAAGTAAAGCCAATGTTGTGGCAGATTCCCTGAGTAGGAAATCCCTCCATGTAGCTCAATGATGGTGATTGAAATGAGTTTGATAAAGAATTTTAGCAATTTGAGCTTATCTGCATCAATGCTACTAGATAAAATTTGTTTAGTGAATTGCAGATTGGGAGTGACCTTAGGACTTGGATCCTAGAGGCCCAAAAGGAAGATGAATTCTTAAAGTTCCTAAAGGATCCAAAGGAATTCCATAAGGAGGTCGATGGGATAATAACCTTCTAGAACAGGGTTTATGTATTGAGTCTAGGGCAATTCAAGGAGAAAATCTTAGAGGAAGCCCATAAGAGCAACTATACTATTCATCCTTGTGCCAATAAGATGTATTAAGACTTGAAGGGAAGATTTTAGTGGCCAGGCATGAAAAAGCACATCACTGAGTATGTTGCTAAGTGCCTAGTGTGTCAGTAGGTGAAGATTAAACATCTGAAACTTGTTGGGCTGTTGCAACCTCTTGATATCCCTAAGTGAAAGTGGGATAAGATTTTTATGGACTTTATGGTAGGTTTACCCAAGACTTAGTCTAGAAATGATGCTATTTGGGTGAGAGTAGACTGAATAACTAAGTCTGCACATTTCCTACTCATTAAGATCAATTTTTCCTCGGACAGATTAGCCCATTTGTATATTTAGGAGTTAGTGAGACTACACCGGGTCCCTACTAGCATTGTTTCAGATAGAGACCCTAAGTTTACCTCTAGATTTTGGATAGCCTGCCAAGATGCTTTTAGTACTAGGTTAAGCTTAAGTATCGCCTATCATCCTCAAAAGGATGGACAAATGGAGAGGACTATTGAAACTTTAGAGGCTATGCTTAGGTCATGTGCCTTGGAACATAAGGGGAATTGGTACCAAAGCCTAGCATTGATAGAATTCTCATACAATAATAGTTTCAATTCTAGCATAGAGATGGCACCCTATGAATCTTTGTATAAGAGGAGGTGTAGATCACCTCTGTGTTAGTTTGAGGTAGGGAAAGACAATTACTTGGACCAAAATTGGTACAAAAAACCACAAACCAAATTAGGATTATCAGGGATAAAATGGTTGGGTTACAAGATAGGCAAAAGAAGTATGCTAATAAGAGAAGGAGACTTTTGGAATTTGATGAAGGGGATCATGTTTTCCTTAGGGTATCGCCAGTCACTGGTATAGGTAGAGCCATTAAGTCAAGAAAGCTAAATCCTAGATTTATTAGGCCATTCCAAATTGAGTCTCCAAGTTTTGAATAGAGACTTGTTGATTTCTAAGAAATGTGTTCGTCGATGACATATATTTCATCATTAATTCCTCAAAATTGGGCTTTTTTCTTGCTCCTGAGGGAACTAAATTCGGGTAGCTTGTGACTGAGGTTGTTGTGAAGGAGACGCGATTTGATGTGATCGCTGAAAACCAGGTAGACCTTGGGTATTGTTATTTCTCCATCCAAATTTTGGATGATTTCTCCACCTAAGGTTATAGGTGTTGCTATAAGGGTTATTCTGCTGTCTTGAGGCATTCCCCATGTAATCTACTTGTTCAAAATCAGAACAACCACTATGAGAAGAAGATGAAGAATAGGGGTTAGCAAACATACCTCTCGCATTACAATTGACACTATAATGTAGGCCACACAAAACTCGCAGCTTGACTGTGCTACCTGCACTGGCATCTGGAGTTGGTCGATCTTCTTGGCCAGAAGCTCTACTTGAGCTACCAAGGTTGATATAGAGTTTAACTAGTTGACTACTTCCTACCATCTTAGCCTATCCCTTGAGGATTGCCACTGATAGTTATTCATGGCCATTTCCTCTATTAAATTTTGTGCTTGTTCAGAGGTTTTATTATTTAATGCACCCCCTGCTACCACATGCACCATCTGCCTTGTGGCTGTATTTAAACTACTATAAAAAAGTTTGCACCTGTATCCACACAGGTAATCCATGATGTGGGCAACACCTCAGCAAGTCTTTGTACCTCTCCCATGCATCATACATACTCTCATCAACCATCTGCAGAAAAGAAGAAATGTCGTTGCGTAGTTTTGCAGTCTTAGCTGGTGGAAAATATTTGTACAAAAACTTTTCAACTAAAGTCTCCCAAGTAGTGATAGAGTTCGGTGGTAGGGATTGCAACCATCTCTTTTCTCTGTCTCTCAAGGAAAATGGAAACAATCTAAACCGAATGGCATCATCAGTAGTTCCATTAATATTGAAAGTGTCACATATCTCCAAGAAGTTGGCTATGTGAGCATTAGGGTCTTGGTTGGGTATCCCTCCAAATTGTACCGTTTACTGCACCATTTAGATCACATTTGGCTTGATCTCAAAATTGTTAGCTATTATTGTAGGCCAAGTAATGCACGTCTGTGTCCCTTCTAATGAAGGTCTAGAGAACTCATACATCATTCGGTTGGCATCATCATTATTATTTGCAGCTGCCATCTTTGGTGATGTAGGATTAGGGATCTCAATTGGTTCCTCCTCCAATACCTCAACTACCACCTCCTCCTCATAACGGTGTGAACAAGTCCACAACAGTCATTCTGGATTGGACAGAGGGTCTACAGGTACAAGATTGGAACTCCTAGTTATAAACTGCCTAAATCCAATAACAGTGAAACAACCCACCAACCAGATCAAAGAGTAATAAACCCAAACAAAAACTAAAATAGGACAGATAAAAACCAACGACAGAAACAAAAACAAAACAACTAAAAACCCACTAAAATAGCAAAATAATTAATCTAAAAATAAAATAAAATAAACAAGAGACAAAATGAAATTAATAAAAACTAACAACTGAATGAAGAGAAAGACATAACTAACCATAAACAAAAATAAAATAAAATAAAAAGATAAAAGTGGCTAAAGTAATAAATAGCAAATTCACTCTAGTTTTCACAAACAATCCCCAGCAACAGCGCCAAAAACTTGATGTTGTGCTTGTGTGCTGCCAATGCTACCTAAGCAACTACACCTAAGGCAGTGAACTTATCAATGCAACCTAGCGCAATGGTGAGTATCAAGGTCGTATCCCACAGGAATTGGAAAGCCTAGAGTTACTACTTGTTTTCTGTTATCTAGCCTACAATTCGAAGTGATTTCGGTTCTAATTAAACTAATAACTAAGCTAAATGCAATAATAACTAGTCAACGCTAATTGATAGGAAGAGGAATTAATCAAGACAGAAAAGCAAACCCTATGGGAACCTAAACTAGTTGGTAAATATAAAAGATAATGGATGACTGAATCTGAATTTTCTACCTGTGAGTGAATTCTAATTCAAATTCAAATTCTCTGTCGGTCTCAATGAATTTCTTAAACCTAGATCTACCACTGGCTAGTTCTTCCTAGTGGTTGATTTTAGATCAGCATTATCGGTCTAATTCACTATTATTAAGAGTCATTACTTCTTAATCCAGCAATTTATTAACCTTAGTTCTAGGCGATAACAAATTGTCCGTTACAATTAGGTGTCCAATTTCAATTAAAATATGTCAATTATTAAAAGAAATCTAAAGAGCTTCCATTACAATGTCTTGTCAATGAAAACATAAATAGTCATTCATAACAGTAACGGAGATCACATAATCAATATTCAATCATCCATGCAAATTAAACTCAGGCTACCAACATGGTTCAGAACCCAATGGGTTTTACAAATTTAGTTACATATAAACATCATCCAACAGTCCAGAAAATCTACAATTCAGAGAAATAACAGTGTAAAAATTATATACGTCCCTCTTCTCTTCAACGACAGATGGAACAGTGCAGAATAGTCACCGAAAAGCTGCCAGAAAAGGACCATAGAATACAATTTCAAAATCTATCCAACAGGTCACAATCGGGTCGGGTCACCGATCACGGATCCTCGACAAAAAATACCTCCACAGACCACCGAAGCTGTGGCAAAAGGTTCCAGGAGAGGTGCTGCACGACGAAGGAACAATTTCTGGTGGCCAACTAGACAGATGACGCTGGATGGGTTGCAAAAAATAACCAAATCACGTCACTCGGGTCTGTCTCGGGTTATGTAATCTGTCGTGTTACGGTAGCCAATGATGGGTCAGAAGGTGCGACTGGGTTGCCTGAAGCTGCAGGGAACGACGGCAGGAGGTGGGTCAGATGGAAAACACTGTAAAATGCTGTGAACTCAAATGGATTCCCTCTCGGATTGCATACTTTTTCTCGCCGTTTTGCTGCTTTTTGATGGCAATGGGCAGTAGTGGTGGCTTGCCTTGCCTGTCGTCTCTTGCTGCCAGGGTGAGGTCACGCCACTACGAGCTTTGGTCAGACACTCCATTTGGGTTTTCTCTCCCTCGGGTCTCTAACGCATGGTGGCTCTCCTCGAGTGGGTCTGTCACGCATGATGGGTCTCTTTTCTTCAAATTTCACTGTTCCAAGCTCCTATTACACGCTACTCGGGTCTGCTTCACTTGGACACATGCTCTAAAGGCCCATTAAGGGCTTTAGCGTGGCCCAATAAGATAAAATGGCCTAAATGGCCCAAAATGGTTGTTTTGAATCCAGAAAAGCCTCGTTTGTGGATAATAGATTGATAAAATGCTTGAAATGCAATAAGATACACATTTAGGTGATTCTTAGAATAAAAATACACAAAAATACATATAAAATGGACATAAAATATTAGGTAAAATTGTGTAAAATAAGAACTATCAGTCACTAAATATTTTGACTTTAAACTCACACAGTTAATGTCCTCAAATTACCAATTCCAATTCCTGGGTAGGTTAGTTTTCTTTATGAGATCACAATTCTCTAGAGGTATTCACTATCACTTTTCCTCGCTACAGGAAAACACACCCTAGCTCATCTTGAGTGCATTGTAATGCAGTCCAAAATGTCCTAAGGGATCATGAATCGTTAAAAATGTAACGCCCGTTAACACCCCCTTAGCCTATGGTTCCTTTTAAGTCAATTTAAAGAGTAAAATATGTAAGTATCATTATAAGGGTGTGCTACTATTACTTTTATCCGAGTAAATTTAAAATTTTTACCAAGTTGATTATTTGAGTGGTGTTTGGGTTGGGTTCTACACTCAGGTTCTCACTCAAGTATCATAGCTAAATATAGATATAGTTTACTCTAAATAACTATACACAAACATGTATACTTAATTCACCAAATATCATTAAATAACTATTGGGCATGGAGGCAATAACCCTACCACTCATAACCCCATCAAGTTACCTAATGATAGTTACTAGAGGATCCATACACATTTAAGTTAAGATAGGCTACATAAGAGATAATCTTTACTAGCCTTTCTCAAAAATCTTAAGGACTAGTATGGAATAATTATCTGCCTATACTATCCAAAATAAACATTCATTGTATCCCATAGAAGGGTACCTCTTCTTCATTTACCTTCCTCTCCAGCCAAAGGACCTACACATCTGGTACACGCTAGCACTAGGGTGAGAAATTAATCTCAATAGCAATGCAACCTACTTGAAATTCATTGACCTTTACCACCATACTTCTACAAAAAAATCTCTACATTCTTTTTATTATAAAAATATAATCCAGACTATTGGGATGTAGTGCATGTAGCATACAATCATGTCATGTGCTCATATTTATGCATGTACATTTAAGACATATTTACTTTGTCATATGGGAGGTTCATTCAGCATCATTTTCATCATAAAACATTTTCCTAGGGTAATAAACATGCCTTTTGATTGTACTTATGAGCAGGAGAAAACAATCATAACATACGAGCTATCGGGAGTGTCACCCAGCAACAACTCCACGTACCGCTACATACATGAATGAGCTATTCTAGTGACTAACTATGCCACTATAGTAATTGAGCTATCCTAGCGACTAATTATGCCACTATGATAACTTTATTGCATAGTACTACCAAGGCATCCCCCAGCTGGATGCAACATACAATCTAAATAACTCAGAGGGACCACTGTAAAACCTCTGAACAGGTCCTATCCTGTCCTCTTCTGCAGATCATGAGCCTATAGAATCACCACCCCTTACCAGTGGATCACACTCCTAGTATGCTATTCGCTAACATATATACTAGGGTGATTCGTCTCATACTCATGGTTATCCTTAACCTTAAGTATGTGTTTCTTAATTGGCCTTTGGAAGATGACACTAACTTAAAGTTTACAACCATCATGGCATTTTCAAAATAATCTATGCTCAAGTGGATGTTTGACTATCCCTGTTTGTGGCACAACTGTGGAATGCCCAACAGCCGTCCTATACCGATAATTGGTTACTCGATCATAAGCCTATCTACCACTAATGCATATGCTTAGAATACTTCACTCTTTCCTTTTTGATGCTTTTCTGCTCCCTTTTGTGTCACTATCACAAGGATCCTTTCATCCAAGTGACATGAGACCTTATCATTTTTACATTACCCAAAAGTATGTAGTTTCCTGGTATAGTTACGTTATGGGCCTTAAACAAGGTGGTATGGAGGATTACTGAGCTCAATATTTGACAAAAATCATATTTCTCATGTTGGAGGGCTATCAATCAACTTATGGAAGGCTAGCAGTCGACTAATCGCTCTTTGGAATCCTTGGTTCACAAAACAATAGGCTACTAGTCAACTGATGGAAGGCTGGTAGTTAACTAATGGCTCTCTGGAATGCTTCCAAGGCAAAATGAACAACACGTAAGTCAGTTGCTAGGGTTATCAGTCGATTGCTATATAGAAAACTCGAACCCAACAGTTGATTGATAGGGCTACTAGTTGGATGTTACGTCTAAGTATTCATTTATGGGTTTCTCAAGAACACAAAAATCGATTGCTACATGCTATCAATCGATTGTTATGTCCTGTTCTAGCTCTAAAAATACTTTTTCATGATTACCCAGCCCAGATTTCAGTCCATTTCAAGTTTAAAAACATATGAGCTTAGTTTCCATACCTAAAACCTCATTTTTCTCTAAACATTCCACATCAATATGCTCAAACACCATACATTCAAGTAAAACTAGCATATTCTACTAGATGAACAACAACCTAATCCTTCCAATCATTTACAAGCACAAATAAGCACAAAATTTTAGCAAGTAGCACCTAATAGAAGTAGGAAAACATACAGAATGTAGGTTTAAACCCCAAACATAGTTCAAATCATTTATAAACAATATTTCTCAACAAAAAAAAATATTTTAGAAATGTGGTTAGGTTGAGTTGTTATCTTGGATTTTCTTGCAACTGGATGTGTATATGATGTTTAAATGGCGTCTTCCTAGCTATAGGACACTTTCCTAGCTTCAAATTTAGCCTTCCTTCAAGCCAAATGCCCTTCTTCCTTGCCCCAAGCCACCCTCTCTCTACTCACTCTTCCCTTTCTATCTCTAATTTTGTTGAAGCTTAAGTGATCTGAGAGTGTTTAGGGTTCAACTAGGCTTTTAGTGTAGTTTAGTTTACTGCATGTTAGTCCTTGAGTTATTTTACATCCTTATCCTTAATACTTTTTCCCTTTTCAATTTGGTCCTTAGTTACACTTTAGCTAAACTTTCATTTCTTGCAACTAAGTCCATGCACTAATGTAACTATATGCAACTAATGCAACATACATAAGCCTTTATTTTGCAATTAACAGACATCTCTTAATCATATTAGGAGCGAATGTTACATTTGTCCCTTCCTTTAAAATAATTTCATCCTCAAAATTAGAACATACCTATTCAAACAATTTTGGGTAGGATTTACTCATATCCTCTTCCTTCTCCCAGGTTGCCTCTTATAGGGATGACTGATCCCATAAGGCCTTAAGTAGAGGGATAACCTTGTTTGTCAATTGCTTGACCTCATTCCCGATGTTCCTTAAGGGTTTTGGATGATAAGTTAAGTTTTCTTTTAACTATACTGTACTAGCATCAAGAATTTGAGATGGGTCATGGATGTATTTTCTAAGTAGCGAGACATAGAAAACATTATAGAGATTCGATAAGAACGGGGGTAAGGCTATCTGGTAGGCTGATTGACCAACTTTTCTTTAAATTTTAAATGGTCCAATAAATATGGGATTTTAACTTTTTGGACTTAATGGCTCTACCTATACCAGTGATCGGCGAACCATTAGGAAAATATAATCCCCTTCATCGAATTCCAGTGGTCTCCTTCTTTGTCAGCATATTTCTTTTGCCTATCTTAGGCTCTAGCCATCTTATCCCTGATCATCCGAATTTGGTTTATAGTTTGTGAAACCAACTTTGGTTTGAGCAATTGTCTTTCCCCTACCTCAAACCAACATAGAGGTGATCTACACTTTCTTCCATACAAAAGTTTTATAGGGTGCCTTCCCTATGCTAGAATGGAAACTATTGTTGTATAAGAATTCTATCAATGCTAGGCTTTGGTCTTAACTTCCCTTATGCTCTAAGGTACATGATCTAAGCATATCCTCTAAATTATGAATAGTCCTCTCAATTTGTCCATCCGTTTGAGGATGATAGGCGATACTCAAGCTTAACCTAGTACCAAAAGCTTCTTGGAAGACTCTCTAAAATCTAAAGGTAAATCTAGGGTCTCTATTCGAGACAATGCTATTAGGGATCCCATGAAGTCTCAATATCATTTGAATATACAAACGAGCTATTTTTTCCAAGGAGAAATTGATCTTAATGGGTAGGAAATGTGTAAACTTAGTTAATCAGTCTACTATCACCCAAATAGCTTCATTTCTAGTCTGCATCCTAGGTAAACCTACTACAAAGTCTATAAAAATTTTATTCCATTTCCACTTAGGGATATCCAAAGGTTGCAATAGTCCAGCAAGTTTCTTATGTTCAATCTTCACCTACTGAAACACTAAGCACTTAGCGACATACTCAGCGATGTGCTTTTTCATGTTTGGCCACCAAAACCTTCCCTTCAAGTCTCGATATGTCTTAGTGGCACCAGGGAGAGTAGTATAGTCACTCCTATGGGCTTCCTTTAAGAGTTTCTCCCTGAACTCCCCTAGACTTGGGACATAAACTCGGTTCTAGAGGGTCATTAGCCCATCGACCTCCTTATGGAATTCCTTTGGGTCCTTTAGGGACTTTAAGAAATCATCCTCCTTTTGGGCCTCTAGAATCTTAGTTCTAAGATCAATCTCAATCTGCAATTCACCTAGAAATATTCTATCTGGTAGCCTTAGTTACTGCAGATAATCTTAAGTTTCTAAAATTTTTTGTCAAATTCATCTCACTCACCATCATCTGAGCTACATGGAGGGACTTTCTACTTAGGACATCTGCCACAACATTGCCTTTTCCTTGATGGTATCTCAATTCAAAGTCATAATCCTTTATGAATTTCATCCATCTCCTCTATCTCATTTTTAATTCCTTCTATTAAAAGAGGCACTTGAGACTTTTGTGGTTACTAAATACCTCAAACCTAGACCTATAAAGGTAGTGCCTTTAAATTTTCAAGGCAAACACTATGGCTGCTGACTCTAGGTTATGAGTGGAGTAATTGCACTCATGGGGCCTTAATTGTCTAGAAACGTAGGCCACTACTTTTCCCTCTTACATCAAGATGCACCTTAGACCTTTCTTAGATGCATCGCAATATAGCTCAAACTTTTCCAAAGGATTTGGGATAATTAATACTAGTACAGTGATCAAAATTTCCTTCAAAGTTTAGAAACTATGCTCACATTTAGAATCCCACCTAAATAGAACATCTTTCTTGGTCAACTTGTCATTGGCATTGTAACATCCGCTC
The DNA here is from genome assembly GCA_031216115.1 of Senna siamea. NCBI lineage: Eukaryota > Viridiplantae > Streptophyta > Magnoliopsida > Fabales > Fabaceae > Senna > Senna siamea. The sequence goes on along the minus strand of CM062361.1, from coordinate 27,843,610 downwards.
CAATTATGATTAAAGAGATGTTTGATTATTGTTAATTTGATGTTTAATACTTGTGTATATTGCATTAGTGCATATAGTTGCATTAGCCTAGGGACTAAATTAAAAGGAAATAAATAAAGATTTATTAAGAGATGGCTAAGGACTCAATTGAAAAGGGAAAAGATGAGGGAGTCTAAGAGGGCAAAATAACTCAAGGACCAAATAACAATTTCCTAGAATCTCTTAAACCCTAGTAGTAGCCCTAAACCCTCCCACACTTCCAACCTTCAGCATTTTTAGAGAGAGAAGCAAAGGGACAGGCAAAGAGAGAAAAGGGCGAGCTATGGCAAGGAAGGAGAGATTTTGCTGAAGGAAAGGCAGATTTGAGGCTAGGAATCAGTCCTACAGCCAAGGGAGAGCCTTTCTAACACATCCAACACACAGATTTGTAAGGAATCAAGGTAGCAATCCATTCTAAACCCCTTTTCTGAAAAGTTTACTGTTACTACAAAATGTGAATTTCTAACTGTTCAAACTGAGATTAGGGTTAAACCTACATTCTGAATGCTTTTCTATTTCTATCGGATGTTATGTTGCTGAATGTATACTCATATATGTGCTTGTAATGGATTAGAAGGGTTAGGTTGTGTTCAACTAGAGGTATAAACTAGTTTTCCTTGAATGTACTATTTTTGAGCTAACAGATAAGAAATGTTTAATGAGAAGTAAAGTTTATTGTATAGAAATTAAGCTCATGCATTTAGAATTGAAAATAGAATGCATTCTAAACTAGGTACTTTCAAAATCATGTTTTCTGAACTACAATAGAGCATAGCAACTGACTGCTACATATGGGGCAGTTGACTACCGTGTTCTTAGAAAACCCAGAAGTGTGAACAGAGGATTAGCAGTTGACTGCTAGATTCCTACCAGTCGATTGTCGGGCCCGGGTCTGCACTAAGCAGTCAACTGGCCATCTTTGCAGTCGACTGTCGTGCTCTTAGAAGCCCAAAAATACAGATAGAGGCTTAGCAGTCGACTACCAGATTCCTAGTAGTCAACAATCGGGCTTGGGTTTGCACTAAGTAGTTGACTAGCTATCTTAGTAGTTAACTTTCATGCTCTGATTTTTGCCAGACGCTGCTCCAAAGAAGCTGCCACCAACCTACGCCAGCTTGTAACACCCCATGTTCTTGTGAGTATATTTACATTTATAAATTAACCAGATAAATTGCCATGAATTGTGTCTAATTGTCTGTGTGGTGTAATATTTAGAACAAATATTGGACAGGACAACATTTCATAATAATTGAAGTGCTTGATTTAAATTTTTATCCTTTCAATTAGCTAGCCAAATTGCCAAAGGAAAGAGTGAATTAAAGCTAAATATATATACATATAGATAGCCTCATGGCAAGCACACATGGAAAAGGAAAAGAGTTAGCACACAATAAAATATATGTGCAAATACACATACAAATGATGAAATAAAACAAAGAAATAAAAAGGGGTGTCATGAATTGTGGACTTGCATAGGTTCCACGTGCAAATGGGTGGAAGAAGGAGGGAAAAATTTATGCATGAATTTCATGTATGGTTCACGTGAATTGAGAAAGGAAAGAAGGAGTGCAATATTTAAAAATCATATATATATGATATATAGGGCATTATTCGGCAAAAAGGGAAGAAGGGAAATGAGGGAGACGTGTACCATTGGGTTTCACTTCTTCTTGTACTTTATCCTAGATGGCTGACTACCCATGAGGAAGGTGGAAACAAAATAAAAGAATAAACTATATTTAGAACATGCATGTGACAAAAACAAAGGGTACAGTGTTTTGGAGTGCACCACACAACTAAAAGGAAGAAAAGCAACAAGCAAAATAAAAGGTTACCACATTTGCAAGCAAGGAGGTACAAGGTGCAAAATTTCTTTATGTAGAACTAAATATACAATAAGAAAAAGGGCTAGCAGAATGAATTACTAAGGATTATAATCAAGGAAGAGGATGGCATGACAATGAAGCAAGCATACACGCACACACAGAAAGGAAAGGGAAAAAGGAAACAAGTACAACATCCCTTTTCTCTAAGCTCGGTCGAATGGAAATTTGAATAAAGAAAGGAAGGAAAGGTGATGTGAATAGGGAGCAAGGCGTGACTCTCTTCCCCTCTCCCTCTTGCGTGATCTAGTGGCTAACATAGGCTTTCAAGGAAGTACAGATTGTACTCTTATGGCAATTAAATAACATTAATGAAAGAAAAAGAAAGTGCAGCATGATTTCCCTTTCTCTTCCACCATAGTTGAGTAAAATTGCAAGAGGGAAAGCAATGAAAAGTAAGAGCACATGTGCAGTCATAGGAAGAAAAATGTGACTTTCCTTCCCTCCTTTCCAAATGACGTGCCCAAGAGGTTAACCTAAGGGTGCAAGAGAAGTAAGTTGTACTTAAAAGTACACATGTGACAAGAAGACAATGAAAATAATAATGAAAGAGCAAGGAGAGAAGTGGCATCCATGTAACCAAGTGGACAAAAAAATGAGGCTGCACTAAATTTCATAAGACAAAATATATATATATGAAAAATGAGGGTGAGAGATGGCGTGAAGGGATGGAAAAGAAGAGTAATGAGAGGATATACATACACCACACGTAGTAGAAGAAAGGTGAAAATTAAGGAAGAGAGAGAGAGTTGAAAGAGGAAAAAGCTCCACGTGATAAGGAGGGAAATTAAAATAGAATGAAGAAAATTTCATGTGGCTTACGTGAACCTTGTAAACAATGGAATTAGGGGCTTTTAATTTTGACACATGGGATGCACGTGTGGCATCATCATTGAATAGCTAAGAGGAAACAATATGGATAGCCCCATACACATCCACCCTTGGATAAGAGAGCATGCAACCTTGAGAGCCACCCACACACACAGCAAGAAGGAAAAGGAGAAAAAAGGAGAGGAAAGAAAAAGGAGAGTATACACACCCACACAATTTAGTTAAGGCAAGAAGAAGAAGAGGGAGGTTTAGCCAAGGAAAGAAAAAGAAGCAAAGGAACAAAGAGGAAGCCAAGCTAAACCATTTTTAGGGCACCAAAGAGGTAGGTTCACAATTCTTTAATTCTAGTTCTATGATCTAGTTTGCATGTATGATGATTTTGCTTCCATAGAACTTGAATACTTGTCCACATTCTTAATAGAAGAGTGACCCTTGACTAGGTTGCATGATAAACACATGAGGGAATTAATGCATAAAAATTAATAATGTTATTTTCTTAAATCATGAAAGAGCCTAGAACAAGTGAGCTTGGTAATGACATGTGTTGTTTAGTTTATGACTCCTAGCATTGGAATGGACTTGTGATCTCCATAATAAAAATTATTGTTAGTAAATGGGATATGTTTAAGAATTGATATGGGAAAACTTATGGTTAGTAATAATGATACACATGATTATGGGAAAATATTTGGCTAGATTAATGATGAATATGATTACTAATAATGTAAGGCTAATTAATGATAACCATTGTTATGGGAAAATTATGGCTAATTAATGGTGAATGTTGTCATGGAAAAATCATGGATAATTAATGATGAAAACTATTAGGAAAAGTTCGCTAATTAAGGGGTGCTAAGTTTAGGAAAGAAATTCTCCCATTTTTATCATTTAAGGAATGGAAAGAGAAAAGAATTAAATGATAAAACATGAAATTCCCTTGAGTTTCCTTAAGCCTAAATCATGGAAAATTTCGGTTGAAAATTTAGTAAAATTTTATAAGGGAAATAGGATATTTATAAATGGAGAATTAAATTAATTTATACAAAGAATTGTCATAAATAAATATGACAAAGAGGCCTTGTATACCAATAGAAAAATGGAAATGCAACTGACAAGGGAAATCATAGAAAGGTACACAATGTATGAGGTGTGGTCGAAGGTGCTCCACATGGGAGACCTAGGGAGGCATGGCCAAAGGTGCTCCATACCCGTGACGTAGAGTTCACAAGGAATCTATGTACGTGGCTGAGTGTCCATGAATTACGAGGTGTGGCTGAAGGTACTCTACATAGGTGACCTAGTGAGGTGTGGCCGTAGGTACTCTATACCTGTGATCTAAAGTCCACGATAAATCTATATACGTGGTTGAGTGTCCACGAATTACGAGGTGTGGTCGAAGGTGCTCCATACAGGTGACCTAGTGAGGTGTGGCCAAAGGTGCTACATACCTGTGACCTAGTGCTCATGATGACTCTATACACGTGGCTGAGTGTCCACGATTTATGAGGTGTGGCCAAAGGTGCTCCACATGAGTGACCTAGTGAGGTGTGGCTGAAAGTGCTCCATACCCGTGACCTAGTGCTCGTGATGATTTCATAAAGGTGGCCTAGTGACCACGTAATACCCCAGAGCACCCAATTAATTCAGCATGGTAAAAGTAATAATTAAGCACATAAGCACTTTGTTAATTTCGCAATAAGTCATGTAAATTTATGAGAATATGTTTCACTTAAAGGGATTATCTAATTTTCCCATTAACTTCTAAATTATCATGCAGTGCTTGCCTATTTACTTTTATTATGTAAGATTTTTGTAACCCCTATTTTGGATCCTAGAGGTATTCGATTTAGAATAGGACATTTATTTTGACCATATACATGAGATGTATATGGGGGATCTAGGGAAAACGGATATGTGAAGGACCGGTCTATCCTTAATTTATAAGGGAGTTTGAGTGACAAACCTATTGTCTCCTGACTTCCGATGGATGGGTACTTTATATATCCGGGGACATGTTTATCAGTATGTAATGGACATTATTGTACTCGTATTATTAAATTACATGAAATTCTATATTTTCACTGTGTAGTATTGTATTTCTTTATTTTGCTATGCATGTAAGTATTTAATTTGAGCAAAAGATCCCAAACCTAATCCCCTTAATATAAATGAATGGTATAATTACTCAGACATTAATTAAATAAAAGGATAAGAATAATGTACCAAACCTATTTGGTTGCATCGGAGGAATTGTAATACTAGATAGAGGCGTTACACTGCCACTTGCTGTTTGCCACTTGAGGAATACAGAGAGCCACCAGCCAATTGCTAGCCTTCCAATAGTCGATTGGCAGCCCTCTAGCTTGCGAAATGAGGTTTTTAATGGCAATTGAGCTTCATAATTCTCTATACTAACTTAATTAAGGGCTTACAACATAGGTAAGCAAGGAAACTAGGAGTTTTGGGTGATGAGACCCTTGTGATTGTAAAACAAAGAGAGAGCAGACAACATAAAAAGGGAAAGAGGAAAGTATTCTCAGTGTATGCCTTAGGGTAGATAGGCTCATGATCGAGTGACCAATTGTCAGTATGGGATGGCCGTTGGGCATTCCACGGTTGTGCCATAAATTGGGATGGTTAAACGTCCACTTGAACTTAGATGATTTCGAAAACATTATGATGGTTGCAAACTTTAAGTTAGTTTCATCTCCCAAGGGCCATATGAGAAACACATACTTAGAGTTCATAATAACTATGCGTATGGGTCGATTCACCTTAGAGTATATGTAGTGTACTGGGAGTGTGATGCACCTCAAAGGAATGGTAGTGATTCCATAGTATTATGATCTGCCCAAAAGCGGAGAGGAAATGATCTGGGTATAGTTGATGGTGATCCCATGAGAGTTATACCAGCCCCGTTTAGGATGAAAGGGAGGAATCCCACTTGTCAAGGATAATCTGCCGGAAAGGGGCAGGGATACTTGGATCCATTGGGGGATGCCTCAGAATGTACAAAAGTTAAGGCATGGCTAACTAGACATGCACTCATTCATATAGACAGTGGTGCATGGAGTTATTGCTAGGCAACTCTCCCGATTACTGTGAGGCTGTTTTATGTACTGCTCATATGTTATGAAAGTGAAATGATGGCATATTTACTATCACACATGTGTTTTATAAAAAATGTTTTATGATGAGAATGATGATGAATGCACTTCCCATGTTTTAAAGATGATATCTTTTGATGAATATGCACATGTATGAGTACACAACATGATTAAATGCTACATGCATTACATCCCAATAGTATGTGATATGTTTTATGAAAGAATGTAGAGTTTTTTTTTTTACGAGCACGGTGGTACAAGTTAATAGATTTCGTAACAGGTTTTATTGCTATTGAGATTCATTTCTCATGATAGTGTTGGCGTGTACCAGATGTGTAGGTCCCCTTGGGCAGAAGATGAAGGTAATGTATGAAGAAGTGTCCAATATGGGTATACAGACTGTTTAATTTGGATAGCTTAAGTACATGGTAGAATGAAACTAGCCTTCATGATATTTTGAGAAAGGCTAGTGTAGGATTATTTTGTATAGCCTATTCTAACTTATCTGTATATGAATTAAGCTAGATTGATGATTAGACTAGTTGATGAGGTTATGAGTGGAAAGATTGTTGCCTCCGTGCCCAGTAGTTAATTAACTATATTTATTTAAGAATACATGTTTATGTATAGTTAATCTAGGTGTATTTTATATATATTTATTTCACTGCGATGTTGAGAAAACCCGAGAGTAGAGACCAACCCAAGTGACACTAAATTAATCAACTTGGTAAAAAGTTTAAAATTTACTCGGGTAGAAGTGATAGTAACACACCATTATTATGATGATTATATATATTATACCTTTAAACATGTATAAGGAACTATAGGCTAATGGGGGTGTTACTTTTTTGGTATCAGAGCGTGGTTGCCATGATAACTCGATAGCAGTAAATCCTGACTAGGTAGTATGGGTAGATTCCTCAGGATAGAGACTATTACAGGTTAGTTAGCTGAGCCTAGGCAGTTGACTACTGGTGTTATGTTTTAACTTGAAGAATGGAGTTCTAGGTTTGGGGAATGTACAATATTTCCTATAGAGCCATATGTTCTCTTATAAATGTCTGTTATTGAGACCGATCACCTCAGTAATATTTGTTTTGTAGAGTAAAGTATGGTGCCTCCAAGGAGAAATGGTACATGGGACAAGGATAGAGAAGTAAATTTGGCTGGGGTAATGCAAACCTTGATGGGGATGGTGGAAGCCATGAGAGAGCAGGCTTTTGCTACCACACAATAGGCGGCTACCACTGCTAAAGTGCTGAGACAAATGCCAGAGGATAGGAATGCAAATAGAAATCATATCCTTGAGGGAGAACTAGTGAGGGATCAGACCTATAAGGGGTGGTCTAAGTTTTAGAAGGTAAACCTCCGACCTTTAGGGATGAGTTCAACTCGAAGCTTGCTAAAGAATGGTTGGTTGAAATGGAGAAGTGTTTTGCAGTTCTGGGGAGTACAAATGTAACACCCCATAATTTTAATTAGTCTAAATTTATGTTCTTTAAATTATTGGATAAAATTTTCTTGTGTAATTTGGTATTCAAAGTAAATATACTCTCAATTGTAAGATATTTGATTTAGACTATCTTCAAAATTTTGGCCAAATTGAGAAAGGAAAGAAAAGTGTGGCATGGTAAAAATATTTAGAGGTACACGACAACATAGATAAAGGGAAAGGCAAGATAGGATGCAATATTTAGAATATGTGTACATGTGCAAGTGGGAAAGGAAAGAGTGTAACAAATATATATAGGTACACAGCTAGGGACATGGGAATGTATAGAGATAAACACACATGGAAGGCACATGTGCAATTGGTGAAGAAGGGGGGAAAAACTTTTGTATATTTTGCATGCATGGGTTATGTGAAGTGAGGAAGGGAGGAACACGTGTAAGTTAGATAAACTAGGAAAGAGAGCAGTGCAGGATTTTTTTTTTTAGTTTAAATATGCATGGAGAAAGGAAATAATTTAATACTTTATATGCATCAATTTTGGCCTTGCGTGAGGGAGAGGGAGAGAATTGAAAAAAGACTAAGCTTCACGTGATAAGGAGGAAAAATTAAAATAGAATAAAGGAAGAAAAGGGTAGAGTGGTGTGATGGCTGAATGGAAATTAGAATGAGAAAGAAAGAGGGATTTTATGTGAAGGGGAAAGAATAGAATGCAGCGTGAGTCTAGGGGAAAACACAAAAAGTTGGTGAGGAAAGGAAGTATAGTGAAAGTGGAGTAACCAAAGGGATGAAGTAACTTGCAAGAAAGAAAAAAATGTACCTCCAAGTACACTTGGTGCAGAATTTGCATGCTCTCATACGGAAAAGGAAAGAAAAAAAAAGAGAAGAGAGAGAGGGGGTGCAACATTCTTTTCCTCTAGCCGAATAGAAATGTGATGAAAATGGGAAGAAGAAAACCCAAATGTGTAAGCAAGGAGGGGCTGTACTTGAAAGTACTTTTGTAAGTTATGAAATTTCTATTACATGGACACACATGCACAGCACAAGAGGGGGAAAAGCAGCGTAGCTAAACCAAAGAGTGCAAGTAATGTATATGACATGTGTGGCAACCACAGACAAAAAGAATGGCATGGGAATGGATTTGGGACTTAATTTCAAGATGGATGCATGCACATGTAAGCCAAGAGGAAAGTGCATGTGAGAGTTGCATCTTGAGATACATGCAACACACATGCGTGGGAGGAGAGAAAAAAAGAAAAAGAGAAAGGGAAAGAAAGAAAAGAGGGAGAGGGCATCCTACACTTAGCCTATACACACCCACACATTTGGTCAAGGCAAGAAGAAGAGGAAGGTTGGCCGAAAAAGGGAAAGAGCAAGGGAGAACTCAAAGGGGAAATCCAACTTCGTTCACCATCGAGGTAGGTTAATAATTCCAACACAATTGTGTTCCATATTGTAGTATGTGTAACCACCATGTTTTTACAAGTTTTCCATGCAGCATGATTGTATTTCCCTACATTCTTGATAAAATGCATGTATGATTGGCTAAGCTTGTATGATAGGTTGATGTGATGAAATGAATATCGTTATTATGTAAGAGTGATGTTTAGTTAATAACATGCTCATAATGAACTAGGGTTTAGTATGATAAAAAGGGAGGTATGATTTTGAGAACCATTTTCTCAATGTAACTCCTTTTTGGGCTGAATAGAAGTTGAGATTTGATACTAAATTGGTGTTGAACTTTTGTTACGATTGGGTTAAAGAATTTCTCTTAAGTCAAAATTTTTCTTGAACTTGGTAGAATTTTATAAGAAATGATATTATTATTATTATTATTCAATAAAGGGAATTATTCTTGAACCTAGTAGAATTTTTCTAACAAATGACATTATTATTTCTCAAAAAGGGAAGTTATTAGAATTTTATTAGAAATGTACATTAAAATAAATTTCCAAGAAAGGGGAATTTATTCTTGAAATGTTGGAATTTTATGAGAAATGTACATTAAAAATTAATTTCCAAGAAAGGAGAAATTATTCTTGAAAATATTAGAATTTTTATAAGAAATGTACATTAACATTAATTCCCAAGAAAGGGAAATTATTCTTGAAGTTATTAGAATTTTTACAAGAAATATACATTAGCATTAATTTTCAAGGAATGGAAAATTATTCTCGAAGTCAATAGAATTTTCATAAGAAATGTACATTAATATTAATTTCCAAGAAAGGGGAATTTATTCTTGAAGGTATTAAAATTTTAAAGAGATGTACACTAGTATTATTTTTCAAAAAAAAGAAAATTTTTCCTTGAAACTTGATAAAGAATTTTAAAGGTGGCCAAGTGTCCACATGTGCCCAAGTGTGCACAAAGAATCATAAAGGTGGCCAAGTGTCCACAAGTGCCCAAATGTGCAACAAGAATTAAAAAGGTGGCCAAGTCTCCACAGTGCCCAAGTGTCCATAATGCTCAAGTGTGCACAATTAATGTATAAAAGTAAGTTTAAGAATGATAAGCATAAATGGTTTTGTTAATTTTGCGATAATGTGTTTTAAGTATGCAAAGATTTTTTATTTGAAAGGAATATTATTTTATCACATTAACATTTAAATTGACCATACATTGCTTTCCAATTTGTATTTATGAATAATGCTATGCTTTTATATATATCAAGAATGTAGAATTAAATATTTTGGTGCTTGCACCTTGATACATATTGGTTGATTTTAAACCTCAAATTGTTAAGCTACTGGAAAACTTGCGTTTCTCATTTATATGCTAATATGTATTAGATGCGGACGATTAGTAGGGCTGGAGAGATAGAGGTCTCATTTTGGTTAGAAGTAAAATTTATGTAACCCCTATTTTGGGTCTTACTCTAGACATATCATGGTTTGGAATTAGGACTATTCTTTTGGCTGCATATATGAGATGTACATGGAAAATCCTTGGGGAAGGATATGTGAAGGACTGGTCCATCCTTAGAAATTTGTAAGGGAGTCTGAGTGACAGACCTATTGTCTCCTGACTTCCTATGGATGGGTACTTCATATATCTAGGGACATGTTTACCAGAATGTAATGGACATTATTGGACATGTATTATTTGAATTATATAAAAGTTTAAATTTCTGCTGTGTACTATAGTATTTTTTAGTCTGTTGTGTATATGAGATTTAATCTAAGCAAAAGAACCCGAACCTAATCCGCTTTAATGAAACTTAATGGTATAACTGCTTAGATATTAATTAAATAAAAGGATAAGGGGTTTGAGTGGCAGGATTGTTGCCTCTATGCTCAATAGTTAATTAACTATATTTATTTAAGAATGTATGTTTATGTATAGTTAATCTAGGTGTATTTTATATATATCTATTCCTCTACGATGTTGAGAGAACCCGAGAGTAGAGACCAAGCCAAGTGACACTAAATTAATCAACTTGATAAAAGGTTTAAAATTTACTCGAATAGAAGTGATAGTAACATACCATTATTATAATGATTATATATATTATACCTTTAAACATGTATAAGGAACCATAAGCTAATGGGGGTGTTACAAGCATCGCTATTTGTGAAAACCCTTGGATAAAGTTTTTGTAGTAACCGGCTAATTCGAGGAAACTATGAATTTCAGTCATCGTTATAGATCTCTCCCAATGAACCACCGCTTCAATCTTACTTGGATCTACTACTATCCCATCCTTGGTAATTACATGCCTTAGGAATCTCACTTCCTTTAGTCAAAACTCACATTTTTCAAGCTTGGCATATAGCTACTTTTCCTTAAGCACTTGTAGCACAATCCAAAGGTGTTGCTCATACTATTCCCTATTCCTAAAATATACAAGAATATCATCAATGAACACTAACATGAATTGATCAAGGTAGGGTCTAAAGATATGATTCATGTAATCCATGATTGATCAGACCAAATGGCATTACAAGAAATTCATAATGCCTATAACAAGTCCTAAAAGTGGTCTTAGGTATATCTTCACTTCTCACTCTAATTTGATGGTACCCCGACCTCAAATTGATCTTAGTAAACACAACTACTCCTCTTAATTAATCTAACAGGTCATCAATCCTAAGGAGGGGATATTTGTTTTTCACGATCGCTTTATTCAACTGCCTATAATATATGCACATTCTCATACTTCCATCCTTTTTCTTCACAAATAACACTGGTGCTCCCCATGATGAAGCACTTGGCCTAATGAATTACTCTTCTAGATGGCTTCTATTTGCACTTTCAACTCACTTAATTCTAAAGGAGACATCCTATATGGTGCCATATGTAACACCCACTTTTTCTTTTGATTTTTAGAATATTTTTTCCTTAATTATTTGAATGATTTTGCCATAATGAAAATGCTTTTATGATGTAGTGTTTAGAATAAATTTTAAGAGTGAAAACCCTTTCTTTCTTGTTTTAGCTGAATTAACATGTGAATGGGAGAAAGAATTGGAAAGTTGATGCTTGCTGCCAATGCTATCTAGCAACAACACCTAAGGCAGTGAACCTATCGATGCAGCCTAGTGCAATGGTGAGTATCAAGGTCGTATTCCTCGGGAACGGGAAAGCCTAGAGCTACTACTTGTTCTCTGTTATTTAGCCTACCAATTCAAAGTAATTTCGATTCTAATCAAACTAATAACTAAGCTAAATGCAATAATCACTAGTCAGCGCTAATTAACAAGAAGATGAATTAGTTGAGACAGAACAGCAAACCCACTAGGAACCTAAACTAGTTGGTAAATACGAAAGATTAACTGAATCTGATTCTGCTACCTGTGAGTGAATTCTAATGTAAATTCAAATTCTCTGTCGGTCTCAATGAATTTCTTAAACCTAAAATCTACCACTGGCTGGTTCTTCCTACTGGTTAATTTTAGATTAGCATTATCGATCCAATTCACTACTATTAAGAGTTGTTACTTCTTAATCCAGCAATTTATTAACCTTAGTTCTAAGCGATAACAAATTGTCCGCTACAATCAGGTGTCCAATTTCAATTAAAATCTGTCGATTATTAAGAGAAATCTAAAGAGCTTTCAATGCAACATCTTGCCAATGAAAACATAAACAGTCATTCATAACAGTAACAGAGATCATGAAATCAATATTCAACCATCCATGGAAATTAAATTTAGTCTACCAACATAGTTCAGGACCCAATGGGTTTTGCCAATTTAGTTCCACATAAACATCATCCAAACAACCCAAAAAATCCACAATTCAAAGAGAAAAACCATGTAAAATTTATATACGTCCCTCTTCTCCTGAACAACAGATGAAACAGTACAGAATAGTCGCTAGAAAGCTGTTGGAAAATGACCATAAATTGCAATTTCCAAGCTGTCCAACAGGCGACAATCGGGGCAGGTCGCGGGTCGCGGATACCCGACCAGAAATAGCTCCAAAGACCACCTTAGCTGCGGCAGAAGGTTGCAGGAGGGACACCACACGACGGAGGGATGATTTCTAGTGGCCAACGAACCAAATGAAGTCGAACGGGTCACGAAAGATAACCGGGTCGCGTCACTTGGGTCCGTCTCGGGTCAAGCGAATCTCAGGTCAAACGAAGCAAATTTTGGCCTTTTGGCCACCCTTATGAAAATAATTGTGAACACTTGGTCACATGATGGACTCTTGGACACCTTTATGAAAATTTATTAACATTTGGTCACATTGTTATGTGGACTTAAATTAGCCATCCATAATCTCATAAATTTTTCAGCATAAGAACATTAATAGCATGAATAGGAATAAATTGCAATCACCATTCATCTAACTATAAATTTCTCATTTTCCCTTGACTTTAGCCATTATAAGATACCTTATAAGTCATTTACCATTGCATATGTATTCGGTCACTACAATTTAAAATGAGGGATTGTTTCAGCTATAATGAAAAAAAAGTGGGATCAGAAGTTTTTCATATCCCATTTATCACATTCTTCCATCCTTTCTATATTTTAAATCTATTAACGTAATACCTTGAAATTATTATGCTACTTTCTCTCACATTTAAGTTATGTAGCAATAAAATTTGCCATTTCTTTTACCTATTTTCTTGGCTTATTTTACATGCTACACTTTATAATTATATACATGTTATATCCTACATTTAAAGGACACTATTATATACAAATTTATCATATGAAAGGAATAAATAAGGTAACACAAATCCATTTATCATTCTTTTCTTTCTTCTTTTACCAAAACTGAAAGGTAACTTTTCCCACATATTTTTCAGCAACACTTCCATATGTCAAAAATGAATGCTCTCAGTTTAAGTAGGTTAAGAGAGTAATATCATGATTTCAAGTCAAATTTCTAGCTAGCATGATTCCTTTGGGTATTTTTAAGCTAAAAACATACATGGACTATTTAAGAACATAAATCTCCACACTTTCTAATTCTAAGGTTTTCCATTAGGCATGCTGAAATTTTCTATTAACCATCCTCTTATGAATTTACTACATCTACCACCATATAACAACAATCACATCCCATTCCATTCATCATGCAAACTTAGCCAATAGAAACATTACATCTCAAGGAATGTAGAGTTAGAGAAATTAATTCCATGTAAACTTTAAATCATACTACATAGTTTAAATAATGAAATCAAGACATAGAATTGCTAAGCTACTTCAAGGAGGAAATAAAATGGAGTTGTCTTGGCTTCCCCTTTGAATTTTTCCCTTGCTTCTTTGCTTCCTTTCCTCTTGACTAAACTAACTCCTTCCCCTCACGAGAGCTTTTCTTTTTCCTTACCAAGCTGCTCTCTTGCCTCCTAGATACAATTGCAGTGTGCACATGTAATTAAATCTATCTCTTGTATATTTTCTATTCCCTTACATTGAGTGCTACACGTGTACTTTAAGTACAATTCACATTACTTGCAAACTTTGTATTACCACTCGACAACGTTGAAGGAAGGGAGGAAGGGAAGTCATGCAAGCTGTACAATCCACGCAAGATGTACGGCTCACGCAAGCTGTACTTGAGTGCTGCACTTTCCTTTTTCTCAAGTATCTTAACTCTTATCTCTCGGTGGCATTGGAAACGGACAAAGAGAAGGAGAGAAAGAAGGCAAATGCCACATTCCTCTTTCCTTTCTTTCTCTTTGCCATATAGTGATATAGGATAAAGAAATTTCTATAGTTCCCATAGCGTTGCACGGTGGAATCATTAAGAAGAATTTAATTTCTCTCACTCACTCTTGCTTCATTGAATGCATGTGTATATATATATATATTTAAATGGAGGTTAAATTCTTTTCTCTCTTCTCCATTTCTATTGCTGTGTGGGTTTATCTAGTTTTGACCAAAGTCCAATTCACCATTTCCTTTGGCAATTCGGCTTGAAAAAAGAAAGAAAATAAAAATTAAATCAAGCACCTCAAGAACCTAAAATTTTATGTAAGCATCTTAAGCACTTAAGTTTTTATATGTGGTGTTTTCCTCCCTCTCAGATTGTAATTCGACTACCACAAGGAAGAAGGTGTTATCCTTTAGCATATTTATTCTAAATATTAAATTACACAAGTAAATTCATCATACTTTATAGCAAACTCATCCAATGAATTAAGGGAACATTAATGTAAAACCAATCAAGAGCATATGGGGTGTTACACACACATTCATGGGAAATGAAAGAATAAGTGGCACTAGAATCAAATAGTACAATTAATGGAACTTCATTTATAAAACACTAACCTTTTATAAAATCATTAGATTATTCTACCTCTTTGCCCTTGAGGGTGTAAAATCCCCCTCTAGTTAGAGGCTTAGAGGACTTAGCTGTTTCCTTCCACAATGGGCACTCCCTGGCGAAATGTCCTGGCTTGCTACACTTGTAGCAGACATCTGTTTGAGCAGGCAAGGCTTAGTCCCAGGATTCTTCCCACATCTGGGGTAGTTGTCTGAAGCAACTTGACCAACTATAGGCATCTTCCTTGACTAGGCTTTACTAAATTTACTTTCCTTTCCCTTGGCAAAATCCTACTGTGGTTTCCTCTTAAGGGGGTTGAACTCTTTCTTCCCTTTTCCAATCCCTGTTAGGCCCTTGGAAACTATGCGGCACTTGTTAGCTAATATAGCATAGTTCTGTATCTCTAATAGAGCCACAATGCTCCTCAATTCTGGATTCAGCTTGGCTTATAAGTGCATGGCCTTCCATGCTTCATCCTGCCTCAACTATAGATAAGAGGATAGCTCCTTAAACTTCACTAGGTAATCATCAAAAGACATGGAGCCTTGTCTTAAATTCTATCTCCTTCTCATTCCTTATGCTCTAGGGGAAGTATTTCTCCAGGAATACCTCCTTGAAAGAATCCCAAGTGATTTGTACTCTTTGGGCCTCCATCAACAGCTTGACCCCTTTTCACCAATGCTCGGCCTCTCCAGATAGCATGTATATGGAGAATTGAACCTTTTGAGCCTCTTTACTATCCAAAACTACAAATAACTTCTCCATCTCTACCAACCACTCTTCTGCCACCTTCGGGTTAAACTCGCGCCTAAAGAAAGGAGGTTTGACTTTCTAGAACCTAGACCACCCCTTATTGTAACACCCCTTATCTCTATATTACAGCTTTATAATATGTTATAAGATAGGTGGTTACATTATTCTTTACCTTATTCTATAAAATTGAGCCTGAGCATTAAATCCATCAATAATCAATTATTTCATTAGGTTTGGGTTCTTTTGTTTAGGTTAACATACTTCAGCACAGCGAAAATAGAATTCTATACATCATAGTGGAATTTGTAAAACATTCCACAACCATATGTATATCATTTAAATCTTCTGATACACATCCCAGTAGATATTAAGTATTCATATATAGGGGTAAGGAGACAACAACCTTGACACTCAAACCTTGTAATACTTTGCTATTACCATACATAAATTTTACATACTAACAGAACCTATATTCCTGGCAATATTGTGCTTGATTCTAGAAAATATATTTCTATCCACATTATCTTTATCTATGGTAGTACGGTGTGCCTAGTCATCTGATACACACTAGGATAATTATGAGAAATAAATTCCTAGTAGCCAAACAATCCATTCTTTTGAAAAATCTCTAGCATGTACCACTGTGATAACACAGAAAATATTCTACATTCCTTTCTTTAAAATATCATATTATCTATCGGGATATCATGCATAGTTCATAGATGTCAATATGGCATGCATTTATGAAAGCACAATATAGTTCAATATAAGAATGAAGTTTACAGTCATTCTCATATTTTTAACATCATTTCATAATGAAAGTGTCAAATAGGTGTCATAAGAGATATGTATAAATCATTCATCATTGTAAGATCATACAAATCATAAAATCAGGAAAATAGGAAAACAATCATAACATTATGGCTAATGCCATTCTTTAGAGAATAGAAACCTAAGAGTATCAGGAGAGTCGCCCAATGAACTACTCCACGTACCATTACTTACATAAATGAGTTAATTTAAACACATAAGTAACAATCCTATCAGTGGTATTATCTGAGGTGTCCTTCAGTGGATCCAAATACCATGTGGTCACTGCCCCTTTTGCAGATCATCCCATATATGGCAGGAGTTTTCTTCCCTTTTTACCTCATAGGGGACTGCTTTGATCTTTAAAAAGAAAATTAACCTCCCGGGATCACTGCTAACTGCGTAGGTTATTTCCTTTCTACTTCTCAGGCGGATCATGATGCTATGGAATCACCACCACTTTCTGGTGGATCACACTCCCAATACACTATTCCTTATATATAATCTTGGATGACTCGACTTGTACCAATGACTTTGCTAAATTCTAAGTAAATGTCCCCTCTTTATTAGTCATCTAGGTAACACTAACTTAGAATTTGCAACCATCACAGTATTTTCTAAACTTCTTGCATCGAGTATATGTTTAACCATCCAAATTCATGACACAACTGTGGCATGACCAACAGTCGTCCCATACCAACAATTGGTCACTCAGTTACAAGTCTATTTATCCTGGATCATACATTATAAATACTTCCTCTAAGTTCTCTTTTCTTTCATTCTATGTTTTTCCTTTTCTTTCAATGTTTCCCTTTTCCTTTCTTTCTTCCATTTTTATGATACCTGTTTGACCCTTTCACAATATAGCCCTTTCTTGCTTGACAACACTCTCCAATTGAATTACATGAATATGGAAGTTTATATATGAAATTTATAACGTATACCATGGATATGGAAAACTACAAATTTATTCTATAAAATGCATAGCACACATCACAATACCCTTTTGCCACACTGACCCCCATTTTCTTTTTCTCTTGAAATTGGTTAGCATAAAAATTTTACATTTTTCCTTCACAATATCAATAACAAGACTTAATCAATTCCAAGAGAAACAAGAGTGGTGGTCTTGGCCAAGGTGAGAAAAGAGTGGAAGCTAGGGATTTTCATACTATTTATTCCCTTTCTTCCATCCTTTCTACCACTTAGACATAATGGTACAATTTCCTTCCATTATTCATGGAACTTTCTTATAGCTTTTATTTTCTTCACTCTCATGATTTAAGTTCCTTGCCATACATATATTTACACATACATTTTTATTTTCATATCAAAGACACTTTTCAAGTTTGGATTCCATGAATAAGAAAGGTAAATTCATCATTTTGACACCATGTACCTTACTTTGTCTCTCTTCTTCACTCATGGCCATTTCATTTACATATATTCAAGAGAATTTTCATGAAAACTTCAGCCATACAAGTGCATAGTGCTCTCGGCCATAAAGGAGAAAAAAAAGAAAATGTAAGGATTTCATTCCTTTTTTTACCTAGCTTCCAATTTCAAAATATATGAGTTCAAAATCATATTTTACCTCTCATTTCCATGTAATTTCCAGCCATCTTTAACCCATTCAAAATTAGAGTTTTTCACAAAAATAGATACCATTCTTGAAAAACTTCATTTTCTCATTATTTCAATCAAACAAACATTCCAACATCCATAAAACAACCATATTTCTATGCAAGCAAAACCCAATAGTAAAACAAGTCATAAGGAATGTAGAGAGAGAAAACCCTAACCTTCATGAAACTTTAAAACACTTACATCAATCCATAAAACATGAAAATAAGGGTTTAGGAATGTTTAGCTACCTTGAAAATGCAAGAAAAGTTGAATTTCCCAAGTGTTTTGCCTTGTTTTTGCACTTCTTCTCTTTCCTTTGTGAGTATTTTGGGCAAGCCTCCCTTTGCATGACTTCTCCCCCTTCTTAAGGAAGAAGATGACTTAAATTAGGGTTTAGGTGAAATTACCAAAATACCCTTAGTGTAAAATGACCATTTTACCCTTACTGCTTCTCTTTTTCAAGAATGGCATTCCCTCTCCTTAGAATTGTAATTTTATGAAACTTCTATAGGTGAGGACCATTTTGCCCTTATGCTTTTCAAAATTATAGTTTTCCCCCTCAACTTTTTAGGAAATTACCAATACATCCATAAGAAAATTACCATTTTACCCTTTGTGTCCAAATGGCCATTTTAACCTTAATTTTCATCCTTTTTGAGTTTAATGGGCAAAAACTTCTTAAATAATGTTTCATAAAACTTCTTTTTATGAAATTACTAATATACCCTTCTTTGTTAAAATTACCGTTTTGCTCCTAAGGCAAAATTACCATTTTGGCCTTTATGTCAATATAATTATTTTTACCCTTATTTTTCCTCCTTTCTAAAATAGAAGGGTAAAGGTTTTCCAATACTATTTCCATGAAATATTTAGGTAAAATTTAATTTTTCTATCTTATGAAAAATTACTAATATGCCCTTGAGATGAAATTACAACTTTACCCTTTTTAGGAAAAATTACCATTTTGCCATCAAAGCAAGCATATTCACTCCCACACTTAATTCATCTTCTCTCTTAAATGAAAATGATAAAAGTCCTTAAATGTAATTCCATGAAATAATTAGATAAAATTTATTTTCTCCTTTATAGTAAAATTACAATTTTACCCTTCCTTACCAAATTTCTAATTTTACCCTTTTAGGATAAAAGTGGTTCTATCTTGATGAAAATGTCCATTCTATCCCTTTAATGAACCATTCTTAACATTACATAAATAATAATATCTTAATGTTCAATCAATGATAACAACAATGTCATAATAAATCCCAAAGTATTAGAGGTGGATGTTACACTTGTAGGCCTGATCCCTCATTGGTTCCCCCTCAGGGTTAGGGTTACGATTCTTGTTTCTATTCTCCTGCATCTGCCTTAGTACTTCAGCAGTGGTAGACACTTGTTGGGTGGCAGAAGCTATAGTGGCAACATTGGCCTATTCCCTCATGGCCTCTTCCATCCCTATGAGGGTTTGCATAACCCCATCTAAGTTTACTTCACCATCTTTGTCCCTTATACCATTTCTTCTAGGAGGCGCCATAGCTTACTCTTCAAAAAAAACATTATTGAGGTGATCAGTCTCATTAATAGAATATTTATAAGAGAATATATGGCACCATAGGAAATATTGTACACACCGAAACCTACCACTCCATTCCTCAAGTCAAAAATAGCACAAGTAGTCAACTGCCTAGGCCCAGCTAACTCACCTATAGTAGCCTCTATCCTGAGGAATCTACCCATACTACCTAATTAGCATTTATCACTACTGAGTCAGCTATGTGCCAACCGTGGTAGCCATGCTCTGATACCAACTCTATGTAATACCCGTTAACACCCCCTTAGCCTATGGTTCCTTTTAAGTTAATTTAGAGAGTACAATATATAAGTATCATTATAAGGGTGCATTACTATTTCTTCTACCCAAATAAATTTAAACTTTTTACCAAGTTAATTAATTGAGTGGTGTTTGGGTCGGGTTCTACACTCGAGTTCTCACTCAAGTATCACAACGAAATATTGATATAGTTTACTCTAAATAACTATACACAAACATGCATACTTAATTCGTTAAATATCATTAAATAACTATTGGGCATGGAAGCAACAACCCTGCCACTCATGACCCCATCAAATTGCCTATTAATAGTAACTAAAGGATCCATATACATTCAAGTTAAGATAGGCTACACAAGAGATAATCTTTACTAGCCTATCTCAAAAATCCTAAGGACTAGTATGGAATAATTATCTACCTATACTATCCAAAATAAACATTCATTATACCCCATAGAAGGGTACTACTTCTCTGGTTACCTTCCTCTCCAGCCAAGGGACCTACACATCTGGTACATGCCAACATTAGGGTGAGAAATTAATCTCAGTAGCAATGCAACCTGTTTGAAATTCACTAACTTGTACCACCGTAGTTGTACGAAAAATCTCTACATTCTTTTCATCATAAAAATATAGTTTAGACTATTGGGATGCAGTGCATGTCATGTGCTCACATTTATGCATGTACATTTAAAACATATTTACTTTGTCATATGGGAGGTTCATTTAGCATCATTTTCATCACAAAACATTTTCCTAGGGTAATAAACATTTTCCTCAGGAGTGTCATCCAACAGCAACTTCACATACCACTACATATATGAATGAGTTATCCTAGTGACTAATTGCACCACTACAGAAATTGAGCTATCCTGGTGACTAACTGCGCCACTACGATAACTCTATTGCATAGTACTACCGAGGCGTCCCCTAGCCAGATGCAACGTACAATCTCAACAACTTATGGGATCGCCATAAAACCTCTTAATAGGTCCCATCCTCTATGCTTTCACAGATTATAAGGCTATGGAATCACCACCCCTTACCAATAGATCATACTCTCGGTAAGCTATTCACTAACATATATATTATGTCAATTCAGCTCATGCTCATGCTTATGCTTAACCCTAAGTATGTGTTTCTTAATTGGCCTTTTGAAGATGACATTAACTTAGAGTTCGCAACCATCATGACATTTTCAAAATCATCTATGCTCAAGTGGATGTTTGACGACCCCTATTTATGGTACAATCATGGAATGCCCAATGGTCGTCTCATATAAACAATCGGTCACTCGATTATGAGCCTATCTACTACTAATGCATATGCTTAGAATACTTCACTCTTTCCTTTTTTTTGCTTTTTCGCTCCCTTTTGTGTCACTATCACAAGGATCTTTTCATCCAAGTCACATGAGACCTTATCCTTTTCACATTTCCTAAAAGTATGTAGTTTCCTAGTATGGTTATGTTGTAAGCCTTAAACAAGGTGGTATGGAGGATTACTAAGCTCAATTTTTGATAAAAATCATATTTCTCATCTTAGAGGGTTATCAATCGATTGATGGAAGGCTAGCAGTCGACTGATGGAAGGCTAGCAGTCAGTTGATTGCTCTCTAAAATCCTTGATTCACAAAATAGTAGGCTACTAGTCAACTGATGGAAGGCTGACAGTCGACTGATGGCTCTTTAGAATGCTTCCTAGGCAAAACGAAGAACACGCCAGTCAGTTGCTAAAGTTATCAGTCAATTGCTATATAGAAAAGTCGAACCCAACAGTTGACTAATAGGGCTACCCGTTGACTATTACGTCTAAGTATACGTTTTTAGGCTTCTCAGCAACACAACAATCGACTGCTACATGCTACTAGTTGATTGTTATGTCCTATGCCAGCTCTAAAAATACTTTTTCATGATTACCCAGCCTAGATTTTAGTCCATTTCAAGTTTAAAAACATATGAGCTTAGTTTCCATACCTAAAACCTCATTTTTCTCTAAAAATTCCTCATTAATATGCTCAAACACCACACATTCAAGGAAAACTAGCATATTCTATTAGATGAACAACAACCCAATCCTTCCAATCATTTACAAGCACAAATAAGCACATCATTTTAGCAAGCAGCACCCAATAGAAGTAGAAAAACATACAGAATGTAGTTTGAAGCCCTAAATATAATTCAAATCGTTCATAAATTGTATTTCTTAGCAAAAATAAACATTTTAGAAATGGGGTTAGGTTGAGTTGCTGCCTTGGATTTTCTTACAGCTAGACATTTATATGATGTTTAAATGGTGCCTTCCTAGATATAGGACACTTCCCTAGCTTCAAATCTAGCCTTCCTTCAAGCCAAATGCCCTTCTCCCTTGCCCTAAGCCACCCTCTTCCTACTCACCCTTCCCTTTCTCTCTCTATGTTTGCTGAAGCTTGAGTTATATTTGGGTGTTTAAGGTTCAGCTAGGGTTTTCGTGTAGTTTATTTTATTGCATGTTAGTCCTTGAGTTATTTTACAACCTTAACCTTAATACTTTTTCCCTTTTCAATTTGGTCTTTAGTCACACTTTAGCTAAACTTTCATTTCTTGCAACTAAGTCCCTACTGTAATGTCTACTTCCCTGAATTTTATTTTGAAGATAATTTTAGGAAATTTTCTCTTGGGACTTAAATGAAATAAGAAATTTAGGACATAAAATGAAAGGGACTAAAATGTAATTTTCACATTTTTACTAGGAGGACCTTGAAGTTTCAGGAATTTTATCTTTTCCCTCTCTTTTATGCACCTTTCCCTCTCATGCCAAAAGAAAGAACCAAAACTTCAGAGAAGAAGGAAAGGAAAGAAACTGAGCAAAAGGGAAAAGAGAAGGAAATCAAAGCGAAAGCATCCATTAGCTAGATTTCAAGTAAGAGATCCTTACTCGTAGCTTAGTCAACATCTCAGACATCATTTGAGAGTAGATTTCTATTTCTAAAATGCATTAAATCTATTGAATTTGGGGGAGAAAATGGAAATAGCTAGGTTAAGGCATTTTTGGTTTTTTTGGATTTATAGAGTAGAAGGACCGATCTTGAGGTGGCTTGAGGTTAGAAATATGTTTCTGAACTGAAATGCATGATCTTTAACTTCCATTTGGTAATTTCTAAGCTTAAATCATATTTTTCACCTAGGTTTCACTATTTATCCAATTTGAATGTGTGGATTTGCTATATGATTGATTTTTAAACTTGAAATTTACTGGGTTTTGGATGAAAATGGTTAAAATTTAGGCTCATGGATTTTAAAACTGAAATGACCTGGAATTTGGACTAGGATTTTGTGAAAACTAGCTTTTTAGAACTATCAAAGAGCAAGGCAACCGACTACCAACATGTATCAATCAACTGGCATGTTCTTGACAAACCCAAAATTTCATACAGAGCTACAATAGTCGGCTGCTAAGCATGCATCAGTCGACTATCTGAGGTACTATCTTGTAAGTCCTAGCATTCTAGAGAGCCACCAGCTAACTGCCACTCTTGCAATAGTCGACTGGCAGCCCTCCAAAGAACAACCAGCCAATTGCTAGCTCCATGGGAGGTAATTGGCAAACCTCTGACATGAGCAATGACTTATAAAACATGAATTAAGCTTGGAAATCCTTAGTTTCAACTGGAATAATGTTCAAATTGTCATCATACATGGAATTTACATGTGTTGGGTGATAGGTAACATGAAACTAGGAAGAAAAAGGGAAATTTGGTGGAAAACCCATAGTGAGACGCTAAGCCTTAATTGCATGACTTCATTATTGGAGGGAATTAGTATAAACTTAAGTTGTTTCCTCAGGAAGTGATTTGAAAGGACAAATCAGAAGTGAAGAGAGGAAGACCCTGGTTAGGAGAGGAGAAAACAGTTACGGTAAAGTAATCTACACTCCCCTGTATTAAAAAAATGTTGTGAATTGCTTATGGTAAGTAAACATTTTTTATTGAAATGGGAAATATATGATGAAACCGATTTATGAAATACAAAGTTTTCTTATTAGTATAGAAATATTGCCTGTATGTGTTAGAGATACTCGTTACTGCTTAATGAGATTGGATATTGGGTTATATGCTTATAAGGATGGACAAAAATTAGGGTAGACATTCAATGGATGGTATGGGACGATTGTTGAATGTTCTTGATATAGATTACTTTATAAAATTTATATATTTTTATCTAATTGGTTTGTATTTGTTAGGGGTTACTCATTAAACCAAGACAACCCTACAAAATAATTAAGGAGTAAAGGGTGGACGGTCTATACTGGGTGACGTTTTAGTTTAAGTGTAATACCTTATAACCCTTGGTATTAGTCTACTATATGTATGTATGTGTCGTATAGTCAGGAAAGAGGATGAGACTAGCAATGTGCACATGAGGGGGGATGCCCTAGAAGTTGGTATTCACTTATCCTTGAGTAGATGATTGGTGTGACAGATCACACTCACAAAATAGGATGACATTTTCGGGTGATTGGTGTTACGGATCACACCCAACTAAAATCAAAATGAATTTGAAAAAAAAAGGCATGAAATGAGATGATGATCATATGATATCGTGATTTATGTAGGATATGTAAATTTGCATTAACATGGGACTTGTTGTGCAAAAGAAATTTACAGGCTTTATTGTGAGAAATGATTTATAAATGAAATGATACTATACTCTTGTAAATTTACATAATTTCTCATATTTGTTGAATTGAAAGCATTTGGTGATTCCCATATGAGTTTAATCTATTTTTAGGGAGGTGTTTTCTATGCTAGAGTCACAGCTAGACTTACAATTGTTTTGAAACTATTTATTTTATAAATTACTCTACTGGGATTTTTATATCTCATTAAGTTATTTGTTCAGATAACTAGGACCAAGATATGCCTAGGTGTTAGCTGGCCATGAGAGAAATGTCAAGCTATAAGGCATGCTAGAGGGATTATACAGTTTTAAGTTGAATTGGCTTGTCGGTCATGGTTTATACATATTAATGGTGATTATAGAATTAGTTTTTTAATATTATGTGAGGTTGAGATGTAAATTTATGATGAAAACATGAATTTAGTAGTCGCTTTACTGTTAATTATATCCCAATTGACTCTGAATGGTTTTTTAGAATTATATATTCTATAGTGTATGATAGGATGATTGGTGGTATTAGCTATGCTGTGTAGGAAGTTGGTTGAGTGGAATTTGAATGGACTAAAGTAAGAGTCTATTTAGGTTACACTTAACCAGTAACGGCCCTTTGGGTTTCCTAAATGGAAAATTGTTGAGGTTATTTTACACTTCCTTTAGTTTACTCTGATGTGTATAATTGTAAGGTATGACAAAGGGGGTCATTACACTTGCACTAATGCAACTATATGCAACTAATACAACATACACAAGCATTTAATTTACAATTAACAAACATCTCTTAATCATATTAGGAGCAGATGTTACAAAAAATAGCTGCAATAGTTAATTCCTTCCTTTAGGGTTTGGAAATTTCATTTACATTTTGGATTCTATTCAATTGGAGTATTCTTCTTAGTCATTTTTGTCAAAGGTAATATGATTTGCAAGAATATTAAAAATCGCTTGTAGTAGCCTATCATTCCAAGGGAAACTACGAACGTCAGTCTCTTTAGTGGGTCTCTTCCAATTTACTATTGCCTTTATGTTACTAGAATATGTTGAAACTCCATCCTTAGTACTTAACAATCTCATCTCCTCTAAGCAGAAGTTACCTTTCTCTAGTTTGGCACACATCTATTTGTCTTTAAGCAACTGTAACATACTTCTCTAATGTTGGGCATGCTCTTCCCTATTTTAGAATATACAAGAATGTCATCAATAAAAATTACCATGAATTGATCAAGGTAAGGTCTAAAGATGCGACTCTTGTGATCCATAAAATAGCTAGAGCATTTGCCCATCCACAAGGCATCTAGAAACTTATAATGCCATAAATTTTCACAACAAGCTTAGGTATATCTTGAACTCTAATCTTGATTTGATAGTATCCTGACTTTAGATCAATTTTTGGCAACTATTGTCGTTCCTCTTAATTGACATAACAGGTCTTTTATCCGAGGGAGGGAATTCATATAACCTTTACAAGTTCCTGATTCAATTGTTTATAACCTATACATAACCTTAAGATTCCATTCTTCTTTTTCAAAAACAATATTGGTGCCCCCTATGATGATGCACTAGGTCTAATGAAGTGTTTTCCAAAAGGTCTTTCATTTGTGCTTTTTTTTTTTTTTGGGTCCTACTAGAGACATCCTATAAAGGTCGTAGAGATAGGTCCTGTATTAGGAATCAATCTTATAAAATTTTACTTCCTTTTCATGTGGAAGACCTAAGATTTCCTAGGGAAACATATCAGGAAACTTATAGACTATAGGGATATCATAAAGCTTCTATAAAAATTCAACTTCCAAAAAGTTTAAGAAACTCGCCTTTAATTCTTTTCCTTAATTTTCTTACTCAATAGTAAGGTGTCTATAAAAGCCAGAGAATTCCATATTACATTGCTTAAAGAGAGCTAGTCCATTCCAAGGATAATATCTAGTTCTATTAGGGGTAAGCAAATAAGATCAAATATTAGGGGTAAGCAAATAAGATCAATTATAAAGGATCTATTTTTTTTATCACAATCGAACAATTCAAGCAAGCTAAGGAATTCAAAACACATTCTCCATTTTCCATGGACACAGACAATTCATAAGGTAAGTATGATATAGGCAAATTCAACTTCTTCACACAATCCAAAGAACTAAAGGAATAGGTTGTGTCAGAGTCATATAGTACAATTAGGAATCTAATGAAGTGTTTTCCAAAAGGTCTTTCATTTGTGCTTTTAGTTTCTTTTCCAGTTTTACCAGAGACATCCTATAAAGGTCGTAGAGATAGGTCCTACATTAGGAATCAATCCTATTAAATTTTACTTCCTTTTCATTTAGAAGACCTAAGATTTCCTAAGGAAACATCAAGAAACTTATAGACAACAAGGATATCATAAAGCTTCTATGAAATTTCAACTTCTAAAAAGTTTAAGAAACTCGTCCTTTAATTCTTTTCCTTAATTTTCCTACTCAATAGTAAGGTGTCTATAAAAGTCAAAGAATTCCATAGTACATTGCTTAAAAAGAGCTAGTCCATTCCAATGATAATATCTAGGTTTACTAGGGGTAAGCAAATAAGATCAATTATAAAGGATCTATTTTCTATCACAATCAAACAATTCAAATAAGCTAAGGAATTCAAAACATGTTCTCCATTTGGAGTGGACACAGAAAATTTATATGGTAAGTCTAACATAGGCAAATTCAACTTCTTCACACAATCCAAAGAAATAAAGGAATTGGTTGTGTCAGAGTCATATAGTACAATTAAAATTATATCTTTAATTAAACACTTACCTTTGATCTGATCATTGGATTGAGCCACATCATTCCCTTTAAGAGTATAGACTCTTCCCTTAGAAGCAAGTTTAGAGATCTCAGTGGGTTTCTTCAAAGTTTGACATTCTCTGGCAAAATGCCCTAGCTTGCCACATTTATAACAACCATTATATCCCAACAAACATAGTCTGCTTCTATGATTCTTACCACATCTTGGACAATTATTGGAATTCATTAGCACCATTATAGGTTTCTTCCCTTTCTTATTTCTAGCAAACTTATTTCCATTTCCTTTAACAAATACAGATGACCTCTTACGTTTTGAAAAGCTAAATTCTGCCTTTCTATCTCCATTGCTGCCAAAGTCTAAGAAGTAATTTTACATTTATTCACCAAAGTAGTATACTCTTGGATCTTTTAAGATGCTACAATATTCTGTAGTTCAAGACTTAGGATAGCCTCTAAGTTCATAGCTTTCCAGGCTTCATCTAGTCTATATTTTGGATAGGAGGAAAATTTTGATAATTCTTCAGATTTTTCCAAGTGCTCCTCAACAGGCAAATTTCCTTGCTTGATTTACATGAACTGAACCTCCTTTGCATTTCTCAGATTCTGGGGAAAGTATTTCTTTAGATATGTTTCCTTGAAGGAATCCCAGGTAATCTAAATGCCTCTAGCCTCCATTAGCTGTCTAGCTCCCTTCCACCAATGCTTAGCCTCACCTTTTAACATATAGGTGGAGAAGGAAACTTTTTGTTCATCTATACTTCCCAGAATTGTAAATATTTTCTCTAGCTCATTAAATTACTCTTCAAAAACTCTCGAATCATAGCTTCCCCAAAAGGTAGGAGGTTTAGCATTCTGAAATTTAGACCAGCCGCCATTTCCATGATTTCTTCCTTGTCCATCTCTAGGATTACCATAGACATTCCTATTCTCATTTGCTTTCCCAATAGCTTCTGATGTAGCAGTTGCTTACTATGTAGCAGCATTTGCCTACCTCTTTGTGGCAGCAGCTTGTTCCCTCATTACTTCTGCCATATTCATCAGTGCTTGCATCACCCCAGCCATATTAGCATTCACTTCCTGATCTGGTACTCTGCTCCTCCTTGTGGGTGCTATATCTTTCTCTATAAATCAAACATTATTGAGTTGATCAGTCTCAATAACATATCATTTAATAGAGAGTCTATGACATCCCTAAGGGCTACCATATTCCCAAACCTAATACTCCATTCCTTAAGTCAAAACAAGCACAAGCTAGCCAACTACCTAGGTTCAGCCAACTAACCTGAATCAGTCACTTCCTTGAGGAATCTACCTTATTTCAACCTACGTCGTTGTGCTTTAATACCAACAATATAACACCCTAACCTCATAGCTATTTCCTTTATAAAAATGTTATTTTCAGGATAAAAATCTTCTGGCTACCAGATTGGTATGTTATTTTCACTTTTGTCCTTATTTATTACCTTAGTTTGATACTTAATTACCATTTAGTATTAGATTAGGTTTGGGTTCTTTTACTCAGTTATTCCCATACATTACATAGTGGAAGTTCGTACAATAAAAGTTACTAATAATAAGAATAAAGCGAAAGTTAAAACACTATTTATATATATATTCCCCATTCATATTGTTTTGGTTGGTACACAGGGTAAGAAGGCAACAACTCTACCACTCAAACCCTTGTTATTATTTTTTCTAATACTATGCATAACTTTCACATACTGCCAAAATCCATTTTCTCGATAACTCGAATAGTAGTCTATGCCTAGTCATCTAATACATACCAAGATAATGATGAGAAATAAATTCCCAATAGCTAGACATTCCATGTTCTTTTGAAAACACTGATATGTACCACCATAGTGAGACAAAAAATAGTTCTACATTTTTTATTTTAAATTGCAATTTATTTTATTGGAATGTACATAAACATTTCACAAAGGTATAAGGCATGCATTCATGAGTTACAGTATAACAATTTATCATATTAGTTCACCACAAATGCATTTCAGTACCAT
The DNA here is from genome assembly GCA_031216115.1 of Senna siamea. Classification (NCBI taxonomy): domain Eukaryota; kingdom Viridiplantae; phylum Streptophyta; class Magnoliopsida; order Fabales; family Fabaceae; genus Senna; species Senna siamea. The sequence continues at coordinate 27,814,115 of CM062361.1, read as the reverse complement.
GATCAGGAAACATTTTTAATCATATTCCAGTCATTTCCAGTCATAGATAAGGCAACCATATCCATTATTCATAGGGGAAAAAATCATCAATTATAATGAAAATAGTCATCAGTCATGGCTAAATACCACAATCAATCAATCAAAGAGAGACTTAAAAGTATCGGGAGGGTCACCTAATGAACTACTCCATGTACTACTACTTACATGAGTGAGATAATTTCATTTCCAGTTCCAGTCATGTGATAATTTCGCCACTGATACTATCTGAGGCGTCCCTCAGTGGATCCAAGTACCTATTCCAGCCAATGATCAATGTCATATAGACAGATTGTTTTCCAATTGAAGGGATTTCTCCCAATAGCCAGTCAAAATTAAGCTCATAGGATCACTGTCGTTAAACAAATCATCTCCACTTTGCTTTGTGTGGATCATGATGCTATGGGATCACCACTATATTTCTAGTGGATCATATTCCTAGTACACTATCTCCTATATATAAACTAGGATGATTTGAATTGTACCTATGGTTTTGCTAAATTCTAAGTAAATATCCCCTTTTTATTTGGCCATTTCAGGTTACACAAACTTAGAATTTGCAATCATCACTATATTTTCATACTTTTTGTGGAATGCCCAATTTTTGTCCCATACCAACAATTGGTCATTCACTTACAAGCCTATCTATCCTAGAGTATATATGGGAAATACCTCCTCTAAGTCTTCTTTTCAATAATTTTATGTTTACTTTCCAGTCTATGTTTTCCCCTACTATACTATGTTTCCCTCTCTATTAAATCAATTATTTCTTTCCTTTCTTTTTATCATGATACTACACTTTCTATAAAATTTGGACCCTTCTGTATTAATAACATTGTCATGATTAAATTTTCTTAGAAATGAAAGATGGTATTCTCAACCAAGAGAAGAAATCAAGGGAAAAAGAAGGATTTTCCATCTTAAATTCCCTATCTTTCATTGTTTCCATTATTCAAACATAATCACATAATTTTCCCTCCATTTCTATACAAATTTCAAATTACCATTTCATCACACATTAAGGGCCTTAGGGTGAACTATTAACACTTCCTTCAACCATTTCCATTCCAATTCACTTTCACTATATTCATGCATGCATATAAGTATTGTTCTTCTCATGATATACCTATATGAATACATAAATACATCTTCCCCTTTTTATGGCAACATGACATATGCATTATGTTAGGATTTCATGGTTATAAAATTATTCATGAAACCATCAATTACATCATTTCCTTCATTCTTTCATGCTTTGACTGAAACCATGGTGTATAATTACAAATAATTTTCATGAAAATTCTTCTTTCATGCTCTCAGCTAAGACACTTGAAAATTGGAAAATGGGATAATTTCAACAATACATTAATTTTCTCTTTTTCCCTTACTCACAACCAAGACATTAGCATGATAGTAGGCTCAAAATCAACAAAATTTTTTTCACTAGAGAACATCATGCTCTCAGTCAAAGAAAGAGAAAAAGGAAAGCAAAATGATTTCAGCAAAGTATCTCTTTTACCCATGGCCAAGACACTAGCATAATTTTTAGGAAAAATTTAAACAAAATTTTCCTTCACACAACACCACATAATCTCGGTCAAGAGGGGAAAGAGAAGAAACTAAAATGGTTTTCATGTAATTTCTCCATTTATCCCATTTTCATCAATAAACAACCATAAACCACAATTTACCCAACATAACCATGACAATCCATGTACATAAAAATCAATTTCCATAAAAGGGGTTTCATGGAAGTGATGAAGAAATTTTCTCAAATTTTTCATAATCCTTTCAATCAATTCAATTAACACTTACAAATACATCCATACAACATTTTAAGCACCTTTCCAATAGAAAATCAAGCATACAAGAATGTAGAGAGATAAAAATAACTATTCATGGCAGCCATGGAAGAGTTCTAAAAGCTTGAAAATCAACATAAACCATGAAAATTATGTTGTAGGGATGTCTAACTACCTTGATTTAGCAATGGATACGATCTTTCCTAGGCTTTTCCTTCGCTTCTTCTTCTTCCTCTTATTTCTTCCTCATGGCTTCTTCTCCCTTCACCTTTCCAAGTCGGTTTTTCCTTTCTTTTTGGTGAAGAAGACATGTTGATAAAGTGACGGGAAAATGATCATTTGGCCCTTCATGGAAAATTAACCATTTTGCCCTTTACTTTCTTCAAAATGCTAAGAATTTGGTGGGAATGGTTTTCATGAAATTTGCTTAATTTTTCTAAGTAATATGACCATTGTACCCTTTTTGTAGATTTACCATTTTACCCTTAGTGGTAAATTACCATTTTACCCTTTATGCCAAAATAATTATTTTACCCCTCATTTAGCCTCAAATTTTCAAAAACTGTAAAGAAATGGCCTTGAGGGAAATTGTCATAAAATTTCTAGATGAAATGACTATTTTATCGTTGTGATAAAAATTACTATTTTATCCTTGGGTGAAATTACCATTTTTCCCTTAGGTAAAAATTAACTATTTTGCCCTTGGGATATTTTTCTAAGGTCATTAAGGGTTCTAGATATTTTCTTCAAACATTTTTTGACATAATCATTGCGTTTTAGATATTTTGAGATGTCATGATTACACGTCATAAATGCACCAAGATATTTTTCAACATAATTATTACATGCCATAAATGCACCTTGATTCACATGTAAAGTAATGATTACACTTTTGGACTTTAGTGAAACTTTTCCTCCTTTCATTTTAGTCCCTATAATTTCTTTTAGTTTGGTCCCTCTCTTCTTTAGGAAAACCTAAGGCTATTTAAATACAATTATTTAGGTATGCAATTGCTATATTTAAGATTTAATAACATATCTGAGGACGTTAAAAGTGGATATTACAATAAACTTAACCAAAAATCCCATAATGCATTCAAACACTAAGTACATAGATATAAAACATCATTTTATCAGAGATTATGTGCTTAATCATAATGTGTCTTGGAATTTATTCAAATTGATTATCAACTTGCTAATATCTTTACAAAACCTCTTCCAGAAGAAAGATTTTGTTACATCAGAAAAGAACTTGATTTAACATCACACCATTGAGCATGTTTATAGCTTTAAGTCTTCTTTCCATTTCAACTAACTTAAGCTTTGAAGTGGCCTTAGATTTGTTTTGCAGGATCTTCCTTAATCCCAAAAGGTTGTCTGAAAATTGAAGAAAAGAAAAGTTCTGGATTGTTTGACAAAGTACTTTATAAAGGAGGGGAAATTGAGACTACATTATCATAAAATATCCAGAAGAAATAGAATTGGACCTCAAAAGGTACCAGTTGACTGCCACAATGAGAGCAGTCAACTGCTATCTCTCTAGATTGAAGAAATTCCATCATAGAGAGCAGGCAGTCGACTGACATCACGATACCAGTTGATTGATAAGTTGCAAGCACTTAGCACTTAATTGATAAATTCATGGCATTCGACGGGTATGTCACTAGAGCCTCGTGAGCAAAATTGGTCCATTGATAGTCGACTGCTAATGAATGAATAGTCAACTGATCTATTCATCCCTAATTTTGGGTTTGTAAGAGCGTAGAAGTCGACTGACAAGCACATGGCAGTCGATTGGTAAGCTACTAGAATCTCACTAGATATTTTGGTTACTCAACAGTCGACTGCTAAGGACCCTCTAGTCGATTCTCGTGCCTTGAGATTGGTTTTTAAGAAGGAAAACCTCATTTTTTTTGTAAAACCTCAATCTATCTTCTTTAAAATTCTCTCAAATCTCTGATTTTAAACACCCAATCCTTCAAAATTTTCACCAATTACCCATTTTCACTGGCTCGCTTATCTCAGGCTCTAACTCTTTACTGATAGGCACATCCTGTTCAATAGTATAATCATCATTCAATGGTAAAGGGCCAGATACTTGCTTACCAGATGTTACAGTGATAGCATCGCAATGCTCCCTTGGTTTTGACTTTGTGGTGCTGGGGAGTGTCTCTGGCTATGTTTCAACCAACATCTTAAAAATCTGGCCTAATATTCTATGTTTTGAATGGAGGCCTACTAATTTTTAAGGATTATGTCCGTCTACTGGAACTAGCTCTCTAAAGTGGACACAGACTTCATGATCATTTCCTCCAAATTGGATTCAATCTCTTACCCTTGAGGAAATTGATTTGGAGCAGTTTGTTGTTAGGGTTTCTATTGGTACCACCATTGAAAATCAAGTGAATCTTAGGTAGTGTCATTTTTCTAGTTAAAAATTGGATAGCTTATCCACCCAGAGTTGTATGTATTACTGCAAGGATCATTTTGCTAACTTGAGGCATTCCCCATATAATTGACCTGTTCAAAATTAGCATAAATAGTGTGAGAAGAAAATGAAGAAGAGGAGTTAGCAAACATACCTCCCACATTACAGTTAACACTGTAATGCGAGCCACCACAAAACTCACAACTAACTTGTACTGCCTATTTTGGCATCAGGGATTGATAATTTTGCTTGATTAGAAGCTCTCTTTGTATTTCAGTAGCCAAGACTGAAAAAGAATCCATGGTTATAAATTATCTAAAACCAACAATAACAAAACAGCCCAACAACTAGATCGAAGAGTAATAAATCAAAATAAAAATAAAACAAAATAGATAAAAACCAAAAATTAGACAAGAATAAAACAAATGAAAACTAACTAGAATAGCAAAATAATTAATCTAAAATAAAATAAAATAAAAAAAATACAAAATGAAACTAATAAAAGCCAATAACAAAATGAAAAGAAAGACACAACTAATCAGAAACAAAAACAAAATAGAACAAATAAAAGTGGTTAAAGTAACAAATAGCAATTTTACTCTAGTTTTCACAAACAGTTCCTCGGCAATGACACCAAAAACTTGATGTGTGCTTCGAATGCTACCTAAGAAACTACACTTAAGGCAGTGAACCTATCGATATATCCTAATGCAATGGTGAGTATCAAGGTCGTATTCCTCGGGAATGGGAAAGCCCAAAGTTAATACTTGTTCTCCGTTATCTAGCCTAAAAGTCAAAGTGATTGGTTTTTAACTAATACTAATAATTAACTAAGTGCAATAAACTAACCAACGACAAGGAATGGAAGAAAATATATGGAGGCAAGAAATGTAAATCCATCAGGGAACCTACACTGGTTGGAAAACACACAAAGGATAATGGATTACTGAATTCAGCTATACTACCTGTGAGTTAATTCTAATTCAAATTCAAATTCACTGTTGGTCTCAATTAATTTCTTAAACTTAAAATCTACCACTGGCTAGTTCTTCCTAATGGTAAATTTTAAATCAGCATTATCGGTCTAATCCACCACTATTAAGGATAGCTACTCCTTAATCCAGTAATTAATTAACCTCATCTCTAAGCAAAAATTAATTTTTCTCTGTGATTAGGTTCCAATTTCAATTATCGTCTCTTGATCTCAAAAAGAAATGTAATTAGCATTCACAACGAAGTCTCGTGATGAAAACTTAAATAGTACATGCATAATCGCAAAAAAGATCACAAGATCAAAATCAATATCCAGACAAATTAAACAGAATACCAACACAGTCAAGCACCCCAATGAATTTACAAATTTAGTCAGAAAATCCCAACAGCAGATAAAAATTAGTAAAAATTTATGCAAGTCCTGTTTTCTCAATTGCCCAATGGTCTTTGTACAGAATGTCATTGAAAAACCATAAAAAAAGGACCGAAAAACTGCTAGAAAGTTCAAATTTTCAGACTACCCAATTCAAGCCTTCGTAGGTCAAGTCGGGTTGGATCCTGGGTTCTTGGGTGCCTGACTAAAAACTACTGCAACAGTAGTGCTGAGGGAAGAAGGAGCAGTTTCTGGCGGTATACCAGACAGATGACAGCAAAAATAGCTGCAAACGCGAATGGGTCGAATTCTCAAGTCTGTTGCAGAACTTGCGATCTGACGCATTGGGACAGCCGGTGAGCTGAGGGAAGGTGACAGATGAATTGTTGAAGGTTGCAAGGGCGATGACAGCTAGTGGATCGGCTAGAAAAAGCTGCGAAGAATCTCGAGCTCGCACACGTTACTCTCTCGGGTCCTGCAATCTGTTGCCAAAACTCCACTATTCTGGCGCATTCCAGTGGCTAGCATTGACAGTAGTGTCCCGCTCTTCATCGCCTGACATCGAAACTTTGCCACGCCACTATGGAAGTTCGTCAAAGGTTCACACAATGCACATGGTCTCTCTCTCTCTCTCACGTGATGGAAGTTGGATGCATGGGTTACTCTTCCAAGCTTGGGTATATGATGCTTTCACACAATTAACTCCTTTTTTCCTATTCCCAGCCCGATCTAAGGGATAATAAGCAAAATTAGCCCAAATGGCCTATTTTAAGTGCTCTGAAAGTTGTCCAGGCTCGAAATTGCTCTGTTTACTGATGATGACTTGATAAAATTCTTGAAAATGAAAATGATGCAAACTTAGGTATTTTTGGAGTAAAATTACATAAAATGGAAAATTAACATCAAGCAAATATGTATAAAATAAGACACATCAAATCACCCCACACTTAAGCTTTTACTTGTCCTTAAGCAAACACTAACTCAGTCTTTAAACAAACAGTAATAGCTCCTCAAAAATCATATCTAAACCATAGTTAATGATACCTAACACATCCCAAGTGAAACTGAATCATAAATCAAATTGCACAACCTTAACACAGGATGGAAATAATAACATCACATACACAACTTAACATGCAATTTAATAACAAAAATTTTAAGAATCAAAGCTTTACAGGGATCACTCAAATCTCTGAAAGTGTATAAGGGTAAAGTACAAATCCGTCAAGCTATTTTTTCAAGAATTTGCCTACCATATGCTTGCTCATAAATCTCATCTCTGTTACTGCCAAAAATTGAACACTAAGATCAAAGGGTCTTTACAAGGTTGTAATGTGGTTAAGATAAAGGTGAGGAAAGATTTTGGGAAGAGGTGATAGATATGCTAGAAGTCATGCAATTTCAATATGGTAAAGACTCAAAGGATTAAAAGCAGCAAAGTGCTAAACACAAAAATTTTCACCAAGTTCTTAATGAAATAAGAGATGCTCAAGGAATAACATATCCAATAAACAAAATACTAAAGACCTCTTTTCAAAAAAATTATTTTATTTTATATATGTTTTTTTATTTTTTATTTTTTATTTTTTTATTTTTTTATATATATTTTTGCAGTCTTGCTAATGAACATCTTTGGATTAAAGGGAGCATCTAAGAAAATACTTGGTGAATTGTTACTAATCAAGACAGTGCATTTAATCCAAATATGAAGAGTAAATCACACAATTTCCAACATATAAGGTGAAAAAGAAGAAAATGTAGAGAAAATTAATGTGAGGTGTAAAGGTGCAAAAAGTGAAGGAAATGTTATGGCTCAAAAGTGGCCATCTAAGGGAAACACAGAGGGTAAGCTTTTTGGCCAAAAGTAGTGTATCCTAAGTTGCCCAAATCATCTCCTAATACTCAAAAGTTCATGAAACTTCAACAAGCATTACAGAGCAAGTTCTAGAGGCAAGATCAAACAAAATGCACACTTAAACAAACAAGTTAGGAGCATACTTGTAATGAATGCTCAAAATAGGCTAAAATCTCACATTTAGAGTGTGGTAAAATTACATATGGTTCTAAAAAAAAAATTCAACTAAATTGTAAGTCAAGTAGTGCATGCAATTTGCATTATCAACAGCCTAAATCAAAATTTTCATAATTTGAAAAATAATTAAGTACTACTTGTATAACCCGACTAGGGTGACTGGTATTACCCGACCAAGATATTGCATTAAACATCACTAACTGTTTTCCAACATGAATTAAGGGAAACAATTTTTTTCAATTCGTAAACTAAATTATAAATGCTTCAAAGAGAAACAAAAATTAAGTGCATATAGTCAAGCAAAATCAAGTATCATGTCCTATATCTACTATTAGCATAAATATAGCATCAGCAAAAAGTAGCATCAATATGCAGTATCCTAAACTAGCAGAGGAAAAATGAGTCAAAATAATAGTAGCACACCACCCCACACTTGAGGATTACACTGTCCTCAGTGTACAGCAAAAGGGTTTCCCAAAAGAAAAAGATACAGAAAAATAAAATACAAACAGAAAATCAAATAGTCTCAAATTATTCTTAGCAGAAAATGAAATGAAATGAAATAAAATAAAATTGCTTAAGTTTTGTCCAACTCTAGTGGAAACGGGAGAGGAGGAGGAATCTTGTAAACAAGTGCCTTGAGATTCTCTTTGAGAGATGCCAACATTATATCACCTTTAGTAGGGATCAGGTCAGTTGTTATAATCATTTTTGGCTCCTCTACCTCATATAAATGAATGCAGCTTAAGTGTTTAGGTGATTCTTTCAATTTCAGGACTGGGGGGTCCTCCATTTAAGGTTTCACCTCTTGCAACTCTGACCAATCAAAAGAAATAGAATGGTCAGTATAGCTGCTAGGTTCAGTAGCCAGTAGATGAGTAGTTGTTCCAACACTTGCTCATTAGACAACTCTTCCTCATCTCCTTGCAATGCTACCTGTAAAGGGTTATTAAGCAAGAATTTCTGCAATTCAGACTCAATAACGTCATCTAAGACATCCACAGGATAAACAGGATCATCATGATCTAAAAAGTTTCTTACAGAAGTTGCTAAGTCAGAATAAAAATTTTCTTGCTTCAAACTAGCAGGTATGGAATAGGTGGGCTATATTCCCTCATCGGACTCTTGTCCTCCATTTTCACTAGCCTACTTACCCTAGGCTCTGACTCTTTACTAATTGGCACATCCTGTTCAACAGTATAATCATCAGTCAATCGTAAAGAGAAAATACTTGCTTACCAGATGTCACAGTGATAGCATCGCAATGCTCCCTTGGTTTTGACTCTGTGGTGCTAGGGAGTGTCTCTGGCTGTGTCTCAACCAACATCTTAAAAATCTAGCCTGCTTGATATTCTATGTTTTGAATGGAGGCCTGCTAATTTTTAAGGATTGTGTCCATCTACTGGAACCAGCTCTCTAAAGTGGACACAGACTTCATGATCATTTCCTCCAAATTAGATTCAATCTCTTGCCCACGAGGAAATTAATCTGGAGAAGTTTGTTGTTAGGGTTGCTGTTGGTACCACCATTGAAAATCAAGTGAATCTTGGATAGTGTCATTTTTCTAGTTCAAAACTAGATAGCTTATCCATCCAGAGTTATATGTATTGTTGCAAGGATCATTTTGCTAACTTGGGGCATTCCCCATATAATCGACCTGTTTGAAATCATCATAAATAGTGTGAGAAGAAAATGAAGAAGAGGAGTTAGCAAACATACCTCCCACATTACAATTGACACTGTAATGCGGGCCACCACAGAACTCACAACCAACTTATGCTACCAATTCTGGCATAAGGATTAATAAATTTTCTTGATCAAAAGCTCCCTTTGTATTTCAGTAGCCAAGACTAATAAAGAATCCATAGTTCTAAATTATCTAAAACCAAAAATAACGAAATAGCCCAACAACTAGATCGAAGAGTAATAAATCAAAACAAAAATAAAATAAAATAGATAAAAACCAAAACTTAAACAAAAACAAAACAAATGAAAACCAACTAGAATAGCAAAATAATTAATCCAAAATAAAATAAAATAAATAAAAGACTAAATGAAACTAATAAAATCCAATAACATAATGAAAAGAAAGACACAACTAACCAAAAACAAAAACAAAATAGAACAAATAAAAGTGGCTAAAGTAACAAATAGCAATTTTACTCTAATTTTCACAAACAGTTCCCCGTCAATGACGCCAAAAACTTGATGTGTTATGCCAATGCTACCTAAGCAAATACACCTAAGGCAGTGAACTTATCGATGTATCATAGTGCAATGGTGAGTAACAAGGTCGTATTCTTGGGAATGGGAAAGACCAAAGTTACTACTTGTTCTCCGTTATCTAGCCTAAAGGTCAAAGTGATTGGTTTTTAACTAATACTAATAATTAACTAAGTGCAATAAACTAACCAGCGACAAGGAATGGAAGTAAATATGCAGAGGCAAGAAATGTAAATCCATCAGGGAACCTACACTAGTTGGCAAAGACACAAAGGATAATGGATTACTGAATTTAACTATGCTACCTGTGAGTGAATTCTAATTCTAATTCATATTCTCTATTGGTCTCAATGAATTTCTTAAACTTAAAATCTACCACTGGCTGGTTCTTCCTAATGGTAAATTTTAAATAAGCATTATTGGTCTAATCCACTACTATTAAGGATAGTACTCCTTAATCCAGTAATTAATTAACTTCATCTCTAAGCAAAAATTAATTGTTCTCTATAATTAGGTTTCAATTTCAATTATCATCTCTCGATCTCAAAAAGAAATGTAATTAGCATTCACAACGACGTCTCGTAATGAAAACTTAAACAATACATGCATAATCACAAAAAAGATCACAACATCAAAATCAATATCCATACAGATTAAACAGAATAACAACACAGTTAAAGACCCCAATAAATTTTACAAATTCAGCCACGCATATTTACAAAAATAGACAATCCCAATAGCAGATAAACCATCAGATAATTGATTAAACAGTAGATAAAAATAGTAAAAATTTATGCAAGTCTTATCTTCTCAATTGCCCAATGGTCTCTGTATAGAATAGTCATTAGAAAACCACCGAAAAAGGATTGAAAAACTGCCAAAAAATTCAAATTTTTAGACTTCCTAGTTCAAGCATTCGCAGGTCAATTGGGTCAAATCTTGGGTTCTCGGGTACCTGACAAAAAATGGCTATAACGATGGGTAGAGATGAGGCGAAAGGTCGTGGGCGAGGCACTGAGCGATAGAAGGGCAGTTTCTGGTGGCAGACCGGATGGACGATGATAAAAATAACTGAAAACATGGATGGGTCAAATCCTCAAGTCCATCGTGAAAGATGGTAGATGAGTCGGTAAAGGTTGTAGGGGCGATGGCGGCCAGTGGATTAACCAAAAAATACTGCAGAGAAGCTCGAGCTCGTACGGGTTGCTCTTTCGAGTCACGCAATCCGTCATTGAAACTCTACCATTTTGGAACATTCCGATGGCTGGCATTAACTACGGTGTCCCACTCGTCGTCCCCTGACACCAAAACATCGCTACACCACTGTGGAAGTCCACCGAAGGTTCACGCGATGCACACGATCTCTCTCTCTCACACGATGGAAGTTGGATGCATGGGTTATTGTTCCAAGATCAGGTATATGATGCTTTCATGCGGTCAGCTCATGTTTTCCTATTCCATCCCAGTCCAAGGCCTAATAAGCAAAATTGGCCCAAATGACCTATTTTAAGTACTTTGAAGGCTGTCCAGGCTTCAAATTGCTTCGTTTGATGATGGTGACTTGATAAAATACTTGAAAATGAAAATGATGCAAACTTAGGTGATTTTTGGAATAAAATTACATAAAATGCTAAAATGGACAATTAACATCAAGCAAATATGTATAAAATAAGACACATCAATTACTTAATTCTTATCCCTCTTCCGACAAAAATCCAATGATTTTCATGCCATTCCATTCCAAAATCACTCCTGAAATCGTCAAATTCTCTATCCAAAACCCTAGGTTCACCAAAACATCCTCTCTTTGATTTTGGCCCCAATCTCATACTCCTTGCCCACTTAGCTTCCACAAATGGCTACGAGAACCAAAAGATTAAGGACCAAGGGATCTTCTTCAAAGGGATCTACTCCATTAGAATTTTTTTCCTCTGAATCTCAAGAGCGAAACTACGCTGAGAATTTTGCTTAATGCTTAGTAGTGACCATTAAGTTTGTTGATACTGCTTTCTTTGAAAAGAGCAATTCCCTATTTTTCTCCTATTGAAGAATGCTGGTTTATATTAATTGATTAAAATTCAGAAGAGATAGAGTCCTAAAGTAGTTAAGATCTTCTATTCTAACATACAATGGGATAACATTGATCACTGTATATCAACTAAAGTTAGAGGAAAAGTGATAATGTTCACCCAACAGTAATTAGGAGCCCGATTATGTTATGAACCTAGTGGTTATGTGTTTAGAGACTACCTTACCTCTCTAGCAAGCATTCCCAATTATGATGCAAGAATTGTCTTAAATGCCTCACTTCCTCAGCCTACAGCCCATCCAATAGCAAATTTTCCTACAACTAAGTTTGCCTTATAGAACCATTTATTACACTATGTCATTGCAAACTATCTAGTAAACAAAGGAGGTAAGTTAGCTTTTTCCAATGAATCTGAATAGTTTACTATGTATTATGTGCTTACTAAAGATTCTTTAATGTTCCCTACTTTATTATGGAGATGATGGTTAGGTGTTCTAGAATTAAGAAGGCTACACTCTCTTTTGGTTCTTTGATCACATGGGTCCTAGAAAAACATCAAGTGGATCCTTTTGATGACGAAGTCCTTAGCCCTACTGCCATTAATGAAACTATACTCTCTAGATTCCATTATGTGAAACACAATGGTGTTTGGGTTCAGAAGCCTCTGTCCTATGCTCAAAGTCAAAAGAGAGAGTGAAGAGAGCAAAGGGATGCTGCTCAAGCCTAGCCTCAGGATGCTCGATTATCTGATGAGACTCCTTTACCCTTGCCTGCTTCACCCACCTCCTTAAACATTCTGGATGCTATTAATAACCTTCAAGCATCTTTTTGCCAACGAGTTAGTACCTATGAAACTGATATCACCTATAGATTTGATAAGCTGACAGAACATGTTACTGAACTTGGCACAAGGGTTACAGTTATGGAACTCACATCTATTAACAATAATCAACTATTGAAGGACATTCAACAGTCTATAGGATCAAAGGGCTCTAAATAAATTAGCTTTTATGTCTATTACTTATTGTACTCACCCATCCTCTCTTTTTGTTGATGACAAAAGGGGGAGAAGTAGTTAGCATAGGAAACTTTAGAATTTGAATCATCTAACTATATGCTATGTTTTCTACTAATGGTGTATCATTGACTTTAATTAAATGTATTATGCTTGCCTACATCAATTGCATACTATCTTTTAAATCAATTGCATAACCTTTACCTTTCAAGAAAACTAAACAAAATCACAACAAAGATCTGCAAAAATTTAGGGGAAGTTTTATTAAAAATAATACTTGCATTTAACCTCATCTTCAAGTTTTTTTTAATATCAATATGTTTGTCACATCAAAAAGGGGGAGATTATTGATGCATTGTGTAATAGCCTGATTTTAAAATAAATTAAATTGGGAAAAATAACTTTAAATTTTGTTGAAATTGAATTAAGTGTATTTTTTTGAGCTTAAGGTTAAAATTTGGGAATTTTTAAAAATAAAAATCTTATCTAACGGAGAAAACTCGATCCAACTTCAAGAAATTAACAGATAATTTGGAAGGCTTAAAATCTTCAAAAGACCTCTGAATTCCTTCCATATGGGCTTGTATTCTTGCCTAGATTAGAGAATGCATCCAAAATTTATCCCAGGCGAAATAGGAAAAGACCAAAATGCCCCTGGAGGCCTTAAAACTCCAAAATCCCACTTTTTCCTCTCATTTTTCCTTTCCTCTCTCTCTCCTACATACATTTTCTCTCTCTTCTCTCTCATTTTCGTGTGCCACCACCAGCTGCCAGAAACGTTGCCCAACGCCGCCGCTGAACCCTGCCATCAGTGTAGCTTGATGCCGCTGACCTCCAGCCACCATTCTTGACCATCGACGAACACCACAGCGGTCGAAAATAATCGTATTTTCCCTCCGTTGCGAAAATCTAACTCCGTCACAATCTCCACCGTCTGACGCCATTCGGCCACACCACTGCCACCATTGGGTAGCTTAAGCTGATAGCTTCCTCCAATTGCTTTCAACTAGTGGAACGCCACCGCCACGCACCCGAAATGGAGGAAAATAGCTCCGTCTAACCATGTACTTTGTCACCAAAAAAATGTTGTCAAATTGTCATGTTTCACCGAACAGACACCAGATCCGGAATCCTTGAGTTACTGGCTACATTTTGGTGTATTTTTTGATCCTTACCACTGTCTGCTACCGTGAACCGTCGTGCACCACTGTGCTTCACCGTCTGCCATCATCGAAGTTGCTGGAAAGTTGTCAAAATCAAAATTTGAGCTTTCAAAACCCCTAGTACAATTTTAAATACCCCAATTTTATGTTTTCCTATAGCTTTTGTTTCTAAATGTGCCTTAATGATTAGGCTGGAGTGTAAATTAAGCATTTAATTATAAAAAGGTAAAATTGTAAAGGAAAGAGAAAGACGTGCAAATAGAAAATACACACTCGCACGACAAAGAGAAAAGAAAAGAGAAAAGAGGAAGAGAGCGCACACACTCACACCATTCGATCAAGGCAAGAAGTGAAGGATCTAGACAAAGAGAAAGAAAGAAGAAGCAACGGAAGCAAGGTAGGTTAACAATTTAAGATTATGTTTCATGTTTTAGTTGATGCAACCAAGATGTTTTACAAGCTTTCTTAGGAACATAATCGTCTACCTACATTCTTGACAAACTGTATGTCTGTTGGCTAGCATGTGTATTTTATTGAAATGTTGATGGATGAGATAGCATGAGTATATTGTTGAAAAAAAATAAAGTTGCATGGTGTTAAATTCAAGTTGACCACAAAGGAAGGAAACCCTACCATTTAAGGGTGTCCACATACAATTCAAATAATAAGAGTCCATGGAATTTATTCTTGTAAAGAATGAAGGAAGGAATTTATTGTTGTAAAGAACGAAGGAAGGAATTTATTCTTGTAAAGAATGAAGGAAGGAATTTATTCTTGTAATTTATACCCCTGGTACAATTTTAAATACCACTGTTGGCTAGTAAAGAATGAAGGAAGGAAATTGAATTGCCAATTTAATAAATTTCCCTAAGCCAAGTCCATGGAATTTATTCTTGTAATTTATAAGTAATGTACCTTAGTATTATTATTAAAAAAAATGAGAATTTATTCTTGAAGTTTATAAGAGACGCACATCAATGTGATTTTTCAAGAAAAGAGGAATTTATTCTTGAGTTTACTAACATTCTATAAGAAATGTACATTGATATCAATTTTCAAGAAAGGGAAATTACTCCTAAAGTTATTAGAATTTTTATAAGAAATGCGTGTTAGAATTTATTCCCAATAAGGGAGAAATTATTCTTGAAATATCAAAATTTTTTTTAAGAATGTACATTAGAATTAATTTCCAAGAAAGAAGAAAGTATTATTGAAAATATTAGAATTTTCAAAAGAAATGTACATTGATATGAATTTCCAAGAAAAAGGGAATTTACTCTTGAAGAAATTAGAGTTTTAAAGAGATGTACACTAGTATTATTTTCAAGAAAAAGAAAAGAATTTCCCTTGAAACTTGATAAAGAATTTTAAAGGTGGCCAAGTGTCCACATCGTGCCCAAGTGCGCACAAAAGATTTTTATAAAGGTGGCCAAGTGTTCACGTAGTGTCCAAGTGTGCACAATGACCCTAGGAGGTGGCCAAGTGTCCACATAGTGCCCAAGTGTGCACAATGACCCTAGGAAGGTGGCCAAGTGTCCACGTAGTGCCCAAGTGTGCACAATGACCCTAGGAGGTGGCCAAGTGTCCACAAGAGATTTTTAGAAAGGTGGCCAAGTGTCCACCAGTGCCCAAGTGTGCACAAGAGATTTTTATAAAGGTAGCCAAGTGTCCACATAGTGCCCAAGTGCGCACAACTTTTATATAAAAATATGTTTTAAGAATGATAAGTACAAATGTTTTGTTAATTTTATGATTGTGAACAAGAGATTTTTCAAAAGGTGGCCAAGTGTCTACAAGTACCCAAGTGTGCATAAGAGATTTTTGATAAAGGTGGCCAAGTGTCCACATAGTGCCCAAGTGTGCACCACTTTCATATAAAAGTATGTTTTAAGAATGATAAGCATAAATGCCTTGTTAATTTTATGATAGTGTGTTCTATAACATACAAGATGTTTTACTTGGAAGAATATTATTTTTATCTCATTGACATTTAAATTGATCATACATTGCTTACCAGTTTATATTTATAAACAATGCTATATTTTATTTTCAAGAATGTAAAGTTAAATATTTTGGTGCTTTCACCCTGATACGTATTAGGTGTTTTTAAAACCCATATTGTTAATCTACTGGGAAACTTGTGTTTCTTATTACTATACTAATATGTATCAGATGCGAACGCTTAGCATGGCTGGGACATAGAAGTTCCTTTTGGTTTAAGGAAAATTTTGTAACCCCTATTTTTGGGTCCTAGTTCAAATATATTTAGTTTAGAATTAGGATTATTCCTTTGGCAGTTGACAGGGGGTGTAGAAAAAGAAAGAACCAGGGAAGGGATATGTGAAGAACCGGTCCATCTTAGTAATTGGTAAAGGGGTATGAGTGACAGGATTTTGTCTCCTAACTTCCTAGGGACGAGTACTTCATATATCTTGATATATGTTGATTGTAATGTAATGGACATTATTGGACTCTTATTATTTGAATTGTATGAAAGTTAATCTTTCGTTGTGTAGTATAGAATTTTTGTTATTTCTCTATGCATGTAAGTTTTTAATCTGAGAAAAAGATACCGAACCTAATTTTATTGTTATAATTTTAATGGTATAACTGCTCAGACATTAATTAAATAAAGGATAAAGATAATGTACCGAATCTATCTATTTATATCAGAATTAATCATAATACTAGATAGGGGTATTAAAAATTGAGCATTGGCTCTTAAAGATCTTTTGATGATAACAAACAGATTGAATTATTTCAGAAAAATTCAAGTCCAAGGGCTCATCAAGGCAAACCAAGAAGAATAAGAATTAGATAAGTTGTTAGGACTTGAATTGTAAAGTTATAATAGGAACTTAAGCTCAAAATTATTTTCCAAACCTTTGAAGTTGCTTTCCAATGACTAAGTGGCATTTAAAAAATGAATTTTTCATGAAAAAGACCAAAATTGACCTAGCAGTCAACTTGTGCACTACAAGAAATCAATTGGTAGAAATAAAGATTTGAAAAATTCAAACAGAAGGGTACAAGTTGACTGCTAGGACTCTATCAATTGACTGATAGTTGACAGAGAGCTACCAGTCAACCGCTAGACTATAGCAGCCGATTGCTAGACCATTGGCAGTTGATAACTCTTCACTAGAGGCATGACATTCAACTGCCAAGGGATAACAACTGACTACCATAACACTTTTTTGAAAAATTATGTTTCCAAAATGCCACCATTCGATTGCTAGCTTAGGGACAATCAACTGCTGCCTGCTGCACTACAAAAAATTTGAATTTAAGAACATAGAAGTCGATTGGCAGCTTATAGCAGTCGATTTGCAGAGTGCAGAGGTGACATCGGGAAAAGTAAAAACAACCATTTTTGTAGAGATACAATCTGATTTGTTGATGAACAAACTTTTAACATTTTCTCTTGCAAAAATTCTATATATAAAGCCTCAAGAAAGCCTCAGAACAATAAGAAACATTCTTCTAAATTAACTTTTTGAAAATCATTTTGAGCTCCTATTGCTATTATTCTATGTAGTTCTTCACTTGTAAAATTTACTCTGAAAGAGAGAGAGTTCCTTAGCCGAAACAAATTCCTTCATTTATAAAATTGTGAGATATTCAGGGAAAGCTTTTCCTTGAAAGAATTAAAGTAAGAAAAGTTTGTAGTGGCTCACAAGTGCCTTGTTTAAACTTCTGATAATAGTGAAAATCCCAAGTTGTGCCTGGGGACTGGATTAAGCTTTTTTGGATCAGCTGAACCAGGACAAATATCTGAGTTCTTTACATTTTTGTGCATTACCTTCTAATTTTACATTCAGCACTTTATCTTCCTGTCATTACTTATTCTTATTGCTATTACTTGGCTTGCTGATTTTACTTTGTGTTGCTTTATTTTTGGGTTAACTTAACTGAACTACTCTTTACATTTGTTATTTAAACTGAAATCATTATTCTATACATCTGCTTTAGCTATTCACTAATTTTTCAAAAGAAAAATTTTATAACACCCAATTCATCCCCCCTCTTGGGTGTTAGCCATTACTAATTGATGGGGTATTAACCTTCCAAAATAGGTTGTATGTCCTAAAAGTAGAAGAATTAAGGGATAAAATCTTAGAGGAAGCCCGTAAAAGCAACTATACTATTCATCCTGGTGCCACTAAGATGTACCAAGACTTGAAAAAAAAAATTTAGTTGTCAGGTATGAAGAAGCACATAGTTGAATATATTACTAAATGCCTAGTGTGCTAGCAGGTGAAGATTGAACATCAGAAACCTGCAAGATTATTACAACCTCTCGAGATCCCTGAATGAAAATGAGATAAAATCTCTATGGATTTTGTGATGGGCTTACCTAGAATTCAGTCAGGAAATGATGCAATTTGGGTGATAGTTGATAGACTGACTAAGTTTACACATTTCCTACCTATGAAAATAATTTTTTCATTGGATAAGTTAGCCTAATTGTACATATAAGAAATAGTGAGACTCCATGGAATAACCACTAGTATAGTATCTGATAGAGTTCCTAGATTTACCTCTAGATTCTAGAGAGCCTTACAAGAGGCGTTTGGTACTAAGTTGAACTTCAGTACTGCTTATGTAACATTCGCTCCAAACACTTGCATTTTTATGATGACGTTGTTACTATTATTATTTATTAGTATTATTTGTGTAGTTTGTTAGTATTATTTGTGGAGTGTTAAGGATGATTAATCAACGAGTTAGAATGGACATTTTTATCATTAAATAATCACTTTTGTGATAAAAAAATGAAATTGGAAATTGGGTGAGGAAGGGTAAAATAGTAATTTTACCATGAAGGAGAAAATTAATTTAATTCTCTTATTTATATCAAAGGACTCTTATTATTTTTATTTAAGAGAGAAGAAGAGTCTAGTTATATAAAAGATTATTTACATTTGAGGTCAAAAGGCAATTTCCCTAAGGAAGGGCAAAATTATAATTTCACCCTAAGGGCATAATAGTAATTTCACATAATGTAGAAAATTTAAATTTTATCTTGAATATTTCAAGAGAAATAGAAATTTGAAATTCTTGTCCAACTATGCTTAAAAGAAGAAAGAAAAAGGGTGAAATGATAATCTTGGGCATAAAGGGCAAAATGGTAATTTTGCCTTAAGGGCAAAATTGTAATTTTACTAAAATAAGAGTAAGTTGGTAAAATCATTAAAATAAGTTTTATGAAATTTTTTTTGAGTGATTTTAACATAATAAAACCGAAAGGGGTGAAAATGGAGCAAAAATGGCCAATTTAGACTAAATAGCAAAATGGCAATTTTCCTTAGGGGATTATTTGCAATTTTTGAAAAGTTGAGGGACCACTATGAAATTTTGAAACTCTTGAGGGGCAAAAAAGTCCCAGGCCCTAGAAGTTGCACAAAATTACATTTTCAAGGAGAGTAAATGCCATTGATGAAAAAGAGAAGAAAAAGGGACAAAATGGACATTTTAGCACCAATGGCATTTTTGTAAATAACCTAAACTCTAAATTTCAGCCTTTATCTTCCTCCATATGCTAGAAGTGTTGAAGAAGAAAGGAGAAGGAGAGGTTGGCCGAGTTGCTTCATAGGCAAGGAGAAGAAGAATTTCTCACCAAAATAACTTGGAAATTACACTTGTATTGGCTTTTCAAGGTAGCTAAACATGTCTATGCCATTTTTTTCTTGTTTTATTGTGTGTTTATGGTGTTTTCAAATTTGCAAGAATGATGGCTTTTTCACTCTCTACATTCATATGGTTGATTTGCATGATTGGGTTTGAAATATGTTGAAAACTACTTGTGTATATGACTATATACATGTTGGAAAGCTTGAATACCTAAGAGATGGTAAATTTTCATGGATGGAACCCTAGTCTTGCAAAACCCTAACCTATATCAAGGCTGAAATGGTATTGTATAGAGTGATAAAATGATGTTTTTGCATGGTTTTTGCTTGAATATGATGGTGTTGTAAGCCAGATGGTGAAATAACTCCATTTCCTTGCATTCTTCACTTTGGCCGAATTGTTGCTTGTGTATGGGTGCTGGAATTTGGTGAAATTTAGTTAAATTGGTGCTAGAAAAAGTGTGAGAAAGTGTTAGAAAATGGTAAGAGAGAGAAAGTCTAGGTAAGTTAGTGTTTAAGCATTTTTCCCAAATTCTAATTTCACCATTAACCATGAATGTGTGATTTACTCATCTTGGCCAAATTGATGTATGTAAGTGGTGCTGAATTTTTTCTTGAAGATAGCCTAGAAACCATAAAAATTTAGTTCCATGAAAGGAAGAGAGAGAAAGTTATGGTAATTCTATGCTTTAGCCATTTTACCAAATTTAAAGCCTTACCATTTCACCTTAAAAAGTGTGCAGAAAAATGTGAAGTTGTGAGATTGTGTGCATTATCACAATTAGCATGGAAGGTGAGCTAGAAAAATGGGAAAAAGGATGGCCTAAAGTGCACTAACCAAAATTTGAGGCGTGAGAAAGTGTTAGGCATAATTATGCGAATTGTTACTATAATGTTTAAATGGTAAGAAAAAGGCTAGGAATGAATCAAATGAGTTAAAAATTCCATTTTCCCATGATTTCCTTGCCTTGGCTAAATGCTATGTATAATTTTCCCTAGAATGGCTAAATTTCTATGTGAATTGATAATAGCCTAAGGTGCCATCAAAATTAGCCTATGTTAAGTGACAAGAGTGAAAACGATGTAATGGTCAAGAATGAATAGTAAGTAGCATGAAATGTTTGCCATTGATAGCAAGATGTTTAAATTCATGTGAAAGTAACTAAATAGCATGAAAATGCTTAAAGTAATTATGAATGCCAAAGTTAAAGATCAAGGAGGAATGATCTGGTGAATACCTCATGAGACCAAAGTTATGAGGATGAATGATCTGATCTATACCTCCCTAATAAGTTACCTTGTAGGGAATGATCTAATGTATACTCCCAAGGGATAAAATGTAGGAGGAATGATCTGGTGTAAACCTCCAAAGAATATAATGATGTGGAAGGGAATGATCTGGTGTATACCTTTCCAAAGTAAAGTATTTCTGTGTGGCCATAAAATGTATTGCATGAATGTGACTTTTGTGAATATGATTTAGACATATAAGCATTGAAAGCTTATTGTCCATTCCATGAATGATATAATTTTCTACATATCTCATGTATATAGATGCATACACATCTATTTCACATATGTCATACCCAAGGGTCTTTATGGAAAGAGTTTGAAATTTTAATTGAATGTAGAGGTGTTTTCTATATTATTACAGTGGTACATATCAGTTATTTTAAATAAGTAGGTTTGTTTAGCTATTGGGAATATATTTTTCATTGTTATGCTGATATGTACCATATGCCTAGATACTGCTTGATAATGGAGATTGAGTTGTCTACTGTGGAAGTTCCCTTTCTAGGAACTTTCACCATTATCAAATATATCTATGTTATATCCATCTTTGAATTTCCTCTGGAGTAGATTGTAACACCCTCTATCCTATGGTTCCTTTTTGATAGTTAAAAGCTATAGTATGAAAATAATTATCAGAGTGTTGGTGTTACTATTACCTCTACCTGAACAAATTTTAAACTTTTACCAAGTTAATTTATTGAGTGCATCTAGGTTGGTCTCTACTCTCGGGTTCTCTCAATATCACAACGAAATAAATACAAATAGCATACACCTAGATTAACTATACATAGACATGCATTCTTAATTAAATATAATCAATTAACTATTAGGCATGGAGGTAACAATCCTGCTATTCATAACCCCATTAAATAGTCTATTCATCAATCCAGCCTAATTCTTATACAGATAAGTTAGAATAGGCTATACAAAATAATCCTACACTAGCCTTTCTCAAAATATCATGAAGGCTAGCTTAATCCTAACATGTACTTATACTATCCAAAATAAATAGTTTGTGTGCCCAGATTGGACACTTCTTCATACCTTACCTTCTTTCTCTAGCTGAAGGGGACCTACACATCTGGTACATGTCAACACTATAGTGAGAAATGAATCTCAGTAGCAATACAACTAGTTACAAAATTTGTTAACCTGTATCACCGTGCGAGCATAGAAAATCTCTACATTCTTTCATAAAACATATAATATACTATAGGGATGCAATGAGTGTAGCATTTAAGCATGTTATGTACTCATATGTAAGCATGTGCATTTGAAACATATCAACTTTAAAACATGAGAAGTGTATTCATCATCATTTTCATCATAAAACATTTCTTATAAAACACATGTCGGATAGTAAACATAACGTCATTTCATTTCCATAACATGCGAGCAGTACATAAAACACCCTGAGAGTAATCAGGAGAGTCGGCCAGCAAAAACTCCAAGCACCACTGTCTATATGAATGAGCGCATGTCTATTTAGCCATGCCTTAACCTTTTGTACATTCTGAGGCGCCCCCAGTGGATCCAAGTACCGTAATGGTCCCTGCCCCTTTTCGGCAGATCATCCCTGACCATCGGGATTCCTCCCTTTCGTCCCAAACGGGGCTGGTAAGCTCGGATCATTTCCTCTCCGCTTTTAGGTGGATTATAATACTATGGAATCACCATCCCTTTTCGATGGATCACACTCCCGATACGCGATTCTCTACATATACTATGGGGTGAATCGGCCCATGGTCATGGTTATGGTTAAATTAAGTATGTGTTTCTCATATGGCCTTTGAGAGATGACACTAAAAGTTCGCAACCATCACGGTGTTTTCAAAATCATCTAAGTTCAAGTGGATGTTTAACCATCCTAATTTATGGCACAACCATGGAATGTCTAATGGCCATCCCATATTGACAATCGGTCACTCGATCATGAGCCTATCTACCCTAAGGCATACATTGAGAATACTTTCCTCTCTCTATCTTTGTGCTTTCTGCTCTCTTTTTCTTTCACTATCCCAAGGGTATCATCACCCAAAACTCTTAGTTTCCTTGCCTACCTATGTTATGAGCCCTTAATTAAGTTAGTGTGAAGAATTAATAAGCTCAATTACCATTAAAAACCTTATTTCACAAGTTAGAAGGTTTCCAGTTGACTGCTGGAAGGCTAACAATTGGCTAGTGGCTCTCTGTATTCCTCGAGTACCAGACAATAAGCTATCAGTCAGCTACCGGCGTGCTGGTAGCCAACTGGTGGCTTTCTGGAATGCGTTCTGGGTAAAAATATGAGCACGATAGTCTACTGCTAAGACTGCCAGTTGACTGCTCAATGCAAACCTGGGCCCGATAGTCGATTGCTAGGAACCTGGAAGTCGACTACGAGGATGGCTAGTTAACTGCTTAGTGCAGACCCGAGCCTGATAGTCGACTGCTAGGTATTTGGCAGTTGGCTGCTAAGCCTCTGTCTACACTTCTGGATTTTCTAAGAACATGGCGATGACGCCCATGCTTAGCGATCATTTGCTATGCTCTCAGAGTTCAGAAAACATAATTTTTAGAATACCCAATATAGAATTCATTCTATTTTCAATTCTAAACATATGAGATTAATTCCCATGCAACAAACTTTACTTTTCATTAAACATTTCTCATTCATTAGCTCAAACATGGGACATTTAAGGAAATCTAGTCTATATCTCTAGATGAACACAACCCAACCCTTCAAATCCATTACAAGCACATATATAAGCATACATTCAATAACACAACATCCCAGAAAAGTAAAAAAGCATACAGAATGTAGGTTTAACCCCAATCTTAGTTCAACCATGTAAAAATCCATATTTTCTAGCAACAATAACATTTCAGAAAAAGATAAGGGTTTAGGATGGATTGCTACCTTGATTCCTATGAAATGTGTGTGTTTGATGTGTTAGGAATGATCCCCCCTTGCTACAAAACTAATTTCTAGCTTCAATCAGCCCTTTCCTTTAGCAAAATCTCCCTCTTTTGCCCTAACTTGCCCTTTCTCTCTCTACTCGCCCCTTTTACTTCTCTCTCTAAAATCTGAAGGTTTTTAAGTGTGTGGGAGTTTTGGCTGCAAATAGGGTTTAAGGGGAAGTTTGGGAAATTTCTCTTTGGTCCTTGGTTTACTTTACACATTTTATCTTAGCATAATTTCCCTTTTCACTAGGTCCTTGGCCTCACTCTCAACTAAGGAATTGTAATTCTTTCAAGTTGGTCCCTATCAAGTTGGTCCCTATACTAATGTAACTATATGAACTAATGCAGCATACACAAGCATTAAGCATCAAATTAACAATTATCAAACATCTCTTTAATAATAATTGGAGCGAATGTTACATAGATTAGATATTTAAGCATGTAGTCATAGCCCTTTCTTTTTGGTCCTGATTCTATATAGTTTTTTGGGGTTAGAATTGGGACTATCATTTTTTGGCTGTACATAGGGGAAAAGGGCATATGTATAAGGATATGTGAAGGACTTATCCATCCTTGATATTTTGAAAAAGGAGTTTGAGTGACAAGCTTGTTGTCTCCTTACTCCTTAAGGATGGGTACTTCATCTATCCTAGTATATGTATACAAAATAGTGTACCAAAAAGTTATGATAACATATGTATAGTGAAAGTTTTTATATATTTTATGGTAGTGTATGTATTTTATTTATTTATTTATTTATTCTGTTGTGCCAAAGCATCTTTTACCTAAGCAAAAGAACCCAAACCTAATTGCAAAATAAATTCATGATGGATTGAATGATCAGGAGTAAATTAATGTAATTCAAGGCTAAAGATAATGTAACCACTTATTTGAATGAGTATTATAACATTGTTAAGATAAGATAAGGGGTGTTACAGCTTATCATCCTTAAACTGATGGGAAAAATAAAAGGACTATCCAGACTTTAGAAGATATGCTTAGAGCTTGTATATTAGAACAAAAAGGGAATTGGGATAAAATTTTTCCTTTAGTAGAGTTTTCTTATAACAACAGTTTCCACTCCAGCATAGAAATGGCTCTATATGAAGCCTTGTATGGGAGAAAATGTAGATAGCCATTGTGTTGGTTTGAAGTGGGAGAGAGACAAATATTAGGACTGAAATTAATTCAACAAACTACTGACTGGATAAAAAAGATTAGGGAGAAAATGGCTAAAGCCCAGGACAGATGTAACACCCCAATCTTATAGCTTTTTCTTAAAAATAATTTTCTTAATAAACCATTTGGCTACAAGATTGACATGTTACCCTTCTCTTTGTCCTTAATTATTACTCAAGTAAAATTATTGACTTCCATTCCATATTTGATTAGGCTTGGGATCATTACTCAAGTATATCATTTAAAACATTGCACAATGGAAGACTAAAAATAAAATATTATTTATACAATAACGTAGCAAAAATTTAAATTTCGTTCATATATATATTTATGTTTCTCATACATAAGATTTTTATTCATATATATAGGGTAATGAGGAAACAATCCTACCACTTAAACTACAAGCCCCTAATCCTATAATCATTTTTAGTTTTTAGTTAATTAATTAATATAATAATACTATAAGATTAATGAATTACTACTTCCTTTACCTGAGTCAATTTTAAATTTTTACCAAGTGAAATAATTAAGTACTATTAGTTTGGGCTACTACGCTCTGGTTCTCACACATTATGCAGCAGAAAATAGAATGAATTAATGGAAATTGAACCATAAATATATATATATTTATAGATACATTCACATTCATTTACAATATGCATAAGTATCATCCATTAGACATATACCTATGCATATGCGAGTGTGTTAACAAGGGTAAGGAGACAACAAGCCTGTCACTCATACCCATTTAACTAAATTTTTAGTGAATACCTAGCTCACATATCCTAATACATATATGCCTTTATCCTATACATAAAAAATCCATCCTCTTTATCCTTTTCAAAAATTTAACAAGGATTCAGGGTATCAGACAAGTCAAAATGTCTCTAAAATTTTATACCTTCAAGGTGTGGAAGGGATTTCCCATACATATATAAGCCACAATTCCTTAACAATAGGGAAATACCCTAGGAAAGGTATCTCCATCAACTCAACTTCCACTTTTATCAATATCTGGTATCTAGGCATCTAATACAAACCAGCATTTTTAATGAGAATAAATCTCAATAACAATAATAACCAATTTGTAAAATAGCTAGTTCGTACTACTGTAATCCTTTACGAAAAATGCTACATTCTTCTTATCATCATACAATTGATATATCTATTTGGTTACCTTTCATAAAATTACATTTGATACTCATAATTACATGCATCAATTACTCGATATGTACCACCCAAGGCATATATCTCATAAAATAGTAAAAATCATAAGGTAACATAATTTCATTCATATAACTTCATATATAGAGCAGTAAGGAATTAAAAGCCTTTCTCATTAGCTTTCACAATCATCATGATAATCATCATATAATAACAATAAGAGAAATCAGGAGGGCCGTCAAGCGAGCCACTCCATACTTTTGAATATGTACTCGTAACTTTTGACAACATATGCCCATTAGCAGTCCTCGACTGCAACATCACATTTGTGTACATTCTGGAGCATCCTTCAATGGATCCAAGTACTATAGAGTCCCCACATTAAGACCACACATTGAGTACATACTGGGGTCCCCAAAATGCTACTCATAAGAATATACATTAGGGTGATTCGGTGCATACTATAGTTGTGTGAAATCCTAAGTATGTGACTTTTTATTTAACTTGGCCATTAAGTCACTAACTTAGAATTTGCAACTATCACGATAATTGCGGAATGTCTAATCACCATCCCATATCAGCAATCAAACATTCAGTTATAAACCTATCTATATGAATACAATTTTCATTTCTTTTATGCATTCTTGCTCTTTCCTTATCAATTTCATCATACTCTTGCTCTTTTTCATTTAAATTCAACATACATGTTACTCTTCTTGTATTTTAAGTTTAAATCCCTTACTTGAAATGGGTTTTTAGACCAAATACCTTTCAAACATATCATTGAGTTCATAATCCATTCACAGAGTCGGCAAATAATCGATACTCATTGTCAATGATCAGTAGCATTTTTTCCAATTTTCAAAATTTAAATCCAAAAGCTATTATTCGACTAGTACAAGGCTGGCAGTCAACTACTAGCTTACTATTGAGCCTGGTAGTTGACTATTGGAGGCCACTAGTCGGCTGACACCTTTTTGGAAAAATTCTTAGGAAAAGGATGAACATGCATTATTCATTAAAATGAATTTTCTAGAAAATTTTGAACGTAGCAATCAACTTCTAAAGCCTAGAAATCGACTGCTTAAACTCTGTATGAATTTTTAGGTAGCTCAAGAACACAACAGTCGACTACTCGTTAACCCAAAATTTTTATCCAAATTTTTTTTTATAAAAACGTTTTGAAATTCATGAACTCAAGATAAACTTCCAGGCATCATTAACCACATAAAAATAGTCCAAAGCATCGGTTCATCTCACTCAAATATGGGATTCAACCTCATTTTTGTTCAAGTAGAAAAACCCACTTTTTAGAATCAAATTGAAGCATGCATAAGTATCTTCAACCGATCAAAAACACCTAATAGTACGTAAAAACATTAAGAATGAAGTTTTAAATCCCTTTTTCCTTTAAACAACTTCAAAATCATCAAGTTCAGCTATATGAACAGTAACTTTGAAAATAAAAAGGGATTGGTTATTTTGCTACCTTAAATTCTTGTTTGGATGCTGATTAACATATTGGATGCCTTCCTAGACACTTCCTAGATTTAACTCTTGCTGAAAGTGGAGATTTAGCTTTCCTTCCCTCACTTTCCCTCTCTACTTGATTACTCTTTCTCTCTCTAGAAGTGGTTCTGAAATTTGGGTAATGAGGAAACTCTGCTTCCAGCCTTATATATAAGCAACCCAAACTTACAAATTTTAATCCTAATCTCTGATCATTCGACCTCAAAATGGCAAGTTTCAAACTATATATATATTTACCATTTTTCCCCTGAACCATTGGCGGGAGAATTCCAAAAATTAGTTGGCTACAGTACATCTTTTGGCCAAAATTGAAATTCTCATACCTAAACTTTTCCACTTTTCATTTTAGTCCCTTTCCCCTTTCTAATCAATTTTCTCATCCCTTTTTAGTTTAATTCTAGCACTAATGCAACTATATGCAGTCTAATGCAACATACACAAGCAATAAATTAAAATTAACAAACATCTCTCATAAAAATAGGGGCAGATGTTATAAAAACCCTTGTTAATATTTTACTAATACCATTCATATCTTTTATAGACTGTTAGAACCCATCTTCCTTGCACCTTCAGTAGTAGTCTATACCTAGTTATCTGATATATACCAGGATAATTATGAGAAATAAATTCTCAGTAGCTAGACAATTCTTTTTTCTTTTAAAAAACTCCAGTTATGTACCACTGTAGTGATACGAAAAATAGTTCTACATTCTTTCATTTTTTAATCATCATTTAAATGTTACTAGGTTGTGCATATACATTTCAAAAGAAGTATGGCATGCATATATGAATGTATAATGTAACAATTCACCTTAAAAGTCATCAGTCAAGGCATCTCAATATCATGCTTTTAAAATATATCCAGTTATAAATACATTTCTGGTCAAAATAGGGAAAACATATTTATCATTCATAAGAAAAACATTTTCAGTCATAAGGAAAACAATTATCAGTCCTTGGCTAAAAGCCACAGTCAATGAAAGAGGAACTTAAGAGTATCGGGAGAGCCACCCAATGGACTACTCCACATACCCCTACGTATATGAGTGAGATAATTTTGTTTCCATTTTCAGTCATGTGACATTTCTACCATTGGTACTATCTGAGGTGTCCCTCAATGGATCCAAGTACCTATTCCAGTCAATGATTACTATCATAAAGACAAATCATTCCCCAGTTGGTGGGATTTCTCCCAATATCTAGTCAAAATTAAGCTCATAGGATTGCTGTCATTCAAACAAATCATTTCCTCTCTGCTTTTTGGCCGATCATGGTGCTATGGAATTACCAACATTTTTTCTAGTGGATCATATTCTCGATATGCTATTTCCTATATATAAACTAGGATGATTGGGCTTATACCCATTATTATGCTAAATTCTAAGTAAATGTCCCCTTTTTAACTGGTCATTCTAGGTTACACTAACTTAGAATTAGCAATCATCACTATATTCTCACACTTTAGTGGAATGCCCAATTGTCGTCCTATACCAACAATTGGTCATTCAGTTACAAGCTTATCTATCTTAGAACATACATGGAAAATACTTTCTCTAAGTTCTCTTTCTTTCCAGTCTAAGTTTTCCTTTCCATTCTATGTTTTCCCAATTCACTCTATGTTTCCCTTTTGTTCTTTTCATTTTGAATTTCTTTTCTTTTTATAAAATCTTTCACAATACTATGCCTTCATTAAGGCATGCCCTTATGTGTTTACTATTCCATTTATTACTAAATTGTAAGGATATGGAAGACTATACATTTCCTTTAGGAAATTTATAAAATACATTGCCTATTTTCATGCCTTCACTATCCACTTTTCTTTCCTTGAAATTGGCTAACATGAAGTTTATAATATTTTCCTTTTGTAATTTCATTGCTAAAAATTAACTCATTTCAAGGGAAAGTGAGTAGAAGGGTCTCGACCAAAAGGGGAAATTAAGGAAGAAGTGAGACTTTCATGTTATATCTCCCCTCTTTCTCATCCTTTATATCATGTAGATACAATTGCATCACTTCTTCTTCCATTTCGATACAATTTCCATTCAACTATTATTGCACATTAAAGGGCTTTTGGTGAACTTTCCATTCCTTCTTTCACCATTTGCATTTCATTCTCCATTCATTCTATCTATGTATACATATAGGCACTTCTTTTCTCACAATAGGCATACATGAATACATAGATATTTCTTTTTCTTTTGTTGGCATACAAGTTAAAAATAAGGATTTCATGATTATATTAAACCATTCATCAAGGAAACCATTTGTCTCATCAATTTCTCCTTCTCCTTTGCCTTGACCAAAACCATGATGCATAAATGAATACATTTTTCACACAAAATCCCTCTTTATGCTCTCGGCCAAGGTACCAAGAGGAGGCAAATGAAAGAGTTTCTTCACAACATCACTTCCTTCCCTCTCTTATAGTATGGCTGAAATATTAACATAGCATATAGGCAAAAATTAAACAAATTTCCCTTCACCAAGTCATGACATGCTCTTGGCCAAAAGCAAAAGAAAAGGGAAAAAAAGTGCCTTCACTCCAATCTTTTCCTTTTTATCATTTTCATCAATAAACAAGAATAGAAATATCATTCTTCCACCATAATCATGACAATCACACTTCACATAATTAAATCCAACAAGAGAGTTTCATGGAAGTGGTGAACCTAAAATCACAATATCACCATAAACCATTCAATCAACCATTTCAACACTCATAAACACATCTATACAACAAAGTAAGCATAACCCAATAGATTTTCATGCAAATAAGAATGTAAAGAGAGAAACCCCAAATTCATGGCAGCCATGGGAAATTCCCTAAACACATGAAAAATACCATAAACCATGAAATAAAGGGTGTAGAATTGTCTAACTACCTTGATTTGCCAATGAAAGTGCCTTTCCCTTAGATTTTTTTTTATTTTAGCTCCTTCTCCTTCTTCCTTCAAGCTCTCGGTTTCCTCCTCCTCTCCGTCACATTGATTTACCTTCGCTTGGAGAAGGAAGAAGTCGGGCTTTATGTTTAAGGGGGAAAATGACCATTTTGCCCTTTAAATTTTTAATGAAAAGCCATAGGTTTAGTGAGAGGACATCCTTGGAATTTTTCTTGTCAAAATGACATTTTTTTCTTTTAGTAAAATTACCATTTTACCCCTAGTGGTAAAATTATCATTTTGCCCATTTTAGTCAAAATAACTGTTTTACCCTTTACTTTCTTCTATAATTTCAAAAATTTCATGGGAATAACCTTGAGGGAATTTGTCATCATTTTTTTAGTAAAATGACAATTTTACCCTTGTGGTAAAATTATTATTTTACCTTTGGATAAAAATTATCATTTTACCATTGGGTAAAAATTTTCTATTTTGTCCTCGGATATTTTTCTAAAATCATCATGGCTTTTAGATATTTTTTGGCATAATCATTATGTTTTAGATATTTTAAGACATCATGATTACGTGTCATAAATATATCAAGATATTTTTCAACATAATGATGACGCTTCATAAATGCAACGCGATTCACATGCTAAAGGATAAGGACGTTTAGATTTTTTTGACATAATTATGACATACAATAAATGCAATTTGGTTCACGTGCAAAGTAATGATTAACTTTTGGACTTTAGTGAAACTTTCTTCTTTTCATTTTAGTCCCTAAAATTTCTTTCAACTTGGTCCCTCTTTTCTTTAGAAAAACCTAGGGCTATTTAAATACAATTATTTAGGTATGCAATTACTATATTTAAGATTTAATAACATACCTGAGGACTTCAAAAGTGGATATTACAATAGAAAGAAAAGTTATACTGATAAAAGAAGGAGGCCATTAGAATTTGCAGAAGGAGATCATGTTTTCTTAGGGTATCTCTAGTTACTGGTATTGTTGGGGTTATTAAGTCAAGAAAACTAAATCCCAAATACATTGGACCATACCATATTTTTGAAAGAATTGGATCATTCATTTATCAAATAGCTTTACCTCCATTTCTGTCCAATCTCCACAATGTTTTTCATGTTTCTCAACTTTGTAAATACATTCTAGATTCTTCCCATATTCTTGATGTCAATACATCACAATTGAAAGATAATTTAACATATCATCCTAATCCTTTAAGAATCATTGGTATTGAGGTCAAGTAGCTAAGAAATAAAACTATTCCCTTTGTAAAAGTATTATGGGATCAATCATCACCATAAGTAACCTATGAGAAAAAGAGGAGATGAGAAGAAATTTTCCAAAATTTTTTGTATAGGTACATACAAATTTCAAGGACAAAATTTCTTAAAAGGAGGGGAGAAATGTAACATCTGCTCCTTTTATCTATTAAGAAATGTATGTTAGTTTTGGATAAGTAATTGCTTGTGTATGTTACATTAGACTACATATAGTTGTATTAATGCAAAAATTGGATTAAATAAGAGTGAAATAATTGCCTCAAAAGAGGATAGGGATTGGAAAATTTTAAGTATAAAAACTATAATTTTAGCTAAAAGATTTACTATAGGCAAGTGATTTTTGGAAATCTACCCCCAATGGTTTAGGGGTAAAATGGTAATTATGTATATAGTTTGAAAATTACCATTTTGAGGTTGAATGATAAGAGATTATGATCAAATTTTCAAATTTTGGGTTGCCTATATAAGGCCGAAAGTCAAACTTCCTCCTCACCGAATTTCAAAACCAAATTTCTAGAGAGAGAAAGAGGAGCCTAGTAAAGAGAGAAATTGAGGGAGAATAGGCTAAATCTCCACTTCTAACAAGATTTGAATTCAAAAAAGTGTCTAGGAAGGTGTCTAATACAATAATCAACTTGCAAACAAGGAGTTAAGGTATCAAAATAACCCAATCCCTTGTTATTTCAGAGTTATTGTTCATGTAACTGAATTTCATGATTTCAAAATTGTTTGAAGAGAAAAAGGGATTTAGAACTACATTCTTAGTGTTTTTTTATCATTATTGGGCATTTTGAACCGTATGAATATACTTATGCATGCTTAAATCAAATTATAAAATATGGGTTTTTCTTTATGGATGAGAATAAGGTTAAATCCAAGATTTGAGAAAGATTAAGTTGTGTTTGGGCTGTGTTTTGTGTGATAAATGATGCTTACATGTTGGTTTTAAGTTTATGAATTTCAAAATAGGTTTACAAATAAGTTTTAGGATAAAAATTTTGGGTCAACAGCAAGTCATAAAATAGAGCATAACGTAGTAGCAGACTGGTAGCTTGAATCAGTCAATTGTCACATTCGTAAGCTACCCAGAAATGCATACAAAGCTCTAGCAGTCGATTACCAACCCCTGGAAGTTGACTGTCGTGTTCTTTATTTCTAGAATTTTTCCTAGAAGGCTAATAGCCAACTGCTATGCTCTAACAGTCGACTGTCGGTCCCAACCGAAGGCTAGCAGCCAACTTCCAGCCCTGTAGCAATCGAATGATACCTCTCAAGTTAGAATTTTGAAAGTGGACAGAGTGTTAGCAATCAATTGATAGTAGGGTACCAACTGACTACTAGCCTCTGTTATGAACTCAATGATATGTTTGGAAGGTATTTAGCCCAAAAATCTACTCAAACAAGAGATTTGAACCTAGAATGTGAAGGGTAACATGTACTTTGAAATTAAATGAAAAAGAGCAAGAATATGATGAGATTTGAAAAGGAAAGAGTAAGAATAAATAAGATAAATGAGAAATGTATTCTTAGTATATGTATTAATGGTAGATAGGTTCATAACTGAATGACTGATTGCTAGTATAGGGCGGTGATTAGACATTCCGTGATTACTGTGATAGTCGTAAATTCTAAGTTAGTGAACTTAATGGCCAAATTAAAAAGGGCCACATACTTAGAATTTCACATAACTATAGTATGAGCTAAATTACCCTTTATATATACTCATGAATAGCATAAATTTGGGGACCCTTATTATGTACTCATGTAGGGACTCTTATTGTACTTGGATCCACTAGAGGGCGCTCTAAAATGTACATGAATATGATATAGCAGTCGAGAACTGCCAATAGGCATATGTTGCCAAAATTTATGAGTACAAGATTTTAAAATGTGGAGTGGTTCACTTGACGACCTTCTTGATTTCTCTTATTGTCATTATTATATGATGATTATTGTGATTTAGCGAAGGCCAACGAGAAGTGCTTTTATTTCCTTAATGCTCTTTGTGAGAATGAACTCATGTTATTGGAGAAATTTGATTTTTATATGATCTAATTGTATTTTATGAATATATGTATATCCTATGGGATGGATATTAAATGAGTTATGCATACAGTTGTAAAAGTATAACATATGAATATTTTCATGTATGGTAACCCAACAGCTATAATATTTTCTATAATGATGAGAAGTATGTATTGATTTTCATATGAGATTACGGTGGTACAAACTAGCAATTTTATAAATTAGTTATTATTGCTACTGAGAGTTATTCTCGTTAAAAATGCTTATTTTTATTATATGCCTAGGTACCAGATACTACTAGAAGTGGAAGTGGAATTGATGGAGATACCTTTCCTAGGGTATTTCCCTGTTATTAAAGAGTTATGGGTTATATATGTATGGGAAATTCCTACCACACCTTGATTGCATAAAGCATTAGGGTTGCACAGTGGAAATTTTGACATGCCTGAAACCCTGAATCCTTATTAATATTTTGGAAGGATCAGGAGGATGATTTTTGGTGTATAGGTTAAGGGCATATATGTATTAGGATATGTGAGCTAGGAATTCACTAGTAGCTTTTGTTAAATGGGTATGAGTGATAGGCTTGTTGTCTCCTTACCCTGGTTTGGTACACTCATATATTTATAGGTATATGTCTAATAGATGAAACTTATGAATAATGTAAATGAATGTGGATGTATATATATATTTTATGTTTCATTTTAATTAATTTAATTTGTTTTTCGCTGCATGACGTGTGAGAACCTGAGTGTAGTGACTCAAACTAATAGTACTTAACCATTTAACTTATTCACAGTTAAACTTTACTCGGGTAAAGGTAATAGTAACTCACCAATCCTGTGGTGATGTGTTTTATTTTATACATATCTACTTGCTGTTAATTGTCTATTTTATGAGCATTTTATGTAATTTTATTCTAAAAATCACCTAAGTTTGCATAATTTTCATTTTTAGGCATTTTATCAAGTCATTATTAGCAAGCAGAGCAATTTTGGACCTGGACAGCCTTTAGAGCACCCAAAATGGGTCATTTGGGCCAATTTTTGTTATTGAGGTGAGCTTAATGGGCCTTTAAGGCATGACCCAACAGAGAGCAATGTGTATTGGGAGAGAAAGAGTTGAGATTCGTGGTAATTTTGAAAAATATATAGCTTAGAATAGTTTTTTTGGCAATAGACTCGAGCAGCATTGCTTGAGGGAGAAGACCTGAAGCATCGCATGAACGGAGTTGGTTTTGGGTGGAGTCCATGGTGACGTGACTTTACTCCAGCCACAGAGGATGATGGGCGAGCCACCATCGCCATGCATAGCCGCCAAAAAGCAACAGATATACAAGAGAAGATATGCTACCTAAGAGGAAGACCCGTCCATATCGCGGTTATCTGCAAAGTTTTCCAAATGACCTACCATCTGCCATCGCTCCCTATAACTTTAGGTAACCCAACCGCAACCTCCCCTAGCTCGTTGGCTGCCACAATGCCTTGGATCACGAGATTCGCGACGGACATGAGACCACAACCCGTCTGCATTTATAGGTATTTTTGATGTCATTCGTCTGATCTGCTGCCAGAAACCACCCCTTCTTCGCTCAGCGCCTCACCCATGACCTTCCATCTCAGCTCCAATCGCTGTTACAGATGTTTTCCATCGGGTACCTGAGAACCTGAGGTCTGACTTATTTTTTGACCTGCAACCCATAGAGCTTTTGGACAGCTTTGGATTTAATATTTTTTGGCATTTTTCTGGTAGTTTTTCGGTGAGATTTCTATGGTTTTTCAGCGATCATTCTGTACAGAGACCATTGGGCATTTGAGAAGATAGGGCTTGCATAAATTTTTACTATTTTTATCTGCTATTTAATTAATTGTCTAATTGATTATCTACTTTGGGAATTGTCTGCTATTGTAAATTTGTGTGGCTAAATTTGTAAACTCCATTGGGCTTCCTGATTGTGTTAGTATTCTGTTTTAATTTTTATGGATATTGATTCTGATGTTGTGATCTTCTTTGCGATTATGCATGAATTGTTTAAGTTTTCATTGTGAGACATCATTGTGAATGCTAATTAGATGTCTTTTTGAGATCGAGAGATGATAATTGAAATTGGCATCTAATCGCAGAGAACAGTTAATTTTCACTTAGAGAAGAGGTTAATTAATTACTGGATTAAGAAGTAGCTATTCTTAATAGTGGTGAATTAGAATGATAAGGCCAATCTGAAATCAATCATTAAGAAGAGATTCCAGTGGTAGATTCTTAGATTTAGAAATTTAATTGTCTCAAGAAG
This sequence comes from Senna siamea, assembly GCA_031216115.1. Lineage (NCBI taxonomy): Eukaryota > Viridiplantae > Streptophyta > Magnoliopsida > Fabales > Fabaceae > Senna > Senna siamea. The sequence goes on along the minus strand of CM062361.1, from coordinate 27,777,780 downwards.
GAAATTGAATTTAACTTAGAATTTACTCACAGGTAGCATCATTAGATTCAATAGACCATTATCCTTTATGTGTTTGCCAACCAGTATAAGTCCCCAATGGGTTTACTTTTCTTGCCTCGATATATTCTCTTTCATTACTTGTTGCTGGTTATTATTTATTGCATTTAATTAATTATTAGTTTAGTTAAAAAAATCAATCACTTTAATTGTTAGGCTAGATAATAGAGAACAATTAGTGACTCTAAGCTTTCCTGTTCCTGAGGAATACAACCTTGATACTCACCTTTGCACTAGGCTGCATCGATAGGTTCACTGCCTTAGGTGTAGTTGCATTGGCAGCACATTAAGTTTAGGCGTCATTACCAGGGATTGGTTGTGAAAACTAGGGTGAATTTGTTATTTTTACTTTAACCACTTTTATTTTTTATTTTGTTTTTTTTCTAGTTAGTTGTTTGTTTCGTTCCATTTGTTTTGTTTTTGTTTCAATTGTTGGTTTTTATCTATCTTGTTTTACTTTTTATTTTGGTTTATTACTCTTTGATCTAGTTATTGGAATCTTTCACTGTTGTTAGATTTAAGTAGTTTATGACTAGAAGTTCTAATCTTGTACTTGTAAACCCTCTGTTCGATCCATAATGACTGTTGTGGACTTGTGCACATCGTCATCAAGAGGAGGTGCCAATTAAGGTATTGGAGGAGGAGCCAGTTGAGATCCTTGATCCTACATCACCAAAGATAGCAGCTGCAAATAACAATGATGATGCCAACCGAACAATGTATGAGTTCACTAGACCTTCATTGGAAGGGACACAGACGTGCATTACTTAACCTATAATAGTAGCTAACAATTTTGAAATCAAGCGAAATGTGATCCAAATGGTGCATCAAATTGTATAATTTGGAGGTAGCCAACTTCTTGGAGATATGTGACACTTTCAAGATTAATGGAACTACCAGTGACTGTAACACCCCATTCTTGTGACTATTTTTTTTATGTTATGTTTCCTTAATTAATTAGATGAGTTTGCCATAAAGTGTAATGAATTTGGTTGAGTAATTTAGTGTTTAGAATAAATAAGTTAAGAGAGAACAACTTCTTTCTTGTGCTAACCAAATTAGCATATGAGTGTGAGGAAACACCACATAAAAATTTAGGTGCTTGTATTAAAATATGGATACATATGGCAACAATAAATTAGAGAAAAGGAGGAACCATTTGGTGGAGGAAAAATAAGTGAGGCGCTTACATAAAGAATGAGGTGCTTACATTAAAACTAAGGTGCTTGATACATTTAAAATGCTTGAGTTCTTTCCTTATTTCCTTCCTTGTTGCCTAGCCAAATCACTAAAGGAGAGAGAGTTAAATAAAATATATATATGATAAGTGAATTTTATCAAGGAGCTTGCAATATTAGAAGGATCATGTAATCGTAAAAGTGATTCGAAGATGGAGAGAAGAAGGGAAGAGGAAGAAACGTGTGGGAATTGCACTCTTTCCTTATTCCTATCATTCCTTTTTGTCTCATCCTAACCGAAAGTGTAAGAGGGAATGAATGAAAACCCTCGGTGAAGAGGTGGAAGAGAGAAAGAGAGAAACGTGTGGGATTAGCCTTCCTTCTTTCCTTCCCTTTTGTTTTATTTTCCAATACAATGTGGCTGAGAGATGAGTGAGGGAATTAAATATACATATATGTAGGTGTGTGGTGGAAGCTATTTCTTTAGAGTTCACCAAATAGGAGCTAGATATAGGGAATTAACTTATAAAATGCAAAACTGTATGCCTTGCTTGAAGGATGGCTCTCATGTGAAGTGGTAGCTTGCGTGAATCCCTTTTCTCCCTTTCCTTTGGTGTGACCGAGTGGTTAAGCTACAAACACAAGAATTCAAGTAAGGTGGTTGGTACTTAGGTACACGTGTAACCATAAAAAATGACAATTAAGAAAAAAAGGAGAGTGTAACATTCCATTTAGCCAAATAAAAAATATACAAGGGAGAGATGGAAGTAAAGGGACACGCACACGGCAATAGCATTTGGTAAGAGGAGAGTAGCTTGAGAATTAAAGAAAACACACAAGCATTCAGTGAGAGGGGAGGAAGAGCTAGCCGAGAGGGAAGGAAGCAAAGAAGTAAGGAAAAATTCAAAGGGTAAAAGCTATGAAAATTCCATTTTACTTCAACCTTGAGGTAGCTTAGCAATTTTAAGATTTGATTTCATGATTTAAATTATGTAGCATGTTTTTAAAGTCTTTATGGAATCAAATTCTCTAGTTCTACATTCCTTAAGATGTAATGTTTCTATTGGCTAAGTTGGCATGATGAATGGAATGGGTTGTGATTGTGAGGTATGGCGATAGATGTAGCTAAATCCATGATGAAATGGTTAATGGAAAAATTCCAGCATGTGTAATGAAATACCTTAGAATTAGAAAGTGTAGGAAAGGGTGTATTAAATGGTCCATGTGGGTTGTTAAGTGTAAGTTCCCTAAAGGAAGCATGTTACTTAAGATTTAGCTAGTAACCATGATATAGCTTCCTTCAATTTAACTAAATTAAGAGCATTTCTCTTAGAATAATAAGAAAGCACTGCTAAAAATCGAAGAGTTAAAGTTACTCTGGTTTAAGGAAATAAAATGCAAAGAATGATGAATGTAGGTTATTTTATTATCTAGTAATGTACATTAGATGTAGCTTTTGGATCCCCTAATGGGCGCTCCCTGCTGGCTTTTTAGCGGCAGTTTTATCCATCGCTAAAGTGTGTTTTAATATTATTGCAACGAATATTATTGCTGCTATAACTTTTGTTTAAATAATTAATTTAACAAAAGTTATAGTGACAATAATATTTGTTGCAAAAAACTTTAGCAACGAAAAAAACCGCTGCTAAAATGCCCAGCAAGGCCCAGCAGGGAATTCGGACACTTAGATGTAAGGGTGACAAAATGTAGGAAATTATCAAGTGTAGCATGTAAAATAAGTCCATAACATAAGGAAAAAGAAGAGTAATGAAATGGTAACATGATTTATGTAACATCCCTTATCTCATCTTAACAACGTCATACAACATTCAGATAAGTGGTTACATTATTTTTAGCCTTTTACCATATTAGTTTTTATCGAGCATTTAATCCATCAATAATTTAATATATGATTAGGTTCGGGTCCCTTTGCTCAGGTAACATACTTTTGCACAGTAGAAATAAATATCTCATACATTAAAGCAAAATTTATAAGAACTTTGATACCATGTATATATATATATATCATAACTGTTTGATACATAGTTCTACATACATGTTCTAGGATATATAAAGTACCCATTCTTAAGGAGTAAGGAGACAACAAGCCTGTCACTCAAAATCCTTTTAAAAAATATCATGAAAGAACAGGTTCTTCACATATCCTCATACATCTGCCCTTTCCCCTCTATGTACAGCCAAAAAATGACAATCCTAATTCCAACCCAAAAAAAAATAGAGAATCAAGACCAAAATGTTAAGGCTACATACACATAGTTATAGTACCCAAATCACTCTAGGGGCATTTTTATAATATACATGATATAGATATCCTTTAGCATGGTGAAAGTTCCTAGGAAGGGAATTTCTACTATAGTTATTTTAATCTCCATAATTAAGCAATATCTAGGCATCTGATACATATAAGCACAATAATGAGAAATATATTCCCAGGAGCTAAACAAACCATTTTCTTTAAAACAACTGATATATACCACTGGAAGAATATAGAAGTCAACTCTACATTCAGTTTAGTTCCAAAATTCTTTTCATATAGATCTATTGGTATGACATATGTGGAACATGTGTGTATGCATCTATAAATATGAGATATGCAACATGTGACATCATCAATAGAATGAATAACAACTTTCAATGATCACATACTTTAACCATTTTCACATAAAACACATTCATGCAATACAAATTATATGATCACATAAATACTTTACTCTTAGGAGGTATACAACAGATCATTCCTCCACTTGATTGTATTCTCTAGAGGTATACAACAGATCATTCCTCCTAAACTTAATTCCTTGGGAGTATACACCAGATCATTCCCCACAAGGTGTCATTCTGGGGAGGTTTACAGCAGATCATTCCTCTTTAAATTCTATTCTTTAAAGGTATTCACCAGATCATTCCTCCCTTTAGCTTTGACCTTGCCTTTCACAAGTACAATAAGCACTTCTATGCTATTCAATCATATTCACATGATTTTGGACATATTTCTATCAATGGAAAAATATATGTTATTTACCCTCCATTTCTTGACCATTACATTATTTCCCCTCTTTTCACATAGCATAGGCCATTTTAGATGGCACCTTAGGCTACTTTCAATTAACACATAAGTGTAGCCATTTTAGGGAAAATTCTACATAGCATTCGGCCAAGACAAGAAAAACATGAAGGATTGGCATTTCTAGCCCATTGAGTTCATTTCTAGCATTATTTTTACCATATAAGCATTATTGTAACAATTTCCATAATTATGGGTAATGCTTTCTCACACCTCATTTTCTTGTAAGTGTACATCAGGCCTTTCTTTTACACACCTTTCTAGCTCAATTTTCATGTTAGGTATGACAATGCACATTATCCTACAATTTCACATACTTATGCACATTTGTAAAGTGAAATGGTACATTGGCTAAAACTTAAAATTACCATAACTTTCTCTCTCCTATTTTCTTATGACAAGTCTTACAAGGTTTTCTAGCCATTTTCAAGTGAGATTTCAGCACCATTTGCATGGGTCCATTCAGCCAAGATAGGTAAATCACCATTTCATGGTTTATGGTGAAGTTAGAAAATGGAATAAGTGCCTAGACATTAACCTAACTAGATTTTCTCTCTCTTACCATTTCATGGCACTTTCTCTCACTCTTTCTAAACACCATTTTAAACCAATTTTTAGCACCAACACAATAGCTAACATTCGCCCAAAAAGGAAAAATAAAGAAAATGAAGTTATCCCACCATCTTTCTTACAATACAACCATATTCAAGTAAATCTCATGCATGGCTATCATTTTCTCACTCTTTAAAACACCATTTCAACCTTGGTACAAGCTATGGTTTTTCAAGACTAGGGTTTCAATCTTGAAAAATTGCTATTTATTAAGTTTTCAAGCATTTCAACATGTCCATAGCCATAAACACAAGTAGTTTTCAACATATTCCAAACCCATTCAAGCAAATCAACCATAAGAATGTAGAGAGAGAAAAATCATCCTTCTTGCAAGAGTAAGAACACCGTAAACAAACCATAAAACAAGAAAAGAATGGCATAGGCATGTCTAGCTACCTTAAAAATGCAAGACAAGTGGAATTTCCAAGTTATTTTGCTTTGAAAATCTTATTCTCCAAGCCTAAGTGTGGGTTCGGCCAGCCTCCTCTACTCCTCTCTTCTTCAACAATTTTAGCATCCTATGGTAGAAGAAGACTTAAATTAGGGTTTTGGTGAAATTACCAAAATTCCCTTGGTGTGAAATGACCAATTTACCCTTACTACTTCTCTTTTTCAAGAATGGCATCCACTCTCTTCAAGAATGTAATTTTGTGCAACTTCCATGGCCTGGGATGTTTCTGCCCCTTAAGAATTTTGAAATTGTAGAATGGTCCTTCATCTTTTTGGAAATTACAAATATGCCCCTAAGGAAATTACCATTTTTCCATTTAAGTCCAAATGGCCATTTTAGCTCCAATTTTCACCCTTTTCAATTTTAATGTGAAAAAATCACTTAAATAAGGTTTCATAAAACTTTTTTTTGTGAATTTACTAATTTACCCTTCTTTTAGCAAAATACCATTTTGCCCCTAAGGCAAAATTACCTTTTTGTCCTTTATGCCAATGTTGTTGTTTTCACTCTTATTCTTTGTCCTTTTGAACATAAAAGGGTAAAGACTTCTAATTTCTATTTTCCTTGGAATACTTAAGGTAAAAATTAAATTTTCTCCATTATGAAAAATTACTAATATGCCTTTAGGTTAAAATTACGATTTTGTCCTTTTCAGGGTAAATTGCCTTTTTGACATCAAATGCACATAATCACTTACATAACTAAATTCTTCTTCTCTCTTAAATGAAAATAATGAAAGTCCTTTAATGTGATTTCATGAAATAAGAAAATTAAATTAATTTTTCCTTTCATGGTAAAACTACTATTTTTCCCTTCTTTACCAAATTTTTTTTAGTTTCACTCTTTTCATGACAAAAGTGACTCTATCTTGATGAAAATGTCCCTTCTATCTTTTAATGAACCCTCTTTATCATCACATAATTATTAATAATAATAATACTATTACAAAATGCAAGTTATTAGGAGCCGGTGTTACAATTTGAAATGTGAGGAAAGGTACCCTAAGAATGTTAAAATATAATATGATTAATCTTGCAAGTTAGAAAGGATGGGAGAGTATGGAATAATGGATAGGAAACACTTTAAGATTCATCCTTTATTATAGTGGTCGAATATAATCTCTAAGATTAATTAAAATGGTCAAAGCATTTTACAATTAGCAAAGAAGTTATAAAGTGTTTTACAATAGCTTTAGCCAAGGATAATAGTATGAGAAATTGTGATTTCTAAGTGTATGTATAAGTAACCAAGTATTCACTAATTTTATAAAAGTGGCCAAGAGTCCACAAGGTGACCAAGTGTTCACCATATTGTATAAAGGTGGCCAAGAGTCCACAAGGTGACCAAGTGTTCACCATATTTTATAAGAGTAGCCAAGAGTCCACAATGTGACCAAGTGTTCACAATCCTTCCAAAAGTGGCCAAGTGTCCACATTTCTTGTAAGGTGACCAAAGGTGCTTCATCCTCTCAGAGGTAAGTTTTAAGAATGAGAATATAGAGGTGATCCTTAATTGGTTCAATTATTATATGTTCTTTTTAGGCTAGAACTAGGATTGCTAATTTTTGGCCGTATATAGAAAATGAAAAAGGGTAATTTCTAGGAAAAGGATATATGAAGAACCTGTTCATCATAGTATTTTGCAAAAAGGAGTTTGAGTGATAGGCTTGTTGTCTCCTTACTCCTTATGGATAGGTACTTCATATATCCTGGTATATGTATACTGAATGATGTATCAGACAGTCATTATACATGATATGAAATTTTTGTAAATTTCATTGTAATGTATGAGATTTCATTTTCGTTGTGCATAAGTATGTTTACCTGAGCAAAGGACCCAAACCTAATTATACATTAAATTATTGATGGATTAAATGCTCGAGCATATTAATAAAATAAAAAGGCAAAGAATAATGTAACCACTTATCTGAACATGTTGTATGACGTTGTTAAGGTAAGATAAGGGGTGTTACAATGACACCATTCAGCTTAGATTGTTTCCATTTTCCTTAAGAGACAGAGCAAAGAGATGGCTGCAATCCCTACCATATAACTCCATCAATACTTAGGATACTTTGGCTAAAAATTTTTTGTACAAATATTTTCCACCAGCTAAGACTGAAAAAATGTGTAACGACATTTCTTCTTTTGTACATATGGCTAATAAGAATATGTATGATGCATAGGAGAGGTACAAAGACTTGCTGAGGTGTTGCCCACATTATGGATTGCCTATGTGGATATAGGTACAAACTTTTTACAGTGGTTTAAACACAACCACAAGGCAGATGGTAGATGCGGCAGCAAGGGGTGTATTAAATAATAAAACCCCCAAACAGGCACAGGATTCAATAGAGGAAATGGCCATGAACAACTATCAGTGGCAATCATCAAGGGATAGGCTAGGGTGGCAAGGAGTGGTCAACTAGTCAAACTCTATATCAACCTTGGCAGCTCAAGTGGAGCTTCTGGCCAAGAAAATCAACCAACTCCAAATGCTAGTGCAGGCAACACAGTCAAGTTATGAGTTCTTTGGTAGCCCGTATTATGGTGTCAATTGTAATGTAGGAGGTATGTTTGATAACCCCTCTTCTTCATTTTCTTCTCACAGTGGTTCTTTTGATTTTGAACAAGTAGATTTTATAGGGAATGCTCCAAGACAGCAGAACAATCCATACTGCAACACGTACAAACCTGGGTGGAGGAATCATCCAAATTTTGGATGAAGAAACAATAATAACTAGGGTCCACCAGGTTTTCAACGGTTGCACCAGTAGTAACCCCAACTGCAAGATGCTTTAAATCAATTTCCTCAAAGGTAGGAGAAGAAGCCCGTTCTGTAGGAATTGATTATGAAGTTTATGCCTACTTTAGAGAGTAAGTTCTAGCAGACGAACACAGTCTTTAGAAACTAGTAGGCCTCTAGTCAAAACTTGGAGAACCAAATAGGCAAAATTTCTAAGGTGTTGGCTAATAGACAAATAAGGACGCTCCCCAACACCACAGAGTCTAATCCAAGGGAGCATTACAAGGCTATTACTCTGAGATCAGGCAAGCAAATATCTAGTCCTTTACTTTTAATGATGATGATAATACTGATGTATAGGATACAATAGTCAGTAAGGACCCAAAGCCTAAGATAACTAAGCCGGTGCAAGTTGAGGGCAAGAAGAGCCCTATAAGAGAGTACCAACCACCCATTCCATACCCTTCTAGACTGAAGCAGCAGAAGGTTGATCAATAGTTTGGTAAGTTTTTTGATCTATTTAAATAAATGAGGACTAATCTTCCTTTTGTTGAAGCCATTTCGCAGATGCCTCGCTATGCGAAGTTCTTGAAGGAAATACTGAGCAATAAGAGGAAACTAGAGGATTTAGAGTTGGTGACACTGAATGAGGAGTGCTCAGCAATCCTACAAAACAAGCTACTTATTAAGAGGCATGATCCAGGGAGTTTTACTATACCTTGTGTAATTGGTGAACTATCTGTCATGGATGCTTTAGTTGATCTAGGAGCTAGCATAAATTTGATGCCTACTAGCTTGTTTGATAGATTAGGATTGAGTGAGCTAAAACCTACTAGGATGAATATACAATTGGCTGATAGAACTGTCAAATATCCTAAAGGTATAGTTGAAGATGTACTTGTAAAGGTTGATTTTTTTGTGATAGATATAGAGGGTGAGAGTAGTATACCTTTGATTCTAGGTAGGCCTTTCCTTACAACATCTAGGGCTATTATAGATGTCTGTGATGGGAAGTTGAAACTTAAAGTAAGGGATGAGACTGTCACTTTTGACTTAGCTACCTCTAAGAGACAATCTTTAGATCATGATGATATTGTATATTTTGTATCCGTCTTGGATGATCTGGTTGAGTCTGAATTGCAGGAATTTTTACTTGCTAACCCTTTACAGATCACATTATAAGAAGATGAGGATGAGTTATCCAATGAGTAAGCGTTGGAATAACTTACTCATTTGTTGGCTATTGAGCCCAGTAACTCCACTAACCCTTTTGTTTCTCTTGATAGGTCAGAGGTGCAGAAGGTGAAACATTCAATTGAGGACCCCTCAACCATGGAATTAAAGGAATTACCTAAGCACTTAAGCTATGCCTATCTAAATGAGGCGAAGAAGCTGCCAGTAATTATAGCAATTGACTTGACACCTGAGAGAGGGAGATAACTTTAACCTCTCTTAGGAAATACCCTAAGGCCTTCGCTTACAAGATGGCAGACATTCCTGGTATTAGTCCCAGCTATTGTTTTCATAAGATCCTGATAGAGGATAGCTATAGGCCAGTGGTGCAGCCACGGAGACAATTGAACCCAAACATGAAGGAAGTGGTGAAAAAGAAGGTAATTAAGCTTCTTGATGCAAGTTTGGTTTATCCTATTTCTGATAGCTCTTGGGTGAGTCCTGTGCAGGTTGTACCAAAGAAGGGTAGCATGACAGTTGTCAAAATGAGAAGGATAAGCTGATACCCACTAAGAAGGTAATAGGTTTTTGGGTTTGCATTGATTATAGGAGGCTCAATGATGCAACCCAGAAAGACCATTTTCCACTTCCTTTCATTGAACAAATGCTTGAACGTTTGACAGGTCACATGTTTTATTGCTTTCTTGATGGTTTTTCAGGTTATTTTTAGGTTCTGATTATACCTGAAGACCAAGAGAAGACTACCTTTACCTGCCCATATGGGATGTTCACTTACGGAGGATGCTTTTTGGACTATATAATGCGCGGACTACTTTTCAATGGTGCATGATGGTCAAGGATTCTATGGAGGTTTTTAGGGATGACTTCTTAGTTTTTGGTAACTATTTCTATCATTATTTGCTTAATTTAGAGCGTATGCTTGCACGATGTATAGAAGCAAACTTAGTTCTTAATTGGTAAAAGTGTCACTTTATGGTGAGAGAGGGGATTGTTCTTGGGCATAAGATATCACATGCAGGAATAGAGGTAGATAAGGCTAAGGTTGAGACTATATCAAAACTACCACCCCCTAGTTCTGTTAAGGTTGTTAGGAGTTTCTTTGGGCATGCTAGTTTTTATAGGAGATTTATTAGAGATTTCTCTAAGATTGCTAGGCCATTTACTCAATTATTTGTCAAGGATGTACCTTTTGTGTTTGATACGGATTGTTTGCATGCATTTGAGTTACTAAAGGAATGACTAACCACAACCCCTATTATGGTTCCACCTATGTGGGGGTTACCTTTTGAACTAATGTGTGATGCTAGTGACTTTGCAGTTGGAGCTGTGTTAGGTCAAAGGGTAGATAAAAAGTTCCAACCAATTTATTATGCTAGTAAGACCTTGACTGATGCCCAGGAGAACTTTACCACTACTAAAAAGGAGTTGCTTGCAGTGGTCTATGCTTTTGACAAGTTTTAATGCTATTTGGTTATATCAAAGACCATGGTTTACACAGATCATTCAGCCTTGAAGTATTTGTTCAGTAAGAATGATGTTAACCCTAGACTCATTAGATGGATTTTGCTCTTGTAGGAATTTGATATTGAGATCAATGACAAGAAGGGTGTAGAGAACTTGGCTTCAGATCACCTATCAAGGTTGGAGAATCCAAACTGGGAGGCCTTGGATGAGAGAGCCATTGATGATAACTTCCCAGATGAGCATTTGAAGGTAGTTTAGGTATGTACTAATTCCCCTTGGTTTTGTGATTATGCTAACTATCTGGTTGCAAGGGTTTTACCAAAGGGTATGACTACTCAATAAAAGAAGAAATTCTTTGTTGAGTTGACATACTAAATTTGGGAAGATCCTTTCCTATTTCATGTTTGTGCAGACCAGGTAATTTAGCGATGCATACATAGGGAGGAACTTCACCAAATTCTAAGGCATTTCCATAAAGGACTAACGGGAGGCCACTAGGCTGCAAACCACACTGCTAGGAAGGTGCTTAAAGTAGGGTTCTACTGGCCAACCATATTCTAGGATACTTGAGCATATGTCCAAGTTTGTAATGCTTGTCAGAGGTCAGGTAATATCTCTGCTCGTGACAACATGCTCTAAACGAGTGTGCAAGTGGTCAAAATTTTTTATGTTTAGGGTATTGACTTCATGGGTTCTTTTCCTTCCTCATTTGGTAATAAGTATATCCTTGTGGCTATTGAGTATCTTTTGAAGTGGCCAAAAGCTTAGGCTTTCCCCATTAATGATGCCAAGGTAGTGACTAGGTTCCTTAAAAAATTGTTTGCTAGGTTTGGTACACCTAGGGCACTAATTAGTGATAGATGTAACACCCCATAACTTTAATTAGTCTAAATTAATGTTCTTTAAATGGGATGAAATTACTTATGTCATTTAATGATTAGAATAAATGTGCTAAAAGATAATATTGCCTAAAAATGAGGAGCTTGATTAATTTTCCTTTTGATTAACCTACATGCTAAGGAAAGAAGTGTATAAAATTTTAAGTTTTGAAATTGTATATACATATATATATACCAGCTGGATGGGGAGGCAAAGTACTGGTGGAAGGGGATAAAGAAACTGATGGAAGCCTAGGGCCTCTTATCACCTAGGAGAATTTTAGGGAGATTGAGTTTTCCATAGACCTAGTTGCTGGGGTAGGACTAATTTCCATAGCACTCTATAGGATGTCACCGATGGAAATAAGGGAGTTGAAGGAGAAAATAGAGGACCTCTTAGCAAAATAATTCATTAGACCTAGTGAGTCATCCTGGGGAGCCACTGTGTTATTTTTCAAGAAGAAGGACGGGAGTATGAGGATGTGTATAGACTATAGGCAGCTGAATAAGGTGACTATAAAGAATAAGTATCCTATCCCTAGGATCGATGACCTATTAGACCAACTAAGAGGGGCCACTATCTTTTCTAAGATTGATTTAAGATTAGGGTATCATCAAATCAAGGTTAGAAGGAAGACATACCTAAGGCTGCCTTTAGGACTAGGTATGGGCATTATGAATTTCTCGTGATGCCCTTTGAACTGACAAATGCTCTAACTATTTTCATAGACTACATGAACCACATCTTTAGACCCTACCTCAATCAGTTCATAGTAGTGTTTATCGATGACATATTAGTGTATTCCAAGAATAGACGAGATCATAAACAGCACCTTAGGATAGTATTGCAAATACTCAAGAAGAAGCAATTATATACTAAGTTAGAGAAGTTCGAGTTTTGGTTGGAAGAAGTTAGGTTCCTAGGGCATGTGATCTCTAAAGAAGGAGTGACAGTGCATCCCAGTAAGACCAACGTAGTAAACTGGGAAAGGCCTTCTATAGTGACTGAAATCAAGAGTTTCCTGGGTTTAGTGGGCTACTATAGCTGGTTCATTCAGGGGTTTTCATAGATAGCGATGCCAATAACCAAGTTGACCCAGAAGGATGTTTTGTTTGTATGGGACACAGTATGAACAGAGCTTCCAAACCCTAAAGGTGAAGTTAACCACTGCACCTATGCTAATTATCCCCGACCCTTTAGAGAAATTTGAGCTATACTGTGATGCATCTTGAAAAGGGTAGGATTTGTCCTGATGCAAGGGGGAAGAGTAGTAGCCGATGCTTTTAGGCAGTTAAGGCCACATGAGAGAAACTATCCTACTTGTGACCTACAGTTATCAGCCATAGTATTTGCCTTGAAAATTTGGAGACATTACCTATATGGGTCTAGGTTTGAGGTATTCAGTGACCATAAGAGTCTCAAATACCTCTTTGACCAAAATGAGTTGAAAATGAGACAAAGGAGGTGGATGGAATTCATTAAGGATTATGATTTTCAATTGAAGTACCATCCAGTCAAGGCAAACATTGTGGCTAATGCACTAAGTAGGAAGTCTCTACATGTAGCTCGCCTGATGGTGAGCGAGATGGATTTAATAGAGAAATTTAGGAACATGAGGTTTTCCACTCTGGTATCACCTAACAAGATTTGCTTGAGTGAGTTAAGAATTGAGAACACCCTTAGGGCCCAAATCTTATAAGCTCGGAAGGAAGATGAATTCCTAGAGTCCCTAAAGGATTCAAAGGAGTTTATAAGGGAAGCTGATGGAATGGTAACTTTCCATAATAGGATGTATGTTCCTAAGACAAGTGAAATAAGAGCTAAGTTTTTGGTGGAAGCTCACTAAAGCAAGTACAATGTCCATCCTGGAGCCACTAAGATGTATCAAGACTTTAAGGGGAAGTTCTGGTGGCCAGGAATGAAGAAGCATATAGCTAGGTGTCTAGTGTGTCAGCAGGTCAAGATTGAGCATTAAAAACCTGTTAGGTTGTTACAACCCTTAAACATTCCTGAGTGGAAGTGGGACAAGATTTCTATAGACTTCTTTGTGGGACTACCAAGAACCCAATCAAGGAATGATGTTATCTAGGTCATAGTGGATAGGTTAACCAAGTACGCTCATTTCCTACCCATTAAGATTAACTACTCCTTGGATAGACTAACCCAGCTATATATTTAAGAGATAGTGAGGCTTCATGGTGTACCCATTAGCATTGTCTCAGATAGGGATCCCAAATTCACCTCTAGTTTTTGGAGAGCCCTACAGGAAGCCTTTGAACCAGGCTAAGTTTTAGTATAACATATCATCCTCAAACTGATAGACAAATAGAGAGAACCATTCAGACCTTAAAGTATATGCTTAGGGCTTGTGTCTTAGAGTACCAAGAAAACTTGGAAAGGAGTCTACCACTAATTGAATTTTCTTACAATAATAGTTTCCACTCTAGTATAGGTATGGCACCCTATGAAGCCCTATATGGGAGGAAATGTAGGTCACTATTGTGCTGGCATGAAGTGGGTGAGAGGCAATTATTAAGTCCTAAGTTAGTACAGCAGACAATTAATCAAATTAAGATAATCAAAGAGAAAGTGGCCAAGGCTCAGGACAGACAAAAGAGTTATGCTGATAAGAGGAGAAGGCCCCTAGAATTTGAGGAAGGGAACTATGTTTTTTTGAAGGTATCCCCGACTATTGGGATTGGTAAAGCTATGAAGTCTAGAAAGTTAAGTCCCAGATACATTGGACCTTTCCAAATATTGAAGAGAGTGGGTCCATTAGCATACCAAATAGCCTTACCCCCTCATTTGTCAAACCTTCACAATGTTTTCCATGTCTCCCAGCTCAAAAGTACATACCCGACCCCTCACATATACTTGACGCCAGTACTTTGCAATTAAAGGGTAATCTAACTTATTAGCCAAAACCTATACAAATCATCGGTACTGAGGTCAAGACCCTGAGGAATAAGGCCACTTCCTTGGTAAAGATCTTGTGGGATCGGACGGCACCATAAGAAGCCACCTGGGAGAAGGAGGAGGACATGAGCAAAGCATATCCAAAATTATTCTCATGAGGTATGCATCAATTTTGAGGACGAAATTATTTTTAAGGAGGGGAGAAATGTAACACCCCATAACTTTAATTAGTCTAAATTAATGTTCTTTAAATGGGATGAAATTACTTGTTTCATTTAATGATTAGAATAAATGTGCTAAAATATAATATTTCCTAAAATTGAGGAGCTTGATTAATTTTCCTTTTGATTAACCTATATGCCAAGGAAAGAAGTGTATAAAATTGTAAGTTTTCAAATTGTATATACATATATATATACCTACTAGGCCAAAAGGAGAAAGGAGGACAAGTGGCATTAAGCCTCCTTCTTTCCCTTTAGCATTAATCTCAAATGGCCAATGGGTAATAGGAGAATGGAAATGGACAAAAGGCTGCACTTGATGACATGTGAGGTTATGAAAATATAGTTAAGAAAGGGAAGCAAAAGTGTAAAATTTTATTGTAAAAAATATATGCATGAACCACACGGCTAGGAAGACGTGTGAAACACGTCCCTCTTCCCTCATGCTGCCTCTAACTTGCCCAAGAGGGGGAAAGACTGATGTGTTTTGCATGGGACATGAGCCCTACGTGTAGTATGAAAGGAAGAGAGGTACGACCATGAAAATGTGAAGAAAAAAAAGTGCAGCGTCCTTTCCTTATTTTGGACGAATGGAAATTTGAAATAAGAGAGGAAGGGAAGGTGGTGTGACAATGGGAAAAAGGCACCTTGCAAACAAAGAAAAGTGTACTTATAAGTACACTTAGTGCAGCCATAAGAGTTAGGAAAAAGAAAGAAAACAATTAACAAAAGAGTTGCCACATTTGCAAGCAAGAAAGTACAAAGTGCATATTTTTATGCCCTCCCACACGCTAGAAGAAGAGAGAAAGGAGGGAATTAATTATGCATGTAGCAAGTAAAGAAAAAGGTTGCAGAATTCTTCATGCTCCCACACGGTAAAGGAAAGGAAAAAGAAGAAGAAATGCAGCGTGAAACATGGACACGGTACCAAAGAAATGGGCTGCACAAAATTGCATGTGATAAAGAGTGAGGTTGCGTCTCATTGTGGACAAGTAGAAAAATATAGGTGAGAGATAACGTGTCTTCCTTCATCCTTTCATTAAAAATAGCTGAATGAAGGAGTGAATATACATATATGTGATGCAACGTGAAATGGGGGTAAGTAACACCAAGGTTGCAAGGAAAGTGAGCTACACCTAATTAACCATGAGATCATGAAATACCAACAAAAGGCAGCATCCCACTTTGGACCGAATGAGGAAAATATACACACACATGGAATAGCATCCAAGGGAAGGGAGAGCAATATGAGTTTTGATTTTAGAAAACACAAAGTCCTTTGTGAGGGGAAAGGGTGAAGTTGACCAAGAAAGGAAGCAAGGTGTGGAAGGAGACCAAAGGAAGGGCCAAGATCACTTCTTTCTAGTTCATCATCAAGGTAGGTTAGAAATTCATTAATTTTGTTCCATGATCTAGAGTACATGCATGATGACTTTTTGCTTTCATGGAACTTGAGTACTTGTCTACATTCTTAAAATAGGAGTGACACTTGACTAAGCTTGCATGATAAATAAATGAGATGGTTGATGTTTTAAAACTTAATATTGTTGTTTACTTTAAATCATGAAAGAACCTAG
This sequence comes from Senna siamea, assembly GCA_031216115.1. Lineage (NCBI taxonomy): Eukaryota > Viridiplantae > Streptophyta > Magnoliopsida > Fabales > Fabaceae > Senna > Senna siamea. The sequence goes on along the minus strand of CM062361.1, from coordinate 27,761,401 downwards.
AATAAGAGATCATTGAAATGGCATGTGTTGCTTGGCTTATGTCTCGTAGTATTGGAGTAGACTTGTGATTTCCATGATAAAATTATTGTTGGTAAATGTAACATGTATAAAAAGGAAGCTTTAACCTAAGATAATGTGAGAAAATTATAACTAGTTAATGATGAATGTTGTCAAGGGAAAATTATGGTTAGTAATGATGAATATTGGTGTTATGGGAAAATTTTGGTAGTTAATGATGAACATTGTTATGGGAAAATTTTGGCTAGTTAATGATGAATATTGTTATGGGAAAATTAAGGTTAGTTAATGATGAACATTGTTATGGGAACATTATGGCTAGTTAATGATGTGTTGACTATAGAAAAGGAATTATCCCATTTTAATGGTATTATTTAAAGAATGGAAAAAGAAAAATTTAAATGATAAAATATGAAATTCTCTTGAGTTTCCTTTAGGCCAAAATCATGGAAATTCTCTGTTGAAATTTATTAAAATTTTATAAGAGAAATATATTATTCAAGAATGGAGAATTAAATTGATTTAGGCAAAATTTTTCATAAATAAATATGACAAAGAGGTATTGTATGCTGATAGAAAAAGGGAAATGCAACTAACAAGGGAAAGCATAAGAAGATACACAATTATGAAAAGAAACGTGGCCAAGTGTCTATGAATTACGAGGTGTGGCTGAAGGTGCTTCACACGTGTGACCTAGTGAGGTGTGGCTAAAGGTGCTCTATACCCATGACCTAGTGATCATGATGATTTTATACACGTGGCCGAGTGTTTATGAATTATGAGGTGTGGTCGAAGGTATTCCACATGTGTGACCTAGTGAAGTATGATCGAAGGTGCTCCATACCTATGACCTAGTGATCATGATGATTTTATACACGTGGCCGAGTGTCTACGAATTATGAGGTGTGGCCAAAGATGCTCGGCTGACCTAGTGAGGTGTGGCTGAAGGTGCTCCATACCCATGACCCAGTGATCATGATATTTTATACACGTGGCCGAGTGTCCATGATTTACGAGGTATGGCTGAACGTTTTCCATACCCGTGACCTAGTGATCATGATGATTTTATACACGTGGCCGAGTGTCCACGAATTATAAGGTATGGTCGAAGGTACTCCACACATATGACCTAGTGAAGTAGGCCGAAGGTGCTCCATACCCATGACCTAGTGATCATGATGATTTTATACACGTGGCCAAGTGTCCACAATTTATAAGGTGTGGCCGAAGGTGCTCCATATCTGTGATTTAGTGATCATGATGATTTTATACACGTGGGTGAGTGTTCATGAATTACAATGTGTGGCCGAAGGTGCTCTATATGTGTGACCTAGTGAGGTGTGGCTGAAGGTGCTCTATACCCATGACCTAGTAATCATGATGATTCTATACATGTGGCCGAGTGTCCACGAATTACAAAGTGTGGCCAAAGGTGCTCCACACGTGTAACCTAGCGAGGTATGGCTAAAGGTGCTCTATACTTGTGACCTAGTGTTCACAATGATTCTATATACGTGGCCGAGTGTCAACAAATGACGAGGTGTGACCGAAGGTGATCCATACCTGTGACCTAGTGTTCACGATGATTTCATAAGGGTGGCCTAGTGTCCACATAACACCCCAGGGTGCTCAATTAATCTATAGCGGTAAGTGTAAGAATTTAATGCATAAGCAATTTTGTTAATTTCGTGATAACATGTATAGTTCTATGAGAATATATTTCACTTGAAAGGGATATCTAATTTTTGTACATTAACATCTAAATTTATCATGCAATGCTTGCTTATTTGTATTTATGAATAATGCTATCAAGAATGTAGAAGTAAACATTTTGGTACTTGCACCCTGATACATATTAGTTAATTTCTAGACCTTAAATTTTTAAGCTACTGGGAAACTTGTGTTTCTCATTTAATTGTATCAGATATAGACGCTTAGTAGGGCTGAGAGATAGAAGTTTCATTTTAGTTAAAAGCAAAATTTTTGTAACCCTTATTTTGGGACCTAGTTCAGATATATTTGGTTTAGAATTAGGACTATTCTTTTGGCTATAGACACGGAATGTAAATGGGAAAGAATTGGGGAAGGGATATGTGAAAGACTGGTCTATCCTTAGTAATTTGAAAAAGGGTCTGAGTGACAGGATTGTTGTCTCCTAACTCCTGACGGATGGGTACTTCATATATTTTAGTATCTGATTACAGAAGGATGTAATGATCATACCTTATTGTAAGTTGATTATTTGTATTATAGTTTTACATTTCTGCTGTGTAGTATAGTATCTTATTTCTGCTATGCATACGAGATGTAATCTGAGTAGGAGATCCCAAACCTAATCCACTTTAATGAAACTTAATGGCATAATGGCTCAGACTTAATAATAAAAGGACAAGAATAATGTACCAAACTGATCTATGTACATCAAAGGAACTGTAATACTAGATAAGGGCGTTACAATAGAAGGACCCAATTCTGTAGCTCCCAACTTGAGAAAATACTTAAACATTATGGGGTATCTCATAGGTTTTTAGCACCCTATCACCCGCAAACTAGTGGGCAAGTAGAGGTAACTAATAGGGGTTTAGAGAGAATCTTAGAGAAAATCGTAGGGGTGAGTAGGAAGGACTAGGCATCCAAATTGGATGATGCATTATGGGCCTTTAGGACAGCCTACAGAACTTCTATTGGATTTACACCATATAGGCTGGTATATGGAAAGACTTGTCATTTACCTATCGAATTAGAACACAGGACACTTTTGGCCCTTAAAACATGCAACCTTGATGTTTTTTCTGTAGGTAAAGAGAGGTTATGGTAGCTAAATGAGCTAGAAGAATGGCGCCACCAAGCTTATGGAAATTCTTCCGTTTACAAAGCTCAAACTAAGAAGTGGCATGATCAAAGGCTGCGTGGCTCTAAAGATTTTTAGGTTAGAGATAGGGTATTACTTTATAACTCACATCTTCATCTTTTTTCAGGAAAGCTTCAGAGCCGATGGTTAGGACCATTTTTGGTCAAGCAAGTCTTTCCCTATGGCACAGTGGAAGTGCATCATCCTAACAAAGGAGATTTCAAAGTCAATGGGCACCAACTGAAGCACTACTATAGAGACTTATCGAAGGTTGATGAATGAGTGCAGATGGTGCTTTACCTGAAAGAGTGATAGAAGGAATGAGTCCAGCTAAAAGACTAAAACAAAAAAGAAGTAGTTATTATTTATTTATTATTTATCTACTTTAATTGTGTTATTTTATTTTTGTCTATTTTCTTCTTTTTCATATTGTTGAGTTACATTAAGACTTTTAGATTATCTTTGCTTATTGCTATGCTTTATGCTCTTATTTCTGTGGTATTCCCTTTGCTGTACACTGAGGAAAATGTCTTTCTCAAGTGTGTGGTGGGTATCTATGATTTTGATGCTACAGATTGTTGATGCTGTATTTATTTTGATAGTGGATATAGGGTATGATACTTGATTTTTGCTTGATGCTATTCAATTAATTTTTTTTATCTTTGGAGCATTTATAATTCAGTTTATGAATTGACAGGAATGGTTTCCCTTAATTTGTGTTGAAAAATAATTATTGATTTCTAACGCATCATCTCGGCTGGGTCACATTAGTGTTACTTAGTTATTCTTCAAATTATTTCATTTTAATTTAGGATGTTGATATTTCCATTCGCATGCACTGCTTGAGTTACAATTCAGTTGAAATTCTTTTTTTAGAGCCATATGCAATTGTACCACACTCCAAATGTGAGATTTGAGCCCATTTTGACTCCTGACTTTCTTGTTTGAGTGTGCATTTTGCTTGATTTTGCCTTTAGAACTTGCTCTGTAACGCTTATTGAGGTTGCATGAGCTTTTGAATATCAGGAGATGATTTAGGCAACTTAGGATACACTACTTTTGGCCAAAAAGCCTACCCTCTGTGTTTCCCTTAGTTGGCCACTTTTGAACCTTAACATTTCCTTCACTTTTTGCACCTTTACTATAACGCCCTTATCTAGTATTACAATTCCTCTAATGTAAACAGATAAGTTCAGTACATTACTCTTAACCTTAATTATTCATTTGCAACGTCTGAGCATTTATATCATTAAGTAATTTTATTATGAATTAGGTTCAGGTTCTTGTGCTCAGATAACCATACTTTATACACATGGAAATTAAATTCAAACTTTACTGTGGAATTTATAAAACTTACATATAATACAAATAATAAATGTCTATTACATCCTTCTGTAATCATATGTCAGGATATATGAAGTACCAATCCATAAGGAGTCAAGAGACAACAAGCCTGTCACTCAAACTCCTTTTACAAAATACTAGGGATGAACCAGTCCTTCACATATTCTTTCCCCAATGATTGCCCTATTCCCCTTTCTATATACATCAAAATAACAATCCTAATTCTAATCCCGAAAACATATATAGAACTAGGACCTAAAATAAAGGACTACAAAAAGAGAAACGTTCTAAACAAAAGGACTTCCATCTTTCCCCAGCACTGCTAAACATCTGCATCTGATACATATTAGCATATAAATGAGAAACACAAGTTTTCCAGTAGTTTAACAATTCATTATTTTAAAAATGAACTAATATGTACAATGGTGCAAGCACCAAAACATTTTCATCTACATTCCCGTTATTTAAACCATAGTTTCATTCACATATACAGATTTGGCAAGTAGTGCATGATTATTTGAAATATTAATGTGATAAAGTAGATATTCTCATTTCACACATAACATCTTTTCATGGGATTATACATGTCAAAACTGAAATAATCAATGATCAGTTGTACATTTCATTCTTAAAACTTACCTTATCTCAAAGTGTGAAGCACCTTCAGTCACACCTCACTAGGTCACATTGTGTGGAGCACCTTCGACCACACCTCATAAATTGTGGACACTTAGCCACCTTTATCATTGTGAACACTAGGTCACAGGTGTGAAGCACCTTCAGTCACACCTCACTAGGTCACATTGTATGGAGCACCTTTGGCCACACCTCATAAATTGTGGACACTTGGGCACCTTTATCATTGTGAACACTAGGTCACGGGTGTGAAGCACCTTCGGTCACACCTCATTGGGTCACATTGTGTGGAGCACCTTCAGCCACACCTCATAAATTGTGGACACGTAGCCACCTTTATCATTGTCAACACTAGGTCACGGGTGTGAAGCACGTTCGATCACAGCTCACTAGGTCACATTGTGTGGAGCACCTTCGACCACACCTCATAAATTATGGACACTTGGCCACTTTTATAAAATAATTCATTTTACCAATAGCATAGAAATTTGGCTACCATAAATACATAAGGAATTGCATTCGGCCATCATGGGGAGAAACAAAATCTAGGGTTTTTCATGCTACATTGTTACATTTTTACTTCCTTTCCATGATTTGAGCTTAATGATGGCATGCATTAAAATTTTTATGGTGCCTTCTCACACATTCAAATTATGTAGTAATGTCATTGACAATTTATCCTACCTCTTACCCTGACTAAAATTTTACACACTAGATTTTAGGTCACATATTTCTCACCCTTACATTTTAAGATAGTATGGACCTTCATTATGTGCAACAAGGTAACCCAATTGCCATACATTAATTTCTCTTTATTTTTTTTTTCCATCTTTTATCTCCTTTTTCTTAGCTAAACCGAATGGTCATCTATCTTACACCATACTTAACAAGCAATTTCATGCCTCACAAAGGCCACTCTCGATTTGGCAAGACCACAAGAGAAAGGTCAACCTTTTAATTGAATACTAACTAGCCATATTTATTTTGGTATCTACAACTTAGAACATATTTTAAGTTTACAAACCTCTAAATTTTCTAGCACTATCTTAGGTTAGGGTTTTCCATTATGCATGCTAAATCTTACCAACAATGGTTCTATCATGGAAGCCACATTAGCTACTTTAACACAAGAATACATTAGCTATGCAAAACATGATATTTCAACACTTTCTTTTTCTAAGGTTCTTTATGAAGCATGCTGAATTTTCTTTTTAACCATTACTCTTCTCATGAACACAAATACATCCACATCATCAAATCATCATACAAGCTTAGCCAAAAAGATGTTCATGTTTTCAAGAATGTAGAGAGGAAACTAATGTTCCATGAAAGCTTGGAAAAACATGTTGAACATATTCTAAATCATGGAACAAAATTATAAGAATTGCTAACCTACCTCAAGGATGAACTAAGATGAGATTATCTTGGATTCCTCTTTGAATCCTCCCTTTTCTCTTCCTCTTTTTGGCTAGGCTAAGTTTTCCTCACCAAAGTGTTAAGGTTCTCCCTAACTCTTATGCGGCCCTTTCTCTCTTTCTCCCTTGCTTTGTGTGTATGTATTTTTCTTCTCTCTCTCCCTTGCCACTTGCATGTGTCTCTATGTTTAATGGAATCCCTTCTCTTGTATGTTATCTAATCCCTTGCATTTGGGTGCTACACGTGTACCCTAGGCATAATTCTCATTACGTAAAACTTTGCATTACTTAGTCCACTCGATCACGCCAAGGAAGGGAAAGGAAGATGAATTCATGTACCTCACTTGTAATTAAGTGCAGCCCCATTTTCCACGCTGCTCTCTCTCTCTTTCAAAAATGCTCTCACGTGTCCCTCTCAACTCAATTCGTGTTTTCTCTTTGGTTAAGGTGGCATGCTGCACTTCATTTTCCTTTTTCCATCCTTAATTATTATTATTTACTTGCCACATGTGTACTTTAAGTACAACCATTTCTTGCAATCTCACCTTAACCCATTCGGTCACGCTAAGGAAGGGAAATAAGAGAATTCACGCTAGCTCCCCTCTTCACACCAGGCTGTATGGTCATGCCACCTCCCTTTGCATACTGCACTTTCCTTTCCTCTTCTCAATTTCTCTTGCTTTGTGCCATTACCAAATGGAATTTTTATATTATGAAATTGTAAAGCTATCTCCCTAGCATGCTGCATGCATATATGCATATTTAATTCCATGGGCCAAGATCACTTCTTTCTAGTTCATCATCAAGGTAGGTTAGAAATTCACGCAAGACTCATGGTCCATGCAAGGCATACATGAGTCTCCTTTCTTAGGTACGTTGGAGGCAACACAAGGGAAGGGAAAGAGACTTATCCTACACGTCTCTTCTTTCTCTCTTCCACCTCCCCACCAACCGTACTCTTCCATTCCCAATTGTCCTTGCCTTATGCCTATCTAGATGTGTGTTTACTTCACACAAATTCTACACTCTTGCTCCACTATACACCCACACATTTAACTACTTTTCTTTTTTTTTATTTTACCCATTTCTTGGTAACACCATTCGATCACTTGAGATTAAAGAAAGAAATTTTATGGCCACACGTCACTCTCTTCTTCTCTTCTATCTTCATCACTAATTGGAAGCATTATTTTAATTGGAATAAGAATTAAAAATGAAATCTCTTTTGCTTACTTGTCTTCTCGGTTAAATTAAAGAAAAAGTAGTCAATATTGGCTACATTTCATTCCTTTCCTTTCTTAAGGCCGAAGTCATCATCCTTTTTTTTTCTTTAATTTAGCTTCAACAAAATTCCTTTCTCAATTACCTTTGCCGTGTGTAATATATTTATTTAAAAATTTGGTTTTCTCCTTTGGCAATTAGGCTAGGCGAAAGGAAGAAAAATAGGAAATTAAATTAAACACCTCAATTTCACATGTCCCCTTTTTGTGCTACTTAATATCTAGGTCCATTCTTTCCCTTGTGACATTATTCTTCATTACATCACTAAAGCAATTACATCACATTTTATGGAAACTCATCTAATTAATTAAAGAAACATTAATTTGAAACCAATCAAGAGAATATGAGGTGTTATATTTACACCACACATGACTTTTCTTTATATCATCTTCTTTTTCGCCTTATATGCTGGAAATTGTGTGACTTACTCTTTATATTTGGATTAAAATACACTGTATTGATTGGTAACAATCCACCAAGTCTTTTCTTCATATGCTCCCTTCAATCCAAAGTTGTTTATTAGCAAGACTACAAAAATATATTAAAAAAAGAAACAAATGAAAAGAAAAAAATAAAATATTTTTGAAAAGTGGTCTTTATTATCTTGTTTATTGGATATGTTATTCCTTGAGCTTGTCTTATTTCATTGAAAACTTGGTGAAAATTTTTGTATTTAGCACTTTGGTGGTTTAAATCCTTTGAGTCTTCACCATATTGAAATTGCATGACTTCTAGCATATCTATCACCTCTTCCCAAAATCTTTTCTCACCTTTATCTTAACCAAATTACAACCTTGTCAAGACCCTTTGATCTTGGTGTTCAATTGTTCACAGTAACAAAGATGAGATTTATGAGCAAGCATATAGTAGGCAGATTTATGTAAAAATAGCTTGAGGGATTTGTACTTTACCCTTATACACCTTGAGTGATTTGAATGATCCCTGCGACGCTTTGGTTTCTTAAATTTTTTTATTGAATTGCAAGTTAAGTTGTGTATGCATTGTTATTATTTCTATCCTGTATTAAGGTTGTGCAAGTTGATTTATAATTGATTTTCTCTTAGGATGTGTTAGGTATCATTAAATGTGGTTCAGATATGACTTTTGAGGAATTATTGCTATTTGTTTAAAGACTGAGTTAATGTTTGCTTGAGGACAAGCAAAAGCTTAAGTGTGGGGTGATTTGATGTGTCTTATTTTATACATATCTTCTTGAGGTTAATTGTCCATTTTATGAGCATTTTATATAGTTTTATTCTAAAAATCACCTAAGTTTGCATAATTTTTATTTTCAGGCATTTTATCAAGTCATTATTAGCAAGCAGAGCAATTTTAGACCTGGACAGCCTTCAGAGCACCCAAAATAGGCCATTTGGGCCAATTTTTGTTATTGGGCGGAGCTTAATGAGCCTTTAGGGCATGACCCAACAGAAAGTAGCGTGCATTAGGGCGAGCAAGAGTTGAGATCCACGACAATTTTGAAAAAATATAGCTTGGAACAGTTTTTTTGACAACCCACCTAAGCAGCATCGCGTGAGGGAGAAGACCCGAAGCATCATGTGAATGGAGGTGGTTCTAGGTGGAGTCCACAACGGTATGACTTCACTCTAGCCACAGGGGATGATGGTCAAGCCACCACTGCTGTGCATAGCTGCCAGAAAGGAGTAGATCCGCGAGAGAAGACGTGCGACCTGAAAGGAAGACCTGTCCACATCGCGACTGTTTGTGGCATTTTTCAGGCGACCCACCATCCACTATTGCTCCCTGCAACTTCAGGCAACCCAACTGTAACCTATCCTAACTCACCGACTGCCATAACAACTTAGATCGTGAGATTCGCGATGGACCCAAGATAACCAGTCTGCATTTGTAGCTGCTTTTGACGTCGTCTGTCCACTCTGCCGCCAAAAATTGCCCCTCCGTTGCTCGGCGCCTCGACTGTGACCTTCTGCCTCAGCTTCAGCCACCGTTATAGCCGTTTTTCATCGGGTACCCGAGAAACTGAGGTCCAACCCATTTTCTGACTTGCAACCTGTTAAGGTTTTGGACAACTTTGGATTTGATTTTTTTGGCAGTTTTTCGGTGACAATTCTATATAGAGACCATTAGGCATTTGAGAAGACAAGGCTTGCATAAATTTTTACTGATTTTATCTACTATTTAATTAATTATCTGATGGATTATCTGCTGTGGGAATTATGTCCTATTTTAAATATGTGTGGCTAAATTTGTAAACTTCATTAGGCTTCTTGACTGTGTTGGTATTCTGTTTTATTTGTATGTATGTTGATTCTGATGTTGTGATCTTCTTTGCAATTATGCATGTATTGTTTAAGTTTTCATTGCGAGACATCATTGTGAATGCTAATTAGATTTCTTTTTAAGATCAAGAGATGATAATTAAAATTGGAATTTAATTACAGAGAATAGTTAATTTTCACTTAGAGGTGAGGTTAATTAATTGTTGGATTAAGAAGTAGCTATTCTTAATAGTGGTGAATTAGAATGATAAGGTTCATCTGAAATCAATCATTAGGAAGAGATTCCAGTGGTATACTCTTAGATTTAGAAATTTAATTGTCTCGAGAGGGAAATTGAATTTAACTTAGAATTCACTCACAGGTAGCATCATTAGATTCAATAGACCATTATCCTTTATGTGTTTGCCAACCAGTACAAGTCCCCAATGGGTTTTCTTTTCTTGCCTCGGTATATTCTCTTTCATTCCTTGTCGCTAGTTATTGTTTATTACATTTAATTAATTATTAGTTTAGTTAAAAGAAATCAATCACTTTAATTGTTAGGCTAGATAACAGAAAACAAGTAATGATTCTGGGCTTTTCGTTCCTGAGGAATACCTTTGCACTAGGCTGTATCGATAGGTTCACTACCTTAGGTGTAGTTGCATTGGCAGCACATCATGTGGCATATTGTATTATATTATTTAATTCACTAAAAGGAACCATAGGATTGGGGGTGTTATAAATAGAATGCGAGCAGCCGACTGCCAAACCCTAGAAGTCGACTGCATGTAACAACCCATATTCTTTTGATTGTTTTTAAATTAATGTTTCTTTAATTAATTAGATGAGTTGCCATAAAATGTGATGCAATTCTTTTAGTGATATAATGAAGAATAAATGTCTCAAGGGAAAGAATGGACCTAGGTATTAAGTAGCATGTAACGTTCATAAAAAGGGAACATGGGTAATTAAGGTGTTTAATTTGATTTCCTAATTTTTCTTCCTTTTTCCTAGCTTAATTTCCAAAGGATAAAAGAAAACTAAAAATACATATATATATATATATAGACATGTGCAATTGGGAAAGGAAAGAAGTGTAGCATTGAAATATATATATAGTGAAGTGGTTAAAGGTGCAAAATTTATTTCAATAAACAAAGGAAAAGAGTTAGCATCACATGAAATAGGTAGAAGGACATGAATTTTAAATGTACCTATATAACCACATGGCTATAAAAATTAGGAAATGCAAGGAATGTATAGCAATTAAATATATATATATATATATATATAAGGATACACATATGAATTCAGAAGCAGAGTGAAAGAGAGTTGCTTAAATTCCCTTCCTTTATTCCTCTAATTCTACCGCCTAAGCCTCACGTGAACAAGGAAGAAAAAGAAAAATATATATATGCATATAGGACGAGAGGCTTGTGTGGAAGGACATTCAGCGTGTGATACAAGTTCCCTCCCTTGTGTTACCTCCAACGTAGGGAAAGTCACATGAGCCTTGTATGAGACGTGAGTTTTACGTGAAGGAGTAACTTACATACAAGGGTGGGAGTATATAAATGTATATACATGCAGGAAGTTAGGGAGATAGCTTCAAAAATCCATAAAATAAAGAATGTCATTCGGTAAGGCCACGAAGCAGGAGAAATTGAGAAGAGGAAAGGGAAGTGCATTGTCTAAGTCCCTTGCATGACCATACAGCCTAGCATGAAGGATGGCTTGCGTGAGGGAGAAGATTACGTGACCCTCCCTTCTTCCCTTCCTTGGTGTGACCAAGTGGCTAAGACAAGAGTGTAAGGAAAGTAAATTGTACTTCAAGAACACATATGGCTAGTAAATAATGACAATTAAGAATAAAGAAAAGGGGAAGAGCATGTAACCTTTCATTTTGGGAAGGGGGGCTAAATAGAAAACATGTAAGGGAGAGAGTGTAGCAGGCTATTTTCACCAAATAGAAAAGATACAATAAAGGGATTGAAGAAAAGAGACACGACAAGAGAGAGAGGGAGCACTTCATATTTTAGAAAATACACACACATGGAAGTGTATCCAAAAAGAGAGAAAGTAGCGTGAGTGTTAAACAAAAGTACAAAGGCTTTCTTAAGGGGAGGAAGAACCAAGGGGACCGAAGAAAAGAGGAAGCAAGGAGTAAGGGAAAGTTCAAAGGAAGGGCCAAGACAATCTCATCTTAGATCATCCTTGAGATAGGTTAGCAATTCTTTTAATTTTGTTCCATGGTTTAGTACATATTCACCATTTTTTTCAAGCTTTCATGGAACATGATCTTCCTCTTTACATTCATGATGAATTGGTATGTTGGTTGATGTGCTAAAATGGATATTGTTGTTTATGGAAGAATTATGGTTGCAAGAAAAATTCAGCATGCATGATAGAAAGCTCTCACATAAGATAGTGCTGAAATTTTGTATTTTTGCATGACTAGTATGAGTTTTAAGTTAGAGACATCAAAATGGAGGTTGCTAGCTATAATTATGGTTAATTAAAGTATTGCTAATTATTTCACCTTTTTGGACATAATAAAGCCCACATTACTATTAAAATGTGCAAATTTAAATAGTTGTGTAACCTTAAAAATTTAGTGTGTAGCATGAACCAATAAAGAAAGGGGCATAAATTATTAATGGCAATGGCTACACCAATTAAATGTGGAAGAAAGTATCCTAAAATTTAATGCATGATCTCATTAAGTGTAAAGTATAGAAAGGTGGGGAGAATTTGAAAATGGGGTATGAAAAACCTTAGGGATTATTAACTTATCCCTATGGCTTAACATAGTCCCCCTTTTTAGTGCTAGTAGACGAATGCATATGCAAATGATATTGACTTATAATAGGTCTTGTAATGCCTAAAGTCAAGGGAAAATGAGAAAGTTAGAGTTAAAGGAAGGATGATTGCAATTTATTCCAATTTATGCCATTAATGTTCTTATGTTGAAAAAAATTTAAGAGATTATGGATGGATAATTTAAGACCACATACCAATAGACAATTGTAACACAATTAATTTACCAAGGTGGCCAAGTGTCCATAAAGTGCCCAAGTGTGCACAATTAAGTTATCAAGGTTGCCAAGTGTCCACAAAGTGGTCAAGTGTGCACAATTAATTTACCAAGGTGGCCAAGTGTCCACCAAGTGCCCAAGTGTGCACAATTAAGTTATCAAGGTGGCCAAGTGTCCACAAAGTGCCCAAGTGTGCACAATTAATTTACCAAGGTGGCCAAGTGTCCACAAAGTGCCTAAGTGTGCATAATTAATTTACCAAGGTGGCCAAGTGTCCACAACGTGCCCAAGTGTGCACAATTAATTTATCAAGGTGGCCAAGTGTCCACCAAGTGCCCAATGTGCACCATTAATTTATAAAGGTGGCCAAGTGTCCACAACGTGCCCAACTGTGCACAATTAATTTACGAAGGTGGCCAAGTGTCCACATCCCTTGAAGTGTGATCAAAGGGGCTTGACACTTTAAGGCAAGGTAAGTTTTAAGAATGAAATGCATAAATGACTATTGTCTATTCCAGTTTTAACATGTGTCCCATGAAAAAAATGTTTTACTTGAAAGGGAATAACTACTTTTATCACATTGACATTTCAAATAATCATGCAATACTTGCCAATTGATGTGTATATATACAAATGAGACTATGTCTTAAATAACTAGAATTTGGATGAAAATATTTTTAGTACTTGCACCCTGGTACATAATAGTTCATTTTAAAATAATGAATTCTTAAGCTAATGAGAAACTTTTGTTTCTCATTTGTATGCTAATATGTATCAGATGTAGACGCTTAGTGGTGCCAATGAAAGATGGAAGTCCCTTTTTCTAAGAGCATTTTGTATTCTTTTATTTTGGGGTCCTGATTCTATATATGTTTTTGGGATTAGAATTAGGACTATTATTTTGGCTGTATATAGAAAAGGGAAAAGGGGCAATCATTGGGGAAAGGATATATGAAGGAGCGATTCATCCCCAGTATTTTGTAAAAGGAGTCTAAGTGACAGGCTTGTTATCTCCTAACTCCTTATGGATGGGTACTTCATATATCCTGGTATATGATCATAGAAGAATGTAATGGACATTCATTATTGGACATTTATTAATTGTATTATATGTAAGTTTTATAAATTTTGCTGTGATAGATTGAATTTAAGTTCTGTTGTGCATAAAGTATGGTTATCTAAGAAAAATAACCCGAACCTAATCCATAATAATAATATTTAATGGTATAAATGCTCATACATTGCAAATGAATAATTAAGGTTAAGAGTAATATATAGAACTTATCTGTTTACTTTAGAGGAGTAGTAATACTAGATAAGGGCGTTACACTGTGTGTTCTTCATTTTCTAGAAAACGTTTTTGAAGGCTAGTAGTTGACTGCCCTGCTCTAGTAGTCGACAGTCGGGCCCATTTTTTGCTAGCAGTCGATTGCCAAGCCTTTAGCAGCCAACTGGTAGCTCTCGGCCAAGATAGGGTAAAAAGAACAGTGAGCTAGCAGCTAACTGGCAGTATGGAACTAGTCGACTACTAGCCCTCTGACTCAGATAATGAACTTAATGACCTTTTAAGAGGTTAATAGCCCAAAATCTCACTCAAATTAAGGATCTAAACCTGGGATGTAGCAGGTAACATTTACGATGTAAGATTCACATGTCACTAGGATGAGAGGATCCATGTGACAGTGAAATGAAGAGAGCAGAAAACATAAAGAAGGGAAAGAGGACAATATTTTAAGCATATGCATTAGTGGTAGATAGGCTCATGATCGAGTGATCGATTATCGGTATGGGATGACCATTAGGCAGTCCACTATTGTGCCATGAATTAGGATGGTTAAACATCTACATGAACATAGATGATTTTGAAAACACCATGATGGTTGCGAACTTTAAGTTAATTTCATCTCCCAAAGGCCATTTAAGAAACACATACTCAGAGTTATGCATAACCATGGACATGAGCCGAATCAACCTAGTTTATATGTTACAGAATAGCATACCAAAGTGTGATCCTACAAAAAGGGATGATAATTCCATAGCTCATGCTCTACATAAGCGGAGTGGATGAGAACTGTCCAGAGTTGGATAGTGATCCTATAAGTTGACATACCAACCCCGTAAGGGACGAAAGGGATATTCTCCCACTGGTCAGGAGTGATATGTCAAAGTTAACAGGGATCATATAGAGAGTTATACTAGTTTCGCAAGGGATGAAAGGGATATCAACTCACTGGTCAAAAATGATTTACAAAAAGGGCAAAGACCATTAAGAGGTTACTCGGATCCAGCTAGGGGACGCCTTAGATAATGCCAATGGAAAAATTGTCACATATGATGTTAAGTGAACTCACGTATGAATATAGTGGTACGTGGAGTGTAACGCCCCTATCTAGTATTACCATTAATTTTGATATAAATAGATAGGTTTGGTGCATTATCTTTATCCTTTATTTAATTAATGTCTGAGCTGTTATACCATTAAATTATATTAAGCGGATTAGGTTTGGGATCTTTTACTCATATTAAAAACTTACATGCATAGCGAAATAGAAGAAATTCTATGCTACACAGCGAAATTTAAACTTTCATACATTTCAACGAGATAAGTTCCATAATGTCCATTACATTACAATAAACATGTATCAGGATATACGAAGCACCCATCCATATGAAGTTAGGAGACAATAATCTTGTCACTCAGACTCCCTTTAAAAATTTCCAAGACAGACTGGTCCTTCACTTATCCCTTCCCCTGATCTTTTCTAATTACATCTAAGGTCTACTGCCAAAAGAATAATCCTAGATCTAAACTGAGTATGTCTAAACTAGGACTCAAAAAATAGAGGTTACAAAAATTTCTTAACACAAAAAAAACTCAAACTCCCCACCCAGCTATGCGTTCGCATCTGATACATATTAGCACATAATGAGAAACGTAAGTTTCCCAATAGCTTAACAATTCGGGTTTTAAAAACAACTAATATGTATCAGGGTGCAAGCACCAAAGTAATTAATTCTATATTCTTGGAATAAAATACAACATAATTCAAAAATATAATTGGCAAGCAATACATGGTCCATTAAAATGTCAATAGGATGAGACTAATATATTGTCAAATAAAACATGCTGTGACATACATTACCATACATTAACAAATTATTCAGGCTTACCATTCTTAAATTTTCTTTGTATTTTAACTTTGCACACTTGGGCACTTGTGGACACTTGGCCACCTTTAAAATTCTTTGTGCACACTTGGGCACATGTGGACACTTGGCCACCTTTAATATTCATTGTACACACTTGGGCACTATGTGAACACTTGGCCACCTTCCTAGGGTCATTGTGCACACTTGGGCATTATGTGGACACTTGGCCACCACCTTGGGTCATTGTGCACACTTGGGCACTAGGTAGACACTTGGCCACCTTTGAAATTCCTTGTCAATTTCCAAGGGAAATTCTCTTTTCTTGAAAATTAATACTAGTGTAAATCTCTTTAAAATTCTAATTTCTTCAAGAGTAAATTCTCTTTTCTTAGAAATTCATATCAATATACATTTCTTACAAAAATTCTAATATGCTTTAATAATAATTCCTCCTTTCTTAAAAATTAATTCTTAATGTACATTTCTCTTAAAATCCTAATATCTTTAAGAATAAATTCTCCTTTCTGGGGAATTAATATCAATGTACACTTTTTTTTTAAACTTCTAATATTTTTAATAATAATTTCTTCTTTCTTGGAAATTAATTCTAATGCATATTTTCTCTAAAAAGTCTAACATATCCATTTCAAGTATAATTTCTCCTTCTTGAAAATTAATTTCTTATGTATATTTTCTTTTTCTAAGGGTTCTAGCATTTCCAAGAAGATTTTCTTCCTCCATAAAAATTAAATCTCTATGTATATTTCTCATAAAAATTATAAGGTATAGGATACTTCCTTCTTTGTTGAAAATAAATTCTAATATACTTTTCTTATGGCAAACTTCAACATTTTAAGGATAATTTCTCCTCCTTTAGAAATAATTGCTAATGTTTATTTCTTACCAAAATTTCTAGCCTTTTTAGAATACTTACTTTCCTCACAATAGTAATCTAAATTTTCTTTTTTCTTGTGACATCAAAAATAAATTCCCATGCTTTGAATCAAAATCATAGTGCATAGCTTATAAATTCCAAGAATGAATATCATGGGCTTAGCCTAGAGAGTTTTATTCATTTGGCAATTCCATTTCCTTTCTTTTTGTTCTTTACTTAATATACTTAAAAGGTTAGGGTTCTTTCTTTGTGGTCATCTTGAAGTTAACACCATTCAACCCTAATCCTTTCTCTAACAACATATTCATGCTATTTCATCCATCCACATTTCATTGTACCACACAAGCTAGACCCCATACATACATTTAGGTCAAGAATGTAGAGACAACTTAAGTTCCATGGAAGGCTTGAATATAAACATTGGATTGCATAACTAGAACATGGAACAAAAGTTTGAATTGTTAACCTACCTCTTGGTGCCTTAGGGGGACCTAGCTTGTCTCTTTCTTTGACTTTTCTCCTACACTTTGCTTCCTTTTCTTTGACCGAGCCTCTCCCCTTGCTTGACCGTGTGTGTCTCCTCCCTTGTGGCTATTCCTCTATACTTTTCCTTGCTTCACGTGCTACTCTTTCCTTCCTTTTATCTTTCTCTCTTTTCTTCCTCCCTTCTTTTCCCTTCACATGTGGTTTATTGTATACAAGAAGAATCAACTTTTCACTCCCCTTTTTGTTTCCTTTTCTTTCGACATGTGTATGAAAATATTTTAAAGAATATATTTTCCAATGCTTCCTTCCCTTTTCCTTTTCTTTTTTTTTTTTGGTTCCTCCTTAATTAACTTTAGTCATGCCACATGTGTACTTTCAAGTACCATTTGCTTCCTTTACACTCTTCCCTCATTCACTTGCTCATGCCAATGAAGGGAGAGAAAGGAGAAAGATGCACTAGTTTCCCCTTTCATTGCATCTCTATTCGGCCAAGGGAGGGACACCACCTTCACTTTTGCACGTAAATGGAAAGGAGGGAAGGGGATGGCTTCATCGTACATGCACACACACACATATATTTAAATTAAATTTGCACTTTCTCCTCTATCTTGCTTCATGAAGGTGTCCAGCTCTCCCTTTTGCACGTAACCCTTCTTTCTCATGCAAGCTCAACACCTTCTCCCTAAGTGTCATGCCATGTGTGTAAGTTTGGATGAAATTTCAATTTCCATTTTCCTTACATATGTTGTCCATTCGGTTACCAAGGGGTTGCACTATTTCTCATCCTTAATCTAGTCGATCACGTAAGGAGTTAAGGCCATAATTTTTGTCTTTCTTCTTTTGGTCATGTGAAAAGCAACACAAGGGAGAAGGAAAACTTGTAGTACATGTTTCCCTCTTCCCTCTCTCATCTTCCCACTAGTCATACATACTTCATATTTGTTGCCAAAAAGAATTCTGCACTCCTTCCTCTTTTTTTTCTTGTGGCATGCATTTATCTAGAGTTTATTCCCTCCTTGCAAGTAAACCATACCCTTCTCGAAAGGCTCATGCTTTTAGCATTGTGCATGCATTCCTAATTTCTCTCCTAGGTGGCGCCAAGAGAAGGAAAGAAAAGGGAAACACGTTACCTCTAATATAGCATTGTATCTTATATATATATATATATTAAATCCTCCCCTCCTTGTAAGTCTTTATTCCCCCACATATAGTGATTTGGTGGCCCCTCTTTACACTCTCTTCCCAACTACCCGGGTTCTTGTTCATGTGTCTTAAATTGCTTTGACTTCTTTCTTGCTTCTTCTTTCTTTCTCTTAACTTACATGTGACTTGGGGTTTCATGCATGGAAATTATAATTTCCATTCCCTTCTTTCACGTGGGATAACATTTAAGGCACACACATGCATATGTTTTAAATAGTTGCATCCTATATTGCTTCTCTCTTGGTACTTAGGCTAGGTAACTAAAAAGATAAATAAAGAATTAATTTAAGCACCTAATTCTCATGCAAGCTTACTTTTTAATATAATCATTTAGGACATTAAATTATGCTAGAAAAATTTGCCCCTCCTTAAGCTAATTCATCTCATTAATTAGCAAGCAAGCAATTCATACTAGTTCATTAAATGACACCATTAATTCCATCCATTTAATTGAAGAACATTAATTTAGGCTAATTAAATTATGGGGTGTTACATGGAGCTATTCGTTGGGCGGTGCTCCCAGTAACTTATATATGTTTGTTTCTCTTACTCGTATGTTATATGAAAATGTATGTTTGTTACCCCATGGAATGTTTTATATGAAAGTGATGATGAGAATAATGATGAATGAACATCCCATATTTCAAAGTTTATATGTTTTAGATGTACATGCATAAATGTGAGCACATGACATGAGAGTATGTTATATGCACAGCATCCTAATAGTATGTATTATCTTTTTTTTTATGAAAATAATGTAGAGATTTTTCGTATGAGTATAGTGGTACAAGTTAGTAGTTTTCAAAGCAGGTTTCATTACTATTGAGATTAATTTCTCACATATATACTGGCGTGTTCTAGATGTGTAAGTCCCTAGCTATAGAGGAAAGTAACATGGGAAGAAGTACCCTTCATGGGTTATATGGAAAAATATGTTTATTTTGGATAGTATAGGCATATGTTCTTTTTGTACTAGTCTTTATGATTTTTGAGAAAGGCTAGTATAGATTATCTCTTGTATAGCCTATCTTAACTTGGATGTATATGTATTAATTATCACTATTAATAGTCCATTTGATGGGGTTATGAGTGGCAGGGATGTTACCTCCATACCCCAATAGTTAAATTAAAGTTAACTAATGAGTAATTATGCATGTTTGTGTATAGTTATCTAGAGTATATTATATATATATAATTTGATAATTCGGCTATGATTCTTGAGTGAGAACCCAAGTGTAGAACCCGACCTCAAATGACACTCAATTAATAAACTTGGTAAAAATTTTAAATTTATTCGGGTATAAGTAACAGTAACACACCATTATAATGATATTTATATATTATAGTTCTTAATTAACTTAAAAGGAACCATAGGCTAAGAGGGTGTGACAAGTGTTACATATTTCATGTCAAGTACATCATTTAGGGGGCATTTTTAAACATACTCAGGCTTCATAACATCAAAGTGTAGTAATATGAAATTTTTTTATCATAGATGCTAGAAATAACTTTCATTTATAGGGCTTACATGGCCAATGATAAAAATAGCTTTCTTTTGGCCCTACTTGGCCAATAATAAAATAGCTTTCATATGGCTCTGTTTGGCCATTCATAATATTCTTTTCATTTGACCTTACTACTGGCCAAATGAATTCTTTTTTTCTTTCTAGAAAACATTGTAGGAGTTCTTTCTTTCTTTATGGTTAGCTAGCTTTTACCTCTAGGGTGTCCAGTAGTCTCTTTGAAAGACTATTCTACTTGATTGAGATCATTGTGCCTCTATCTTGGGTAATAGATTATATCCACTCATTGAATCACTACACCTCTTCTTGGTTATAGATCATGTCCACCTATACTATGCTGAGACAAGACAATGTTACCTTATTCAATACCCTCTACCATATACCCTAGTCTAACAAGTTCCCTGATCATGATTAATTTAACTTTAAGTAAGTAACTTTGTAGCCATTCAGATACTAAGTCAAGGTTAACCATTAACAGATCATTTTCTCATGATTCTTTCAATAAATCAAATGGTTATTTTAGTTTAGAAAACATTAAATTTCTGGTAACCGTCCCATACCAATCAACAATCATTCAACCCCTAACTTATCTAGGCTAAACCATATAATAAGAGTACTTACATTCTGTCTTTCTAGTTATTTCCCTTCAAATTTTCCCCGTATTAATTTTCAAATATAATATCATGAAATTGGAATGATTCTCTAGCCTTTACATGATGTTTGGGAAAGAAAAGAGACATGAAACATCAAGTTTAAAACATCAAAAGGAGTTTTGCATCTCATCGCAGTGAACTGGACCCTTGGTCGTGGCAAAGTGCATAGAGGCAGTTTGCCACAGCGAGAAGTCACAATTTTTGCAACAAAGTCTCCAGACTTGAGTGATTTTTAGGGGAAATTTGCATAAAAAGTTGAGTTTACACCATTTTTGGCCTAAAACACTTTAAGAAAACTTTGGGGGTTCATTTGGGACCAACTTTAGACTCTTTTCCCTTTTCCAAAACATCACTATACAACAAAATCAAGTTTCCATGAGCTAGGAATCAAGACCCACCATATGAAGCATGTTCATGGAAGAAAATTTTATAACCCGCCCTTTTAATCATTTCTCAAGCCTTATTTAGCCTCAAATAAGGCTCCACAAACATATATACAACATATAAATCAAAGAATGCAAGTATAAATCTCTCTAACACAATACAAATCAAAGATTATTCAAAGAAAAAGTATGGGCTCTTGCACCCAAGGGAGAAGAAGAAGATTTCTTTGATTGCCTTGAAGTTTTACATGTTGATTTGGTTATTTTCTAGTTGAGATTTGGCTGCTCTAACAATTCTCTGCAAGCTCTAATTCAAATCTATACCCTGTTCATGCCAACTTCTAATTTTTCTTGTTAAAACTCTATCTTTCTCTCACTAAAAGCAATATTTTGTTCAAGCCAACTAACAAGGTCCACTTGATTGTCCAAAGCCACCCATTGAAATGGGGAACCAAACCAGACCACCCAAACCAAGCCACACCTATGGAAGAGACGCTCCTTGGTCTCAATATTACCTTAGAAAATAGGGCATAGAGCTTCATGAGAAAGATTCCTTCTAAATAAATTTTTCTTGGTGGGAAAGGCATTCTTGCAAATCCTCAAAAAAAGATCTTAACTTTTAGAAAGACCTTAGCATTCCAGATTGCCTTCCAAAGAAAATTATGCACTAAAGAGGAAGAACTAGTGACACCTTTCAAAATCATCATATCCTCTATCGCTTTTTGATAGCCTGACTTGACTGTGTAACTTCCATCAATATAATAGGGCCAGATCAGTTTGTCTTCTATATCTCTATTCCTAAGGGGAGTATCCAGGACTACCTAGAAAAATAGTGAGGCAGAACAGAAGACACCTTAGCCTTATCCCACCTCCTGTCACCTTCTTTAAACAAGTCACTCACTTTCCTTACACCATTATTTTATTGCAGACTCAAAATTCTCTCGCCACCTGGGATCTATCTAATCTTCAAAATCTCAATGGAGACACCATCTCCCACCACCCATGCATTGTGTTTCTTGACAAAATCTCTCCCTTCCAAAAGACTAGCCTAGCTCCATGAACTTCTTCTAATCTTTCTAGCCGCCCGAAAGGAATTGTTAGGAAAATAAATATTCTTAGGAACTTTAACCCACAAACAATCAGAAGACTGATGTAGCCTCCCGGGTTGTTTGGCTAAAACAGCAAGGTTGAAACTATGAAAATCTTTAAAGCCCAGTCCTCTATTCCATTTACTCTTGTCTAACTTATCCCACCTTACCCAATGAATACCTCTTTCTTTTTTACTTTGGCTCACTAGAAGCGCACCACCATAGTAGATAACATAGAACAAAAGGTCTTAAGAAGTTTGAATATAGACATTGCAATGGAGGGGATAGCTTGGATAATAGACTTATTAAGAGTTTCTTTACCAGATAGGAAATTTTCTTTCTATCCTCGAAGCTTTTTCCAAACCTTGTCTTTTATCCATGTAAGAGCGTGGTTTTTTAATCTCCCCTATTCACCTTATGACTGGAACGTCAATTTTATCTAAAGATATGGGTTATGGGCTTTTATCAAACTACTCACAAAATAGCAAAAAGTTATTGGGATCTCTTTCTAATAAAGCTTATTGATTAGCCCAAGCTATGTTGGATACAGGTTTGTACTTTCTACATTCGCAGCCGATAGTGGTCCCTATATAATATCAATATTTGGTCTTATCAAACATGTTGCTTTACTATCAAAAGAAGGATTTTGGATCCTCTGCTTGGCATTTCTTTGCTTGGCACTTGCTTGACACTTTTAGCGATGGTTTTTTTCGTTGCTAAAGTTGTTTTAATATTATTGCAATGAATATTACTGCTGCTATAAATTTTATTTAAATAATTAATTTTAAAAAAGTTATAGTAGCAATAATTTTTATTAAAAAAAATTTTAACAATAAAAAAAATCGCTGCTAAGTACCAAGCCAAAAATCCAAACGCCCAAAAGAAAAGTTTGCTTCAAGCATCATACTTATTACAACTATATTATAATATCAATATTTGGTCTTGTTACTCATTTAATGTTTATTATATTCTCACTATTTTTCTCTTTAACTTTATTAATGAAACTGATGATTGTTTCTGTTGCAGGCTCGTGATAGCCATTTATTTTTTTAAAAAAATTAATTTACTATAAAACAGTTTTATAAGAAATAAAAAAACAAAAACAAAATCATAGAGATGATACATTTTCAGTTCTCATAATTAAGAAGAATTTGCAAATGACTTAAATTGAAGACCGGGAGTATTTTCATTTTCCATTGCATAAATAAATGAAACGTATTTTGCCAAACATTTTTACTAACATATTTTGCCCCTAAACTGATTAATTTGTTTGAATGGGTCAAACCCCATTCGAGAAAAACGAGGCATCCTCCAAGGGATCATTACTGTGGATGAACAAATTTAATTAGGTTCATCAAAAAATGATAAAGTCAATTCCCTTTGAGTTTAAGAAACCTAACCACTCGTGCACACAGGACACAAAAAAAGTGAGGAAAGAAACATTCATATACATGTGTGAAAGAGATGGAACAAAATGTCAAAGATAAACAAAACTCCGTTCAACAAGTATTAATCAAGTTCAAAATTCCAACGCATTCTTGTCTTTCAATATTTAAACTCTTATTTCCAATCCCTATAATCATTGAGATTAGACAACAAGGAGTTTATATATATATATATATATATATATTCTATAATAAAAAAATTTAAATGTAATTTTTATTAAAATTAAATATTTTAATAAAAAATTGATATATATATAATTTATTCAACTTATCTTTCATATAATTAATTTTTTTAAAAAATTTTATATACTTAATTTTAATTAAAAAATTTAATAATAAAAATATAAAAAATTACATATAAATCTAATTTTTTTTTGTTATAATTGTCTCCTTATTATTTTAGTCAAAAACTTCAAATCAATATAATGAAAGACTTGACAACTAATTCATTTCCTCATTACAACTAAAGGTAAGCCATTGATATCACGATTAAAATATTCACCAAAATATTCTATTTTAATATCTAAAAATTGACAATAATAATCCAAATTATTAATTACGCCTAAGAGCACAATGATACTAATTAGCATTTTATTTTGATATGCATTGTTATAAAGATTTCCAAGGGTATGTCTTGGATACATGAATGCGGAGGTATATCTAAAATTTCAATCATATCATTTTATATTTTAGGAAAGTTAACAAAACTAAAATTTTTCATGAATTTTAAAAAATTAATAATACTATGTACATCGATATTTCTTTTATTACTTAATCAATCTATTTTTTTGTTTTTTATAGGTATTTTTTAATTAAAAATAATTTTATTTAAGACATTGTCAAATATTAAATGTAGATACATCTTTTAATAAAGATATATTTAAATATTTATATAAATGATATAATTTTTTATTAAAAATTAATTATAAAAATTTATATTATATGTTTAAATATGAGTTGTACTAATTAATCTATATTCATATTTTTAAACTTTAAATATATTAATTATAATATTATGATAAATATTTAAGACATTTTGAATAAGTAAATAACCAATTAACGTAACAGATTCTTTATTTATAAGATTAAATGCACAAATGATATAGAAACCTCTCAACAAATCAATCCATATTAATTACATTAAATATAGTTTAAATATGGCTTAAGAAATAGATCGAATTATATATGTCTGAATTTTTTAAATTTAAAAAATTATACTTTTTTTAATTTATTTAAAATAAACTTTTATTATTGTGAGTCTCTTATTTTTTTTATATTTCTCTTTAAATATAAAAGAATTCATCATTTTTCAAATATAAATGATTTAAAATCAAATATTACTTCTAACATGACATAAATCATAAGTTCAATTAATAAAAAGTTTAGAATACATTCATATATTTTGATAAATAAAAATTCTTATCTAAAATTTAAAATTCAACTTAACATCAATTTAAAAATGTATTATATGACTTTTAATACAAAAATAAATTATATTACGTGTCAAAATATTAAACTGAATGTCGACCGTATCGAGTATTTGGTATTGCATGAATATTAAAAATAGGTTCTGTTTAATTATATATAAAATTTAAAATTTAAACTTTTTAACCCTTAAAAACACTTTTAAATTTGCCCTTTTTTCTTTTTTATTAATGATTGAAAACTAGGCACTTTCAAATTCACAAAACCAGCAACTTTATTTGAAGAAAAAATAATTTACATTATTAAGATTTTATTTGTTTTTGTCAATTATTTATTAAAACGAGTTGATCATGAAGATTCTAACACATCGAATTGAAACTTCGTGGTTCGCGAAATCAAAAAAGTTGGGGGAGAAAATAATGCAGGAGAGAGACAATATTATATTATACAATAAGAACATCAACAAAGAAAATTAAAGTCAACAAACACTTTTCTCGGGCGTAATGCAAGCCGTAGAATTTTGAAAAGGGTTACCACTGCCTCACACGTTCCACCGAAAACAAGAAATTAAATTTATTTGTATGTCTCCAAAATCAAAAATCTAATGCAACAATAAGATTGTGAGTATATAAAAAAAATATTAACTATAAAAAATAATTGCCACATTTAATATGTTTTAGAAAATAACTAAATATAAATATGAACAATTATATGTTGGTCTGTACACCCACAACTAATTGGTGAAAGAATGAAAAAAGAAAAACGGCCAAATTTTTTTATCCATTTTCTTTTCTTTTTTCTCTCTTATCAAGTTATGTTATAAGTCCCAAAAATAAAATTAGAAAAAAAAATATACCGGATAAAAATATATCAAATCCAGAATATTAAATTATTTTTTAAGAAAAGTAATGTTACAAGTTATAATTGAAAAATTATTAGTTGTCATTAATTATGTTAGTCTTATGAGTTTTAAAAAATTTAATTAGACCATACATATGTCATCAAATTGTTAATAATTTTTTCATATGTTTAAATATCCTATTCAAATGATAATCTATCAATAAAATTTAGAAATCAAACTTTAGTACAAGTAAAATAGATCTAATATAGCAAGTATCATTACAATAGTACTGGTGTTCTTGCTTTAATTATTATTATTATTATTATTATTATTATTATTATTATTATTATTATTATTATTATTATTATTATTATTATTATTATCATCATCATCATCTATAGATATTTGTTTCTCGTATAAAGCATAGCTTAAGTTGTCAACAAAATGTACACTTTTCAAACATCATGCATTGAAGGTGAAGTCATATATGTCTGAATTATGACAATATTTCTCTATTTTGATAGAGGACAGACATATATCCTCCCAGTTCCATCAAGTCTCGAAGAGGTAACTAGAAGCGTACGTCATCAAAATAATTGAAAAGTGAGGATTAAAGTGAAAATAAAAATTCAATTAATTTGTCACAAAAAAGCATGATTTAGCAGTTTCAACGTCAAATCTCAAAATGCAGCCCCACCAAATTCTATAATGGAGTACCAATAATTTAATAAATTAGAATGTACTAATACACAATAATTGTTCATTTTGCTATATTATTAGTTTTTGCTTTTCACAACAAATTGATGGATTTATGCTCTCTACTTAATATCAATTGACAAATAAGTACGCAACATAATAAAATGCATGTAAAGCGAGACACGAATATAAAATCATTGCTTTTGCAACACTATATATTATATTTCTTGGACACATGCCACAGAATTAGGTGAGTACAGGCTTTGAAAATAGTTAGGCTTCAGTTGCTATATATACCAATATATGATAAATATAATTATGGTATCAATTTGATTCGCTGTGTTACCTACAAATTGATACAGGGAAATTAAGCAGCACATCATGAAAATGAAGTTTAGTCTTTTAGCAAAAAATGGATATCATTTACCCCTTCTTATTAAGGATTTTATTGGTACTTGCAAATTAAACAGTCAAAATTACTATTCATAGCATCATTGTTCGTTTCCAAACAAGAAAAATGAAATTATATAAGAACTGTCCATTTTTATTCCCATTGTTCAAACATAGAGCAAAAGACAAATACTTTGGATGCAAAAACTTTTTTTGAACTTTGGGTTAGTTGAAAATCATCTCAAACTTTTAAAAATAAAAATTATATTAAGTCTCTCAATTTTTATATTATTCTAGAAATTAAGTCTTTTTTTTTTTTGTATATTTTACTCTTAACATCCTTACTTTATATGCCACTTCAAACTCCTATAGTTCTCAACTAGACATGCGGACACCGGAGATACTTAAGGGTTTGCTATTCTAATTATGAAAGAACATGAATGTCAAATGTAGTTTAACAAAGAAATAGAAAAGAAAATCCTATTTCCTAAAAAATAAAAGTTGATGGACTTATATTTCCATTTTGAAATTTCAAAGCACCATTTGTAAGCGATCCAAAATTTTCACAGGAAAATTTTATCTCATTGGCACGAATATGAGCTATATAATTTAGACAATAGAAATAAGAGACAGAGACAGAGACAGAGAACAAGAATGAGAGACTCGGAAAACCAGCCAAATTTTATTACATCGCTTTAATTTGATGCCCTAATTAAAAATCGATCGTTTACAAAAAGCCTGTTACAACTACTTTTCTGACTACCACTAGTCCCATATTGAAATTTGAAATCTCCATATAAAAAGAAAATTACGAAATATATAAATAATTAGAAGAAGAAGAAAAAGAAAATATAGAACAAGAATATAATTAGAGAGTGAGTTAGAAATGCCTGGCTTTCCCATGTACGCCTCTAAATCATTTTTCACTAGTGAATTCTCCGCCAGAAATGATAGTACTTCCTCTTTCTCAAAACCAAATCTTGTAGCCAACATGACAACAAATATAACCAAGCCAGCCAAACTGAAGCTTTGGATCATCACCATCTCTTAATTTCTTCTTCTTCTTCTTCTTCTTCATAACTTTCTGGCTTCTCTCAAATGCAAAAACTCAAAAGTGGGTTTTAATAGAAAACAATTATAATGCAATAAAACGTATGAGTTCAGTTGTTACTGATGTTTGTGTTTATAATTCTTAAGAGAGAGAGAGAGAGATGAGACTGTGAGAGGTAGAACTAGAGATTAGAGAAAAAGAAGGTTATTCCCAAGAAGATGATGACAAGCATTTCTCGTTGATGTTGTTTTCAAGGATTGTTTTGTTTTAATTAATTTGAATTTTCAAAGAAGTGGGCCATGAAGAAGGCCTTTTTTGTTTCACACATTGAGGGTGTTCTCTTTGTCTTCCCCACAAACAGCATTCATTAGTTATATCTTTTTATTACAAGTAAATTATTTTGTTATTGTGATTAATTTCTCTATTTAATATTTTAAAATACAATATTTTTAATTTAATCATTTAATAGTTTTTTAAATCCTTTTTACTATGATGAATCAGTCTTAGATGAAATCATTAGAATAGGACAAGAAGATCACCAGAGATGCTTACACACATAGAGCAAAATGGAATACACATGGAGAGGTAGCTCTCTCTTTACAAAAAAATAGACTTTTGTGACAAAAGCCTCTATTGAAAGTGTCGATGTCGCCACTTATGGTCTCAGGTCACCACCAAGTTGTCACTGATAACTTCGTCACCAAAACTTTTAGGGTGGTGACAATAGAGTCGCCACTAAAGATCACTTTTGGTGTCAACTATATTGGTGCCACTAGAAGTTAATTAGATTGTTGTAATGCCCTTATCTAGTATTACAACTCCTCTCATGTATCCAAATAATTTCGGTACATTATTCTTAACCTTAATTATTCATTTACAACATCTAAGAATTTGTACCATTAAGTATTATTAAAGTGGATTAGGTTTGGGTCCTTTTTGCTCAAATCAAAACTTATAAGCACAGCAGAATCAAAATTTCATACATCATAGCAAAATTTATAAAACTTTCATATTACATATAATAACTGTCTGTTACATCATTTTGTGAACATATACCAGGATATATGAAGTACCCATCTATAAGGAGTCAGGAGACAACAAGTCTGTCACTCAGACTCCTTTTACAAAATAATAAGGATAAACAGGTTCTTCACATATCCTTTTTCCCATTAATTTCTCTTTTTCCTTTACTATATATAGCTAAAAATAATAGTCCCAATTCTAATCCAAAAACAATATATAGAATCAGGACCCAAAATGAAGGACTATAAAAATACTCTTAACAAAAGGGCTCCCTCTAATGCTACTTCCATCTTTCCCCAAAAATTGCTAAATGTCTGCATTTGATACATATTAGTGCACAAATGAGAAAACTAGTTTCTTAGTAGCTTAACAATTCATCATTTTAAAATCCACTAATATGTACCAGTGTGTAAGCACAGAAACATTTTCATCTACATTACAGTCATTTAAAATATAGTCTCATTCACATGTACAGATTGGCAAGCATTGCATGATGATTAGGGATGTCAATGTGATAAAAGTGGGTATTCTCATTTCAAGTATAACATCTTTCCATGGGATCATACATGTTAAAAACTAAAATGGACAATAATCATCTATACATTTCATTCTTAAAACTTACCTCACCTCAAAGTGTAAAGTGTAACATCTGCTCCAATTATTATTAAAGAGATGTTTGATAATTGTTAATTTGATGCTTAATGCTTGTGTATGTTGCATTAGTGCATATAGTTGCATTAGTATAGGGACCAACTTGAAAGAATTACAATTCCTTAATTGAGAGTAAGGCCAAGGACCTAAGTGAAAAGGGAAATTGTGATGAGACAAAGTGTGTAAAGTAAACCAAGGACCAAAGAGCAATTGCTCAAACTTTTCCTTAAACCCTAGCAGTAGCCCTAAACCCTCTTCATTCTTCCAAACCTTTAGCATCATAGAGAGAGAAGTATAAGGGGCGAGTAGAGAGAGAAGGTGCAGAGTTTGGGTTGGGAAGGGAAGGTTTCTGAAGTAAAGGGTGATTTAACGCTGGGATTCGATCTTACAACAAGAGAGAATCATTCCTAACACATCAAACACATACATTTCACAGGAATCAAGGTAGCAATCCATCTTAAACCCCTATCTTTTTTTGAAATGTTACTGTTGTTGGAAAATATGAATTTTTACATGTTTGAATTAAACCTACATTCTGTATGCTTTTTTACTTTTATGGGAGGTTGTGTTGCTGAATGTATGCTCAAATATGTGCTTATAATGGATTGGAAGGGCTAGGTTGTGTTCATCTAGAGATATAGACTAGATTTCCTTGAATGTACCATGTTTGAGCTAATGAATGAGAAATATTTAATGAAAAGTAAAGTTTGTTGTATGGGAATCAAGCTCATATGTTTAGAATTGAAAATAGAATGCATTTTGGAATGGGTATTATAAAAATCATGTTTTTTGAACTGCAGTGGAGCATAGCAACCGACTGCTAAGTAGGGGCAATTAACTGTCGTGTTCCTAAAAAACCCAGAAGTGTAGACAGAGGCTTAGCAATCGACTGCCAGATACCTAGCAGTCGACTGTCAAGCCCGGGTCTGCACTAAGTAGTCGATTGACCATCCTCGCAGTCTACTGTTGTGTTACTGGAAACCCAGAAGTGTAGACAGAGGCTTAGGAGCCGACTGTTAGGTCCCTAAAAGTCGACTGTCAAGCCCAAGTTTGCAGTGAGCAGTCAACTAGTAGTCCTAGCAATCGACTGTCGTGCTCATATTTTTATTTAGAACACATTCCAAAAAGCCACCAGCCAGCTGCCAGCGACTGCTAGCTTATTGATTGGCACCAGAAGATTACAGAGAGCCACCGGTATTGCTATCCTTCCGATGTCGGTAGCGATCCTCTAACTTGTGAAATGAGGTTCTTAATGACAATTGAGCTTAGTAATTCTTTATACTAACTTAATTAAAGGCTCACAACATAGGTAAGCAAGGAAACTAGGATTTTTGGGTGATGTTACCCTTGGGATAGTGAAATAAAAAGAGAGAAAAAAACACAAAGAGGGAAAGAGGAAAGTATTCTCAGTGTATGCCTTAGGGTAGATAAGATTATGATCGAGTGACCGATTGTTGGTATGGGATGGTCGTTGGGCATTCCACAGTTGTGCCATAAATTGGGATGGTTAAACATCCACTTGAACTTAGATGATTTCGAAAACACCGTGATGGTTGCAAACTTTAAGTTATTGTCATCTCCCAAAGGCCATATGAGAAACACATACTTAGAGTTAAGCATAACCATGACCATGAGCTGATTCACCCTATAGTATATGTAGAGAATAGCGTACCGGGAGTGTTATCCATCGAAAAGGGATGGTGATTCCATAGTATTATGATCCGCCCAAAAGTGGAGAGGAAATGATTTAGGTAGAGTGGACAGTGATCCCATAAGAGTTATATCATCCTTGTTTGGGATGAAAGGGAGGAATCCCACTGGTCAGGGATGATCTGTCAGAAAGGGGTAGGGACCATTACGGTACTTGGATCTACTGGGGGATGCCTCAAAATGTACAAAAGTTAAGACATGGCTAAATAGATATGTGCTTATTCATATAGATAGTGGTGCGTGGAGTTGTTGTTGGGCGACTCTCTCGATTACTCTTAGGGTGTTTTATGTACAGCTCGTATGTTATGGAAATGAAATGATGTTATGTTTACTATCTCACATGTGTTTTATAAGAAATGTTTTATGATAAGAATGATGATGAATACACTTCCCATGTTTTAAAGTTGATATGTTCTAAATGCACATGCATACATATGAGTACATAACATGATTATATGCTACACTCATTTCATCCCAATAGTATGTTATATGTTTTATGAAAGAATGTAGAGGTTTTCCATGTGAGCATTGTAACAACGGGAAAGATTCGAAAGAGTTTTTAAAGGATTTTAAAAGATAAAACTTAATTTTAACCCTAATCCCAATCAAACGAAGATTGACACGTATTTCGAGGATAATGACTGGACACAGAAGGTCGTTTGAAGCCAGAAATATAATTCGGCGATCAAAAACTGACGGAAGGAGTTTCGTGCGACACTTTCGTTGACAGAGGCCAATACTTTTGCATGGAAATACGTGCCAACATCTGGAAGGATGCCGACACCCTAAAAAATCCTCGGGTGGCTTGGGAAAAGTCAGAATCGCCCCTGGAGGCTTTAAATTACGCGAACTCCTGCCATTTCTCTCATTTCACTCTCTCTCCTCACCACACTCTCTCTCTCCTCTCTCTTTTCTCTCTCCACTTTCCTCCACCGTGATCGGTCGCCACAGCCACCGTGGGCCGCCACCAAGGGTACCAACCGACAGCCCTCACTGCCCACAACCTCCGGTAACCAACCACGGCCACCAACGGCCGCCGGAGCCGCCGGAAAAATGCCATTTTTCCCCTCCATCGCGCGAAACTTCCCCAGCTCGAATCGCCGCCGTCCATCACCGTTGACCCTCACCTCCCCCACCACCGTGTAGCCCGAGCTGCCAGCTGCCTCCAGTAGATCGGCGCCGTCGAAAGGAGGCCGGACGCGCCCAGATCGAGGTAGAACGTCGTCCGCCGTGCGAGAAGTTTCATGGCCGGAAAACACCACCCAAAATAGCCGTGAACCGCCGTGCCACCACCCTATTCGGACTCCTGGGCTTGCGGGCTTCACTGTGGTGTGATTCTCGAGGTAAACCGCACCTCCACGCCGTGCACCGCAGTGCGCCGCCGTGTGCCGCCGTGCCGGAGCTTCTGGACGTGCATCCCGAGAAACCGAGATCACCGTGACGTAGAATTCCATCATCCGAGCACAGTGGTAAGGTCCGTTTTCCCAAAAACTAATGGTATATGACTGAAATGGCTGTCGAACGTAATTAGGCAATTAATTAACCTAGGTAACTGTGTAACCGAGTTTAGGATTGAAAATTGGATGACATGACGAGCCTAAATGTTTAATTTGATGTCCAGGAAATTAATTAGGCTCAGAAACCGAGACTGCGTGGAATTCTGAAGTAATTTAGAGCATTCGGAGACCAGGTAGGATAATTTACACTTCCCGAACCCTAGAATTGATTTAGTGAATACCTGAATGATTTAGATGACTTGCATGGAATTGTGTGCTACTTTCGATGGGATAAATTGCATGCCTGTGTGCTGAAAACCCTAATTGCATGTTAGATATCTTTTTTATCGAGTTTATATGCCTTTAAGACGGATTTACTTAGGGTTGAGTACTTGATAGCTGGTATGGGACGGTCGTTAAGTATTCCTCGTACAGGAAGCTTTTAAATGAGATTATTTTTACCAGATTTACCCTGTACTGAGTTAGGGATTACGTGTTAAACCAGGAAGACCCTAAGAAAGGTTTAGGGAGTATAAGGGTGGATAACCTACACGGGGAAACGTTGTGATTTAGGCGTAATACCCTAGAACCCTGAGGAATAGCCGACCGAGTGCATGTGAGTTCGAATAGACTGTATGAGGATGAGAATTGGCGTATGTGCACATGCTAGGGGACGCCCTAGATGTTGATTCTCACCCGGTCCTTGAGTGAGTGATTCTTTATTCACGGATCACACTCACAATATAGGCTTGATTCGGGTGATTGGTGTTACGGATCACACCCAACGATAAGAGAGGTATTCTCTCTAGACTACGTGCAATTAGAAGATGATTTAGATTCGGTTACAGCGGATTTGTAGCCAACGTGGATTGAGATACACAGGGCATGGGATTTCACTTGATTTTGATAACTGATTTTAAAAGAAATGGATTTTATGATTGTGATATATTGCCGCAATTTCCATGTATTTAAACGATTTTAAAGAAAAGGTATTTCACTGTTTTCAAACTGATTTCGGGAAGACAATTTCGGTGTTCACACCGCTGGCAATACAATTGGTTTTCGAATGATAATTGATTTGTAAATTATTCTACTGGGATTCATATCTCATTAGGTTGTGTACTCAGATGAACAGGGACGAGGCGGGAGCCAGACGATAGCCGAAGCTGACTTGAGGATAGACGGAGAATGATTAGCTTAGGCTTGAATCATTTGTATATATACCTGATGATACTGTTATTTATCAGATTCTGTTTCTTATGAATTCTGTATGGATTAGACTGAATGTACATATAACGTTTCAGATAGTATGCATGGATTGTAGTGATGAATTGATGTTGCTGTGTATGGATTTATATTGGTTATGTTTATTACTGTTGCTGGACTGGCTGTTGATGTTTAAACAGGTGATTCTGTAGTTGGGATATGATCGAATTACGGAGGAAACTCTGCCAGATTTTTGGTAGAATTTACCGCTGTAAACTTATGGATTTGAATTGAAATATGTATGAACGCATGACGTGACATGTATATGAGTTTTAGATTTCATTCCAGAGTTATTATTGATGATGTATGTATGTGTATTTAGTTAGCTGCGTGTGAATCAGGGTTGAACGGAATTTGAATGGACGACGGAGAGTCTATTTGGGTTACGCTCAACTAGTAGTGATCCCTTGACGTTCCCACATAGGGAATAATCATTTAGAATACCCCATATGCTTCCGCTAATCAGATAAGCATCGTGTATGACGTATTAGGGGGTCGTTACAATTATGGTATCAGAGCCCTGTTTGTCAGATCTTCTGGTTTAGTGGGTCTAAGACTTTAAATCTTTGGGCTTGCAGCTTTAGGGTTTTGATTGATTTGACTCTGGAATGATAGGACCTGATTTGAATTGATAATGAACGAAATGAATTTGATGTACTTTTGTTAACTATTGCTGTGTGACTGATCTATTTGTTTCTGTGTCAGATAAGTATGGCAGAATCTAGCAGGGACGCCACACGTAGGCCTAGGGGAAGGCCAAGGCAAAGAAGCCAGGGTGCGTCAGGTAGTGGTAGCATGGAGACTGAGGTTGACATGCGTGAGATGATGGAATCTATCAGATTAATGGCCGATGCCATGAGAGACCAGGCCGCTACCAGTGCAAATGCAATGAGACAACAGCATAAAGACAGATAGACGAGAAACGACGGAGCCACCCAACAGGTGAATCCACTATATCAGGGATGGATTGAATTCCAGAGAGCAGGTCCATCTCCATTTACAGATGCCTCCGATCCAGCTGTTGTGGAAGCTTGGATAAAAGGAATTGAAAAGATTTTCAGGTTGTTGCAGTGCGACGATGAACAGAAAGTCACATATGCAACATATATGCTGAAGGGCGAAGCTGAACTTTGGTGGACAGATGCCCAGCAATTGATGGAGAGCCGAGGCATTCCACTGACTTGGGAATCTTTCAAGAGAGTCTTCATGGATCAATATATCCCTGAGAGCGTGAAACAAGCAAAGGAAGCCGCAGTTCTAAAGCTCACCCAGGGAGGCAGGCCGTTTGACGAGTATCTGAAACAGTTTGAGGAATTATCAAGGTACTCTACTTACCTGCGAATGCATTACGATGAGGCTTGGAAAGCGAAGCAACTAGAAGAAGGCCTCGATTTGCCTATAAAGACTCAGTTGGCTACCCTGGAGATTCGTGACTTTGCCACACTGGTGAATAAGTGCCAAATTCTGAGTAAGAATCTAGAACAGAAACAGACTCAGAATATGACACAGCGTCTGAGGAACCGACCGGACAAGCGCCCAGAAATCTGAATGTAAGAAGCGGTATGTTTAAACCGCAACCAGGGGCTTCTAGTAGCAGTGGGAGGCGACCTGATAATACTCTTTGTCCGAAGTGTGGTACCAGACATCCAAATCAACCCTGCTGGCATCAGACTCCACTACAGTGCTATAGATGTGGAGGTACAGGGCACATGGCCAGATACTGCCCTTCCACAGGGAATCAGCCGACATCTGGTAGCCGAAGACCCCAGGCTCCAGGGAGAGTTTTTACCATGAATGCTGCCAATGTCGACAGGTCCTCAAGCTTGATGCAGGGTAGAGGTAAAATTTATAATTTTTCTTTAATAGTATTGTTTGATTCAGGTGCTACGCACTCATTTATCGCTGATGCATGCGTAGAAAGAATGAGATTACCTGTTCAAACCCTGCCCTGTGACCTATACATATCCACACCATTGGGAGAAGCCACTATGTCCCCACAAATATGCCTAAACTGCCCCTTAACCATTGAAGATACTTTATTTCTTGTGGACCTAGTGTGTATACCATTGTCAGGGATCGACATTATTCTGGGAATGGATTGGTTGACTAGGAATCGAGTTTTGTTGAATTGTTTCGAAGGGACAATTACTTATCTGGATAACGTACCTGCACGTGGGAGTGACAGGGCTTGTGAGATAGGTGATATGTCCCTCAATCTTTCTGAGGTAGAGTTGCAGGATAGACTAAGTCAAATCCCAATTGTTAGCGACTTTCCAGAGGTATTTCCTTTGGAAATAAGTAAACTGCCACCACCTAGGGAGATAGAATTCACCATTGACCTGATTCCGGGAGTGGGTCCAATAGCTATGACCCTGTATCGTATGGCCCCCGCAGAATTGAGAGAATTAAAAGTCCAAATCGAAGACATGTTGGAGAAGGGGTTCGTTAGGCCAAGTATATCACCATGGGGAGCTCTGGTCTTATTCGTAAAGAAGAAAGATGGGAGTTTAAGACTGTGTATTGATTACCGGCAATTGAATAAGGTGACCATTAAGAACAAATACCCATTGCCACGTATTGATGACTTGTTTGATCAGTTGCAAGGCGCGACTGTATTTTCTAAGATAGATTTAAGGTCAGGATACCACCGGATTAGGGTTAGAGAGGAGGATATTCCTAAGACAGCATTCAGGACAAGATACGGCCATTATGAGTTCTTAGTGATGCCGTTTGGATTGACGAATGCACCCGCTGTCTTTATGGATTATATGAACCGAATTTTTAGACCCTATTTAGATCAATTTGTTGTGGTATTCATTGATGATATTCTAGTATATTCCAAGACTCACGAAGAGCATGCCCAGCATCTTAACACGGTGTTACAGATACTGGAAGAGAAACAACTGTATGCAAAGCTGGAGAAATGTGAGTTTTGGTTAGAAGAAGTGAAATTTTTAGGACATGTGGTTAATGGGAAAGGGGTAGCAGTTGACCCAAAGAAAATTGAAGCAGTATTAGATTGGTATCGACCTAGAACGGTCACCGAGATTAGGAGTTTCTTGGGTTTAGCTGGCTATTATCAGAAATTCATTCAAGGGTTTTCACAGATAGCTGTGCCATTGACCCGATTGACTCGGAAAGGGGTAGACTTTGAATGGAGCAAGCGGTGTGAAACTAGTTTTCAGATTTTGAAAGAGAAATTGACCACCGCTCCTGTACTAATTATTCCGAAACCCCTAGAACCCTTTATTGTATACAAAGATGCATCCTTGAGAGGCTTAGGTTGTGTTTTGATGCAGGATGGGAAAGTTGTGGCTTATGCATCGCACCAATTGAAACCTGCAGAGGAGAACTATCCCACCCATGACTTAGAATTAGCTGCCGTTGTGTTTGCCCTAAAGATTTGGAGACATTATCTGTATGGTGCGGTATTCGAGGTGTATAGTGATCATAAGAGCCTTAGGTATTTGTTTGATCAGAAGGAATTAAATATGAGGCAGCGTAGGTGGGTAGAATATTTAAAAGACTTTGATTTTGAGTTGAAATATCATGCAGGGAAAGCAAATGTTGTGGCCGATGCATTAAGCCGAAAGTCACTACAACTAGCTAGTTTAATGATTGGTGAGATGAGGTTACTTGAGGATTTTGGGAACCTTAACCTCAACGTAATCTCGTTTTCGCAAAGATTAGTGATGAGTGACTTTTTGATAACCTGCGAATTGAGAGAACTAATTAGACAAGCCCAACTTGAGGATGAATCCTTGGAAGTATACGCAGACCAACCCGACTTTGGATTAGCACCTGATGGGGTTTTGATGTTTAGAAAGAGAGTAGTGATCCCGAACCATCAAGAATTAAAGGAAAAAGTGTTAGCAGAAGCTCACAGAAGCCATTACACTATTCACCCTGGTATTTCCAAGATGTATCAGGATTTAAAGAGAAATTTTTGGTGGCCTGGTATGCGGAGAGATATCACGGATTACGTGAATGCCTGTTTGACTTGTCAACAGGTTAAGATAGAGCATCAGAAACCCGCAGGGCTACTTAAGCCATTAGAAATACCAGAGAGAAAATGGGATCAGATCACTATGGATTTCCTGGTTGGATTACCTAGAACACCAGCAGGATTTGATGCCATTTGGGTGATAGTGGATAGGTTGACCAAGTCTGCACACTTTTTGCCTGTTAAAGTGCGTTACTCCATGGAGAAATTAGCCGAAGTATACCTTAGGGAAATCGTGAGATTACATGGAATACCGTCAGGTATAGTATCTGATCGAGATCCTAGGTTTACTTCGAGATTTTGGCAATCCCTACAGCAAGCCTTAAGAACCCAGCTTAAATTTAGCACAGCCTATCATCCTCGGTAGACGCGTCTGAGAGGACTATTCAAACCCTAGAAGATATGTTGAGGGCTTGTGTTCTTGAGCAGAAAGGAAGTTGGGATAAACACCTGCCGTTAATAGAGTTTGCATACAATAACAGTTATCACTCTACCATCGGTATGGCCCCGTATGAGGCTCTTTATGGGAGAAGCTGTAAATCACCTTTAAGTTGGGTAGAAATGGGGGAGAGTGCACTGTTGGGACCCGAGATGGTGCAAGAAACCACTGATCAAATTAAAATGATCAGGGAAAAGATGAGAGCTGCCCAACAGAGGAAAGAATCTTATGCTAACAAGAGAAGAAGGCCTTTGGAATTTAATGAGGGAGATCACGTATTTCTGAGAGTGTCCCCTACCACGGGTATTGGTAGACAGATAAGGACTAATAAACTAAGTCCTAGATTTCTATGACCATTCCAAATTTTACAAAGAGTCGGTCCCGTTGCCTACCAAATTGCTTTACCTCCCCATTTGTCCAACCTACATGATGTTTTCCACGTCTCCCCATTTGACCCTCACCGCCCCCACCACCGTGTAGCCCGAGCTGCCAGCTGCCTCCAGTAGATCGGCACCGTCGAAAGGAGGCTGGACGCTCCCGGATCGAGGTAAAACGTCGTCCGTCGTGCGAGAAGTTTCGTGGCCGGAAAACACCGCCCAAACAGCCGTGAATCGCCGTGCCACCACCGTATTCGAACTCCTGGGCTTGCGGGCTTCACCGTGGTGTGATTTTCGAGGTAAACCGCACCTCCTCGCCGTGTACCGCCGTGCACCGCCGTGTACCGCCGTGCCAGAGCTTCTGGACGTGCATCCGCAGAAACCGAGATCACCGTGACGTAGAATTCCATCATCCGAGCATAGTGGTAAGGTCCGTTTTCCCAAAAACTAATGGTATATGACTGAAATGGCTGCCGAACATAATTAGGCAATTAATTAACCTAGGTAACTGTGTAACCGAGTTTAGGATTGAAAATTGGATGACGTGACGAGCCTAAATGTTTAATTTGATATCCAGGAAATTAATTAGGCTCAGAAATCGAGACTGCGT
This sequence comes from Senna siamea, assembly GCA_031216115.1. Taxonomy (NCBI): domain Eukaryota; kingdom Viridiplantae; phylum Streptophyta; class Magnoliopsida; order Fabales; family Fabaceae; genus Senna; species Senna siamea. Next base: position 27,721,774 of record CM062361.1, on the reverse strand, counting down.
GGAATTCTGAAGTGATTTAGAGCATTCGGAGACCAGGTAGGATAATTTACACTTCCCGAACCCTAGAATTGATTTAGTGAATACCTGAATGATTTAGATGACTTGCATGGAATTGTGTGCTACTTTCGATGGGATAAATTGCATGCCTGTGTGCTGAAAACCCTAATTGCATGTTAGATATCTTGTTTATCGAGTTTATATGCCTTTAGGACGGATTTACTTAGGGTTGAGTACTTGATAACCGGTATGGGACGGTCGTTAAGTATTCCTCATACAGGAAGCTTTTAAATGAGATTATTTTTACCAGATTTACCCTGTACTGAGTTAGGGATTACGTGTTAAACCAAGACGACCCTAAGAAAGGTTTAGGGAGTATAAGGGTGGATAACCTACACGGGGAAACGATGTGATTTAGGCATAATACCCTAGAACCCTGAGGAATAGCCGACCGAGTGCATGTGAGTTCGAATAGACTGTATGAGGATGAGAATTGGCGTATGTGCACATGCTAGGGGACGCCCTAGATGTTGATTCTCACCCGGTCCTTGAGTGAGTGATTGGTGTTACGGATCACACTCACAATATAGGCTTGATTCGGGTGATTGGTGTTACGGATCACACCCAACTATAAGAGAGGTATTCTCTCTAGACTACGTACAATTAGAAGATGATTTAGATTCGGTTACAACGGATTTGTAGCCAACGTGGATTGAGATACACAGGGCATGGGATTTCACTTGATTTTGATAACTGATTTTAAAAGAAATGGATTTTATGATTGTGATATATTGCCGCAATTTCCATGTATTTAAAAGATTTTAAAGAAAAGGTATTTCACTGTTTTCAAACTGATTTCGGGAAGACGATTTCGGTGTTCACACCGCTGGGTATACAACTGGTTTTCGAATGATAATTGATTTGTAAATTATTCTACTGGGATTCATGTCTCATTAGGTTGTTTACTCAGATGAACAGGGATAGGGGCAGGAGCCCAGACGATAGCCGAAGCTGACTTGAGGATAGACGGAGAATGATTAGCTTAGGCTTGAATCATTTGTATATATACCTGATGATACTGTTATTTATCGGATTCTGTTTCTTATGAATTCTGTATGGATTAGACTGAATGTACATATAACGTTTCAGATAGTATGCATGGATTGTAGTGATGAATTGATGTTGCTGTGTATGGATTTATATTGGTTATGTTTATTACTGTTGCTGGACTGGCTGTTGATGTTTAAACAGGTGATTCTGTAGTTGGGATATGATCGAATTACAGAGGAAACTCTGCCAGATTTTTGGTAGAATTTACCGCTGTAAACTTATAGATTTGAATTGAAATATGTACGAACGTATGACGTGACATGTATATGAGTTTTAGATTTCATTCCAGAGTTATTATTGATGATGTATGTATGTGTATTTAGTTAGCTGCGTGTGAATCAGGGTTGAACGGAATTTGAATGGACGACGGAGAGTCTATTTGGGTTACGCTCAACCAGTAGCGATCCCTTGACGTTCCCACATAGGGAATAATCATTTAGAATACCCCATATGCTTCCGCTAATCAGATAAGCATCGTGTATGACGTATTAGGGGGTCGTTACAAGCATAGTGGTACAGTTCAATCGATTTTGTAACTGGTTGTATTGCTACTAAGATTCATTTCTCACAATAGTGTTGACATGTAACAGATGTGTAGGTCCCTATTAGGCTAGAAAAAAGACGGTAAAGTATGCAGAAGTGTCCAATCTAGGCACACAAACTATTTATTTTAGATAGTATAAGTACATGTTAAGATTGAGTTAGCCTTCATGATATTTTGAGAAAGGCTAGTGTAGGATTATTTTGTATAGCCTATTATAACTTATTTGTATATGAATTAGGCTGGATTGATGATTAGTCTATTTAATAAGGTTATGAGTGGCAAGATTGTTGCCTCTATACCCAATAGTTAATTGATTATATTTAATTAAGAATGCATGTCTATGTATAGTTAATCTAGGTGTATACTATATGTATTTATTCCGCTATGATGTTGAGAGAACCCGAGAGTAGAGACCAACTCAAATGACAATCAATTAATCAATTTGGTAAAAAGTTTAAAATTTACTTGGGTAAAAGTGATAGTAACACCAATACTCTGATAATTATTTTCATATTATAGTTTTTTAAAAATATCTAAAAGGAATCGTAAGATAGAGGGTGTTACATGAAGCATCTTTGGTCACACTTCAAGGAATGTGGACACTTGGCCACCTTTATGAAAATAGTTGTGAACACTTGGTCATATTGTGGACTTTTGGCCACCTTTATAAAATAATTGTGAACACTTGGTCACATTGTGGACTCTTGGCCACCTTTATAAAATAATTGTGAACACTTGGTCACATTGTGGACTCTTTGCCACCTTTATAAAATAATTCATTTACAAATAGCATAGTAATTTGGCTATCATAAATAACATAAGGGATTGCATTCGACCATCATGGGAGAGAAACGAAATCTAGGGTTCTTTATGTTACATTGTTACATTTTTACCTCCTTTCTATGATTTAAGCTTAATGATACCATGCATTAAAATGTTCTATGGTACCTTCTCACACATTCAAATTCTGTAATCATGTCATTGGCAATTTCTTCTATTTACTTTCATGACTCAATTTTACATACTAGATTTTGGATTACATATATTTCTCACCCTTACATTTTAATGTAATATGGACCTTTATTATGTGCAACAAGGTAAAACAATTACTATACCTCAATTTCCCATATTTTCTCTCCTTTTCTTAGCTAAACCGAATGGTCATCCGTCTTACACAATATTTACCAACAATTCCATACTTTACAAAGGCCCTCTGGGTTACGGTAAGCCAACAAGGATAATACCATAGTTTAAAACCAAATTCTAACTAGCATACCTCCTTTAGGTGTCTATAACCTAAAAATTTCCTTAGCCATACATGAATGCAAAATTACAATACTTTGCTCATGTTAGAGTTTTCATTATGCATGCTAATTTTTCTTAATAATCATTCTTGCATTTTATTGACAATATCCACCTTCTCACAGTAACAAACATAACCAAGTTACTATACAAGCTTAGCCAAAAGAAATTTACAATTTAAAGAATGTAGAGAAAAAGGTTAATGATCCATGGAAACTTGAAAGCCTGATGAATATATCTCAAATCATGAAACAAAAACCATAGAATTGCTAAGCTACCTCAAGGATGAAATCAAGTGGAGTTGTCTTAGCTTTTCCCCTTTAAATTTTCCCTTACTTCTTTTCTTCCTTTCCTCTCGATTGGCTCCTTCTCCCCTCACAAATACCTTTGTTTCTCTTGCTAAGCTACTCTCTTTTTGCCAAATACTATTGCCATATATGTGCCCCCTTTACCTCAATCTCTTTCTTGCATCTTTTCTATCCGGTTAAAATGGCATGCTACACTTTTTTTTTCCTTCATTCTTAATTGTCATTTTTTAGGGCCACACGTGTACTTAAGTACACTCTATATTAATTTCAACCTTGTATACCTAGATTAACCACTCACTTACGGCAAGGAAAGGAAGGAGGGAAAGTCACACAAGCTTCACACCTCACGTAAGCACCCTTCATGCAAAGCATACGGTTTATTATTTCTCTCATCATATACCTACCTAGATGTATGTTTATTTAAAAAAATTCTACACTCTTTCTTCACCGTACACACACACACACGTATTTAACTACTTTTTCCTTTCTTTATTTTACTTATTGATTTGGCAAAACCATTTGGTCACTTGAGATTAAAGGCTAAGGGAAAAAGAAGGAAGTTTAATGCCACATGTATTTCTCTCTTTCTCTCTTCTAAATTTCTATTGCCGTATGGTTATAAAAATTCACATGCTTCTTCCTATTTTCCATTGGTTTCACAGTTAAATTTGGAGAGTAAGTAGTCAAATTTCCTTTGTCTACTTACATGTCATGTTTCTCTCTTGCCTTCATTTCCTCCACCGAATGCCTATACCTCTAATTGCTATACTCTTCTTTCCTTTCCCAATTGTCCTTGCCATATATGTATATATATTTTTAATTTGGTTTTCTCCTTTGGCAATTAGGCTAGGTGAAAGGAAGAAAAGTAAGAATTAAATCAAGCACCTCAAGCACATAAACTTTTATGTAAGCACCTCAAGCACCTAAACTTTTATGTGGTGTTTTCCTCCCACTCACATTATAATTCGGCTACCACAAGGAAGTATTCTCCCTTAAATTATTTATTCTAAATGCTAAATTACACAAGAAAATTCATCATACTTTATATTAAACTCATCCAATTAATTAAGGGAACATTAATTTAAAACTTACCAAGAGAATATGGGGTGTTACAATTGTCATATATGAGACAATCCACTTATGGTCCTTTTACTGGAGATTACAAGTCGCCACCTATTGTGCATTGTCAATGCAACTACACCTAAGGCAGTGAACCTATCAATGTAATCTAGTACAATGGTGAGTATCAAGGTCATATCTCACAAGAATGGAAAAGCCCAGAGTTACTACTTGTTATCTGTTATCTAGCCTAAAAGTCAAAGTGATTGATTTCTAAATAACTAATGTATAACTAAATGTAATAATAACCAACCAGCGACAATGAATAAGAAAGAAATTACTCAAGACAAGGAAAGAAAACTCACTACTATTGAGTCTAATGATGCTACCTGTTAGTGGATTCTAAACCAAATTCAACGTCACTGTCGCTACAATTGAATTTCTTAAACCTAAGAACTTATCACTGGAATGTCTTCTTAATGATTGATTTTAGATTAGCATTACTGTTTTAATCCATTACTATTAAGGGTAGTAATATGTTTACATCTTAATCCAGCAATTAATTAACCTTATATCTAAGTGAAAATTAACTTTTCTTTGCGATTAGATTCCAATTTCAATTATCATCTCTCAATCTCAAAAAGAAATCTAATTACCATTTACAACGATGTCTCGTAATGAAAACTTAAACAATGCATTCATAATTGCAAAGAAGATCACAACATCAAAATCAATATCCATACAAATTTAAATAGAATACCAACATAGTTAGAAACTCCAATGGTTTTACAAATTTAGCCACATATAACAACAGACAATTTCATCAGATAATCCATCAGACAATCAATTATACTGGAGATAACAATAATATAAATTATGCATGCCCATATTTTCTTAAATGCCCAATAGTAGCTGTACATAATGGCTACTAGAAAGCCACTGGAATCTCATCAAAAATTGCCATAAAATTGCTAAAAAAATCAATTGCAAATTTGTCCAGAAAATGGGTCGTCAGTTGCCAAATGGGTTGTAACTAATTTCACCCCTCGGATGGTGATGAACAATAGCTAACGAATGATGGACGGCAAGAAGATGGTCACTTCTTTGTTTTGGACCTCTAACACGGTAGATCTTCTTAGGTTGCATGAAATGGGTCGCATCTCTTCTCTCTCGATCTCTCTCAGTTTTGCGGGTATCTAATGAAAACATACCGATGGGTCACCGGTAGATGGACGAGCGACCATAGACCGGTTGCCTGAGGTTGGATGGATGGCCATAGATGGTGGATTAGATGAAAAATGCCACAGAGAAGTAATGAACTTGGATGGGTCATGGTCTCAGGTCGCGTGGGTCTGATGGTTTTTGGAGGCTACGAACAATGGCAGTGTCTAGTTCGTCGTCCCCAGTCACCAGAACATTGTTGCATTGCCACAAAGCTCTGCCCAAAAGAGTTACTCTGCCTCAAAATCCTTAGTCCCCTCTCCTCTCGCGCATGCTCGTGTCTCTTTTTCAACATATACTTTGCTCGGGTCTTTTTCCTTTCCTTTCCTCCCGCGGGTCTTCTTTTTTTCACCTGGGTCACCCACTCTCAAGGCCCATTAAGGGCATTGGCTCAGCCTAATAAGAAAATTTGGCCCAACTAGTTCATTTTAGGTGCTCTAAAGGTTATCTAGGCCCAAATTTTCTTCATTTGCTGATGAAGACTTGATAAAATACTGTAAGTCAAAAAGGATGTAAACTTAGGTAATTTTTAGAATAAAATTACACAAAATACTCATAAAATGGACAAATAACATCAAGAAAGTATGTATAAAATAAGGCACATCAAATGACCCCAAATTTAAGCTTTGCTTGTCCTCAAGCAAACACTAACTTAGTCCTCAAACAAACAGCAATATTTTCTCAAAAATCATATCTAATCCATAGTTAATGATACCTAACACATCACAAGTGAAACTTAATCATAAATCAAGTTGTACAACCTTATCACAGAATGGAAATAAAAACAATACGTACAAAACTTAACCAACAATTCAATGTAAAATCTTAAGGAACCAATGCCTCACAAAAAGATCACTCAAATCACTCAAGTTATACAAATTGAATACCAAGATCAAAGGATCTTGACAAGGTTGTAATGGAGTTGAGGTAAAGGTAGGAAAGTTTTGGGATAAAGTGGCAATAGATATGATGGAAACACATGCAATCTCAACATGAAAACTCCAAGGATTAAATGCAGCAAAATGTTAAGCACAATTTCCACCAAGTTCTCCATGAAATAGGGGATGCTCAAAGAGTAATATATCCAAAGAGAGAGAATGAAACTCGTATAATATTCTTATTTTTTTGTAGGCTTTTTATCATTTTCATTTTTTTTAGTTTTTTTAACTGTAGTTTGCAGTCCTCCTAAAATATAGCTTTGGATAAAAAGGAGCATCTAAAATGAAGAAAAGACTTAGTGAACTATCCTCAATCAAGACAATGCATTTTAATCCAAAAATGAAGAGAAAATCACATATATTCCAACACATAAGGTGAAAAAAAAGACAATGTAAAAAAAGGTGAAGTGTAAAGGTGTATATAATGAAGAAATTGTCAAAACTCAACAGTGGCCAACTAAGGGAAACATAGAGGGTAGGCTTTTTGGCCAAAAGTAGTATATCCTAAGTTGCCCAAATTATTTCTTAATATTCAAAAGTTCTTGTAACCTCAACAAACATTACAGAGTAAGTTCTAGAGGCATAATCAGGTGAAATGCACACCCAACCAAAAAATTTAGAGCATATTTATAATGAATGCTCAACTTAGGCTTAAATCTCACATTTGAATTGTGGCTAAATTGCATATGGTTCTCAAACAGTTCCAAATGAATCACCAATCAAGTAGTACATAGAAATTGCATTATCAACATCCTAAATCAAAATTGAACAATTTGAAAAATAATCAAGTAACATCGGTATGACCCGACCATGATAAAAAAAAATACATTAGACATTGATACTACCTTCCAACATATATTTTAAAAGGAACAAATATTGCTTGTTAAATAACTTAATCATGCATGATCACAAGAAAAATAAAACACTTAAATGCATTAAGTCAAGTATCCTAATCATATCAATATCCTATTCTTCTTATCGCATCAACATGGTTAAAATAAAGAAAAATAGTTAAAATTAAAAAATAGTTAAAATAACAACAAACTAAAAGCAAAATAATAGATGCCCACCCTACACTTGAATAACACACTGTCCTCAGTGTGCAGTAAAGGGGTATCCCAAATTAAAACATAAAGTAAGAACAAACAGAAAATCTAATTGTCTTCAAGTTATTATTAGCAGAAAATAAAATGAAATAAAATAAACTAAAAGAATTGCTTAAGTTTTGTCCTGCTTTGGTGAAAACGAGAGAGGAGGAGGAATCTTGTCAATAAGTGCCCTGAGGTGGTCTCTGAGAGAGGCCAAAGTTACATCACTCTTAGTAGGAATCAGGTAACCTGCTTTAATCATTGACAGCTTCTCTGCCCTATTCAGATATGACTATCCTAAGTGCTTTGGCAATTCCTACAATTTTAGGACTAAGGGGTCCTTAATTGAAGTTCATCCTTGTACACTTTTGACATGTCAAAAGAAAAAAGAGGGTCAGTAGAGCTGCAGGGCTCAGTAGCCAGCAAATCCGCTAATTGTTCCAACTCTTGCTTGTTGGATAACTCTTCCTTATCTCCTTGCAATGCTATCTGTAAAGGGTTATTAAGCAAGAAACCTATAGTTCAAACTCAATAACATCATATAAGAAATTTATAGGATAAATAAGATCATCATGATCTAAAGAATGTCTTAAAGAAACTGCTAAGTCAAAATAAACCTTCTCCTGCTTCAGTCTAGTAGGGTATGGAATAGGTAGCCGGTACTCTATTATAGGACTCTTGTCTTCCACTTTCAATAGCCCACTTACCTCAAGCTCTGGCTCTTTACTGACCAGCACATCCTGCATAATAGTATTATCATTAGTCAATAGCAAAGGGTCAGATACTTGCTTACCAAATATCAGAATGATGGCATTGCAATATTCCTTTGGTTTAGACTCTGTGGTGTTGGGGAGCGTCTTTGGCTAACTCTCAACCAATATGTTAAAAATCTAGCCTGCTTGGCATTCCATGTTCTGAATGGAAGCCTTCTGATTTTTAAGGATTGTGTCCATTTGCTGGAACCTGCTCTCTAAAGTGGACATAGACTTCATGATCATTTCCTCCAAATTGGATTCATTCTCTTGCCTTTGAGGAAATTGATTTAGAGCAGTTTGTTGTTAGGGTTGCTACTGGTACAACCATTGAAAGCTGGGTGGATCCTGGGTAGTGTCATTTCTCCAGTTGAAATCTGGATAGCTCCTCCACCCAGAGTTGTATGTATTGTTGTAAGAATTGTTTTGCTGACTTGGGACATTCCCTATATAATCAACTTGTTCAAAATTAGCAGAAATAGTGTAAGCAGAAAAGAGAGAAGTGGAAGGGTTAACAAACATACCTCTGGCATTATAGTGTTCACTATAATGAGGGTCACGACAGAACTCACAGCCAAACTGTGCTACCTGCTCTGGCATCAGGCATTGGTAAATCTGCTTGGCCAAAAGCTCCCTTTGTATTTGAGCTACCAAGACTGATATAGAATTCATGGTTATAAATTACCTAAAACCAATGATGGCCAAACAACCCACAACCAAATCAAAGAGCAACAAAGAAAACAAATAAAAACAAAATAAAAAAATAAAATAAAATAAAATAAAAATGGCTAAAGTAAAAAATAACAAATTCACTCTAGTTTTCACAAACAATTTCCCAGCAACGGCGCCAAAAAACTTGATGTGCGCTGCCAATGCAACTACACCTAAGGCATTGAACCTATTGATGCAATCTAGTGTAATGGTGAGTATCAAGGTCGTATTCCATGGGAACGAAAAAGTCTAGAGTTACTACTTGTTCTCTGTTGTCTAGTCTAAAAGTTAAAGTGATTGATTTCTAAATAACTAATGTCTAACTAAATGACATCTCATAATGAAAACTTAAATAATGCATTCATAATTGCAAAGAAGATCACAACATCAAAATCAATATCCATACAAATTTAAACAAAATAGCAAAATAGTCATGAACCCCAATGGTTTTACAAATTTAGCCACACATAGCAACAGACAATTTCATTAGTAATCTATCAAACAATCAATTATACAAGAGATAAAAATAGTAGAAATTATGCATGCCCCTATCTTCTCAAATACCCAACAGTAGTCATATGGAATGGCCACTGGAATCTTATAAAAAAACTGCCAGAAAAATAATTTGCAAATCTATCCAGAAAATGGGTCGCAGGTCGCCAAGCCGGTCACGACTGATTTCACCCCTCGGACGGTGATGGATAATAGCTGATGGACAGTAAATGACAAGTAGATAGTCAACTCTCAACTTTTTACATCCAACACGACGAATCTTCTCGAGTTACATGACACGAGTCGCGTCTCCTCTCTTGTGGTTCTCTTTCAGTTTTGCTAGTATCTGACGAAAACTCATCGATAGGTTACCGATAGATGGACGAGTGGCCACGGGCCAGTTGCCTGAGGTTGGACAAACGACTGCGAATGATGGATCGAATGAAAAATGCCACGGAGAAATAACGAATGTGGATGGGTCATAGTCTTAGGTATCGCCCATCGTCCTTAGCCACCAGAACATTGTCGTGTTGCCGTAGAGCTCCTTCCAGAAGAGTCACTCCACCTTAAAATCCTCGATCCCCTCTTGTCTCATGCACGCTAGGCTCTCTTTTTCAACATGCACACTACTCGAGTCTTTTTCCTTTCCTTTTCTCCCGTAGGTTTTCTCTTTTCCACTCGGGTCACCCACTCTCAAGGCCTATTAAGAGCATTGGCTCGGCCCAATAAGAAAATTTGGCCTAAATGGTCCATTTTGGGTGCTCTAAAGGCTGTTTAGGCCGAAATTTGCTCTATTTGTTAATGTAGACTTAATAAAATGCTGAAAATGAAAAAGGATGCAAATATGTATAAAATAAGGCACATCACCACCCAAAGTATATTTCTTTTAGTGGTAACTTAAAACATCATTGCTGAAAGATCTTTTGGTGGCAAGACAGATCTCTAATGAAAGGTTGCCGAATTGTCCTTTATAAGACAATATAGTGAGTTACCACCAAAGGTTCTTTTAGTGGCAATATAGTGAGTTACCACTAAAGGAAACATTTAACGGTGACATAAGGCGCCATTGAAGAGCTCATACATTAACTTTTATTGAAATTATTTTTTCTTTTTTAATGTTTTTTCATATTTTCATATTCCTGATCCATAAAGCAACACTAACATATACCAAATAGGAAAAAAACCAATAAAGAGCAACAAATAAATAAACACAACACACAAATAGAATAGTACCAACAACCTAAAAAACCATTTTTTGAATTGTAAAGAACAGTAACCTCTTATGTAAATGAAGTATGAATGATGGAATAGAAGCAGAAAGAAGCATTAACAGAGAACAAGGTAATTTCAACATAAGAAAATTAGAGTGGAGAGAGGTGGGGTTTTAAATAACAATCATAGAAAAATAGATTAACTTCAAAGGTAGAGTGCTATATTACTGCCCCAAACCATCATCACTAGTTGCCATTTGAACTCCAGGAGTTGCATGAATGAAAGAAGGATTTATAGGTAGCCCAGCAAAATCAAAACGAGATGAAGCTAATAACAAAATCGAAATGATCCTTAGCAATTTTCACAGCTACAATAGTATAATCTCCCTGCAGCAGCATTTGTGACCCTCAAAATCAAGCACAAATATTGCTCCAATTGTAACATCCGCTCCTTCTACACATTAAGAGATGTTTTTTGATTTTAAATGAATTAAATACTTGTGTTTGTTGCATTAAATAGCATATAGATGCATTAAAATAAGTTAGAATAAGAGTTTTAAGAGAAAGGGAGGAACGAGGACCAAATTGAAAGGAAAAATATGAAGCGAGGATAGATGTGTGAATTTCTAAAACTTCAGGGCAATAGGCCATAATTTTCATCAAAAGATTTATTGTAGCAACAGAATTTTGAAATCTCTTGCCAGTGAGTTAGGGACAAAATGGTAAGTTGACATATAGCCAGAGAAATTATCATTTTGTACTAGATGATCGAAATTTTGAGTAGAATTTCAAGTTTTAGAAACACCTATAAATAGGTGAAGCCTCCAAAGCACCTCATTGTGCAACTTCAATTCAGAACCTAGAGAGAGAGAAATCGAGTTAGAAAGAGAAAGAGTTGGAATTATGAAGGAAGAAAGTTGTTAAGGGGATTTAAACATTTCTGGAGCTAGAAAATCATCCCAGAACACTTTTCAAACATCAATCACCAAGTATAAATCAGCAAAAAGGTAGCAAATCACCAATATCTTTCATTTTCAAAATATCATTGTTTATAACTGAAAACTTTGATTTTTCTGTTGTTTAAGTTTGAGATAGGTTAAAACTAAAATTCTTAGTGTTTTTTATGGTTATTGGATGTTTTAAAATGCATGAATATACTTATGAATGCTTGAATGCAAATCTAAAAAATGGGTTTTTCATGGTTTTTGAGAAATAGTTTAAATTCAAGATTTGAGCAAGAGTAATCTGTGGTTTAGGCTATTTTTGTGTCGTAAATGATGCTCTTATCCTATCATTAAGTTTTTAATCATCAAAACCATTTTAAAAACATGTTCTTGGGCTAAGAAAATTGGTCAAATTCGAGTTTTAAAATAGAGCATAATGTAGGAGTTGACTTGTAGCCCTTAACAGTCGACTGTCATGCTCTTGAGTTACCTAGAAACGCGTTCAGAATGCTAGAAGCCGATTGCCAGGAGGCTGGAAGTCGACTACCGTGTTCTTATTTTCCAAAAATTAGCCCAGAATAGAGCAATCGACTGTCGGGGTCCTGGAAATTGACTGGTTGCTCTCTGTTTGAAATATTTTTGGGATAGTAAGCTGGAAGTTGACTGCTAGGAGGCTAAAAGTTGACTTATAGCTCTCTGTTTTGGGAAATTTGATTCAATAGCCTATTTTAAGCCACAATTAGCCTGATACTTCACTCAAATGTAGGATTAAACCTAAGATGTAATGGTTAACATGAGGATTGAGAATGCTTTAGAATAAATAAGAAAGAAAAGAGAAACATGAGAATAAATGGGTTATCTATGTCTGGGAAGTTCCTCTGACCCCTTGACTGAATGAAGTATTAGGTATTGTATAGTATTTTGACATACCCATTTTCCTAAATCCTTATTAGTATTTTGAAAGGATCAGGAGCATAATTTTGGTGTAAGTAAGGAGGGCATATATGTATTAAGATATGTGAGATAGGAAATTTTGTTTAAAGCTGGGTATAAGTGGCAAGCTTGTTGTCTCCTTACCCTGCTCAGGCTCACATATCTATAGGTATATATGTCTGCACATACTAATGTTTATGTATGTATAAATATTATGTACAATTGAATGCGAATGTAAATATCCCTATATCTTTCTATCTCATTTAAATTTTTTTATTTATTTTTGTTGCGTAATGTGTGAGAACCCAAGTGTAGCAACCTAAACTAGTGGCATTCAATTATTTAACTTAGAAAAGTTAAAAATGTACACGGGTAGAGGCAGTAGTAAACTCATCAATCCTATATTATATCACCTTATATTATTTAATTATCAAAAAAGAATATAGGGTTGGGGGTGTTACACCCCACACTTTTCTCTTTGATGTAAAAAGGATTCGCATAAGTTTTGAGAAACAATGCACATTGATAGAGAAATAGATCATTTAGAATTAGGAAAATAATACATTCATATATATATATATATAAAGTTTTGGCCATTGGAAATTCATTAAGTACCTACCATCTATAATCACCAACTTGAAAGGAATTAGACCATAGTTAATTGGTTTTGGTTTTTGTGAAATCTTGAATTCTCCATGTGAATCTCTGAAAAGCTATAATGTTTCCCTCTATTATATTACTATAACCAACCTATATTTGAACTTGTAACCCCCCCAATCCTATAGTCATTTTTAGATTTTAGTTATTTAATTAATATAATAATACTATAAGATTAGTGAATTACTACTTTCTTTTCCCAGGTCAAATTTTAAATTTTTACCAAGTGAAATAATTAAGTACTATTAGTCTGGGCTACTACACTCAGGTTCTCACACATTACGCGGCGTAAAATAGAATAAATTAATAAAATGAAATACATATATATATTTATAGATACATTCATATCCATTTACAATATTCATACATGACATCCATCAGACATATAGCTATGGATATGCGAGTTTGTTAACTAGGGTAAGGAGACAACAAGCCTATCACTCATACTCATTTAACAAAACTGCTAGTGAATTCCTAGTTCACGTATCCTAATACATATATGCCCTTATCCTATACATCAAAAATCTATCCTCCGATCCTTTATAAAAATTTAATAAGGATTCAGGGTATCGGGCATGTCAAAATGTCTCTAAAACTTTACACATTCAAGGTGTAGGAGGAACTTCCCATACATATATAACCCCTAGTTCCTTAACGACTTGGAAATACCCCAAGAAGGGTATCTCTACCAACTCTATCTCCACTTCTATCATTATCTGGTACCTAGGCATCTAATACCAACTCTATCTCCACTTCTATCATCATTTTAAAATCTACTAATATGTACCAGTGTGAAAGCATAAAAACATTTTTCATCTACATTCTCATTATTTAAAACATAGTCTCATTCACATATATATATTAGCAAGCATTACATGATTATTTGAAATGTCAATGTGATAAAAGTGGCTATTCTCATTTCAAGTATAACATCTTTTCATGGGGTCATACATGTAAAAACTAAAATAGACAATGATCAGCTATACATTTCATTCTTGAAACTTACCTTGCCTCAAAGTGTGAAGCATCTTCGGTTACACTTCAAGAAATGTGGACACTTAGCCACCTTTATAAAATAATTGTGAACACTAGGTCACAAGTGTGAAGCACCTTCAGTCACACCTCAAGAAATGTGGACACTTAGCCATCTTTATAAAATAATTGTGAACTCTAGGTCACAAGTGTGAAGCACCTTCGGTCACACCTCAAGAAATGTAAACACTTTGCCACCTTTATAAAATAATTGTGAACGCTAGCTCACAAGTGTGAAGCACCTTCGGTCACACCTCAACAAATGTGGACACTTGGCTACCTTTATAAAATAATAGTGAACACTAGCTCATAAGTGTGAAGCACCTTTGGTCTCACCTCACTAGGTCACAAGTGTGAAGCACCTTTGGTCATACCTTAAGAAATGTGGACATGAAGCCACCTTTATAAAATAATTGTGTTACAATTGTCTATTGGTATGTGGTCTTAGGTTAGCCATCCATAATCTCATAAATTTTTCAGCATAAGAACATTAATGGATTAAATAGGAATAAATTGCAATCACCATTCATCTAACTATAACTTTCTCATTTTCCTTTGACTAGCCATTATAAGACACATTATAAGTCATTACCATTTGCATATGTATTCGGCTATTGAGACTAAAATGAGTGATTGTTTCGGCCATCGTGAAGAAAAGGTGGGATCTAAAGTTCTTCATATACCATTTACCACATTCTTCCATTCTTTCTATATTTTAAATCTATTAATGCAATACCTTGAAATTATTATGTTACTTTCTCTCACATTTAAGTTATGTAGCAACAAAATTTTTCATTTCTTTTTCCCCTTTTCTTGGCTTATTTTACATGTTACACTTGATAATTACATATATTTTATCACTCGTACATTTAAAGGACACTAATATATACAAATTTCTCATATGAAAAGAATAAACAAGGTAACACACATCCATTTATCGCTCTTCTCTCTCTTCTTTTACCAAAACCGAACGGTGACTTTTCCCATATATTTTTTAGCAACACTTTATATGTCAAAAAGGGATACTCTTGGTTTTAAGTAGGCTAAAGAGAGTAATATCATGATTTCAAGTCAAATTTCTAGCTAGCATGAATTCTTTGGGTTTTTTTTAATCTAAAAACATATATGGACTATTTAAAAACATAAATTTTCCACATGCTGAATTTTTTCAATAATAGTCCTTCCATGAGGATAATAATATCCATTTTAGCACATCAACAAACACATCCATTTTACCATACAAGCTTAGCCAAAGAGACATTCACATTTTCAAGAATGTAGAGAGGAAACTAATGTTCCATGGAAGCTTGGAAAAACATGATGAATATATTATAAACTATGGAACAAAATTAAAAGAGTTGCTAAGCTACCTCAAGGATGAAATCAAGTGGGATTGTCATAGCTTTCCCCTTTAAGTTTTCCCTTATTCCTTTGCTTCTTTTCTCGGTCAACTTAGTTCTTTCTTCCCTCATAAAAGCTCTTGTGTTTTGTTTAATACTCACACTGCTCTCCCTCTCCCCCTTGTCGTGTGCATGTATATCTATGTTTAATGAAATCCCCTTCTCTTGTATGTTATGTAATCCCTTACATTTGAGTGTTACATGAGTACTTTAAGTATAATTCACGTTCCTTGTCATTTTGTATTACTACTCAACTAAATGGGACGCTCCCCTTATTCTCATCCTTAATTATTATTATTATTTAATTGCCACATGTGTACTTAAGTACAACTATTTCCTTGTAAGCTTATGTTAACCATTTAGTCACACCAAGGAAGGGAAGGAGGGAAGTCACGCCAATGTAAGCTGCACACTCCACTTCATGCAAGGCTGTATGGTCACGCAAGGGACTCTTTACTCTCCTTTCTTGAGCATGTTGAAGGTAACACAAGGGAAGGGAAAGAAAACTTGTATCACACACCGGATGTACCTTCTATGCAAGCCTCTCGTCCTAGCATTATACATGCATATGAAATTCATCACTCGGTGGCGCCAAAGGAAAGGAAGGAAGGGATGGCTTCACTATACACACACATGTATTTAACTACTTTTTCCTTGGTTTATTTTACTTATTGTTTGGAAAAACCATTCGGTCACTTGACATTAAAGGCTAAAGGGAAAAAGAAGGAAGTTTAATGCCACACGTCACTCTCTCTTTCTCTCTTCTATCTTTATCACTAATTGGAAGCATTGTAACATGTCTCAATCACCGAATGGAAGCATTATTTTAATTAGCATAAGAATTAAAAATGAATCTCTTTTTGCTCACTTGTCTTCTCAGTTGAATTAAAGGAAGAGAAGTCAATATTTGCTACCTTTCATTCCTTTCCTTTCTTTTCTTAAGGCCGAAGTCATCATCCCTTTTCTTTAATTTAACTTCAATAAAATTTTAGTTCCAATTCACTAACTTTCTCGATTAACACAAGGAAGAAGGTGTTATTCTTTAGCATTAAATTGCACAAAAAAATTCATCATACTTTATATCAAACTCATCCAATTAATTAAGGGAACATTAATTTAAAACTAACCAAGAGAATATGGGGTGTTACACGATACATCTTAGTGGTACTAGGATGAATATTATAGTTGCTCTTGTGAGCTTCCTCTAAGATTTGGTACCTTAATTTTCTTGATTCTGGGGCATTTACTCTATCTTGAAAGGTCACTACCCCATTAGCTTCTTTCTTGAATTTGTTTGAGTCATTTAGAGACTTTAAGAATTCATTTTCTCCTTGGGCTTTTAGTATTTGAATTCTAAGAGTACTCTCAATTTTCATTTCACTCAGGTATATCTTATCTAGAAATACTAGAGTGGACAAACTCAAATTCCTAAACTTCCTAATAAAGCTCATCTCACTTATCATCATCTGAGCTACGTGAAAGGATTTCCTACTTAAGGCATCAGCAACTACGTTTGCCTTTCCTGGATGGTATTTTAATTCAAAATCATAATCTTTAATAAACTTCATCCATCTTCTCTGACTTATATTTAATTCTTTTTGATCAAAAAGATATTTAAGACTTTTACAGTCACCAAATACCACAAATCTATACCCGTAGAGGTAATTTCTCTAAATCTTTAGGGCAAACACTATGCCTGCTAATTCAAGATCATGAGTAGGATAATTTCCCTCATGAGGTCTTAGCTATCTAGAGGCATAGGCTTCGAATTTCCTATCTGCATTAAGACACACCCTAAGCCCTTCTTGGATGCGTCACAATATAACTCAAAATGCCCTAGAGGATCAGGAATGATGAAGACAGGTGTGGTTGTTAGTCTTTCTTTCAAAGTTTGGAAACTATGTTCACATTTGGCATTCCACACAAATGGAACACTTTCCCAGTCAATCTAGTCAAAGGAAATGCGATCTGTGAAAACCCTTGAATAAATCTCCTATAGTCATTGACTAATTAAAGAAAACTATAGATTTTAGTCACTGTTATTGGTCTCTCCCAACCAATTATTGCCTCTGTCTTACTAGGATCTACTGTTAATGCACATTTTTTAATCACATGTCCTAAGAATTTTACCCCTTCCAACTAGAATTCACGCTTTTCTAATTTGGCATACAATTACTTTTCGCTAAGTAACTGCAGCATAATCCTAAGGTGTTGTTCATGCTCTTCTCTATTTTTAGAATACATAAGAATGTCATCAATAAACACTACCATGAATTGATCAAGGTAGGGTCTAAAGATACGATTCATGTAATCCATAAAAATAGTTGGAGCATTTGTCAATCCAAATGGAATTACAAGAAATTCATAATGCCCATATTTGGTTCTAAAGGTAGTCTTAGGTATATCTTTTGCTCTTACCCTAATTTGATGGTATCTTGACCTCAAATCAATCTTGGAAAATATAGTAGCTCCTTTCAATTGATCTAACAGGTCATCTATTCTAGGAAGGGGATATTTATTCTTCACTGTCACCTTGTTCAATTGTCTATAATCTATGTACAACCTCAAGCTTTCATATTTCTTCTTTACAAACAACATTATTGCTTTCAATGGTGAAGCACTAGGTCTAATAAATTGTTTCTCTAAGAGGTCCTCTATCTGTACCTTCAATTCTTTCAACTCAAAGGGAGACATCCTATAGGTTGCTATGGAGATTGGTCTCATTCCTGGAACTAACTCTATAGAGAATTCTATCCCTCTCTCAGGTGGAAGATGTAAGATTTCTTGGGGAAAGACATCTAAAAACTCATTTACTATAGGGAAAATGCTGAGCTTATGTTGAATCTCAACCTTAGAAGAATACAGAAAATGCATTCTTTGATTTTTTTTTCCTTAATATTCCTATTCACTATAAGGTATCTATAAAAGTCATAGATTTCTCTGAACATTCCAAGAGTTCATCCCAAGAATAATGTCCAAATCCACCAAAGGTAAACAAATTAGATAAAAAAAAAAAAGATCTATTCTCAACAACAATTAGGCAATTTAAGCAGGCTAAAGAAGCAAAACCTGCTCTTCCACTAGAATAGAAATAGATAATTGATAAGGTAAACTGGACACAAATATATTTAATTTCTCTACACATTCCAATGAAATGAAAGAGTGGGTAGCGCCAGAATCAAACAATACAACTCAAGATACATCATTTATTAAACATTTACCTTTCATTAAATCATCGGACTGGGCCACTTCCTTGCCCTTGAGGGTATATATTCTTCTAGTAGTGGAAGGTCTGGTGGGGTCAACATGTTTCTTCCATTGGGGGTAATCCTTGATAAAGTGTCCCTCTTTTCCACACTTATAAAAACACCTTATTGTACACTTGGTTTCCACCTACAAGGCCCATCATGACTCTTTCGACATTTAAGGCACATGTTAGGCATCGTCTATCTTACCATTGGCCTTTTACTTTCCTAACCTCTGTTAAACTTGTTATCTCTCCCTCTGAAAGGTCCTGATTGATTTCATTTAAGGAAGTAGTAACTTTGGGCTTTTCCATTCCTGAGGAATATAACCTTGATACTCATCATTGCACTATAATGCATCGATAGGTTCATTGCCTTAGGTGTAGTTGCATTGACAGCACATCAATAAGCATAGGCAATGAGACATTTTTTGGGAGAGGCCAAGGTTATCTCCCTCTTATCAGGGGCCAGGTCAGTTGATATAATCATTTATAGCTTCTCCCCTTTATCAAGATGGGAATAACTTAAGTGCTTAGGCGATTCCTTCAATTCTAAGACAGGGAGGTATTGAATTAAAAGTTTCACCTTTTGCACCTCTGACCTGTTAAGAGAAATATAAGGTTTAGTATAGATACTGGGCTTATCATCCAGTAGATAAGTGAGTTGTTCTAACACTTGCTCATTGGACAACTCATTGTCATCTCCCTAAAATGCCACTTGTAAAGGGACAGTAAGCAAAAATTCTTGCAATTCTACCTGTAAAGAGTCATCAAGCAATATTTCCTGCAATCCAGACTCAAAATCATCCAAGAAATTCATAGAATGTATAGTATCATTATGGTCTAAGGAATTTCTCATAAAAGTAGCTAAGTTAGAATAAACCTTCTCCTGCTTCATTCTAGCAAGAAATGGAATAGGTGGCTGGTACTCTCTTACAAGACTCTTGTCCTCAACTAGCTTACTTATGTCAGGTTCTGGTTCCTTACTAACTGGCATATCCTATAAATGGTATCATCATCATCAGTCAGTGGTAAAGGGTCAAATACTTGCTTACTTGATCTCAGAGTGATAGCATTACAATGCTCCCTTTGATCAGAGTCTGTGGTGAAGGGAAGTATCTTTGGCTATCTCTCAACCAACATCTTAGAAATTTGGCCTAACTAATTTCCCATGTTCTGAAAGGAAGCCTATTAATTTCTAAAGATTATGTTCGCTTACTAGGTATTAGTCTCTGTAGTGGACACAAACTTCATGATCAATTCCTCTAAACTAGGCTTCATCTCTTACCTTTGAGGAAATTAATTTAGACCAGTTTGTTGTTGGGGTTATTGCTGGTACAACTATTGAAAATTAAGTGGATCCTGGGCATTGTTGTTTGTCTAGTTGAAATTTGGATAGCTCCTCCACCTAGGATTGTATGTGTTGTTGTAAGGAATATTCTGCTGTCTTAGGGCATTCCCTATATAATCCACCCATTCAAAATCAGTAGAACCAAAATTAAAAGAAAAGGAAGAAGTGGAAGGGGTAGAAAACATACCTCCTATAATACCTCAAGTATGTTATTAATTCTTAAATTTGGATATTGCATACCTAAATATTCATGTGTAAATTGCCTTAGGTTTTCCTAAAGTAGAGTGGGACTAAATTGAAAGAAAAGTGGAAGGACTAAAATGAAAAGGAAAAGTTTCTAAAAAATCTAAAGCGTTATGATTACTTCAAAAAATATCTAGGCGTATTAATGATGCATAATTATGACGTTTGAAAATATCTAAAAATTCATGATTACTTTGGAAAAATATCTAAAAGCCATGATTATTTTAGGAAAATATTTTAGGGACAAAATGGTCATTTTTACCCAAGGGCAAAATGGTAATTTCACCCAAGGGTAAAATGGTAATTTTTACCTCAAGGGTAAAATAGTTATTTTACTTAGAAACTTTATGACAATTTCCCTCAAGGCCATCTCCCTACACTTTTCAAAATTATAAGGATGAATGGAGGGTAAAATGGTCATTTTGGCATGAAGGGCAAAATGGTCATTTTTCCCTTTAGTTAGTAAGACTTCTTCCATGGAAAGGGAAAGAAAGTGATGGTAAGGGAAAAGAGAAGAGTGGAGTTGAGAGGTGAAGGAGAAGAAGAAGGAAGGGAAAGCTAAGGAAAAAGACTAGAAAGAACACAAATTTCTCCATTTTCAAGGTAGCTAAACAATCCTAACCCTTCTAATTCATTTTTTATGGTTTCATTTGAATGATTGAACAATTTCATGGCTGTTATGAATAGTAAGGGTTTCTCACTCTACATTCTTTTATGCTTGACTTTCTATTAGGTTTTGCTTATAAGATTGTATGGATGTGTTTGTGATTGCTAGAATGGTTGTTTGAATGGAATATTGAAAGTTTATGGTTTGGTTCACTATACTTCATGAAAAAGCCTTGATGTTGGATTGATTATGTAATATTATGATTGGCATGGATATGGTAGGAGAATGATGTTTTCATGCTTGTATGTTGATGCAAATGGGAAAAAGGGAAGAAATAGTTTGAAACTCTTTTAATTTCCCTCTCCTTACATGTTGGCCAAGAGCTTAAGGGACACCATGGGGGAAAATTTTGCATAATTCTAAGTCATGTGTGTGTGTGATATTTCAGCCATAAGCAAGAGAGAGAGAGAAATTTTTGTTATGATGAAACTCCCTTATTTCCCCTTTTCTTGCATTTTGGCCGAGATACCATAGAGGAAATTTTCATGAATAAAGTCTATGTGTGTGTGTAATGCTTTGACCATAAGCAAGGAAAAAGAAAAAGAAAAATAATTTTTGCAATAAAATGATTGATAAATTACCTTCCATAGCCATGACATTTTAATTATGAAAGTATATGCCAACAACAACAGGATATGATGTATTTATATGTACATATAGGTATAATGTGAGAAAAGGATATTTATATGTATATATAGATATATTGTGAAATATGAGAATGAAAGAAAGAAAGGATATATGTATATATATATACATATGTATCATGAAAGAAGCAACATGAAAGTGAACGAAAGAAAATGTATATATATACATGTATTCAAAGAAGTATCCTGAAAAATGAAAGATAGGAAAACATAGAACGAAAAGGAAGAGAACTAAGAGGAAGTATTTCTAATGTATGTTCTAGGAAAGATAGGATTGTAACTGAGTGACCAATTATCAGTATGGGATGGTTGTTGGGCATTCCACAGTTGTGTCATAAATTTGGATGGTCAAACATTCACTCAGGTATAAGAAAGTATGAAAACACCTTGATGATTGCAAATTCTAAGTTAGTGTAACTTAGTATGGCCAATAAGAAGGGACATTTACTTAGAATTTAGCACAATCATGGGTACAAGTCAAATCATCCTAGAATATATATATAGGAAATAGTGTACTGGGAATGTGATCCACTGGTAAGGGGTGGTGATTCCATAGCATCATGATCTGCCCTGGAAGCAGAGAGGAAATGATCTGTGTGGTGACAGTGATCTCGTGAGCTTAATTTTTGAATGATTAATCTAGCCCTATTTGGGACAAAAGGAATAAATCCCGCTGGATGAGGGATGATTTTTCTATATGACAATGACCATTAATGGGTACTTGGATCCACTGGGGGTACCTCAAATAGTACCAGTGGCAAAATTGTCACATGAATGGAAATAAATTATCTCACTCATGTAAGTAGTAGTACGTGGAGTAGTTTACTGGGTAACTCTCCTAATACTCTTAATTGTCACATGAATGGAAATAAATTATCTCTACATTCTTTCATCATAAATATAATACATACTATTGGGATGCAAGGCATGCAGTATACTCTCATGTCATGTGCTTAGATTTATGCATGAACATTTAAAACATCTAAATTTTAAAATATGGGATGTGCATTTATTCTCATTCTCATAATAACTTTCATATAAACATATTGTGGGGTAGTAAACATGCCTTTACATTCACATGTAAGCAGGAACAACAACATATCATAAGAGTTATTGGGAGTGTTGGCTAGTGAACACTCCACGTACCACTTTCTCTATACATGAGTTTGTGACTATTCAACCACCTATAAAGTTTAACTTTAACTTTTTGTACATTCTGAGGCATCTCTCAGCCAGATTTGAGTACTATCTCATAACCATCGGGATTATTGTCAACTATACCCAACTTCTCCCATCCCCTTACGAGACTGGTTATCAACTCATGGGATCACCATAAACTCTACCCGAATCATTTCCTATCCGCTTTTGGGTAGACCATAATACTATGGAATCACCATCTCTTTCTAATGGATCACACTCCCATTATGTTATTCTCTAACATATACACTAGGGTGATTTAGCTCATCCATGGTTTTTACTTAACTCTAAGTATTGTTTCTTAGATGGCCTTTAAAATATGACACTAACTTAAAGTTTGCAACCATCATGGTGTTTTCAAAATCATCTTATTTCAAGTGGATGTTTAATCACCGAAATTTATGGCACAACCATGGAATGCTCAATGGCCGTCCCATACCGACAATCGGTCACTCGATTATGAGCCTATCTACCACTGATGCATATGCTTAGAAAACTTTCCTCTTTCCTCTCTTATGTTTTCCACTTTCTTTATTTCACTACCACAAGGATCCTCTCATCCTAGTGACTTGTGACTCTATCTCTTGCATGTTACCCACTACATCCCAGGTTTAGATCCTTAGTTTAAGTGAGATTTTGGGCTATTTACCTCTTAAAATGGTCATTGAGCTCATTATCTAAAAGAAAAGGCTGGTAGTTGACTGGTACCATGCTAACAGTTGGCTGCTAGCTCACTATCCTCTTTGGATTGTCTTGGCCGAGAGCTTCGAGTCGGCTGCTAAAGGCTTAGTAGTCGGCTACTAGCCTCGACAGTCAACTGCTAGAGCAAGGCAGTCGACTGCTAGCCTTCAAAAATGTTTTCTTGAAAATGAAGAACACAACAATCGACTTCCAGGGGCTAGCAATCAGCTGATAACGTTTTGTCTTACTTTTTTGGGCAAATAATGAACACAGTAGTCGACTTCCAAGGCTGGCAGTCAGCTACTAGTGTCCAGTCTATTCTAAAAATCACTGTTTCATTCAGAGTTTTACCCTAAAAACATGTTCTTAAACTATTTTCGTAAGCTATGAACTCGACACCAACAATTAGGCATCATATAGCCTCTACAACAGACCCAAAACTCATCTTAACAACACTCTAGAGTAAGATCAAACCACAATTTTGCACTTAGGTCATAAGCCCACTTTCAAAATCAACGACAAGCATAAATGAGCATAACTATTCAGTAAGCATAACCCAGTAGCAATTAAAAACATAAAGAATGTAGGTTTAAACCCCAAACTTAACTCAAAGCATTCATAAATCACATTTCTCCAATAAAAGCTAAATATGTTAGAAAAAGGGGTTTAGGTTAAGTTACTACTTGGATTTAATCTAAAAATGTGCGTGTATGATGTGTTCAAATGATCCTCCTATTGTTGTATGATTAACTCAAATTCATTCTTCCTTCAACAAAATCTCTCCCTTTTACTCTAAACTATTTTCTCTCTCTACTCACCCTTCTTATTTTCTCTCTAAAATTTTCTATAATTTGAGTTATGTGGGCTAGGTTTAGTGTTTCTGAAGTTTTAAGTATGGCTAATTGCATTTTAGTCCTTAGCCATTTGTGGCTTTAGCCTAACTGAACTTTCCCCTTTTAGTTTGGTAATGAGTCATACTTTAACTCAGCTAACTTTCCTTTCAACTAGGTCCTTGCACTAATGCAACTATATGCAATTAATATAACATGCATTAAACTCAATTTAATAACTAACAAGCATCTCTTAATCACATTAGGAGCAGATGTTACATATATGATATGATTCACATGCTGCATCCCAATAGAATAAAATGTATTATAAAATAAATAATGTAGAAATGTTTTCTGTATCACTAAGGTGGCAAATACCAGTGTTTTCAAATGAATTGATTGTTTGGCTACTGAGAAATTATTTCTCACAACTATACTAGTATGTATCAAATTCCTAGAAATATTATTTGGCTTGAGGTGGAGATTTCTTTGATAGAGATACCTTAGGATCTTTTACGATTATCCAAGGCATATAGGTTTTCATGGTAATGGAAGTCCCTCCTCTCTAGTGAGGATGGGAAATATGTTTCTCTTTTTGAAAATCATGTCATTAAATAGATAGTAGCATTTTTATCCTGATTTTCATATGTTTTTGGAATAGAATTAGGATAAATCATTTTTGGATGTACATAATGAGAAGGGCATATATATCTGGATATGTGAAAGTTGTATCCAGAGTAGGTAAATTTTATTAAAGGTCTGAGTGGTAGATTTGTTGAATCTTGCTGTGCAATGCAAGAATAAATACTTGAGTAAAGGAAACCAAACCTAATCACAAATTAACTAATAATCATACTCTAGTAATAATTAAGGATAAAAGTGAAGATAACATACCAGTCTTGTAGCTAAATGTTTTATATTATAAATAGATAAAAGAAGGGCTATAAGATTGGGGTGTTATACCTCTTGCATTACAGTGTACACCATAATGCGGGCCACCATAGAACTCATAGCCAAACTGTGTTGCCTGTACTAGCATCTAGAACAACCAACGATTAAATAACCCAACAAATAAATAAAAGGATAAAGAATCAAGATCAAAAGAAAAATAATAAAGAAAAAAGAAAAATGGCTTAAGTACAAATAGTAAATTCACTCTAGTTTTCTCAAAAAGTTCCCTAGTAACAACACCAAAAACTTGATGCACTACCAATGCAACTACACCTAAGGCAATGAACTTATCAATGCAGCCTAGTGCAATGGTAAGTATCAAGGCCGTATTTCTCAGGAATGGGAAAGCCCAGAGTTATTACTTGTTCTTTGTTATCTAACCTAAGAAGAAGAGTAAATTAATTTCTAGTTAAACTAATGATTTTAAAAATAACTTGTCAAAGATTAGTGATAATGGAGTAGAGAAATTTAATCAAGATAGAAAAAGAAAACCCAAGAGGGACCTATAATAGTTGGCAAACACACACAAGATAATGAACTATTGGATTGATTTTGACACCTGTGAATGCATTCTCAATTAAACTGAATTTCTCTCTAAGATAATCGAATTTCTAAACCTAAGAATCTATCACTGAAATCTCTTCCTAATGATTGATTTCAGATCAGCATTATTGTTCTAATTCATCTCTATTAAGAGTTTTTAGTTCTTAATTCGACAATTAATTTACCTTATCTTTAAGTGAAAAATTATTATTTCTCACAATTAGGGTTCCAATTTTAGTTAGAATCTCTTGATTTACCAAAAGAAATCTAAATAGCGTTCTACATAATGTCTTGTAAAGAAAGTTAACCTTTATTCATAATTGTAAGAAAGTTTAAAAATTAAATCCAATGTTCATACAAGTTTAAAACAAAATGCCAACCTAGTAAGGAAACCCCAATGAGTTTTACAAGTCTAGCCACTCATGTTCATGGGTACAACAATCATCAAAATTAAATTCAAGAAGAGAGAAATGAAAGAAAACATGTACACCCTTTTTTTCTCTCGAATCAAGGATACAACACCACCTTCTTCAATCTTCAAGTACTCAAAGTTGTGATTGTCTCTTGATGCAAATGTACTCTCCCAATCTCCTATGGAACTTTAAGGATGCAAGTCAGATATTCAAGGGTTCAAGTAGTCTCCTAGCCATCACCCCTTTATTCCTCAAGCACCTCACGGCTCCAAGCAAGATGGGTCTCCAAAGTCATGGCCTCCTTCCAAGATTCATTCCCCCTTATTCATGACCAAGACTAAGGTATTTATAGAAAAATGCTAGCCGTCTTCAAGGAGGATCCTCAGCCAAGAAGTATTCTAGGGTTTTTCAAAAGAAAGGATAGGATAAGATAAGATGAAAAATGATGAATGGCTCAGAAGGATGTTAGGGTTTTCAAAAGAGATCATGATAAGTCAAAATCCCTTCAAATATGATGATATTTCTAGAAAGATGATAAGCTTCTAAATAGATGATTATCCAAGTCAGATCATGATCCCTCAAGCCACGACCTTCCTCTTCTTTTCAAGTCCTTCATGTAGCATATAACACCCCTAATTTCATAGCCTTATTTAAAATATTATTTATTGAAAAATCCTTTACTTAAGAAAATGGAGTATTATATACACTCTTATCCTTTATATCTTACCTGAGTTCTTTAAATATCCATTTATAGTATACATTTCATTGGGTTTAGATCCTTACTCAGGTATCACATTCAATTATCAATACAGCAGAAGTCTAATAATCATACATCACAATCCATAAAAATTCAGGATAAATTTAAACTTTTTCCTTTATATACATTTACATCCAGTTCAACGTTACAACATTGTTACATATACTGCAAGATATAGGTAGTTTCTTGTTTTCATAGGGTAAGGAGGCAAAAAACCTGCCACTCAAACCCTTTTCAACTATTTTTCATAAACTTGATATGTATGCTTTACATATCCATATAATTATATGTATTTCTAACATAATATATATATTATTTCATTTCTTGGGATGGATAGCTAATCCCTTCTGTCTTGTAGTACCATAATGGGCCTAGTCATCTGATACATACCAGAAAATAATGAGAAAATAATTTCTCAGTAGCTACGCATTCCACATTTCATTTCTAAGCTATGGTATGTACCACCGTATGGGTACGAAAAATAGTTTACATTCCTTATTCTTAAATTCCATTATTTATAGGAAATGCTATAAATAAACCAGTTAGATGTATAGAATGAAGTTTATGAGGTATATTTGTAAAAATAGTATCAATTTCAGTCACAATCATGGTTCACCGTATACCGTTTAGTACCATAATTAGGAAAGTATATTCATTAAATTTCCATTTAGCCATAGATAATTTAAGAGAAACAACATTTACCATTCATGGAAAACTGTAGTATTTATAAGGAAAATAAACATTCATGTTTGGCTAAAAGCCATATTTTCAATTTAGAGAGACACAAGAGTATCGAAAGTATAAATTACTCCATATACTACAGCGTGCATGAATGAGATAGCCACTCTATCAAGTGCATGACAATTCTGCCACTGGTACATCTGAGGCGTCCCTCAGTGGATCTGAGTGCCCATTCATATTCAGTGATCATGTCATAAAGATAGATCTAAGTGGGAATTTCTCCCAGGTTTTAGTCAAACTAAGCTCATGGAATTACTGTTATTCACACATATCATCTTCTCCCCGCTTTATGGGTGGTTCATGATGCCATAGATTACCACAACATACATCATGGATCATTTCCCAGTATGTTATTTCCTATATATATCCACTAGGATGATTAGGCTTAATCCTATAATTTTGTCAAATTCTAAGTAAATGTCCCCTGTTCAATTGGCCATCTAGGTTACACTAACTTAGAATTCACAATCATCATAGTGTTTTCGAAATTCTTTCATTCTGAGAAGATGTTTCACCATCCAAATTTATGATACACTTAACCATTCTTCCAAATTTCCTTTGTATACTTTGATCAATTTCATTACATTTGTTCACAAAATTTTTCCATAAATATTTCCATGTCCTAAAATTTGTCAAGTAGGCTACATGGAATTTAATGGGATCATTTTGCATAAAAATAATTGCCAATTAATCTTGCTTCAACCAAGACACACACATAAAAATTTGAGCACATTTTCTTCACTAAAAACTTGCATACTCTCGGTCAAGATGGGATTTTTAGGAAAAATTGGGCATTTTAACCAATTGACACTTATTCTACCCTCTATTGGCCATAACTTGAATTACCAATAAGCTACTATAAAATTTTTCAAACAATTTTTCAAATCTCATTTTCCTATCCATGGCCTAAGGAGGAATTTTGTGCAAAAATTGTCATTTTTCATATAATCATTCCTTTAATCCCATTTTCATCAACCATAAACCATCAATCACCATTTATCCACAACAATCAAGGCAAAAAAAACAATTTGGCATGACATTCATGAATTTTGGGGTTTTAGAGCAAATGAAACAAAAATTGGAAAATGAACATAAACACTTTCATAATTGAAATTACCCATAACAAACAACTCCATACTACTTTCTAACCATTAATCCATAGAAATTTTGAGAATTTAAGAATGTAAACTAAAGAACATCACTATTCATGTACTGTTCATTCAGCCATAAAAATCTTAAAAGCTTGAAAAACCCATTAAAAACATGAAATAAGTGATGGAAGAATGCTAAGCTACCTTGTTTTCTTATTGTTTTGTGATTTTCCTTCAAGTTTTCCAAGTTTCTCTCCTCCACAACGTCTTCTTCTTCTCCCTCCTAGTATGTTCAGTTTTCTCTTTCCTTTTCCCACTTTCACATTGCCTTTTTCTAGCTTGGAGGAGAAGATGAAGTCTTGTTAATTAAGTAGAAGAGAAAAGACCATTTTGTCCCTTGCTTTATCCTTACTTAGTCATGATGTCAAGGGGCATTTTAGGGAGTTCCTAAAGTATTTCTTTAGGCGAAATACCCATTATGTCCATGTGGTAAAATTACCTTTTTACCCTTGGTGTCAAAATTACCATTTTACCCTTCATGGTAAAATGACCATTTTACCCCTCTTAAGTGCTGAACTAAATTTTTTTTCTTTGAAAAATTTTGGAAAAATATTCTAAATGCAATTTCATAATTTTCCAGATAAAAATTAGCTATTTTATCTGATAAATAAATATTTTATTCTTATTTTTAGATAAAATTTTGACCATTTTGCCCCTAAATATTTTTCTTAAAGCATTCATGACATTGGCACCATTTTCAAACCTCATAAATGTGCGTCATAAATGCACCTTAATTTGTGTGCTTACTATCAGGATATTTTGTGAAATAAATTTCCTTTCATTTTAGTCCCTAATCATTTACTTTTAGTTTAGTCCTTCCTTTTTTTAAGGCAATATAAAATGATTTTTGGACTATTTTCCAAGCATAAAAATATTGAGTCTAGGATTCTAAGACATACCTGATATCATAGAATTAAGGATATTACATAGCACACTTTTCATAAGGCCAAAGTAGCCATGCTTCGAGGCCCATGGGATGTATCAAGGTCCAGGGAATGCTCCAAGGCCCACAAGGCATGTTTCTAGGCTATTTGGGCCTCCATAATGGCTTTCTGTTGATGATGTCATGGTATAATTCCTGAAATGAAAAAGGGATATAAGTTCAAGTGATTTTGAGGATAAAAACACAAAATGCTCATGAAAGGGACAATTAACCTCAAGCAAAATATGTATAAAATGAAGCATATCAGAAAACAAGGACAAATCCAAGCCAAACAGAATGAAATAATATTCTTAAAATGAGAAAAAAACCTATATTATAAATTTAAGCTTTTAGGCAATCTCAAAGACATACACAAGCATATAAGCATGCTTCCAACACTACTTTACAAAAAAGAATGCAAGTTTATAATCCTGTTTTCAAAATCAAACCATCTCTTATAGCATCAACTCACTTTCTCAAGAGTGAGAAACATGAGAGTAAGGTTTAACTGAATTACCTTGAGTTTCAAATAGATTTTTTATGTAATATATGGTTTCTTGCTTCGTTGAAAACTTTTCTACTTGATTTCTCAGATCTGAACCTGAAAATTGATTTTATCTCTTTAAACCTACTTATTCTCTCTCTAGTTGGTAAACTTCTAATCTTTCTCTCTCTTTTCTCCCTTTTATAAAGACTTTAGTTTGGGGATGAAAATATTGTTAGTCAAAGTTTAAAATTTATTGTTAATTAGTCCCTAAGGTTCAAAGTGTAATTTAAATAACTTAGAGGATTACTTCCATCCTCACCTTGAACCTCTCAGGGTTCTACTTACTATAATTTTTATTTAATTTGTCTATTATTCCTTTATGTTAAATTACCTAAATATACTTTTAAAATTACTATTTCTCATAAACTAGGCCTCTTTTCAGTCTAGTTTTTCAGTCAATGCCTTTGGTTTCAATGTGCCTATCTCTAAACATTAATTTTACAATAAAATTATAGGAGAAAATTACTATTAAAGTAAAGCTATTCTAAAGGGTGTTACATATACAAACCCCTAACCTTCTTAATTGAGCTAAAAGAAGCTGTCAATCATTTTAAAATAAGAAAATAATTAGAATTTGTCACTTACATCTTTTAATCCTAAAATATGCACAAAGGCAAACTTACATTCAAAGATTGTGTAAGTGGAAGTTCCTGTGAAGGAGGTTGTGAAGGAGGCTGTGAAGGAGACTGTGAAGGAGGCTGTGTAAGAGGTTCTATAAGAGGCTGCGTAAGATATTGAGAAGAAACCTCAACTCTATCACTTATTCTGAGTCTAAGGCTACATGGACCTCTTCTGCCTCTTCCACCTCTACCTTTACAAGGTCTTAGCATTAATAAAATAAATTAAGTAATAAAATTACATATAGCATGTAATTAAATGACTATAATTTTAAATATTCATGATTAGATGTAGTCTTTAGTCACATCTATGTCATCTTCCATATCACTTGAATCATTTTGTACACCTCTTTCTAGGTGATTACTTGTTTTATTTTTTTTAGGTTCAACATCATCTCTACAGAAGGCCACCATAATGTCATTGTCTATTTCATCGTTCAACTACACATTTAATTCAATCTCTAACTATTGATATGCTTCTACTTGTTTGTCCCCACCCACATCATCATCATTTGGCATATTAAAAAGGTCACGAGGACTAGTTTTTTACAAAAATAAGCCAATCTTGATTAATAATGTCATTCACATAGAACACTTATTCTAGTTGGGATGCTAAGAAAAATGGCTCATTCGTATTCAAAGAACAACGATTATTTACACTAATGAAGCCATATTTATCCATCTTATATCTGCATCCTAAATGAGCCACATCCCACTAGTGACATTTGAAGAGTTACACTTTTCTATTCCCTACATAAGATAACTCATAAATATGCTTTAGAACACTATAATACTCCTTCTCAGTATCTAAATCATCACCCTCACAAGTACTTCACTATTTGAGTCTTTTTCCCTAAGGCACAAGCTCTTGTAGGAAATTTATATCTGTTGATCATAAAAATTGGATGTAAGTAAGCTACTTTATCTGACCAACTTCTAAGCTTATAAGCTCATCTATAATGTCCCCAGGCCACCCACTTGCAGATATTGTCTGCTTTGGGTCCCTAGGCACTCAGGCCATCACCTTTCACGGTTTAAAATGCATCTATAAGGGAGAGTTATCCACACCCTTATAAGGCATGCTTCGTTCCCCTTTCCAACTGATGTGGGACTTTACAATCCACCCCACTAAGAGAGCCTAGCGTCCTTGCTGGCACACCGATTTGGGTCCCAGCTCTGACACCACTGTAACATCCCCAGGTCACCCACTTGTAGATATTGTCCCCTTTGGGTCCCTAGGCACTCAGGTCGTCACCCCTCACGATTTTAAAATGTAAGGGAGAGGTATCCACACCCTTATAAGGCATGCTTTGTTCCCCTCTCCAACCGATGTGGGACTTTACATCATTTGTTGCCTTTCCTTCTTCACATAATGCAAAACCTTGGATAGACAAACACCCTTTTGTTTAAATTGGTAGTTTACACTAGAAATTAACAAAATTGTAAACTTAGGCATGTACACATGCTCAAAACCAATCAGGAAAATCTTTATAATGTGTCTCATTTGATGTGGAATATAACACCCCATTCTTATAGCCTTCCTTGAAAATATTTCCTTTCTATAAACTGTTTAACTATAAGTCTGGCATGTTGTCTTTAGCTTTATCCTTGATTATTACCCGAGTAAAATTTTTATTTTCATTTAGTATTAAATTAGGCTTGGGATTCCTTACTTAGGTATTTTGTTCATTCATTACATAACAAAAGACTAAATAGATATTTTAATAACAACGCAGTGAAAATTTAAAACGTCATCCACGTATTTTTCATTTCATTTAATATTTACAATGTCATATACATATATTTTAGGATATGTAAAATTCATACTATTTCTTAGGATAAGGAGGCAACAAGCTTACCACTCAAACCCTTTTACAAAATTCCTACTAGTGGATAGCTTTCACATATCCTGATATATATGCCCATCTCATTATATACATAAAAGATGACTTATCCTAATTCCATTCTCAAAATATAAGAGAATTAGGATAAATGGGCTACATCCTATTTAATTACATTATATCCAAAAAGATACCATCCTCACCCCCTTTACAAGGGAAGGACTTCCATGAAAATCACCACATAAATCCCTTGGATTATAGAAAAAGTTCCTAAAAAGGGAATTTCCACCAAAGCCACATCAAACTCCAACCATACCATGTATCTAGTCATCTGATACATACCAGATACAATCGTGAGAAATAATTTCTCAGTAGCTAGAAAATCCACTTTTTCAAAATATTCTGGCATGTACCACCATAGTGATATAGAAAATAGTTCTACATTCTTTAATTAAAAGTACAATATGTCCTATTAGGATGCAACAGATAATTTCCTTAAGTGACTATGGCATGAATTTATGAATATATATATATATAGTATGGCAGTTCAGTATATAAGTTCACCACATATTATATTCCAGTGTTAAGATTGTAAAAC
This sequence comes from Senna siamea, assembly GCA_031216115.1. Taxonomy (NCBI): domain Eukaryota; kingdom Viridiplantae; phylum Streptophyta; class Magnoliopsida; order Fabales; family Fabaceae; genus Senna; species Senna siamea. The sequence continues at coordinate 27,688,137 of CM062361.1, read as the reverse complement.
ATTTCCAATCAAAAATAGGGAAAACATTCATCATTTAAAAGGAAAACATTCATAAATCTTTGGCTAAAAGCCACAATCAAAAAAAGAGAAACTTGAGAGTATCGGGAGAATTAACCAATAAACTACTCCACGTATTACTACTTAAATGGATGAGATAATTTTCTCCTGTGACAATTCTGCCACTGATACTATCTGAGGCATCCCCCAGTGGATCTGAGTACCCCTTTTTATTTACTAGTCACTACCTTTCGACAGATCATTAGCCTATGAAAATTAAGCTCACAGGATCACTTCTAACTATGTAGATCATTTTCTCTCCACTTTTGGGGTGGATCATGATGCTATGGAATTACCACCCCTTTTTTGGTAGATCATATTCCCAGTATACTATTTCCCATATATAATCTAGGATGATTCAGCCTATACCCATGATTATGCTCAATTCTAAGTAAATGTCCCCTCTTTCTTGGCTAATCTAGGTTACAATAACTTAGACTTTGCAACCATCACGGTGTTTTCTAAATTTTCTTATACCAAGTGGATGTTTAACCATGCAAATTTATGACACAATTAGTGGAATGCCCAACGGCCATCCCATACCGACAATTGGTCACTCGGTTACAAGCCTATCTATCCTAGAATATACATTGGAAATACTTCCTCTCAGTTCTCTCCTTTATCATTCTATATTTCCCTTTTTATTGGAATAATTCATTCCTTTCCTCCCTTTCATCTATCGTGACACTACATTCTTATCTAAAACATAACCCTTATGTTTTTTCTAATACTTTCATAATGGAATTGTGTGGACATGGAAGGCCCTTCATTCTCTTTAAACCATTTACAACATATATTTCTAAAATTCTATGCCTTAACCATCCACTTCTCCTTCCTTGAAATAGGTTGACATAATAGCTTTGACATTAAAAATTTAATCTATTACAAAGGGAGGCAAGCAATGGTCTTGGCCAAAGGGAAAAATCAAGGGAAAGTGGGAAATTTCATATTATTTATTCCCTTTCTTCTACCCTTATCATGATACAATTAAAATGGCATAGTTTCCTTCCATTTATAACACAATTTCCACATTACATATCCTCACACATCAAGGGCCTTAGGTGAACTTTCAAATTGTCCTTTCACCATTTCCATTACACTTTTCTTTCAACATATCTATGTATGCATATAAACACTCTTTTTCTCATGTTAAACATATTTGAATACATAGATATATCTCTTACTTATCATTGACATACACATTCACAACTTGGATTTCATGGTTATGATAGATTATTTATCATGCAATCCATTATCCACATCATCATCTCCTTTTCTTTTGCCTTGGCTAAAATTATGTCACATAAAAAGAACAATTCCCATGTCAATTTCCTTTCAAAGCTCTCAGCCAAGGCATGAAGAAAAGGCAAATGAAAGAGTTTCATCAAGATGTTAATTCTCTCTTTCTCGCCCCTTGTTTATGGCTAACATTAACACCATCCATCAACCAAAATTTGACAATTTCTCATGCATGATAAAGATATACATCTTCTTAGCCAAAGGGAAAAAGTAGGGAATCAAAGTGCTTGCAACCCAAACCTTTCATTTTTTCCCATTTTCAACAATAAAACAAACATAAAAACATCATCTATTTGCCATAACCATAATAATCCAAGCATCACATATTCAATTCCAACAAGAATAACTTTATAAGCATGGTGAATCAAAAATCTCAGTCTTGCCATAAATCATTCAATCCTTCCATATAACACTCATAAATGCATCCATACAACATCACAAGCATAACCCAATAGATTTTCATGCATATAAGAATGTAGAGAGAGAAACCCCAAATTCATAGTAGCCATGAAAATTCTTCAATCATGTAAAAGACACCATGAATAATAAAATAAAGGGTAAAAGATTGTCAAGCTACCTTTTTTTATAAATGAAAATGGCTTCTCTTTAAATTTTCCTTCCCTTTTGTCTTCTTCTCCTTCTTCTTCACATCATTCTCCTCTCCTTTTTCCTTGAAGAAGACGTGATTAAAGGGTAAGAGAAAATGACCATTTTGCCCTTAGTGTTAAAAAGACCATAATATCCCACCTTTTGCTTCATAATTTTGAAATGTGGGGAAATATAAACTCCATGAAAATTGTCATGATAAAATCACAATTTTACCCCTAAGGTGTAAAATTACCATTTTACCCATAGTGTAAAATTACCATTTTGCCCTTTTAGTCAAAATGACTATTTTACCCCTTACTTGCATTCATAATTTCGATAAGGTAAGGGAATGACCTTGAGAGAAATTGTCATAAATTTTTTAAATGAAATGACTAATTTACCCTTGTGGTAAAATTACTATTTTACCCTTAGGTGAAATTACTGTAATATCTGTATTTTTTCTGTCTTCAGTTACGTTTTAAACTTATAAAATTTAGCAGTTTTATGCTCGAAAGATGTACTTAAATTGCCCTAAATTTTTGAAAGTGAGACAGGGATCAAACTGAAAGAAAAATTTAAGGATTAAAGTGAAGAATATAAAAGTTTCACTACAGGACGAATTATAATCATTACGCCTCCAAAATATCTTCTGCATTTATGACACATCATTATTATGTTGGAAAAATATCAGTGCATTTATGATGCGTAATGATTATGCCAGAAAAATATTTATAAGTCATGATAACTTTAGAAAAATATCTAAGGGTAAAACAGACAATTTTTACCTAAGGGTAAAATAGTAATTTTTACTTTAGGGGTAAAATGGTCATTTCATCATGAGGCTAATGAATTACCACCCCTTATCAGTGGATCACATTCCTGGTACTCTATCCCAAGTATATACACTAAGATGAATAAGCCCAACCATGATTATGCCTAAATCTAGGTATGTGATCCTTTTAGGGTACAATAACTTAGAATTTGCAACCATCATGGTATTTTCAAAATCTTTTTTATTTGCTTGAGTGGATGTTTTACAACCATCCATTAGCGGTAGATAAGCTCATGATTGAGTAAACGATTGTCAGTATGGGAAGGCCGTTGGGCATTCCATAGTTGTGCCATAAATTAGGATGGTTAAACATCCACATAAACATAGATGATTTTGAAAACACAGTGATAGTTGTGAACTTTAAGTTAGTGTCATCTTCCAAAGGCCATTTAAAAAACACATACTTAGAGTTATGTATAACCATGGATATGAGCTGAATCACCCTAATCTATATGTTAGAGAATAGCATACCAGAGTGTGATCCATTAGAAATGGATGGTCATTCAATAGCCCAAGATCTGCATAAGAGGAGTGGATGAGACCTGTCTAGAGTTAGATAGTGATCCCATGAGTTGATATACCAACCCTACAAGGGACGAAAGGGATGTTCTCCTGCTGGTCAGGAGTGATCTATTAAAGTTGACAGGGACTATATAAAGAGTTATACCAACCCCACAAGGGATGAAAGGGATATTAACCCATTGGTCAAGGAATGATCTACAAAAAGGTAGTGACCATTAAGAGGGTACTTGGATTCAGTTATGGGATGCCTCAGATAGTGTCAGTGACAAAATAGTCACATATAATGTTAAGTGAACTCATGCATGAATGTAGTGATATATGGAGTCATTTGTTGGGCAGCACTCCCGTAACTCTTATGATATGATTGTTTCTCCTGCCCATATGTTAAATGAAAATGCATGTTTGTTACCCCATGGATTGTTTAAGAAGAAAGCTATGTTGAAAATGATGATGAAAGCATATCCCATATTTTAAAGTTTATATGTTTTAGATGTACATGAATAAATGTGAGCACATGACATGAGAGTATGTTGCATGCACCACATCCTAATGGTATGTATTGTATTTTTATGATGAAAAGAATGCAGAGATTTTTTCGTATGAGTATGGTAGTACAGGTTAGTAGTTTTCAAAGCAGGTTGCATTGCTACTGAGATTAATTTCTCACATAAGTACTAGCATATACCAGATGTGTAGGTCCCTGGCTAGAGATAAAGGTAATATGGGAAGAGGTACTCGTCATGGGGGTACATAGAAAGATTCATTTTGAATAGCATAGGCATATGTTCACTTGGTACTAGTCTTTATGATTTAGGAGAAAGGCTAGTATAAGTTATCTCTTGTATAACCTATCTTAACTTGGATGTATGTGGATTAATTATCACATAGTCCATTTGATGGGGTTATCAGTGGCAGGGATGTTACCTCCATACCCTAATAATTAAATTAAAGTTAACTAATAATTAATTATGCATGTTTGTGTATAGTTGTCTAGAGTGTATTATATATATATGATTTGATAATTTCATTGCGATTCTTGAGTGAGAACTCGAGTGTAGAACCTGACCCCAATTGGCACTCAATTGACCAACTTGGTAGAAGTTAAAATTTCTAGGGTAGAAGTAATAGTAACACACCATTATTATGATATTTCTATATTATAGTGTCCTTAATTAACTTAAAAGGAAACATAGGCTAAGGGAGTCTTACAAGTGTTTCATTTTGTTGGTATTAGAGCATGGATACCACGATTAGAATATAGCTGACTCGGTAGTAAGGGTAGATTCCTCAAGATAGAGACTACTACAGGTTAGTTAGTTGAGCCTAGGTAGTTGGCTACTTGTGCTATATTTTGACTTGAGGAATGTAGTGCTAGGCTTGGGTGTGTACAATATTTCCTATAGAGTCATATATTCTCTTATAAATATTCTGTTAATGAGACTAATCACCTTAATAATGTTTGTTTTGAAGAGTAAGGTATAGCGCCACCCAAGAGAAATGGTACACAAGATAAAGATGGTGAAGCGAACATAGCTGGGGTTATGCAAACCCTAATGGGGATGGTAGAGGCCATGAGGGAATAGAATGCTACTGTCACTCAACAAGCAGCTACTACCAGTGAAGCATTTTGGCAAATGCAAGAGGACTAAAATTTAAAACATAACCTAAACCTCGAGAGCGAGCAAGTAAGGGATCAGACCTATAAGGGATGGTCTAAATTTTAGAAAGCCAAGCATCCAAACTTTAGGGGTGAGTTTAACCCGAAAGCGACAAAAGAGTGGTTGAAGGAGTTAGAAAAGTAGTTTGTAGTTTTAGGGAGTACAGAGGCCCAGAAGGTCCAATTCTCCACTTACATGCTGGCTGGGGAGGCCAAGCACTGGTGGAAAGGGGCTAAGTAGTTAATGGAGGCCTAAGGAGTCTAGATCACTTAGGATTCCTTCAAGGAGGTATTTTTTGACAAATACATCCCCCAAAGTGTGAGAAATAAGAAAGAAGTAGAGTTCATGAAGATCAGACAAGACTCTATGTCTTTTGATGATTATGTGGCAAAATTTGAGGTGCTATCCAAGTTCTTCTCCTATCTGTAGTTGAGTCAGGATGAAGCATGAAGGTATACACCTACAAGCTTAGTTGAATCTGAAGTTAAAGAGTGTTGTGGCTCCTTTAAAGTTATAGAACTATGCCATATTGGCTAATACATGTTAGATAGTTTCAAGGGGCCTAGCAGAGACTGGGAAGGGGAAGAAAGAGTTTAACCCCCTTAAAAGGAAATCATAGTCAGATTTTGCCAAGGCAAAGGAGAGCATGTTCAGTAAGGCCCAATAAGGGAATAAGCCTATGGTTGGGTAAATTGCATTAGACAACTACCATAAATGTGGGAGAAATCATGGGAATAAGCCATGTATGATGGGACAGGGCGTTTGCTTCAAGTGTGGTAAGCCAGGACATTTCCTCAAGGATTGCTCGTTGGGGAAGGTGATTGAAGCCTCTAAGCCTCCAACTAAAGGGAGAGTCTACACCATCAAGGGCAAAGAGGTAGACCAATCTAATGATTCCATTAAAGGTCAGTGTGTTTATAAATGATGTTTCCTTAATTATACTATTTGATTCTGACGCCACTCATTCCTTCATTTCTCTTGAATGTGTGGAAAGATTGAGCTTACCAATAACTAAATTGCCTTATGAGTTATCTATTTCTACTGCAATTGGAAAACATGTTTTGACTTCTTTGACTTGCCTAAATTGCCCAATCATTGTTGAAAATAAACCTTTTATTGTTGACCTTATCTGTCTACCTTTGGTGGATTTAGATGTTATTCTTGGGATGGATTGGCTATTTTTTAATAAAGTGGTCCTAAATTGTTTTGAGAAGTCTGTGACTTTTATGGATACTATACCTGTGAATAGGAGTACAAAGGAAAAGATCCAACGATTATGTTTCCTATGTTCTTCTAAGGTTAAGAGTCAGCATAAGATTGATAGTGTCCCTATAGCTAGAGGGTTCCTTGATGTCTTTCCTAAGGAGATCTCTAGTCTTCCACTAGAGAGAGAAGTATAATTCTCTATAGAGTTAGTTCATGAGCGGGATCAATCTCTATAGCACCTTATAAGATGTCTCCCTTAGAACTAAGTGAGTTGAAAGTGCAAATATAAAACCTTCTAGAAAAGCAATTCATTAAGCCCGATGCTTCATCATGGGGGGCACTGGTGTTTATTTGTGAAGAAAAAGGATGGAAGTATGAGAATGTGCATAGATTATATGTAATTGAATAAAGTGACCATGAAAAACAAATATCCCCTCCCTAGGATCGGTCACCTGTTAGATCAATTAAGAGGATCAGTTGTGTTTACTAAGATCAATTTAAGGTCAGGTTACCATCAAATCAGAGTGAGAAGTGAGGATATACCTAAGAGTGCTTTTAGGAATAGGTATGAGCATTATGAATTTCTTGTCATGCCATTTGGTTTGACAAACACTCCAGCTATTTTTATCAATTACATGAATCGCATCTTTAGACCCTACCTTGATCAGTTCGTGGTAGTGTTCATTGATGATATTCTTGTATATTTTAGAAATAGGCAGGAACATGAAAAACACCTTAGATTGTGTTGTAAGTGCTTAAGAGAAACAACTATATGCCAAACTTGAGAAATGTGAGTTTTGGATAGAGGAAGTGAAATTCATAGGGCATGTGAATACCAAGGATGGGTTAGCAGTAGATCTGAGTAAGACGAAAGTGGTGGTCCATTAGGAGAAACCTACAACAGTGACTGAAATCTATAGTTTCCTTAGACTAGCCGGTTACTATAGAATGTTTATCCAAGGGTTTTCGCAAAAGAGATGTTAATGACCAAATTGACCTTAAAGGATTTTCCATTTCTGTGGGACTCTAAATGTGAACATAGTTTCTAGGTAAAGCCAACATTGTGGCTGATGCCCTAAGTAGGAAATCCTTTTATATAGCTCATATGATGGAAAGTGAGATGAGTTTAACAGAAATTTCAAAAATTTGAGGGAGTCTGATGTGTACTTCCAATGCTACTTATGCAACTACACCTAAGGCAGTGAAACTATCAATGCAGCCTGGTGCAATGGTGAGTATCAAGGTCGTATTCCTCAGGAACGGGAAAACCTAGAGTTACTACTTGTTCTCTGTTATCTAGCCTAGCAATTAAAGTGATTGATTTCTAACTAACCCTAATAATTAAATAAGTGTAATAAACTACCGACGATGAGGAACAGAAGAAAATATACGGAGGCAAGAAATGCAAATCCATAAGGGAATCTACACTAGTTGGTAAACACGCAAAAGATAATGGATTACTGAATTTAACTATAGTGCCTATGAGTGAATTCTAATTCTAATTCTAATTCTCTGTTGGTCTCAATGAATTTCTTAAACCTAAAATCTACGATTGGCTGGTTCTTCCTAATGGTAAATTTTATATAAGCATTATTGGTCTAATTCACCACTATTAAAAGTTGTTCCTTCCTAATCCAACAATTTATTAACATTAGTTCTAAGTGATAACAAAGTGTCCCTTACAATTAATTTTCCAATTCCAATTATCATCCGTCGATTTCAAAAAGGAATCTAATTAGTATTACTACGACGTCTTGTAAATAAAGCTAATACATACATTCATAACCATAAAGAAGATCACACAACTAAATTCAACATCCATGTAATTAAAACAATAATCCAACACAGACAGGAATCCTAATTTTAAAATATCAGACAATTCCCGCAACAAATAATCCATCAAAAAATTAATTAAATAGCAGACAAAAAGAGTAAAAACTTATGCAAGCCCTATCACTTCAATTGTCCAATGGTCTTTATACAGAATAGTTGTCAAAAAACCACCGAAAATGGACCAAAACACTACTAGAAAAACTCTAAAAAAATAATCTCAAAGCTGTCCAAAGCTCCACGAGTTGCAAGTTGGGTCAAACGGGTCGGATCCCATGTTCTCAGGCACACGACGAAAAATGGCAATAATGGCAGCCCGAGCAGAGGCGAAAGGTTGCAGGGGAGGCACTGAGCGGCAGAAGGGCAGTTTCTGGCAGCAGACTGGTGAAATCGAGTGGATCTAAGCTATCAAGCCTATCTCAGGTTATACGATCCGTCGCGTTATGGTGGTCGGGCGAGCTGGGGGAAGTTACAGTTGGGTTGCCTGAAGTTGCAGGGAGCAACGGCGGACGGTGGATCGGCTAGAAAATGCGCAGAGAAGTTGTGATGTGGACGGGTCGTGAACCAAGTTAAGGTCTCAGGTCACTCGATTTTTCATGGATATAGAGCTACACACGATGTCGGTCCCGCCCATCGTCCCCTGTCACCGGAGTGAAGTCACGCTGCCCTGAAGCTCCACCCACACGCCTCAAGCTCTCAGGTTTCTCCCCTCGCGATGGAAGTGGTTCGGGTCTCACGCACGCTGCACTCAGTTACTATTCCTAGCTTAAGTATCTGCTACTGTTCCATGTGGGTTAGCTCCTTTTCTCCTCTTCCCAGCCCGATCCAAGGCCCAATAAGCAAAATTGGCCCAAATGGCCTATTTTGAGTGGCCTGAATGCTGTTCAGGCTTAAAATTACTCTATTTTCTGTTGATGACCTGATAAAATGCTTGAAAACAAAAAATAATGCAGCTTAGATGATTTTTAAAATAAAATTACATAAAATACTCATAAAATAGACAATTCACATCAAGTAAATATGTATAAAATAAGACATATCAAATCACCCCACACTTAAGCTTTTGCTTGTCCTCAAGCAAACACTAACTTAGTCTTTAAACAAACAGCAATATTTTCTCAAAAACAATTAATGATACCTAACACATCCCAAGTGAAATCAATCATAAATCAAATTGCACAACCTTAACACATGATGAAAATAATAACAACGCATACACAACTTAACCTGCAATTCAATAACAAAAATTTAAGAACCAAAGTTTCATAAGGATCACTCAACTCACTCAAAGTGTATAAGGGTAAAGCACAAATCCCTCAAGCTATTTCACAAGAATCTGCCTACCATATGCTTGTTCATAAATCTCATCTCTGTTACTGCGAACAATTGAACACCAAGATCAAAGGGTCTTGACAAGGTTGTAATGTGGTTAAGATAAAAGTGAGGAAAGATTTTGGGAAGAAGTGACAGATATGCTAGAACTCATGCAATTTCAACATGGAAAATGCTTAAAGGATTAAAAGCAACAAATTGCTAAACACAGAAATTTTCACCAAGTTTTAAATGAAATAAAAGATGCTCAAGGAATAACATGTCCAATAAACAAGATAATGAAGACCACTTTTCACAAATAATTTTTTTTTTGTCTTTTTGTCTTTGTCTCTTCTTTTCTTCTCTTTTTTTTTTTCTTACATATATATTTTTGCAGTCTTGTTAATAAACAACTTTGGATTAAAGGGAGCATCTGAAGAAAATACTTGGTGAATTGTTACCAATCAAGACAGTGCATTTTAATCCAAACATAAAGAGTAAATCACACAATTTCCAGCATATAAGGTGAAAAAGAAGACAATGTAAAGAAAAGTAATGTGAGGTGTAAAGGTGCAAGAAGTGAAGGAAATGTCAAGGCTCAAAAGTGGCCAACTAAGGGAAACACAAAGGGTGGGTTTTCTTTCTAAAAGAAGTGTCTCCTAAGTTGCCCAAATCATCTCCTGATATTCAAAAGTTCATGCAACTTCAACAAGCATTACAGAGCAAGTTCTAGAGACAAAATCAAGCAAAATGCACACTCAAACAAGAAATTTAGGAGCATACTTGTAATGAATGCTCAAAATAAGCTCAAATCTCACATTTAGAGTGTGGTAAAATTGTATATGGTTCTAAAAAAAATTCAACTGAATTGTAAGTCAAGCAGTGCATGCAATTTGCATTATCAACATACTAAATCAAAATTTTCACAATTTGAAAAAATAATTAAGTACCACCTGTATAACCCGATCAGGGTGACCGGTACAACCCAACCGAGATGATTCATTAAACATCACTATCTGCTTTCTAACATGAATTAAGGTGAACAATTTTTGCCAATTCATAAATTAAATTATAAATGCTTCAGAGACAAAAAAAACTTAAATGCATATAGTCAAGAAAAATAAAGTATCCTATCCTATATCTACTATCAGCATAAGTATAGCATCAGCAAAAAGTAGCATCAATATGTAGTGTCCTGAACTAACAGAGGAAAAAGGAGTCACAATAATAGAAGCACCACCCCACACTTGAGGATTACACTGTCCTCAGTGTACAACAAAAGGGTATCCTAAAAGAAAAAGAAATAGAAAAATTAATAACGTATACTCACCCCACACTTGAGGGTCATATTACCCTCAGTGTACAGCTGGGTTAGTATCCCAAATTAACAACATACAACAGAAGCAAAAAAAAATGCAATAGTCTTAAAGTTATTATTCACAAAAAATAAAATGAAATAAAATAAAATAAAAGAAGTGCTTAAGTTTTGTCCCCTTCTAGTGGAAACGGGATAGGAGGAGGAATCTTGAAAACAAGTGGCCTGAGGTGGTCTTTGAGAGACGCCAAAATGATATCCCTTGCAGTAGGGATCAAGTAACCTTCTTTAATCACTAATAGCTTCTATATCCCATTCAAATACGAGTATCCTAAGTGCTTAGGTAATTCCTACAATTTTAGGACTATGGGGTCCTTAATTGAAGTTCCAACCTTCTACACTTCTAACCTATCAAAGGAAACAAGAGGATCAGTAGAGCTGCAGGGCTTAATAGCCAGTAAATTAGCTAGTTGTTCCAACACTTGCTCATTAGAAAAATCTTCCTCATCTCCCTGCAATGTTACCTGCAAAGGGTTATTAAGTAAGAATTCTTGCAATTTAGACTCAATAACGTTATATAAGACATCCACAGGACAAACAGGATCATCATGATCTAAAGATTATCTTAAAGAAGTTGCTGAGTCAAAATAAACCTTTTCCTACTTCAGACAGGGTATGGAATAGGTGGGCTATACTCCCTCATAGGACTCTTGTGCTCCATTTTCACTAGCCTACTTACCTCAGGCTCTGGCTCTTTATAGACTGGCATATCCTATTCAATAGTATAATCATTAGTCAATGGTAAAGGGCCAGATACTTGCTTCTTAGATGTCAGAGTGGTAGCATCGCAATACTCCCTTAGTGTAGACTCTGTGGTACTGGGGAGCATCTCTGGCTGTGTTTCAGCCAACATCTTAAAAATCTAGCTTACTTGGTATTCCATGCTTTGAATGGAGACTTACTGATTTTTAAGGATTGTGTCCATGTTGGACTCAAATTTCATGAGCATTTCCTCAAGACTGGAATGAAACAAAAATAGCCACAACAACCTGATCAAAGACTAATAAATCAAAACAAAAATAAAAAAAATAGATAAAAACCAACAATTGAAACAAAAACAAAACAAATGGAATGAAATAAACAACAAACTAAAAACAAAAACAAAATAAAAGAAATAAAAGTGGCTAAAGTAATAAATAGCAATTTCACTCTAGTTTTCACAAACAGTCCTCGGCAACAGCACAAAAAGCTGGATGTGTACTACCAATGCTACTTATGCAACTACACCTAAGGCAGTGAACCTATTGATGCAAGCTAGTGCAATGGTGAGTATCAAGGTCGTATTCCTCAAGAATGGAAAAGCCTAAAGTTACTACTTGTTCTCTGTTATCTAGTCTGGCAATTAAAGTGATTGGTTTCTAACTAACCTTAATAATTAACTAAGTGCAATAAACTACCAGCGATGAGGAACAGAAGAAAATATACGAAGGCAAGAAATGCAAATCCATCAGTGAACCTACACTAGTAGGTAAACATGCAAAAGATAATGGATTACGAAATTTAACTATGCTACCTGTGAGTGTATTCTAATTCAAATTCAAATTCTCTGTCGATCTCAATGAATTTCTTAAACCTAAAATCTACCATTGGCTGGTTCTTCTTAATGGTAAATTTTAAATTAGCATTATCAGTCTAATTCACAACTATTAAGAGTCGTTACTTCTTAATACAACAATTTATTAACCTTTGTTGTAAGTGATAACAAATTATCCCTTACAATTAGCTTTCCAATTCCAATTATCATCTGTTGATCTCAAAAAGGAATCTAATTAGTATTACCACGACATCTCGTAAATAAAGCTAATACATACATTCATAACTGTAAAGAAGATCACACAACTAAATTCAGCATCCATGCAATTAAAATAACAATCCAACACAGTCAGGAATCCCAATGAATGTTACAAAGTCAGCCACACATATTTACAATAGCAGATAATTCCACCAATAAATAATCCATCAGATAATTAATTAAATAGCAAACAAAAATAGTAAAAACTTATGCAAGCCCTATCTCCTTAATTGCCCAATGGTCTCTATATAGAATAGTCACCAAAAAACCACTAAAAATGGATCAAGAAACTAGCAGAAAAATTCCAAAAAAATAATCCCAAAGCTGTCTAAAGCTTAAAGGGTCGCAGGTTAGGTCAAACGGGTCGAATCCTGAGTTCTCGGGTAACCGACAAAAAATGGCAGCAACAACGACTGAAGTTAAGGCAGAAGGTCGTGGGGGAGGTGCTGAGTGACAGAGGGGAAATTTTTGGTGACAGATCAGATAGACAACGATAGACAGGTCACAAACTGAGTGGATCTAAGCTATTAGGTCCGTCTCTGGTCGCGCGATCTATCGCGTTACGGTGTCGATGAGCTAGGGGAAGTTACGATTAAGTTACCTGAAGTTACAAGGAGCAACAGTGGATGGTGGATCGGCCAAAAAATGCACAGAGAAGCTGCAATGTGGATGGGTCGCGAACCAGGTTGTGGTATCGGGTTACTCGATTTATCAAAGATCTGGAGCTTCACCGGAGTACAGCGGTGTCCCACCCGTCGTCCCCTATCACCGGAGTGAAGTCACGCCACCGTGAAGCTCTGCCCACATGCCTCAAGCTCTCTTCCTTCACGATGGAAGTGGTTCAATTATCATCTACTGTTCCACGCGGGTCAGCTCCTTTTCTCCTCTTGCCAGCCTGGTCCAAGGCCCAATAAGCAAAATTAGCCCAAATGGCCTATTTTGAGTGCCCTAAAGGCTATTCAGGCTTGAAATTGCTTCGTTTGCTGATGATGAGTTGATAAAATGCCTAAAAATGAAAAATAATGCAACTTAGGTGATTTTTAGAATAAAATTACATAAAATGCTCATAAAATGGATAATTCACATCACGCAAATATGTATAGAATAATACACATCAGAGTTGATTGCCAGCCCAAGGGCAGTCGATTGCCAACCTAAAATAAAAGAAAATGGACTTTATTCCTTGATTTCGATGGAGAATTAGCCCAAAACTCCACCCAAACACAAGACTGAATCTTGAGATGTATTGGTAACAAGTAACAATCAAGTTATGACTTACTCAGACATGATGGTCCTTGTAGGAATCACATTGGGCATGGCAATCCTTGTGGTAGAGAAAGAAAAAGAAAGGAATCCATGGAAAAGAAAAGGAGGGGAGTATTCCTAGGGTATGTTTTAGGATAGATAATGATTGAGTGTCTAATGGTTGGTATGGGACAACCTTGGGAGTTTTGTGGTTGTACCATGAATTAGAATCATTAAACATCCACTTAAATTTAGATAGTTTTGAAAATGCTGTGATGGTTGCGAACTCTAAGTTAGTACAATTTTCAAGGCCATTAAGGTGGACACATACTTAGAGTTAGGTATAACCATGGCAAGAGCCAAATCATCCTAGTGTATACCTTAGTGAATAGCGTATTGAGATATGATCCCATAATCTGAATAAGCAGTCCCCTATAGGGTTAGAAGGGAAGAAATTCCCACTGTATATGGAATGATTTACGGTACGGGCAGTGACCACTACCATAGGTAGTCTTTATGGGGTTGGAAGGGAAGAAATTTTGGTTGTATATAGAATGATCTACGATAAGGGCAGTGACCACACAGTATTTGGATCTACTGGGGGATGCTTCAGATAGTAAAAAAATGTATGGTGTAACGCCCTTATCCAGTCTTACAATTCCTCTGATGTAAATGGATAGGTTTGGTACATTATTCTTATCCTTTATTTAATTATTATCTGAGTGTTTGTACCATTAAGTTATATTAAGCGAATTAGGTTTGGGATCTTTTTCTTAGATTAAAACTCGTATACACAGTGGAATTAGAAATACTAAACTACACAGCGAAAATTTAAAACTTTCACGTAATTTAAATAAATACATGTCCAATAATGTCCATTACATTTCTATAAGCATGTACCTGGATATATGAAGTACCCATCCATAGGTAGTCAGGAGACAACAAGCCTGTCACTCAGACTCCCTTACAAATTACTAATGATGGATCGGTCCTTCACATATCCCTTCCCAAGGATTTCCCGTGTACATCTCATATATGCAACCAAAAGAATAGTCCTAATTCCAAAACAAAATATATCTAGACTAAGACCCAAATTTGGGGTTACAAAAATTTTTCTTTTAACCAAAATGAACCTCCCATCTCCCGGCCCTGCTAAGCATCCACATCTACTACATATTAGCATATAAATGAGAAACACAAGTTTCCCAGTAGCTGAACAATTCGGGTTTAAAAATCATCTAATATGTATTAGGGTGTAAGAACCAAATATTTAATTCTAAATTTTTGAAAATAAAATATAACATTATTCATAAATATAAATTGGCAAGCAGTGCATGATCAATTTAAATGTCAATGTGATAAAATAATATTCTTTTCCAGTAAAACATCTTGCATGCTATAAAAATGCATTATCATGAATTTAACAAAAAATTTATGCTTATCATTCTTACTTTTGCTTTTATACATTAGTTGTGCACACTTGGGCACTATGTGAACACTGTAACAACCCCCTAATACGTCATACGCGATGCTTATCTGATTAGCGGAAGCATATGGGTTAGTTTACATAATTATTCCCTATGTGGGAATGTCAGGGAATCGCTACTGGTTGAGCGTAACCCAAATAGACTTCCCATTGTCCATTTAGATTCCGTTCAACCCTGATTCACACGCAGCTAACTAAATACACGTACATACATCATCAATAACTCTGGAATGAAACTAAAGTCCATACATACGGCGTACAATCATTAAACTCAACATCCAAAATTCATATACATATACTATCAAGCATTCACATGCATTCTAACTGAATTTCCCAAGTTTACAGCGGTAAACCCTACCGAAAATCTGACAGAGTTTCCTCTGTATTTCGATCATATCCAAAGTACAAAATCACCTGTTTACAATCAAACAGCCAGTCCAACAACAGCAATAAACATAATTAACATAAATCCATGTACAACAACGTCAATTCATCACTATAATCCATATACACTATCTGAAATATTACATATACATTCAGTCCAATCCATATAGAAAACATAAGAGACATAACCCAATAAACAACAACGTCATCAAAGTATATGTACAAACAATTCAAGCCTAAGATAAATCATCCTCTGGTCTATCCTCAAGTCAGCCTTGGCTATCGTCTGGGTTCCTGTCCCTGTCCCTGGTCATCTGAGTAAACAACCTAATGAGATATGAATCCCAGTAGAATAATTCACAATTCAAATATCATTCAAAAACTGGTTGAATACCCAACGGTGCGAACACCGAAATCATCTTCCTGAAATCAGTTCGAAAATAGTGAAATACCTTATCTTTAAAAATCATTTAATTACATGGAAATCGCGGCAATTCCTCAAAATCATAAAATCCATTTCTTTGAAAATCAATCATAAAAATCAAATAAAATCCCATGCCCGGTGTATCTCAATCCATGTTGGCTACAAATCCACTGTAACCAAATCTAAATCATCATCTAATTGCACGTAGTCTAGAGAGAATACCTCTCTTATCGTTGGGTGTGATCCGTAACACCAATCACCCGAATCAAGCCTATATTGTGGTGTGATCCGTAACACCAATCACTCACTCAAGGACTGGGTGAGAATCAACATCTAAGGCGTCCCCTAGCATGTGCACATACGCCAATTCTCATCCTCATACAGTCTATTCGAACTCACATGCTCTCAGTCGACTATTCCTCAGGGTTCTAGGGTATTACGCCTAAATCACAACGTTTCCCCGCGTAGGCTATCCCCTCTTATACTCCTTAAACCTTTCTTAGGGTCGTCCTGGTTTAATGCGTAATCCCTAACTCAGTACAGGCTAAATATGATAAAAATAATCTCATTTAAAAGCTCCCTGTACTAGGGATACTTAACGACCGTCCCATACAGGCTATCAAGTACCCAAACCTAAGTAAATCTGTACTAAAGGCATATAAACTCGATAAACAAAGTGTCTAACATGCAATTAGGGTTTTCAGCACACAGGCATGCAATTTATCCCATCGAAAGCAGCACGCAAATCCATGTAAGTCATCTAAATCATTCAAGTATTCACTAAATCAATTCTAGGGTTCAGGAAGTGAAAATTATCCTACCTGGTCTCTGAATGCTCTAAATCACTTCAAAATTCCACGCAGTCTCAGTTTCTAAGCCCGATTAATTTCCTGGACATAAAATTAAATATTCAAATTCTTCACGTCATCCGTTTTTCGATCCTAAATCCGGTTACGCTAATACCTAAGTTAATTTATTGCCTAATTACGTTCGGCAGCCATTTCAGTCATATACCATTAGTTTTTGGGAAATCAGACCTTACCAATGGGATCGAACGATGGAATTCTGCGTCGGGGTGGTCTCGGTTTCTCCCGATGCACGTCCAGAAGCTCCGACACACGGCACACGGCGGAGAGGTGCGATTTGTCTTGAAAATCACACCACGGTGAAGCCCGCAAGTCCAGGAGTCCGAATTAGGTGGTGGCGCGGCGGTTCACAGCCGTTTTGGCGGCGTTTTCCAACCACGAAGATTCTCGCACGGCGGACGGAGTTTCCCTCGATCTGGGCGCGTCTGGCCTCCTTTCGACGGCTGCGAGCTACTGGAGGAAGCTGACAGCTCAGGCTACACGGTGGTGGGGACGGTGACAGTCAACGGCGACGGACGGCGGCTATCTGAGATGGAGAAGTTTTGCGCGATGGAGGGGAAAAATGGCGTTTTTCCTGCGGCTCCGGCGGCCGTTGGTGGCCGTGGTTGGTTGCTGGAGGTTGTGGGCAGTGAATGCTGTCGGTTGGTGCCCTTGGTGGCGGCCCACGGTGGCTGTAGCGGCCGTTCATGGTAGAGGAAGGAGGAGAGAGAAAAGAGAGAGGAGAGAGAGAGTATGGTGAGGAGAGAGAGAGAAATGAGAGAAATGAAGGGAATTCGTGTAATTTAAAGCCTCCGGGGACAATTCTGACTTTTCCCAGACCACCCGAGGATACTTTAGGGTGTCGGCATCCTTGCAGACATCGGCACACATTTCCATGCAAAATTTTTGGCCTCTGTCAATGAAATCGACGCATGAAACTTCTTCCGTCAGTTTCTAATCGCCAGATTGCATTTCTTTCTGTTTGATCGTGTTTCTGGCTTCGAACAACCTTCTGTTTCGAATCACTATCCTCGAAAGTCATGCCTGGCTTCGTCTAAAAGGGGTTAGGGTTAAAAATTTGATTTTATCCTTTAAAACTCTTTCAAAATGTTTTTCGATTGTTACAGACACTTGGCCACCTTTAGGATTCTTTGTGCACACTTGGCCACTTGTGAACACTTGGCCACTTTCTTTTTAAAATCATTGTGCACACTTGGGCACTTGCGGACACTTGGCCACCTTTTATAAAATCATTGTGCACACTTGGGCACTATGTGGACACTTGGCCACTTTCTTTTTAAAATTATTATGCACACTTGGGCACTTGTAGACACTTGGCCACCTTTATAATTTCTTTAACAAGTTTTAAGGGAAATTTTCCTTTTCTGGAAAAATAATGTTAGTGCACATCTTTTCTTAAAATTCTTATAACTTCAAATTAATTCTTTACCTTTCTTGAAAATCATTATTAATGCGCATTTCTTATAAAATCTAATAACTTTAAGATAATTTTCCCTTTCTTGGAAATTACTATTAATGTACATTTCTTATAAATTCTAATAATCTCAAGAATAATTTCTTCTTTTTTAGGAAATTAATATAAATGTACATTTCTTATAAATTCTAATAATCTCAAGAATAATTTCTTCTTTCTTGGAAATTAATATAAATGTACATTTCTAATAAAATTCTAATAAATTCAAGAATAATTTTCCTTCCCTTGAAAAATAATCTTAAGGTGCATTGCTTATAAATTCCAAGAAGAATTTTCATGGACTTGGCCTAAGGAGATTTGTTAATTTGCAATTCAATTTCCCTCTTTTATTCTTAAACTAAGACCATTAAAGTGGTAGGGTTTCTTTCCTCCATGGTTCTCATCATCATTTTTTTTTTCTTTCCAAGTACAACTAGAAATCCCACAACCAATTTTGTGTGGCTTTCTTCTCTCATTCAGCCAAGAGGGAGTTTTTATGGAGAAAGTATAGTTTTCAAAAGAATCCATCCATTTCTATCATCTATAATCATAGTTCATCATGAAACTAATATTATCTAACCCTAATCATTTCCCAATAACAATATTCATGCTATCGCATTAACCAACATCCCAATCAATCACACATGCTTAGACAATATACATGCATTTTGTCAAGAATGTAGGAAAACAATCATGTTCCATAGAAAGTTTGTAAAGACATGTTGATTGCATAAACTAAAGCATGGAACACAATCTTAAATTGTTAACCTACCTCTATGGTGCCCTAAGATAGGTTTTTCTTGGCTTCCCCTTTGATTCTTTACTCCTTTGCTCTTTTCTTTCTTGGTCAAGCTCCCTCTCATTCTTGCCTTGAGGGTGTGGTGTGTGTATTACCCCAAAATGGAACTTCTCTTCCCTCCTCTCTTTCTTTCCCTTTCTTTTTTTTTTCTCTTTTTCTCTTCTTCCACGCGCATGTGTGTTGCATGCATACAAAAATATGAACTTCCCACTCTTTTGTCTCTTGATCAGGTGGCATGGGCATGCATTCATAAAATTTTTAATTTCTTTCCCCTCACTTTCACGCTACACTTTCCCCTCTCTCTCTCTCTTCTCCCTTTTTTTTGTGCATTATGTATTTGCCTAGTCATCTTGTACTTGTAAGTACCATTTACTTCTCTTGCACTCTTCCCTTGTCCACTAGCTCACGTCACTTCTCACCTTCACACAAGGCTATGTGTTTTGGCAAGGCTCACATGTCCCATATTCTAGTCTTATGCATATATAATTTCTTTTGTGCGTTGGCACCAAGGGAAAGAAAGGAATGGAAATGTGCAACCCCACATAGTTGCATTGTATATTTATGAATTTTACTTCACTTAATTCTACACCTTTTCTTTTATTTATTTCATGGCTGCCAACATCCTTTTTGAGTGTATTTTTTCTTTGCTTACACTCTTGTGTTTCCCCTTGATCATGCCAAGTAAAAGAGAAAGGAGGAAGGGTCACGTAACCTCCTCCCTCACGCAAGGAGTACGGCTATAGCTACACCTTGCAATTTTTGTTCAATTCCCTCATGGCTTCCTTACTAGTGACACCGAACGGAAAGGAGAAGGAGCCCATGCAAACTGCACCTTCACCGTACCCATACATATATATTTTACTTAATTTAAATTTGCACTCCCTCCTCTAACTTGCTATGATTACTCGGTTGCTTGGAAGGGAAGTTAAGAGAAGGACACTAGCTTCATATGCTTTCTTATTTCCTTGTCGTGTGGTGCATTTAGTGTTGAATAAATTCTGCACCCCTTTGCCTAATCACTTTCTTTTTCCTAATTAACATGGCTGGACTTGCTTGTTCTTTTAATGAGGTTTGTTGTGTGCATGTAAGAAAATTTTCATGCCATTCCCTCTTCTATTTTAGCTAAGGTGGCGTGTCACACTTCCTCTCTATTATTATTATTGTTTGATTTCCATGATTGTACTTTCAAGTACAATTGCAATTTCTTGCAAACTTAGGTTAGCTACTTAAACAAGTTAAAGGAGAAAGGAAAAAGCTTGCATTCTTACATGGTTTTTGATCTAAATAAATGTTGCACTTTTTGTCTTCTTGTCTTAATCATATTTCTATACCTTATGTGTGCTTCAAAAGCTTTTGCACTCTTGCTTCCCCTTTTTTTCTTTACCAATTGCTCATGTGTCTTTATTGCCATGCATCCCTTGAAATCTCCATGCATATTTAAATTAAAAATTCTGCACTTCTCTTTTTCTTAGTTTGCCTAGCTGCAGTGTTTCTCCCTTCCTTACTTCATGTGAAACCCATGCATGCAAGGTATACAAGAGGTTTCCCCCACTTGCACGTGCACACACCCATGCATATATTTTAAATATTGCATCCTATCTTGCCTTTCCATTTATCTATATTACCGTGTACCTCCTAATATTTTCACCATGCCACACTTTTCTTTCCTTCCTCAATTCGGCCAAAATAGGAAAGGTAACCTAAATCAAATATCTTACAAATTGAGGGCATATTTATTTTGAATACCAAATTACACAAGTAAATTTTATCTAATAATTTAAAGAACATAAATTTAGACTAATTAAAATTATGGGGTGTTACATATGATGGCTAAATAGTCACAAAGTTATGTATATAGGTATTAAGTGGTACGTGGAGGTAGTCGCCGGGCAGCACTCTTGATGACTCTTATTATATGGTTGATTCCTATTCATGTTTTTAAAGAAGAATATGTTGATGTTACCATATGGAATGTATTAGATGAAATTTTTATGATAAAGCCTGAGATTAAGATGAAATCCCAGGATGATTTAATTTCACATATATTAAAGTACACGCATACACTCAAGCACAAATCATAATAGCATAATTCATACATTGCATCCCAATAGTACATGTCATGTTTTGAATTTGAGATGAGAAATGCAGAGTATTTCAATGTAATTATGATGGTACAAGTTAATAGATTTTAAAATAGGTTTGCTTGCTACTGAGATTCAAGTCTCACATGAATGCCAGCATGTATCAGATGTGTAGGTACTGGTTGGAAATGGAGGTAACCTAAAGAGAGGTACCCTCTATATGTATTCTAAGGAAGTACAACTAAATAGCTTAGGCTTTTACTTTAATGAACTATCCTTCATGATTTTTGGAAGTGTTAGCATAATTTATTTCATGTATACCATATGTAGGATCATAGAAATTGACTAGATTAATTAATGAACACTTCGATGGGGATCATGAGTGATAAGGATGTTATCTCCATGCCCCAATAGTTATTTTATGTTAATTATGAAAGTAATTACGCATGATGCTTGTATATATATATATAGCCAAAGTAACTTATGTATCATATAATTTTATTCTACTACGAGATTGAGTGTAAACCTGAGAGTAGAGACCTGACCCTAACCTCACTTAAATAATTAACTTGTAAAAAGTTTTAAATTTTCTTGGGTAGATCTAATAGTAACACGCTACTATTATAATATACATATTATACCTTTTAGAGAACTAAAAGGAACTATAGGCTAAGGGGGTGTTACGGGTGTTACAGTTATACTAACCCCATAAGGGACGAAAGGGATATCAACCCATTAGTCAAGGAATGATATGCAAAAAGGGCAGTGATCATTAAGTTGGTACTTGGATCTGGCTGGGGGATGCCTCAAATAGTGCCAATGGTAGAATTGTCACGTATGATGTTAAGTGAACTAAAATGAATGTAGTGGTACATGGAGTCGTTCATTGGGCTGTGTTACCAGTAACTCTTATGATATGATTGTTTCTCCTCCTCATATGTTAAATGAAAATGCATGTTTGTTACCCTATAGATTGTTTAAGATGAAAGCTATGTGAAATGATGAATAATGCATATCTCATATTTCAAAGTTTATATGTTTTTAGATTTACATGCATAAATGTGAGCACCTAAAATGAGAGTATGTTGCATGCACCACATTTCAATAAT
The DNA here is from genome assembly GCA_031216115.1 of Senna siamea. Lineage (NCBI taxonomy): Eukaryota > Viridiplantae > Streptophyta > Magnoliopsida > Fabales > Fabaceae > Senna > Senna siamea. The sequence continues at coordinate 27,665,820 of CM062361.1, read as the reverse complement.
AGGTATTGTATTTTTATGTTGAAAAGAATGTAGATATTTTTTCATATGAGTACAGTGGTGTAGTTTAGTAGTTTTCAAAGAAGGTTGCATTGCTACTAAGATTAATTTCTCACATAAGTGCTGGTGTGTACCAGATGTGTAGGTCTCTAGCTGGAGATAAAGGTAACATGGGAAGAGGTACTTGTCATGGGGGTACATAGAAAGATTAATTTTGAATAGCATAGGCATATGTTCATTTGGTACTAGTCTTTATGATTTTGGAGAAAGGCTAGTATAGATTATCACTTGTATAGCCTATCTTATCTTGGATGTAGATGAATTAATTATCACTATCAATAATGTAACATCTGCTCCTAATATGAATAAGAGATGCTTGTTAGTTGTTAATTTAAGTTTAATGCTTGTGTATGCTACATTAATTGCATATAGTTACATTAGTGTAGGGACTTAGTTGAAAGAAATAAAAGCTGAATTAAGATGTGGCTTAGGACTAAATTGAAAAGGGAGAACTGAGTAAGGCCAAAGTCACAAAATGGCCAAGGACTAGAATGCAAATAGTAGAGGGCTTGAGGTTTTAGAAACCCTAAACCCTCACATAACACACTCTCAGCATTTTCCTAGAGAGAGAGAAGGGTGAGTAGAGATGGAAAAGGGCTAAACTAGGGAAAAAGCAGAGGATAAGCTTGAAGGAAGGGTGATTAGAGGTTGGGGATTGATCCTACAACAAGAGGAGGATCATTTGAGCACTTTGTACATGCACATTATTAGGAAAATTTAGGTAGCACCAAACCTAAACCCCATTCTTTGAAATGTTTAGCTCTTTGCTGGGAAAATGTGAAGTATGAATGTTTTGAGTTAAGTTTGGGGTTTAAACCTACATTCTCTATGTTTCTAACTGCTATTGGGTGATTCTTGCTAAATAGTTATGCTCATTTATGCTTGTCATTGATTGTGAAAGTGGCTTATGCTTAGGTGCAAAAATGTGGTTTGATCTTATTGAGTGTTGTTAAGTCGAGTTTGGGTTTATTATAAGTGCCATATAATGCTTAGATGTTGGTGTTGACTAATGGCTAGAGAAAATGGTTTGAAAACATGTTTTTGGGGGTAAAGTTTTGGATTTAGCAGCAAGTTATAGAGCAGGCCAGACACTAGCAGCTGATTGCCAGGCCTTGGAAGTTGATTGTTGTGTTCTTCGTCTACCCAAAAAACTTTTTCTAATGCTAGTAGCCAACTGCCAACCTTGGAAGTCAACTATCATGTTCTTCATTTTCCAAAACATTTTCCAGAAAGCTAGCAGCCAACTACCCAGCCTGAGCAGTCAACTACCAAGCCTCTAGCAACCAATTGCTCGGCTAATACAGAGTAGAAGGGGCAATGAGCTAGCAGCCAACTAGCAGCATGGGATCAATCGACTGCCACCCCTCTATTTCAAATAAAGAGCTCAATAACCTATTTTGAGAGGTTAATAGCCTAAAATCTCACTCAAACAAAGGATCTAAACATGGGATGTAGTAGGTAACATGCAAGAGATAGAGTCACAAGTCACTAGGATGATAGTGTCCTTATGATAATGAAGTAAAGAGAGTAAAAAACCTAAGAGAGGAAAGAGGAAAGTATTCTAAGCATATGAATTAGTGGTAGATAAGCTTATGATCGAATGACCGATTATTGATATGGGGTGGCCATTGGGCATTCCATGGTTGTGCCATGAATTTGGATGATTAAACATCCACTTGAACTTAGATGATTTTGAAAACACCATGATGGTTGCGAACCTTAAGTTAGTGTCATCTTTCGAAGGCCATTTAAGAAACACGTACCTAGAGTTAAGCAAACTGTGGACATAAGCCGAATCACCCTAGTGTATGTATAGAGAATAGCGTACTAGGAGTGTGATCCATCAGAAAGGGATGGTTGTTACACCTATAACACCCTTTTAACCTATGATTCCTTTAAGTTCTTTAAAAGATATAATATATAAATATCATAGTGGTAGTCTGCCACTATTACATCTACCCGAGTAAATTTTAAACTTTTACCAGGTTGGTTAATTGAGTGCAATTTGGGTTAGGTTCTACACTCGAGCTCTCATAACATCGTAATGGAATATCGGATTGATTACATATACATAATTCATCCTAAGTAGCTATACACCAACATACATAAATACTCATTCATTAACTTTAATTTAACTCATTGGGGTATGAAGACAACAATCCTGCCACTTATAACCCCATTAAATTTGCCTAATCAGAATTTTTTATCAATTCATATACAGCTAAGTCAATATAGGCTATATAAGAGACCTTCGCTACTAGCCTTTCCAAAAATTATAAAGACTAGTACAAAATAATTATATGCCTATACTATCCAAAATAAACATTCATTGTACCACATAGAAGGGTACTTCTCCCTATGTTACCTTTCTCTTCAGCCAAGGGACTTACACATCTAGAACACGCCAGTACTAGGGTGAGAAATTAATCTCAGTAGCAATACAACTTGTTTGAAATTCACTAACCTGTACCACCATACTTATATGGAAAACCTCTACATTCCTTTCATCATAAAATCATAACACATACTATTGGGATGCAATGTATGCATCATACTCTCATGTCATGTGCTCAAATTTGTGCATGTACATCTAAAACATCTAAACTTTCAAATATGGGATGTGCATTCATCATCATGCCCATCATAAATTTCATATGAAACATATTTTGGGATAGTAAACATGCCTTTACTTAAACATATAAGCAGGAAAATAACACACCATAAGAGTTATTAGGAGCGCCGCTCAGTGAACAACTCCACTTACTATTATCTATATGCATGAGTTTGTGACTATTTAGTCACCCTTTAGCTATAACTCTAGCTTTAACTGTAGCTTTAGCTTTAACTTTAACTTTAACCTTTTTATACATTCTGAGGCATCCCTCAGCCAGATCTGAGTACCATCTCATAACGATTGGGATAACTATCAACTCCACCCAACGTCTTCCTTCCTCGAACGAGACTGGCTATTAACTCATGGGATCATCGTCAACTCTACCTAGATCATTTCCTCTCTGCTTTTAGGTGGATCATAATACTATGGAATCACCATCCCCTTTTGATGGATCAAACTCCTAGTACGCTATTTCTTAACATATACACTAGGATGACTCAGCTCATGTCCATGGTTTTGCTTAACTCTAAGTATGTGTTTCTTAAATGGCCTTTGGAATATAACATTAACTTAAAGTTCACACCCATCTTGGTATTTTTGAAATCATCTAAGTTCAAGTGGATGTTTAACCATCCTAACTCATGACACAACCGTGGAATGCCCAACGGTCATCCCATACTGACAATTGGTTACTTGATCATAAGCCTATCTACCACTAGGCATACACTTGGAATACTCCCCTCTTTCCTTTCTTATGTGTTATGCTCTCTTTATTTCATTATCACAGGGATCTCTTCATCCAAGTGATCTATGACTCTATCTTTTGCATGTACCCACTACATCTCAGGTTTAGATCATTAGTTTGAGTGAAATTTTAGGCTATTTTCCTCTTAAAATGGTCATTTGAGCTCATTAACTATGTCAGAGAGTTGGAAGTCGATTGTTCTATTGCTGGCAGTCAACTGCTAGCTCACTGTCTAATTTTCTTGTCTTGGTTGAGAGCTACCAGTTGGTTGCTAAAGGCTTGGCAGTCGGCTTCTGGCCTTGACAGTAGACTCCCACAGGCTAGTAGACCACTGCTAGCTTTTTAGAAATTTTTTTGGAAAATGAAGAACATGACAGTTGACTTCCAGAAGGCTGGCAGTCGACTGCTAGGGTTCTGTCTTGCTTTTTTGGGCAGATGGTGAACACAGCAGTCGACTTCTGAGGCTAGCAGTTAGTTGCTAGTGTCCAGTCTATTCTAAAAAATAGTATTTCACTTAGAGTTTTGCCCCAAAAACATATTCTCAAACCTTGTTCTCAAACTATGAACTCAAAGCTAACACTTAGACATCATATAACCCTTATAACAGACCCAAAACTCCACCTAGCATTTCACTTAGAGTTGCTACTTGGATTTGATCTGAAAATTATGCGTGTATGATGTGCTAGAAGGTTCTTCCCTTGTTATAAGATTAATCCCTAGCCTCAAATCAGTCCTTCTTCTAGCAAATCCCTTCCTCTTTGCCCTAATCTAGCACTTTCTCTCTCTACTTGCCTTTCTCCTTCTCTCTTTAGAAATGCTGAAGTTTGAAATTAGTTTTAAGGTTTTAGGGGTGCTAGCTATTAACTCTCACTATTTGCATTTTGTTCCTCAGCCATTTTGTGACTTTATCCTTACTCAGTTTTCCCTTTTCAATTTGGTTCTGATTCATACTTTGGCTCATCTTTTATTCCTTTCAACTAAGTCCCCTGCACTAGTGCAACTATATGCAATTAATGCAACATACACAACATTAAACTCAAATTAATAACTAGCGAATATCTCTTAATCATATTAGGAGCAGATGTTATAATGGTGATTCTATAGCCACATGATCCACTCTAGAGCAAAGAGGAAACGATCTGGGTAGAGTTGATTAAATAATGCAATATAGCATACTACAAGATTGTGAGTTACTACTACCTCTACTTGAGTAAATTTTAACTTTTACCAAGTTAAATAATTAAGTGCTACTATTTTGGGAATTCTACACTCGGGATACTCACATATAATGTCGCAGCGAAAAATAATTAAAACAATTGAAATAAACATGTAGACATATATATATTTTCATTCACATACATAATATTTTTATAAAACTTAAAACATCTAGGTGTGAAAAAAATATACCTATAGATATGTGAGGCTGAGTAAGGAGGCAACAGACTTGCCACTCATATTCCTTTGCTCATCCTACAAGCAGGTATTTTCTCACATATCTTGGATACATATATGCCCCTCTTTATACACCAAAAATCCTCCTGACCTGTTTCAAAAAGGATAATAAGGGATCAGGGTCTTGGGCATCACATATTTACATATCAAAATAAAAAGACTATCAAACAAATCCTGCATGCCTACCCCTCTAGTGGGTAAGGAGTAAGGGGAATGTCTATTACTGAGATCACCCACACTTCCTTTACTATCATAAAATTACCCAAAATCGGTATGTCTACCCAATGCACTTTTACTTCTAGCAGTATTTGGAACCTAGGCATCTAATACAAACCAGAATTTAATGAGAAATATTTCTCAGTAGCAATAACAATATGAAATTTTAAAACTACTGATTTATACCATTATACTGGTATGGAAATACTCTACATTCTTTTGTCATCAAATAATGCTATTAGGATAACATGCATGAATTAAACAACTTTCTCACATACATTCATGAATACATATGCATCTCATCACATATCCATCACATAGGATACATTCTCGAATTGTAATGGCAATAGAATCACATTCTCATATCTATTCAGAGCATAAAAAAGAAATTAATGCATATTGCTATGGCCATAAACAAAAGCATCATAAAAGAAATCTTTGAAAATTCTCATTTATATATGAGTATTCTCATGGTCTTTGACCATCTGCAATATTCTCATGGTTCGTGACCATCTGTAATATTCTCGTGGTACTGACTAGTTGTAGTATTCTCGTGGCCTAAGGACCAGTTACAATATTCTCATGGTATTGACCAGTTGCAGTATTCTCACAGTTTAACCGATTGCAATATTCTCGTGGTCTTTAACTAGTTGCAGATATTCTCATTTATAGTTCATGCTCATCTCATTTTAAAATCTCATGTTTCTCTTCACTTTCTCATTTATTCTTATACTCTTTCTCATTATTCTCAAATCATATGTTATCCATTACATTTCATGTTTAAATCCTTCATTTGAGCAGAGTTTTGGGCTAATTATGCTTCAAACTAGGTTATTGAGTTCATTTTCCAAAACAGAGGCCTACCGGTTGACTTCCACCCTCCTGCAGTCGACTTGCAGCTCATTGTCCTAAAATTTTCCAAACCCAAGGGCTACCAGTCAACTGCTACAAGCCTAACAGTCGACTACTCCATTCTTGGCAAATTTTTGGAAAATATAAGCATGGCAGTCGATTTTCACAGGCTGGCTGTAACACCCCCATTAGCCTATAGTTCCTTTTTAATGTTCAAGATATAATGTATATAATTATCATAATAATGGTGTATTTCTATCACTTCTACCCTAGTCAATTTTAAAATTTTTTACCAAATTAATTAATTGAGTGCCATTTGGGTTGGTCTCTACTCTCGGGTTCTCTCAACATCGCAACAGAATAAATATATATATATAATACACCTAGATTAATTATACATAAACATGCATCCTTAATTAAATATAATCAGTTAACTATTGGGCATGGAGGTAACAATCCTTCCACTCATAACCCATCAATTAGTTTATTCATCAATCCAGCCTAATTCCTATATAGATAAATTAGAATAGGCTATACAAAATAATCCTACACTAGCCTTTCTCAAAATATCATAAAGGCTAGCTTCATTCTACCATGTACTTAAGCTATCCAAATTAAACAGTTTGTATGCCCAGATTGGACACTTCTTCATACTTTACCTTTACCTCCTGCCCAAGGAGACCTATATATCTGGTACATGCCAGCACTGTCATGAGAAATGAATCTCAATAGCAATACAACCTATTACGAAATCCATTGACCTGTACCAGTGTGCTCGCATGAAAAAACTCTGCATTCTTTCGTAAAACATATCACATACTATTGGGATGTAATGCATGTAGCATTTAATCATGTTGTGTGCTCTTACATATGCATATTCATCAAACATATCATTTTTAAAACATGGGAAGTGCATTTATCATCATTCTCATCATAAAACATTTCCTTAGGGTATTAACATGCCTTTTGAGCAGGAGAAAACAATCACATCATATGAGCTATCAGGAGTGTCGCCCAGCAACAACTCCATGTACCACTACATACATGAATGAGCCATCCTTGTGACTACTGCATCACTATAGTAAAATACTACTATAGTACATCTGAGGCATCCCCCAGTTTGATCCACTTGTACATTCTCTATAACTCATGGGATCACAATATTCCTTCGAATAGATCATATCATCTCCACTTCCATGGATAATGAGGTCTAGGGATCACCACCATTCCTTCAAGGTGGATCACCTGCTAAACCTTATCCTCTCCGCTTCTACAGATCATGAGGCTATAGAGTCACCATCATTCCTTCGAGGTGGATCACCCTCCCAGTACGCTATCTTCTAACATATACACTAGGGTGATTTGGCTCATGCCTATGGTTATGCTTTAACCTTAAGTATATGTTTCTTAATGGCCCTTGGAAGACACACTAACTTATGGTTTGCAACCATCACGGTGTTTTCAAAATTATCTATGTTCAAGTAGATGTTTAACCATCCAAATATATAGCATAACTATGGACTACCAACAGCCGTCCTATACCGACAATCGGTCACTCAAATCAAAAGCCTATCCACCACTAATGCATATGCCTAAGATACTTCACTCTTCCTTTTTGATGTCTCTCCACTCTCATTTGGATCACTATCACAAGGACCATTCTTATCCAAGTGAAAAGTGACTCTATCCTTTGCATCTTACACAAAACTTCTAGTTTCCTTGCTTACCTATGTTGTGAGCCCTTAATTAAGTTAGTATGAAGAATTACTAAGCTCAATTGCCATTAAAGTCCTCATTTCGCAAGTTGGAGGGCTGCAAGTCGACTGTTGGAAGGCTAGCAGTTGATTGGTGGCTGGCAGCTGGCTGGTGGCTTGCTGGAATGCGCCTTTGGAAAAATATGAGCAGATAGTCGACTATTAGGATGGTCAGTCGACTACTTAGTGCAAACCCATGCCCGATAGTTGACTATTAGGAATCTAGCAGTTGACTGCTAAGCCTTTATTTGCACTTCTGGGCTTTCCAGGAACAAGACAGTCGACTACCCCATATTTAGCAGTCAGCTGCTATGCTCCGCTGCAGTTTAGAAAACATAATTTTGATAATAACCAGTCCAGAATGCATTCCATTTTTAATTCTAAACACATGAGCTTAATTTCCATACAATAAACTTTACTTCTCATGAAAAATTTCTTATCGATTAGCTCAAACATGGTACATTCAAGGAAAACTAGTCTATATCTCTAGATGAACACAACCCAGCCCTTCCAATCCATTACAAGCACATATATGAGCATACATTCAGCAACACAACATCCCATAGAAATAGAAAAGTATACAAAATGTAGGTTTAACCCCAATCTCAGTTAAAAGATTTAGAAATTTATATTTTCTGACAACAGTAAACATTTCAAAAAAGAGAGGGGTTTAGGATGGATTGCTACCTTGATTCCTTGCTAAATATGGGTGTTTAATGTGTTAGAAAGGCTCTCCCCTTGTTGTAGGACTAATTTATAGCCTTAAATCTGTCTTTCCTTTAGCAAAACCTCTTCATTCCTGCCCTAGCTCGCCCCTTTCTTGTAACGCCTTATCTAGTATTACAATTCCTCCATTGTAAATAGATAAGCTCGGTACATTATTCTTATCCTTTTATTATTAACGTCTAAGCATTTATACCATTATTAAAGTGGGTTAGGTTCGGGTTCTTTTGCTCAGATCAAACTCATATGCACAGCGGAATTAAAATACCATACATCACAGCAAAATTTTAAAACTTGCATATTACAATTGATAAATGTCAAATGAATGTCTGTTACATCTTTGGTAAATGCATACCAGGATATATGAAGTACCCATCCATAAGGAGTCAGGAGACAACAATCCTATCACTCAGACTCCTTCTAAATAATAGGGATGGACAGGTCTTTCACATATCCTTTCCTCAGCAATTTCCTGTTTCCCTTTCATATACACAACCAAAATACTAGTCCTAATTCTAACCCAAAAATACATCTAGAATCAGGACCCCAAAATAAGGAATTACAAAAATATTTCTATCAGAAGTATGCCCTCTAATGTTATTTCCATCCTTTCCCGAGATTGCTAATTCCTTATTAGCATATAAATGAGAAAACAAGTTTCCTAATAGCTTAGCAATTCATCATTATTTTGAAACCTACTAAAATATACCAGGGTGCAAGCACCAAAAACATTTTTCATCCATATTCTTGGTATTTAAAACATAGTTTCATTCATACATGCAAATTGGCAAGCAGTATATGGTTATTTGAAATATCAATGTGATAAAAATAAATATTCTCTTTCAAATAGAACATCTTTTCATAAGATTATGCATGCTATCATAAAAACAAACAATAATCATTCATGCATGTCATTCTTAAAACTTATCTTTATAAATTGGTTGTGCAAACTTGGGCACTTTGTGGACACTTGGCCACCTTGATAAATTAATTGAGCACACTTGGGCATTTGTGGACACTTGGCCACCTTTATAAAATTTTTGTGCACACTTGGGCTCTTTGTGGACACTTGGCTACCTTTATAAAATTTATTGTGCACACTTGAGCACTTTGTGGACACTTGGCCACCTTTATAAATTAATTGGGCACACTTGGGCACTTTGTGGACACTTGGCCACCTTTATAAAATTTATTGTGCACACTTGGGCACTTTGTGGACACTTGACCACCTTTATAAAATTTATTGTGCATACTTGGGCACTTGTACATACATATGGCAACTACATTTTCTTTTATTTTAGCATTTTAATTTCTCTTGCAATTAGTCCTCATAAAATACATTCTAATGCATTCCTTATTAGATTCAGCCACCAAGGTTTGAAATACAATATGGTTCCGACCACTATGGAGAAATAATCCAATTTAGGATTTCCATGTCATGTTATTCTACTTACCTTTTTAGGTTCAAGTTACGTACTAAATTTTCAGTTGTATATATTTAATTAGTATTACATCCTAATAACAATGTGAATCTTTATTAGCCAAAGCCAAATCTTCTATATTCTAATTTGCCATAATTTTTCTCCTTTCCTTAGCTAACCTAATTCCCATCTTTCTTACACCAATTTTTATCAAGCAAAATTACTATCTTACGAAGGACACTTTTATTTTGATATCTATAACTTGTAACATTCATTGGCCATACATACTATAAATTTTTCTAGTCTTATCATCCTTAGGGTTTTCACTATACATGCTACAATTTATTTTTAACAATGATCCTTTCATAAAACAACAATATCAATTTTAGCACATCCACAACCACATCTATTTACCATGCAAGCTTAGCCAAGAGACATACACATTTTTAAGAATGTAGGCAAGCAACTAATGTTCCTTGAAAGCTTGGAAAATCATGATGCATATATTTTAAAACATGGAACAAAATTCCAAATGAATTGCTAACCTACCTCAATGATGAACTAAGATGGGATTAGCTTGGCTTCCTCTTTGACTTTCTCCCTTTACTTCTTCTTTACTCCTTTGATCTTTTCTTTCTTGGTCAACTCCCTCTCTCTCCCATGACCGATTGTGTGTGTTTGCTTTTAATTTTGAAGTTGCTCTCTCTCCTTCTCTTGCCAATGCTTTCTCTTTTTTTTTTCTCTCCACTCCTTCTCCCATGTGTGTTTTCTTATTCAGCCAACATGGGATGCTACCCTCCTTTCCCCTCTTAATTATTATTTTATGTTTCTTTCTTCTCCCTCTCTCTCCTTTTTTTTTAATATCCCCACATGTCCTTAAGTACATTCCATGTTAATGGGAAGCTTGCATCAGTGGATTAACCACTTGGCCACATTAAAGGAAAGGACGAAGGAGAGCCACGCAAGGCACCATTATACATAAGCTGCACCTTCCACGTGAGCTACCATGTCTCATCATTTTCAATACTTATGTGAATTCCTTTTACTTCATGCAAGGGCTAATGTCTTATGCATGCAACTCCATTATTTGGTGGCTCCAAAAGAGAGGAAAGAAAGGGATTCACGTGAGCTTTACGGTCCAGGCAAGTCTCACGTTCTAGCTGTATGCATTTACATATAATTCCCTCACACAATGTTAGGCACACCCTCCACGCAAGCTACACCTGATTATTGTACTTTCCTTCCTTCATTGAATGCCTATATGGATGTTATACACTTTTCTTAGTTATTATTATTTCACAGCCTCACATGTAATCAAGTGTAGCCCATTATCCTTGTATTTTTTTGGTATTACCCCATATTCACGCTGCATGCACATATATGTATGTTTAACTTCTTCATTCGGTTGCATTAGAGATGACACAAGGGAAGGAAGAGGGAAACTTTCTTCACACTTCTCTTCCCTCTCTTGCATCCTTGCTTCACTGTACACTTACATGTATCTTTTATTGTAAATAAATTCTGCACTTTTCTCCCAAAATTACTGCATGTATATATATATATATTTATGCCACCTATCTCATGATCACTTAGTTATCTTGGAGAAAAAGTTAAGGGAAGGAAAGAGAAAATAAATTTACATACACACCTCTCCCCTTGTACGTAAGTCACCCCCTTCATGCAAGCCTCATACATGCATATTGAGTTGCTATGTCAACTCGTCACTTGATGGCCCCAAAAGGAAAGGAAAAGGGTGGATTCACACAAGATGCTTATTTTAAGATTGTACTTTTACATTTTAACCTTTTTCCCATGTGATGCTAACTCTTTTTATTGAAATGAACTCCACACCTTTAGCCACCTCACTATATATATATCAATGCTCCACTTCTTTCCTTTCCCAATTTCACGTGTATGTATATATGTATTCTAGTTTGCTTTTCTCCTTTGGCAATTAAACTAGGTGAAAGGAAGAAAAATTAGGAATCAAATTAAGCACCTCAGTTACCCATGTTCCCCTTTTTTTTGAACATTACATGCTACTTAATACCTAGGTCCATTTTTCCCTTGTGACATTTATTCTTCATTATATCACTAAAATAATTGCATGGCAACTCATCCAATTAATTAAGGAAACATTAATTTAGACTAATCAAGAAGAAATGGGGTGTTACATTTCTCCCTTTCTTAAAAGAATTTCTTCCTCGAAATTTATACATACCTCATGAAAATAATTCTGGATACGCTCCGCACATGTCCTCCTCTCTTTCCAAGTGGCTTCCTGTGGTGATGTGCAATCCCACAAGATCTTTACTAGGGGAATGGTCTTATTCCTCAGGGTCTTTACCTCAGTACTGATGATTTGTAACAACTTTGGCTGATAAGTTAGATTATCCTTTAATTGCAGAGTAATGGTGTTAAGTATATGTGAGGGATCAGGTATGTATTTTCTGAGTTGGGAGACATGGAAAGCATTATGAAGGTTGGAAAAATGTGGGGGTAGGGTTATATGGTATGCTGGTGGACCTAATCTCTTCAATATTTGGAAAGGTCCAATGTATCGGGTACTTAGCTTTCTAGACTTCATAGCTCTACCAATCCTAGTAGTTGGGGATACTTTCAGAAAAATATGGTTTCCTTCCTCAAATTCTTGGGATCTTTTTCTTTTGTCAGCATAGCTCTTTTGTCTGTCTTGAGCCTATGCCATTTTCTCTCTGATCATTTTAATTTAATCAGTTGTTTTTTGCACTAACTTAGGTCCTAATAGTTGCCTCTCACTTACTTCATACCAATATAATGGGGACCTACATTTCCTCCTATATAAGGCTTCATACGATGCCATACCTATGCTAGAGTGAAAACTATTATTGTAAGAAAATTCAATTAATGGTAAACTCCTTTCCTAATTTCCTTGATACTATAAAACATAAGCCCTAAGCATATCCTCTAAGGTCTGGATTGTTCTCTCTGTCTGTCCATCTGTTTGAGGATGATACACCATGCTGAAACTTAATCTAGTTCCAAAGGCTTCTTGTAGGGATTTCCAAAATCTAATGGGTACACCATAAAGTCTCACTATCTCCTGAATGTATAGCTGTGCCAATCTATACAAGGAGTAGTTAATCTTAATGGGTAGGAAATGGGCAGACTTAGTTAACCTATCCACTATTACCCAAATAGCATCATTCCCTGATTAGGTTCTAGGTAAACCTACTACAAAATCTATAGAAATCTTATCCCATTTCCACTTAGGAATTTCAAGGGCTGTAATAACCCAGTAGGTTTTTGGTGCTTGATCTTTACCTGCTGACACACCAGGTACTTAGCTACGTGCTTCGCTATATGTTTCTTCATTCCTGGCCACCAGAACCTCCTCTTTAAGTCCTGATACATCTTAGTGGCTTTAGGATGAATAGTTTATTTACTTTGGTGAGCTTCTTCTAAAATCTTATCCCTTAGGTTACCTGCCTTAGGAACATAAATTCTATCTTGGAAGGTTACCATTCCATTAGCCTCCCTTATGAACTCCTGATTTCAATCACAATAGTAGGTCTCTCCCAGTTTACTATTGCTTCATTCTTACTAGGGTCTACTGACACTCCTTCCTTTGAAATGACTTGCACTAGAAACTTCATTTCTTCCAGCCAAAATTCGCACTTCTCTAACTTAGCATACAGCTGCTTCTCCTTAAGTATTTATAGCACTATCCTGAGATGTTGTTCATGCTCTTGTCTATTTTTAGAATACACTAATATGTTATCAATAAACACTACTACGAACTGATTGAGGTAAGGTCTAAAGATGCAGTTCATGTAATCCATAAAAATAGCTAAAGCATTTGTCAGGCCAAAGGGCATCACGAGAAATTCATAATGCCCATACCTAGTCCTAAAGGCAGTCTTAGGTATGTCCTTATTCCTAACCCTGATTTGATGATATCCTGATCTCAAATTAATTTTAGAAAAGATAGTTGCCCCTCTTAGTTGGTCTAACAGGTCATCGATTCTAGGGAGAGGATACTTACTCTTCATAGTTACCTTATTTAGCTGCCTATAATCTATACACATCCTCATACTCCCATCCTTCTTCTTGACAAACAACACTGGTGCTCCCCACGATGACACACTAGGTCTGATAAATTATTTTGCTAAGAGGTCCTCTATTTGCACCTTCAATTCATTTAATTCCATTGGGGACATCTTATAGGGTGATATGGAAATTGGTCCTACCCTAGGAGCTAAGTCTATAAAAAACTCTATTTCTCTCTCTGGTGAGAGACTAGTAATCTCTTCTGGGAATATGTAAGGAAACTCATTAACTATAGGAATGGTTTTTAGATTTTGCTGACTTTCCACTTCTGAGGAACATAAGAAACCCATTGTCTCGTTTTTCCATTCTATCCTCACCTTCACTAGTTTAGTGTCTATGAAAGTTACAGACTTAGCTAAATAGTCTAAGATGACATTGTTTGAAGAGAGCCAGTCCATACCAAGGATGACATCTAGTTCAATCATGGGTAAACAGATAAGGTCTACAATAAAGGTTTTGGTTTCAACCATAATAGAACAGTTCAAGCAAATCAATGAAGTAGACATATGTTCATTAGTAGGTACTGCTATGGACAATTCATAGGGCAGGGTAGTTATTAGTAATTTCAACTTCTGGACACAGTCTATTGAAAAAAAGGAATAGGTGGCGCAATAATCATACAGTGCAATTAAAGGAACATCATTAATAAAGCATATACCTTTCATCAGATCCTCGGATTGGGCCACCTCTTTACCCTTTAGGGTATACACCCTTCCCTTGGTAAGGGGTCTTGTGGTGTCCTACGGCTTCTTCAAGGTAGGATAAACCTAAGAGATATGCCCTGGCTTCCCATATCTGTAGCACACGTTTTGACCCACCATACATGGTCTGTCTCCATGATTCCGCCCACACATCAAGCAGTTAGTTTAGGAAGTTAGAGCATTCATTAGCCTTTTCCTGGTATGATTCCTTGGGAACTTACTGTCACGGCCCTTGGTAAATTCAGATGGGTTCTTTCTCTTAAGGAACCTTGCTTCCTGCCTCCCCCTCTTCAGTGTTACTAAGGATCGGGAGGCTATTCTACATTTTTTAACCAAGGTGGGATAGTCCCTGATCTCCTGAGATGCTACCTCATGATAAAGCTCTGGGTCCAAACTATTCTCCAAATGCATGGCCTTCTATGCCCCGTCTGGTATCTACTTTAGGTAAGAAGAGAATTTTGATAACTCTTCGAACCTGGCTAAGTGTTCTTCAAAGGGTCTGCCACCCTGTTTTATCTGCATGAATTCTCCTTCCTTTGCATTCCTCTCACTCTGGGGAAAGTACTTCTCTAAGAAGGCATCTTTGAAACTCTCCCAAGTGATCTGGATCCCCTGAGCCTCTATTAGCTGCTTCATCCCCTTTTACCAATATTTCACCTCCTCTTCCAGCTAGTAGGCGGCGAAGGAGACTTTCTGCAGCTCAGCGCTTCCTAGTACTTTAAATAACTCCTCCATCTTTTGTACCCATTCGTTCGCCTTCTTTGAGTTCATGACTCCAGTAAAGAAAAGAGGCCTGGCTCTTTGAAATTCGATCCAGCCTCCACCGACTTGGGTTCTTATCTGTTCAGCCCTAGTGTGAGTATCTTCACTCCGATCAGTCTAGGCCTGACGGAGTGCTTCGACTATGACTACAGCCTGGACTCTTATAGCTTTGGCTATATCCCTCATGTTCTGCATAACCTCATTCAAGTCCACTTTCGGGTTTTGGGCCTATGATCTACTTCTTCGTGTTAGTGCCATATTGTTACTCTACAAAACAAGTATTATTGAGGTGATCGGTCTCAATAACAAATTATTAAGCAGAGAACATATATCACCAATAGGAGCTTCTATCTTCCTAAACCTAATACTCCATTCCTCAATTTTAAAACAAAATACAAGTTAGCCAACCGCCTAGGCACAACCAACTAACCTGAACTAGTCCCTTCCTTGAGGAATTCTACCCCGTTCCTATCCTGGGTAGCGGTGCTTTGATACCAACTTAATGTAACGCCCTTATCTAGTATTATAATTCCTCCATTGTAAATAGATAAGGTCGGTACATTGTTTTGATCTTTTTATTATTAACGTTTGAGCATTTATACCATTATTAAAGTGGGTTAGGTTCAAGTTCTTTTACTCAGATCAAACTCATAGGCATAATGAAATTAAAATACCATACATCACAAAGAAAATTTAAAACTTGCATATTACAATTGATAAATGTCAAATGAATGTCTGTTGCATCCTTTGTAAACATGTACTAGGATATATGAAGTAGCCATCCATAAGGAGTCAGGAGACAACAATCTTGTCACTTAAAATCCTTTTAAATAATAGGGATGGACAGGTCCTTCACATATCCTTTCCCCAAAAATTTCTCATTTTCCTTTCATATACACAACTAAAATACTAGTCCTAATTCTAACCCAAAAATATATCTAGAATCAGGACCCCAAAATAAGGAATTACAAAAATATTTCTATCAGAAGTATGCCCTTTAATGCTATCTCCATCCTTTCTTGAGATTGCTAAACAACTGGATCTGATACATATTAGCATATAAATGAGAAAACAAGTTTCCTAATAGCTTAGTAATTCATCATTATTTCGAAAACTACTAAAATGTACCAGGGTACAAGCACCAAAAACATTTTTCATCCACATTCTTGGTATTTAAAATATCGTCTCTTTCACACAGGAAAATTGACAAGTAGTACATGGTTATTTGAAATATCAATGTGGTAAAAATAAATATGCTCTTTCAAATAGAACATCTTTTCATGGGATTATGCATGCTATCACAAAAACAAACAATAGTCATTCATGCATGTCATTATTAAAACTTACCTTTATAAATTGATTGTGCACACTTGGGCACCTTATGGACACTTGGCCACCTTGATAAATTAATTGGGCACACTTGGGCACTTTTCGACACATAGGCACCTTGATAAATTAATTGGGCACACTTGGGCACTTGTGGACACTTGGCCACCTTTAAAAAATTTATTGTGCACATTTGGGCACTTGTACATAGGCTGCACCTTCCACGTGAGCTACCATGTCTTGGCGTTTTCCATACTTATGTGAATTCCTTTTACTTCACGCAAGGGCTAACTTCTTATGCATGCAACTCCATTACTTGGTGGTGCCAAAAGAGAGGAAAGAAAGGGATTCAAGTGAGCTGTACAGTCTAGGCAAGTCTCATGTTCTAGTTGTATGCATTTACATATGATTCCCTCACACGGTGGCACCCAAAAGGGAAGGAAAAATGGATTTATGCAAGCTGCATTTTTCATGAGGCATACCCTTCACACAAGCTACACCTGAGTGTTGTACTTTCCTTCCTTCACTGAATGCCTATATGGATGTTACACCCCTTTCTTAGTTATTATTATTTCACAGCCTCACATGTATGTAAGTCACCCCCTTCACACAAGCCTCATACATGTATATTGAATTGCTATGTCAACTCCTCACTTGATGGCCCCAAAAGGAAAGGAAAAGGGTGGATTCATACGAGATGTTGATTTTAACATTGTACCTTTATATTTTTACCTTTTTCCCACGTGATGCTAACTCTTTTTATTGAAATGAACTCTACACCTTTAGCCACCTCACTATATATATATGTATCAATGCTCCACTTCTTTCCTTTCCCAATTGCATGTGTATGTATATATGTATTTTAGGTTGCTTCTCTCCTTTGGCAATTAAACTAGGAAAAAGGAAGAAAAATTAGGAATCAAATTAAGCACCTCAATTACCTATGTTCCCCTTTTTTTTGAACATTACATGCTACTTAATACCTAGGTCCATTTTCCCCCTGTGACATTTATTCTTCATTATATCACTAAAATAATTGCATGGTAACTCATCCAATTAATTAAGGAAATATTAATTTAGACTAATCAAGAAAATATGGGTTATTACATTTCTATTTCTACCAGTCCCTTCTGCTTCTCTCTCTAAAATGCAGATGGTGAAAGTGTGCAACGGGTTTAGGGCTGCAGCTAGGGTTTAAGGGAGGTTTGGGTATTTGCTCTTTGGTTCCTCATCTATTTTGCACTCTTGAACTCTCTCAGTTTTTCCTTTTCAATTGAATCCCTAGCCATGTCTTACTAAACCTTTATGTATTCCCTTTCAATTTAGTCCTTAGGCTAATGCAACTATATGCACTAATGTAGCATACACAAGCATTAAACATTAAATTAACAATTATCAAACATCTCTTTAATCATGATTGAAGCAGATGTTACGCTGACAGTCGACTGCTAGCACTCTGAATGCATTTATGGTTAACCGAAGAACACAATAGTCAACTGATAGGAGCTATAAGTCGACTGCTATGTTATACTCTATTTTTAAAACTCATGGCTGACTCAAATTTTTGTCCAAGAACGTGTTTGTAAACCCTTAATGGTCATCAATAAATCAAAACCAGTATATAAGCATTATTTTACACGTAAAATAGCTCAAATCACCATTTAATCTCACTCAAATCTTGGATTAAACCTTGTTCTCAAACATAATGAAAAACCCATTTTTCAGAATCCAATTTATGCATTCATAAGTATAATTATACAGTTGAAAACACCCAATAACAATCAAAAAATCAAGAATGCAGGTTTTACTTCCTCTCTAGCTTAAACATTATGAAAATCAAAGTTTTCAGCATATGAATAGTAAAACTCAAAATTATAGAGGATTAGGTTGTTTGCTACCTTTTTGTTGATTTCAATCTTGTAAATGATTGTTTTGAAGTACACTGGTGTATCTTCCTAGCTTCTGAGATGCTCAGATTCTTCCTATAGCCTTTTTTCTTCACAATTTCTCTCTTTCTCTCTTTAGCTCGTCCTCTCTTTCTCTCTCTAAATTCTAAATTGTAATGCGAGAAATGAAGCTCTTGGGACTTGGCTCTATTTATAAGTGGTCCAGCAATTGCAATTCTGATCCTAATTATGGGTCATTTAACTCAAATTGATAATTTCTCCAGTCACATGCTAAATTACCATTTTTCCCCTAAACTATTGGCGGGCAATTTCAAAATTTTGGTAGCTACAGTAACTCTTTTGGCAAAAATTATGGTAAGCTACCCCCAATTATGGAAAGCTTGAATAGCTTTCTCTACTAAACTTTTTCTTTTCACTTACGTCCCCATTCTTCTCTTTTCAATTTGCTCCCTCCTTCTAATGCAACTACATGCAATCTAATGCAAAAACACAAGCATTTTACTTATTTAAAATTAACAAAACATCTCTCAATAGATAGAAGGAGTGGATGTTATATAGTACAAAAAGTTAAGGGTTGCAAAATTGTCACATATAATGTTAAGTTAAATCGTGCATGTTGATGTTGTGCTGCCAATGCTACTTATGCAACTACACCTAAGGTAGTAAACCTATCGATGCAACCTAGTGCAATGGCGAGTATCAAGGTCATATTCCTTGAAAACGGGAAAGCCCAGAGTTACTACTTGTTCTCTGTTATCTAGCCTAGCAATTAAAGTGATTAATTTTTATCTAAACTAACATCTAACTACAAGCAATAATAAACTAACAGTGACAAGGAACAGAAGAAAATATACAGAGGTAAGAAATGCAAATCCATCAGGGAACCTACACTGTTGGCAACATACAAAGGATAATGGATTATTGAATTTGACTGTGCTTCTTGTGAGTGAATTTTAATTCAAATTCAAATTCTCTCTTAGTCTCAATGAATTTCTTAAACCTAAAATCTACCACTGGCTGGTTCTTCCTAATGGTAAATTTTAAATCAGTATTATCGGTCTAATCCACTACTATTAATGATAGCTACTCCTTTATCTAGCAATTAATTAACCTTATCTTTAAGTGAAAATTAATTGTCCATTACAATTAGGTGTCCAATTTCAATTATCATCTCTCGATCTCAAAAAGAAATCTAATTAGCTTCCATTACAACGTCTTGTCAATGAAAACATAAGAATTCATTCATAAAAGTGACAAAGATCACATAACCAATATTCAATTATCCATGAAAATTTAAACAGCAATCCAACACAATCAGGGACCCCAATGAATTTTACAAGTTCAGCCACACATATTTACAGATAGCACACAATCCAACAACAGATAATCCATAAGAAAATTTATTAAATAGCAGATAAAATATAGTAAAAATTTATGAAATCCTGTCATCTCAATTGTTCAATGGTCACTGTACAGATTGGTCGCCAGAAAACCACCAAAAAAAGACTAAAAAACTGCCAGAAAAATGCGGGAAAAATAATCCCAAAGCTGTCCAACGCTCCATGGGTTGTAGGTCAGATCCCAAGGTCTTGGGTACCTGACGGATCTGTACCTTTTCGATTAGCTGGATGGCGGTGGTTGGCTAGGGAACACCGAGGATAGCACACGGATGGTGGAACGGATGAAAACTAGACAAAAACACGAGCTGGGTTGCGAAATGTCAAAACGGGTCAGTCTCGGGTCGCGTCACCTCCATCGCGGATCTAGCAATTTGGGCGGCGATTTGGCACGAGCGGTGGTTAGACAGGTTCACAGTGCAGCGAAATGGTGGCGAATTTTGTAGAAATAGCCGGATTGGGCTCTTTAGGCATGAGTCGTGAACTGGATCCTCGCACGAGTCTCTCTCTCTATCGCGTTATGGACACCGAGAACGGACACCGCAGATGGCCAAGACGATGGAAGACCATCCGCGGAGCCTCTCTGGGTAGCTAGTTGGCCTCCCTGGGTGTCGGTTCTCAGGTCATTGTCGCGTCTCGGTTTGGGTTCATGTACGGGTATCTTAAGTATGTGATCTGCTCCTATTCCTATTGGGTTTCACATACTACACTTTCGATCCACGGGTCTCGCATTGGTTTTCGGGTTTGCCCTTCAAAACTGCCCAAATCCTCTCCTTTTTCCCCTAAATCAGCCCGGTCCAAGGCCTAATAAGAAAAATGGCCCAAATGGCCTATGTTAAGTGCTCTAAAGGTTGTTCAAGCTCAAAATTACTCCGTTTGCTGATGATGACTTGATAAAATGCTTGAAAATAAAAATAAAACACACTTAGGTGATTGTAAGAAAAAATTACATAAAATGCTCAAAAAATAAGGCTCATCAAATCACCCTACACTTAAGCTTTTTCTTGTACTCAAGCAAACACTAACTCAGTCTTTAAACAAACAGCAATAGCTCCTCAAAATCATATCTAAACCACATTTAATGATACTTAACACATCCCAAGTGAAACTTAATCATAAATCAAATTGCATAACCTTAACATAGGATAGAAATAATGACAACACATATACAACTTAACCTATAATTCAATAACAAAAATTTAAGAACCAAAGCTTCACAGGGATCACTCAAATCACTCAAAGTGTATAAGGGTAAAGCATAAATCCCTCAAGCTTTTTCACAAGAATCTACCTACCATATACTTTCTCATAAATCTTATCTCTGCTACTGTGAAAAATTGAATACAGAGATCAAAGGGTCTTGACAAGGTTGTAATGTGGTTAAGGTAAAGGTGAGGAAAGATTTTGGGAAGAGGTGCTAGATATGCTAGTAGTCATGCAATTTCAATATGGTGAAGACTCAAAGGATTAAAAGCAGCAAAATGCTAAACACAGAAATTTTCACCAAGTTTTCAATGAAATAAGAGTTGCTCAAGGAATAACATATCCAATAAACAAGATACTAAAGATCGCTTTTCAATTTTTTTTCTCTCTTTTTTTCTTTCTTTTTTTTAATTTTTTTTCATATATATATTTTTGCAGTCTTGCTAATGAACAGCTTTGGATTGAGGGGAGCATCTGAAGAAAATACTAGGTGGAATGTTATCAATCAAGACAGTGTATTTAATCCAAATATGAAGAGTAAATCACACAATTTCTAACATATAAGGTGAAAAAGAAGACGATGTAAAGAAAAGTAATGTAAGGTGTAAAAGTGTAAAAGTGAAGGAAATGTCAGGGCTCAAAAGTGGCCAACTAAGGGAAACATAAAGAGTATACTTTTTTGCCAAAAGAAGTGTATCCTAAGTTTCCCAAATCATCTCCTGATATTCAAAAGTTCATGCAACTTTAACAAGCATTACAGAGCAAGTTCTAGAGGCAAAATCAAGTAAAATGCACACTCAAACAAGAAAGTTAGGAGTATACTTGTAATGAATGCTCAAAATAGGCTCAAATCTCATGTAGAGTGTGGTAAAATTGCATCTAGTTCTAAAATTTTTTAGCTAAATTGAAAGTTAAGAAGTGCATGCAATTTGCATTATCAACACACTAAATCAAAATTTTCACAATTTGAAAAATAATTAAATACCACTTGTTTAACCCAACCGGGGTGACCGGTATAAACCAACCGAGATGATGTATTAAACATCACTAATTGTTTTCCAACATGAATTAAGGGAAACAATTTTTGCCAATTCATAAACTGAATTATAAATGCTTCGAAGAAAAACAAAACTTAAGTGCATATAGTTAAGAAAAATCAAGTATCCTATCTTATATCTACTATCAGCACAAATACAGCATCAGCAAAAGGTAGCATCAATATGCAACGTCCTGAACTAGCAGAGGAAAAAGGAGTCAAAATAAAAGAAGCACACAAAATAATATAGGCACACCACCCCACACTTGAGGATTACACTGTCCTCATTGTACAGCCAAAGGGCATCCCAAAAGAAAAAGAAATAGAAAAATCAACAACATATACCCACCCCACACTTGAGGGTCATACCACCCTCAGTATACATTCGAGTTGGTATACCACACTAAAAACATAAAGCAAAAATAAATAGAAAATCCCATATTCTCCAAGTTAAGATTAGCAGAAAATAAAATGAAATAAAATAAAATAAAATAAAAATTGCTTAAGTTTTATCCTGCTTTGGTAGAAACGGGAGAGGAGGAGGAATCTTGAAAACAGGTGGCCTGAGGTGGTCTCTCAGAGAACCTAAAGTTATATCCCCTTCAGTAGGGATTAGGTCAACTGTTGTCATCAATTGTAGCTTCTCCACCTCATACAGAATGGTGTAGCTTAAGTGCTTCGGTAATTCTTTCAATTTCAAGATTGGGGAGTCCTCTATCAAAGGTTTCACCTTTTACACTTCTGACCTATCCAAAGAAATAGAATAGTCAATATAACTGCTAGGCTTAATAAAATTGCTGGGCTCTGTAGCCAGCAATTCAGCTAGTTGTTCCAACACTTGCTCGTTGGACAACTCTTCCTCATCTTCTTGCAATGCTACATGCAAATGGTTATTAAGCAAGAATTCCTGCAATTTAGACTCAATAACATCATCTAAGACATTCATAGGATAAACAGGATCATCATGATCTAAAGAGTGTCTTAAAGAACTTGCTGAGTCAGAATAAACCTTTTCCTGCATCAGACTAGCAGGCAATGGAATAGGTGGGCTATATTCTCTCATAGGACTCTTGTCCTCCATTTTCTATAACATCCGCTCCAATTATGATTAAAGAGATGTTTGATAATTGTTAATTTGATGTTTCATGCTTGTGTATGATGCATTAGTGCATATAGTTGCATTAGTATAGGGACCAACTTGAAAGAAATACAATTCCTTAGTTAAGAGTGAGGCTAAGGACCTAAGTGAAAAGGGAAAATATATGGAGACTAAAAATACAAAGTGCCCAGGGATTATAATGCAATTTTATAACTTTCTCTTAAACCCTAGCAGCAGCCCTAAACCCTTTCTACACCTTCACCATTTTGCATTTTAGAGAGAGAAGTAGAGGGGACGAGTAAAGAGAGAAAGGGGCGAGCTAAGGCAAAAAAGGAGAGATTGTGCTGAAAGAAGGGAAGATTGAAGCTAGAAATTAGATCTGCAGCAAGGGGGGATCATTTCTAACACATTCTACACTCACAATTGCAAGGAATTAAGTAGCAATCTATCTTAAACCCTATCTTTTTCTGAAATGTTACTGTTATTGGAAAATCTGGATTTCTACATGTTTAAACTAAGATTGGGGTTAAACCTACATTCTGTATGCTTTTATACTTTTATGGGATATTGTGTTACTGAATTTATGCTCATATATGTGCTTGTAATGGATTGAAAGGGCTGAGCTATGTTCATCTAGGGATATAGACTAGTTTTCCTTGAATGTACCATGTTTGAGCTAATGGATGAGAAATGTTTAATGAAAAGCAAAGTTTGTTTTATGGGAATTAAGCTCATATGTTTAGAATTGAAAATGGAATGCATTCTGGATTAGGTATTATCAAAATTATGTTTTTTGAATGTCAACTGTCAGGCCCGGGTCTGCACTAATCAGTCGACTAGCCATCCTTGCAATTGACTATTGTATTCTTGGAAACCCAGAAGTGCAGACAGAGGCTTACCAGCCAATTGCTAGGTTCCTAGCAGTCAACTGTAGGGTCCAAGTTTGCACTGAGCAGTCGATTGGCAGTCTTAGCAGTCGACTTTCATGCTCATATTTTTACCCAAAACGTATTCCAGAAAGCCACCAGCCAGCTGCCAGTTCTGCTAGCTTACTGTCTGGTATCTAAGGATTACAGAGAGCTACCAATCGACTGCTAGCCTTCCAACAGCCGACTATAAGCCCTCTAGCTTACAAATAAGGTTTTTAATGGCAATTGAGCTTAGTAATCCTTCATACTATCTTGATTAATGGCTCACAACATAGGTAAAAAAGGAAACTCAGAGTTTTGGGTGATGATACCCTTGTGATAGTGAAAGAAAGAGAGAGCAGAAAATAAAAAGAAGGAAAGAGAAAAGTATTCTCAATGTATGCCTTAGGGAAGGTAGGCACATGATCGAGTGACCGATTGTCGGTATAGGACAGTCGTTGGGTATTCCACAGTTATGCCATAAATTGGGATGGTTAAACATCCACTTAAACTTAGATTAGTTCGAAAACACCATGATGGTTACGAACTTTAAGTTAGTGTCATCTCCCAAAGGCCATATGAGAAACATATACTTAGAGTTAAGCATAACCATGACCATAGGCCGATTCACCCAATAGTATATGTAGAGAATATCGTAACAGGAGTGTGATCCATTGAAAAGGGATGGTGATTCCATAGTATTATGATCTACCCAAAGGCAGAGAGGAAATAATCCAGGTAGAGTTGACGGTGATCCCACGAGAGTTATACCAGCCCCGTTTGGGACAAAAAGGAGGAATCCCGCTCGTTAGGGATGATCTGCCAGAAAGGGGCAGGGACCATTAAGGTACTTGGATCCACTAGGGGATGCCTCAGAATGTACAAAAGTTAATACATGGCTCAATAGACATACGCTCATTCATATAGACAGTAGTGCATGGAGTTGTTGCTAGGCGACTCTCTTGAGTATTCTTTAGGATGTTTTATATACTGCTCGCATGTTATGGAAATGAAATGATGTTATATTTACTATCCCACATGTCTTTTATAAGAAATGTTTTATGATAAGAATGATGATGAATACACTTCCCATATTTTAAAGTTGATATCTTTTAAAAGAACATGTATATATATAAGTACATAACATGATTAAATGCTACACTCATTGCATCCCAATAGTATGTGATATGTTTTATGAAAGAATGTAGAGTTTTTTCGTGCGAGCACAGTGCTACGAGTCAATGGATTTCATAACTAGTTGTATTGCTACTGAGATTCATTTCTTACAATAGTGTTGACATGTACCAGATGTGTAGGTCCCCTTGGGCTGGAGAAAGAAGGTAAGGTATGAAGAAGTGTCCAATCTGGGTACACAAAATGTTTAGTTTTGATAGTATAAGTACATGTTAGGATTGAGCTAGCCTTCATGATATTTTGAGAAAGGCTAGTGTAGGATTATTTTGTATAGCCTATTCTAACTTATCTATATATGAATTAGGCTGGATTGATGAATAAACTATTTAATAGGGGTTATGAGTGGCAGGATTGTTGCCTCCATGCCCAATAGTTAATTGATTATATTTAATTAAGAATGCATGTCTATGTATAGTTAATCTAGGTGTATGCTATATGTATTTATTCTGCTGTGATGTTGAAAGAACTCGAGAGTAGAGACCAACCCAATTGGTAATCAATTAATCAACTTGTAAAAAGTTTAAAATTTACTCAGGTATAAGTGGTAGTAACACCAACACTCTGATAATTATTTTCATATTATAGTTTTTTTAAAATAACTAAAAGGAATCGTAGGATAGAGGGTGTTACATTTTCACTGGCCCATTTATCTTAGGCTCTGACTCTTTACTGATTGGAACATCCTATTCAATAGTATAATTATCAGTCAATGGTAAAGGGTCAAATACTTGCTTACCAGATATCAGAGTGATAGCATCGCAGTGCTCCCTTGGCTTGGACTCTGTGGTGTTGGGGAGTGTCTCTGGCTGTGTTTTAGCCAACATCTTAAAAATATAGCCTACTTGATATTCTAGGTTCTCAATGGATGCCTATTGATTTCTAAGGATTGTGTCTATCTACTGGAACCAGATCTCTAAAGTGGACACAGAATTCATGATCATTTCCTTTAAATTAGATTCACTCTCTTACCCTTGAGGAAATTAATCTGAAGGAGTTTGTTGTTGGGGTTGCTATTGGCACTACCATTGAAAATCAGGTGAATCTTTGGTAGCGTCATTTCTCCAGTTGAAATTTGGATAACTCATCCACCTAGAATTGTATGTATTACTGCAAGGATCATTTTGCTGACTTGGGGCATTCCCCATATAATCAACCTGTTTGAAATCAGCAGAAAGAGTGTAAGGAGAAAATAAAGAGGAGTTAGCAAACATACCTCCCGCATTATAATTAACATCGTGATGCGGGCTATCATAGAACTCACAACCAACTTGTGTTGTCTGTTCTGGCATTAGGGATTGATAAATTTGCATGATCAGACACTTCCTTTGTATTTTAATAGCCAAGACTGATAAAGAATCCATGATTATAAATTATCTGAAACTAACGACAATGAAACAACCCAACAACTAGATCAAAGACTAATAAATCAAAATACAAATAAACCAAAACAGATAAAAACCAGCGATAGAAACAAAAATAAAACAAATGGAACAAAACAAAAAACTTACTAGAAATAAAAACAAAATAGATAGATAAAAGTCGCTAAAATAACAAATAGCAAATTCACTCTAGTTTTCACAAATAATTCCCTGGCAATAGCGCTAAAAACTTGATGTTATGCTGTCAATGCTACTTATGCAACTACACCTAAGACAGTGAACCTATCGATGCAGCCTAGTGCAACAGTGAACATCAAAGTCGTATTCCTCGGGAACGGGAAAGCCCAGAGTTACTACTTGTTCTCTGTTATCTAGCCTAGCAATTAAAGTGATTAATTTTTATCTAAACTAACATCTAACTACAAGCAATAATAAGCTAACAGTGACAAGGAACAGAAGAAAATATACGGAGGCAAGAAATGCAAATCCATCAGGAAACCTACATTGGTTGGCAACATACAAAGGATAATGGATTATTGAATTTGATTATGCTACCTGTGAGTGAATTTTAATTTAAATTCAAATTCTCTCTTGGTCTCAATGAATTTCTTAAACCTAAAATCTACCACTGGCTAGTTCTTCCTAATGGTAAATTTTAAATCAGCATTATCGGTCTAATCCACTACTATTAATGATAACTACTCCTTAGTCTAGCAATTAATTAACCTGATCTCCAAGAGAAAATTAATTGTCCGTTACAATTAGGCTTCCAATTTCAATTATCATCTCTCGATATCAAAAAGAAACCTAATTAGCTTCCATTACAATGTCTTGTCAATGAAAACATGAGCATTCATTCATAAAAGTAACGAAGATCACATAACCAATATTCAATTATTTATGCAAATTAAAACAGCAATCCAACACAGTCAAGGACCCTAATGAATTTTACAAGTTCAGCCACACATATTTACACACAGCACATAATCCAACAGCAGATAATCCATCAAAAAATTCTTTAAAGAACAGATAAAATATAGTAAAAATTTATGTAATCTTGTCTTCTCAATTGTCCAATGGTCATTGTATAGATTGGTCACCGAAAAACCACCGAAAAGGGACTGGAATAATGCCAGAAAAATGCTGGAAAAATAATCCCAAAGCTGTCTAATACTCCACGGGTCGTGATTCAAGTTAGAAATGGGTCAGATCCCAATTTCTTGGGTACCCGACGGATCTACACATTTTTGTTCAGCTAGACGATAGCAGACATCTGGGGAACACTGAGGATGGCACCCAGAAGGTAGAACAAACGAAAACTCGATGCAAAATGCGAGCTGGGTTACAAAATGTCAAAACGGTCAGTCTTGGGTCATGTCATCTTCATCGCGGATCTGGCGATTTGGGCAGTCATTCAGCATTGGCAGTGGTCGGATAGGATCACAGTGCAGCGAAATGGTGGTGGATGGTGCGAAAACTGTTGAATTGGGCTCCTTTGACGCGGGTCACAAACTGAATTCTCGCACAAGTCTCTCTCCCTCTCGCGTTACGAAGACCGAGAATGGGCACCACGGATGGCCAAGATGGTGGAGGAATGTCTGTGTAGCTAGTCAGCCTCCCTCAGTGTCAGTTTTCTGATCGGCATCGTGTTTCGATTCGGGTTCATGCACAGGTATCTCAAGTATGTGATCTAATCCTATTTCTATTGGGTTTCACATGCTGCACTTTGGGTCCATGGGACTTGCACGGGTTTCCGGGTCTGCCCTTCAAAAATGCCAGATCCTTTCCTTTTTCCCCTAAATCATCTCGGTCCAAGGCCCAATAAGCAAAATTGGCCCAAATGGCCTATTTTAAGTGCTCTAAAGGCTGTCCAGGCTCAAAATTACTCCATTTGCTGATAATGACTTGATAAAATGCTGAAAATAAAAATAAAGCACACTTAGGTGATTTTAAGAATAAAATTACATAAAATGCTCAAAAAAATGGACAATTAAGATAAGGCAATTATGTATAAAATAAGGCTCATCACATGTATAAAGTGGTACATAGAGTTGTTCACTAGGTAGCACTCTCGATAACTCTTGTGATGTATTGTTTTTCCTACTCATATGTTTAATGTAAAGGCATGTTTATTACCCTATAAAAAGTTTGAGATGAAATTATGATGTGAATGATGATGAATGAACATCCCATATTTCAAATTTTATATGTTTTAGATGTCTATGCATAAATGTGAGCACATGACATGAGAGTATGATGCATACACCGCATCCAAATAGTATGTATTATGTTTTAATGATGAAAAGAATGTAGAGATTTTTTGTATGAGTATGGTGGTATAGGTTAATAGTTTTCAAAGCGGGTTTCATTGCTACTGAGATTAATTTCTCACATAAGTGCTGGCGTGTACCAGATGTGTAAGTCCTTGGCTAGAGATAAAGGTAAAGTGGAAAGAGGTACCTGTCATAGGGTTACATAGAAAGATTTATTTTGAATAGTATAGGTCATTTAGTACTAGTCTTTATGATTTTTAAGAAAGGCTAGTATAGATTATCTCTTATATAGCCTATCTTAACTTTGATGTACATAGATTAATTATCACTATTAATAGTCCATTGATGGGGTTATGAGTGGTAGGGATGTTACCTCCATAACTTAATAGTTAAATTAAAGTTAACTAATGAGTAATTATGCATGCTAGAAACTAAACTCACGCCCTTTTCTAGACTTGAAAAGATGTAAAATTTGGACTTATTAACCCTTTATAGCAATAAAAGTTAAGCTTCAAGAACCTACAAGTCAACTTCCATGTTCTTCAGTTCAAAATTTTCCAGAACAAGTAGATAGCAGCCGACTGCCAGCTCATGGCAGTCGACCGTCGGGGCTCCAATAAATGACTACCAGCTTACAGTAGACTAGCAGCAGACTGCTAAGGGCCTAACAGTCTACTGCTAGCTCTCTATTATCCAATAGTTGACTGATATAGTTTTAACAACCAACTTGCAGCCTTCTATTTAAGTTTTTCAAGGTTTTATTTCTATAAGCCTATTGTTATGAGCTGTAAGATGACTGCTAGGTGGAAAAATAGTGTTTTCTATAAAGAATTTATTTTGAAGGAGCCACCTAGTCTTTGAAAAGTGATGCACTACTAATGCAACTACACCTAAGATAGTGAACCTATCGATACAGCCTAATGCAATGGTGAGTATCAAGGTTGTATCCAATAAGAATGGGAAAGCCTAGACCTACTCCTTATTCTTTGTTATCTAGCATAAGAAGAAGAGTGAGTGTTATCTAACTAAACTAATAATTAAAATCAACCATAAAAAAGTAGTGACAATGAATGGGAAAAGGAATTCAACCAAGACAAGAAAAGCAACCCAAAGGGGATCTATACTAGTTGGCAAACACAATTGATAATGAACTATTGAATTGATTTTGATACCCATGAATGAATTCTAAATTAAACTCAACTTCACTATCATTACAATTGAATTTATTAAACCTAAAAACCTACCACTGGAATCTCTTCCTAATGATTGATTTTAGATTAACATTATCATTTTAATTCATCACTATTAAGAGTTTTTTCTTCTTAATTCGACAATTAATTAACCTCATCTCTAAGTGAAAATTAATAGTTTCTTATAATTAGATTTTCAATTTCAATTAGGACCTCTCGATGTGACTAAAAGAAACCTAAATAGCATTCTACAAAACTTCTTGTAAAGAAAGCTAACATTCATTCATAATTGCAAGAAAGGTTACACAATCAAATTCAATGTTCATACATTTAAAGCAAAAATGCCAACATGGTGAGGAAGGCCAATAGGTTTAATAAGTCTAGCTACTCATGTTCATGGGTACAACAATCATCAAATTCAAATTCAAGAAGGAAAGAAAATAAAACATGTACACCCTTTTTCTCTTGAATAATATATGAACTAGCTCCTTGCTTCAATCTCCAAGTGGCCGAAGTTGTGATTTGTTTCTTGATGCAATTCTAATTCCCTTTTCTAATCTCATATGGAACACCAAGAAAGGCAACTGGATGTTAAAGTTTGAAGATAGTCTCCTACCCTTCACCCTTTAGCTTCACATGATGCCTCTTCTTTAGCCTCAAGAAGGGTGAGAGAGATTCAAGTCACAGCCTCTTTTCATCACAAACCCTAGGGAGGATATTTATAAACAATTTGTGGCACTCTTGGATAGATGGATAGGATAAGATAGGATAAGATGAGATGAGATAAGATAAGATAAGATAAGATGATGATAAGTCAAGATAAGATGATGATAAGCCAAGATGAGATAATGATAAGTAAAAATCATGACTTCCTCTCTTCTTCTGGACTTTTCTCCTTTTTCTCCCAAAATCCTCACGTGGCACACTTTGAATAAGGCCAATGTGGTCATACTTCAATGCCTATAGGCTATTTCAAGGTCCAGGGATTGCTTTCAGACCCACTTTGCATTTTTCTAGGTTATTTAGGCCTCTAATGTGGCTCCACTATTGATGATGATTTGGTAAGCTCCTAAAATGAAAAAAGATACAAACTTACGTGATTATGGGGATAAAAACACATAAAATGCTCATAAAATGGACAATTAACCTTAAGCAAAATATGCATAAAATAAAGCACATCAAATCACTCCACACTGTAACATCCACCTCTAATACTTTGAGATTTATTATGACATTATTGTTCTCATTGATTGAACATTACAATGCTATTATTTATGTAATGATAAGGATGGTTCATTAAAGGTATAGAATGGACATTTTCATCAAGATAAAACCACTTTTGTAGTAAAAAGGGAAAAATTAGAAATTTGGTAAATAAGGAAAAAATAGTAATTTTACTATAAAGGAGAAAATAAATTTTATTTTCTTATTTCATGGAATTACATTAAGGACTTTTATCATTTTCCCTTTAAGAGAGAAGAATTTAGTGTGAAGTGATTATGTCCACTTTGATGGCAAAATAGTAATTTTTCTTAAAAAGGGTAAAGTTGTAATTTTACCCTAAGGGCATATTAGTAATTTTTCATAAGATAGAAAAATTAAATTTTTACCTAAATACTTCATAGAAATAGAATTAGAAATTCTTTACCCTTTTATTTTAAAAAAAGAGAAAGAATAAGGATAAATATAATAGTATTGGCATAAAGGGTAAAATGGTAATTTTGCCAAAGAAGGGTAAATTAGTAATTTCATAAAAAAAAGTCTTATGAAACATTATTTAAGAAATTTTTGCCCATTAAACTCGAAAAGGGTGAAAAATGAGGTTAAATTGACCATTTGGACTTAAAGGGTAAAATAGTAATTTCTCAAAAAGATGAAGGGCAAATCTGAAATTTCAAAAATTGTAAGGGTAGAATTGTCCTAGCCTATGGAAGTTCCACAAAATTACAATTCTAAGGAGAGTGGATGCCATTCTTGAAAAGGAGAAGTAGTAAGGGTAAATTGGTCATTTAACACCAAGGCATTTTGGTAATTTCACCAAAACCCTAGTTTAGGTCTTCTTCTTCCTTTAGGTGCTGAAATAGTCAAACAAGAAAGGGAGAAGAGAGGTAGGCCGAAACCATCTTCAAGCCTTGGGAAAGAAGAAAACAAGCTAGAACACTTGGAAGATTGTACTCTTCTTGCATTTTCAAGGTAGCTAAACATGCCTAAACCCTTATTTTCTTATTTTATGGTTTGATTAAAGTGTTCTTAAACTTGCAAGAAGGTTAGGATTTTATCTCTCTACATTCTTTTGGAAGATTTCCTCGAATGGGTTTTGCATATGTTGAAATCTTGTTGTGTTTATGAATATGGACATATTGAAATGCTTGAAAACATAAGAGATTGCAATTTCTCATGATTGGAACCTAACTCTTGAAAAACCTTAATTTTTAACATGGCTGAAATGGTATGGAAAAGAGAGAGAAAATGGTGATTTTGCATGAGATCTACTTGAATATGAATGTCTTGTAAGCAAAATGGTGAAACAACTTCATTTCCATACTTTTCTCTCTTTGGCTGAGAGCTTGCCCTTGTGATGGTGCTGAAATGTGTTTCAAAATGTGTCTAAAAAAGGTGGAAGAACTTGTTATAAATTGGTAAGAGAGAGAAAATTATGTTAGGTTAATGTTTTGGCACTTTTCCCATTTTCTAACTTCACCATTAACTATGAAAGTGTACCTTACCCTTCTTGGCCAAGAGCACCCATGGCAAATGGTGCTAAAATCTACTTTAAAAATAACTAGAAATACTTATATGTTTAGTCAGAAGAGAGGAGGAGAGAGAAAATTATGGTATTTTCATGATTTTGCCAAATGTACCATTTTAAAGTTTTACCGTTTTTACCTTGAAAGTGTGCTTAAAAATGTGAAGTTGTAAGATTATGTGTATTGTCATGTTTGGCATGAAAAATGAGCTAGAAAAGTGTGGAAAAGAAAGGCTAAATGTATACTTACCCATTTTGAGGTGTGAGAAAGTGTTATGCATAATTATGGAAAATGTTGCCATAATGTCTAAATGGTAAAAAAAATGCTAGAAATGAACCAAATAGCTTGGAAATACCAATTCTTCATATTTTTCTTGCCTTGGCCAAATGCTATGTCTCTTTTTCCCTTGAATGGCTAAATTTATGTGTTAATGGAAAGTAGCCTAATGTGCATTTTAAAATGGCGTATGCTAAGTGAAATGGGGAAAATGATGAAATGATTAAATGTGAATAACAAATTGCATGCATTATGCCATTGATGAGAATATGTTCAAAATTATGTGAATGTGATTGAATGGCTTGAAATGCTCCTTGCAATTGTGAAAAGAAAGGCATGAAAATTCACCAATAAAGGGTGGAGCATGGCACTTTTATATCCCCCTTGAGGTGAACATGTCAAAGTTATGAATGTTATCCTAGGGGTAAGAGCATGACACTTTTATATCTTCCCCTAGAGACAATGAAAAAGGTAATGAATATTACCTGAAGGAAAGGACCATGACACTTTTTATGTCCTCCTAAAGGTCACCAATAAAGGGTGGAGTTGGTACTTTTAAATCCCCCTTGAGGTGTATGTGTTGGCACTATATGATACCCTAGTGGTAGAACTCCATGGCACTGTACTGAGTCACCCTAGTGGTCATGACTTGTTGGCACTATATGATACCCTAATGGTAGAACTCCATGGCACTGTAATGAGTTACCCTAGTGGTCATGACTTGTTGACATTATATGATACCCTAGTGGTAGATGTCCATGGCAATGTAATGAGTCACCCTAGTGATAATAACTTGATGACATTTAATGATACCCTAATGGTGAGACTCCATAGCACTATAATGAGTCACCCTAGTGGTCTAGCAAGAATGTTACCAAAAGATGGCTCGAAGTAGAGTATGATGTTGTGATAATTGGTAATACATGAATGTTATATCCCCCTTGAGGTGAACATGTCAAAGTTATGAATGTTATCCTAGGGGTAAGAGCATGACACTTTTATATCTTCCCCCAGAGACAATGAAAAAGGTAATGAATATTACCTGAAGGAAAGGACCATGACACTTTTTATGTCCTCCTAAAGGTCACCAATAAAGGGTGGAGTTGGTACTTTTAAATCCCCCTTGAGGTGTATGTGTTGGCACTATATGATACCCTAGTGGTAGAACTCCATGGCACTGTACTGAGTCACCCTAGTGGTCATGACTTGTTGGCACTATATGATACCCTAATGGTAGAACTCCATGGCACTGTAATGAGTTACCCTAGTGGTCATGACTTGTTGACATTATATGATACCCTAGTGGTAGATGTCCATGGCAATGTAATGAGTCACCCTAGTGATAATAACTTGATGACATTTAATGATACCCTAATGGTGAGACTCCATAGCACTATAATGAGTCACCCTAGTGGTCTAGCAAGAATGTTACCAAAAGATGGCTCGAAGTAGAGTATGATGTTGTGATAATTGGTAATACATGAATGTTATATCCCCCTTGAGGTGAACATGTCAAAGTTATGAATGTTATCCTAGGGGTAAGAGCATGACACTTTTATATCTTCCCCCAGAGACAATGAAAAAGGTAATGAATATTACCTGAAGGAAAGGACCATGACACTTTTTATGTCCTCCTAAAGGTCACCAATAAAGGGTGGAGTTGGTACTTTTAAATCCCCCTTGAGGTGTATATGTTGGCACTATATGATACCCTAGTGGTAGAACTCCATGGCACTGTACTGAGTCACCCTAGTGGTCATGACTTGTTGGCACTATATGATACCCTAATGGTAGAACTCCATGGCACTGTAATGAGTTACCCTAGTGGTCATGACTTGTTGACATTATATGATACCCTAGTGGTAGATGTCCATGGCAATGTAATGAGTCACCCTAGTGATAATAACTTGATGACATTTAATGATACCCTAATGGTGAGACTCCATAGCACTATAATGAGTCACCCTAGTGGTCTAGCAAGAATGTTACCAAAAGATGGCTCGAAGTAGAGTATGATGTTGTGATAATTGGTAATACATGAATGTTATAAATGTGAGCTTTTGATGTATGTGGAATGTTAATATTTTACCATATATTTTGTTAATGACATAACACGTTGCATATCTCATATTCATAGATGCATACACACATGTTTCACATATAGCATACCCATAGAATTGAATAAAAAGGGTTTTGAAATGAATAAAATGTAGAAATG
The DNA here is from genome assembly GCA_031216115.1 of Senna siamea. Taxonomy (NCBI): domain Eukaryota; kingdom Viridiplantae; phylum Streptophyta; class Magnoliopsida; order Fabales; family Fabaceae; genus Senna; species Senna siamea. The sequence continues at coordinate 27,630,281 of CM062361.1, read as the reverse complement.
TTTTCTGTATTCATACAGTGGTACATATCAGTTATTTCAAAGAAAATGGTTTGTTTAGCTACTGGGAAATTATTTCTCATTATTGTACTGATATGTATCAAATATATAGATCTAGTGTGGTGATGCACCAAATTAGCAGATTTAAGGACTAAATAGAAATTATGTGATGTAGCACTTTTAGTCCTAATTTCTGCCATATGTATTTTGAGATAGAATTAGGACTACTATCCTTTTGGAAAAAGGGTTTGAGTGACAGGATTTTTGACTCTTTACCCCTATATATGAATACTTAATATCTCCTAGGAAGTGTATTAGAAGATTCAAATGATATAAATATAGTTATGGAATGTTTTACAAATTCCACTATGATGTATGAAATTTTATTTTTGCTATGCTAAAGTATGTTAACCTGAGCAAAAGAACCCAAACCTAATCAATTAATTAATTGTTGATGGATTTATATGCTCAGGTAGATTAATGAGATAAAAAGGTAAAGAATAATGTAACCACTTATCTTATTACATTTTATGACATTGTTAAGTCAAGATAAGGGGTGTTACAAAAACTTAAGCTTTTGCTTGTCCTCAAGCAAACACTAACTCAATCATCAAACAAGCAGCAGAGGTTCCTTAAAAATCTATATCTAGTCTATAGTTAACAATACCTAATACATCTCAAGGGAAGCTTAATTATAAATTAGGCTACAAAAGCTTAACATAGAATGGAGATAGTGACAATGTATACACAACTTAACTAGTAATTCAATATCAAAGTTTAAAAATCAATGCCTCGCAAGGATCACTCAAATCACTCAAAGTGAATATCACAATCAAAGGGCCTTGACAAGGTTGTAATGGGGTTTAAGGTAAAGGTAGGAGAAAATTTAGGGAGAAGGAGTATAGATATGCTGGAAACTCCTGCGATCTAAAAAAACTCCAAGGATTAAATGCAACAAAGTGCTTAATACAATTCCCAACAAGTTCTTAATGAAATAGGGGATGCTCAAAGAGTAACATATCCAAAAAAACAAGAGAATAAAGACTTCTTTGATATATTATATTTTTTTCCTTTTTTTTTCTTCTTTCTTTTCTTCTTTCTTTTTCTTTTTCTTTTTCTCCTCTTTTTTTTCTTGCAGTCTTCCTAATATACTGCTTTGGATTGAATTGAGCATCTAAAATGAATAGAAGACTTAGTGAATTATCATCAATTAAGATAATGCACTTTAATCTAGATATGACGAGCAGATCACACAAATTCTAGCATATAGGGTGACAAAGAAAGATAATGAAAAGAAAGGGAATATCAGGTGTAAAGGTGTATATAATGAAGAAAATGTCAAGGCTCAAAAATGGTCAACTAAGGGAAACACAGGGGGTAAGATTTTTGGCAAACTGTAATGTATCCTAAGTTGCCCAAATCATCTAATGGTGTTCAAAAATTCATGTAACCTCAACAATGTCTTATAGAGAAAGTTCTAGAAGTAGAATCAATTAAAATGCATACTCACAAAGGAATATCAAGAGCATTATTGTAATGAATGCTCAATATTGGCTCAAACCTCACATTTGAAGTGTTGAAAATTTTGCAAATGGTTCTCAAAAATTTCTATTTGAATTATCAGTCAAGCATGGCATGCAATTTGAATTATCCATCATCCTAAATCAAAATTAAGCAATTTGAAAAATAATTGGGCAACACCTGTATCACCTAGCCTAAATGATGCATTAGACATAACTAGTTGCTTTCCATCATACACTTAAGAGAAACAATCATTGCCTACTCAACATACTAAGTCATGAATGCTCCAAAGACCAACAAAAACTCAAGTGCATGAAATCAAGTATCCTATTATATATTAGTATAAATACATCATCAGTAGAATATATGGTCATCTGAAGCTAACGAAAGAGGAAAAAAACTTTGAAATAGAAGCAAAATAAAAAAATCAAAATAAATGCCAAATAATAGAAAGCTAAGCAAAGTAATAGATTCCCACCCCACACTTGAAGAACACAATGTCCTCAGTGTGTAGCAAAGGAGGCATCTCAAAATAAAAATATGAAGTGCAAAAATAAATAAAAAGTCAAATAGTCTCATACATTAAAAATGAAAGAAAAGAAAAGAAAAAGAGAGTAAAAAGAAAAAGGATTGCTTAAAATATTACTCCGATTTGGTATATCTGGGGGAGGATGAGGGATCTTGTAAGCATAGGCTATGGGGTATTTCTTGAGAAAGCCTAAAGCCATTTCCTTCTCCTTAATTGTTAAGTTAGCTGCTGTAACTGATGGCAACTTCTCTACTTTATCCATATAATTGTAGCTTAGGTGCTTAGGTAATTCTTTCGATTCCAAGACTGGAGGGTCCTTGTAACATCTGCTCCTTCTACGCATTAAGAGATGTTTGTTAATTTATAATGAATCAAATGCTTATGTTTATTACATTAAGCTACATGTAGTTGTATTAGGAAAAGAGTTTTAAGGGAAAGAAAGAATAAGGGCCAAATTGAAAGGAAAAAGATGGAGTGAGGATAGAGGTATGAAATTCTAAAATTTTAGGGCAATAGGCCATAAATTTAGCCAAATGATTTACTATAGCAACAGAATTCTAAAAAATTTCCCACCAAGAAATTAGGGACAAAATGGTCATTTAACATAAAGTTGAAGAATTATCAATTTGGGCCGAATGGTCGGGAATTAGGAACAAAGTTGCAAAAGATAGGATTGCCTATAAATAAGCCAGCCTTCTAGAACTCTTCATTTGGCTTCTTGAGTTCTAAAATTCTAGAGAGAGAGGGAAATAGAGTTAGAGAGAGAAAGAGTGGGAATTGAGAGGGAAGAAAGTTGTTAATCGAATTTAAGCATTCTAGGAGCTAGGGAAACTTACCAGAACCCTTCACCATCATCAAATACCAATTGGAAATCAACAGAAAGGTAGCAAATCACCCATCTCCCTTATTTTTGAAATTACTGTTTATGCTAGAAATTTTGAGTTTTATGATTTTAAACTGAAGGGAGATTAAAAACCTACATTCTTAATGTTTTTGATTGCTATTACATGTTTTTAACCTCTTTAATATACTTTTAAATGCATGAATGCGAATCTGCGAAATGGGTTTTTCATAGTTTTTGAAAAAGAGCTTAAATCCCAGATTTAAGCATGACTAATCGGTGGTTTGGGCTATTTTTGAGTGGCAAATTAGGCTTTTATACTGTTATTGAGTTTTCAATCATCAAAACTATTTTAAAAACTTGTTCTTGGTGTAAAAATCTGGGTCAACTGACTTTCAAAAAACTAAGCATAACGTAGCCGTTGACTTGTAGGCTCTACCATTTGACTATCGTGCTCTTGAGTTGCCCAGAATCATATCCAGAATGCTAGCAATCGACTGCCAGGGGCTGGAAGTCGATTGTCGTGTTCTTATTTTCTAGAAATTAGCCAATAATAGAGTATTCGACTATTGAGGTCCTGGAAATTGACTGATTGCTCATTTTTTAAAACATTTTTGGGGCAGCAAGCTGGAAGTCGAATTGTATCTCTCTACTTTAGAAAAATGGACTCAATAACCTCTTTTTATACACAATTAGCCCAATACTTTGCTCAAATAAAGGATTTAATCTTGAATTGTAATGGATAACATGAGAAATGTGTAGGCTTGAGAAATCATGAGAAAAAGAAGAGAAGCAAGATAATTTTAATGAGTATAAGCTAGAAATGAGAATAACTGCAAATGGTTGATCCGCGAGAATGGATGCATTTGGTTATTCCGCGAGAATGGATGTAATTGGTTATACCGCGAGAATAGTTGCAACTGGCTTTAATCTAAGAAAAGTTTTGCAGACAGTTAACCACAAGAATAATTGCTAACAAATAACCTGAGAATAAATGCTGACGGTTAACCTGAGAATAAATGCTGACGGTGAAAACCATGAGAATGATTGCAGGTGGCTCATAACCACTAGAAAACTCATTTTGAAAATTTTTTTAAGAATTCTTTTATGATGCTTTTGATTTTGGCCATATCAAATTGCGTAATTTCTTTGCTTATGCTCCACACTGATATAAGAATGTGATTTGTTACCATTACAGTTGAGTATGTATCTTATGTGATAATATATGTTGAAGTACATGTGTAATCATAAGTATATGCATGAGGTATTTGTATAATCCATATACATTATTCCAATAGCATAATATTTTAAATTATTATGAAAAATAATGTAGTAAATTTCTGTATCCGTACGGTGGTACAAGCAGCTATTTTTAAATACAAGTGATTATTACTACTGAGAAATCTTTTTCATTTAAGCTGGTTTGTATCAGATGCCTAGGTACCAGATTTTCCTAGAGGTTGAGCTGGAAATAATAGAGATACCATTTCTAGGGCTTTTCCCGGTAGTTAAAGAAATATGGATTGTATATGTATGGGAAGTTCTTTCCCCTTGATGGTATGCATAATTAGGAATATATCATAGGTTTTTGATATGCTCATATCCTGAATCCTTATATATCTTTTGGAGGGATAAGGAGAATGACTTTTGATGTAAGTAAGAAAGGCATATATGTATTAAAATATGTGAGATAGGATATTTTGTTTAAAAATAGGGTATGAGTGGTAGGCTTATTGTCTCCTTACCTTGCTCAGGCTCACATATCTATAGGTATATGTCTGACACACACTACTGTTATGTATGTATAAAGATTATGTATAGTTGAATGTGAATGTGAATATCCTCTATCTCCATCTATTTCATTTAAATTACTTCTTTATTTCTGTTGCGTAACGTGTGAGAACCCGAGTGTAGTAACCCAAACTAGTGGCACTCAACTATTTAACTTAGAAAAAGTTAAAAATGTACTCAGGTAGACGTAGTAGTAACTTACCCATCCTATATTAGATTACCTTATATTATTTAATCATATGAAAGAAATATAAGGTTTAGGGTGTTACAGTCCTTAATCAAAGGTCTCACCTTCTGAACCTTTGACCTACCAATAAAAACAAAATGGTCAGTATAGTTGTTGGGCCCATTAGCTAGCAAATACTCTAGTTGCTCCAACACTTGCTCGTTAGACAACTCTTCCTTAGATCCTTGAAATGCCACCTGAAAAGAGTCATCAAGCAAAAATTCCTACAAATGAGACTCAACAACCAAGATGTTTATAGTCTCTAGATTAGGCTCTAGCCCCTTATTAACTGGTACATCCTGAATAATAGTATCATCATTACCAGTCAATGGTAAGGGACTAGATACTTGCTTATTAGGCTTTATGGTGTTGGGAAGTGTTTCTAGCTGCCTTTCAGCCAACATCTTAGAAATCTGGCCTATTTAATTCTCCACGTTCTGAATGAAGGCCTGTTAATTTCAAAGGGCTGTGTCCATTTTCTAGAACTCGCTCTCTAAGGTGGACACACACTTAATCATCAATTCCTCCAAATTAGGCTTCTTCTCCTGCACTTGAGGAAATTGATTAGGAGTAGCTTGTTATTGTGGTTGTTGCTAACGCAACTACTGATAACCTGGTAGACCTTGGGTATTTTTTTTCTAACTGAAGTTTGGATGGTTCCTCTACCCAAGTTTGTATGGGTTACAATAAGGATTGTCCTGTTGTCTTTGGGCATTTCCCATATAATTGACGCTTTTGGATCCCCTGCTGGGCGTTTCCTGCTGGGCTCCCTGTTAGGCTTTTTAGCAGCGGTTTTATCCGTCGCTAAAGTGTGTTTTAATATTATTGCAACAAATATTATTGCTGCTATAACTTTTTTTTAAATAATTAATTTAACAAAAGTTATAATGACAATAATATTTGTTGCAAAAAACTTTAGCAATAGAAAAAATCGCTACTAAAATGCCCAGCAGGGAATCCGGACGCATAATTGACCTATTCAAAATCAGCAGAAACAATGTTAGAATAAAAAGAAGAAGAGTTAGCACACATACCTTCAACATTACAGTTTATACTATAATTCGGGCTACCACAGAACTCGCAACCAAGCTATGCTGTCTGAACTAGTATTTGGAGTTGGTCTATCTTCTTGGCCAAAAGTTCCATTTGAGTTGCCAAGATTGATGCAGAGTTTACCTGGTTGACCATTCCCTACCCTCCTGGTCTATCCCTAGAGGATTGCCACTGATAGTTGCTCATGGCCAACTCTTCTGTCAAATTATGTGCTAGTCATAAACTACCTGAAAAAAAAAAAAAATGAACAACCAAAAAGTAGAATAAAGGAAACAAAAAAAATAAATAAAATAAAAGTAAAACAAAACAAATAATTAAAAATAAAATAAGAAAAGATAAATAAAAGAAAAGAAAGTAAAAGAAAAAAATCAACAAAAAACTAGAAGAAACCAAATAAAGATGAAATGAAATAAAAATTAAATCAAAACAAAAAAGCAAAACAACCTAAAGGTATAATCAAAGAAAAAAAAATCAAAAATCAAGAGTAAAATAAAATAAATAATAAAATAGAGTGAAATAAAATAAAAAAAATTGAATAAAAAAAAACAAAATGAAACGAAAGAAAAAGAAAATAATGAAAACAAAATTAAAATAAGACAAATAAAAATGGCTAAAGTAACAAATAGCAATTTCAATATAGTTTTCTCACAAAGTCCCCGGCAACGGTGCCAAAAACTTAATGCACTGCCAATGCAACTATACTATACAATGGTAAGTATCAAGGTCATATCCCACATGAAAGGGGACCTACTCCTTGTTCTTTGTTATCTAGCCTAAGAAGAAGTGAGTGTAAAACTAATAATTAAAATCAACCATAAAAGAGCAATGACAATGAACACAAAAAGCAATTTAACCAAGACAAGAAAACAACCCAAAGGGGATCTATATTAGTTGGCAAATACAATTGATAATGAACTATTGAATTGATTTTGATACCTGTGAATGAATTCTAAATTAAACTTAACTTCACTGTCGTTATAAATGAATTTCTTAAACCAGGAACCTACCACTGGAATCTCTTCCTAATGATTGATTTTAGATCAGCATTATCATTTTAATTTATCACTATTAAGAGTCGTTACTTTTTAATCTAAAAATTAATTAACCTCATCTCTAAGTGAAAATTAACTTTTTCTTGTAAGTAGATTTCCAATTTGAATTAGGACCTCTCGATGTGACTAAAAGAAATCTAAATAGCATTCTACACAACGTCTTGTAAAGAAAGCTAACATTCATTCATAATTACAAGAAAGGTTACAAAATCAAATTCAATGTTCATACATTCAAAGCAAAAAGGCCAACATGGTAAGGAACCCCAATGGGTTTAACAAGCCTAGCTACTTATGTTCAAGGGTAAAATAATCATCAAATTTGAATTCAACAAGAAGTAAAGAAAAGAAAACATGTAAACCCTTTTTCTCTCGAATATGGATGAACTAGCTCCTTGCTTCAATCTCCAAGTGGGCGAAGTTGTGATTTGTTCCTTGATGCAATTCCAATTCCCTTTTCCAATCTCCTATGGAACTCCAAGAAAGGCAATTGGATGTTCAAGTTTGAAGATAGTATCCTACCCTTCACCCTTTAGCATCACGTGATGCCTTCTTTTCGGCCTCAAGGTGGATGAAAGAGATTCAAGTCACAGCCTCCTTTTTTCACAAAACCTAGGGAAGATATTTATAAACATGCCACGACACTCTTGGATAAATGGATAGGATAAGATAAGATGAGATAAGATGAGATAAGATAAGCTAAGATGAGATGAGATAAGATAAGATAAGACAAGATAAGATAAGATGATAATAAGCCAAGATAAGATAAGATGATAATAAGCCAAGATAAGATGATGATAAGTCAAAATCATGGCTTCCTCTCTTATTTTGGACTTCTCTCCTTTTTCTCCCAAAATCCTCACGTGGCACACTTTGAATAAGGCCAATGTGGATGTGCTTCAAGGCCCACAGGTTTTTTCATAGTCCATGGATTTCTTTAAGGCCAACTTTGCATGTTTCTAGGTTATTTGGGCCTCTAAAGCAGGTACACTACTGATGATGACTTGGTAAGCTCTTGAAATGAAAAAGGATACAAACTTAGGTGATTATAGTAATAAAAACACATAAAATGCTCATAAAATAGACAAATAACCTTAAGCAAAATATGTATAAAATAAAGCACATCAAAAAGAAACCTCAAAGGTTTAGAAGAAGTTTTGAGTCCATGTTTCTATGTTCTTAAGGGTTTGTTAAATAGAGTCAACAATAATGTCATTACATAAGGGAATTATAGATTTTAGGCCACATGTAACATGAGGTTGAAAAAGAAAGAGCGGGAAAAATAGAAAAGAAAAGAAAAGAGTATTTCAAGTGTATGTACTAGTGGTAGATAGGCATATGATTGAGTGACAGAATATCTATAACATCCACCTTTAATACTTTGAGGTTTATTATGATATTATTATTCTCATTGATTGAACATTTTGATGTTATTATGTATGTAATGATAAGTATGGTTCATTAAAGGGATAGAATGGACATTTTCATCCAGATAGAACCACTTTTGTCATAAAAGGGCAAAATTAAAAATTTGATAAAGAAGGGAAAAATAGTAATTTTACTATAAAGGAGAAAATAAATTTGATTTTCTTATTTCATGGAATTACATTTAAGTACTTGTATCATTTTCATTTTAGAGAGAAGAAGAATTGAGTGTGTGAAGTGATTATGTTTACTTTGATGGAAAAATGGTAATTTCATTAGGGACATATAGGTAATTTACCAAAAAGTTGAAGATCAAAATTGTCATTTCAAAAATTATAAGGGCAGAATTGCCCTACCCTATAGAAGTTCCACAAAATTACAATTCTAAGGAGAGTGGATTCCATTCTTGAAAAAGAGAAGTAGTAAGGGTAAATTGGTCATTTTACACCAAGAGCATTTTGGTAATTTCACCTAAACCCTAATTTAAGTCATCTTCTTCCTTGAGAAGGGAAGGAAGTCATGAAAAGGGGGAAGAGGGAGCCTTGGCCAAAACCATCTTCAAGCTTGGGGGAGGAAGAAAACAAGCTAGAACACTTGGAAGATTATACTCTTCTTGCATTTTCAAGGTAGCTAAACATTCCTAAAGCCTTAGTTTCATGTTTTATGGTATGTTTAAAGAGTTTTAATGTTTCAAGAAACCTAGGACTTTCTCTCTATACATTCATATGGTTGATTTTCTTGAATGGGTTTTTCTTATATTGAAATCTTGTTGTGTTTATGAATATGGACATGTCGAAATGCTTGAAAACATAAGAGATTGAAATTTTCCATGGTTGGTACCTAGCTCTTGAAAAACCCTAATTCTTGAAATGGTTGAAATGGTATGGAAAGAGTGAGAAAATGGTGATTTTGCATGATATCTACTTAATATGAAAGTCTTGTAAGCAAAATGGTGAAATAACTCCATTTTCTTGCATTTCTCTCTTTAGCCGAGAGCTTGCCTTTGTGAGGGTGCTGAAATTTGTTTCAACATGTGTCTACAAATGGTGGAAGAACTTGTTATGAATTAGTAAGAGAGAGAAACTATGTTAGGGTAATGTTTTTACACTTTTCCCGTTTCTAACTTCATCATTAACCTTAAAAGTCTTCATTAGCCCTCTTGGCCGAGAGCACCCATGCCAAAGGGTGCTAAAATTCACTTGAAAATTGATTAGAAATACTAATTTGTTTGGTTATAAGAGAGTAGGAGAGAGAAAATTTTGGTATCTTCATGATTTTTTCCAATATACCATTTTATAGTTTTACCATTTAACCTTGAAAGTGTGCTTAAAAATATGAAGATGTGAGATTATGTGCATTTTCATGTTTGGTATGAAAAATGAGCTAGAAAAGTGTGGAAAAGAAAGGCTAAATGTACACTTACCCATTTTGAGGTGTGAGAAAGTGCTATACTTAATTATTGAAAATGTTGCCATAATGTCTAAATGGTAAAAAGAATGCTAGAAATGAACCAAATGGCTTGGCAATGCCAATTCTTCATATTTTTCTTGCCTTGGCCGAATGCTATGTCTATTTTTCCCTTGGATGGCTAAATTTATGTGTTAATGGAAAGTGGCCTAATATGTATTTTAAAGTAGCCTAAATTAAGTAAAATGGGGAAAAATGATGTGATGGTTAAATGTGAATGATAAATTGTATGCATTATGACTTTGATAAGAATATATTCCTAGTTATGTGAATGTGATTGAATGGCTTGAAATGCTCTTTGCAATCGTGAAAGGAAAACTATGAAAAGTCACCAATAAAGGGTGGAGAATAGCACTTTTATATCCCCCTTGAGGTGAATACATAAAGGTTATGAATGTTATCCTAGGGGTAAGAGCACGGCACTATTTTATCTTCCCCTAGGGATCCATAAAAAGGCAATGGATGTTACCTGAAGGAAAGGGCCACGACACTTTTTATTTCCTCCTAAAGATCACCAATAAAGGGTGGAGTATGGCACTACTAGATCCCTCTTGAGGTGTATGTAATGGCATCATATAATATCCTAGTGGTGGGACTCTATGGCATTATAACGAGTCACCTTAGTGGTAATAAGTTGATGGCATTAAATGATACCCTAGTGGTGGGACTCCATGGCACTATAATGAGTCACCCTAGTGGTCAAGAAAGAATAATATCAAACAATGGCTCTAAGTAGAGTACGATGTTGTGATAATTGATGATACATGAATGCCTATAAATGTGAGTTGTTGATGTAGTGGAATGTTAATATTTTACCATATATTCTGTTAATAACATGATATGTCAATTGTCTTATATTCATAGATGCATACTCATATGTTTCACATATAGCATGCCCATAGACTTGAATAAAAAGGGTTTTGAAAAGAATATAATGTAAAAATATTTTCTATACTTGTACAGTGGTTTATATCAGTTATTTGAAAGAAAATGGTTTGTTTAGCTACTGGGAAATTATTTCTCACTATTGTAGTGGTATGTATCAGATGCTTAGGTATTGCCTTATTATGGAGATCGAAGTGAACATAGTAAAAGTTCCTTTCTTAGGAACTTTTACAATATTAAAGGATATTTATATTATGTCTATAATAGAAATTCCCATTGAATGATATGTAGACTTAGTCAGCAGATACAGATATGTACATGTAGCCCGTTTTATTTTGGTCTTAATTCTATATGTTCTTTTTGGGTTAGAATTGGGACTCCTATTTTTGGATGTATATAAAGGGAAGAAGGGCACATACTTGAAATAGGATATGTGAAGGACCTATCCATTAGTAGTATTTTGAAAAGGAGTTTGAGTGACAAGCTTGTTCTCTCCTTACTCCTTATGAATGGGTACTTCATATATCCTAAAATATGTATCAGACAGTTTATATATATGATATGAAAAGTTTCTATGAATTCCGCTATAATGTATGAAATTTTATTTTTACTTTGCTAAAGTATGTTTACCTGAGCAAAAGAACCCAAACTTAATCAAATAATAATTAATAATGGATTTATATGCTTGGGCCAATTAATGAGACATAAAGGTAAAGAATAATGTAACCACATATCTTATTCATTTTATCACGTTGTTAAGCGAAGATAACGGGTGCTACACTATCCGTATGGGACAGTCATTGGACATTCCACGGTAGAACCATAAATTGGGATGGTAAAACATCCACTCGATTATAAAATGATTTCAAAAATTCCATAATGGTTGTAAATTCTAAGTTAGTGAACTCTTCTATAACCAACTAAAAGGAGTCACATACTTAGAGTTAAGCATAACCATAGCATGAGCTGAATCACTCTAGAATATATGCTTTTGAATAGCGTGCTGAGAATGTGATCCATTAGAAAAGGATGGTGATTTCACAGCTCGTGAACCACAAGGATGGAGTAGGCGTGATTTGTCAGAGTTGGTAGTGATCTCGTGAGTTATACCAGCCCTATTTTGGGACAAAAGGGAAATGAAGTATCCAAAGGGATATTGATCCCACTAGTCAGGGATGATTTGTCAGAGTTGACAGGAACCATTGGGTGAGTTATACCAGTCTCGTTTAGGACAAAAGGGAAGTGAAATATCAGAATAGATATTGATCCCACATGTTAGGGATTGTAACATCCCCTTAGCCTATGGTTCCTTTTAGTTATTTAAAAGGTATAATATATAAATATCATAATAAGGGTGTGTTACTATTACTTCTGCCTGAGTAAATTTTAAAATTTTTACCAAGTTGATTAATTGAGTGCCATTTGGGGTCGGGTTCTACACTTGGGTTCTCACTCAAGAATCGCAACAGAATATCATATCAATTACATATACATAGTTTACTCTAAATAGCTATACACAAACATGCATAATTACTCATTAGGTAATTTTAAATTAACTATTGGAGCATAGAGGCAACATCCCTGCAACTCAAAATCCCATCAATGTATTTACTGACAATTGCTAGTGAATCCATTCACATCTAGATTAATATAGGCTATACAAAAGAGAATCTATACTAGCCTTTTCCAAAACCATAAAGACTAGTACCTAATAAATGAATGCCTAAACTATCCAAAATAAACATTTTGATGTACCCCATGAAGGGTACCTCTCTCTATTACCTTCCTCGCCAGCTAGGGACCTACACATCTACTACATACCAGCACTCATGTGAGAAATCAATCTCAGTAGCAATGCAACTTGTCTTTGAAAATTACTAACCTGTACCACCATATTTATACAAAAATCTCTACATTTTTTCATCATAAAAACTTAGTACATACTATATACTATTAGGATGAAATTCATGCAATATACTCTTATGTCGTATGCTCAGATTTATGCATGTACATCTAAAACATCTCAACTTTGAAATATGGGATGTGCATTCATCATCATTCTCATAATAACTTTCATATAAACATATTGTGGGGTAGTAAACATGCCTTTACTTGAAACATATGAGCGGGGAAAAATAACATATCATAAGAGTTATCGGGAGTATCGCCCAGCAAACAACTCCACGTACCACTTTCTTTATTTCATGAGTTTGTAACTATTTAGCCACCTTTAAACTTTAACTTTAACTTTTTGTACATTCTGAGGCATCCCTCAGTCAAATCTGAGTACCATCTCATAATCAGCGGGATTGTTGTCAACTCTACCCAACTTCTCCCTTCCCCTTATAAGACTAGTTATCAACTCATAGGATCACTATCAACTCTACCTAGATCATTTCCTCTCTACTTTTGGGCGGATCATAATACTATGGAATCACCATCCCTTTTTGATGGATCACACTCCTGGTACACTATTCTTTAACATATACACTAAGGTGATTTGGCTCATGTCCATGGTTTTTCTTAACTCTAAGTATGTGTTTCTTAAATGGCCTTTGGAAGATGACACTAAATTAAAGTTTGCAACCATCGCGATGTTTTTCAAAATCATCTAAGTTCAAGTGGATGTTTAACCATCTGAATTTATGGCACAATCGTGGAATGCCTTATGGTCATTCCATATTGACAATTGGTCACTCGATCATGAGCTTATCTACCATTATGCATAAGCTTAGAATACTTTCCTCCTTCCTCTCTTATGTTTTTCGCTCTCTTTATTTCACTATCACAAGGATCCTTTCACCCCAAGTGACCGTGACTCTATCTTTTGCGCATTACCCACTACATCCCAGGTTTAGATCTTTAGTTTGAGTGAAAGTTTGGGCTATTTACCTCTTAAAATGGTCATTGAGCTCATTATCTAAGTTAGAGGGCTTGCAGTTGACTAATCCCATGCTGGTAGTCAGCTGCTAGCTCACTGTCCTCTCTTTTCTATCTTGGCCAAGAGCTACCAGTCGATTGCTAAAGGCTTGGCAGTCGACTGCTAGCCTCGACAGTTAACTGCTAAGGCGAGGTAGTCGGCTGCTAGCTTTATGAAAAATTTTCTAGGAAACAAAGAACATGGTAGTCAACTTCCAAGGTCTGGCAGTTGACTGCTAGCATTTTGTCTTACTTTTCTAGGTAGATGATGAACATAGAGTCAATTTCCAAGTTTAGCAGTCGGCTATTAATGTCTAATTTTCTCTAAAATTCACTGTTTCATCTAGAGTTTTGCCTCAAAAACATGTTCTCAAACTATTTGCTCAAACTATGAAATCAGAGCTAACATTTAGGTATCATATAGCATTCATAATAGGCCCAAAACTCAACTTAATAGTGCTCCAAACTAAGATCAAACCACATTTTTGCACTTAGGGCATAAGCCCTCTTTCATAATCTAATAGCAGTTAAAAACATAGAGAATGTAGGTTTAAACCCAAACTTAGCTTAAAACATTCATAAATCACATTTTTCAGTAAAGAGATGAACATTTTAGAAAAGGGGTTTAGGTTGAGTTGCTACCTGGATTTAATCCAAAATGTGCACGTATCATGTGTTAGAATGGTCCTCCTCTTGCTATAGGAAAACTAGTGCATGAGCTTAATTTCCATACAACAAACTTTACTTCTCATTAAAAATTTCTCATCCATTAGTTCAAACACGGTACATTCAAGGAAAACTAGTCTATACCTCTAGATGAACACAACCCAGCCCTTCTAATCTATTGCAAACACATATATGAGTATACATTCAGCAACCCAACATCCCATAGAAATAGAAAAGCATATAGAATGTAGGTTTAACCCCAATCTCAGTTCAAACATGTAGAAATCTATATTTTCCAGCAATAGTAAACATTTCAAAAAAAGAGAGGAGTTTATGATGGATTGTTACCTTGATTCCTTTCCAATGTGTGTGTTTGATGTGTTAGGAATAATCCCCCCTTGTTGTAAGGCTGATTTATAGCCTCAAATCTACTTTTTCCTCAGCAAAATCTCTCTGTTCTTGCCCTAGATTGCCCCTTTCTCCCCTTTCTCTCTTTACCTATCCCTCTATATCTCTCTCTAAAATCTGAAGGTTTGGAAAGTGTGTGGGAGTTTAGGGCTTCAGCTAAAGTTTAAGAGAAAGTTAGGAAATTGCATTCTAATCCCTAGCCACTTTGTAATTTTAGTCTCCATGTATTTTCCCTTTTCACTTAGGTCTTTAGCCTCACTCTCGACTAAGGAATTGTATTTCTTTCAAGTTGGTCCCTATACTAATGTAACTATATGTACTAATGCAACATACACAAGCATTAAACATCAAATTAACAATTATCAAACATATCTTTAATCATAATTGTAATAGATGTTACAGAAAACCTCCCCCTTGTAATTATAATACACATGTAAATTGACATTTCATATTTTCGGCAAGATTAATCATATGGGAAATTCACATTTCAAATTTACTCATAAATTAAATAAGTTTATTAAAATCATAGGAGTATAGGAGAACCATTCACATTAAAAATCATTATTTCAAAACACCTGTATTTCCATTTCAATTCTTATGTGCATAACATCCCATGTGTTACTGCAAATATCACATAACTGATAGGTGTACATTTTTTCGCCATTTACATCCCCATCACAATGCATGTTGTTTCCCAATCTCAATTTTTAAAATATTCTAGGGGTTCGTTATCCCAAAGAGTGTCATAGGATTTTCACCCATGTGACTAAGTTATCATTGCGAGGACTGTTATCCCGGTGATCATCATATGATTGTTATCCATATGACTGAGAATCTAACTTATCAGGGCGTCCTTTGGCATGTGCACATCCTTTGTTAGTCTCTTTATCCAAAACTATACGACAATGTATACAGATGGGTGACTAATACTTAGGATCATAGAGTATTTCCACTTAAACCAATCCATTTGCCCTGTATAGACTCTCCTCCCTTTACTCTTTAAGTCTTTTATTGGGTTATATTGGTTTAAAGAGCAACCTTTAACATATACAAACTATTGCTATGAAAATAGTTACATTTTATAAAAAAAATTCTACATAAGGAACACTTAATGACCGTCCCATACCAGCCATTAAATGTCCATCTTAAATTTCTTCTGCACTATAAGCATACAACCCAATAGTCAAATTAAAACAAGAAATAAGGGGTTTATCTCATTCTTTCAAACACATACAGATATATTTCCTTATACTCATATGAAAATTCATTTCACCAGCATTTTCGTCAAACATTTCCCATTCCAAAAAAATGCATTTCATTTCACATCAATACAATTCACATTTTCATTTCAAAATAGGGGAGTGTAGATTACTCTACCTTAACCATTTTCTTCTCTCTTGACTAGGGTCTTCCTCTTTCCTTTTTAATTTGCCCTCACAAATCACTTCCTGAGAAATTATTCAAGTTTTATACTAATTCTCTTCATATATGAATCTATGCAACTAAGACTTTAGCATTCTTCTATAGGTTTTCTCCATATTTCCCTTTTAAGATTTGATAACTTAGTTACCTTCCCCTTTCCCTTTTCTATTTTCATGTTGTCTATCACCCAACATATGAAATTCTCATGTATGATGACATTCTGAACCTCATTCCAGATAAAATTAAGGGTTTCCAAGATTAATTCTTGTTTTAAAAATCATTTTTCACATCAGGGGGCTGCTAGTCAGCTACCAGGAAGCTGCTAGTCAACTGGTTGTGCTCTAGAAGGCTGCCAGTCGACTGTCGTAAAGTTGGCAGTTAACTGGTGGCTCTCTAGAATTTTAGGTTTCGCAAGACAGTAACCTATTGGTCAACTATTAGTAGGCTACCAGTTGACTACCAAGAAAAAATATAAACCCGATAGTCGACTGATGAGACTACCAGCCGATTGTTGCACCTCTATATCGATTTTTGTGTTTGTCAAGGACATGATAGTCGACTAGTACATAATGGCAGTTGGTTGTTATGTTCTTCGACAGTTCAGAAACTCCAGTTTTCACCAATTTCACGTCCAAATTCCATCCCATTCCAGTTTTTAAAATTCATGAGCTTAGTTTCTAATCATTTACCCCTAAATCCTAACCATTTTCAAGGGTAAATGTCCATCATACAAGTAAATTCATGCATTAAATTGGGTGAATAGTGAAACCTAGGTTGAATATCTGATTTAAGCCTAGAAATTGCTAAATGGAAGTTAATGATGCTAGCATTTTAGTTCAGAAACCAATTTCTATTTCTAAGAAACCTCAAAATTGGCTCTTTTACTTAATATACCCAAAAATCTGAAAATGCCCAATTTTCCTATCTTCAACTTCTCAAATTTCAGTAGATGGAGGAGTTCTAAGTGCAGAAATTTATGCCTATAAAATGTTTATGATGTTTACTAAGCTATAGATGAAGAGTTCCTACCTTAAATCTAACTATGGAAGAATTTCCACTTGCTTCCTTTCCCTTTTCTCCTCTGCTCCTGCGGTTTATTTGCTTTTCACGGGTGGAAATGCATTGGTAGGAAGGAAATGT
The DNA here is from genome assembly GCA_031216115.1 of Senna siamea. Taxonomy (NCBI): domain Eukaryota; kingdom Viridiplantae; phylum Streptophyta; class Magnoliopsida; order Fabales; family Fabaceae; genus Senna; species Senna siamea. Next base: position 27,612,942 of record CM062361.1, on the reverse strand, counting down.
TGCACAAGGAAGGGCAAAAAGGGATGGCACGGTGGAAAGCTTCAGGGACCATCTTGCAAAAACATGAAATTTGCATTTTAGTCCTTCTCATTGAAATCCCAAATTTCTTATTTCATTTAAGTCCTTTTTTCTTTAATCCTCAATTTTCTTACTTCATTTTAAATCCTTGGAGAAAGTTTCCAAAATTATCCTCAGTGGTAATAATTTCAAGGAAACGGGTATTACACTTCGTAGTCAATTTAGTCAAAGGCAATGCTATTTGCAAAAACCCTTGAATAAATATCTTATAGTAACCAGCTAATTTGAGAAAACTACGAATTTTGGTCACTATTGTGGGTTTCTCCCATCCAACTACCACTTCTGTCTTACTTAGATCTACTGCTACTCCATCTCTAGTGATTACATGACTTAAGAATCTTACCTCTTCCAACCAGAACTCATACTTTTCAAGTTTAGGATATAATTGCTTTTCCCTGAGCAACTGTAGCATAATCCTAAGATAATGTTTATGCTCTTTGCTACTTTTAGAATATACAAGAATTTCATCTATAAACACTACCATAAACCAATCAAAGTAGGGTCTAAAGATATGATTCATGTAATCCATGAAAATAGTTGGAGCATTTGTCAATCCAAATGGCATTACAAGAAATTCATAATGCTCATATCTAGTTCTAAGGGCTGTCTTAGGTATGTCTTCTGTTCTTACTCTGATTTGATGATACCCTGATCTAAAATCAATTTTGGAAAACACAATAACTCCTCTCAATTGATCCAATAGATCATCTATTCTACGGAATGGGTATTTATTCTTCACAATTACCCTATTCAACTGCCTATAATCTATACACAACCTTAAGCTTCTATCTTTCTTTTCAACAAACAATATCGGTGCCCCCCATGGCGAAGCACTAGGTCTTACAAACCGCTTCTCTAAGAGATCATCTATTTGCACCTTCAATTCTGTCAATTCTAATGGAGACATCCTTTAGGTGCTATAGATATTAGTCCCGCTCCAGGAATCAACTCTATAAAGAACTCTATCTCTCTCTTAGGTGGAAGACTTAAGATTTCCTCAGGAAAGTCTTACTATTGGGATGGTACTAAGTTTATGCTGAATCTCAACCTTAAAGGAACATAGAAAATGCATTCTCTCAATACTTTCCTCAAGAATCCTATTCACTGGTAAGTCTAACATACGCTCCTAGTATGATTAAAGAGATGTATGTTAGTTGTTAAGTTAAAGTTTAATGCTTGTGTATGTTGCATTAATCTCATATAGTTGCATTAGTCTAGGGACTAAATTGAAAGGAAATACATGAAGGTTTAGCAAGAGGTGGCTAGGGACTCAATTGAAAAGGGAAAAATAAGGGAGTTTAAGAGTGTAAAATAGCTCAAGGACCAAATAGCAATTTCTCTAAACTTCTTTAAACCCTAGCTGAAGCCCTAAACCTTACACACTTCCAACCTTCAGCATTTCTAGAGAGAGAGATAGAAGGGGCGAGTAGAGAGATAAAAGGGTGAGTTAGGGCAAGAAAGGAGATTTCTGAAGGCAAAAGGGTAGATTCAAGGCCAAGAATTACTCCTACAGCAAGGGGATAGTTTTCCTAACACATCCCACACACACCTTAGCAAGGTAGCAATTCATCATAAACCCCTCTCTTTTCTAAAAAGTTCACTCTTGTTGGAAAAGTATGAATTTCTGAATGTTTGAACTGAGTTTGGAGTTAAACCTACATTCTGTATGCTTTTCTATTTCTATGGGATGTTGTGCTGCTGAATGTATGCTCATATATGTGCTTGTAATTGATTGGAAGGACTGGGTTATGTTCATCTAGAGATGTAGACTAGTTTTCCTGGAATGTACCATATGTGAGCTAAAAGATGAGAAATGTTTAATGAGAAGTAAAGTTTGTTGTATGGAAATTAAGCTCATGTGTTTAGAATTGAAAATGGAATGCTTTCTGGACTGGATACTATCAAAATTATATTTTTTGAACTACAGCGGAACATAATAGCCAATTACTACATATGGGGTAGTTGACTATCGTGTTCTTGAAAACCTAGATGTGTAGACAAAGGCTTAGCAGCCGATTGCTAGATTCCTAGCAATCGACTATCGGGCCCAAGTTTGCACTAAGTAGTTGACTGGCCATCCTAGCAGTCGACTATTGATGTGCCTTTCTTCTGCCAATGCAACTACACCTAAGGTAGTGAACTTATCGATGCAACCTAGAGCAATGGTGAGTATCAAGGTAGTATTCCTTAAGAAAGAGAAAGCCCAGAGTTACTACTTGTTCTCTGTTATCTAGCCTAACAATTAAAGTGATTGATTTGTTTAACTAAATTAATAATTAATTAAATGTAATAAACAAGAACAAGCTACAAGGAACAAAAGAGAATATACCAAGGCAAGAAAAGCAAATCCATCAGGAAACCTACACTAGTTGGTAAACACACAAAGGATAATGATTACTGAATCTGACTATGCTACCTGTGAGTGGATTCTAATTTAAATTCAAATTCTCTGTCAATCTCAATGAATTTCTTAAACCTATAAACCTACCACTGGCTGGTTCTTCCTAATGGTTGATTTTAGATTAGCATTATTGGTCTAATCCACTACTATTAAGAATAGTTACTCCTTAATCCAGCAATTAATTAACCTCATCTCTTAGTGAAAATTATCTGTTCCCTGCGATTAGGCTCCAATTTCAATTATCATCTCTTAATCTCAAAAATAAATCTAATTAGTATTGACAACGATGTCTCATAATGAAAACTTAAACAATCCATGCATAAATGCAAAGAGGACATCAAAATCAATATCCATACAGATTAAATAGAATACCAACACAGTCAGGAACCCCAATGAATTTTACAAATTTAGCCACACATATTTATAGTCAATTCCAATAGTAGATAATCCATCAAACAATTAATTAAACAAGAATTAAAAATAGTAAAAATTTATGCAAGCCCTATCTTCTTAAATGCCTAATGGTCTCTGTACAGAATGGTCGCTGAAAAACCAACAAAAAAGGACTGAAAACTGCTAGAAAATCTGGTCGGGTCAGATCCTGGGTTGTTAGGTACCATATGAAAAATGGCTGGAACGGCGGCCAAAGCTAAGGTGAAAGGTCGCGGACGAGGCGCCAAGTGATGGAGGGGCAATTTCTAGTGATAGATCAGACAGACGACGTTAGAAATAGCTGTAAACGCGGACGGGTCGTGGTCTCGGGTCTATTACGAATCTCATGATCTAGTAGCGTTCTAAAGAATCAAGCGGCGGTGGGGAAGGTAGTGGATGAGTTGTCGAAGGTTGTAAGGGCGATTGCTGGCAATGGGTCGATTGAAAAATGCCGCAGACAGCCACAAACTTGGATGGGTTGCTCTCTTGGGTCGTGCGATCCATCACCAAAACTCCATCGTTCTAGCACATTTCGGTAGCTGGTGTTGATGGTGGTGTCTCAGTCATTGTCCCCTAACAAAGGAACTTCACCCCACCGCCACGAAAATCTTCCTAGGAGGATCACCCTTCACGTGATGCACACGGTCTCTCTCTCTCACTCACTAACGGGTTCCTTGTTGGTTTGGGTCTGCACTATTCCAAGTGGTTCTCCCCTTTTTCTCATGCGGGTCCTCACTTTTTCCCCCCAATTTGTAACACCTCATATTCTCCTAGTTATATTTAATTTAAATGTTTTCTTAATTAATTTGATGAGTAGCCATAAAATGTGATGTAATTACCATAGTGATGTAATGAATTATAAATGTCACAAGGGAAATATGTGAAAATTTGGGTGCATGATTTAATTTCTTCCTTTTTATCTAAACAAATTACCAAAGGTGAAGAGTATAGCCAACTTAAAATACATGCACGTACAATTAATGAAGGGAAGGAAAAGGGTTAGCATCCAATATATACATATATATATACATATGCATTTGGTGGAGTGAAATGGAAGCAATGAAGAGTGACGTGTGGCATTAAACTCCCTTCCCTTCCTTTTTTTCTCAAGTGGACGAATGGCTTTGCCAATTAATAAGTAAAATAAGACAAGGAAAAATAGGCAAATGTGTGCGTGTATTATGAAGTAAAAGTGCAAAATTTATTTTAAAAAAAACATGCATGTGTGTGTGTGTGGTTGGTGGGGGAGATGGAAGAGAGAAGGAGGAAATGCGCGATACAAGTTTTCTTCCCCTCCCTTGTGTTGCCCCCAACATGCCCAAGAATGGAAATTCACGTGTGCCTTGTAGAAATTTGGATCTTGCATGCATGCCTTGCATTCCTCCCTTTTGGCACTATCAAGTGAGGAGTTACATGAGAGATAAATTACAATTCCAACCATATAACTGCATGGTTGTACGAGTGGCGTGAGGGAGGAGGATTTTGTGACTTCCTCCCTTCCTTCCTTTAACATGGCCGAATGGGAATGTGAGGGAGGAGCCTTGCGTGTAAGCATGAGGCTGGCGACTTCCTTTTTTCCTTCCTCCAACGTAGCCTAGTGGGATTACCAAACTTGAAAGCAATAGGAATTGTACTTAAAAGTACACATGTGGCAGTTAGATAAAAAGGATTAAGGAGAAGGGGGTGGCGTGACAAGGGGTTAATGTAAGAATGCAAGTAAATGGGTGTACTTAGTAATAATAATAATCAAGAATAATGGAAGAATGGAATTGAAATTTTCATTTACATGCATACACACACACAACTCAAGAGGAAGAGAGAGCAACATGGAAAGGGGCTGCACTATAGGAACACATAAGGCCATAAAGAAAAATAATTAAAAATGAGGATGGGATGTGGCATTCCCTTCTAGTTAATTACAACATACACGAGAGGGAGATAGTGGTGTAAGGGTGCAAGGAAATACAAAAGCTTGGGAGAGAGAGAGGAAGCAGCATGAGCCTTTGAGAACACACAAAAATTTGTGAGGAAGGAGAGTTAAGTTGACCGAAGACAAGAGGGAGTAAGGAGGAAGGGGAAACTCAAAGGAAGAGTCAAGACAATTCCATCATTTTGAATCACTTGAGGTAGGTTAGCAATTCATTTGGACTTTTTTTCCATGTTTTAAAATACATGCATCATGATTTTCCAAGCTTTCATGGAACATTAGTTTCTTGCCTACATTCTTGAAAATGTGTATGTCTCTTGGCTAAGCTTGCATGGTAAATAGATGTTGTTGTGGATGTGCTAAAATTGAAATTTTTGTTTTATGAAAGGATCATTGTTAAAAATAAATTGTAGCATGTATAGTGAAAACCTTAAGGCATGATAAGGCTGGAAAAATTTATAGCATGTATGGCCAATGAATGTAACAAGTTATAGATATCAAAATAAAAGTGGCTTTCATAAGATAGTAATTTTGCTTGCTAAAAATTGGTGTAAGAAAGATGGGAATTTGGTTAGATAAGGAAAGGAGAAAAATTATGGCAAATTAGAATATAGAAGATTTGGCTTTGGCTAATAAAGATTCACATTGTTATTGGGATGTAAGACTAATTAAATATATGCAACCGAAATTTTAGTGTGTAACGTGACATAGAAATCCTAAATTGGATTATTTCCCCATGGTCGCTGAAACCATATTATATTTCAAACCTTGGTGGCCGAATCTAATAAGGAATGCATTAGAATGTATTTTAGGAGGACTAATTGCAAGAGAAATTAAAATGCTAAAATAAAAGAAAATGTAGTTGCCATATGTATATACAAGTGCCCAAGTGTGCACAATAAATTTTATAAAGGTGGCCAAGTGTCCACAAAGTGCCCAAATGTGCACAATAAATTTTATAAAGGTCGCTAAGTGTCCACAAGTGCCCAAGTGTGTACAATAAGTTTTATAAAGGTGGCCAAGTATCCACAAAGTGCCAAGTGTGCACAATAAATTTTATAAAGGTGGCCAAGTGTCCACAAAGTGCCAAAGTGTGCACAATAAATTTTATAAAGGTGTCCAAGTGTCCACAAGTGCCCAAGTGTGCACAATTAATTTATCAAGGTGGCCAAGTGTCCACAAGTGCCCAAGTGTGCACAATTAATTTATCAAGGTGGCCAAGTGTCCACAAGTGCCCAAGTGTGCCCAATTAATTTATTAAGGTGGCTAAGTGCCCACAAGGTGCCCAAGTGTGCATAATCAATTTATAAAGGTAAGTTTTAAGAATAACATGCATGAATGATTATTGTTTGTTTTTGTGATAGCATGAATAATCCCATGAAAAGATGTTCCATTTGAAAGAGAATATTTATTTTTACCATTTTGATATTTCAAATAACCATGTACTGCTTGCCAATTTGCATGCGTGAATGAGACTATGTTTTAAATACCAAGAATGTGGATGAAAAATGTTTGTGGTGCTTGCACCCTGGTACATATTAGTAGGTTTCAAAATAATGATGAATTGCTAAGTTCCTAGGAAACTTGTTTTCTCATTTATATGCTAATATGTATCAAATCCAGTTGTTTAGAAATCTTAAGAAAGGATAGAGATAGCATTAGAGGGCATACTTTTGATATAAATATTTTTGTAATTCCTTATTTTGGGGTCCTAATTCTAGATATATTTTTGGATTAGAATTAGGAATAATATTTTGGCTGTGTATATGAAAGGGAAACAAAAAATTTTTGGGGAAAGGATATGTGAAGGACCTGTCTATCCCTATTATTTAAAAGGAGTCTGAGTGACAAGATTATTGTCTTCTGACTCCTTATGGATGGGTACTTCATATATCCTAGTACACGTTCACAAAGGATGTAACAGACATTCATTTGACATTTATCAGTTGTAATATGCAAGTTTTAAATTTTCGCTATGATGTATGGTATTTTAATTCCGCTGTGCGTATGAGTTTGATCTGAGCAAAAGAACCCGAACCTAACCCACTTTAATAATGGTATAAATGCTCAGACGTTAATAATAAAAGGATAAGAATAATGTACCGAACTTATCTATTTACAACAGAGGAATTGTAATACTAAATAAGGGCGTTACACAATCAGCCTAGTCCAAGGCCTAATAAGGCTTTAGCTTGGTCCAATAAGCAAAATTGGCCCAAATGGCCTATTTTGGGTGCTCTGAAGGCCATCCAGGCTCAAAATTGCTCCGTTTGATGATGATGACTTGATAAAATGCCTGAAAATGAAAATGATGCAAACTTAGGTGATTTTTAGAATAAAATTACATAAAATGCTCATAAAATGGACAATTCACATCAAGCAATTATGTATAAAATAAGACACATCAAATCACCCCATACTTAAACTTTTGCTTGTCCTTAAGTAAACACTAACTCAATCTTTAAACAAATAGCAATAGTTCCTCAAAAGTCATATCTAATCCACAATTAATGATACTTAACAGATCCCACGTTAAATAATAACAATGCATATACAACTTAACTTGCAATTCAATAACAAAAATTTAAGAACCAAAGCTCCATAGAGATCACTCAAATCACTCAAAGTGTATAAGGGTAAAGCGCAAATCCCTTAAGCTATTTCACAAGAATCTGCCTACCATATGCTTGCTTATAAATCTTATCTCTGCTACTACGAAAAATTGAATACCAAGATCAAAGTGTCTTGACAAGGTTTTAATGTGGCTAAGATAAAAGTGAGTAAAAATTTTTGGAAGAGGTGATAGATATGTTAGAAGTCATGCAATTTCAACATGGTGAAGACTCAAAGGATTAAAAGCAGCAAAGTGCTAAACACAAAAATTTTCATCAAGTTTTCAATGAAATAAGAGATGCTCAAGGAATAACATATCCAATAAATAAGATAATAAAGACCTCTTTTCAAAAAATATTTTATTATATATATATTGTCTCTTTTTTCCTTTTTTTTATATATATTTTTGCAATCTTGCTAATGAATAGCTTTGAATTAAAGAGAGCATCTGAAGAAAATACTTGGTGGATTGTTACCAATCAAGACATGCATTTTAATCCAAACATGAACAGTAAATCACACAATTTCCAACATATAAGGTGAAAAAGAAGACGATGTAAAGAAAAGTAATGTGAGGTGTAAAGGCACAAAAAGTGAAGGAAATGTCAAGGCTCAAAAGTGGCCAACTAAAGGAAACATAGAGGGTAGGCTTTTTGGCCAAAAGCAGTGTATCCTAAGTTGCCCAAATCATCTCCTGATATTCAAAAGTTCATGCAACTTCAACAAGCATTATAAAGCAAGTTCTAGAGGCAAAATCAAGCAAAATGCACACTCAAACAAGAAAGTCAAGAGTATACTTGTAATGAATACTCAAAATAGGGCTCAAATCTCACATTTGGAGTGTGGTACAATGGCATATGGTTCTAAAAAAATTTCAACTAAATTGTAAGTAAGCAGTGCATGCAATTTACATTATCAACATACTAAATCAAAATTTTCACAATTTGAAAAATAATTAAGTACCACTTGTATAACCTGACCAGGGTGACCAATATAACCCAATCGAGATAATGCATTAAACATCACTAATTATTTTCCAAGATGAATTAAGGGAAACAATTTCTGCCAATTCATAAAATGAATTATAAATGCTTCAAAGACAAACAGAACTTAAGTGCATATAGTCAAGCAAAATCAAGTATCATGTCCTATATCTACTATCAGCATAAATACAGCATTAATAAAAAGTAGCATCAATATGCAGTATCCTGAAAATAACAGAAGAAAAATGCATCAAAATAATAAAAGCACACCACCCCACACTTGAGGATTACATTGTCCTCAGTGTACAGCAAAAGGGTATCCCAAAAGAAAAAGAAATAGAAAAATCAATAACATATACCCACCCCACACTTGAGGGTTATATTGACCTCAGTGTACAGCTGAGTTGGTATCCCAAATTAAAAACATAAAGCAAGAAAAAATAGAAAATCCAATAGTCTCAAAGTTATTATTAGTAGAAAATAAAATGAAATAAAATAAAATAAATTGCTCATGTTTTGTCCCGCTCTGGCAGAAACGGGAGAGGAAGAGGAATCTTGTAAACAAGTACCCTGAGATAGTCTTTGAGAAATGCCAAAATTATATCCCCTTCAGTAGGGATCAGGTTAACTATTATAATCATTTGTAGCTTCTCCACCTCATACAAATGAATGCAGCTTAAGTGCTTAGGTGATTCTTTCAATTTCAGGATTGAGAGGTCCTCCATTGAAAGTTTCACCTCCTATAACTATGACCTATCAAAAGAAATAGAACAATCAGTATAGCTGCTAGGCTCAGTAGCCAGTAGATGAGTTAGTTGTTCCAACACTTCCTCATTGGACAACTCTTCCTCATCTCCCTCCAATGCTACCTATAAAGGGTTATTAAGTAAGAATTCCTACAATTCAGACTCAATAATGTCATCTAAGACATCTATAGGGTAAACAGGATCATCATGATTGAAAGAATGTCTTAAAGAAGTTGCTAAGTCAGAATAAACCTTCTCTTGCTTTAGTCTAGTAGGGTATGGAATAGGTGGGCTATATTCCCTTATAGGACTCTTGTTCTCCATTTTCACTGGTCCACTTACTTCAGGCTCTAACTCTTTACTGACTGGCACATCTAATTCAATATTATAATCATCAGTCAATGGTAAAGGATTAGATACTTGCTTACCAGATGTCAGAGCGATAGCATCGCAATGCTCCCTTGGTTTAGACTTTGTGGTGATAAGGAGTGTCTCTGGCTGTGTTTCAGCCAACATCTTAAAAATCTGGCCTGTTTGATATTCTATGTTCTGAATGGAGGCTTGCTGATTTCTAAGGATTGTGTCCGTCTTGGACACAAATTTCATGAGCATTTTCTCAAGACTAGAATCCTCCTGTCCTTGAGGAAATTGATCGTGAGTGATTTGTTGTTAGAGCTGCTGTTGGTGTAGCCACTGAGAATCTTGTGGATCTTAGGTATTATTAATCCATCCGAAATTTGGATGGTTACTCTACCCAAAATTGTATATATTCCTATAAGGATCATTTTGTTGACTTAGGGCATTCCCCATATAATCGACCTATTTGAAATCAACTGAAACAATGTAAGGAGAAAATGAAGAAGAGTTAGCAAACATACCTCCTGCATTACAATTGACACCATAATACGGGCAACCACGGAACTCGCAGCCAAAATGTGCGACCTACTCTGGGATTAGCCTAACAACTAGATCAAAGATGAATAAATCAAAACAAAGATAAAACAAAATAGCTAAAAACCAATAACTGAAACAAACACAAAACAAATAAATAATAATAATAAAACAAACAACTAAATAGCAAAATAATTAATCAAAAATAAAAGAAACAAAAAATAAAATAGAACTAATAAAAGCCAATAACTGAGTGGAAAAAAAATAGACAACTAGAAAAAAAAAACAAAATAAACCAAATAAAAGTGGCTAAAGTAACAAATAACAATTTCACTTTAGTTTTCACAAAAGGTCCCCGGCAACGGCGCTAAAAACTTGATGTGCTTTTCTTCTACCAATGCAACTACACACCTAAGGCAGTGAACCTATCGATGCAGCCTAGTACAATGGTGAGTATCAAGGTCATATTCCTCAGGAACAAGAAAGCCTAGAGTTACTACTTGTTATCTGTTATCTAGCCTAACAATTAAAGTGATTGATTTTTTAACTAAATAATAATTAATTAAATGCAATAAACAATAACCAACTACAAGGAACAAAAGAGAATATATTGAGGCAAGAAAAGCAAATCCATCAGGGAACCTACACTAGTTGGTAAACACACAAAGGATAATGGATTACTGAATCTGACAATACTACCTGTGAGTAGATCCTAATTTAAATTCAAATTCTCTGTTGGTCTCAATGAACTTCTTAAACCTACAAACCTACCACTAGCTAGTTCTTCCTAATGGTTGATTTTAAATCAGCATTATCGGTCTAATCCACTACTATTAAGAATAGCTACTCCTTAATCCATCAATTCATTAACCTCATCTCTAAGTAAAAATTAACTATTCTCTGCAATTGGGTTCAAATTTCAATTTTCATCTCTCGATCTCAAAATGAAATCTAATTAGCATTCACAATGACGTCTTGTAATGAAAACTTAAACAATCCATACATAAAGGCAAAGAAGATCACAACATCAAAATCAATATCTATACAGATTAAACAAAATACCAACACAGTTAGGGACCCTAATGAATTTTACAAATTTAGCCACATATATTTACAGTCAATTCCAATAGCAGATAATCCATTAGACAATTAATTAAACAGGAGATAAAAATAGTAAAAATTTATGCAAGCCCTATCTTCTCAAATGCCCAATTGTCTCTATGCAGAATGGTCATAAAAAAACCACCGAAAAAAGGACCGAAAAACTACCAAAAAATTAGATGTTCAAACTGCCCAATGATGCTTCGCGGGTTGAGTCGGGTCGAATCCTAGGTTCTTGGGTACTCGATGGAAAATGGTTGGAATGACGGCAAAGCTGAGGTGGAAGGTCACAGACAAGGCGACGAGTGACGAAGTGACGATTTCTGGCTACAAACCAGACAGACAACGTCAAAAATAATTGCAAACGTGGATAGGTCATGGTCTTGGGTCCATCATGGATCTCGCAATCCGATGTGTTGCAGCAACCAACAAGCTAAGGGAAGGTGGCAAATAAGCCGTCGAAGGTTACAGGGATGGTTACTAGCGGTGGGTCAGTCAAAAAATGCTACAAACAGTCATAAACTCAGATGGGTTACTCTCTCGGGTCACGCAATTCGTCGCCTGACACTGGAACGTTGTCGCGCTGCCGTGGAAATCCACCTAGGAGGATCACCCTTCACACGATGCACACGGTCTCTCTCTCTTGCGCACGGGTTCCTTGTTGGTTTGGGTCTGCACTATTCCAAGCAATTCTCCCCTTTTTCTCACATGGGTCCTCACTTTTTCCCCCAATCAGCCCAGTTCAAGGCCCAATAAGGTTTAGCTTGGCCTAATAAGCAAAATTAGCCTCAATAGCCTATTTTGGGTGCTCTAAAAGCTGTTCAAGCTCAAAATTGCTCTGTTTACTGATGATGACTTGATAAAATGCCTGAAAATGAAAATGATGCAAACTTAGGTGATTTTTAGAATAGAATTACATAAAATGCTCAGAAAATGGATAATTCACATCAAGCAATTATGTATAAAATAAGACACATCAAATGTCATGCTCTTATTTTTGCCCAGGACACATTCCAGCAAGCGACCAGTCGACTTATTGTCTGGCACTCGAGGAATACAAAGAGCCACCAACTGACTGCTAGCCTTTCAGAAGCTAATTGGCAGCCCTCTAGCTTGCAAAATGATGTTTTTAATGGCAATTGAGCTTAGTAATTCTTCATACTAACTTAATTAAAGGTTCACAACATAGGTAAGTAGGAAAACTAGGAGTTTTAGGTGATGAGACCCTTGTGATAGTGAAATAAAGAGAGAGCAAAAAACACAAAAAGGTAAAGAGAAAAGTATTCTCATTGTATGCCTTAGGGTATATAGTCTCATAATCGAGTGACCGATTGTCAGTATGGGACGGCCGTTGGGCATTCCACAATTGTGCCATAGATTGGGATGGTTTAACACCTAGTTGAACATAGATGATTTTGAAAACACCGTGATGGTTGTGAACTTTAAGTTAGTGTCATATCCCAAAAGGCTATATGAGAAACACATACTTAAAGTTAAGCTTAACCATGAGTGTAGGCCAATTCACCCTAAAGTATATGTAAAGAATAGCATACCGAGAGTGTGATCCACCTCGAAGGAATGGTGGTGATTCCATAGTACTATAATCTTCCTAAAAGATGAGAGGAAATGATCCGATAGAGTTGACGATGATCCCATGAGTTTATACCAGCCCCGTTTAGGATGAAAGGAAGGAATCCCGTTGGTCAGGGATGATCTGTCGGAAAGGGGCAGGGACCATTAAGGTACTTGGATCCACTGGGGCAAGACTAGAAATCCATGCACTCATTCATATAGACAGTGATGCATGGAGTTGTTGCTAGGAGACTCTCCCAATTACTCTTAGGGTGTTTTATGTACTGCTCATATGTTATGAAAGTGAAATGATGGCATGTTTACTGTCACACATGTTTTATATGAAAGTAATGATGATAAGATTGATGATGAATGAACTTCCCATGTTTTAAAGATGATATGTTTTGATGAATATGCTTATGTATGAGTATATAACATGATTAAATGCTACATACACTACATCCTAATAGTATGTGATATGTTTTATGAAATAATGTAGAGGTTTTCGTGAAAGCACAGTGGTATAAGTCAATGGATTTCGTAATAGGTTGCATTGCTACTGAGATTCATTTCTCATTTTAGTGTTGGCATGTATCAGATGCATAGGTCCCCTTGGGCTGGAGAAGAAGGTAAAGTATGAAGAAGTGTCCAATCTGGGCATACAGACTGTTTAGTTTGGATGGCATAAGTACATGGTAGGATTGAGCTAGCCTTCATGATACTTTGAGAAAGGCTAGTGTAGGATTATTTGCATAGCCTATTCTAACTTATCTGTATAGGAATTAGCTAAATTAACAAATAGACTAATTGATGAGGTTATGAGTGGCAAGATTGTTACCTCCATGCCTATTAGTTAATTGACTATATTTAATTAAGAATGCATGTTTATGTATAGTTAATCCAAGTGTATTCTATATATATTTATTCCACTACGATGTTGAGAGAACCTGAGAGTAGAGACCAAATGGCACTCAATTAATCAACTTGGTAAAAAGTTTAAAATTTACTCAGGTAGAAGTGATAGTAACTCACCATTGTTATGATAATTATATACATTATACCTTTAAACACTTAAAAGGAACTATAGGCTAATGGGGGTGTTACAGTAAGGCATCTATAAAAGTCACAGACCTTTCTAAACAATCCAACACTACATTTTTTACAAACAACCAATTCATCCCAAGAATAATGTCCAAATCCACCAAACATAAACAAATCAAATCAATAACAAAAGATGTATTTTCAAAAAAAATTGAACAATTCAAGCTAGCTAAAGAAGTCAAAACCTGCTCTCCAGATGGAATAAAAATAGACAATTGATAAGGTAAACTAATCACAGGCAAATTTAATCTCTCTACACATTCCAATGAAATGAAAGAATGGGTAGTGCCAGAATCAAACAGTGCAATTAAAGATACATCATTTATTAAACATTTACCTTTCATTAAATTATCGGATTGGGCCACTTCCTTGCCCTTGAGAGTATAAACTCTTCTAGTAGTAGGAGGTCTAGTGGTGTCACTCTGTCTCCTCCACTCTAGGCAATCCCTGAGAAAATTTCCCTATTTTCCACAATTAAAATAAATGCCTTATTACGTTTGTTGGACTTTACAAGGTCTACCATGACTATTCCCACACTTAGGATAGCCATTAGGCATCGCCTGTTTCACCGTTGGCCTTTTCCCTTTCTAGGTTCCTTCATTCCTGTTGTCCTTTCCTCTAAGGAATCTGGACTGCTTCCTTTTAAAGAAGTTAGTTCTCTGCCTTTCTTTCTCTGTATCAGCTAGGTTTTGAGAAACTATGCGACATTTGTTTACTAACATAGCAAAGTTTTTTATTTCAAATGGAGCAACAGCATTCTTTAACTCTGATCTCAACCCAACTTCTATATGCATGGCCTTCCATGCATCGTTTAGACGAAGTGAAGAGAACTTGGAAAACTCTTCAAATTTAGCTAGGTAATCCTCAAAAGTCATATTACCCTGCTTTATCTGCATAAATTCAATTTCTTTTTGATTTATCACATTTTGAGGAAAATACTTCTCCAAAAATACCCTTTTAAATGACTCTCAGGTCATCTAGACCTCTTCAGCTTCCAATAATTGTCTCGCTCCTCTTCACTAATATTTTGCCTCTCCAATTAGCATATAGGTGGCAAATAATACCTTTTGCGCATCCATTTTCCCTAGTACCACAAATAGCTTTTCCATCTCTCTAAGCTACTCCTCGGCTACCTACGGGTTAAACTCACCCATAAAGGAAAGAGGTTTATTCTTCTGAAATTCAGGCCATCAATTATAGGCTTGCGTTCCCCCTTATCCACCTTCAGGATTTAGGTTATAATTCATAGGTCTATTCTCCTTAAATTGTTGGAATGCTTCAGTAGCAGCTACAGCTTGTTGAGTAACAGTAGTAGCCTGTTGGGTGGCAGCAGTAGCCTGGTTCCTCATAGCTTCTGCCATTCCCACCAGAGTCAGCATAACCCCAGCCAAACTACCTTCATTCTCTTTTTCCTTACCAATATTCTTCCTAGGTGGGGCCATATTTCACTCTACAAAACAATATTACCAAGGCGATTAATCTCAATAACATAATATTTATAAGAGGTCATATGACACCAACAAGAAATATTGTCTACCCAAACCTAGCACTTCATTCCTCAAGTCAAAACATAATAAAATCCAATCCACTGCCTAGGCTTATCTAACTAACCTACATTAGTCTCTATCTGAAGGAATATACCCTTCGCTATTGAGTCAGCTATATGCTAACTGTGGTAGCCGTGCTTTGATACCAACTCAGTGTAACACCCCTAATCCTATGGTTCCTTTTAGATAATTAAATAATATAATATACAAGATTCATGAGTTACTACTATCTGTACCCGAGTAAATTTTTAACTTTTACCAAGTTAAATAATTAAGCGCTACTAGTTTGGGAATTTTACACTCAGGTTCTCACACGTAATGCAAAAAAAAATAATTAAAACAACTGACATAAACATATAGATATATGTATTTACATTCACATACATGCTTTATTTACATCCAATATAGTTTTTTGTGCAACAGACATATACCTATGGATATGTGAGTGTGCCAACTAGGGTAAAAAGAAAACAAGCCTATCACTCATACCCATTTAACAAAAACTGCTAGAGGATTCCTAGGTTACATATCCTAATACATATATGCCCTTACTTTATACATCCAAAAATCATTATCCTAATCGTTTCCAAAAGATTAATAAGGATTCAAGGTATTGAGCATGTCAAAAATACACCCTTCCAATCCTAAACTCATGTAGTTAAAGGGTAGGGGAACTTTTAAGATAAAAATAATCCATAGCTCTTTCACCACTAGGAAACACCCTAAAAATGGTATTTCCACTATCTCCACCTCCATCCCTAATAGGACCTGGTACCTAGGAATTTGATACACTGGCATATACCACCATACTCATATAGAAAACACTACATTCTTCTTTTCATAACATAAAACATTTTATCTATTAGGATACGATGCATGAATTATACAGATATATCACCTCATACTCATACTAAACATGCACAATACAATCATCACATATCCATTCAACTGGATATATATATTATCAAATTATATTTCATATCCATCAAAAAGGATATATCATACCACATATCCAACTATAATATATTCATAATTCGAGAGTCCTTGACTACAATATATTCATAATTCAAAAGTCCTTAACTGCAACATATGTACATGCTGAAGCGTCCCCCAGTGGATCCAAGTACATCCATCCACAACACGCCCACGAGGGTCTCTATCCACCGCTCTGATAGATCATTCCCCACCTCCAAGAACCACAGGGTCCCTGCCCACCTCTCTAACAGATCCCTCCCTGTATATCTGGGATTATTGTTCTCAACAGATCATTTCTCTAAAACACTATTCATAATTTTATAGACTAGGGTGATTCGACTCATACCCTGGTTATGTATAACTTTAAGTGCGTGAATCCTTTAAATAGGCTATAAAAGAATTCACTAACTTAAAATTAATAACCACCACAGTGTTTTCAAAACCATTTAATTTAGCCATGGAGTTCCCCAATTGTTTTCCCACACTAATAACTGGTCACTTAATATGTACCTATCTTACCATTATCCATAAACTAGGAACACTTTCTCAGTTCTCTGGTAATTCTCATGCTCATTCCTTTTCAATTATCACATCATTCTTGCTCTTTTTCTTTCATTCTCAACCCTCTTGTTACCCATTAAATAGTCTAGGTTTAAATCCTTTGTTTGAATGAAGTTTTAGGCTAAATATGCTTCAAACTAGGCCATTAAGTCTATTTTTCCAAAACAGAGGCCTGCCAGTTGACTTCCACACTCCTGGTAGTCGACTTGCAGCTCACTGCCTTAAAAGTTTCTAATCCCAAGGGCTACCAGTCGACTACTCCAAGGCTGACAGTCGGCTGCTCTATTCTTAGCAAATTTTTAGAAAATAAGCACGGTAGTCAACTTCCAGCCTCCTAGCAGTCGACTGCTAGCACTCTAGATACATTCCTGGCCAATTGAAGGGCACGACAGTCGACTAGTAAGGGCTACAAGTCAACTACTACATTATGCTTTATTTTTCAAATCATCCATTGACCCAAATTTTTGCCCAAGAACCAGTTTGTAAATCATTTTTAACCCTCATTTACTCAATGTAACACCCCCTTAGCCTATGGTTCTTATAGTTATTAAAAGGTATAAAATATATGTATATTGGTGTGTTACTACCCTTTTACCCAAGTATTTTTAAAATTTTAGAAGTTGCTTTAATTGAGTGCACTTTGGGTTGGGTCTCTACCCTCGGGTTTCACTCCCTCTCGCAGTAGAATAAGATATATATAAAGTTTACTTTAAAATAATTATACACTAACATGCAGACTTAATTAAATGTAGTCATGTAACTATTGGGCATGGAGGCAACAATCTTGCCGCTCATAACCCCTTTGAAACTACCTACTAATAATTTCTATTCGATTCCTATACATTCAAAATTAGTAAAGGCTATACAAGAGATACTATATACTAGCCTTTCTCAAAATCATAAAGACTAGTATAATAAATACATGTTCCTATACTATCTCAAAATAATTGATTCCATGTGCCCTTTGGTGGGTACTTCTTCCTACGTTACCTTCTATCCAAACACAAGACCTACACATCTAATACATGCCAACACTAAGGTGAGAAATGAATCTCAATAGCAATGTAACCTGTTTCCCAAAATCCACTGACCTGTACCACCATCTTACACAAAAAAAGCTCTATATTCTTTTTCATTATAAAATATAGTATTTACCATTGTGATGCAGTGCATGTAGCATTTAATCATGTTATGTACTCATATATATGCATGTACATTTATGACATATAAACTTTAAAATATAGGAAGTGTATTCATCATCATTCTCATCATAAAACATTTTCCTAGGGTAATAAATGTGCTCCTTTCCTTTTGCCTTTAAGCAGGAGAAAACAATCATATCATACGAGCTATCGAGAGTGCCTCCCAGCAACAACTCCACGTACCACTACATACATGAATGAGCTATCCTGGTGACTATTACGCCACTACAGTAAAATACTGCTCTATTATATCTTAGGCGTCCCCCAATTGGATCCACTTGTATAATCTTAAGAACTCATGGGATCACCATAAACCTTTGAATAGATCCTATCCTCTCTGCTTCAGCGGATCATGAGGCTATGGAGTCACCACTATTACCTCTGAGGTGGATCACCCTCCTGGTATGCTATTCTCTAACATATGCTAGGGTGATTCGGCTCATGCCCATGGTTATGTTTAACCTTAAGTATGTGTCTCTTAATGGCCCTTGGAAGATACACTAACGTAGGGTTCACAACCATCACGGCATTTTCGAATTCATCTTAGTTCAAGTGTGTGTTTGACCATCCCTATCTATGATACAACCGTGGAATGCCCAACGGCTGTCTCATACTAACAATCGGTTACTCGATTATAAGCCTATCTACCACTAATGCATATGCCTAGAATAATTCACTCTTCCTTTTTTATGTCTCTCTGATCCCTTTTGTATCACTATCACAAGGACCATTCTCATCCAAGTGAAAAGTGACCTTATCTTTGCATATTACCCAAAAATGTGTAGTTTTCTTGCCTACCTATGTTGTGAGCCTTTAATCAAATCAGTGTGAAGGATTTCTAAGCTCAATTGCCATTAAAAATAATGTATTAAAGTCGACTGCTTGCTCTCTAGAATACGTTCTAGGAAAAATGAAGAAACGATAGTCAACTGCGAGGTCTGCCAGTTGACTGCTAAGAAGAAAACCTAGACCCAACAATTGAATATTGGAGCTACCAATCGACTGTTGAGTCTAAGTATGCTTTTCTGTTTTTACCAAGAACACGACAGTCGACTGTGGTATGCTAGCAGTCAGTTGTTATGCTCCGTGCTAGTTTAGAAAGTGGTATTCTCATGATTTCCTAGCCCAGATTCCATTCAATATCAATTTCAAAACATTTGAGCTTAGTTTCTATACCAAAAGCTTCACTTTTTCTTTAAACATTTCTCTTCATAATGCTCAAACACTATGTAGCCAAGAAAAATTAGCCTATATCTCTAGATGAACACAAACTAGCCCTTCCAATCATTTGCAAACATAGATGAGCACAACATTTTAGTAAAATAGCATCCAATAGCAATAGAAAAGCATATAGAATGTAGGTTTAACCCCAAACTCAGTTTAAACATTCAGAAATCATGCTTTTCTAGCAAAATTAAACTTTATAGAAAAAGATAGGGGTGTAAGATGAATTGCTACCTTGATTCCTTGCAAATGTATGTGTATGATGTGTTAAGAAGGTTCTCCCTTTGCCTTAGAAACAATTTTTAGCCTTAAATCCCCCTTTTATCTTCATAAATCTCTCTCCTTTACCCTAACTAGCCCTTTTCTCTCTCTACTCCCCCTTTTGCTTCTCTCTCTAGAAATGCTGAAGGTTAGAAGTGTGTCAGAGGTTTAGGGTTTAACTAGGGTTTAAAGATAGTTTTGGTTATTGCATTTTAGTCCCTAAGCTACTTTGCAACCTTAGCCTCACCCAGTTTTTCCTTTTGAATCTATTCCCTAATCTCATCTTAACTAAACTTCCATTTATTTCCTTTAAATTAAGTCCCTACACTAATGTAACTATATGAATTTAATGCAACATACACAAGGATTAGACATTAAATTAACGACTATCAAACCTCTCTTTAATTATATTAAGAGCGGATGTTACATTTCTCCCTTCCTTTAAAATAATTTCGTCCTCAAAATTAAAATGTACCTATTCGAATAACTCGGGGTAGGACTTCCTCATGTCCCCTTCTTTCTCCTAGGTTGCCTCTTGTGGAGATGATAATCCCATAAAACCTTAACCAGAGGGATGACCTTGTTCCTCAATTGCTTGACCTCTTGCTCGATGATTTTTAAAGGTTTTGGGTGATAAGTTAAATTTTCTTTTAACTGTACTATACTAGCATCAAGAATGTGGGATGGGTCATGGATGTATTTTTGAAGTTGCGAGACATGGAAAACATTATGGAGGTTCAATCAGAATGGAGGTAAAGTTATTTGGTATGCTAATTGACCAACTTTTCTTAAGATTTGGAATGGCCCAATAAACCTTGGGTTCAACTTTCTGGACTTATTGGCCCTATCTATACCAGTAACAAGTGATAATCTGAGGAAAACATGATCCCCTTCATTGACTTCCAGTAGCCTTCTTCTTTTGTCAGCATATTTATTTTGCTTATCTTGGGCTCTAGCCATTTTATCCCTGATCATCCTGATTTGGTCTGTAGTTTGCTAAATAAACTTTGGCCTGAGTAGTTGTCTTTCCCCTACCTCAAACCAACATAGAGGTGATTTATACTTCCTCCTATACAAAGCTTCATAGGGTGTCATGTAACATCCCCTACCCTATATTCCATTTAAGTGATTAAATAATATAAGGTGATATAATATAGGATTGATGAGTTTACTACTGCCTCTACCTGAGTATATTTTTAAATTTTTCTAAGTTAAATAATTGAGTGCCACTAGTTTGGGTTACTTCACTCGGGTTCTCACACGTTATGCAGCGGAAATAAATAAAGTAATTTAAATGAGATAAATAGATATAGAGATATTTACATTCACATTCAGTACATAATATTTATACATACATAAATAGTAGTGTGTGTCAGACATATACTTATAGATATGCAAGCCAGAGCAGGGTATGGAGACAACAAGGCTGCCACTCGTACCCTGTTTTAAGCAAAATTCTCTATCTCACATATCTTAATACATATATGCCCTCCTTACTTACACCAAAATCATTCTCCCGATCCTTTCAAAATACTAGTAAGGATTTAGGGAAGTGGGCATGTCAAAGTACTATATACTCCTAATTATGCATAGAGTCAGAGGGTGGGAGGAACTTCCCATACATATACAATCCATATCTCTTTAATAACTGGAAAGTACCCTAAAAAGGGTATCTCTACTATCTCCACTTCCACTTCTAGCATGATTTGAAACCTAGGCATCTAATACAAATCAGCTTTAATGAGAAATATTTCCTAGTAGCAATAATCACCTGTGTTTAAAAATTAGCTGTTTGTACCACCGTATGGATACAAAAATCCACTACATTCTTTTTCATAATGCTTAAAATCTTATGTTATTGGAATAATGTACAAGGATTATACAAATATTTCATGCATATACTTATGATTACACATGCACTTTAACAAATATTCATCACACAGGATGCATTCTTAGACTATAATGGTAACAACTCATATTCTCATATCAGTATAGAGCATAAACAAATAAATCATGCAATTTGATATGGCCATAATCAAAGCATCATAATATAACTCTTTCAAAATTTCTATTCATAAATTAGTTCTCTTGTGGTCATAAGCCACCTACAATCATTCTCGTGGTTTTCACCGTCTGCATTAATTCTCATGTTAACTGTTAGCATTAATTCTTGTGGTTAACCGTTAGCAATTATTCATAGTTAACCATCTACAAAACTTTTCCTGGATTAAAGCCAGTTGCAGCCATTCTCGTGGTATAACTAATTTCATCCCTTCTAGCGGTATAACCAAATGCATCCCTTCTTACGGTATAACAAAATGCATTCATTCTCGCAGATCAACCATTTGTAGTTACTCTCATTTATGGTTCATGCTCAATTAAAATCTCTCATTTCTCTTCTCTTTCTCATTATTTCAAAAATATGCTTATTTCTCATGTTACCCATTATAATTCAAGATTAAATCCTATATTTGAGTGAAATATTAGGCTAATTGTGGATTAAAAATAGGTTATTAAGTCAAATTTTCCAAAACAAAGAGCTACAAGTTGAATCCCAGCCTCTTGGCAGTCGACTTCCAGCTAACTGCCTCATAAATATCTCAAACAGAAAGTAATCAGTTGACTTCCAGGCCCCGACAGTCAATTGCTTTGTTCTTGGCTAATTTTTGGAAAATAAGAACGCGACAGTCAACTTTCAGCCCCTGGCAGTCGACTGCTAGCATTCTGGATACGTTTTTGGGCAACTCAAGAGCATAATAGTCGACTGGTAAAGTCTACAAGTCGACTGCTACATTATGCTCTATTTTAAAACTCGCCATTGAATAATTGTTTTAGCCCAAGAACATGTTTTCAAAATATTTTTTATGATTAAAAACTCAATAACAGCATAAGAACTTCATTTACCACTCAAAAATAGCCTAAACCACCGATTAATCATGCTTAAATCTTGGATTTAAACTCTTTCTTAAAAACCATGAAAAACCCATTTTATAGATTTGCATTCATACATTCACAAGTATATTCAATCAGTTTAAAACATCCAATAGCAATCAAAAACACTAAGAATGTAGGTTTTAATCTCCCTGGAATTCAAAATTATGAAAACTCAAAATTTACCAACCATACACAATAAATTTCAAAAATAAGGGAGATAGGTGATTTGCTACCTTTCTACTAATTTAAACTTGATAGTTGTTTTTTAGGAAGTGTTCTGGAGTGATTTCCTAGCTCTTAGGATGCTTAGATTCGTCCAACAACTTCTTTAACTCGATTTCCTTCTCTCTCTAGAATTCCATAACTTCAGATGCCAAATGAAGGGTCTAAAGGGTTGGCTTATTTATAGGTAGTCTGACCCTTTTCAATTATGCTCCTAATTCCTGACCATTTAGCCCAAAATGATAATTTCTCCAACTATCTGTTAAATTACCATTTCATCCCTAACTCACTAGCGGGGAGTTTTCAAAATTCTGTTGCTACAGTAAATCCTTTGGCTAAAATTACGGTCTATTACCCTGAAGTTTCAAAAATTCACACCTCTATCCTCACTTCATCTTTTCCCTTTCAATTCTGTCCCTATTCTTTCTCTTTACTTAAAATTCTCATTCTAATGCATCTATATGCAATTTAATGTAACAAATACAAGCATTTAATTCGTTTAAAATTAACAAACATCTCTTAATGCGTAGAAGTAGCGGATGTCACATGTCATCCCTATGCTAGAATGGAAACTGTTATTGTATGAGAATTTTATCAATGCTAGGCTTTGGTCCCAACTTCCCTTATGCTCTGAGGCACATGACCTAAGCATATCCTTTAAAGTCTGAATAGTACTCTCTGTTTGTCTACCCATTTATGGATGATAGGCTGTACTCAGGCTTAACCTAGTACCAAAAGCTTCTTAAAAGGCTCTCCAAAATCTAGAGGTAAATCTAGGGTCTCTATCTGAGACAATGCTAGTAAGGATCCCGTGAAGTCTCACTATCTCTTAAATGTACAACCAAGCTAATTTATCGAAGGAGAAATTGATCTTAATGGGTAGGAAATGAGCAAACTTGTTCAATCGGTCTACTATCACCTAAATAGCATCATTTCCTGACTGAGTCCTAGGTAAGCCTACTATAAAGTCTATCGATATCTTATCTCATTTCCATTCAAGGATATCGAGAGGTTGCAATAATCCAATAGGTTTCTAATATTCAATCTTCACCTACTGACACACTAAGCATCTAGCAACATACTCAGTGATGTGCTTTTTCATGACTAGCCACTAAAACTTTCCCTTCAAGTCTTGATACATCTTAGTGGCACCAAGATGAATAGGGTAATCACTCCTATGGGCTTCCTATAAAATTTTCTCTCTTAACTCCCCTAGACTCAGGACATAAACCCTATTCTAGAAGGTCGTTAACCCATCAGCCTCCTTATGGAATTCCTTTGGGTCTTTTAGATACCTTATGAATTCATCCTCCTGTTAGGCCTCTAGGATCTTAGTCCTAATGTAACACCTCATGTTCTCTTGATTGGTTTTAAATTAATTTTTCCTTAATTAATTAGATAAGTTGCCATAAAATGTGATGCAATTGCTTTGGTGATGTAATGAAAAATAAATGTCACAAGAGAAAGAATGGACCTAGGTATTAAATGTTTATAAAAAGGGAACATGTGAAATTGAGGTTCTTGATCTAATTTTTCGTTCTTTCTTTCCTTTTTTAGCCAAATTGCCAAGGGAAAAAGTGAGTGAAATAAAATATACATATATGATGAGGGAATAGGACTTTGGTCAAACTAGATACACCTATACACATGACAATAGGGAGATATTTATTTTTATGCTAATTAAAATAATGTTTTCATTTGGTGAAGATGAAGATGAGAAAAGGAAGAAGAACGTGATCCATTAAATATATATATACATATGCATTCGGTGGAGTGAAATGAAAGCAAGGGAGAAACGTGTGACATTAAACCACATTTCTTCCCTTTAGCCTTAATCTCAACATGACCGAGTGCAAGTGAGAAGCTTAATTTCTCTCCTTTTTTTCCTTTGATTCCATCACATAGCATCACTTAGGGAAAAGGTTAAAATATAAAAGTACGATGTTAAAATATGCATCTCGCATGAATCTACCCTTTTCCTTCCTTTTAGTGCCACCAAGTGATGGGTTTACATGGGAATTAAGTTATAATCCCAACCCGTGTAGTTGCATGTCGTACGCCTTGCGTGAAGAAGGGAGAAACATGTAATACAAGTTCTCTTCTCCTCCCTTGTGTTGCCTCCAATGTGCCCAAGAATAGAAACTCATGTATGCCTTGTATGAAACTTGGGTCTTACATGGAGGAGTAGCCCCTTGCGTGGACCCTACGCCTTGCTTGGAGTGTGCAACTTACATGGCTTCCCCTTCCCTCCCTTGGCATGACCGAATGGATAACCTAAGAGTAAAAGGAAGTGGCTTGTACTTGGTCATATGTGGGGCTGCTAAATAATAAAATTAAGGATGAAAGGGAGTAGCGTCCTAGGGGAGCCGAATGGGAATGTGAGGGAAAGATGAAAGTAAATACACACACAGAGCAAGTGCATCCAAAAAAGGGGGAGAGAGCAGCGTGAATATTGGATTAAGTAACACAAAATTTACAAGAAATATGGGCTGCACTTAAATTACATGTAAGCTTATTAACTAAGAATAATAAAAGAAAGAGAGAAAGGAGGTAGCATTCCCTTAGCCGATTAAACAAGATACAAGAGGGAGAGGGAGAGGCGATTAGGTGGCATACGGCAATAACACTTGGCAAGAGAGAAAAGAGGGTAGCTCTACATTTGAGAAAGTGACACAAACCCATTCAGTGGAGGGAGAGGGATTGGATTTGGCTGAGAAAGAAAGGAAAGAAAGGAGCAAAGGAGCAAGAGAAATTTAAAGGGAAGCTAAGACAATTCCACTTGTGTTCATCCTTGAGGTAGGTTAGCAATTCTTTGACTTTTGTTCCATGTTTTAGAATATATGCATCATGATTTTCCCAAGCTTTCATGGAACATTAGCTTCGTCTATACATGCTTGATGATATGAAGGTCATGTTGGCTAAGCATGTATGGTGAATTTGATGTGTTGATGATGTGCTAAAAAGGGATAATGTTATCATCATGAAAGAACTATTGTTATTAAAATTTTGCATGTATCATGGAAACCTCTAACATAAGATGGTGCCGAAATGTTGTATTGTTGCATGACTAGTATAAGCTCTAAGTTAGAGACATCAAAATGAAGGTTGCTAGCTAGAATATGGTTTACAATTTAGGATACGGTTCTTGTTGGCCTACCAAACTCAAAAGTGTTCCTTGTAAGACATGAAATGGCTTGATAAAAATTTTGTAAGAAAGATGACCATTCAGTTTTGGCTCTTAGAAGAAAAGAAAATAAGATTGGTTAAGTTATAGTTAATTAGCTCACTTTTTGCACACAATAAGACCCCACATTATTACTAAAATGTAAAAATGGAGAAAAGTGTGTAAGCCTTAAATTTAGTGTGTAGTATGAACCAAGAAAGTAAGCAGAATAAATGGTTGAGGGCCATAGTTACACAAATTAAATGTGAGAGGAAGTACCTAAAAATGAACGCATAATGTCATAAAGTCTAACTTATGATAAGTATGGGAAAAAGTATAGCAATGTATCATGAAAATTCCTAAATTTAGACTATGTTTATATAGTGGCCGAAAACCCATATTTTATTTCAAAATCTTGGTGGTTGAACCACTATGCTAATAATGAATGCATGAGAATGTACCTTATGAGGGCTAAATGTAAGGGACATTAAAATGATAAAAATGAAAGAAATTGTAGTGGCTATACGTACATATATGTGACCAAAGGTGCTTCACACCGGTGACATAGTGTTCACAATTATAAAGGTGGCCAAGTGTCCACAGTTCTTGAGGTGTGGCCGAAGGTGCCCCACACATGTGACCTAGTGAGGTGCGACCAAAGGTGATTCACACTTGTGGCCTAGTGTTTACAATTATAAAGGTGGCCAAGTGTCCACAATTTATGAGGTGTGGCCGAAGGTGCCCCACACATGTGACCTAGTGAGGTGTGACTGAAGGTGCTTCACACCTATGACCTAGTGTTCACAATTATAAAGGTGGCCAAGTGTCCACGATTCTTGATGTAACATCCACTCCAAACACTTGTATTTTTATGATTACGTTGTTACCATTATTATTGTTAGTATTATTTGCGGGATGCTAAGAATGATTTATTAAGGAGTTAGAATGGACATTTTTATCATGATATAATCACTTGTGTGATAAAAGAATAAAATTGGAAATTTGGTAAGGAAGGGTAAAATAGTGATTTTACCATGAAGGGGAAAATTGATTTAATTCTCTTATTTCATGAAGTTACATCAAAAGACTCTTATTATTTTCATTTAAGAGAGAAGAAGAATCTAGTTATGTGCTTTTGTTGTCAAGAAGACAATTTTCCCTGAGAAAGGTAAAATCGTAATAATATTAGTAATTTTACATAATGTAGAAAATTTAAATTTTTATCTTTAATATTTCAAGAAAAATAGAAATTAGAAATCCTTGTTCAACTATGCTTCAAAGAAGAAAGAAAAAGGTGAAATGATAATCTTCGGCATAAAGGGCAAAATGGTAATTTTTCCTTAGGGACAAAATTATAATTTTGATAAAATAAGGATAAATTATTAAAATCACAAAATAAGTTTATAAAATCTTAATTAAGTGATTTTTATACCATGAGGCCGAAAAGGGTGAAAATTGGAGCAAAAATGGCCAATTTGGATTTAATGGCAAAATGGCACTTTTCTTAGGGACTAAATTGTAATTTTTGAAAAATTGAGGGACCACTATACAATTTCAAAATTTCTGAGAGGCAGAACAGTCTCAGCCCATGGAAGTTGCATAAAATTACATTCTTAAGGAGAGACAATGCCATTGTTGAAAAAAGAGAAGAAAAAGGGATAAATTGGACATTTTTGCACTAATGGCATTTTTGTAAATAATCTAAAGTCTATATTTCAGCCTTCTTCTTCCTCCATATGCTAGAAGTGTCATGAAAGGTGGAGAAGGAGGGAGAAGGCCGAATTGCTTCATAGCTTTGAAGAAGGAGGAGTTCTCACCAAAACAACTTGGAAATTACACTTTTATTGGCTTTTCAAGGTAGCTAAACAATCATATGCCATTATTTTCTTGTTTTATGGTGTGTTTATGGTGTTTTCAATTTGCAAGAATGATGGCTATTTCTCTCTCTACATTTTTACAGTGGATTTGCATGCTTGGGTTTGAAATATGTTGAAAACAACTTGTGTTTATGGCTATAGACATGTTGGAATGTATGGAAACTCATGAAATGGTAAATTTTCATGGATGGAACTTTGATTTTGCCAAACCGTAACTTGTACCAAGGCTGAGTTTGTGTTTGTAAGAGTGAGAAAATGGTATTTTTGTATGAATGTTGTGGTATTGTAAGGTGATGAAACCACTCCATTTAGCTTGATTTCTCCTCTTGGCCGAATGCTAGGGTTTGGAATGATGCTGAATTTTGGCAAAATTGTGTTAGAAAGAGTGAGAGAAAGTGTTAGAAAATGGTAAGAGAGAGAAAGTCTAGGTAAGTTAGTGTTTAAGCATTTTTCTCAAATTCAAATTCCACCATTAACCATGAATGTGTGACTTACTTATCTTGGCCAAATTGATGCATGTAAGTGGTGCTGAAATTTTTCTTAAAGATGGCCTAGAAACCATATAAATTTAATTCCAAGAAAGGATGAGAGAGAAATTTATGGTAATTCAATGTTTTAGCCATTTTACCAAATTTAAAGCCTTACCATTTCACCTTAAAAGTGTGCATAAAAATGTGAAGTTGTGAGATTGTGTGCATTATCACATTTGGCATCGAAAGTGAACTAGAAAAATGGGAAAAAGGATGGCCTAAAGTGCACTTACCAAATTTTGAGGTGTAAGAAAGTGTTAGGCATAATTATGGGAATTGTTACCATTATGTTTAAATGGTAAGAAAAAGGCTAGAAATGAGCCAAGTGAGTTAGAAAATGTCATTTTCTCATGATTTCCTTACCTTGGCCGAATGCTATGTGTGATTTTCCCTAGAATGGCTAAATTTCCATGTTAATTGAAAATAGCCTAAGGTTCCATCAAAATTGGCCTATGCTAATTGACAAGAGGGAAAATGATGTAATGGTCAAGAATGAATAGTAAGTAGCATGAAATGTTTGCTATTGATAGCAAGATAATCTAAATTCCTGTGAAAATGACTGAATAGTATGAACATGCTTAAATGCAAGTATGAATGCCAAAGTCAAAGATCAAGGAGGAATGATTTGGTGAATACCTCCTGAGACCAAAATTATGAGGAGGAATGATCTGATGTATACCTCCATAGTAAGTTACCTTGTGGGGAATGATCTAATGTATGCTCCCAAGGGATAAATGTAGGAGGAATGATCTAGTGTAAACCTCCAAAGAACATCATGATGTGGAAGGAAATGATCTAGCGTATACCTTTCCAAAGTAAAGTATTTTTGTATGGCCATTAGTTGTATTGCATGAATGTGACTTTTGTGAATATGATTTAGACATATAAGCATTAAAAGCTTGTTGTTCATTCCATGAATGATATAAGTTACTGCATATCTCATGCATATAGTTGCATACACATTTGTTTCACATATGTCATATCCAAGGGTCTTTATGAAAAGAGTTTGAAATTTTAATTGAATGTAGAGGTGTTTTCTGTATTATTACAGTGGTACATATCAGTTATTTTAAATAAAATGGTTGTTTAGCTACTGGGAATGTATTTCTCATTATTGGATTGATATGTATCAAATGCCTAGATACTGCCTAATAATGGAGGTTGAACTGACAACAGTGGAAATTCCCTTTCTTGGAACTTTCACTATCTTGAAAGATGTTTATGTTATAACTGTCTTCAAATTCCCTTTAGAGTAGATAAGTACTTAAATATATAGCTATAACCCGATCATTTTGGGGTCCTAAACCTACATGTTCTTTTTAGGTTGGAGTTAGAATTGACATTTTTTGGCTGTATATAAAAGGAAAAAGGGCATATGTATAGGGATATGTGAATGGCTTATTCACCCACGATATTTTGTAATGGAGTATGAGTGGCAGGCTTGTTGTCTCCTTACTCCTTATAGATGGGTACTTCATCTATCCTAGTATATATACACAAAAAAATGTACCAGATAGTTATAAAAATATATGTGTAGTGGAAAAGCTTTTATATATTCTATTGTGGTGTATTTATTTTATTTATTGATGTATTTATTTCTTCCGCTATGCCAAAGCATCTTCTACCTGAGCAAAAGAACTCAAGCCTAATTGCAAAATAAATTCACGATGGATTGAATGCTCAGGAGGAATTAACGTAATTAAAGGCTATAGATAATGTAACCACTTATCTGAAGAAGTGTTATAACGTTGTTAAGATAAGATAAGGGGTGTTACACTTGAGGTGTGGCTGAAGGTGCTCCACACATGTGACCTAGTGAGGTGTGACAGAAGGTGCTTCACACCTGTGACCTAGTGTTCACAATTATAAAGGTAGCCAAGCGTCCACGATTCTTGAGGTGTGGCCGAAGGTGCTCCACACATGTGACCTAGTGAGGTGTGGCCGAAGGTGCCTCACACCCGTGACCTAGTGTTCACAATTATAAAGGTGGCCAAGTGTTCACGATTCTTGAGGTGTGGCCAAAAGTGCTCCACACATGTGACCTAGTGAGGTGTTACCGAAGGTGCTTCACACCTGTAACCTAGTGTTCACAATTATAAAGGTGGCCAAGTGTCCATAATGCTTGAGGTGTGACCGAAGGTGCTCCACACATTGAAATAAGATAAGAATGAAATGTATAAATAATTATTGTCTATTCCAATTTTAACACGTATCCCATGAAAATATGTTTTACTTGAATGAGAATATTTACTTTTATCACATTGACATTTCAAATAATCACCCGATGCTTGCCAACTATTATATAAATTAAACTATGTTTTAAATAACTAGAATGTAGATAAAAATGTTTTTGGTGCTTGCACCCTGGTACATATTAGTTTATTTTACACTAATAAATTGTAAAGATAATGGGAAACTTGTGTTTCTCATTTATATGCTAATATGTATCAGATGCAGACGTTTAGCAGTGCCAGGGAAGATGGAAGCCCTTTTTCCAAAAGCATTTTGTATTCCTTTATTTGTAGGTCCTGATTCTGTATATGTTTTTAGATTAAAGTTAGGACTGTCATTTTTGGTTGTAGATAGAAAAGAGACATTACTGGGAAAAGATATGTAAAGGACCTTTTCATCCCTATTATTTTGTAAGAGGAGTTTAAGTGATAGGCTTGTTGTCTCCTGGCTCCTTATGGACGGGTACTTCATATATCCTGGGATATGTTCATGGATGGATGTAACAGACATTTATTATTAGACATCTATTATTTGTAAGATATGTAAGTTTTAAAAATTTCGCTGTGATGTATTAAATTTAATTTTTGCTGTGCGTGAAGTATGGTTATCTGAGCAAAAGAACCCAAACCTAATTCATCATAATAATACTTAATGGTATAAATGCTCAGGCATTGCAAATGAACAATTAAGGTCAAGAATAATGTACCAAACTTATTTGTTTACATTGAAGGACTTGTAATATTAGATGAGGGCGTTACACCAAAGGTCATTCTTAATTCGCAATTCACCTAGACTTATTCTATCTAGTAGCACTAATGCAGATAAGCTTAAATTTCCAAAATTTTCTATCAAACTCATCTCACTCACCATCATCTAAGCTATATAGAGGGACTTCTTACTCAAGGCATTGGCCAAAACATTAGCTTTTCCCAAATGGTATTTCAACTCAAAGTCATAGTCCTTGATAAACTCTACCCATCTCCTCTATCTCATGTTTAGCTTCTTCTGATCAAAGAGGTACTTGAGACTTTTATGGTCACTAAATATCTCAAACCTAGACCCATAAAGGTATTGTCTCCAAATCTTTAAGGCAAACACTATGGCTGCTAATTCTAGGTCATGAGTAGGGTAATTACTCTCATAAGGCCTCAATTGTCTGGAAGCATAGGCCACTACTTTTCCCTATTACCTTAGGAGAAATCCCAGACCTTTTTTGGATGCATCGCAATATAGCTCAAATCTCTCCAAAGGTTTTGCAATGATTAAGACTGGTGTAGTGGTTAACCTTCCCTTTAAGGTTTGGAAACTATGCTCACATTCAGAATCCCACCTAAGCGGAACATCTTTTCAGGTTAACTTGGTCATTGGCATCGCTATTTGCAAAATCCCTTGGATAAACCTTCTGTAGTACCCGGCTAATCCGAGGAAACTATGAATTTCAATCACTGTTATAGGTCTCTCCCAATGAATTGCTGCGTCAATCTTACTAGGATTTACTGCTACCCTATCCTTGGTAATCACATGTCCTAGAAATCTCACCTCCTCTAACCAAAACTCACATTTCTCAAGTTTTGCATACACCTACCTCTCTCTAAGCACTTGCAATACAATCCTAAGGTATTTTTCATACTCTCCCCTATTTCTATAATATACAAGAATATCATTAATGAACACTACCATGAACTGATCAAGGTAGGGTCTAAAAATACGATTCATGTAATCCATGAAAATAGTTGGAGCATTTGTCAGTCCAAATGTATCACAAGAAATTCATAATGCCCATACCTAGTACTAAAAGCGATCTTAGGCATATCCTCACTTCTCACTCTGATTTGATGATATCCTGACCTTAAATCAATCTTAGTAAACATAGTTGCTCCTTTTAATTGATCTAAGAAGTCATCAATCCTAGGGGGTATTTTTTTTTCATAGTCACTTTGTTCAACTGCCTATAATCTATGCACATTCTCATACTTCCATCTTTTTTCTTCACAAATAACACAGGTGCTCCCTATGATGAAGCATTGGGCCTAATGAATTGCTTCTCTAGGAGGTCTTCTATCTACACCGTCAACTCACTCAATTCTAAGGGAGACATCCTATAAGGTGTTATAAAGATCGGTCCTGCTCCAGGGACTAATTCTATAGAGAATTCTACTTCTCTCTGTGGTGAAAGACGAGAAGACATTAGGGAACTCTTTAACTACAGGGATACTATCAAGCTTATGCTGACTCTCAACTTCAGAAGAACACAGGAAACACAATCTTTGGATCTTTTCTTTCATACCCTTATTCATAAGTATAGTGTCCATAAAAGTCATAGACTTCTCTAAATAGTTTAGGACTACTTTATTAAAAGACAGCCAATCCATTCCAAGGATAACATCTAAACCCACTAAAGGCAGACAGATAAGGTCAACAACAAAAGGCTTACTTTCAAAAATGATTGGACAATTCAGGCAAGTTAAGGAAGTCAAAACATGTTTTCCAGCCACAGTAGAAATGGATAGGTCATATGGCAATTTAGTTACAGGTAAATTCAATCTTTCCACACATTCATGAGAAATGAAAGAAAGAGTAGCGCCAGAATCATATAGTATAATTAAAGGAATACCATTTATAAAAAAATTGACCTTTTATAGAATCATCAGATTAGTCCACCTCATTGCCCTTGAGGATGTAGACTCTCCCTCTAGTTAGAGGCTTAGGGACCTCAACTGGCTTCTTCCAAAATGGGCATCCCATGCTAAAGTGTCCTGGCTTACAACACTTGAATCAAAAATTTTGTCTAAGCAGATAGGGCTTACTCCCGTGATTCTTTCCGCACTTAAGGCAGTTATCCAAAGTAGTTTGCCCACCCATAAGCTTCTTTCCAATTTAGCTCTCCTTACCCATAGCAAAGTCCTGTGGCATCTTCCTCTTAAGGGAATTATACTCCTTCTTCCCCTTAGCAGCCTCCGTTAGGCCCTTTGCCACTATGCGACACTTATTTTCTAATAGAGCATAACTCTTTATCTCCATCACAGCCACAACATTCTTCAATTCTAGATTCAGCTTGGCCTGTAGGTGCATGGCCTTCCATGCTTCATCCTGCCTAACTTGCAGATAAGAGGAAAACTTAGAGAGCTCCTCAAACTTTGCCAGGTAATCATTAAAGGACATGTTGCCCTATCTTATCTTCATAAACTCTACTTCCTTATTGTTCCTTACATTCTAGGGGAAGTACTTCTCTAGGAATGCCTTCTTGAAGGAATCCCAAGTGATTTGGACTCCTTGGGCCTCCATTAACTATTTGGCCCCTTTCCACCAGTGCTTGGCCTCCCCCCGCCAGCATGTAGGTGGATAATTATATCTTCTAGGCCTCTGTACTCGCCAAGATTGTAAACAACTTTTCCATCTTGTCTAACCACTCTTCTACCAGCTTCGAGTTAAATTCACCTCTAAAGGAAGGAGGTTTGGCTTTTTAAAACTTAGACCATCCCTTGTAGGTCTGATCCCTTACTAGTTCACCCTTAGGGTTAAGGTTTCAGTTTACATTCCGGTCTTCCTTCATCTGTCGGAGTACCTCAGCTGTGGTAGCCGCCTGTTGTGTGGCGACAATAGCTTGTTGGGTGGCAACAGTAGCCTGTTCCCTCATGGCCTCTACCATCCATATTAGATTCTGCACTACCCCAACTAAATTTGCTTCTCCATCCTTGTCCCTTGTACCATTTCTCCTGGGAGGTGCCATACTTTACTCTACAAAATAGATATTACTAAGGTAATCAATCTCAATAACAAACATTTATAGGAGAATATATGGCTCCAATAGGAAATACTGTACACCCTAACCTAGCACTCCATTTCCCAAGTCAAAACATAGCATAAGTAGTCAACTGCCATAGCTCAGCTAACTAACCTGTAGTAGCCTCTATCTAATTAGCACTTATCACTATCGAGTCAGCTATGGGCTAACCGTGGTAGCCATGCTCTAACATCAACAATGTAACACCCCCTTAGCCAAAGGTTCTTTATAGTTCTTAAAAGGTATAATATATACATATATTAGTGTGTTACTACCCTTCTACCCGAGTAATTTTAAACTTTTACAAGTTGCTTAAATTGAGTGCACTTTAAGTTGGGCCTCTACCCTCGAGTTTCACTCCCTCTCGTAGCAAAATAAGATATATATAAAGTTTACTTTAAAATAATTATACACTAACATGCAGACCTAATTAAATGTAGTCATGTAACTATTGGGAATGGAGGCAAAAATCATGCCACTCATAACCCCTTTCAAACTACCTACTAATAATTTCTATTCAATTCCTATACATTCAAAATTAGTAAAGGCCATACAAGAGATATTCTATACTAGTCTTTCTCAAAATCATAAAGACTAGTATAATAAATACATGTGCCTATACTATCTCAAAATAATTGATTCCATGTGCCCCTTAGTGGGTACTTCTCTCTGCGTTACCTTATCTCCAGCCACGGGACATACACATCTGACACATGCCATCAATAAGGTGAGAAATGAATCTTAGTAGCCATGCAACCTGTTTCCCAAAATCCACTAACTTATACCATCGTGCTTACACAAAAAAGCTCTACATTCTTTCTCATCATAAAATATAGTATTTACCACTAGGATGCAATACATGTAGCATTTAATCATGTTATATACTCATACATATGCATGTACATTTATGACATATCAGCTTTAAAATATGGGAAGTGCATTCATCATTATTCTCATCATAAAAAATTTTCCTAGGGTAATAAATGTGCTCCTTTTCTTTTGCCTTTGAGTAAGAGAAAACAATCACATCATATGAGCTATCAAGAGTGCCACCCAGCAACAACTCCATATACCACTACATATATGAATGAGCTATCCTGGTGACTACTATACCACTACAGTAAAATACTGCTCTAGTAAATCTGAGGCATCCCCAGCTGGATCCACTTGTACAATCTTAATAACTCACGGGATCATCGTAAACCTTTGAACAGATCTTATCTTCTCTGCTTCAGTAAATCATGAGGCTATGGAGTCACCACCATTACCTCTGAGGTGAATTACCCTCCCGATATACTATTCTCAAACATATATGCTAGGGTGATTTGGCTCATGCCCATGGTTATATTTAACCTTAAGTATATGTTTCTTAATGGCCCTTGGAAGATACACTAACTTAAGGTTTGCAACCATCATGGCGTTTTTGAATTCATCTATCTTCAAGTGTATAACCATCCCTATTTATGATACAACTGTGGAATACCCAATGGCCATCCCATACCAATAATCAGTCACTCGATCATGAGCCTATCTACCACTAATGCATATGCTTAGAATATTCACTCTTCCTTTTTTATGTCTCTCTGCTCCCTTTTGTATCACTATCACAAGGACCATTCTCATCCAAGTGAAAAGTGACCTTATCCTTTGTACATTACCCAAAAATGTGTAGTTTTCTTGCCTACCGATGTTGTAAGCCTTTAATCAAATTAGTATAAAGGATTTCTAAGCTCAATTGACATTAAAAATCATGTTTCACAAGTTAGATGGTTGCCAGTCGACTGTTAGAAGGCTAGCATCAGCTAGTGGCTCTTTAGAATCCTTAGTTAGCAAGACAGTAAGCTGCCAGTTAACTGTTGAAAGGCTAGCAGTCGACTGGTTGCTCTCTCGAATACGTTCTGTGCATAATGAAGAACATGACAGTTGACTACGAGGTCTGCTAGTTAACTACTAAGAAGAAAACCTATAACTGATAGTCAACTACTTGAGCTACCAGTCGACTACTGAGTCTAAGTATAAATTTTTGGGTTTACCAAGAACATGGTAGTCAACTATGATATCCTAGCAATCAGCTATTATGCTCTGTACCAATTTAGAAAGTGGTATTTTTACGATTTCCCAGCCCAGATTCCATTCCATATCAAGTTTAAAACATCTAAGCTTAGTTTCTATACCAAAAGCTTCACTTTTTCTTTAAACATTTCTCCTCATAATGCTCAAACACTATATAGCCAAGGAAAACTAGCCTATATCTCTAGATGAACACATCCTAGCCCTTCCAATCATTAGCAAACACATATGAGCACAACATTTCAGCAAAACAACATCCAATAGCAATAGAAAAGAATACAGAATGTAGGTTTAACCCTAAACTCAGTTCAAACATTTAGAAATCATGATTTTCTGAATTGTTATCTTGATTCATTGCAAATGTGTGTGTATGATGTGTTAAAAAGGCTCTCCCCTTGATGTAGAACCAATTTCCAGCCTCAAATCCCCCTTTTATCTTCAGAAATCTCCCTCCTTTGCCCTAACTCGCCTCTTTCTCTCTCTACTTGCCCCTTTTGCTTCTCTCTCTAGAAATGTTGAAGGTTGGAAGTGTGTCAGAGGTTTAGGGTTCAGCTAGGGTTTAAGGGTAGTTTAGGTTATTGCATTTTAGTCACGAAGCTACTTTACAACCTTGGCCTCACCCAATTTTCCCTTTTCTATCTAATCCCTAATCTCATCTTGACTAAACTTCCATTTATTTCCTTTCAATTAAGTCCCCATACTAATGCAACTATATAAATTTAATGCAACATACACAAGCATTAGACATTAAATTAATGACTATCAAACATCTCTTTAATCATATTAGGAGTGGATGTTACACTCAATACTAGTGTGCAAGCATCATTTATCACATGAAAATAGCCCAATCTACTGTTTAATCTTACTCAATTATTGGATTAAACCTATACTTATTCAATAAGTAAAAACCCATTTCTCATAATCTGATTTCAGCATGTATAAGTATATTCATGCAGTTTAAAACACCCAATAGCATTTATAAATGTCAAGAATGTAGTTTTTAATCCCTCTTTTACTTTAGATAACAAAAAAATCTCACTTTCAGCGTATGCATAGTAAATTTGAAATTATAGGGAATAGGTTGTTTTGCTACCTTATTTCCTTGCTGGTGAACTAATTATTGTGTTAGATGCCTTCCTAAATGCTTTTCTGGATTCAATCCTTATTGAAAGTGGAGATTTGATCTCACTTTCTCTATCTACTTGGTTTCTTTTCTCTCTCTAGATTTCAGAATGCAAGGTGAGGAATGAGCTTCTGGGACTTGGCCCTATTTATTGGTGGTTCGAGAATTGCCAATTCTGATCATAATTCTTGATCATTCAGCTCAAAATGATAATTTATCCGACAACATGCCAAATTACCATTTTTCCTCTGAACCATTGGCGAAAAATTTCAAAATCCTGGTACCTACAGTAAATCTTTTGGCTAATATTATGGTATGCTACCCTTAATTATGGAAATTTTACAGAGCTTCCTCTACTCAACCTTTTTCCTCTCATTCAAGTCCCTACTCTTTTCTTTTCAATTTAGTCCCTCACTCTAATGCAACTACATGTAATCTAATGTAACAAACACAAGTATTTAACTTAACAAAACATCTCTTGATAAATAGGAGGAGCAGATGTTACAGTATACTTGTAGGGTAGACAAAATTTGGGGTGGACATTTAATGGCTGGTATGGGACCGTCATTAAGTGTTCCTTATACAAACTATTTTGTAAATTGAAACAGTTTTCATCATTAATGGTTTGTATTTCTTAGAGGTTGCTCTTTAAACAAATACAACCCTATGCAAGACTTTATGGAGTAAAGGAAGGATATTCTAAATGGGAAAAATTTTTTGTTTTAAGTGTAATACTCTATAACCATAAGTATTAGTCAACTATTTGTATATATTGCTGTATAGTCGAAAAAATGATGAGACTAGCAATGTCCACATGCTAGGGGATGCCCTGGAAGTTAAATCTCAATCACATGGATAAAAGAAAGTTTGATCATATCACATGGATAAAAGGAAGTGTGATAATCACCAAGAGTATGGTCCCTATGATAACAACAATCTCAGTCACATGGATGAAAGGAAGTGTGACCATCACATGGATAAAAGGAAGTGTGATGATAGCTTGAGATTGGAAAACAGCATCCAATGAGAATATGGTTTTATAATGTTGGGATGGTATGCATATTGATTTCTACAAATATGCTGATTAATGAGATTTTTGCATTAACATGAGTATTGTTATGCAAATAAGTTGAAATGTAAATACAAGCATTGTGAAAATGATGTTTTGACCAAAATAATTGTCTTATACTCTTATGATTTTGATGTAAATTTTTATGAATTTCAACTTTGATGAAATATGATAAATTCCCATATGTTTGATGATGAGAGAATATAATTTGCAATTTCCACGCATGTTAATATGACACAGGGGAGAGGTTTTCTATACCTTTAGGGTACAGCTGAACTTTCAATTGTTTAATGAAATTGTAAATTATAAATTACTCTACTGGGATAAATGTATCTCATTAAGTTGTTTGTTCAAATGATTTGGGCTATGATATGCCTAGGAATTTGTTGGGCTTTAGAGGTGTCTCGAAGCTACAGGACAACTTAGAAGAGCTGTAAATTTTGAATTCTTATAGGGTAATTTAAAATGGCATATGGGCCATGTAATGATAATTATATGGTTATTTGGATAAATGCCATAGGATATGGAATTATATAATTGAGATAATTGTACTGAAATGTGATTAGTTAATAGTAAGTTTATTTTAGTAGTATCTCTACAAATTATATCTCAATTGCTCATAAATGAATGGTTTAGAAATGTATATTCTAGAGTATATAATGGTATAAATTGTGATATAAGGTATGTCGCGCATAGGACATAGTTGAGTGGGATTTGAATGGACTAAGATAAGAGTCTATTTAGGTTACACTCAACTAGTAACTGCCCAATCAATACCCAAAAAGGAAAAAGGACAAAAATTTTAGTGAAAATTCCACGCTTTATGATTACTCTAATATATGTATGTAATGAGAGGTCATTACAGTGCCACTATCTTGTCTTTTTGATTAACTACCTAAGTTCAATTTTTAAATTAATTGCCAAGATCCTTTATTAAATTCAATTTTAGGTTCAAGGTTGTACTCAAGATTCTCACATGTATTTACTCAATAGCAAAAGCATAAACAAGATATGAATATTACTAGCAAACTACTTATATACATAGATACAAGGTTTTACAGAAATGATTCAATATTCCTTCTAACTATATGCATAATTATAATAGGAATATAACTAAAACTCTTCAGACATCTATGAATAAGCTAAAGGGATAGGTGAGAGTCTCAAAATACTGTGCATCATAATCCCTCGGGTTCTTGTACCAACTCCACCTCAACCTCAACTGTCATAGTATACCTAGGCATCTAGACACATCAAAGCACATGAGAGACATAATCTCATTAATCAAGAGGAACCATGTTAGAAAATTTCATTGATGGTACCAGTCATGAATCACATGGAAAAACTCTTGCATTTAGTTCATTTTAATGTAAAACTTACTGGAGAATATGCAATGCTTATGCTATGTAAGATCATGCTTTAAATAATCATAATCATGTCATGCTCTATGGGTATGCTCATCCTCAATCATTCTTTCATATTCATTTATTTCATAATAATTCATTTCGTAGTAATATGGACATTCATAATCATGTAAGGTAAATAGCATTCATTTTTCATTCAAATGGCTCCTTTGGCCTATTTACAAGAAAAAATCATGCATTCTTTCATTCATGAGACTCCTTTGGCTCATGATCATATTTTTCCTTTCAAAGCAACCACTATATGAGTCCCTTTCATATAAGATTATGCTACCATTAGGATTCTAGGGCTTCCCCCACCCTTTGTCACCATAGGATCACTGTACTCCTCTGTTACAGGTCATTTCCTATTCATTGGATCACTGTACACCT
The DNA here is from genome assembly GCA_031216115.1 of Senna siamea. Taxonomy (NCBI): domain Eukaryota; kingdom Viridiplantae; phylum Streptophyta; class Magnoliopsida; order Fabales; family Fabaceae; genus Senna; species Senna siamea. Next base: position 27,572,530 of record CM062361.1, on the reverse strand, counting down.
TTGTTATAGGTCATTTCCTACTCATTGGATAACTGTACACCTCTATTACATGTCATTTCCACTTGCTCTTTGTGGCGAGCCAATGATGCTTAGATACCATTTTTAATCACATAAATATCTATTATATACACTAGACTTATAGGTTCTCAAATCATGGTAAGTACAATCTTAATTAAGTCACGCTTAGGCCATCAAGGTCAACTAACTTATGGTTGACCTCCATCATGATGTTTTCTCAACATTTTCTAAAATTGAATAGATGTTTTACCATCCTATATTATGGTTTAACTATGGAATTTCTGACGATCGTCCCATACCAACTACCATTCCTTCAATCTAAAACCTATATAGACTAGAGCATACAATAAAGATCTTTCACTTTGCTATTCTTGCTATTTTCCTTTAATCTTGTCCCATATTACTTCTTAAATGCATTAATATGGATTTGGGATGATTACCTAGACTTCACATGATGTTTCGGGGTAAAAATGAGGCTAAAATACAAAGATAGAAGCTATAACAGTGAAAAAGTTTGCCACAGAGAAGTTCAAAAGAAAAGAACGTAGAACCATGCTGTTTGTGTAGTTCATCAAGGTGAAAAATGGTTTTAGCCATGGCAAAGAACACAATAAGAGTTTGTCATGGCAAAGAAGATTTTAGCTACAACACATAAGCCAATTTTTCCCAATTTCAAGATTTCCAAACGTAAAATTCATGTTTTAATGCATTTTTAGTTCCCAAAATTTCAAGAAAATTTTTAAACTTTGATTGGGAATCATTCATAAACTCTTTTCTTCCTCCAAAATATCATCATACATCAAAATTTCATACAAATGCTGCTAAGGATGCTACCTTGGATGACACGGATGCCACCAAACCCTTGTATTTGGATGACAAGTCTACTGACTTGGAGCACACGGCATTACAAAGGGGAGTGCAGGAAGACTTGATAGAAGCCAGCCAAGCATGTGTGAGGGAATTAGTTACTCAAAGGAAGGCTTATAACGTGCAATATTGAGTGGGTGACGTAAAGAAGATTCATGCATCATGCTGCCAACGTGAATGTACACAGACTGCGTCACGTTTTGATTGCTAAGGACATCACACCAATTGCATGTAACATTTTCATCAACTATATATAATCTGTAGCAAGAGTTGTATAGGCAAGCTATGATTTGTATTCTATATAACAGAATTAGAGTTGTCCCTACTTGAAGGTGGACTTTTCTTGTACTTGCTTCTTTCACTCTTTGTAGTTAATTCAGCAGTGATCATTCAGTATTTCTCTCTTCACTAAGATTGAATTCGCAGCTATTAATAGATTGTAACAAAACTACACTTTCTCATGCTAGAAATCAAGTTAAATCCATAGAACTCATAAATAAAAGAAAAGTAACCAACCCATCCTTTAGATTTCATATTTAGAGCAAAACAATCACATGCAAAATCTTACAAGCATATATCCAACATATAAATCATAGAATGCAAGTTTAAAATTCCCTAACTCAGCTTGAAACATGTTTCTTAGAATTTTCCTTAGAGAGAGAAAGTGGGTTATTGCACCCAAAGAGATAGGAAAAGATTTCTCCTTATTACCTTGGCGATTTGTGTAGTATGATGTGTCAAAAAGCTAGTTAGCTTGCTTCTACTTCATATCTGCTCCTCTTTCTATGGTATCCTAGCTTTCTCTCACTAGAACTCCCTCTTTCTCTCACTAGATGAAGATGAAGATGGTTGATGAGCCTCAAAGGCTCCTTCCCTCTTAAGTCATATGTGACTTTTGCCTGGGGGAGGAAAGTTCAGTTAACTAAAACTTAAAAATAATTGCTAATTAGTCCCTACGGTCAAAAATAAATTTTATCTATTATAGGAAAGTTATTCCTCTTCTATACCACTTTCATATTTTATTTCCTTCAAGGTTCCTTTTCTAATTACTTATTTTTAATTCCTTATTTATCCTTTGAGTTAAATTACCCATATATATCATTCTTAAAACTTCATTTTCTCTTACACAAGACCTCATGTCGACCTAGTTTCACATTCAATTGGTCCATTTATTTCTCTAGCTTGTAGTAACACATTCATATGGTAACTGGTGTCTAACTTAATTAAATTACATTTAGAGTCTAGGTACTTAGGAGGATGTTACAGAAAGTATATAAAATTCATTTTGGTTGGATTATTTAAATAAATCATAAGATTGATTTCATGTACAATTTTTTTAAAAAGAAAAGTCACTTTGAATTTCTTATAATATAAATAGTAAAATTGTATTACAATTATATGTTTGACCTAGCGTTCTTTTTCTTTTGCTTTTTTAATCATAAAAACAAGGTAAGAGAAACTAACAATTAACGTTTTCTTTTCTCCTTTGGCCCTTTGTCTTCAATTTTTTCTCTTCCCTTCCTCTTTCCGTTCCCAAACACTCAAGATTTCTTTTTTCTTTAGAATTCCAAATATTTGATTAAAAGCTTTCAAGATCAATGTGTTTCGAAAAAAGTTGAAATTATTTTATATGTAATAATAGATAATGAAATAAGTAAGTTTTGAGCAAGCATAAAATACATCTTGTGTCTCTAAGCTTACAGGACCGAGTATGTCCTTATGTTACCTACCAGTTACGTTCGTAATTTCAGATTGTGACAAATAGTTAGATAAAAATATGACATAAAGCCTCCAAATTTAGGACTATAAATATTATATATATTTTTAGCTTGATTACTTTATTTTGTTCGATATTAATATAATGTATTGTGTCAGTTAAATTATTAATGCTTTCTCTCTTTTCCTCTCCAAATAAACTTGAACATTTAAATTTTAAACCACTTCATGACCTAGGATTTTGTACTTGTTTTTTTCCCTTTCCTTTCATTTTTAACTTATCCATCACAAAGACATTCGAACTTTGTTTGAAGTAATATTTTTTTCAAAATAATTTGAAAGATATATTTTCTTATTAATCCAAATTTTTATACATACCTTTTTATATTAAATGATTTAATTTTTTTAAATATTAAATTTTAAAAGTATATATTTGATTATAAGTTTATGATAAGAACGCATTTAATAATTAACGTAGGAAGGACAGATTTTGGCTTCTTCTGTGGAGAAAGTAACGCATACCTATCTGTTTTTGAAACTGCCTTGCACTTGTCTCTGAAAACGACGATTGTCTATTATCAACAAATTTTGTGGTGCATCAGATATTTAACTATTAAATTTAATATGATTTTTTATTTAACAAAATAAAGTAAAATTTAATGCAGAATTTAATGATTCAACTACCCCCAATGTTAAAGTAGAACCAGCAGGCGCATAATATTTGCTTTGCCTACATGGATTGTAATGACTGTAATTCCAATTTACATGGATATAATCCTACTTTGGGTGGTCCTAATCAGTAATGATTCAACTACCCCCAACGTTCAAGTAGAACAAGCAGACAGATAATATTTGCTTTGTCTACATGGATAGTAATGACTGCAAAGGTAATTTCAATTTTCATGGATATAACCCTACTTTGGTTGGTCTCTAGTTATCTGGGGTAGGAAAGTTAAACTCAGAGGTCGACAATGCAAAAAAACTTCAATATCTGTAAGGTGGCAATCACAGGAAATTGTTTTATTTGGATTTGGCACCTATAGACAGATCTCAATATCTCAAGTTATCCTTGATTGCTTACGTAGAAGTACAAGGAAGGCATTAGATTTGTACCAAGAGTCTCTGAATACAGCTCAGATCAGAGCTCTTTTCCTCGAGCAGAAGCAGGATCACTCAGTGTCCAAAATGAGGTATACAAATCCTAGTGAAGCGGTTATCTATCAGGATTTCGACATAATGGCTAATTACTTTTCATCCTTTCAGTTAATGCTCCTAGAAGAGTGTGATAGGAATGCCTACTTAAATAGGTTCTGTAGTGAACTTAGTAAAGTCTCCATTGGATGGTTTGTTATTATGTAACTTATTTGCAGTCTTGTATAAAATAAAATAAAAAAACACTCACAATAAGTTATGTTAAAGTTGGGAGTTGGGGAATATTTCATGGAACTGCCTGTGAACTCTCATGCACCCTCCCTTTCCCCGAAAGCCACACAACCACCGGGATGGCCACCAGACGGCCAACAGGACTCTGATGTAAATATGAAGGAAAACAACACTGCCCAAACTTCCTTCAGAGACAAACTCCTTGGCAAGAAAGGACTTAAACCATCTATACCAGAGGATTTGGTCAATAAGAATTTGGTGAGAATTGAATATGTTGATAACAACCCTACCCTCCCCAATGTTATTTTAGCAGATAATATTATGAAGGAACTTTTTAAAGCTTGGGAAAACACCATTATTGTCAAGCTTCTTAGGCAGAGAAGTTGGATACAAATATTTACTTGAGAGGCTTAAAAAACTTTGGAGACCCAATGGCAATATGGAGATGGTAGATTTGGAACATGGGTATCTCCAAATTCAATTTAGTGAAATTGAGGACTTACTTATAGCTTGTGCATATGGCCCCCGGGTAATTTTAGATCACTATCTCACCATGAGACAATGGTGTCCTAACTTTCAACCTTCCAAAACTACCATCAACAAAACTCTATCATGGGTTCGATTTCCAGAATTAAATATGGTCTACTATGAGGAAAATGTTCTCATGGCCATTGCTTCTGGAGTAGGTAATCCCATTAAAGTGGATCAGAACACTCTTGATGTTGCAAGGGGAAGGTTTGCCAGAGTTTGTGTTGAAATTGATCTCTGCAAGCCTCTTGTTGGTAAGATTATGATAGGTGGTAACTGGATAAAGGTTGAATATAAGAGCCTCCATGATCTTTATATTCAATGTGGCACCTATGGGCACAGGCCGAGCCACTGCCCTCAGAAACAGCAAGAGCTCCACTGGCGGCTGTGAGTAACGGTCGTAATCTAATGATGAACAACACAACAGCTCCTTTAGGAAACAACCCAAATCACGCTAAATCTAGCAGAAAACCAACCGAGAATACAAGAGCAGTAGGTGAATGGATGGTATTTTCTAAAAGGAAAAATCAAAATAGGAAAAAAAGCTGGTGAAGTGGACGAAAATCATGGAAATTATCAAGCCAACCCATTTGCAATTCTAAGGTCAATGCAGGAGGAGTTAATTATGAATGGAAACCATCCTTCTAAAGTCCACCAATTGAAGAACGAGGGAAAAAGAATGCTAATGAATCGGGTAAAAACAACAGGCTAACAGCAAAAAAAGTGGGGCACGTAATCCAAAATATTTCTTCTAGCCCTCATACTCGACAAAAAAAACACAAACTGGCACTCCAGCTAATAGGCCAACTATCAACAAGGCCTTAGATACAAACAAGACTAAGACCAAGCCCAATCACAAGCAAATGGAAAATAGCATGACCATGGAAGGCCTACAAGTGAAGAATATCCAACCCACACATCAACCTGCCCAATTAAACATTACCCAATCCACTCCTCATCATCCTCCTATGTCCTGGACGTCGAATTGCCACTCCCAAAAGGAGGCTTCAACCTTTGTTTTTAAGGGAGTTTATGAAACCCAACCTCCAAATCATATTATAAATTTAAATGATACTCCAAATTGGACAACTAACCCTATTTCAGATGAAGTGAGCCAACCCAGTACTAGAAAATTGGATGGCATGGATGAAGACGGTGGAAATAAATTGACACCCAAGGAGACCCAAATCGGAACAATTTCTTTATGATTTTAATGAATTGTATTTGTTTCCTCCTTTTATCATTATTATTATTTTTTATGATAATTAATTTCCAAAATTTTTATATAATTTCTTGAAATATTCGTGGTGCAGGAACAAAGTGGCTAAGTGGCACTTAAAAGAACTTATCCACAATCATAGACCTTCTATTCTTTGCATTATGGAACCCCATGTTCCTTTCAGTAGCACTTGTGATTTTTGGAAAAATCTCCACTACCATCATATTGCTATTAGTGATGCTAATGGTCACTCAGGTGGTATTTGGGTTCTTACTTCGGTTAACAATATTGATTTTAACATTATAGATATTAATAGACATTGCATCACCATCTCTCTTACTAAAAAAAATGCTAATTGTTTTCTTTCTACTGTGTATGCTAGTCCTTGCCCTGCTACTCGCTAGGAGCTTTGGAATCACTTCACAACTATCAAAACCTCCATTTGTGGTCCTTGGCTCCATTTTGGAGACTTCAATGACATTCTCATACCTTCTGAAGTCCATGGTGGTCCCTTCCATTGCAAAAGGGTTGAGAAATTCGCTAATATGATGAATAACTATGAACTCATGGACCTTGGGTATAAAGATTCAAAATTTGCCTAGAGAAGAACTTGTGGAAATAAAAATAAAATTTCTAAGAGGCTTGATAGAGCCCTAGCTAACAATGACTGGCGTATTAGCTTTTCGGAGATCTCTACTATTAACATGGTTAGTGCTCACTCTGACCATAATCCCATTGGTGTTTTTTATAATAGCAGGCAAGTTACTAAGAAGGGGCAGCCTTTTAGCTTTAAAGCTGCTTGGTCTCACCACCCAGGTTTTCTTAATGTTATTTGTCAATTTTGGGTTAGGAACAAAAAAAATATCATTACTGGCCTCAATTCTATTAAATCCCATGCCCTGAATTTTAATAAAAATGTCTTTAGTAACATTTTTCAGCATAAGAAAGTTCTCAACTCTAAACTAAATGGTATTCAAAAGGTGCTGGATCTAAGGATTTCTAGCTTTCTCCTTCTGCTTCAAAAAGATCTTAGGAACCAGCTGGAGGACACTCTAGCCCAAGAAGAAATGCTTTGGTAACAGAAATCCAGAGAACAATGGGTCAAATGTGGAAATAAGAATACTAAGTTCTTCCACACCCAGACTATTGTTAGAAGGAAAAGAAATAAAATTGAAAGTCTTGTTCTTCCCAATGGTAAGTGGTGCTCTGATGATATGTTACTTAAACAAGAAGATAATAACTTTTTTTCTACTATTTTTCAGGATGATGGGTTAGCTTCTGGTAATATTAGAGTTTCTAACCAACCTTCTATTAGCCATCAAGACACCTTTAGTATCACCTGCACAGGTGTGGAATGCACTTAAAACTATGTAGGCTTTAAAGGCCCAAGACCTGATGACTTCCAACCTTTCTTCTTTAAGAAGTACTAGGACATTGGTGATACAGTGGTAAAGCTTGTGAGGAAATCTTTCTTGGATGGTTACTTTGATCTTTAGATTTGTGAAATTTAACCATTTTAGGCCTATCACCCTTTTCAATGTTATTTTTAAAATTATTACCAAAGCGCTAGTTAACCTTATCCACCCCTTATTAGGTGATTTAATTAATCCTTTCAAAGTAGCTTTATTTTGGGGAGAAATACTTCTGACAATACTCTTGTTGATCAAGAATGTTACTTGAAAAATGTGTCCATCTTTGATTATAATTTTAATGCTACAAATTCTTATTGTTGGAAAGGCATTTTTAATGCTGCTCATACTCTTAAATATGGTTTCAAATTTAGAATGAGTGAAGGAACGAAAGTCAATTTATGGTTAGATCTTTGGGTTGGTAATAATCCCCTCATAAATTTAGTTAATCCCCATGCCTAAATCTCCCTTGATACTAACGTCTGGGTCAGTGATTTTATTGTCAATGGTAGTTGGTGTTTAAATTAATTTATCCAACACCTCCCCCGAGACATTTTTTCTAAGATCATAAGCATCCCTCTGGCTTCTCATTGTCTTGTCCTAGATTCCACCTCCTGGTCTAAATAAAACTCAAGTATTCCAATAAGTTAGGTTATGATTTCCGTATTTCTCGTTCTCTTCGTTTGTAGCTGAATAATTCCTGGAGTTGGATTTGGAAACTTCACTTCCCCGAGAACATCAAAGTTTGAGATTACTACAATTATTTAGCCGTTTGGACTGCTATGAGATTCAAAAACAAGCCTAATTTCTTCAACCACAAACCGCTTGAAATGGCTTAAACATGGTAGTTAGGGCTTTGACTATTAGAACTTTGATACGGCATCCTGTCTTAGATTCTTTTGAACTACTTGGTTGTGTTGGAGAATGAGGAATAACCATATGCTGGGTGATGGTAAGCTAAGTGTATTTCACAGCTGTGAGAAAATTCAAGACCACATCCACTTGCTCTCTAAAGTTGACTCTAGCACACCTAACCATACTACCAAGGAGCAAATCTTTATGAGTTAGATTACACCTAAGCCAGGCACTGTTAAAGTTAACACAAATGGAAGCTCTCTTGGCAACCCTATGCATGCTAGCATTAGGGGAGTTTTCAGGGATGAGCATGGTAACTGGATACAGGGCTCTTATGGTTTTATTGGACAAACTAGGAACATGCAAGTTGAGCTCAATGCCATTATAACAAGCCAAACTATGACCTATGATATGAACAGTGAGCCTGTTGATCTAGAAACTAACTGTCTTGAAGCTATCCACCTGATTCACCAAGCTTACGCTTATGTCCACTACCTAGTTACCATCATTCAAGATATCAGAGTGATCTTGAGTAGTAAATCCCATTTTAGGGTGTCTCGTATCCTTTCAAAAGCCAACTAGTGCACTGATAAGATGGTGAAGCTTGGATCTCATAACTCTTTTCTCCTTTCTATTGGGGAGGATCCCCCTTGATGTTGGTGTTTCACTTCTTGTTGATTCTTTTTTTGTTGCTTTTCCTAGAGTTTAGTTTCTTTTGTTAGATCTCTTCGTCACCAGAAAAAACTTAAGAGTTAGGAACCAATGGGAGTTGGGTCTAGTAGAAGGGACTAATCCTTCACAACATAACAAACTTGGGTTCAAATCTCCTCTGAGAGGTTCCCACATTTAATGCCCCGACAGTGGTTCGAACAGGATTAGCTCTAGTATGAGGATACTTGTGGAAAAACCCAAAAAAAAAAAAAAAACTTGGGAGTCAAGATTAATTTCCACCTCAACCAACAACTTGTTTTTAAAACCTACAATCATAAAAAGACAAACAATGATTCATTTTGACCAAAATATTCGTAATGGTAATATTATTTTTTAAAAAATATATAATTTATTAAAAATATATTTAATAATTATTATTTTATCATTATTTATTTTGAGTTAAAAAAGATCAAGTTAATTTATTTTTTATGTTGGTTAAATAAATATTTAATTATATAAATAATAAATCTTTTTCTTATCTTTCAAAAGGGGGAGTGTATATTTTCAAAATAGAATGAAAAGTAGTATAATTTTAGTATTTTTAAGGAGAGGGAAATATAATTTACTTTAAAAGAAATGTTTTGGCTTTTTGATCCTAACATAACAACTAGGGTACCTCTTTTTTAAAATAGGGCAAGGGATCCCTAATTCTCCCTGCCTATGACAAGTTACTATGTATTATTTTTTTATTTTTTTATTTGGCCTCGCTTTCAGTAAAAATGAGGGCCAGTATCATTCTTTAAATGCATGACCTAATATAGTAGACAAAATGGCTTAGAGATACTATGCATATTTGTATAAAGATAGAAATATATGTCAAGGGAGTAACATAGTAGCTTTTGAGTGTGAAAAACCAAAAGACATAATTATTGGAGAAGGGATTAATTTAGAGAGCCAAAAAAATTTATAAAAGAGAAGTTGGCTCAACCCGAATCAGAAGAGGTGGCAAAACATTATTTACTAGCTGCCAATATCATTGTTCCACTTACTATACGGGACATTATACCTTGAAAAGAATGACCACGTTGAAATGATGATTGACACACACAATTATATGCTTTCCAAATTAATATCATGGAGATGTTGGTTCAAACAAAGGCAGCCCACTTTTAATTTGATTTGAATGGAGAATGATAAACAATTTTAAAGGGCAAACCATCAAGTTTTCCCATTTTCACCCAACAAATCCAAACTTTTGACAAATATCAAGTGGAGGTGGAGTTAGACAATACTTTCATTATACAAGTGTCACGTGACTTTATAACGATTGTCAATGTTTTCTCACCACAAGTTCATGAAGGCATTGGATATAGTAGTCACTCACCGAGAACATATGATGATGATGGCTTTTTTAGCACTGAGCCTAATTTTATATTGAATAAGGTGTTTTAGTATAGCAAAGTGTCAGGCTTTGACAAGGATAGTACTAATATTGAAGAAGAAAAGAAAGGGGATAACAATGACAATAATGAAGGATAAGAAGAGATGCAACCAAAAAGTCCTCAAGTAATTCAAAAGTATCATGAATGAGATGCTCATTTTTTGACATAAATCTTTGTAGTCATCGGGATGCTTGGTTGGAGGAAAAATTGGACAAGGCATGACTAAATTATTGAAAGCCCTCAAAGAGATCACAGAAACATTAACACTTGACTAGAAATTTGCTCCTCCAAAACGTTCTTTCCTTGTTTCACCAAAAGGGTCAAAAGGGGGACTCGAGGGTTCATGTCAACCAAAGATCCAATACAACCCATGGATGACTCCAACATAGCCATGTGCATCATCAACCATGTTCCTCCAGCTCATCATGATTTACCTTTGGTAGTGACACTGGTGCTAGCCTGTCTCAATACAAGTCATCACCAACATATTTATGTTTTACATCTACCACTCCATCTACATATGCATCCTACCAGGGTGTTGGTCCATCAACGTATTCACTTATCACACGCCATTGGTATTTGGAGGTGTCAATTCCTCTTTCTAAATGCCAACACCACTACATATGCAATAAAGCATTGGATCCCCCATTGATGAGGAATTATGTTAACAATCCCTCTTGATGCATATGTTGAGTACCTCATGAGTTTTCTTATATATATGACACCAAATCAACCAATTCCTTTGTCGTGATCACTTATGGACTCGAATGATTCACCATCGAACACAGAGGATGTTTTACAGGAGAGTCAGAGGGATGCGCAACTAAAGCTAGAGAAGCATCGTCATTCTCACTGATATATTAGGTCGATCTATTATGGAACAAGTAGTCATTTTTTTAGTTATTAATTGATATATTTTTCTATTGTATATTTATTATTTTTATTTTTTATACATAATTATATAATTATTTACCCTTTAGTAATTTTTTTTCAATCTCTTAGCATAAATTTATATTTCAAAACAAATATTAACTTATAAAATTGTATTTATTTTAAAACTACAAAAAATTACTGAATGTATAATAAAATTTTAAATTTCAAATTGAATACATGAATTTCCAATCAATCATAAAATTAACTTAATAAAACATATATTTACTTCATTTGAATAAATAATTTAAATTACAATTTAATATATTTTCAAATTGAAAAGAAATATAGTTTTTCTCTTTTGTGTAATGAAAATTAGTATTTTAAAAATAAATATGTTATGTGTAGTATATATGTATTTAAGATAAATAAAATATTTAAATTTATCTAATATAAATTTTGAATAAAAATTCATAAATTAAATTTACTTAATAAATATTATAAATAATCATTTATATTTAAAAATTCCAAATATTTATACTTAAATATTTAAATCAACATTTAATTTTAAAAATTTAAATACTTTGAATAAAAAATTAAATTTACTTTATAAACATTATAAATAATCATATACATTTAAAAAAATGCAAATAATTTATACTCAATTAAAAATTTTAAATAATTATTTAATTTTAAATTGTAAATTTTGATTTTAATTGAAAAAAAAGTCAAATAACCAATGTTCAAGACTGAAGATCGATCATTGACCTTTATGGAAAACAAAGGCCACACTAACACTTGTTTTTGTCATCAATTAGGACTTCACTGGCATTCATTGTTGGCAAATTTTTCATAATGAGTTAGTCTATCTTGGGTCTAATTTGACCTTATTTTATCAAGTTAGACTAATCTGGCGCATTTTTAATATAGGTCAAAATTTTTTTAGCCCAGCCTGATCTTATTAGGGCTTAAGGCTAGGATAACAAAATAAGATGTTAAATGTAATATCCGCTCCTAAATTTTGAGAGATGTTTGTTAATTTTAGTTAATTGCTTGTGTATGTTGCATTTATGTTATGTTAGCTTGCATATAGTTGCATGAGTACAAGACTTGGACTAGAAATGAGTGAGAAAATTTACTAGAATGAAGAAGAGATCTAAATTAGAAAGTGAAAAAGTTTAGGTATGACAATCGCAATTTTGGCCAAAAGAATTATTGTAGCTAACAGAATTTTGTAATTCTCCTGCCAGTAAGCTAGGGATAAAATGAGAATTTTTCATATAGTTTGAAATTTACCAATTTGAGGCCAAATGATTAGAAATTGTGAATCAATATAAGTGTTGGATTGTCATATAAATAGGGACAGGAGTTAGACTCCTTCATTCCACAGCTCAAGCTCCCATTTCTAGAGAGAGAGAGTGGCTGAGTAGAGAGAGAAACTAAAGGAGAAAGGCAGTGAATTTCAATTCTAGCAAGATTTGAAGTTAGAAAAGTGATTTGGAAGGCATCTACAGCATAAATCAGCATTCAAACTTCATTTAAACACAGATTAAGGTAGCATAATAACCCAATCCCTTTATTTTAGAGTTTACTATTCATATTACTGAAATTTGAAAAATTGAACTTGTTTGAAAGAAAAAAGGATTAAAAACTACATTTATATTATTTTTTATTACTATTGGGTCTTTCTAATTGATTGAAAATACTTGTGCATGCTTAAAATTGCTTCTGAAAAATGGGTTTTTCAGCTTGAACGAAAATGAGTTTTAATCTCATATTTGGACAAGTTTATATGATGTTTTGGGCTATTTTCTTGTGTTAAATGTTGCTGAGAAGTTTATCTTGAGTTCATCAATTTTAAAATGGATTTAAAAATAAGTTTTTGGATTGAAAATTTGGGTCAATAGTGATTTATAAAACAGAGAAAGATGCAGCAGCCGATTGCCACTGTGCAGCAATCGACTATGCAGTCGGCTGTCGTGCTCTTGAGATGCTCAAAAATGCATACAAAATGCTAACAGTCGACTGCCAGGCACTTGGAAGTTGACTACCGTGTTCTTCATTTTTCCAGAAATGCCCAAGAACAAAGCAACTGACTGCCCTGACCCAAAAGTTGACTGTCAGGCCCCACAGTAAGCTAGCAGCTGACTGCCAGGCACCTAGCAGTCAATTGATAGCTTTCTATTTGAAATTTTAAAGGTTCAGATAGAATGTAACAAGTCGACTTGTAGCATGGTACCAGTCGACTGCCACCTTTTTTGATGAAAAGATGAACTTAATGACATATTTGAATGATATCTAGCCCAAAACTAAATCCAAACTAGAGATTAAACTTAAATTATAAACAAGGCAACATATACTTTGAATGTAAATGAGAAAGAGCATGAAAGTGATGAAATTTAAAAGGAAAGAGCACGAATGCATAAGAGAAATGAAAATTGTATTCTTCATATATGTATTTATGGTAGATAGGTTCATATCTGAATGACTGATTTCTGGTATGGACGGTGATTGGACATTCCGCTATTATTGTGATAGTTGTAAATTATAAGTTAATGACTTAATGGCCAATATAAATGAAAAGTCACATACTTAGAGTTTACAGAACTATAGTATGTACCGATTCATCCATATATATATGTTTATGAATAGCATTTTGTGGACCCCAGTATGTGCTCAATGTGTGGAACCCAAATGTGGGGACTCTATTGTACTTGGATCCATTGGAGGACGTTCTACAATGCACACAAATATGATATGCAATCGAGGACTGTCAGGCATAGTTGCTAGAGTACATATTTGAAAGTATGGAGTGGTGCACATGTTGCCCCTCCAGATTTCTCTTATTATGCAATTATATGATGATGATTATGATGATACTTAATAGAGGCCAATGAGAAGTGCTCTTATTTCCTTATTGCTCTTTATGTTATAATGAAAGTTGTAACAACTGAAAACATTTTGAAAGAGTTTTAAAGGATAAAAAATCAAATTTTTAACCCTAATTCCTTTTAAACGAAACTTGGCACGACTTTTGAGGATAATGATTCAAAATGGAAGGTTATTCGAAGTCAGAAATACGATTGAACAGAAAGAAATGAAATTCGGCGATCAGAAACTGACAGAAGACATTTCGTTCGTCAATTTCACTGACAGAGGCAAAAACCTTTGCATGGAAATACGTGCCAACATCTGGAAGGATTCCGACACCCTAAAGTATCCCCGGGTGGTCCGGGAAAAGTCGGATCGCCCCCGAAGGCTTTAAATTTCAGGGATTCCCTCCATTTCTCTCAAATCTCTCTCTCTCCTTACCACACTCTCTCTCTCCTCCTTCCTCCACCGTGAACCGCCGCTACAGCCACCATGGGCCACCACCCAGCATACCAATCGATAGCCCTCACCACCCACAACCTCCAGCAACCACCCACGGCCACCAACGACCGCCAGCTTCACCAGAAAACGCCACTTTTCTCCTCCACGGTGCGAAAACTTCACCAGCTCAGATCGCCACCGTCCGTCGCTGTTGACCGTCACCGCCCTTACCACCGTGTAGCCCGAGCTGCCAGCTTCCTCCAGTAGCTCATCGACGTCGAACGGAGGCCGGATGCTCTCGGATCGAGGCAATCTCCGTCTACCGTGCGTCAACTTTCGTGGCCGAAAAATGCCGTCCAAATGGCCGTGAACCGCCGCGCCACCGCTAGATTCGGACTCCTGGACTTGCGGGCTTCACTGTGGTGTAATTTTTGAGGTAAACCACACCCCTCCGCCGTGCGCCATCGTACGTCACCGTGCGCCATCGTGGGCTGCCGTGCCGGAACTTCTGGACGTGCATCGAGAGAAACCGAGACCACCGTGACACAGAATTCCATCATCCGATCATATTGGTAAGGTCCAATTTCCCAAAAATTGATGATATCTGACTGAAATAGCTGTCGAACGTAATTAGGCAATAAATTGACCTAGGTATTTGGGTAACCGAACTTAGGATCGAAAAACGGATGATGTGACGAGTCTGAATATTTAATTTAATGTCCAGGAAATTAATTGGGCTCAGAAACTGAGATTTCGTGAAGTTCTGAAGCGAATTGGAGCGACAGGAGACTAGGTAGGATAATTTACGCTTCCCGAACCATAGATTTAACCTAGTGGATACCTGATTAATTTAGATGATTTACATAGATTTGCGTGCTACTTTCGATAAAATAAATTGCATGCCTGTGTGCTGAAAACCCTAATTGCATGTTAGACACTTTGTTTATCGAGTTTAGATGCCCTTAGGACGGATTTACTTAGGGTTGGGTACTTGATAGCCGGTATGGGACGGTCGTTAAGTATCCCTAGTACAGGGAGTTTTTAAACGAGATTATTTTTATCAGATTTAGCCTATACTGAGTTAGGGATTACGCGTTAAACCAAGACGACCTTAAGAAAGGTTTAAAGAGTATAAAGGGGGATAGCCTACACGGGGAAACGTTGTGATTTAGGTGTAATACCCTAGAACCCTAAGGAATAGCCGACCGTGTGCATGTGAGTTCGAATAGACTGTATGAGAATGAGAATTGGCGTATGTGCACATGCTAAGGGACGCCCTAGATGTTGATTCTCACCCGGTCCTTGAGTGAGTGATTGGTGTTACGGATCACACTCACAATATAGGCTTGATTCGGGTGATTGGTGTTACAGATCACACCCAACGATAAGAGAGGTATTCTCTCTAGACGAAGTGCAATTAGATGATGATTTAGACTTGGTTACAGCGGATTTGTGACCAATGTGGACTTAGATACACCGGGCATGGGATTTTACTTGATTTTGATGATTGATTTTAAAAAGAAATGGATTTTATGATTTCGATTAATTGCCGCGATTTCCATGTAATTAAACAATTTTTAAAGATAAGGTATTTCACTGTTTTCGAACTGATTTCAGGAAGATGATTTCATTTGTCGCATTGGGTATTCAACCAGTTTTCGAATGATATTTGAATTGTAAATTATTCTACTGGGATTTTATGTCTCATTAGGTTGTTTACTCAGATGAAAAGGGACAAGGACAGGAACCCAGACGATAGCTGATGATGTCGTGGTGATAAACAGGAGAATGACTTAGCTTAGGCTTGAATCGTTTGTATATATACTTTGATGACATTACTGTTTATTGGGTTCTGTCTTTTATGTTTTCTGTATGGATTGGATTGATTGTACATGTATAAATCAGGTGTTGTGTGATGACTTTCGTGGTGGGATTAACATTGTTGTATATGGATTCTATTAATTATGTTTATGTTGTTGATGGACTGGCTGTATGATTGTAAACAGGTGATTATTGTACTTTGGGTATGTTAGAAATACAGAGGAAACTCTGCCAGATTTTCGATGGGGTTTACCGCTGTAAACTTATGGATTTGAGTTGGAATGTGTATGAATGTATGACGTGACGTGTATATGAGTTTTAGATTTCATTCCAGAGTAAATTATGATGTATGTATGTCTAATTAGTTAGCTGCATGTGAATTAGGGTTGAACGGAATCTGAATGGATGACGAAAAGTCTATTTGGGTTACGCTCAACCAGTAGCGATCCCCTGACGTTTCCACATCGGGATTAACTATGTCAATCAACCCATATACTTCCGCTAATCAGATAAGCATCGCGTATATCTTATTAGGGGGTCGTTACAAAAGTTATATGCATGATGTTATGTTACCTATATATTCTGATGAATGTATAAAATATATATTATGAATTGAGTTTATACATGTAAGTATGAACGATAAATTAAATGTTATACAAGATAACCCAATAGATGTATTGTTTTATGAAAAAGAATGTAGAATTTTCATAGAGTTTATGATGGTACAAACTAGTTGTTTTGAAAACTGGTTATTAATGCTACTAGGATTTATTCTCATAAAAATATTGGTTTGTATCAGATGCCTAAATACCAGATCCTTCTTGAGATAGAGATAGAGTTGGTTGAAATACCCTTCCTGGGGTATTTCCCTGTTATTAAGGAACTATGGATCATATATGTATGGGAAGTCCTTCCCCCACCCTAATCACATGAAGTATTAGAGTAGAAGGTTTTTGGTATGCTCGATACTCTGAATCCTTAGGATATTTTGGTAAAAGGATCAGAAGAATAGTTTTGATGTATAGGACAAGGGCATATATGTATTAGGATATGTAAGCTAGGAATCCACTAGCTACTTTTGTAAAAAGGGTATGAGTGACTGGTTTGTTGTCTCCTGACCCTAGATAACACTCTCACATATCCATAGATATATGTCTACTGAATGATATGTATATACTATAAATGAATGTGAATGTATATATGTATGTATGTTTATGTCAATTAATTTAATGTATTTTTCACTATGTAACGTGTGAGATCCCGAGTGTATTAGCCCAAACCAATAATACTCATTATTTCACTTGATAAATAATTAAAAATTGACTCGGGTAAAGGAAGTAGTAATTCACCAATCTTATAGTATATTGTTTATATTATTCAAATCTCTTTAAAAGGAAACTGTAGGATTAGGGGGTTACATTAAACTATCAAATAACATTTATAAAATAAAAATAATAATTGATCATAATAATTTTTTTTTTAAATTTTCTTACCAAAAACAAGAGAAAACACATAATGAGAATGCATTACATAGAGTCTAAATGTTACAAATTATTAAAATACATAATACATGAATTTAGTACGATTCATCTTCTACTTGCACTATCTTTTGCTAAATCTTCTTTTAGCATAATATTCATCTTCATTTATAATCCAAAATAATAAGATATGTTAATATGATATAAATTAAAGTAATTAGATAAATTAAATAAAAATTAAAAAAAAATTAATATAATTTGAATTAAGTTCAAAATCATGTAACTAAATCATTGTATAAATATTAAAATAAAATAAATAAATCTTAAAAAATAAAACAGGCTATCCCAGACCGACCTAGGCCTTTCACGATTTGCTTGTATTCTTTATAGGATCGAGTTGGGTTGGTCCATTTTTAATTAGGTCTGAAATGTTTTTAACCTAACCCTATAAAATTTAAATGACCAAATGGTACAGCTTGTAAAGCCTCACCCATTTCGACACCTTTAGTTATCAACAATAATAATTGCCAGTGTCATGTACTTGCCTTCTAGCCCTCATTGCTGCTAGTAACGAGAGCTCTAAAAAACTTTAAAATATATATATACATATATATATAAATAGTAACTTGTCATCGGCATGGGGAATTGAGTACTCTCTCTCCTATTTCAAAAAATATGGATTTTAGATGTCATGTTAAGGTCCAAAAGTCAAATGTTTTGATAGATATATTTACACTTTATTTGCATAAACTTTTGTTTTATAAAGTAAAAACACGATATGAATATAAATATAAATTTTGGGCCTGTTTGGTATTTTTTTTTAATTTTTAAAAAATTATATTTTTTAAATAATTTTTAAAAACAATTTATAAATATAAACTGAAAATTTAGTTTGGATTTTTTTAAAAAAAATTAATTTAAAAAATTTAAAAACAAAAAAATTTGTTTGGGTATTTTATTTTTAAAATTTGTTTATAACTATTTGATTCATATTTGATTTTTTATATGAATAAATTTATACCAATGACTAGAAGACTCTAAAATTATTATAATATAGATATAATTTTAGGATTTTTTGGTTATTGACCTCTAAAGATATTTATATATATATATATATTTAAAAAGTATGTAGTAAAAGAATGAGAAATTAAAATAGATTTAAGGAGAATAGAAAAGTTAAATATCTTTCTCTTGCTTAATTTATTATTTTAAATATAATAATTATTTTATATTTTATATTTTAAAATTAAAAATAGCATTCACTAAGCCACTATCACATATATATCAGTATTGATCAATTAATGCAATTGTAAGATTTGACACTCATTTGTATTCTCTTATATAAATTTTTTTTCATTAATCCAATTATAGGGTTACAAATAATAACTATGTTAATCATTCATGTCAAAGTTTACAAAATCGAATAACTATAAATATGTAATCAAATAGTTATGAATTTTATGTATTTCAAATAAATAATAATGTGCATTAATTTGTACATATATTAATAAAATCTAAATCATAATAATTATATTATTTAATTAAGCCAAAGTGATTCTACCTAAGTGAAAGAAGTTTCTCCACCTATGTGAAAAGATGTCATCACTTAAAAAGAAAAGGTACCTTCACCTCTCCTCTAACATATAATTTTTCTTTTAAATAGTAACATAAATAAGATACTAGATATCTAGTTATGCAGTACCATATTTTGGCCTAAGACTTTACGTATAGAGCATCTTGCCTTACTCTCTTCAATATTATATAATCTTTGGCATCAAGTTCCAATACAACTCTTAATGGTAAATTCTCTATTGAGAAAAGTACTTTAGAGTGTTCAGTAAATTTGTTCTTTGGATAATAAATTAAGATACCTCATTCTCCTCCTCTTAAAAAGTATGAGGTAGAGGAGGGTATGTGTAAATGACCCCTCTTATATTACACGCAATATCAGATTCAATTTGGAAGCGTGGAATTCTCCCAAAAAAAATTTCTTTGAAAACTTATACCCTTTGAGACCATTACTGGCTGAATGTAACCCAAATAGACTTTTTCATTCAGGTTCCACTCAACCCTCCCTTATGCGCAACTCAACTAATTCATCAATTCACACTAATATACACACGTACTCTGGAATATAAAAATATAAACCATTCATTCATTAACATTTGAGATACAAAACTATAGCTTAATATATGTAAACATAGATATCCCCAAATATTTAAATTTCCAATTATCATCAAGGCTCTACGAAAATTTTGACAGAGTTTTCTCTAAAAAAGGAGACCTTTCCTCAATTTTACAACAACCTAAAACATTGATTAAATAAATAGCCATATATTTACCATTTCATATATAGCCCAAGGCCTTCATGATATTCCAAGACATTATCTAAAACTCAAAATTTACAAAATCTTTCATGTTTCCCTCTCAGTTACTCAACCTTCTTAGGCATATTGCAAGAAATCTTATCCTAAGGCCAACTAGTTCCTAGTTGGATCTTGGCCCTGGTCATTTAAACAATCAACTTAATGATAAATGAATATCCTAGTAGAGTAAGATACAATTTAACATTTTTTTAAATCAGTTGAAAGTTCAACTATACCCCTTTTTTGTTATAGAAAACCTCTCCCCTGTTATTATTTAAACACACATGTGAATTAATACTTTATACTTTATCATCTTCAAAACATGTGGAAAATACAATACTTTTCATAAACTCATAATTCACCTTGTTTATTTCATTTCATATGAGTATAAAATTATCATTTCATCAAAACTATCATTTCAAAATACTTGTATTTACATTCTCAACAACGTTTGCATAACATTCCTCATGTTACTGCAAAGATCACATAAAATGGCATAATCTCTTAAAATAGATATACACAAATTTGTAGTAATAAAACTCATCAATTCAATGCATGTTGTTTTTCAATCTCACTTTATTATCATAGGGACCGTTATCCTAGTGAATGTCATAGGACCATTATCCATATGATTGAGATTATTGTTATCACGGGGACTGTTATCCTGGTGATTGTCATAGGATCGTTATCCATATGACTGAGAATCTAACTTCCAGGCCATACCCCATCACGTGCACAATATCAGTTAATCTCATCCTTTTTCCCAACTATACGAAAATGTATACAAATAGGTGACTAATACTTAGGATTATAGAGTTTCATTCTTAAACCAATTCGTTTTCCCCGTATGGACTGTCCCCTCTTTACTCCTTAAAGTCTTTCATAGGGTTGTATTAGTTTAAAGAGTAAACTCTAACATATACAGAATATCATAGATTGAAAATAGAGTTAGTTTATAAAATTTTTCTGTATATGGAATACTTGACGACCATCTCATACCAGTTATCAAGTATTCACCCTAAATTTCATTGGCACTATAAGCATAAAACTCAATAGCAAATCAAAACAAGTAGCAAAGATTTATCTCAAATATTTATAACACATATAGGTAAGTTTCCCTTATACTCATATGAAAATAATTTCCATTTGATGAATAATTTTGGTAAACGTTTCCCATTTCACAACATAGAATTCATTCAAAACAATACAATTCACATTATCAATTCCAAATAGGGGAGTGTAGATTACTCTACCTCAACCGTAATTTGTTCTTCTTGAATCAGGATTCTTCCCTTTTCTCTTTTTGCTTGATGCCACAAGCCACTTTTATCAATTTTTGAAAGCAATGTTTCAATTTCTCACACTAATTCCTTTCAAACATAAATCTATTGGAATTAAATTCCTAATTCACCTCAAATTTAACATTTGGCTATAAAATTCTCAAAATTCTTCTAAGATGTAACGACCCCCTAATACAACATACGCGATGCTTATCTGATTAGCGGAAGCATATGGGTTTATTTACGTAGTTATTCCCGATGTGGGAATGTCGGGGGATCGCTATTGGTTGAGCGTAACCCAAATAGACTTCCCATCGTCCATTCGGATTCCGTTCAATCCTAATTCACATGCAGCTAACTAATTATACATACATACATCATAAATTATTCTGGAATGAAATCTAAAACTCATATATACATCACATCATGCATTCATATACATTCTAACTTAAATTCACAAGTTTACAGCGGTAAACCCTACCGAAAATCTGGCAGAGTTTCCTCTGTATTTTGATCATACCTAAAATACAATAATCACCTGTTCGCAATTATACAGCTAGTCCAACAACAACATAAAACATAAATGACAGAAATCCATATACAGTAACATCATCAAAATATATATACAAGACAATTCAAGCCTAAACTAAGTCATTCTCCCGTTTATCACCAAGGCATCATCAGCTATCGTCTGGGTTCCTGTCCTTGTCCCTGTTCATCTGAGTAAACAACCTGGTCAAATATAAAATCCCAGTAGAATAATTTATAGTTCAAATACAATTCAAAATCTGGCTGAATACTCAGCGGTGCGAACAATGAAATCATCTTCCCGAAATCAGTTCGAAAACAGTGAAATACCTTATCTTTAAAATCATTTTATCACATGGAAATTACGACAGATAATCAAAATCATAAAAATCCATTTCTTTTTAAAATCAATACTTGAAATCAGATAAAATACCGTGCCCGGTGTATCTAAATCCACGTTGGCTACAAATCCACTGTAACCAAGTCTAAATCGTCATCTAATTGCATGTCATCTAGAAAGAATACCTCTCTTATCGTTGGGTGTGATCCATAACACCAATCACCCGAATCAAGCCTATATTGTGAGTGTGATCCGTAACACCAATCACTCACTCAAGGACCGAGTGAGAATCAACATCTAGGGCATCCCCTAGCATGTGCACATACGCCAACTCTCATCCTCATACAGTCTATTCGAACTTACATGCTCACGGTCGGCTATTCCTCAGGGTTCTAGGGTATTACGCCTAAATCACAACATTTCCCCGTGTAGGCTATCCCCCCTTATACTCCTTAAACCTTTCTTAGGGTCGTCCTGGTTTAACACATAATCCCTAAGGCAGTACAGGCTAAATCAAGTAAAAACAATGTCAATTAAAAGCTCCCTGTACTCAGGATACTTAACGGCCATCCCATATCGACTATCAAGTACCCAACCCTAAGTAAATCCGTCCTAAGGGCATTTAAACTCGATAAACAAAGCGTCTAACATGCAATTAGGGTTTTCAGCACATAAGCATGCAATTTATTCCATCGAAAGCAGCACACAAATCCATGCAAATCATCTAAATTGTTCAGGTATCCACTAGGTTAAATCTAGGGTTCGGGAAGCGTAAATTATCCTACTTGATCTCCTGTCACTCCAAATCGATTTAGAACTTCACGTAGTCTCAGTTTCTGAGCCCAATTAATTTCTTGGACATTAAATTGAATATTCAAACTTGTCACGTCATCCGTTTAACAATTCTAAGTCTGATTGCCCTAATACCTAGGTCAATTTATTGCCTAATTAAGTTCGGCAGCTATTTCAATCAGATATCATCAGTTTTTGGGAAATCAGACCCTACCAATGTGATCGGATGATGGAATTCTATCTTGGGGTGGTCTCGGTTTCTCCCGATGCACGTCTAGAAACTCTGGCACGGCAGCGCACGGCGGCGCACGGTGGCGCACGGCGGAGGGGTGCGGTTTGCCTCGACAATTACACCACAGTGAAGCCCGCAAGTCCAGGAGTCCGAATATGGTGATGGAGCAGTGGTTCACGGCCGTTTGGATGGTGTTTTCTGGCCACAAAGATTCACGCACGACGGACGGAGATTACCTCGATCCGGGCGCGTCTGACCTCCGTTCGACGTTGACGAGCTGCTGGAGGAAGTTGGCAGATTAGGCTACACGGTGGTGGGGGCGGTGACGGCCAACGGTGACAGACGGTGGTGATCTGAGCTAGCAAAGTTTTCACGCGGTGGAGGAGAAAAGTGGCATTTTCTGACGGCGCTGGCAGCTGTTGGTGGCCGTGGGTCATTGCTGGAGGTTGTGGGTGGCGAGGGCTATCGATTGGTGTGCCAGGTGGCGGCCCACAGTGGCTATGGTGGCAGCGCACGGTGGAGGAAGGAGGAGAGAGAGGAGAGAGAGGAGAGAGAAAGTGAGGTGAGGAGAGAGAGAGATTTGAGAGAAATGGAGCGAATCCGAGAATTTTAAAGCCTCCGGGGGCGATTCTGACTTTTCCCGAACCACCCGGGGATACTTTAGGGTGTCGACTTCCCTCCAGACGTCGACACGTGTTTCCATGCGAAGGTTTTGGCCTCCGTCAATGAAATTGACACACGAAACGTCGTCTGTCAGTTTCTAATCTTCGGGTTGCATTTCCTTCCATTCGCTTGTGTTTCTGACTTCGAAAGACCTTTTGTTGCCAATCCTCATCCTCAAAATATGTGCCAACCTCAATTTAAAAGGAATTTGGGTTAAAAGTTCAATTTTATCCTTTAAAAACTCTTTCAGTTGTTACATAAGACACTTTTGGAAGGCTAAATAAACTTAACCCAACAAAAAATTTCAGAATTATATGATTTTCTCTTCTTAAACAGAAAAATAAAAACTTTTTCAATTTAGTCCTTAAAACTTTCTTAGTCTTGAAAGTAGCCTTTAAAGGTCTCAAAAATCTCCTAAATTTATGAGAGCCTCTATGTAACTCAATATCACAAAAAATATCAAACTTTATGGAATTTTAGTTCATTACCTATAATTTTTAAAATTTTCAATTTAGTCCCTATTTTTCAATTGATGATTTTGTACTCTTTTTCTTCAATTTTCCACTCCAATCCAATCATAAGAGTCTCATAGGGACTAAAATTTACAGAATAGCATTAAATTTATAGAACTTCAGTTCATACCGAAAGTTTTGAAAATTTTTAGTTTAGTCCCTGTTTCTTTCCAATGATGGACGATGGCAAACGACGGTAAAAATGGCATTGGTGGTTGCAAGAAGCGTCGGAAGACATCTGAGGACCCATCACTGCAGCTCACCAGTGGCCTATCAGTGTGAAACGCACGATTGACACTTCGGGAGGAACTTTTGAACCAAGGGGAATGTGCATCCGTTTCAGTCGCTGTGGTTACCGTTGGCGACAAGGGATGTTAACAGACTCATGACAACGATGAGCGGCACAGAGGCACAGTTCAGCAACGACGAGGTGCGATGGTTCAGGAGGACAAAGGAGTTGCGCGATGGTGAGGAAAGAGAGGAAGGTTGCACACGAGAGAGAGAGAGAGAGAGAGAGGGAAAGGGAAAAATGGAAGAAAATAGAGAAATTTTAAATATTTAAACATCTAAGGGCATTTTGGTCTTTTATCAATTTACTTTAGATAAATTTTGAATGCATTTTTTGATTTGAGCAATGATATGGGACAATATGGAAGGCATTTGATAATTTTTAGAGTATCCTAAGCCTATTAAAAATATCTACTAAATATCTTAAGGTAGATAAAAAATTTCTTATCAGATAAAATTTTATTTTCAAAAATTTTTAAATTTGAGCTATAAGCTCAAGATAATTTACTTATTCACTTCACAATAATATTTCAAGGTTTCTAGTAAAATTTATGCCAATTATCTAATTTTTAAATTGGGGTTATTACAGTATGAGGTGATCGTCTTCTCCCTCAGAACCAACACAACATTAACTTGAGAAGAATCATGCTAATGTTACTTCAATTTAGCAAGTAAGTAAAACTTTCAAAGTTAGTTTGGTGTAAGTTAAGTGCCAACCTTGACAAGCAATTTAGACATGGTTAAGAATGACGTGGATGAGCGATTTTTATTTTCTCTTCCTCAAGAAAAATTTTAAGGAGTAATTTGGTAGGATTAAAGTGAAAGTCATTTTGTGCTTAAGCACGACCACTTTATGTGAATTAGATAAAAGTATAATATTTAGTAAGTATCGTTCTATATTGAACTCTAACCCCTTTTTGTCCTAGTTGAGTTAAAACCCTTAAACTACTCCTTAGCCTTTTAAGGAGTTAGCACTCCTAGCATTAATTGCTACATATCCTACCCCACTAAAAACAATAATAATAATTAACCCCTGTTTTCACATCTACATACTCCCACATACATAACACCTATGATCTTTCACTTCTTTTGTTACAACTTACTACTTAACCCCTTATTAAAGAATATCCATACAATTACGTACCCTTTTAATATATAAACCATCCATCAGTAATTGAATACTCCTACCTTTGACTATAAATAGACTCCTTATCATATATTTTAGACAAATAGAAGTTGAGAGAGAGAAGTCTATAGAGAAAAGTAGACATAGAAGTAAAAACAAAAAACAAAACAAAAAGAAATCTAAAGGCATAGACTCTTCATATACACATAAGATTGCCTATTGCTTTATGAGAATTTTGAACTCTCAAGAATATTTAAACTCTCTTGTCTTACTTGTCTACTAAGAATTTCTTAATGACTAGTCTCTTGATTACTTTGTATTTCATAAGTTCCAAACTCCATTCTCATAACAAAATTCAAATTACATATTTGTTAGAATTAAATACACACGTACAGGGATGATCAAAATATCTATATTCTATGGGTATTTTGAAAATTTATCCATCAAGTCTAGGTCCAACCATTAAAGAAGCAAGTTCGAGGAGTATGGTGCCTTACTCAAACCTAGTCCTGCTCAATATAGATTATTTAAATATTATTTTATATTATATATATTTAATTTATTCTATTAAAGAAAATATATATGTAAATTATGTCATTTGCTTCAATTTCATCAATAAGATATTTAACTTTAATAAAAATCTATAAATTATTATATCTAATAATTTTATAAGAATAAATTAGTTAAGATTTTATATTAATTATATATTTAAAATTTAAATAATATAATTGATGTAAGTTGTATGCTTTTTATGAATTTATACATAGGTCAATCATAGTATGAAGAAAAAAAATTAACTACTTTGAATAATTCTTCAGGTAAATAGATCTAGGTTTGAAAATTCAGAGATCTTAAGAGTTTGAGGACCGAGATTAATTTTGATATTCACTCAAGTCTAAGTCCAAGTACAAAGATTATAGTACCTTACTCGTACCCTACCTTTGACTCTAACACTTACACCCTCCAATATAATTTAACTGTTGAATTATAAACAATTATAAATATTATCATTAATTAATTTTATTTATATAAAAATAAATAAAATATTATATATATTTCAATTATGAAACGGGGATAAATCGCACCCTCCAAAAACCAAAACCTTGACTTGAAAAACTTTTTCATACCCAAATTTATAATTATATTTATATTATAATAATTTTAGGTTATTCTCATCAATTTTTATAAAATAATATATTTTATAATATAAAATAAAATATGTTATGTGAGAACATAAAAAAAATTATAAATAATAAAAAATTATAAAAATAAGTAAATTAAATAATTTATTAAGTAAATTAAATAATTTATTATTTTTTAATTTATTATTTTAAAATTATAATAATAATTATTTTATATTATATTTTAAAAATTAAAAAAATATACACATTTGTGGACGCGAATAGTATTTAATATTCATTTGATGCATAAATTTTATATGTAACGTTGCGATATTTGATTGTCTTAAGAAGTTAAAGACTTCATCAAGATAAGAAGACTCCTACAATGATCACAAGAAGGAAGTTTTTCGCGCCAATTAATTAACTTTAGCTTACAAGAATAACAAAGTTAGCGACCACATCTAATTCTGGATTTTGGAACACTCGAGCTGGCTTGATTGGCTCAATTCTGCAAGCAACTAAAATAAAGAATTGGGGTCAACGTCGACCGGCCGGTCGGACCCAATTCAAGCCTAAAGCTGGCCCATTCCACGAGGACGGATGCAAGTCCTAACTCCACGTGAAAAGCAGTGAATAACTGAATATTTGGCTGGGTAAAGATCTGGTGCTATGTGTCCAGACTAAAATTCATGCAACTCCACAACCAGTGTCTCATTTGGTGCTTTTGGCCAACCATATCCATTTGGAGTTCAATTAAATTTAGCACTTTTTTTAAAAAAATCAAATTTTTAACGCTTTTTTATTTCCCGTATTCTTATGATTATTAAAAGGAACGTTTTCCCTTGTTTTTATTATACTTATTCTCGTTTATTTGAACTTAATACTCTATTCAAATCACTCACTCCTTGCTTTTAAGAAAAAAAAAATTAATAAAATTTTTATATTTTTATCATCAAATTTTTAATAAAAAATTAATACATAAATAATTTATATAATTTATTTTTAAAAAAATTTACATATTTTATTTAAATTAAAAAATAATATATATATAACCATTTTCTTTTAAAACATCAAATCTAGTTCTAACAAAAAAATAAACCAAATATCTATCTAAAAATTATATGCCATGGTACAAGTAGTTTTATCTTTTCTCAAGCTTTGCTAAACTTGACCGGTTAACTATTAAAATATATTTTTCGGAATTTATTTAAGTTTTTCTTTCTTCCCCAAAAGATAAGTTAAGAAATGATATGACTCATGAGTAAGATATAGATGGAATCTCAAGAAACGTTTTTTTTTTAATTATGAATCATTTGTATATAAATTTATAAAAAAAATTATAAATTATATCAATCGTATTATGCATATATAATTAATATAAAATCTTAATTAACTTACTTTTACAAAATTATTAATTACAACAATTTATATATAAATATTAAAACTGATTTAATGCAATTAGTATAGTTTTTATATATTTATATTAATATAATAAATTATATATATTTATAGTATAAATATAAATATTTAAATTGTTGGAACATGTTGTATCTAATTATTTTTTGATTAATGAAAAATCATTTTCAAAAAGTATGGTTATTCTTTTTAAATTCAAATATGCTATTTTTTTTGAAATATTAAAAATGAAAAAAGGCTAATTTATAATTTACAAAAAGGTCAAAGCTTTTATGGTCAATAATTTACAAAAAAATCCAAAGTTTTTCTAGTCAATCTTAGTAGGACCAATCCTTCTAAAATATTAAACTTACATAAAAAGACCAATGTTTTTAAAGACCACAGAAGGCCCACATTTTCTAGAAGTCCATCAAACACTAGAAAAGCTTTCTACAAAGTATTAAAGTTTCGGCGCCAAAAGAGCAAAGATTTGAAAACCAAATATTTTGAAATTAAAATTATAAAAAGTAGCCTTTTTAGTGTGTCAGAATACAACAAGCCAGAAATAACCTTTTTCAAAATGCAGCAAATAGGTGTTAAAATTAAGCAGGCTAACAGTAGCTTTTTCAAAATCCAGCAAAAACACAGAAGGGACTTTATAAGCCAGCACAAGTCCCCATAGGGTACTTCTGTAGACAAAAAGTAAATGGAGCACGTCTCAATCATGCCTCTACGTTCTCCTTTATAAAGCACCTAGTTCAGTGAACATAAGAAGCATGGAGCTACTGGTTGATCCTCAGCCACTTTGAGAAGTTGCAAAACTAAAGAAAAGCATTAAATTAAGGTTGTAACTTGTCCTTGGAAGCTAGATTGTCCTTGACCAGCAAGACTGTCAAGCATTTATTGAAGGCATTAAATGAGAGCTCCAATGGCTGGTCTTCAAAGTTCAATAAATTGAGGTGGATGGCGTTGCATTGAAGTTTAAGGGAGTTATTGAGATGAGCATTGAATATCATTTTTAATTTTCTCCATCTTTCTATGTGCTTAAAGTTTATCTATGTAATAACCAAAATTTCAAAAATAATTAAAATGAGTGAATTTGATCGTGATTTTGTTAAAATTAAATTTGGCATGATTTTTGAAGTTAACAGTTGAAACTGAGAAATTTTTGGGAGTCAGAAACCTGATTCGATGAAAGAAAACGCAACCCGGCGATAAGGAATCGACAGATAGCGTATCAGACTATGGTTCCTCAGACGGAGGTCGAAACTTTTGCATGGGAACCCGTGCCCTCTCTCGAATCGAAGACGGTATCTGAGAGTTTTCCCAGGTGATGTGGCAAAAGACCAAATTACCCATAGAGGCTTTAAATTTTCCAAAATCTCACCATTTCCCTCCATTTTGCAAATTCTCTCTCTCTCTTCCCTCCACACTCTCTCTCTTCTCTCTCAGCCTATCTTGGTGATCGACCTACCAACCGTCTGACTCACCACCCCGACCTCTAGCAACCACCCACGGCCGCCACCATCACTGGGAAAAGCCTTTTTCTTCCCTCCATCACAATTTCTTTCGACTGTTGTGATCTCCATTGTCTGGCACCTTTTGTCGTCACCGCCCACGCCATTGGGAAGGCCAAGCTGCCAGATTCCTCCCACAGCTCGCAACCACCGAACTGAGCCGCCACGCTCCCAAATCGAGGAATTTTTTATCCACCGTGCATGGAACTTCACCGTCAAAAAACACCACCTTAACGGCCGAGAACCGCTGCACCAACCCCAGATTTGGACTCCTCATCTTGAGGGCTTCACTCTGGTGTAATTTTTGACCTTAGTTGCACCGCTCCATCGTGCGCCACCGTGTGCCATCGTGCGCCGCTGCCAGAGAAGCCAAAAAGGGTCTAGAAGCAAATTTCTACCTTTTGAAACCCCTGGTATGATTTAAATTGCCCTAATTTAATGTATTCTGACTAAATTGGATGCCAAACGGGTATAGAAAACTTACTGGCCTAGGAAAACGTATAATCGAACGTAGGAAGGTGAAATTGAATAAGTAACGGACTAAGATATTGGTTTAATTACCCAGGTAATTAACTAGGCTTGAATTTCGAGGATACGAGAAGCCCCGGACTTTAATTAGGAGCAAACAAAAACCAGGTAGGGTAATTTATGCTCCCTTGATTTTAGACTAATTTCGTGAATACCTAAATGATTAAATTTGATTTCCTAGAAATGTGTGCAGCCTTCAATGAGTATAATTGCATGCCTGTATGATGTAGATGCCTGTTGCATGTTAGAATGACTTAGCTATCGGATTTAGATTCCATAGGAGTGAGTTGACCTAGGGTATGGTACTTAATAGCCGGTATGGGACGACCGTTGAGTATCCTGAGTGTAGAGGATTTTATAAATGTATTGTTTTCCATCAGACTTAGCTTGCATTCATTAGGGATTATGCGGTAAACTAGGACTACCCTAAGAAAGATTTAAGGAGTATAAGGGGGGATAACCTATACAGAAAAACATTGTGATTTAGGCGTAATATCCTAGAACTCTGGGAACTAGTCGACTGTGTACATGTGATTTCGAATAGACTGTATGAGGATGAGGATTGGCGTATGTGCACATGCTAGGGGACGCCCTAGATGTTGATTCTCACCCGATCCTTGAGTGAGTGATTGGTGTCATGGATCACACTCACAATATAAGCTTGATTTCGGGTGATTGGTGTTATGGATCACACCCAATGATAAAAGATTGATTTCTCGTAAAACGACATGTAATTGGATAGATTCAGATACAGTCACATAAGACTTGTGATAGATGGGAATGTGAAAACCACCAGGCATCGGATTTGATTTGATTTTTATCACAAATTTTCAGAAAAATAGATTTTATATTCATTGAACGAATATCTCATTTTTTGTGCCATTTAATGATTTTAAAAGATAAGGTATTTCACTGATTTTCAAAATAAATACAGGAGTTTTTTTTGGTGCTTGCATCGCTGAGCATTCAGCTAGTTTGATTTATTTATTTACTGTAAATTACTCTACTGGGATTTAACTATCTCATGAGGTTGTTTGCTCAGATGAACAGGAATAGGGGCCTAGAAGATAACTGGGCAAAGACCTGATAAACAGACAGATGAGTAGCTTAGTTTCTAGGCTTGAATTGTAACATGTAATTAATTGTATTGGTTGTTTCTGGTTGTTGATGATTTTATCTGTTGTTGGACTGGATTTATTTTATGTATACATCAGATTAGTTGACTGTTTGTATTTGGGAGATGCCTAAATTACATGGGAAACTCTGTTGGATTTTTGGCAGAAACTAATGTCTGAAATTCTGAGTTCTTGATGGATTTCTTGTGAATGGATGTATATTCTATTTATGGTTATTAGTTTTAATATTCCAGAGCTTATTGTGGTGATTGCATGTGTATTTAGTGTAGCTGCAGTTGAGTTAGGGTTGAATGGAACCTGAATGGACGGCAGAATAGTCTATTTGGGTTACGCTCAACCAGTAATGATCCCCTAACATTTCTTGAATGGGGAAAAGTGAAAAATTTATTTTGAAAACCCATATGCTTTCGCTACGTAGATAGAGGATAGTGTATTGTGGATTAAGGGGTCGTTACAAGTATGGTATCAGAGCCTGATTTGTCGATTGTCTGGTTTAGTGGGCTAGTGATTGTGAACCTTCGAGCTTGCAGCTTTAGAGTTTTGATTGACTTAACTCTGGAATACTTAGGACCTGATCTTGAATCGATAAGTAAATGAATGAATCTAGCATTTTCTAATAACTGCTGTTGTTAAAGACTAATCAATTTCTTTCTATGTCAGATAGCCATGGTAGAACCTAGTAGGGATAACACTCAGAGGCCAAGAGGAAGGCCAAGACACAGGAATCAGGGCGCCTCAGGTAGTAGCAGCATAGAGATAAATGTCGACATGCGAGAGATGATGGATTCCATAAGGATGATGGCCGACGCTATGAGGGACCAAGCTACTACAAGTGCCAATGTAATGAGGCAGCAACAGGAGGACAGGAAGGCCAGAAACGATGGGAACACTCAGAATGCCAATCCATTGTATCAAGGGTGGATTGAATTTTAGAGAGCAGGTCCACCCCCATTCTCAGGTGCTTCTGATCCAACCGTAGTGGAATCCTAGCTTAAGGAGATAGAAAAGATCTTCCGTCTGTTGCAATGTGACGATGAATAGAAAGTAACATATGCAACATATATGCTAAAGGGTGAGGCAGAATGATGGTGGACAGGAGCCCAGTAGCTGATGGAAAGCAGGGGTATTTCGCTCACTTGGGAATCTTTTAAAAGGGTCTTCATGGATAAATACTTTCCTGAAAGCATCAGACAATCCAAGGAAGCACAATTCTTGAAACTCATATAGGGAGGTAGACCGTTCGAGGAATATTTGGAGCAATTTGAAGAACTATCTAAATATTCCACGTATCTGTGAATGCATTATGATGAGGGCTGGAAGGCGAGTTAGTTGGAAGAGGGTCTAGATCCGCCGATGAAGACACAACTTGCCCCACTTGAGATTAGAGACTTTGTAGTGCTGGTGAACAAATTTCGGATCCTAAGTAAGAACCTGAAACATAAGCAAAATATGACACAGAGAATAGGTAATAGGCCGAGACCACCAGCTAGAAATCTCAATGTGAAAGGCGGGATGTTCAAACCACAGCCAGGGTCTTCAAGCAGCAGCAGACGACCCGATAGTGCTCTTTGTTAGAAGTGTGGGACTAGACATCCTAACCAACCCTATTGGCATCAAACTACAGTGCAATGTTATAAGTGTGGGGGTACATGACACATGGCAAAGTACTGCCCCTCAAGCGAAAGCCAACAGAAGCCAGGTGGCCGAAGACTGCAAGCTCTAGGGAGAGTCTTTACTATAGATGCGGCAAACGTCGACAGGTCATCAGGTTTTATGCAGGATAGAGGTAAAATTTACAATTTTCCTTTGATAATATTGTTTGATTCGGGTGCCATGCACTCTTTTATTTCTAATGCATGCATGGAAAGAATAAATTTACCTTTACAAACGATGCCCTGTGACATACACATTTCCACACCCTTGGGAGAAACCACTATATCTCCACAAATATGCTTAAATTGCCCCTTAACCATTGATGATACCTTATTTATTGTGGACCTAGTGTGTATACCCTTGACTGGGATCGACATCATTTTGGGAATGGATTGGTTGTCTAGGAATCGGGTTTTGTTAAACTATTCTGACAAGACTATTACTTACTTGGATACCATGCCTGTACGTGGGAGTGACAAAGCATGTGAGATAGGTGATGTGTCCCTAAATCTCTCTCAGGTAGAATTGCAGGAAAGGCTTAGCCTAATCTCAATTGTTAGTGACTTTTCCAGAGGTGTTTCCTTTGGAAGTGAGTAGGCTACCCCCTCCTAGAGAAATAGAATTTATCATTGACCTGATTCCAGGTGTAGGCCCAATATCGATGACTCCATACCGAATGACCCCAGCGAAATTGAGGGAACTAAAGGTCTAAATAGAGGAATTGTTAGAAAAATGGTTCATTAGGCCGAGTATGTCACCATGAGGAGCTCCGATCGTATTTATAAAGAAGAAATATAGGAGTTTGAGATTATGTATTGATTATCGGTAACTGAATAAGGTGACCATTAGAAACAAATACACATTACCATGAATTGATAACTTATTTGACCAGTTGCAAGGTGCGACTATATTCTCCAAGATAGACCTAAGATCAGGATATCACCAAATTAGGGTTAGAGAAAAAGATATCCCCAAGATAGTGTTTAGCACTAGGTACAGCCACTATGAGTTTCTAATGATGCCGTTTGGGTTGACAAATGCATCTGCTGTCTTCATGGACTATATGAATAGAATCTTTAGACCTTACTTGGATCAATTTGTTATGGTATTCATAGATGATATCTTGGTCTATTCCAAGACTCACGAAGAGCATACCCAACATCTTAGCACGATGTTATAGATATTGGAAGAGAAACAACTATATGCTAAGTTGGAAAAGTGTGAGCTTTGGTTGGAAGAAGTAAAATTTCTAGGTCACGTGGTAAATAGGGAAGGGATTGCAGTAGACCCTAAGAAAATCGAAGCAGTATTAGATTAGGGTCAACCAAGGACGGTCACTGAGGTTAGGAGTTTTCTGGGTTTGGGTGGCTATTACAAGAAGTTCATTCAGGGATTTTCCCAAATAGCTTTGCCACTAACCCGATTGACTCAGAAGGGTGTAAACTTTGAATGGAGCGAGCAGTGTGAAGAGAGTTTCCAGACTTTGAAAGAAAAGTTGACCACTGCTCCCGTACTAATCATCCCGAAACCCTTAGAACCCTTTACAGTATACACATGCATCGATGAAAGGTTTAGGATGCGTCTTGATGCAGGATGGAAAAGTAGTGGCTTATGCATCGAGGCAATTGAAACCTAAAGAGGAAAATTATCCTACCCATTATTTAGAGTTAGCTGTCATTGTGTTTTCCCTAAAGATTTAGAGACACTACTTATATAGGGCTGTATTTGAGGTTTATAGTGATCACAAGAGCCTTAGGTACTTGTTTGATCAAAAGGAATTGAATATGAGGCAGAGAAGATGGGTAGAGTACTTGAAGGATTTTAATTTTGAATTAAAATACCATGCAGGGAAGGCTAACGTTGTAGCAGATGCATTAAGCCAGAAGTCATTACATTTAGCCAGTCTAATGGTAGATGAGATGAGGTTACTTGAGAACTTTAGGAATCTCAGCCTCAACGTAATCTCGTTTCCAAAGAGATTAGTGATGAGTGACTTCCTGATATCCTACGATCTACGGGAACAAATTAGGCAAGCCCAATTAGAGGATGAATCCTTGGAGATATATACAGATCAACTTGATTTTGGACTAGCCCATGATGGAGTATTGATGTTTAAGAAATGATTAGTAATCCTAAACCATCAGGAGCTAAAGGAAAAAGTGTTAGCAGAGGCTCATCAAAGCCACTATACTATCCACCCAGGTATTTCCAAAATGTATCAAGATTTGAAGAGAAATTTTTAGTGGCCAGGTATGCGGAAGGATATCACGAACTACGTGAATGCCTGTCTGACTTGTCAACAGGTCAAGATAGAGCATCAGAAACCTGCAGGGCTACTAAAATCACTAGAAATACTGAAAAGGAAATGGGATCAAATAACCATGGATTTTGTAGTAGGATTACCTAGGACACCATCCGGTTATGATTCCATTTAGGTGATAGTGGATAGATTAAACAAATATGCTCACTTTTTTCCTGTTAGAATGAGATACTCCATGGAAAGACTGACCGAAGTATACCTTAGGGAAGTTGTGAGGTTACATGGTATACCATCAGGTATAGTGTCAGATAGAGACCCTAGGTTTACTTCAAGATTTTGGCAATCCCTATAGCAAGCACTAGGAACCCAGCTTAAGTTTAACACAGCCTATCATCCTTAGACAAACGGGCAGTCTGAGAGAACCATCCAAATTTTAGAAGATATGTTGAGGGCTTGTGTGCTAGAATAGAAAGAAAGTTGGGATAAACACCTACCTTTGATAGAGTTTGCATACAATAACAGCTATCACTCTACCATTGGTATGGCACCTTTTGCTGCTCTGTATGGGAGAAACTGTAAGTCACCTCTAAGTTGGGTAGAAATGGGGGAACGTACAATGTTGGGACCTGAGATTGTACAAGAGACCAATGATCAAATCAAAATGATCAGATAAAAGATGAGAGCGGCCCAACAAAGACAGGAAGCCTATGCTAATAGGAGAAGGAGACCTTTAGAGTTTAATGAGGGAGAACATATTTTTTGGAGAGTGTCCCCTACCATGGGTATTGGTAGACAAGTAAAAACCAAAAAATTAAGCCCTAGATTCCTAGGACCATTCCAAATCCTACAAAGAGTTGGTCCGGTCGCTTACCAGATTGCCTTACCCCCATACCTGTCCAATTTGAATGATGTCTTCCACGTCTCGCAACTCCGTAAATACGTCCCAGACCCTACGCATGTATTGGGAAATCAACCCATAATATTGAAGAAAAATTTAACTTATGAATCTACACCTGTACAAATCCTTGACTTTAAGACTAAGCAACTCCGAAATAAAGTAATCCCTTTAGTTAAGATACTTTGGCAGGATGTAGCATCACAGGAAATGACATGGGAGAAGGAGGACGAGATGAGGCAATGGTACCCAAAGCTATTCACAGGTATGAATTTTAGGGACAAAATTTCTTTTAAGGGGAGGAGAATGTAATAACCAAAATTTTGAAAATAATTAAAATGAGTGAATTTGATCGTGATTTTGTTAAAATTAAATCCGGCATAATTTTTGGAGTTGACAGTTGAAACCGAGGAATTTTTTAGAGTCAGAAACCTGATCCGATGAAAGAAAATGCAACCCGACGATAAGGAATCGACAAATAGCGTATCAGACTGTAGTTCCTCAGACGGAGGCCGAAACCTTTTGCATGAGAACTCGTGCCCTCGTCCAAATCGAAGAGGGCATCCGAAAGTT
The DNA here is from genome assembly GCA_031216115.1 of Senna siamea. NCBI lineage: Eukaryota > Viridiplantae > Streptophyta > Magnoliopsida > Fabales > Fabaceae > Senna > Senna siamea. The sequence goes on along the minus strand of CM062361.1, from coordinate 27,535,756 downwards.
TCCCCAGGTGATGTGGAAAAAGACCAAATTACCCCTAGAGGCTTTAAATTTCTTAAAATCTCACTATTTCCTTTCATTTTGTAAGTTCTCTCTCTCTCTTCCCTCCACACTTTCTCTCTTCTCTCTCCTCCCTTCACCACCGCACGAGGCCACCACCGTTGCCCTGTGTCGTCGTCCGACCTACCAATCGACGCAGCTCACCACCCACGACCTCCAGTAACCACCTACGGCCACCGACGGCCGCCACCGTCGTAGGGAAAAGCCTTTTTCTTCCCTCTATTGTGATTTCTTTCAGCCGTCGTGATCTCCGCCGTCTGGCACCTTTTACCGTCACCGCCCACGCCATTGGGAAGGCCGAGCTGCCAGCTTCCTCCCATAGCTCACAACCGCTGAACGGAGCCACCAAGCGCTCAAATTGAGGAATTTTTTATCCGCCGTGCATGGAACTTTGCCACCGAAAAACACCACCTTAACGGTCGAGAACTGCCATGCCAACCCCAGATTTGGACTCCTCATCTTAAGGGCTTCACTCTGGTGTAATTTTTGACCTCAACCGCACCCCTCCACTAAATGCCACCGTGCTCCGCTGTGCACCGCCGCTAGAGAAGCCAGAAAGGGTCCAGAAGCAAATTTACACCTTTTGAAACCCCCGGTATGATCTAAATTGCCTTAATTTAATGTATTCTGACTAATTGGATGCCAAACGGGTATAGAAAACTTACTGGCTTAGGAAAACGTATAATCGAACTTAGGAAGGTGAAATTGAATAAGTAACAGATTAAGATACTGATTAAACTAGTTGGGATTGTGGTTAAGTTTAGGAAAATACTAGGTGGAATAAAAGCAGGTGTGCTGAGTGTAACGACCCTCTTTATCATACCTTACAATTATTCACATCAGAGTAAACTAAAGGAAGTGTAAAATAACCTCAATAATTTTCCTTTTTTCCATTTAGGAAAGCCAAAGGGCCGTTATTAGTTGAGGGTAACCCAAATAGACTCTTACTTTAGTCCATTCAAATTCCACTCAACCACTTTCCTGCGCAACATAGCTAATACCACCATCATCCTGTCATGCACTCTGGAATATATAATTCTAAAAGAGCTATTCAAAGTCAATTGAGATATAATTAATAGTAAAGCGACTACTAAATTCATGTTTCTATCAAAAATTTACATCTCAACCTCAATATTTCCATTTCATCAGTCAACCTCACATAATATTAAGCAACTAATTATACAATCACTATTCATATGCACAAACCATAGCCTACAAGCCAATTCAACTTAAAACTATATAATCCATCTAGCATGCCTTGTAGCTTGACATTTCTCTCATGCTCAAATAACTCCTAGGCATATCCTGGTCCTAGTCATTTGAAAAAATAACTTAATAAGATATAAAAATCCCAATAGAGTAATTTACAATATTAACAGTTTCAAAACAGTTGTAAGTCTAGCTGTGACTTTAGCACAAAAAACACCTCCCCAAAAATCAGCTTAAACTCATATGTGAATCACCAAATGCTTTCAAATCAACAAATTTGGGAAATTATGTAAATTTACAATAATATAGTATCATATCATTTATAAATCATTTCTCTCAATAAAGCCTATAAATTTATTTTGCACAACAAGTCCTATGTTAATGCAAATTCACATATCTTGCATATATCGCAATATCATATGATCACCATCTTATTGCATGCTATTTTTTTTTCAAATTCATTTTGATTTTAGTTGGGTGTGATTTGTAACACCAATCACCTGAAAATGTTATCCTATTTTTTGAGTGTGATTCATCACACCAATCACCCACTCAAGGATAGGTGAGCACCAACTTCTAGGGCATCCCCCGACCTGTGCACATCGTTAGTCTCATCCTCTTTCCTAACTATACGTAAAATACATACACATAGTCAACTAATACCAAGGGTTATAGGGTATTACACTTAAACCAAAATGTCACCCAGTATAGACCATCCACCCTTTACTCCTTAAGTCTTTGGTAGGGTTGTCTTAGTTTAATGAGTAACCCCTAATAAATACAAACCAATTAGATAAAAATAGATAAATTTTATAAAGTAGTCTGCATCAGGAACATTCAACGACCGTCCAGCCATTGAATGTCCACCCTAAGTTTTTTCCGTCCTTATAAGCATATAACCTAATAGCCAATCTCATCAAGTAGAAACGAGTATCTCTAACCATACAGGCAATATTTCTATACTCATAAGAAATCTTTGCATTTCACAAATCGGTTTCATCACATATTTCCCATTTCGATCAAAAATGTTTACTTACCACAAGCAATTCACAACATTATTTTAAGACAGGGGAGTGTATATTACTTTACCTTAACCGTTTACTTCTCTCCTGACCAGGGTCTTCCTCTTTCACTTCTGAATTGTCCTTACAAATCACTTCCTGAGGAAACAACTTAAATTCATACTAATTCCCTCCAATTATGCATTTATGCAATTAAGGCTTAGCGTCTCACTATGGGTTTTCCTCCAAATTTCCCTTTTTATTCTTAGTTTCATGTTACCTATCACCCAACACATGTAAATCCCATGTATGATGACAGTTTGAACCTTATTCCAATTGAAACTAAGGATTTTCAAGCTCAATTCATGTTTTAGAAGTCATTTCTCATTTCAGAGGTTGCTAGTCGGCTGCCATGGAGCTAGCAGTCGGCTGGTTACTCTCTAGAGGGCTGCCAATTGATTGTCACAAGGCTGACAGTCGGCTGGTAGCTTTTTGGAATGCATGGACTCGCAAGATAGTAGCTTGACAATTGACTAATGCATACTTAGATGTCAACTACTGTGCCTCTATATGAAATTTTAGGTTTGTCAAAAACACGATAGTCGACTAATTCATACTGGAATTCGGCTGCCCTATTCTTCGACAATTCAAAAATGCTAGTTTTCACAAAATCTCAGTCTAGATTCCAGTATACTTCAGTTTTAAAATGCATGAGCCTAGATTTTAACCATTTTTCGTCTAAAACCTAGTAAATTTTAGGTTCAAACATCAATCATATAGCAAATCAACACATGCAAATTGGATGAATAGTGAAACCTAAGTGAAAAATCTGATTTAAGATTAGAAATTACCAAATGGAAGTTAAAGATCATGCATTTCAGTTTAGAAACATATTTCTAACCTAGCTATTTCTATTTTCTCCCCCAAATTCAGTAGATTTAATGAGTTTTAGGAATAGAAATCTATTCTTAAATGACGTGTGAGATTTTTACTAAGCTATGAGTAAGGATCTCTTACCTAAAATCTAGCTACTGGATGCTTCCACTTTGATTTCCTTCTCTTTTCCCTTTTGCTTGATTTCCTTCCTTTCCTTCTTCTTTGAAGTTTCGATTCTTTCTTTTAGCATGAGAGGGAAAGGTGCATAAAAGAGAAGGAAAAGGTAAAATGGCTGAAACCTAGGGACCTACTAGCAAAAATTTGAAAACTACATTTTAGTCGCTCTCATTTTATATCCCAAATTTCTTATGTCATTTAAGTCCTTAGAGAAATTTTCCCAAAATTATCTTCAAAATAAAATTCAAGGAAGCAGACATTACAATCCTCCTCCCTTAGAGGAATTTTGTCCTCAAAATGGATACCTGTAAATAGTTCCAGATATTGTTGTCTTATGTCGTCCTCCTTCTCCCACGTCATCTCTTGGGTTGCTACATCCTGCCAAAGTACCTTAACTAAGGGCATCACTTTGTTCCTGAGTTGTTTAGTCTTAAAATCTAGGATTTCAACAGGAGTAAACTCTTAAGTTAAATTTTCTTTTAATACTACAGGTTGATTCCCTAATACATGCGTGGGATTAGGATATATTTTTGGAGTTTCGAGACGTGAAAGACTTCATGCAAGTTTGACAGGTAGAGAGGTAGGGCAATTTGGTAGGCTTCTAGACCGACTCTTTTCAAAATTTGGAATGGTCCTAAGAATTGGGGACTTATTTCTTTGTCTTTATTTGTCTACCAATAACTATGATGGGTGACACTCTAAAAAAGATATAATCTGCCTCATTGAATTCCAAAGGTCTTCTCCTCCTATTGGCATAGTTTTCCTGTCTCTGTTGGGTAACTCTCATCTTTTTCCTAATCATCTTGATTTGATCAGTGGTCTCCTATAAAATCTCTGGTCCCAATAGCGTACTCTTCCCCATTTCTACCTAACTCAAGGATGACTTGCAACTTATCCCATACAAAGCGGCATAGGTTGCTATACCTATAGTAGAGTGATAACTATTATTGTATGCAAACTCTATCAAAGGTAGGTACTTGTCCCAACTCCCTTTCTATTCTAGCACACAAGCTCTCAACATATCTTTCAGAGTTTGTATTATTCTCTCAAACTGTCCATCAGTCTGAGGATGGTAAGTAGTGCTAAACTTAAGTTGGGTTTTTAATGCTCTTTATAGGGACTGCCAAAACCTAGATGTAAACTGAGGGTCTCGGTCTGACACTATGCCCGATGGTACTCTGTGCAACCTTACAATTTCCCTAAGATATATTTGGGCTAACTTTTCTAGGGAATATCTTATCTTAATAGGCAAGAAATGAGAAGATTTGGTCAATTTATCCACTATCACCCATATAGAATCATAACCAGCTAGAGTTCTAGGTAATCCTACCACAAAATCCATGGTTACCTGATTCCACTTCCTCTCCGGTATCTCTAGTGGTCTCAATAACTTTGCGGATCTTTGATGCTTTATCTTTATCTGTTGACAAGTAAGACAAGCATTCACATATTTAGCAATGTCCTTTTGTATACCCGACCACCAAAAGTTTTTCTTCAACTCTTGATACATCTTGGATATACCCGGGTGAATGGTATAGTGGCTACGATGGGCCTTCACTAACAATTTCTCCCTTAGCTCCTGATGGTTCAAGATCACTACCCTATTCCTAAACATCAGTACCCCATCAGTGGTTAACCTAAACTCTGGCTAAAGATTCATCTTCTTTTTGGGCTTGCCTAAATTGTTTCCTCAACTCATAATTTATTTGAAAATCACTCATCACCAATCTCTTCGGAAGGGAAATCACATTAAGACTAAGATTTCTAAAGTCCTCGAGCAGTCTCATCTTATCTACCACAAATTGGCTAATTGCAAGGACTTCCTACTTAATGCATCAACTACCATATTAGCTTTCCCCGCATGGTACTTTAATTCAAAGTTAAAGTCCTTGAGATATTCTACTCACCTTCTTTGCCTCATATTCAACTCCTTTTGATCAAATAAGTACCTAAGGCTCTTATGATCACTAAAAACCTCAAATTCTACCCCATACAGGTAATGTCTCCAGATTTTCAAGACAAATACCATGGCAGCTAACCCTAAATCATGGGTGGGATAGTTTTTCTCTTCAGGTTTGAGTTTTCTAGATGCATAAGCAATTACTCTCCTAGCTTGCATTAAGACGCATCCTAAACCTTTCTTTGATGCATCTGTATATACCTTAAATGGCTCTGTTAGGTTTGGGATTACTAACACTGGGGTGGTAGTTAGCTTCTCTTTCAATGTCTAGAAACTACATTCGCACCTTTCACTCCACTCAAACTCAACACCCTTTCTAGTCAGTCAAGTTAATGTCAGGACTATCTAGGAAAATCCTTGTATGAACTTCCGATAATAACCTGCCAAACCCAGAAAACTCCTAACTTCTGTAACCGTTCTTGGCTGACTCTAATCTAGTATCACCTCAACTTTCTTAGGGTCTACCGAAATTCCTTCTCCATTCACTACATGACCTAAAAATTTCACCTCCTCTAGCCAAAGTTCACACTTTTCCAACTTAGCATACAACTACTTTTCCTCCAACATCTGTAGTACCATACTAAGATGTTGTGCGTGCTCTTCATGAGTCTTGGAATAGACTAAGATGTCATCTATGAATACCACTACAAATTAATCCAAGTAGGGTCGAAAGATTCTATTCATATAGTCTATAAAGGCAGCGCAAGCATTGGTCAGTCCAAACGACATCACCAAAAAACTCATAGTGACCATACCTGGTGCTAAATGTTATCTTAGGAATATCTTCATTCCTAACCCTAATTTGGTGGTATCCTGACTTGAAGTCTATTTTGGAGAATACCGTGGCCCCTTGCAATTAGTAAAAAAAGTCATCTATTCGGGGTAAAGGATACTTATTCTTAAAGGTCACTTTATTCAGTTGTCGGTAGTCTATACACAATCTCATGCTCCCATCCTTCTTCTTTACAAACAAAACAGGAGCTTCCCATGGTGACACACTTGGCCTAATAAACCCTTCTCTTCAACAAGTCCTCTATTTGGACCTTCAATTTCCTCAGTTCTACTAGAGCCATCCTATATGGTGTCATAGATATCAAGCATGTACCAGGAACCAAGTCTATAGTGAACTCAGTCTCTCTTAGTAGGGGTAACCTGCTTATTTCTATGGGAAACACCTTTGGGAAGCCTTTAATGATAGGAATTAAGATTCGCCTTTCTTGAAATTCTATCTAGGAAAAGTTAAGGGAGATATCATTTACTTCACACACCCTATCACTCCCACCTATCGGTAAGACATCCAAATAAGTAATAGTCTTTTCAAAACAATTCAAAAGAATTGGATTCCTAGATAACCAATTCATCCCTAGAATGACATCGATTCCAGTCAAGGGTAAGCACACAAGATCCACAATAAACAAGGTGCCATCAATGGAAAGAGGATAGTTTAAGCAAATCTGTGGAGATATTGTAGACTCTCCTAAGAGTGTGGAAATGTACAAGTCATATAGCATGGTTTGAGATGGCAAGTTAATTTCCCCAACACATGTATTAGATATAAAAGAGTGCGTAGCACCCGAATCAAACAATATTATTAAGGGAAAATTGTAAATCTTACCTCTACACTACATTAATCCCAATGATTTCTCAACATTGGCTTTATCCAGGATAAAGACCCTTTTCGGAGCTTGTGGCCTTGGCCCACCTGGATTCTGCTGATTCCCACTGGTTGGGCAATATCTAGCAATGTTCCCTGTAACGACCCCCTAATACGTCATACGCGATGCTCGTCTGATTAGCGGAAGCATATGTGGCATTCTGAATGTTTATTCCCTATGTGGGAACGTCAGGGGATCGCTACTGGTTGAGCGTAACCCAAATAGATTCTCCGTTATCCATTCAGATTCCGTTCAACCCTGATTCACACGCAGCTAACTAAATACACATACATATATCATCAATAATAACTCTGGAATGAAATCTAAAACTGATATACATGTCTCATTATACATTCATACACATTTCAATTCAAATCCATAAGTTTACGGCTGTAAGTTCTACCGAAAATCATAGAGTTTCCTCTGTAATTTGGTCATATCCCAAGTACGTAATCACCGCTTAAAACGTAACAACCACCCAATAACAAAGAAGAAACATACTAATATAAATCCATACACCGTAACATTAATTCATCGCTACAATCCATACATACCGCCCAAACGTCATATATACATTCACCTAGTCCATACATAAGTTACAAGAAACAAAATCGATAATTAATAGTGTCATCAAAGTATATGTACAAACGATTCAAGCCTAAGCTAAATAATCCTCTGTTTATCCTCAAGTCACCTCGGCTATCGCCTGGCTCCCGCTCGTCCCTCGTTCATCCGAGTACACAACCTAATGAGATATGAATCCCAAGAGAATAATTTACAATTTAAATATCATTCAAAACCGCTTGAATACTCAATGCGAACACCGAAATCGCTCTTCCGAAATCAGTTCGAAAACAGTGGAATACCTTATCTTTAAAATCGTTTAAACACATGGAAATTGCGGCAATATATCACAATCTGGAAATCTGTTTCTTTTTAAAATCAGTCATAAAAATCAAATGAAATCCCATGCCCTGTATCTCAATCCACGTTGGTTACAAATCCATCAGAATCGAATCTAAATCATCTTCTAATTGCACGTAGTCTAGAGAGAATACCTCTCTTATCGCTGGGTGTGATCCGTAACACCAATCACCCGAATCAAGCCTATATTGTGAGTGTGATCCGTAACACCAATCACTCACTCAAGGACCGGGTGAGAATCAACATCTAGGGCGTCCCCTAGCATGTGCACATACGCCAATTCTCATCCTCATACAGTCTATTCGAACTCACATGCACTCGGTCGGCTATTCCTCAGGGTTCTAGGGTATCACGCCTAAATCACAACGTCTCCCCGTGTAGGTTATCCACCCTTATACTCCCTAAACCTTTCTTAGGGTCGTCCTGGTTTAACGCGCAATCCCTAACTCAGTACAGGTTAAATCTGATAAAAATAGTTTCGTTTAAAAGCTTCCTGTACGAGGGATACTTAACGGCCGTCCCATACCGGCTATCAAGTACCCAACCCTAAGTAAACCCGCCCTAAAGGCATCTAAACTCGATAAACAAGGTGTCTAACATGCAATTAGGGTTTTCAAAGACACGTGCATGCAATTTTATCCCATCGAAAGCAGCACGCAATTCCATACATATCGTCTAAATCAGTTAGGTATTCACTAAATTAATTCTAGGTTCTGAAGTGTAAATTATCCTACCTGGTCTCCGGTCGCCTCAATTCAAATCAGGACTCTGTGAGATCTCGGTTTACGAGCCCAATTAATTCCTGGACATGAAATTGAATATTTAGATTCGCCACGTCATCCAATTTTCAATCCTAAACCCTAAGCATACGCTACCTAGGTTAATTAATTGCCTAATTATGTTCGGCAGCCATTTCAATCATATAACATCAGTTTTTGGGAAAACGGACCTTACCACTGTGCTCGGATTATGGAATTCTACGTCCCGGTGATCTCAGTTTCTCGGGATGCACGTCCCGAAACTCCTAAGACGGCCTAAGACACGCACAGACGGCGCGCACTACAGCGGCGCTAGCGGTGAGGTGCGGTTTGTCTTGAAAATCACACCACGGTGAAGCCCGTAAGCTCAAGAGTCCGAATACGGTGGTGGCACGGCGGTTCACGGCCGTTTGAACGGTGTTTTCCGGCCACGAAGAGTCTCGCACGGCGGACGGCGTTTTGCCTCGATCCGAGCGCGTCTGGCCTCCGACGGCGGCCGAGCCATCGGAGGCACCGGCGGCTCGGGCTACACGGTGGTGGGGGCGGTGACGGTCAATCGGCGTCGGACGGCGCAAGATCGGGCCGGGAAATTTCGCGCGATGGAGGAAAACGGCGTTTCCTGCGTCTCCGCGCCGTTGGTGGCGGTGGTTAGTTCTTTGCTGGTTGTGGGCAGTGAGGGCTGTCGGTTGGTACCCTTGGTGGCGGCCCACGGTGGCTGTGGTGGCCGTTCACGGTGGAGGAAGGTGGAGAGAGAAAAGAGAGAAGAGAGAGAGTGTGGTGAGGAGAGAGAGTGAAATAGGAGAAATGGCGGGCTTTCGCGTGATTTAAAGCCTCCAGGGGCGATCCCGACTTTTCCCAGGCCACCCGGGGATCTTTTAGGGTGTCGGCATCCCTCCAGACGTTGGCACGCATTTCCATGCGAAAGTCTTGGCCTCCGTCAACGAAAGTGACGCACGAAACTCCTTCCGTCAGTTTCTGATCGCCGGATTACATTTCTTTCTGTTTGATCGTGTTTCTGGCTTCAAGCGACCTTCTGTGTCAAGTCATTATCCTCAAAATACGTGTCAGGCTTCGTTTGATTGGGATTAGGGTTAAAATCAAGTTTTATCTTTTAAAATTCTTTAAAAATTCTTTCGAATCTTTCCCGTTGTTACATTCCCTGCGTTGTCGCATTTGTAGCATGTCACCAGTGTTCAGTTCCAACAAGGTTGATTCCCATGCCTATTTCCACATTTTGGGCAATTAGCAGATTTGGGACGTCGATTACTATTAGATGACCCTTGATGTTCTTTGAAGTTTCCCCCTTTCGCTTTCAAGTTTTTAGCAGGTTGTTTCTACCGATTAACAGCAAACCTTTAGTTTATGTGCTGCTTCTCCTCTAGGCTTTTATTAAGGATGTGGCATTTGTTCACCAGTATATAGAAGTCCCTTAACTCTAATGGGACTATTTGTGTTCTCATTTGTAAGTCTAAGTCTGCCTCTAGTTAGCTTGAATTCCAAGCTTTATTAGGGTGTAATCTCATATATGTGGAATATCTAACCAGCTCTTCAAATTTGGCTAAATATTCTTCAAACGGCTTGCCCCTTTGCCTGAGCTGTAAGAACTCTATTTCTTTTGCTTGCCTCACACTCTTAGGAAAGTATTTCTCCAAGGAAGCCCCTTTAAAAGACTCCAAAGTGAGTGGAGTGCCCCTAGTCTCCATGAGCTTTCTGGCCCCATTCCACCAGTATTCTGCCTCGCCCTTTAACATGTATGCTGCATAAGTTACCCTTTGCTCATTTGTGTTATGCAGCAATTGAAAGATCTTCTCCATCTCCTTAAGCCACCCTTCTACCATCATGGGTTCACAAGTGCCCGTGAACGCTAGTGGTCTGGCTCTCTGGAACTCCAACCAACCTTGGTACATTTGATTGTTGTTCCAATTGTCCCCAACATTATGATTTTGATGGTTGTCTTGTTACAACCTCATTACATTGGCACTAGTGGTAGCTTACTCTCTCACTACCTCTGCCATCAACCTCAATGAGTCCATCATGTCTCTCATCCCATCATCCTCCCTGCCACTACTCCCTCGGGACCTCCTGGCAGTGCCTCTTCTAGAGTTTGCCATAGATTATTGATACAAAAAGGAAAAGAGTTTACTTTTAGTAACGACATCCAGTTACAACAATAACATCATTCCTAATATCTTAATTGTTTGATCATATCCTATATATCCCAAAGTAAGATAAATCCAATTCCTAAAGCTGCAAACCTGTTCAAACATAAATCAGCATAACGTGTAAACCAATCCTAGTCCTCAACTAGTAACCAGGAAAGCTTGTAACCAAGCTTTGATACTAACTTTGTAATGACCCCCTTTATCATACCTTACAATTATACATATCAGAGTAAACTAAAGGAAGCATAAAATAACCTCAATAATTGTTCCTTTTTCTATTTAGGAAACCCAAAGGGCCGTTACTGGTTGAGTATAACCCAAATAGACTCTTACTTTAGTCCATTAAAATTCCACTCAAGCACCTTCCTGCGCAGCATAGCTAATACCACCAATCATCCTATCATACACTCTAGAATATATAATTCTAATCCAGCTATTTAGAGTCAATTGATATATAATTAACAGTAAAGTGACTACTAAATTCATGTTTCCATTAGGAATTTACATCTCAACCTCAATATTTCTATTTCATCAATCAACCTTACATAATATTAAACAACTAATTATACAATCACTATTCATATGTACAAACCATGGCCTACAAGCCAATTCAACTTAAAACTGTATAATCCTTCTAGCATGGCTTGTAGCTTGACATTTCTCTCATGCCCAGATAACTCCTAGGCATATCCTAGTATTGGTCATCTGAACAAATAACTTAATGAGATATAAAAATCCCAGTAGAGTAATTTATAATATAAATAGTTTCAAAATAGTTGTAAGTCCAACAGTGACTCTAGCACAGAAAACACCACCCCAAAAATCAACTTAAACTCATATGTGAATCACCAAATGCTTTCAATTCAACAAATATGGGAAATTATGTAAATTTACAAGAGTATAGTATCATTTCATTTATAAATCATTTCTCTTAATAAAGCCTGTAAGTTTCTTTTACATAACAAGTCCCATGTTGATGCAAATTTACATATCTTGCATATATCGCAATATCATATTATCATCATCTCATTGCATGCTATTTATTTTTTCAATTTCATTTTGGTTTTAGTTGGGTGTGATTCGTACCACCAATCACCCAAAAATGTCATCCTATTTTGTGTGATCCATTACACCAGTCACCAACTCAAGGAGATCACTAGTCTCATGCTCTTTCCCGACTATACCGCAAATACATACACACATTAGACTAATACCAAGGGTTATAAGGTATTACACTTAAACCAAAATGTCACCCAATATAAACCATCCACCCTTTAATCCTTAAGTCTTTCGTAGGGTTGTCTTGGTTTAACGAGTAACTCCTAAAAAATACAGACTAATTAGATAAAAATAGATAAATTTTATAAAGTAGTCTGCATCAAGAACATTCAACGACTGTCCCATACCAGCCATTGAATGCCCACCCTAAGTTTTGTCCATCTGTATTAGCATATGACCTAATAGCCAATCTCATTAAGCAGCAACAAGTATCTTTAACCATACAAGCAATATTTCTATACTCATAAGAAATCTTTGCATTTCACAAATCGGTTTCATCACATATTTCCCATTTTGATAAAAAAATTTTATTTAACACAAGCAATTCAAAACATTATTTTAAGACAGGGGAGTGTAGATTACTCTACCTTAACCGTTTGCTCTTCTCCTGACCAGGGTCTTCCTCTTTCAATTCTGATTTGTCCTTACAAGTCACTTCCTGAGGAAACAACTTAAATTCATACTAATTCCCTCCAATTATGTATTTATGCAATTAAGGCTTAGCTTCTACCATTGGCCTTTCGGCCTTCGTAAAAGGATCAAAAGGCAATATTTGAACTCAAAATCTTTCTAGCTCTCATCAGCCCCTCAGCCTCAACCTAAGGATCGAAGAGTGATCCGATGGCAAAAAAAAAAAAAAGATCAAGAGGCGATTCTCAAAAAGGTTTTTAGCTTACACTGCCCTTTCAATCTCAACCTAAGGATCTATGAACGATCCAATGACCTCTGTAAAAGGATCAAAAGGTGATCCTCAAACTAATTTTCATCATAGATTGACCCTTCAGCCTCTACCTAAGGATTAAAGATTGATCCGATGACATCCATCAAAAGGATCAAAAGGTGATCCAAAAATTTAGATTTTCAGCTTACATTAGCATTTTGACCCTCGTCTAAGGATTCAAGAGCGATCCAACAACATCTACCAAAAGGATCCAGAGGAGATCCTCAAGTAACTTTTTGGCTTCCATAGAGCTTTTTCCCCTTGCTTAAGGATCGAAGATTGATCCAACGACATCTACCAAAAGGATCCAGAGGTGATTCTCAAATAGCTTTTTAACTTCCATCGGTCTTTTAACCTTTACCCAATGATTGAAGAGTGATTTGACGATATCTACCAAAAGGATCCAGAGGCAATCCCAAAATAGGTTTACAACTTCCATCGACCTTTTGACCTCCTCCTAAGAATCAAAGAGAAATCCTACTGCATCCACCAAAAGGATTTAAAGGCAATTCTCAAATAAATTTTCAACTTCCATCGGTCCAATGAACTCCACAAAAGGATTCAAAAGAAATCCTCAAATAGGTTTTCAACTTCTGTCAGCCCTTCAGCCTCAAGTGTTTCAACTTTGCTAAGGCAATCTAATCGCCTCAAATGAACTTACTTTGCTGGGCGATCTAAACTGCCTTGAGCATAGCAACCTCATCAAGTGACCTGCCTTAAGTGAACTAACCTAATCGAGCGATTTAATCGCCCTGAGAAATCGAACACCACTAGGCAATCCACTGCCTTAATGGATCTTGGTCACCAGGCGATCTAACCGACTCGAGCAACCCACCACCTAAAGTGAACCAACCTCTCTAAGTGATCCATTTTTTCCCATCAACTATTGGGCGACCATTTCAAACTTTGTCAACCTTCTTGCTAAAAGGGTGACCTGAACCAGTGAAACTTGCTAAAAAAGTTATAGTGATCCCTCACTTAGAAAGCTCTACAACTTTCATCATCGACCTTTTTGGCCTTCCTAAGCTTCTAACGACAATCCAACAACCTTCAGACAATTATCCTTATCCCTATGGAAAGCTTTTCAGAATTCCACTAATCTCGTGTCCTCCATAAAAAAAGGATGAGACAACAATCATCAACCTTGTGGAAAGCTTTTAAGCTTTTTTCGACCCTTCAACCCCGAGAAAAAGAATTAAGCATCAATATTCCCCCTCATAAAATGTATTTCAGCTTCTACCAGCCTTGCCAAACGACCTAATTGCCTTAAGCACTTCAACCTCGATGGGCGATCTATTGCCTTGAGTGATCCACCTCACCAAGTGACCTAACCGCCATGAGTAAACTTACCTCCCTAGGCAATCTAATCACCCTGAGTAAATCCATTGTTGCAAGGCTAACTGCCTCAACCAATTAAGACTCACTAGGCAATTTAATTGCCCTGTGCAACTAACTGCCTTAAGCGGACCAATCTTGTTGGGCAATCCAACCCAAAAGCTCTTAGGTTATTTGAAACCTCTCCAAAAGATCATCCGGTGATCCCTCGCCTTGAAAGGTTTTTCAAGTTCCATCACACGCCTATCGGCAATAGGTCAAAAAGATTATCTTTGACCTCAGAAAGTTTTGTAACTTCCGCCACTAGCCTCTCCATCTTGCTAAAAGATCAAAAGGCGATCCCTTATCATCCATAAAACCTTTTGACACCATTAAGGGTGGTCGACCCTTCTAACCATCCTGCCCATCTAGGCAACTGATCCCCTTCAAAAGGGGAGAGAGTGAATCTTAGGCAGACTTTGCCAAAACACAAAACATATACCTCTTAAAAAGAGGATTCTATCCTTTACTTGCATATTCAAAATATTTCATCCAGGAACATGCTCTTGATCAAAAGATGGCTACACTACCTAGCATTTCTTCAAACTTCTCTACAAGCATTTCATCCTACTCTATGAGCTCTTTAGCCTTCTCGAAAAGACACATCCAAGAGATAATCACTCGGAAAACATTGCGAAGCTTACCTTATGTGGATTAGGGGACTAGCAAATCATTTGCAAAATTTTGATTTGAAACCCGAGCTCAAGCTAAATGGCTAACACTTAAGCCAGTAAGGCAATTCCATCTACATGCTAGAAAATTCACCTAAAACAATTTTAATTATATTGAATAAAAGAATTAAATTTTATAAATTTTTGGCAAACCCCTCAATGATATACACTTGAAAACTTTTAACAAAATAGGTGTGCCATATCAGCCCCTACAAAATAACATCACCCTAAGATTGGGGGACTTGCAAAATAATAAATTAGGATTCGACCACACTAAATCAACAAAAGGGGTTTGCCCCCTTCAACAACAAAAAAGGCGTTTACCTTCCAAACATCGTTTTGATCTCGCAACGAACCAAGCACTTAGAATCTTAAGTTTATAGGCAATCGTACCTATAAACTTGGGAGACTTGTAATAATACCAAATCTGGCCACCATTAAGGATCACCCCTCATGTGCCCAATCTCCTAAATAGGGCCTTGCTCTCGGCTAGGGGTTATCAAATGGTAAGTTCCCAATGAATGCCATGTGTCCATGACGTGTTTGTCTCACCTATAAATATTGTCTTACCCCATGGTATCAAGTGTGTATATTCGACCACTCTCATAACTCAATATGCTATTATGCTCTCTAACCATCTCTGACTTACGCATCAGAAGTATATTTAGGAAGTCCTTCTCTTTATGCATTCCTTGTCTGTTCATAGTGCAAGATATTAACTATACCTATATAATATATCACCTATTTAAACTTTGATTTTTAACAAATCACCCTCGTAAACTATTCAAAATACTGAAAATTGTTATTTTTAAGGTTAATTTTAACAAATGTGTGCTTATCATATAATTTATTTTTCTTTTCTTTCCTAATTTAACTGCACATTATGTGCAATGGAAAATTAGAGAATGAGAAGAAACATAGAACTTATGAACAGTGAGCTTTTTAAATACAATTTTAATATTTTAAATAGTTTAAAAAATAATTTGTTATAAATTAAAGTTTAAGTGAGTGATATGTTATATAAACATAGTTAAGGGTATAATGTGATACATTTTAAAATAATGTATTTTTTGTAATTTTTTAAATATGATTTTTATTTTATTGCATAAATTTAAGAATAAATTAATGATTTAGTCCTTTAAAAATGTATGTTTTATTAATTTAGTCATTGAAAGATAAAATGTCTTAATTTGGTCATTGAAAAATTAATTCTCAATCAATTTAATCATTTGATTAATATAATTGATAGATAATTAAATAATAGTAGAATTAATAGATACTAACTAAATGTTAAATGATTAATTGAATCATATTTAACAAAAAATTACAAACGTTATATTTTGATGATGTGTAATTTGTATAATAAAATACATCTTATTTACAAATTGTATATAAAATAAATACAAACGGTACATTTTGATAATTTTTAATTTGTAAATATGATGTATTTTATTTTTTATTATTTAATAAGATCTAATTTATTATTTAATAATTAAATTAATATTTATTAATGTCAATTTCAATTAATTTTTCTTTCATATTATTAATTAAAAGATCAAGTTAGTTAAAAACTAATCTTTTAATAATTAAATTAAAATATTTAATCTTTTCAAAGAATAAATTAATAAAACATACATATTTTATAAACTAAATAATTAATTTATTTTATGATTAATAAATTTTGAATTTCCCAATCCTAATCTCCGTTGTGAATTGTGAATATTGCATTGTCGTCGTGGTTTGGAGTTGCAGAACGCAATCCCGCAGGTGAACGAGGAGCCCAACATTTGGGCCCCACAGTTGGCCAGCTTGCTCAATCATTTGTTGGGTCACAACTCACAACAAACCAATACCATAAAAAATTAAAATTAAAAATAAAAAGTCAACAATAAACGGCAGTTACCTTTTCATGATTTGACCAAATTACCATCACCGTCTTTACAAATTTAATAATGAGTTTTACTAATTTAGTATTTTATTTTATTGTTTTTGAAAAAAATAATACTTTACTTTATTAGTTAATAGAGTATTGACTCAAAATTTAAAAGAAGATAATAAAAATAATAATTTTTTATATTAATAAATTTTATTAATCAATAAAATTTTTTTTTAATCAGTGTCTTAAAAATATTGAGTAGTAAAATCCTTTAATAATTTATATATTATGTCTTCCAATTTGAGATGTTTTACATTTTATTTTTTTTAGTTTTAATTTTTTTTATAAGTTATAAATTTTCCTAAAAAAATATATGAAAATTTGAGATGTTTTAAATTTTTTTTTTTAGTTTTATCTTTTTGATAAATTATAAATTTTCCTGAAAAATATATGAAAATTTCACACTATTTTTTATGGATTTTAAAAAAATTATTTTTTTTTCATACTAAAAATAATTTAAAATTTCTCTTATTTTAATTAAGATATTTTTATATTTATTTTTATATAATATAATAAATATTATATATATTTAATCAATTTAAATAAGTCATTTTTAATATTTTAAAATAATTTATTTTTAAATCAAAATAATTAATATTGAAATAAAAATTTTAAAACATATACATTTTTTAAAATTTATTTTTGTAAATTATTTAAAATTTTTAATTATTAAATTAGATCACACCTCATTCAATTTCTTCTAATCATATTTCATAGCTCTTTATTAACTCAGGCAAATGTCTTTGTACTTTTAGCTTACACACGTTTTATGTCTTTGGTCTTTAATATATTATTTCTGATTATAAAAGAAATACTCCATTTCATTATTGTATTTTCTTTCTGT
Source organism: Senna siamea (assembly GCA_031216115.1). Taxonomy (NCBI): domain Eukaryota; kingdom Viridiplantae; phylum Streptophyta; class Magnoliopsida; order Fabales; family Fabaceae; genus Senna; species Senna siamea. The sequence continues at coordinate 27,518,153 of CM062361.1, read as the reverse complement.
TCTTTTTTTTTTCTTCAAAAATCAAATTTCGAAATACTTACAGAGGAAAATAAAAACTTTAGAAGTATAGAAATCTCAAGATCTATCGTATTCAAGAAGATTTGGTTTAAACAAAACCATCATAACTAATTACGAGAGGCTTTTCACGTTACAAAGTGCAGCTAAATTTTTTAATTTTTAAAATATAACATAAAAATAAATATTATATTTTAAAATAATAAATTAAATAATTAAAATTTATTTAACTTTTAATTTTTTTATTAAAATTTTTTACTATATTTATTTTTTAACTTTATTATTTATCTCTCTTTCTTATATATTTTATTTTATTTTATATAATATATAATTTTAAAAATGAATGATAAAAAAACTTAAAGCTTTATAAATATATATATATATATATATGTATATAATTTTTAAAAGGCCTGTACTTTAAAAGTTGAAAGACAAACATGAATTTTGACGGCTGCCACCTCAACGTACCCTTAAATATATTGCAAGTTTTTCCGTTTTCTTAAGCTATATGTTCTTTTAAGTTATTGGTATAATAACTTTTTATATTAGTTTCCATGAACAGGCGAAACTTCACTTAAACGCAAATTCTAACATCATTTAGAAAAATTATAATTAAAGATCTTGCATGCATCTAAAATAATATGTGAAAATTTTTTAATATATATATATTTATAGAAGTTATATACATTTTGGATACATAAATTGGCCAAACTTTTATTTTAGAATTAAAAATAAATTTAATATTTTATGTTTTAAATAAATTCAAAAAGTTTTTAAAATCATTTTAAATAATTCTGAAAGCCAACTCTATTATGTATTACTTTAAAATATGAGCTTTCATGTTGAGATGTTATAACCCAATATTATAGATTATTTTTACTCATTAGTCATTATAGAAAAAAGTGCAAATGGATAGGAGGAATGAGTTAAAGAAGGGAAAAAATGAAGAAATGAAGAAATAAAGAAGTTGAAGAAAGAGAAAAGGACTACATTAGGCAATTTTAAACATGACAGATTATATTTAGAAGCAACATATGTATATCAAAATAGATTTTGTGATTTATTTAGAATATAAATTTGGTATAAAATAAATTTGAATCATTGTCAAATATATCGTAAGGTAATCCAGTCATGAATTTTATAAAAAAGTTCATCTTAAAAGTTATTTAATTTTGTCAGAAAAAAAATTTAAGTGATAGTAATACCTAGTAATCACTTTTCACACACACACACACACACACACATATATATATATATATATAGATTAATTGAGTGTATTGAGCGCGGTAAGTGTATAAAATATTTACTAGTATATTACATATCAATAATGTATATTTATATGATAATTATTAAAATTTTTTTAAAAAAATATTATTACACATTTATAATAATCATTGTATCAATAGTTCTATTTGAAATTAATTTTTTCATATATATATATATATTGATTGAGTGTATTGGATGCGCTAAGAGCATGAAATATTTACTACTAGATTACATATCAATAATTTATATTCATATGATAATCATTAATAAAAAAATTTTTAAAAAATATTATTACACAATTATAATAAATTATTGTATAAAAAGTTATATTTGAGAAATAAAAAATAATAATAGTAGAAGCTGTGGTCATTCATTTATTATTAAGTATATTCATTATTAAGACTAATGAATTTGGTATGTACTAAACTGCATTTATTTTATTATAATTTTATGTTAAATATTGAAAAAAACTTCTCAATATTATTTTTTATATTTAAATGATATCAAAAAATAAAAAAATAAATTATGTAATATATCGATATTAAAATAATATAAAAATGTAAATATTAAGAAGTTTTTCTTAAATTAATTCAGGTGTAATGTCCTGTGTGCACGTCATGTAGACTATCTCTTATTTTATTAAAATTTAAACTATTCTCCGCACTATAATTTTAAAATTGAACTATTCTTTTTCTTTCAAGGTAATTTTCTATAAAACATTTATGTTAAGCTACAATATGTACCTTTGAACAATAAAACGATTCTAATTTAACTTATTCTTATTTTCACTTGACAAACTATCAAAATATGTACCAACAGAATTAGCCAAACGCAAATCATTTTCTCAACGAGATTAGATTTTTTTAAGTGAGATTTTGGAAGTTAATATTTTGTATAATAATTCGTAAATGCATTAGAAAATAAAAATAAATCACATTTTGTACATTAATTCATTTATGAGTCAATGATGTATTTCAATTAATTTCATAGAATTATGTCAAAAAACAAATCTAAAGACTCTTTTAATACCTACAAATTAAGTATATGCCCATTTAACTAATTATTAATATTTATTATAAATATTTTTATTACAAATAACACAATATCTCAAAAATAATTTAAGAAGTTAAAAATAAAGTATGACAAAAATTAAACCCTTAAACATAGAATAAAAGAGTTTAGTTTAATAAAAAAGATTAATTTTTTATCATGTGATTAATTAAAGTTTAAATTTTTATTAAATAATGTGTCTATATTTAATATTTAAAAATATCTCAAATATAATTATTTTTAATAAAAATATAGATGTAAAAAAATATTTATATTTTGTTGATGATAAAAAAAAAAAAAAGGCTGAAGCACAACAAATTTAATTGAGTTTCTTGAACAAACAAACTAGCTACATAGAAACTACACTGAAATTCTTTTGAAACCGTTCTTATTAGTCAATATATTAAAATTAAACCTAATGCAAGGAAAAAGACAGGAAAATCGTTATTACATCAGGCCAAAAGTCACAAGCAAATATGAATAATAAATGGTATTATTTGGAAATTATAATTTAATAAAAGTGCATTTCGGTCATTTCCTATATCTCCAACTTTAAGCGATCGATGATCAAAATAGCATGGAGAACCTTTTCCTATAACGTTCTAATCTCAATTTTTCATGATTTTAAATTACTGCACGAAAAACCAAACCACAGAAATTTGACTACATTTCTTGATTTGTACTGGAGGCAAGCTTATCCTCCACCACCACCTATTTTCTCCTTCCGTTAGTCATTGTTCTAATCTTTGACGGTCCCATAAAATCGGGAGTGTATTCTTGTCTGTGTGTTCGTTTCCTCCATTCATCTTTTTCTCTTATAATCCAATTCTTTTGTCGTAGCCTCTTATTATGACATATCTTCTGAATTAGAAATCCTTTTGACCATTTCCCTTTTCTCTGTCTGCATATTACATTGATCTTAATGGCCTGCTTTTCTGGGGTTTGCTTTTAATCTTCTTCTTTCCTAGTATTTGTTCTTCAGGGTCTTATCTAACTTTGAATATCCCTTTTGAGTTTGTATTTACTTGTTTTTTTGTTTTTCAAGATACATCATAGTTTCAAGCTTTGTAGTGGCTCAAGATGGTGTTTAATTAATGCCTTCTTTCATCATTTCTGGTTGGACCCATTATTAGGAGGGAAAAAAATCTTGCAGCCACTCTTTACCTAATCTAATCTCAAGCATTCATTCAGGTCTTCATATAGACCATTTCATGGATTCAGATCGGTGGAACTTTTTGCTTATTTGACTGGTGCTTTCCAAATCTAAGACTATTCTGCTTCTGTCTCAATCCCTTAATCCCCCCTCATCTCTCTCTCTCTCTCTCTCTCTCTCTCTTTCTGTGCCCATCCTTTTCTTGATTTGTCACAGCATCCCGCAAGATGTATGGAACTCAAAGCAAAATAGACCTTGCCTTGGAATACCAATCCCAAATACCAATATTAAGGCCTAGTATCCATTCCCGAAGGGCAAATCTCACTGTAAAATTCCAAGACCTTTACGGGTTCACTGTAGAAGGGAATGTAGATGATGTCAATGTGTTAAATGAAGTGAGGGAGAAGGTAAGAGAAAGGAATCGGGTTTGGTGGGCATTGGAAGCTAGCAAAGGAGCAAATTGGTATTTGCATAGTACCATAGGCGAAGGAGGCAGTGCTCTCAAGTCTTCCTTGAAACTCTCTTCACTTGCTAATGCTATCACTCTGAAGAAGTTGATAAGGCAGGGAATCCCACCAGTTCTTCGGCCTAAAGTCTGGTTTTCGTTGTCAGGGGCGGCCAAGAAGAAGTCGACGGTACCTGAGAGTTATTACGATGATCTAACAAAGGCGGTCGAAGGCAAGGTCACAGCGGCTACTCGGCAGATAGATCATGTGAGTACTGAAAATATTTGTGATAATCACGAAATTTGGGATTGGTTTTCTGAGCATCTATTGTGGGGTTTGACTCTTCTGGCTTGGTTTCCTCTTGTAAGACAAGAATTTGCAGATATGTTAATCTTTTACGACATTTTAGGACCATCTTTTGTTGTGAGTGAAGATTTCGTTCAGTCTGCTGGACTGATCACAATTCCCAGATTTGCATTATCCGTCTTGCGAAGGTGCTTAAACCCATCTTCCTGCAAATTTTGATGGACCTATTGGTCTGGTTATTGGGTTATCATGGGTGTCCTATAATTCAATTTTCCCCTAAATGAGTTGTTTTATTACCCATGCGCTATTATTTTAACTTCACAATCTTATTGATCTGTGATGTAAATAGGTAAAAATGTTTTTGAGTGCGTGAATTGCAGTTGAAGGCTAAATGTATTTCAGACTAGATACGGATATTTTTCTACTTGACATCAGAAAAAGTTAGGAATCTGTGTGATCATAATAAGTACAGTTTAAGATTGGTGATCAGCTTTGTTTATGCCTTCTGTTTTTTTGCCTTTAGCATGTATTTGGAATGTTGTTGCTTTTTATCCAACATCGGGAACTTTGTGTTTAAAGGCATTATCATCTAGGTATCAAATTCGATTGAATGTAAAATACTGCTGTGCTTATTATACAAATTTTCTGTTTCTTACGATCATACTTTATGCATATGTTCAGGACCTTCCACGAACCTTCCCTGGTCACCCTTGGTTGGACACTGCAGAGGGGCATGCTGCTCTTAGGCGAGTACTCGTCGGCTACTCTTTCCGTGATTCAGATGTGGGGTATTGTCAGGTGATGCTCCCTTGTCCTTCCTTTTCTTAAGCATTGTTTTCTTTCTGGATACTCTTTTAGCTTGGAAGACAAAAAACTGTTTGATAAAACTTGGTTCTATGTTCTTTTTTTTTGGTTACAAGGAAAGCAAAAACTCAAAGCAAGAAAAAACAGAAACAAAAACATATTATATGAGTGCAATTTGTCTTTCCTATGGTGTCCTTTTTTCTTCTATCATTGATTCTCCTATTCTTTTTCTTATGGTAAATAGATGCTAAATCTTTTCATGAATTAGTAACAGTCAGAACACTTCTAATATTTTAACTTTTAAAGGTGACGGAAAATTGCACACCACAAAGTTCCTTTTGTTTAAAATGACAAGAGTTTTCATTAGTACTTGATTTTGATTTACTTTAGTCACAAATGCTAAATGCATAATTGATCAGGATACAATTTTCTGTATTGCACTTACTCTAAATTGTTATTGGCCTAGGGTTTAAATTATGTTGCAGCATTGTTGTTACTTGTCCTGAAGACAGAAGAAGATGCATTTTGGATGCTAGCTGTCCTGTTGGAAAATGTCTTGGTTAATGACTGCTACACAAACAACTTATCAGGATGCCATGTTGAACAAAGAGTGTTTAAAGATTTACTTGCTAAGAAATGTCCAAGGTATTTTGATTCCATGACCTAATTGATTGTCATTTGTTTGCTCCTTAATTAGTGTCTTCTAAGAATTGAAAGGAAAAATGCAGGATAGCAAGTCATCTAGAAGCTATGGAGTTTGATGTCTCCCTTGTTGCCACTGAGTGGTTCCTTTGCCTCTTTTCAAAGAGCCTGCCATCAGAGGTGAAAATGTTGCTGCTTGTGCTTCAATATACTATCATACTACACTTTGAATAGTTCAATGGGAAAATTACATTTTACTTCCTTAAAGTAGCAAAATACATAGAAAAGTACACTAAAGTGGAGTCACAAGGGATTTTCCTATAACTATAGGACTACACCAAGGTGCTGCTTTGATCCCTTACCTTTTTAACTTGGTATTGGGTGTACTTAGTGAACATATCCAAAAACCACCATGGTGCATACTTTTTCTTGATGATATTGTCCTTGTTGTAGATTCAAGAAAAGAAATAAACAAAAAATTAGAGAAGTGGAGATAAGTTTTGGAGACATACGGTTTCCGTATAAGTCGTAGTAAAACAAAATATATAAAATGTAAATTTAGTGAAAGGTATATTGCTTCTAGAATGGAGGTGAAACATAGAGATCATTCCATACAACAAGTTACAAGTTTTAAGTATTTGGGGGCTATAATACAAAAATAATGGAGAAATAGAGAGAGACGTAAATTATAGGGTCCAAGCTGAATGGATGAAATAGAGGAAGGCTTCAAGTATCATTTCTGATAAGAAAACACCACTCAAACTTAAGGAAAAGTATTATGGCACAACTATAAGACTTGCATTGTTGTATGGTACTGAATGTTGGGCAATAAAAAGTCAACATGAGCATAAATTTAACGTCGTAGAAATGAGAATTTATGTTGAATGAGTGGACACACTAGAAAGGATAAGATTAGGAATTATTGCATTAAAGAGAAAGTTGGAATAACACCTATCATAGAAAAGCTGGTAAAAACATGCCTTAGGTGGTTTGCTCATGTATAGCGAAGAGCATTAGAGGTTCATGTATGAAGAGTTGATTAGATAGATTTAACTGTAAAAAATCTAACCATAGAAATGAGCCAAGATAGAACATGTTGGTGTTGCTTGATCCATGTAGCCGATCCCATCTAATGGCAAAAGGTTTTGTTTGTTGTTGTTAAAGTAACAAAATGCCTCTGTTAACTTTGGACTAAAGTAAAAGTGTTAAATTTAAGTTAAAATTAATTGCAAGAGATTGCTTTCTTGCTTCAACAAATTTTCACTGGTTGGCATATGATTGGGATGAAAATATAGATTAAAGGGGCACACATGATATGTGCAGTTAGTTTTAAATGTGATTTAATGTTTTCATTTTTGTCGAAAGTTTAGGGAGGTGTTCTTTTATATTTCAAAAGCTCACGTATCAATTTTGCAATCAGGCCTAGTTGAGGTAGTAAAATGTAATTTTTCCTAGTTCAATGTTTTCCCCTTATTAATACTTCTCCTTGGAGTTTCTTAATCAGACAACTCTGCGAGTTTGGGATGTCCTTTTCTACGAGGGGGCTAAGGTCATATTTAATGTGGCTTTGGCAATCTTTAAGGTAACTTCTAATTAGTGTAGCCTGTTTGTTCTTTCTTGGTTGTTGATTCTTTGCTTAAGAAAGTTGTAAAGCTTGCTATGAAAGAAGGGGCATTTGAATTTAAACCGTTGTAACCTATAATTGCAGATGAAGGAAGATGAATTGCTTCTAACTCATCATGTTGGGGATGTAATCAATGTTCTGCAGAGGACCACTCATCACCTATTTGATCCTGATGATTTGCTGACTGTAAGACAATTTTCTTTTAAAGCCTTATACTTCATATTACATTTAAATGTTAGATATCTTATCGTAGTGTTTCATATCCATATCAGTATCAATGTTCTTTTCTAGATATCTTTTTTCCAATGGATAATAAACTTTAGGGTAAATTACAGTTTACTCCCTTGTGTTTTAGTCCAAAATCTGTTTGCTTCTTGCGGTTTAAAGTGTTTCATTCAACTCTCATGGTTTGTTTTGTTACCATTTACCACCCTATGGTATTTTTTGTCATAGTTGAAACTCAAATAATTATGTGTAAGTTAAAATAAAGCTGGAAGTATGTTTTACTCATCTTAAACAGTTTCATAATTTTTTAGGCTATTATTAGGATTGAGATGACATTTTATGGTTGCAAATATCTACTTAATCCCAATAATAGCCTCAAAACACAGTGAAAATATTCAAGATAGAAGTAAACCACACATTTCTCAATGAAACTGTTCATCATTTTATCATTCACGCAATTATTTTCCCTAAACTTTAGGTGTCTAAATAGCGTAAAAGTTAATTTTGTTAACTGTAGTGTTTATTTTTTAACTTTATTATTCATTTTGAGTGTTCTTTAATGGTACTATAACCTAGAAACAAGTTTCTCACTATAAGGGATGGAACACCGTTGTCATTGGAGTTGTGCAAATCGAGTGCTTCAAATTGTAGTTGCTCTAGTAGCTTAGATTTCCCAATATCTACAGAAAGAATTTAGACCAAAAAAAAAAAAAGAGTATATAAGCAATATATTGACAGGAATGGACAAAAATTAATGACTACTATGGTCATATGTTGACTCTGTCAAAGACCATTTCATCTCAATTTGTTAACCATTGAGTGAAATTTAACGAATGGTTTCGATATATTATCTAGCTGGCCTCCTCACATGAAAAGATTGAAGTTTGGAAAAGTAATTTTAATTGAGAGAATAATCAGAATATGGAGTAACATGGATTGAAGTGCAGACTTTATGGTAAAAGGATTATGATGTTATGTCAAAGATGGTTTCAATTCAGTTATTAAATGAAATTCCATAAATAATTCTATTATATTCTAGAATTACCTGTCCTTTTATGCTGAAGCATTTGGGAATTTTTGTTAATTGTTATTATGTTTGCAGGTGGCATTTGATAAGATAGGTTCAATGACAAGCAACACCATATCAAAGCAAAGGAAAAAACAGGAACCTGAAGTGATGAAGGAACTTGATCAGAGGTTGAGACGCCTAAATTCCCTTAATGTGGATGGCAAATAGCAAATCGCAAATAGTATGCATTTCTTATGTCCAAATTAACTTCAGAAGTCAATTGTTAACACAACCGTCTTAGTAGGTTCTGCTGCCTCTGGAGCAGAATGCGGAGTTTAAGGTTTTTTTTTTGGTTTTTAAAGACGTTTGTACTTTGTAAGTGACAAGTGTAAATTTAATATGAATACATCTTAAACTCCTAATGTATAATGCAATTCAAAAGAGGGCATTGTGGGATTTCATTGCCCTATTTTTGTTTGATTAAGAATGGCTGAGGCTTGAGTGAGCAAGTTGCATTAATATTTTAAAAATTTTAACTCTCTAACGTCTAAGAAGAAAGGAGATGCTAAGCAAGAAAGGCATACTGCGTATGATCAAACTCTATGGAGTATTCTTGTTGTGATAAGTCGGATTGAAGGTTAATGCTATTCCTAATTAAGGAAAATAACATAACTAGCAGAAGGATGAAAAACCCGCCGAGGCCAAACAAAAAAAAAAAAAAATTTAGTACAGAAAGAAAAAAGAGATAACAAAATTTAATATATGCTACACACTTGTAATATTTGGAATGGATATTCCTAATTAGTATGGGATGATTATGAATATCCTATGTGATAATTGATTTTAAATAATTGAAATATAACCATCATATAATGGGAAGGAGGTGATAAGCGTAGGGTTCTATTTAGGCCTTATGGACCCAATCCTTGGACCCTATTTCTTTCTGGGATTCCAAATAATCCAAGGTGAAGATATATAATATAAATGGTAAATACATGAAGGAAGCAAAGTTACGTTATGGTGACTAAGGTCACAAATTAAAGCTATGAGCTCAGATTTTCAGTTAAGTGTTGATATACACAAAACCTAAGACAAAGAAAGGTGGTATGTAAATTTCAGTCAGCTAAATATTTTTGGAATGTATTTATCGGTTTAATTCTCAACTCTTGTGCGAATAACTTTTGAAGTATTTTAAATTCATGTATTCTGTAGACTAAAATGATGGATTGTACCCTACTAAGAAAATTTCAAAATTTTCACTCCTACTAACACATTTTAGATGCCCTAATATCATTTGGTACTAGAGATCGAGGATGTGGTGGTTAGTGTTCCGCTAGGGACATTCACTATCATGCAGGGCAGTAATAGAGATACCCCTACCACTAACTACTTATTTATTGCGATGTAGCATTTTACTATCTGCTTGATGATTTTAATGTATTTTGGAATAGTTATATAAATATAGGAATGATGTAAGGCTAGAAGCCTATGTTGCTTTTGTTGTACAAGAAATCAGGCAGAAGGTTGAACTTTATATGTATATATATGCATCTTATGTAATGAAGGGAGTACCACTTTGTTAATGCAATCAATATGTATATGTTTGTATATAATATATAATTTTAAAAAAATAAAGAATGAGAAAGAAATTAGGGATAATTCCCAAAATAACCAGAAGTAAAAGTTATTGACTTTCAAATTATGTGAAGATTTTATTAGGTAACTTAAATGTATAAATGAAACTAAAAGAAAAAAAAAAGTGACATGCAAACTCTATAAAAATTAATCAATTATATTAAGCATCTTGCCAAGTTAGAAACATCGGGTAAATTAGGTTGGGATGTTACGGTGCATGTGATGGAAATAGGTTTCTAAAACGATGGAAGTAGCATATCTGAGATGCACTGTAAGTCTGAGTTGGAATTAAAACATGAAAAAGAAATTATAAATCTATAAATATTGCACAATTAGTACAAAAAGTTTAGCTCAACAGATTTGTTAATTATTTTGACAACAGTTATTAAATTGATAATGGATTAAATTAAGAGAGACTAAATAGAGAAAGAGAATCTATGAAGAACCAAATTGGGAAAAGTGTCATCTATGAGGGACCGAAATTATGTTTTAGTCCTATTTCTTTGAACTCTTACTTGCCAAAGGCCAAGTTTACGTGACATGGGGAGACCTAGAGTTTTACATGATAGAAACCTTAAGAGGGCAATTAAAGATTAGAAGAATATAGGAAGGGGAAAATGTTTGTTTCACACTGTCTTGTTTGTTTCACATTATCAAGGGATCAAAAGAATATTTTGGTAGATATGAGTGACTAATTATGTTTTTATTTACACCTATTCATGGGTTAAGTTAGCCTAAGTTTAGACATAAGCCCAATTAGCTTGGACTTAAGCTCAAACCAATATAGCTTTTGGCCCGTTACATTAGGTCAAGTATTGGTTCAAAACTATAAGCTAAGCCTAGACTTCGCCCATCATCATACTTTATTTTTTATACAATAAAGAATATATATATATGTTAATTAAAATAAATTATATTTTTAATTAAAAAATTAATATTATCTTTAAGGGTATTTTGATGGTAGCTTATTTTATTTCTCATATCTTTCATGGACTAAGTTTCTTCATCTACATATGTATAAGATTTGCATCCCTTAGTGCTTTATACAACACCCCCAATCCTATAGTTTCTTTTAGTTATTTAGATAATATAATATACTATATTATAAGATTGGTGAGTTACTATTACCTCTACTTGAGTAAAATTTTTCAATCTTTACCAAGTTGAATAATTAAGTGCCATTGGTTTGGGTCTCCACACTCTGGTTCTCATATGTAACGCAGCAAAAATAAAGAAAATAATAATACATGTACATACATTCATATACATTCTGGTTTGTCATAAATATATACATCCACATACATCATTTCTTTCTCAAGACATATACCTATAGATATGTGAGGTTTGCATCAATCTATCAGTGAGGGAAAGGAGACAACAATCCTACCACTCATACCCTTATCAAAACCCTACTATTGGATAATACTATTTCTCTCACATATTCTCAAATATATATATATGCCCTCTATTCTGTACATTAAAATAAATCATCCTGACCCTTTACAAAAAAATAATGAAAGGTTAGGATAGTGGGCATGTACAACTTCATTTCGAATATCTACATGTCAAAATATGATAACCATCATACTAATCATGCAATTCCACCCCTTTTGTAGGGGGGGTGATGGAGGAACTTCTATAACAGTTACAACCCATAATTTCTTAATAACCATGGAATGCCCCAAAAGGGTATCTCTTTCCACACTGTGTCCACCTCCAGCAGGATATGAAATCTAGGAAGCTAGTATACACCAGTATTTATATGAGAATAAATTTCAATAGTATAACTGTAACATCCGCTCCTAATACTTGCATTTTATGATAACATTATTATTATTATTATGGTTAGTGTTAATTGTGGAGGGTTAAGGATGATTGATTAAGGAGTTAGAATGAACATTTTTATCATTATATTATCACTTTTGTGATAAAAGAATGAAATTGGAAATTTAGCAAAGAAGGGTAAAATAGTAATTTTACCATAAGCGAAAAAAATTAGTTTAATTCTTTTATTTAATGAAGTTATGTCAAAGGATTCTTATTATTTTCATTTAAGAGAGAAGAAGAATCTAGTTATGTAAGAAATTACTTACATTGATGTTGAAAGAAAATTTTCCCTAAAAAGGGTAAAATTGTAATTTCACACTATGGTTATGATAGCAATTTTATATGATGTGATAAAAATTTAGTTTTTACCCTAAATATTCTATGAAGGTGGGAATTAGAAATCCTTACTCATTCTTGATCAAAAGAAGAAAGAAAGAGAGTGAAATGATAGTTTTAACATAAAGGGCAAAAAGGTAATTTTTCCTTAGGGGTAAAATTGTAATTTTTCTAAAATAAGAGTAAATTAGTAAATTCATGAAAATGAGCCTTATGAAATTTTATTTAAGTGATTTTTACTCCTTGAAACCGAAAAGGGGTGAAAATGGAGCAAAAATAGCCAATTTGGACTTAATGGCAAAATGACACTTTTCTTAGGGACTAAAATGTAATTTCTGAAAATTTGAGGGACCACTATGCAATTTCAAAATTCTTGAAGGGCAGAACAGTCCCAGCCCATGGAAGTTGCATAAAATTACAATTGCAAGGAGAGACAATGCCATTGTTAAAAAAGAAAAGAAAAAGGATGAAATGGACAATTTAGCAAGAATGACATTTTTGTAAATAATTCAAACCTTAAATTCAGCCTTCTTCTTCTCCCACACACTAGAAGTGTCATGAAAGGTGGAGAGGAAGAGGAAGAGGCTGAATTGCATATCTACCTTGGAGAATAAGAAGCTTTCATCAAAACAACTAGGAAATCACACATATATTAGCTTTTCAAGGTAGATAAACAATCCTATGCCATTATTTTTATGTTTCATGGTATGTTTATGGTATTTTCAATTTTCAAGAATGATGGCTATTTCTCTCTCTACATGTTTATGGTGGATTTGCATGCTTGGATGTGAAATATGTTGGAAACAACTTGTGGTTATGACTATAGAAATGTAGGAAAGCATGGAAACTCATGAAATGATAAATTTTCATGGATGGAACTTTGATTTTGCCAAACCCTAACTTGTGTTAAGGCTGAGTTTGTGTTTGTAAGAGTGAGAAAATGGTGTTTTTGCATGGTTTTTGCATGAATGTCATTGTATTGTAAGCAAAGTGATGAAACAACTCCATTTTGCTTGTTTTCTCACCTTGGCCGAATTGCTAAGGCTACAATGGTGCTGAATTTTGGCAAAATTCTAAGCTAGAAGGTGTGCTATAAAGAGTGAGAAATTGGTAAGAGAGAGAAAGTCTAATTAGATTGATGTTTAGACATTTTTCTCATTTTCTAGTTTTACCATAAACTATAGGAATGTGATATACCTATTTTGGCCGAATGAGTTCATGTGATTGGTGCTGAAATTTTTGGTTGTAAATGGTTAGAAAGCCTTGTAAAGGTTATCATAAGCAAAGAGGAGAGAAAAAGTTATGGTAAATTTTATGCTTTAGTAATTTGTCCAATTTGAAGCCTTACCATTTCACCTTAAAAGTGTGCACAAAAATGTAAAGTGGTGGGATTAGATGTATTGCCATCATTGGTATGAATAATGAGTTAGAAAAGTATAAAAAGGGATGGCTTAAAGTGCACTTACACAATTTTGAGGTGTGAGAAAGTGTTAGGCATAATTATTGGAATGGTTGCCAAAATGTTTAAATGGTGATAATGATGCTAGAAAGGAATCAAATGAGTTAGAAATGCCATGTTCTCATGATTTCCTTGCCTTGGCCAAATGCAATATAGCATTTTCCCTAGAATGGCCAATCTTATATGTCAATTAGAAGTGGCCTGAGGTACCATCCAAATAGGCCTATGTTATGTGAATAAAGGGAAAATGATGTAATGGTCAAGAATGAATGGTAATAATGTACACTTTTGCCATTGATTGAAAAATGTCCAAGATTATGTGAATAGAAATAAATAGCATAAAAAGAACTAATGTGATTATGAAAGGCAAGGTTAAAGTTTCCTTGTGGGGAATGATCTGGTGTAAACTCCCAAGGAATTAAATGAGGAGGAATGATCTGGTGAATACCTCCTGAGACTAAAAGCCTGTGAAGGAAAGATCTAATGTATACCTTCCAGGCAAGTTGCCTTGAGGGGAATGATCTGGTGTAAACCCCCAAGGAATTGAAATGTAGGAGGAATGATCTGATATATACCTCTAAAGAGCACAGTTAAGTGGGAGGGAATGATCTTATGTATACCTTCCCAGAATTGAGTATTTATGAAATGTTATGTTATGTATGGCATGAACGTAATTTATGTGATTATGATTATGACATGTAAGCATTGAATGCTTATAGTCCATTCCATGAATGACTTAATTGACTATTTATTTCATTTCTATAGCTGCATCCACATATGTTTTCATGATAAGTCGCATCCAAGTATCTATATGAAAAGAGTGTTGAAATTAAACCGCATGTAGAGTGTTTTCTGTATGATTACAGTGGTACATGTCAATTGTCTTAAAATAAACTGGTTGTTTATCTACTGGGAATGTATTTCTCATTACTGAACTGATATGTATCAGATGACTAGATATTACATGACAATCGAGGTGGAGTTGGACACAGTGGAAATTCCCTTCTTGGGAACTTTCACTATTATCAAGAATTTTTATGTTATCACTGTTTTTGAGTTTCCTATGGAATAGATAAGTACATAAATATATAGCTATAGCTCGACCTTTTGGAGTCCTAATTCTACATGTTCTTTTTGGGTTGGAATTAGGGCTGATATTTTTGGCTGTACATAGAAAGAAAAAGGGCATATGTATAGGGATATGTAAAGGACCTATTCACCCCCGATATTTTGTAAAAGGAGTATGAGTGGCAGGCTTGTTGTCTCCTTACTCCTTATGGATGGGTACTTCATCTATCCCAGGAACAATTTTAGCAGGCTAAAGAAGTTAATACCCGCTTTCCTGCGGCAGTAGAAATAAATAACTCATGGGGCAATTTAAATAAAGGTAAATTCAATATTTTCACACATTCACAAGAAATGAAAGAATGAGTGGTGCCAAAATCATACAACAAAATTAAAGATATACCACTTATCAGCGTCCAGATTCTCTGCCATAAGTTGTTTGCCGGGTGCCTTCTTGGAATTTTTAGCGGCGATTTTTTCTATTGCTAAAGTTTGTACAACAAATATTATTGTCACTATAAATTAATTATTTAAACAAAAGTTATAACAATAATAATATTCGTTGCAATAATATTAAAACACACTTTAGCAATAGATAAAACCATCGCTAAAAAGCCAAGCAGGCGCCCAGTAGATAACTTACAGCAAAGGATCCAAAATCCACTTGTCAAACATTTACCTTTCATCAGATCATCGGACTGGACCGCCTTTTTACCTTTGAGAGTATAAACTCTTCCCATAGTAGGAGGTCTTGTGGGCTCAGTTGACTTCTTCTACTCAGGGCAGTCTTTAATAAAGTGACCATGTTTTCCACACTTATAACACACACCTGACTGGAATCTACAAGGTCCGCCATGACTTTTCCCATACTTTGGACAAGTATTAGGTACTACCTATCTCACTATAGGTTTCTTCCCCTTCTGGTTTCCTTCATTTCTATTATCCCTTCCTCTAAAGGATCCATGTTGTTTCCTTTTAAAGAAATTGGCCCTATGTCTTTCTTTCCATGTGTCAGCCAGGTTTTGAGAAACAATGCAACACTTGTTCACTAACATAGCAAAGTTCCTAATTTCAAACAGAGCAACAACATTCTTCAGCTTCGATCTCAACCCAGCTTCCAGATGCATCACTTTTCATGTCTCATTTGGATGATGATCCAAATAAGAAGAGAATTTAGATAGTGCCTTAAATTTTGCTAAATAGTCCTCAAAAGTCATACTACCCTGCTTTAATTGCATGAATTCAATTTCTTTCTAATTTCTCACATTCTTAGGGAAATACTTTTCTAGATACACTCTTTTAAAAGCTTTCCAAGTAATCTGGGTCTCTTGAACTCCCAATAATTGTTTCACTCCTCTCCACTAATATTTTGTTTCTCTAACAAGCATGTAAGTAGCAAACAATACCTTCTATTTGTCCGTGTTCACTAGTACCTCAAGCAAATTTTCCATCTCTTGTAACCATTCTTCAGCTGCCTGTAGGTTAAACTCACCTCTAAAAGAAGGAGGTTTATTCTTATGGAATTCAGGCCATCCATTATAAGCTGGGTTTCCCACTTGTCCAACTTTAAGATTTGAATTATGATTCATTGGCATATTTTTCTGAACATGTCTAAGTGCTTCAGCTGTAGATGTAGCTTGTTGAGTAGTGGCAATAGCCTGTTGGGTGGCAGCAGCAGCCTGTTGAGCAGTAACAGCCTGTTCTCTTATAGGCTCTGCCACTCCCATCATCACTTGCATAACTCTTTTCATATTGGTTTCACCTTCCTTTTCCTTCCTAGCATTTCTCCTAGGTAGGGCCATAATTCACTCTACAAAACAAACATTACCGAGGTGATCGGTCTCAATTACATGCTATTTATAAGAGATCATATGGCACCAATTAGAAATATCATCTATCCAAACCTAATATTTCATCCCTCAAGTCAAAACATAATACAAGCTAGTCAACTGCCATGGCTCAGCTAACTACCTTGCATTAATCTCTATCCTGAGGAATCTACCCTTTCATTACTGAGCCAGTTCTAACTAGCCGTGGTAATAGTGCTCTGATACCAACTTTGTGTAACCCCCCAATCCTATAGTTCATTTTTAAGTGATTTAAATAATATAAGCAATGTACTATAAGATTGGTGAATTATTACTTCCTTTACCCGAGTCAAATTTTAAATATTTATTAAATAAAATAATTAGTATTATTGGTCTGGGCTACTACGCTCGGGTTCTCACACATTACGTAGCAGAAAATACATTAAATTAATTGACATAAAACATACATACATATATACATTCACATTCATTTATAGTGTTTAGAATTATTTTACATCAAACATATAGCTAAGGATATGCGAGTGTGTTAACTAGGGTAGGGAGACATTAAACCTGTCACTCATACCAATTTTAAAAAAATAGCTAGTGGATTCCTAGTTCACATATCCTAATACATGTATGCTCTTATCCTATACATCAAAATCATCCTTCTGATCCTTTCCAAAAATGATGATAAGGATTCAGGGCATCAGGCATGTCAAAACTCACTACACTACTCTAATACTTCATGCAATCAAGGTGTGGGAAGAACTTCCCATACATGTATGACCTATAGTTCCTTAATGACAGGGAAATACCCCAGGAAGGGTATTTCAACCAACTCCATCTCTACCTCAAGAAGGATCTGGTATCTAGGCATCTGATACAAACCAGCATTTTTATGAGAATAAATCTCAGTAACATTAATAACTAGTTTTCAAAAAAACTAGTTTGTACCACCGTAAACTCATAAGAAAATTCTACATTCTTTTTCATAAAATAATACATCTATTGGGTTATTGTGATAACATTTCATTTAACATTCATATTTGCATGCATTGCTTACTTTATATGCTCAGCTCAAAGTATGTATCTCCTAAATTTATCAGAACATACATGTAATATAGCATCATTCATATAACTTTCATTATAAAATAAAGAGCAATAAGGAAATAAGAGCATTCTCTTTGGCCTTTGCCAAATATCATTATAATCATCATCATATAATTGCATAATATAAGAGAAATTCAGAGAGCTATCAAGTGCACTACTCTATGCTTTTGAATATGTACTCTGGCAACTATGCCCATTGGCAGTACTCGACTACATATCATATTTGTGTACATTCTGGAGCGTCCTCCAGTGGATCAAAGTACAATAGAGTCCCCACATTGAGTCCACACATTTAGGTTCCACGCATTGAGTACATACTGGGGTCCCTAAAATGCTATTCATAAACATATATATATATGGGTGAATCGATGCATACTATATTTTTGTAAATTCTAAGTATGTGACTTTTCATTTACATTGGTCATTAAGTTACTAACTTACAATTTACAACTATCATGATACTTATGGAATGTCTAATCACCGTCTCATACTAGCAATCAGTCATTCAGATATGGACCTATCTACCACAGATACATATATTAAGAATACAATTCTCATTTCTCTTATACATTCTTGCTCTTTCCTTTTAAATTTCATCACTTTCATGCTCTTTCTCATTTACATTTAGAGTATGTGTTACCTTGCTTATAATTTAAGTTTAATCTCTAGTTTGGATTAAGTTTTTGGGCTAAATATCATTCAAACATGTAATTAAGTTCATCATTCCATTACAAAAAGTGGTAGTCAACTGGTACCACACTACAAGTCGACTAGTTGCATTCTTTCAAATCTTAAAATTCCAAACAGAGAGCTATCAGTCGACTGCTAGGTGTTTGGCAGTCAGCTGCTAGCTTACTATTGGGCTCGACAATTGACTGCTGGGTTACGGTAGTTGGCTACTCTGTTCTTGGGCAATTTTGAAAAATTTCTAGAAAAGAAAGAACACGACAGTCGACTTCCAGGTGCCCGACAGTCAATTGCTAGCATTCTGATACATTTCTAGGCACCTCAAGAGCCTGACAGTCGACTGTTGTGCCATGGCAGTCAGCTGTTATGTCTTGCTCTATTTTATGACTTGACGTTGACCTAGATTTTCAATCCAAAAACTTATTTTTAAACCCATTTTGAAATTGATAAACTCAAGACAAACTTCTCAACAACATTTAACGCAAGAAAATAGCCCAAAATATCATATTATCTTGTCAAAATATGAGATTCAAGCTCATTTTCGTTCAAGGTGAAAAACCCATTTTTCAGAAGCAAATTTAAGCATGCACTAGTATCTTCAATCAATTAAAAATACCCAATAGTAGTTAAAAACAATAAGAATATAGGTTTTAATGCCTTTTTCTTTAAAACAAGTTCAATTTTGCAAATTCCAGTCATGTGAATAGTAAACTCCAAAATAAAGGGATTAGGTTATTATGCTACCTTAATCCGTGTTTAAATGATGTTTGGATGTTGATTAATGCTGTAGATGCCTTCCTAATCACTTTTTTGATTTTAAAATCTTGCTAGAAATGAGATTCACTTCCTTACTCCTTTAACTTCTCTCTCTACTTGGTCACATCCTCTCTCTTTAGAAGTGGAAGTCTGAGTTTTTAGAATGAAGGAGTCTAACTCTTGGCCCTATTTATATGATAATTTGACACTTGCATGGATTCATAATTTCTGATCATTTGGCCTTAAATTAGTAAATTCAAACTATATGGGAAATTCTCATATTATCCCTAATCCATTGGCAGGAGAATTACAAAAATCTATTAGCTATAGCAATTCTTTTGGCCAAAATTGCAATGTCATACTTAAACTTTTCTACTTTTTAGTTTAGTCCTTTTCTTCATTCTAGTCAATTTTCTCACTCATTTCTGGTCCAATTCTTGTACTCATGCAACTATATGCAATCTAACATAACATAAATGCAATATACACAAACAATTAACTCAAATTAATAAACATCTCTCAAAGTTTAGGAGTGAATGTTACAGTGCCTGCCCTGTACTATCTAGAGCGTCTAACGTCCCCAATCCTATAGTTCTTTTCATTTGTTTAAATAATATAATATAGTATACTATAAAATTGGTGAGTTACTACTACCTCTACCTAAATAAATTTTTAACTTTTACCAAGTTAAATAATTAAGTGCCATTGGTTTAGGAGTTTTACACTCAGGTTCTCACACATAACGCAACGAAAATAAATGAAATAAAATATATTGATATCTTCATATACATTCACATTTATACATAATTATTTTACAATAGTCATAATTTCTTTACACATGACATATATCTACAAATATATGAGACTTTTATCATTTAGAGTAAGGAGGTAACAACTCTGCCATTCATACCCTCTGTAAAAATCCTAATAGTGGATACCTTTCTCACATATCTTAATACATATATGCCCTCATTCTATGTACACTAAAAATTATCATCCTGATCCCCTTCAAAAAAATATAATAAGGAATCAGGGTATTGGGTATGCATAGCTCACATATTTACATGTCAAAATATAAAAAAACTACTACACTAATCTTGCATATCCATCCCTCCTATAGGTGGGGGCAATGGAGGAACTTCAATAACTGTGACCACCCATATCTCCTTTACTAGCATAAAATATCTAAGAATTGTATCTCTACTAACTAAACTTCTACCTTCAGCACCATATGGTATCTAGGCATTTGATACACACTAGCATTTATGTGACAATAATTCTTAGTAGAAAAACAACATGTTTTAAAAATCACTAGTTTGTACCACTGTTTAGCATACAATTTCTTTTTCCTAAGCAACTGTAGCACAATCCTAAGATGCTATTCATGCTCTTCCCTAATTTTAGAATGTACAATAATATCATCAATAAAAACTGACACAAACTAATCAAGGTAAGGTATAAAGATATGATTCATGTAATCCATAAAAATAGATGGAGCATTTGTTAGTCCAAATGGCATTACTAAGAATTCATAATGCTCATACATAGTCCTAAAGGTAGTCTTAGGTACATCTTCAGCTCTGACTCTGATTTGATGGTACCTGACCTCAAATCGATTTTGGAAAATGTTGTAGCTCTTTTCAGTTGATCTAACAGGTCATCAATTCTAGGGAGAGGGTATATGTTTTTCACAATCACCTTGTTTAATTGTCCATAATCTATATATAATCTCAAACTCCCATCTATCTTTTTCACAAACAACACCGGTGCTCCCCATGGTGAAGCATTAGGGGAGACATTCTATATATAACACCCCAATCTTATAGCTTTCCTTTATAAATATTTGTTATTCAAACCATTTAGCTATAATAATGGTATGTTATCTTTACTTTTGTCTTTAATTATTACCCGAGTATGATTTTAATTTCCATTTTATATTTGATTAGGTTTAGGGTTCATTACTTAGGTATTTGATTCGTACATTACAAAACGAAAGAGTAAATAAAATAAAACATTATTTTAATAACAATGCAGCAGATAATAAGCTTCATTTATATATATTCCATACATCAGTATTTACAATGTTGTACATATATTTCAGGATATGTGAAGTTTTTTCAGTTGTTTAGGGTAAGGAGGCAACAAACCTGCCACTTAGACCTTTTACAAAATTTACCTACTAATGGATACAACTTTCACATATCTAGATATATATACCCATCCCACTATGTACATTCAAAAATATAATTTATCCCAATTCTTTTCCAAAAAAAAACATGAGAATTAGGATAAAATGGACTACATTCTACTTAATTACATATTTCCCAAAAAGATACATCATTCTTACCCCTTCTAAAGAGGAAGGACTTCCATTACTGTCACAACATATATGTTTTGTATCACTATGAAGGTTTCTAAAAAAGGAATCTCTACCATTGCCACTTCTACCTCAAGCCAAATCATTTACCTGGTCATCTAATACAAACCAGATACAATTATGAGAAATAGTTTCTCAGTAGCTAGAAAATCCACTTTTAAAAACATTCTAATATGTACCACCATGGTGATACAGAAAATAATTCTACATCCTTTAATTTAAAACATTATTTATTCTATTGGGATTCAACATATAAATTACATGTGTATGGCATGTATTTATGAATATGCATCATGATACTAGTTCACCTCATATATCATTTGAGTTTCATGAATATAAAAACATTCTAGTCATAATTAGAAAAAAAATCATCATTCATAAGGAAACATTTATTAGTCATATAGAAAACATTTATTGGTCATTGGCTAAAAGCTACAATCAATGAAAGAGAGAGACTTAAGAGTATCAGGAGAGTCACCCAGTGAACTACTCCACGCACTACTACTTACATGAGTGAGATAATTTTCTTTCCAGTTCTAGTCATTTGACAATTTTGTCACTGGTACTATCTGAGGCGTCCCCCAGTAGATCCAAGTACCTATTTTAGTCAAATTCTAGTCAATGGTCACTGCCTTTATGTATATCGCTAACATATGAAAACTAAGCTCACAGGATCACTGTAACTCTACCTAGATTATATCTTCTCTACTTTTGGGCAGATCATGTTGCTATGGAATCACCACCCCTTTTCGGTGGATCCTATTCCTAGTACGCTATTTACTATATATATTCTAGGATGATTTGGCTTGTACCCATGATTATGTTAAATTCTAAGTAAATGTCCCCTTTTTACTGGCCACACTAGGTTACACTAACTTAAAATTTGTAGTCATCGCGGTGTTTTCACAATCTCTTATACCGAGTGGATGTTTTACCATCCCAATTCATGACACAATCGTGGAATGCCCAACGGCCTGTCCCATACCAACAATTGGTCACTCAGTTACAAGCCTATCTATCCTAGAACATACATTGAAATTACTTCCTCTTAGCCTTCTTCCGTTCCAGTCTATGTTTTCCTTTCCATTCTATGTTTTCCTTTCATTTCTTTCATTTCTAATTTCCTTTCCTTTCATTCATTTTTCATGATACTATATCCTCATTTGTTTAATGAAACTTTCATGATTGGAAGCTATGGACATGGAAGGCCATTCGTTCCTTTTTAACAATTTGCAATATTCATTGTTATCCTCTCTAGCCATCCACTTCTCTTTCCCTTGTAATTAGTTAACATAACATCTATCACATTTTCCTTTACAATTTTATTGCTAGAAATTTAATCCATTCCAAGGGAATAAAGAGGAATGGTCTCGATCAAAGAGGGAAACTAAGGGAAAAATGGGGCTTTTATGCCTTTTATTCCCTTTCTTTCACCATTTTCATCATACAATTATAATTACATAAATTCCCTTCCATTTCCATACAATTTCCATACTTCATTCCACTACACGTCAAGGGTTGGAATATTCATTTAGGTGAACTATTAAGCCTTTCTATCACCATTTTCAACCTCATTTGACTATCAATATATCTATGCATACATATAATTATCCTTTTCTCACAATATATGTATGTACACATAAAGATATCCTTTCCTTCTTGTTGGATTACACATTCAAGATTAGGATTTCATGGTAATGGAAAACAATTGATCAAGCAAAACATTATACATGTCATTATCTCTCTCTCTCTCTCTCGCCTTGGCCGAAATCATAAGTACATATATGAACATTTTTCATTCCCACATCCTTCAAGATGCTCTTGGCCAAGTCACAAGAAATAGGGAAAAAAGGGAGTTTCATCAAAACATTAATTCTCTCCCTTTCTCTTGCCTATGATCGAAATTCTAGCCACACATATAGGTTTGAAATTTTACAAAATTCCCTTTATGGGAATTTACCATGCTCTTGCCTAAAGAAAGAAGAAAGGGAAAATGAAAGAGTTTCATACCAATTCTTCCATATTTCCAAATTTCATCATTATACAAGCATGAAAACACGAATTCCTCACCATAACCATGTCAATCCAAACAAGAAGGGGTTTCATGAACATGGTGAACCAAAACCATAAACTTTCCATAATTCATTCAATCAATCATTCTAACACTCACAAATACATCCATACAATCATACAAACACAACCCAATAGGAATTTAAGCATGAAAGGATGTAGAGTGAGAAACCCTCACTATTTATGGAAGCCATGAAAATTGCTCAAACACTTAAACGAATCCATGAAATATAAAATCAAGGGTATAGGATTGTTTAACTATCTTGATTTAGCAATAGAACTTTTTTATTTGGCTTCTCCTTCTCCTTTCCTTCTTCTTCTTCTTCATTTCTCCTTCTCGACCTCACCTTCTTTTTCCTCTCCAGTCATTTTCTCTTTCTTTTTCCTTGAAGAAGACGGTTTAAAAGGTTTAGGAAAAAATGACCATTTTTCCCTTCATGCCAAAATGAACATTTTTCCCTTCATTTTCCTTCATAATTTCGAAAAGTGGTGAGAGATGGACTCCGTGGAAATTGTCATGATGAAATGACTATTTTACCCCTAAGGTAAAAATTACCATTTTACCCTTTGGTGATATTACTATTTTACCCTTGGTTAGAAAATGACTATTTTACCCTTAGGATATTTTCTAATGTAATCATTGCATTTTAGATATTTTTAGGTTTTATGATTACGTGTCATTAATGTGCCTTGATTCTTGTGCAAAGTAATGATGGCATTTAGATATTTTAGAAAACTTTTCCCTTTTTACTTTAGTCCCTCTATTTTTATTTCAATTTGGTCCCTCTCTCGTTTAAAAAAGCCTAAAGCAATTTAAACAAACACATTTAGGTATGCAATTGCTGAATTTAAGAATTTAGAACATACCTGAAAATATGAAAAGTTGATATTACATTATAGGGTGCTATAGAGATTGGTCCCATGCTAGGAACTAACTCTATGGAGAAATTTACTTCCCTCTCAAGTGGAAGACTTAAGATTTCTTCTAGAAAAACATATGAAAATTCACTAACTACCAAGATATCATTAAGTTTATGATGAATTTCAATCTCAGAAGAACACAGAAAACACATTCTTTGAATCTTTTCCTCACTACCCCTATTCACAGGTATGGTATCTAGAAAAATCAAAGATTTTTTATAACAATCCAAGATTACATTGTTTAAAGACAACCAATTCATCCCAAGAATAATTTCCAAATCAATTAAAGGTAAAAAAATAAGGTCAACAACAAATGGTCTATTCTCAACAATGATTGGACAGTTCAAATAGGCCAAAGAAGTGAAAAATTGTTCTCTTACCGAGATGGAAATAGACAACTCATAGGGTAGACTAGATATAGGTAATTCCAATCTTTTCACACATTCATAGGAAATAAAAGAATGAGCAGCACCAGAATCAAATAGTACAATCAAAGATACATCACCTATTAAAAAATTACCTTTTATCAAATCATCGGACTGAGCTATTTCTTTTGCCTTTAAATGTAAAGGCTATTCTAGTAGTTGGAGGTTTGCTGGGTTCAGTTGATTTCTTCCATTGTGGACAATCCTTAACTAAATGTCCCATTTTCCCACATTTGAAGCAAACACCTTGTTGCCACCTACAAGGCCCATCATGATTTCTTCCACATTTCGAGAAAATGTTAGGTATTGTCTGCTTTGCCATTGGCTTCTTACCTCCCTAGGTTTTACCAAATCTATTATCCCTTCCTCTGAAAGGTCTTAGTTGTTTCCATTTGAGAAAGTTCATTCTTTGTTTCTCTTTCTCAGTCTCCACCAGATTCTTGGCAACTATGTGACACTTATTGGACAGTGTGGCATAATTCCTGATTTCCAATGGAACAACCGCACTATTTAAATGTGGCCTCAACCTGGCCTCCAAATGCATGGCCTTTAATGCCTTATCTAGTTAAAGCTTCAAGTATGAAGAGAATGTGGACAATTCTTCAAACTTAGCAAGATATTCATCAAAATTCATGTGGCCCTGTTTAATCTGCATAAATTCAATCTCCTTCTCATTCCTCACATTTTGACGAAAATACTTCTCCAAAAATACCTCTTCAAACAAATCCCAAGTAATCTGAACTCCTTGAGCCTTCGTTAACTGTTTTGCCCCTTTCCACCAATGCTCGGCCTCTCTAACTAACATGTAAGTGGAAAACAATACCTTCTAGGAATTTGTACTGCTAAGGACCATAAATAGTTTCTCCATTTCTCTCAACCACTCTTTTGCTATCTTTGACTCAAACTCACCCCTAAAGGAAGGAGGTTTTGCTTTCTGAAATTATGACCATCCATTATAAAGTGGATTTCCTACCTATCCTCTATTAGGGTTAGGGTTAGGGCATTTATTGTTCTCATTCCCCTAAAAATTTTTAAGGACTTGGGTAGTAGCAGTAGCATGCTCCCTCATTACTTTGGCTACTCCCATCATAGCCTGCATTACTTTTGTTAGACTAGCCTCACTCTCTCTCTCATTTTCAATATTCCTCGTAGGTGGGGCCATATCTCACTCTACAAAACAAACATTATCGAGGTAATTAGTCTTAATAACATAATATTTATAAGAGCATATATGGCACCAACAGGAAATACTATCTACCCAAACATAGCACTCCATTCATCAAGTCAAAAGACTACATAAGTTAGCCAATATACTATAAGATTAGTGAGTTACTAATACCTCTACCTGAGTAAAATTTTATTTTTTCCAAGTTAATTAATTAAGTGTAATTAGTTTCGGTCTTTACATTTGGGTTCTCACATGTAAAGAAAAAAAATAAAATAAAATAAAGCAATACATACATATATATACATATAGTCACATACATTGATTTCTTTTCCAAGACATATATATACCTATAGATATGTGAGGTTGATAATAGTTTACCAGTCAGCGTAAGGAGGTAATAACCCTACCACTTATACCTTTCTCAAAACCCTACTAGTGGATAGTACTATTCATCTCGCATATCTTAGATATATTTATGCCCTTTTCTTATTCTATGCATCAAAATAATTTATCCTAATCTCTCTCAAAAACATATTAAGAGATTTGGATAGATGGGCATGTAAAATTCCATTTTAAGTATTTACATGTCAAAATATATCAACTGCTACACTAGTTATGTAACTCTACCCCTCTTGTGAGAGGGGCGATGGAGGGATCTCAATAACTGCAATTATCTATAACTCCTTTACTACCATAAAATAACCCAAGATGGGTATCTCCTCCATAGTGACATCCACCTCCAGTAGGATTTGAAATCTAGGCATCTAATACATACCTGTATTTATGTGAGAATAAATCTCAATAGCATAACAATCTGTTTAAACCCAATGTCTTGTATCACTGTATTCATATGAAAATGTACTACATTATTTTCATCATCAATTAGAATATAGTATCTATTAGGATGCAATGCATGGATTATACAATTATAGCATGTAGCATGTACTTATAGATTTATGATTAGTGACAGTTCACTAGATGTCAACAATACAGAATATGTTATTTCATCATATATATATTTGCCATAGTAATATGATCATATCCACATTTAAAAAATGAGCAAGGAAAACAAATATATCATAATGGCCAGCGCCAAAATCATCATATGAGCTATCGGGAGAGTCTCTCAACGAACAGCTCTACATGCTCCTACAGCACTCATAGATGAGTTTCGAGTTGAGTCTTATGGTCCCCGACCACTAGTAGCCCATGTCTGCATGGTACTATTTGGAGCATCCCCCAGTGAATTCAAGTACACATAGGCCCCTGCCTCTCTGCCAGATCATCCTTAACTCACTCAATGGTCCCTACCAACTCTGACAGATCATCCCCTGACCAGTGGGATTGATATGCCTTTGGATACTTCATTCCCCTTTCATCCCATAAAGGGGCTGGTATAACTCATAAGATCATTATCACCTTTGACAAATCATGCCTACTCTGCCCTTACAGATCATAAGGCTATGGAATCACTATCAGCACTGATGGATCACATTCCTAGCATGTTATCCATAAGCATATATTCTAGGGTGATTCAGCTCATGCTATGGTTATGTTTAACTCTAAGTATGTGACTCCTTTTATTAGCCATAGAAGAGTTCACTAACTTAGAATTCACAATCATAATGGCATTTTCAAAATCATTAATGATTAAGTATATTTTTTACCATCCAAAAGTATGGTTTGACCATGAAATGCCCAACGACCATTCCATATCGATAGTCGGTCACTTAATAATGAGCCTATCTACCACTAACGCATACACTTGGAATACTCTTCTCTTTTCTCTTTCATGTTTTTCGCTTTTTCTTTTTCTACCTCATGTTACATGTAAATCTATGATTTCTTTATATATATGACATTATTGTTGACTCTATTGAGCATATACTTAAGAAAATAGAAACTTAAACTCAATAACTTCTACTTAAACTCAATAACTTCTTTTAAACTTTTGAGTTTTCATTTTTAAGACTAGGTGGCTCTTTTTTAGAAAATTTCTTTATGAAAAACATTATTTTCCCACCTAGCATTTGACTTACACCTCATAGTAGTCAGCTTATAGAAATAAAATCTTGAAAACTCCACTAGGGTACTATAAGTGGGCTGCCAGAATTACATTAGTTTATGTAATACCTCCAATCCTATAGTTCCTTTTAGTTAATTAAATAATATAATATAATATACTACAAGATTAGTGAGTTACTACTACCTATACCTAAGTAAATTTTAACTTTTATCAAGTTAAATAGTTAAGTGCCATTAGTTTGGGAATTCTACACTCAAGATTCTCACACGCAACGCAACAGCAAATAATGAACTATATATGAATAATTTAGAATACATACACATATAGAATTCATTTACAATATCATATTAGTTTATAAAAGAAATATACCTATAGATATGTGGGAGTTGTTAATTAGGGTAAGAACACAATAGTCTTGTCACTCATACCCTGTTTTAGAATCCTACTAGTGGATATCTATCTCACATATCCTAATACATATATGCCCTCAATCTATACACCAAAAATCATCATCCTGATCCTTCCAAAAATAATCATAAGAAATCAGGGTATTGGGCATGTCAAAATTTTACTATATTGGCTCTAAATCTCATGCATTTAGGGGGTGGGAGGAACATCCCATACAAATATAACCTATTATTCTTTAATGACTAGGAAATACCCCCGGAAGGGTATCTCTACCACTTCCACTTCCACCTCTAGCAGGACCTGGTATCTAGGCATTTGATACAAACCAACATTTAATGAGAATAATTTCTCAATAGCAATAACAACTTGTTTTAAAAACTACTGATCTGTACCATCGTACTCATACAAAAATATACTACATTCTTTTATTATCATATAATACATCTTCTATTGGGTTACCATGCATGAATACAATTTTATCTTACACTTATGAATGCAATATCACATACCCATCACACAGGATATATCATAATGGTAACAGGGTTATATTCATATATGAACACAGAGCATACACAAGGAATCTAGAGCATATAACCACGGCCATTGCCAAATCATTACCATAATAAGAGAAATCAGGAGAGTCATCAAGTGAACTACTTCTTATATTAACCATCACTCATAGGTGAATTTCTCGTGATTCTTAACTATTTATAGTTCTTGACTGCTATTTGTGTGCTATCTGAAGCGTCCTTTAGTGGATCCCAGTACAATCCTACTCATCTCCACCGCATGGGTCCCTACCAACCTTTCTGGCATATCTTCCCTAAATTTCATCATGAACCACAAGGTCCCTGCCCACTGTAACACCCCATAATTTAATTAGTCTAAATTAATGTTCTTTAATTAATTAGATGAAATTGCTTGTGTGATTTTGTATTTAGAATAACTATGATTTCAATTTATTAAGGTGCTTGATTTAGAATACCTCTCCATTTCAGCTTCTTCATGTAACGCCCCTATTTAGTATTACCATTAACTCTGATATAAATAGATAGGTTTAGTACATTATCCTTGTCCTTTATTTATTTAATGTCTGAACAGTTACACTACTAAATTATATAAAGCGAATTAGGTTTAGAATTATTTTTCTTAGATTCTAACTTTCATGCATAGCGAAATAATATAAATTCTATGCTACAGCGAAAATATAAACTTTCATTTAATTCCCATAATACAACTCCAATCAAGTCCATTACATATTGATAAACATGTCCCGGATATATGAAGTACCCGTCCATTGGAAGTCAAGAGACAATAGGTATGTTACTCAGACTCCCTTACGAATTAGGGATAGACCGATCCTTCATATATCTATCCCCCGGGATGTCTACATACATCTCATGTATATAGTTCAAAATAATTGTCCTATTTTAAATCAAATCTAGCTAGGACCCAAAATAGGGATTATAAAATCTCACTTAAAACAAAATAACTGTTACTCCTCGGCCTTGCTACGCATCCAGATCTGATACATATTAGCACGTGGATGAGAAACACAAGTTTCCCAATAGCTTAACAATTCAGGGTTTTAAAACACAACTAATATGTATCAGGGTGCAAGCACCAAAACATTTAATCTACATTATTGATTTCAAACATAATATTACACATAAATGCAAACCAGCAAGCACTGCATGATAAATTTAGAAGTCAACAGAAAATTAGATAACTCCTTTTTCAAGTGACACGTATTCTCATAAAATTACATGTGTTATTACAAAATTATCAGAGTGCATGGGCATTTAATTCTTACTCTTACTGTTATGGATTAAATGAACGTTCTTGGGTGTTACGTGAACACTAGGTCATGGGTATGGAGCACCTTCGGTCACACCTCACTAGGTCACTCATGTGGAGTACCTTTGGCCACACCTCATAAATCGTGGATAATCGGCCACGTATATAAAAACATCGGTACACTAGATTATGGGTATGAAGCACCTTCGGCCACACCTCCCTAGTTCACTCGTGTGGAGCACCTTCGGCCACACCTTAAAATTCGTGGACACTCGGCCACGCACATGAATTCATCGTGAATGCTAGGCCACGGGCGTGGAGCACCTTTGGCCATGCCTTACTAGGTCACTGGTGTGGAGCACCCTCAGCCACACCTCGAAATTCATGTATTCTTCTATGTTTTTCCTATGTTTGTTGTCCTTCTTTTCCCTTGGCACACATTACCCATTTTTCATATTTATTTGTGACAAATTAACCTGAATCAATCTAATTCTTCATTTTTGAATAATATGTTTCAATTATAAAACCTTAATAATTTTCAGGGAAAAATTTTCATGATTTTGGCCTAAGGAAAATTCAAGAGAATTTCATATCTTATCATTTAAATATTCTCTTTTCCATTCTTTAAATCATATCATTGAAATGGGGGAATTTCTTTTCCACAACATTAATGTTCATCATTATTGATCAACATCATTCAACCTTGCTAACCACAATTTCCCACAACAAAGGTCATCATTATTTAGACATAAATTTCCCATAAATATGGTCATCATTAATTAGTCTTAAAGTTAACCATAACAACAATGCCCATCAATAATATAGTCAATTAATTTCCCATAATCATATGCATCGTTATTAATAATCATAAGTTCTCCTAATCACTTTGGGTATGGTTTTCTTTCTTAGTTTTGTTACACTTACTAACATTAATTTCATTATGAAAATACCGAGTCTACTTTAATGTTAAGAGTGGTAAGCCAAGCCACCCAATCATTGAAATGAGCTCTTATTCTAAGTTATTTCATGATCTTAATAAAATCACATTTTAGGTTTAAGCATTAACCATCTCCTAGATTTATCATACAAACTAAGTCATTTGTTATTTCTAAATCAAGAATGTAGACAAGGATTATAATTCCATGGAAGCAAAATCATTAATCATGCATACTAGAACATGGAATTAGAATTTAATAAATTGCTAACCTACCTCCAAGATGCCCTAAGATGGAGTACCCCTTGGCTTTTCCTTTGAGTTCTTCCTTGCTTCTTCTTTCCTTGGTCTCTTAGTTCTTCTCCTCCTTACAAAATTTTGTGTATTTTTCACTAGCACTCATGCCCTAGCTTCTTGAAATTTCCTTCTCGTGTGTGAGTTGTTTCCCAAGCTATGAAGTGCTCTCCCTTCCCTTTTCGTGTGTGAATATATGTGTGTTACCAAATTCCAATTTTTAAAAATTCTATTCCCTCTTTCTATTGTCCAAACCCGATCATGGTGTGCTACCCTCTCCTTTTGTTATTATTATTATTATTATTATCATCATTTAGGAGCCTTTCATGTAGCTTAGGTGCAGCTCTTTCTTTTCTTGCAATCCCACGTTGTTCATTTAGTCACGCCACGGAAGAGGAAGGAGAGATGTTAAGTAATGCAAGCTGCACACTCCACTCTATGCAGGTTGTATGGTCTAGTAGCTGCATGTTTTGGCCTCTAATTCAATTCCTATACACCCTCCATTTGGCGGCGCCAAAAGGGAGGAAAGATAGGGTTCACGTGCGTGTATGAGTGCTGCACCTTTCTTGCCTTCTCTATCATTAGTTAGTGCCGTGTACTTCCTATACATTGAATTAATTATTCCCATTTTCTCACTTTCATTTACTTCACCGCATGTGTACTTAATGGTCTCTCTCTCATTTATCTCCATTACCTCATGGTTAGAAAAGAGATCCACATGTCCATGTGAGCTTACCACTCGGTGGCCTTGGACACAGACGAAAGGGAAGGCTAGCAAGAGGGAATTTAGTACACGCCTCTCTCTCCTTTCTCCCTTTTTGCCTTGTGGGTGTATATATATATATATATTATATATATATAGACACGTATATATATATTTCTTATTCCAATGGGAGCTCATCACTTGGTGACTTCAATTAATTTAAGAAAGAAGACAAGGAATTGGCTAATCTCGTACACCTCCCCTCACTTCCTTCACCGAGTGCATACATGAATATTTAATTTATGTTCCTTTCTTCCCACTTTGCCGTTTCCCTATATATATATATCTATATTTAATGTCACATTCCCCTCTTTTCAATTTGTTGCATTCAATTGTGCATATATATATATTTTATCCCACTAAAGTGCAAGGTGCTGCACTTTTCCTTTTTCCCTCTCCAAGTGTGATTGCTGTGTGAGTATATATATATATATACATATTTAAAAACTCACATCCTATATCAATTGCACATGTATATGTTTTATTTACCACACCCTTCTCTCCTTGTCAATTCGGCTAACTAAAAAGAAAAATTAAGCAAGCACCTCAATTATTTTTCCTCTGCTGAATGGGTCCTCCCTTTTTAATTATGATGCTGAAATTTTCCTCACCCATTTAGATATATATGTATCTTATACGGCCAAGGTAAGTCAAGGAAATGGGATAAGCCTTAAGAGTAAACGTGCCTTACGTCTCTTCCACTTTCCTTTCTCAATTCGGCTAAATGGAGATGTAAATTAAATCCAACACCTCAATTTTATGCAATGTCATCCTTTCGAATATTTATTCTAAACATTACATTGTACAAGCAATTTCATCCAATTAATTAAGAGAACATTAAATTAGGCTAATTAAAATGATGGGGTGTTACACTTCACGTGTGGCTTTGCATGTATTTCCCACACAAGAGATTTCAATTCCCTCTTCTTTCTTTATGTGTGGGTCTTGCATGACATTCACAACCTTCTTGTCTCTTGCTTAGGTGGCATGTCATACAAATTTTTTTTTTAAATCTCGCTTCCCTCATTTTCACACCACATTTTCCTTTCCTTCTTAATTATTATTGATTATCATTCTTGTCCAGTAGTCTTTATGGGTGGCTCCTAATGCATACCTTCTCCCTTGCAAATCTTGATTTACTTCTCCAAAACTCACGCTACACTTGTCTTTTTTCTCCATGTGAACTCCTTGCCGTGTGGGTGTGATTGTGTGTGCATATAAAATTCCTAACTCTCTTTCATTCCACTTTGTATTCGGTCAAAGGGTGTTGGACTCTTCCCTCTTTTTTTTTCTCCCTTTTTTCCTTGTGTTTGACGTGTGGGTGTAGATATTTTTTTTGCACCTTTTCCCTTTTATTTTTATAATGTGTGGGACTTTCTTGTTGCACACATAAG
This sequence comes from Senna siamea, assembly GCA_031216115.1. Taxonomy (NCBI): domain Eukaryota; kingdom Viridiplantae; phylum Streptophyta; class Magnoliopsida; order Fabales; family Fabaceae; genus Senna; species Senna siamea. The sequence continues at coordinate 27,484,350 of CM062361.1, read as the reverse complement.
CTCATTTCCCTCACAAAAACTCTGCACTAAGTGTACTTGCTAGTACACTTTCCTTTGCTTACAAGTTACCTCTTTCCATTGTTTATTCCACCTTCCTTTCTTCTCTTAATCTAACTTCCATTCAGCCTTCATGGGGAGAGAAGGATGCTGCTCCCTTTTGTTTTACTTATGCATCTAACTAATTTCCTTCTTGCTTGCAATTGGTGTTTTCCTTCCCTTACACGTTAGCTACACCCTACAAGCAACTATTTTCACATGCTAAATGAAATTTCTGCACTCTTCCCCCTAGCCTATTTGATCATGTGAGGAAGGAGGGAAATAATACATTCTTGCATGGAAATTAAAGGCTGCACCTTTGTGTCTTCTTTTCCTAACCGTATTTCCATACCTCACGTGTGTTCCCATGTGTACAATTCAATTAAAAATTATGCACCATTGTTTTACTTGTAGCATGCTTATAAAATTAATTCCCATCCTCTTTCCTATTCTCCTTTAGTGCCACTCAAGGCACATGTATTTTCTTTCTTTCCTAGTGCATGTGAAGCCCCACACACACATATATTTTTTTGGTGGTTCATTCTTCTTTCTTTTCCACTTCACGTGAGGCTTGAGACTTTCATGCATAAAAAATAGAATTCCCATTCCCTTCTCTCACGTAGGACGCATGCATGGCACACACATGCATATATTTAAATTCCTTCCTTTCCCATGCATGCTTAACCTTTCCCACTTGCATGCACACACACACATGCATATATTTTTAAATGTTGCACCCTATCTTGCTTTTCTCTTGGCATTTAGGCTAGGTGACTCAAAAGGAGAAATAGAGAATTAAATTAAGCACCTAATTTGGCTAAAATGGAGAGTTAATTTAAAATCCAATGTCTTACAAATTGAGAGCATACTTAATTTAAATACCAAAATCACGCAAGCAATTGCACTCAATTAATTAAAGAACATCAATTTAGGCTAATTAAATTATGGGGTGTTACAACTGCCATGGTTTTTGCCTTAAAAATTTGGAGAAATTACTTATATGGGTCTAAATTTGAGGTTTATAGTGACCATAAAAGCCTTAGGTATTTGTTTGATCAAAAGGAGTTGAATATGAGGTAGAGAAGGTGGGTAGAGTATTTAAAGGATTTTCATTTTGAGATAAAGTATCATGCATGGAAAGCTAATGTTGTAGCTGATGCATTAAGTAGAAATCCCTACAAGTAGCTAGCCTTATGGTAAATGAGTTAAAAATTTTGGAAGACTTTAGGGATCTTAGTCTCAATGTGATTTCATTCCTAAATAAGTTGCCAATGAGTGACTTCCAGATTAATTGTGATATGAGGGAATAGGTTAGAAAAGCCTAACAAGAGGATGAATCCCTAAGAATCTATGTAGATCAACCAAATTTTAGGTTAGCCACTGATGGGGCATTGATGTTTAGGAACAGAATAGTGATTCCAAAACATCAAGAGCTAAGGGAGAAATTGTTAGCAAAGGCACACAGTAGCCATTACACTATTCACCTAGGTATTTCTAAGATGTATCAAGAGTTGAAGAGAAACTTTTGGTGGTCAGGTATGCGAAAGGACATCACAAAGTATGTGAGTGCTTGTCTTACTTGTGAACAGGTAAAGATAGAGCATCAAAAGCCTGTTGGGTTATTGAGACCACTAGAAATACCAAAAAGGAAATGAGATCAAATAACTATAGATTTTGTAGCGGGACTACCTAGGACTCCAACTGGTTATGATTTCATATGGGTGATAGTGGATAGATTGACTAAATCTACTCATTTCTTACTTATCAAGATCTATTATTCCATGGAAAACTTAGCCTAACTATACCTCAAGGAAATTGTGAGATTACATGGGGTACCGTCTAGCATAGTATTAGACCTAGACCTTAAGTTCACATCCTGATTTTGGCAGTCCTTACAAAGAGCATTAGGAACCCAACTCAAATTTAGCACTGCTTATCATCCTCAGACTGATGGTGTAATAAATCAGATTTTTTCAAAATAATTTAATTGGACAAATTTAATTGGAATTTTATTAAAATTAAATTCGATGTAATTTTCTGAGTTTGCAGTCAAAATTTGGGAATTTTCTAAGTTTGCGTTAGGAAATTGACAGATAAAGTATTGGACTTTAATTCCTTAAACGAAGGCCAAATTCCTTCCATAGGAATTCGTTCCCTTGCCCAGATCGGGAAAGACATTCAAAAATTTCCCCGGGCAAAGTGGCAAAAGACCATATTGCCCTTAGAGGCTTTAAACTTTCAAAACTCTATTTTCTCACCTATTTTTCCTTTCCTCTCTCTCTCTCTCCTCCCTCTAATTTTCTCCTCCCTCTCTCCTCCACGCTCGCCACCATGCATGGTTGAAAACGCCACCTTGCATCACCGCCCAACCTAGCCACCGGTGTAGCTCGACACCCTAAACCTCCCGCCACCATCCTCAGCCACTGACGGACATAGCCGCCGAAAAATGCTACATTTCCTCCTCTATCGTGTTTTCCTCCACCGCCGTGATCTCCGCCGTCTAATGTCATTTGGTGACACCACCCCCACCATTGGAAAGGCCGAGCTGCCAACTTTCCCCGACAGCTCTCAGCCATCGAACGCTGCCACTATGCGCCCGAAACAGGGAGAAAATAGTGTGCTGTGTATCAACCTTCAATGTTGAAAAATGCCGTCCAAACAGCCGTGAACCACCAAACTGACCTTAGATCTGACCTCCTCGACTTATGGGTTACACGCTGGTGTAATTTTGACCTTAGCCGCATCCCTCCACCATGCGCCGTCGTGCTCCGCCGTGAGCCATCACCAAAGAAGCCAAAAATGGTCTAGAATCAGAATTCCACCTTCTGGAACCCCTGGTATAGTCTAAATTACCCTGATATAATGTTTTCTGATTGAAATTGAATGCCGAACATTCGTAGGAATTAAACTGGCCTAGGAAAACATGTAATCAGACGTAAGAAGTTTAATTGAATGAGAAAAAGCCTGAGATTTTAATTAAATTGCCTAGAGGACTAACTAGGCTTGAATTTTGAGGAAACAAGAAGCCCTGAATTATTTAGGAGCAAATGGTAAACAGGTAGAGTGAATGCCTGATTTAGATTAATTTGATTGCATGGGAATGCGTGCTACTTTCAATGGGTATATTTGTATGCCTGTGTGCTGTAAATGCCTGTTACATGTTAGATTGATTGGCTATCGGACTTAGATGCCATAGGAACGGGTTGACTTAAGGTAGAGTATTCAATTGGCGGTATGGGACGACTGTTGAGTATCCTGAATGCAGATGATTTTGTAAACGCATCATTTTTAATTAGATTTAACCTACATTCGTTAGGGATTATGCGGTAAACTATGATGACCCTATGAAAGATTTAAGGTGTATAAAGGGGGATAACCTATACGAAAAAACGTTGTGGTTTAGGTGTAATCACTTAGAACCTTAAGAATTGGCTGAATGTGTGCATGTGATTCTGAATAGACTATATGAGGATGAGAATTGGCATATGTGCACATGCTAGGGGACGCCCTAGATGTTAATTCTCACCCAGTCCTTGAGTGAGTGATAGGTGTCACAGATCACACTCACAATATAGGCATGATTTTGGGTGATTGGTGTCATAGATCATACCCAACGAAAAAGTATGATTTTCATAAAACTACATGCAATTGGATAGATTTATATATGGTCACATAATACTTGTGACTAATGTGTACATGAAAACCACTGGGCAATGGATTTTAAACTATATTTTCAGTACGAATTTTCAAAAAACATATTTTATACTCATTCTTAAGTATTGCATCATTTTCTGTGCAATTTCATGATTTTAAAAGATAAGGTAATTCACTAACTTTTGAATTAAACACGGGGAGATGTTTTTTGTGCTTTGTCATAGCTGAGCATCAGCTATTTTGAAATTATATACTGTAATTACTCTACTGGGATTTAACTATCTCATAAGGTTGTTTGCTCAGATGAATAGGAATAGGGGCCTAGGAGATAGTTGAGCAGGAGCTGAGAGACTGAAAGACGTTGCAGCGTAGTTTAGGCTTGAATCTGTTTATGTAATTATCTTTATTGGTTGTTTTGATTTTTAATGGATTTAATTGAATGTATATACTGGTTTTATGACTATTTGTACTTTGGAAAATGTTCGATTTACAGGAGAAACTATGCTCAAATTTTTGGCAGGAGTAAATGTTTGAATATTGGTTTAAGTTGAATTATACGTGAATGGATTATGCATTTTGATTTTATGGTTCTTAGAATTGATATTCCAGTGCATGTTATGATTGTATGTGAATTTAGAATAGCTGCATAGGACTTAAGGTTGAGTGGAATCTGAATGGACAGAGGTAAGATTCTATTTGGGTTACACTCAACCAGTAGCGATCCTCTAAGATTCCCGAATCAGGGAAAAAGTGAAAAATTATTTTGAAAACCCATATGCTTTCGCTACTTTGATAGAGGTAAGTGTATTGTGAAATAGGAGGTCGTTACAGATGGACAGTCTAAGAGAACGATACAAACCTTGAAGGATATATTGAGAGCTTGCGTGTGCTAAAACAAAAGGGAAGTTGGTATAGGTACTAACCTTTGATAGAGTTTCCATACAATAATAGTTATCACTCTACTATAGGTATGGCACCGTATGCTGCTTTCTATAAGAGAGGTTGTAAGTCACCTTTAAGTGGGCAGAGATAAGGAAGAGAACATTGTTGGGACCTAAAATTGTACAGGAAACTACTAATCAAATAAAAATGATCACGAAAAAAATGAGAGTTGCCCACCAGAGACAGGAAAATTATGCAAATAGGAGGAGAAGGCCTTTGGAGTTCAATGAGGGAGACCATGTGTTTTTTAGAGTGTCATCTACCACGGGTATTGGTAGAAAAATAAAGACAAAGAAATAGTCCACGATTCTTAGGACCATTCTAGATCCTAAAATGAGTTGGTCTAGTTGCCTACAAATTGCCTTACCTCCTTACCTTTCAAACTTTCATGATGTCTTCCATGTCTCGCAACTTAGAAAATATGCTCCAGATGGTAATCAATCCATAGTATTATAGAAAAATTTAACTTATTAGTCTACTCCTGTTAAGACCCTAGATTTCAAGACTAAGCAACTCTAGAATAAAGTAATTCCTTTGGTCAAGGTACTTTGGCAGGATGTAGCAAACCAAGAGATGTCGTGGAGAAGGAAGATGAGATGAGGCAACACTATCTAGAATTATTTACAAGTATGAATTTTGAGGACAAAATTCTTTTAAGGGGGAGGATTGTAATATCTGCTTCCTTAAAATATTTATTATGTAAGGATAAATTGGTGTGATGTAAATGAAACAAGTGGCTAAATCCTAAAGCAAAGCTTGGAAAGGATAATCTTAGAATTTTCTCCATGCAAGGACTAAAATGAATAATTATTATGGGGCCAAACGTGAATGGAAAATAGTTATTAAGTGCTCCTCATGAGATTTATAAAACCTAAGGACTTAAAAGTAATTTTTATATTTTGCTAGGAGGTCCCTGGAAATAAAGTTACTTAATCCTTTTATTACTTCCCATATGCTCCTTCCCTTCATCCAAGGCAAAGACCTAGGGCTCCAAAAGGGGGAGAAATCCATGAGCAAAGGGAAAAAGGGAAGGGAAGCAAAGTGGAAATCTTCCATAACTAGATTTAAGGTAAGAAATCTTTACTTATAGCTTGGCAAACTTCTTGGACATCATTTAGGAGTAGATTTCTTCTCCTAAAACTCATCAAACATGCTAAAATCTTTTAAGATAGCAAAAATGGCCAAGTTAGGTTATTCTTGAAATCTTGGTTTTCTTGGCCTAAAATATTGATTTTGAGGTTGTTTAGAGATAGGAAAAGATTTCTAAACTAAAGGTTGGAGTTTTTAACTTCCATTTGAGTGTTTTTTAGCTTATTTTTGAAATATAAACATATTTTTATTGTCACCATGTGGAAATAGGTTTGATTTCCTTGTCTGATTGATATTTGAGCTTGAAAGTAGTTAAACTTTAAGGGAAAATGATCATTAAGGGTTAGGAAATAAGCTCACATATGTTAAATTTGGAAACCATTAGGTTCTAGACTGGGTAAATTCAAAAATCTATTTTCTAAAGTTGTGGAAGAACATAGTAGCCGACTAATAGCATGAACCAATCGATTGTTATGTTACTGATAAACCCAGAAACACATGCAGAGGCTTAGCAGTAGACTGATAACCTCTTACTAGTTGACTGGTAGCCTACTGTCTAGCAAAGTCCAAGATTCCAAAGAGCAACTAGTTAACTACTAGCTTTACCACAGTCGATTGGCAGCCTTCCAGAGTATAATCAGTCGAATGTTTGCTTCATGGCAACCAACTAATGGCCCTCCAACATGAAGAACGACTTTTAAAGTGAGGAATGAACTTAGAAACCCCTAGTATTGGTTAGAATAAGGCTTAAATTGTAATCATACATGAGAATTTCATATGTTGGGTGATAAGTAACATTAAAATGGGAAAGGAAAGAGGACATTTATCCTATAAAGAAACTCTAAGCCTAGGTTGAATAGAAAGCATATTATGATGAACGCATAATTATACATATTTAATGGCTAAATTCCACTCACTTTAGGGATAAATTTTATGTGTTTTATGAATAATTACCCATGTTTTCACGTGAATACATGTTACCAAAGCTTTTCCTAGGTATAAAGCAATTTTAAAGAGAAATGGACCAAAACTGAGCATTTAAAGGCTCAAAGCACCTCAAAATGCACCTTTTCGCATGGGCACTCATGAAGTCTTCTAGAAAACACTTGGCCACATGCCCATGCTACCTTAAATCTTCTAGAACACACCTCTCCACATGACAAAGACATCTTATACACCTTCTTACATGGCCAGAGCAATAATTTGCAACCAAGAAATAGCCAAAAGATCATCATAGACGGATGTCTTCTAGAACATAGCCTACAACATGGCCACATCATCCACTTAGGCTACCACACGACCATGCCCCTTTCTAGGCTACCACATGGCCATGTGGAGGCCTAAAGAGGCACCTTCCTTGCTTATAAATAGGAGAAGTCACAAGGGAGTAAAGGCATCACTTCGAAGGCGATCAAGAGAGGGAACTTAGAGCCCTTGGAGTAGCTTGGAGTGTGACAATCCTTGTTAATCCTTAGAGCTTAATACTTCAATTCCATTTTCTTTTCACCAAGGTCACAAGCCATGGAGATTCAATCAAGAATTGAAGGAAAAGATTGGAAAGCATCAAGAGGAAATTAGGAGCATAATCAAGGAGGAGTTTAGAGTCAAGTCTATTCATCCAAAACTTGACCGATGAGGGTGTTTCTGTCTCCATTTTGTTCTTCTTCCTTTATTATATTTCTTATTGTTTTATTCATGAACATGTGTAGCTAGATTGGTAGAACCCAATTTGGGTTCTTAAACTATGTTGATATTTTAATTTGAACATGATTGAGTTATGAATTGAATTATGTGATCTTCCTCTAGTTAAAGATTAATCAAGTTTTTATTACAAGACATGGTAATAAAAACTATCTAGATTCTTCTCAAATACTCTACCCGATGATGTTTGGAATTGGAAAACTAACTAGAGAGAACAGTTAATCTTCGCTTGAACCAAGAGGTTGACAACTGTTAGACCAAGAGGAACTCCTAAAAAGCCCTAATGGTGATCTAAACTTGACCATTGGACAAAAATAGCCAATGGAAGGTATAGGTTTAAGAAATCCATTGAAACCAACCGAGAATCTGGATTTGTTTTACACAGGTAGCACAATCAATTTCATAACCCATTATCTTTTTTTTTTTACATATCATCTAGTATGAGACCCCAATGGGTTTGCTTTTCTAGAAACTTGATAATTCTCTATCTTAATACTTGCCTTACTTTTTCTCCATAGCTCAATAGTAGTAGTTAGATTTAGTTTAGATAACACACTATTCTTAGGCTAAATAACAACGAGTAAGTAGTAACTTTGGGCTTTCCCGTTCCCGTGGAATACGACCTTAATACTCACCATTGCGCTAGACTACATTGAGAGGTGCACTGCCTTAAGGTGTGGCTACATATAGTTCATTAGTAGCACATTAAGTTTTTGGCGCCGTTGTTGGGGAACATTTTGTGAAAACTAGAGTGAATTTGCGAATTGTTACTTTAGCCACTCTTGTTTTATTTTATTTTTGTTTTTATTTTTATTCACTTTCTTTCTTCTTTTATGCACTTGTTGGGTCATTTTGCCAATGTGGTAGATTGTGACCATGGAATATACATCATTCTTGGAAGCCCAAAGGGAGCGTCTGACAGATCGAAGTAATCTTCTGGCCAAAGAGAGTATCAAACTTTTGAAGCCAGAGCAAACATCACAGTTTTGCTGTGAATTCTGTGGTGGCCCATATTATAGTGAACATTGTAATGCTGGGGGTTTGTTTGCTAACACTTTCAATTCTTTTTATCCTTACATTGATTCTGCTGATTTTGAACAGGTCGATTATGTGGGGAATTCCCCAAGTCAACAAAACAATCCTTGCAGCAATACATACAACTCTACGTGGAGTAACTATCTAAATTTGGATGGAATAATGATACCCAAGGTTTACCAGATCTTCAGTGGTTACACCAACAGCAACCCCAATAACAAAATGCTCCGAATCAATTTTCTCAATTGCAAGAGAATGAATCCAATTTGGAGGAAATGATCATAGAGTATATGTCCACTTTAAAGAGCAGTTTCCAATAAACGGACACAATCCTGAAAGAGTATTAGGCCTTCATTCAGAACATAGAATACTAAGTAGGCCAGATGTTTAAGATATTGGCTGAACCACAGCCAGAGACGCTCCCTAGTACCACAGAGTCTAATCCAAGGGAGTAATATAATGCTATCACTCCAACATCTAGTAAGAAAGTATCTGACCCTTTGCTATTAAATGATGATAATATTATTGTACAGGATGTGCTAGTCAGTAAAGAGCCAGAGCCTGAGGTGAGTACGCCATTAAAAGTGGAGGACAAGAGTCCTATAATAGAGTACCAGACACCTATTCCATACCCTGCTAAACTGAAGCAGGAAAAGGTTTATATTGACTTAGCTACTTCTTTAAGACATTCTTTAGATCATGATGATCCTGTTTATTCTATGGATGTTTTAGATGACGTTATTGAGTCAGAACTTTAGGAATTCTTGCATAATAACCCATCCAAATAGCATTGCAAGAAAAAGAGGAAGAGTTATCCAATGAACAAGTGTTGGAACAACTAGCCAATTTGCTGGCTACTAAGCCTAGCAATTATACTGACCCCTTTCTTTCTTTTGATAGATCAGAGATATATAAGGTGAAAGCCTCAATTGAGGGCCCCCAAGTGCTAAAATTGAAAGAATCACCAACGCATTCAAGCTTTACTCATCTGTCTCAAATGGACAAACTAAAAATGATTATGACAGATGACCTAACCCCTACTGAAGCAGATATAATTTTGGGCTCTCTTAGAGACCACCTCAGGGCACTTGTCTATAAGATTCCCCCACCTCTCTTGTTTCCACCAAACAAGATAAAACTTAAACCACTCCTCTATATATACATATATATATGTACATAGATATACAAACACACACACACACACACACACACACATATACGTATACATCTTTTCTTCTTGCATTTATTGCATAAAATTAATAAATTCTCAAGTTTCCAGGAAAGCTTAGAAGTGTTACATAGTCAGATAGGTAAATGAGCACCATCTCAAGAATTACCATGGAGACCTCTTAAGGACCAGGTAATCTTACTTCATGACCCAATAAATAAATGAGTTCAGTTAGTGGACTCAGAAAAAAAAACATATTCTTCTTTTTTTTTATCATATTTTTTGAAATTTAGCTCACATGTCAATAAAATTTCTCAACTTACTTGGAGAAACAAAGAAAGTGTGCCCCAAGGATTCCAGCTAAAAGAGGGGAAGGCTAGGATTAAAAGATTTATGACAACCTATCATGAAAATGATAAGTTATCATGATTTCAAATAGCCTTTCATAAGAGATACCCTTTTAGAATAGATTTTGGGAAAGCAAATTTGAATTTTAAAGATTTTCAAACCTTTCAAGATTTTGAATTTTCTTTTTTTTAGAAAAATTAAATTAATTTCTTGGTTATCTTATACTTTTCAAAAAATTAAAAATTTTCCCTTAAAAAGTAATTTTGGTCTTAAAAGATTTTAAATTAGGATGAAGGGATTTTGAATTCTTTTAAAAACTTTCAAAAACATAAGATATAAATTTCAAAAAATAAGGCAATTTGAATTTCTTCAAAATTCAAAAATTAAAGGCTTATCATTAGAATTTTAAATATAAAGCTTCTTTATTTTATATTATCTTAAAATTGAAATTTTTTTTTCAAAGTTGCTTTATCCTTAAATTTTTGAAAATGGTACGCCTTTGAATTAATTTCAAATTGTTTCAATTTTGCCTTAAATTTTGAAATTATAAAGAAATAGGGAGCTCTTTTAAATTGTTTCAAATCTTTCAAAAAATTTTATCCACAAATCCTTGATGATAATATGATCATCAAAATTTTAAACGTATTCATAGATTATGATCAACTTATCCTTAGGAGCTTTCAAACATTTTCAAAAGAGCATGATCAATTTTCAAAAAGAGCTATCAAGAATCATTTTAATTTTTAAAAGAAATTCAAAAGATATGGCTTATCCATATTTAATTTCAAAAGCTTATCCCTTCCCCCTCTTCACGCGTGGAACCCTGCTCCTAGGAGGACACAGTTTCCTTTGCCTATATAAAGGTTTAGCGGTGGCACTCTCCCACACCAATTGGCAAGCTTCAAATTCTTTTAATCCCTTGTGTGAATTTTCGGCCACCTTAAGAGCAACTCTCAAGCATAATTGTTCTTCATACCAAGTAAGTATGTTTTCTTCCTTTCTCTTTTCTCTTTTCATGAGCATTAAAAAAAATAATTTTTTTAAGAGTATTCTTTAATTATTTCATACATAAATTTCTTCACTATTCACATGTATAGCATTCATAATCCTTTAATAGTCACATTCATAATTTCAAGATTCATTCTTTAATAAATTCTTCTTCAAGATTCATGCTTCTTTGATCTTTTATGTGCATACAATAATCGTGTCATCATCATGGCTCCAAAGATTCATCCTTTTATAAGATTCTATCGTATAGGATCTGAAAGAAACATTTGTTTTGTTCGCAAATCTTGTTATGAATTCTTTCAGACATCAAAACAAAAATTTTGGAAACTATAAAATCTTGTAACTTTCTTTCACATTAATCCATTCTTGCTATGGTTTATATGGTTTCTTGATAGAATCTTCAATCTTTCTTTCTATAAATGGCTGTGTATGATATTGATTCTTATATACATAAAGAACTTCAAAGAACCATTCTTTAATAAAATCTAGACAAGGAAAACCCATTCTTGAAAAAAAAAATATAATAAAATGAAAATAATCATGTTCATGTTTCTTTCCTCATTATTTTATAAAATAAATCATGATCATGCAAGAACCAAACAAGATTCTTGTTTCTTTTCATGCATGCATCAAGATTCTAGCAATAGAATCTTTCTTCTTTACATATGTTATTTTGAAATAAATCATAAGGATATGTTACATATAGAAGTCATGCTCAAAGATTGATATTTGCTCTTTAGATTTTTTTTATAACTAACTTATGTCAATTCAGGACCATGTCAAATTCCTCATCCTATAGTATTACATCAAGAAAAAGAGGGACCCCTGAAGAAAAACCGTCTCCCCCACAACATAGATTGCTGACATTCCGTAAAGCAGAGCAAAAGGAGAAGTACCAAGTCTTTTGCTATAAGATGATAGGAGTTGGACGTTGCATCAACCTAAAAGACATCCTAACAGTAGGATTAACTGATGAAATCCATGAACTCCTAGATCCCCTACCCTTTGCAAGGCTATTCACCATCAATGAACCTATGTATAGGGAATTGACCTTGGAGTTTTGTAGCACCTTCTCCCTAAAGAAGCATATAGTTTAGTGGACTAAGTCAGACACCATTTCATTCGCTTAGGGGGAGTAGATTTCTCTATGTCTATAACTTACTTTGGAAGGCATTTAGGCTTATGGACAATGGAGGAATTAAATGGAAATGAGTACAAAGGATGCCTCTACGCTCCAATAGCTCCCTCCTACATAATATGGAATCAGATAGAACTCAAACCTAGCCGGTACAACCCGAGCAGCTCCAAGGCCACTAACCTCCCTGATGGCTTAAGGTACCTTTATTCCATCTTAGTTTAGACTATTACAAGTAGAGGAGATAACTTCAGAGTTGTCACCCAGACAAACTTGTTCCTCCTATGGGCTATGCATCAACAAAAGAAAGTGGTTCTTGGTTTCATTTTAGCAAACCAGATCTCCACTTTCATAGAAGATGTTAAGAAGAGAACAATATGCTTTGGCCCATACATCACTCGACTAGCAAGGAAGATAGGAGTCCTAGATGATTGCATAAATGACCTCACTCCAGTAGGACGCATACAGCCAATAGGTCTAAAGCAGATGATGAATATGCAAATGATATACACATCCCGTAGCCATAATGGTCCAGCCTATAAGTTGGTAAGCCAAAAGTAGGTCATGCAGCCCAAAGACGCAACAAGAAATGATGCACAACCTTCAAGAACAGATGATCCACCATCTCCTGTAGCAACAGAAGTCCCTAGGCCCAAAAACCTCAGCACCTCAGCTGATCAATTAGCCAAGTTAGCAAAAATTCAGCAACATCATATTACTGAATTCAGAGCTTTTCAGCAAGAAATTAGAGAACGCCAGGATACTATCCAAAGCACTCTCAGACACATCTCAACTGGATTAGAGAGCCATATCCAGCAGTCACATTAGATGACCTCTTAGATCCAAAGGCTAGTTAATGCACTACCACCATCCCTTGCTGACTTAGATAACCTGGACATCTACTTTGGGGATCTTCCGCCACCATCTCCTAAAGATCCACTAGCACAGTAAATTAGTAACATTCTCTTTTGTCTCATTTTATACTTTCAGTTTGTCAATGAGTCCTCCTCATTTTGTCATACACTGAGGACAGTGTCTGTCTCAAGTGTGGGGTGACTCCTTTCAGCGTATTTTATTTTATTTCAATTTCAATTCAGTTTTGTTTATTTTAGTTTATTTCAATCTTATTTTAGTTTTCTTTTCTTTTCTTTATTATACCAAAAAAAAAAAAATCCTTGTCGTTTACTTTTTAATTTTTTTATTACTTTACTTTGTTCTTACAATTTTTTTCCTTCATCATAGTTCACATTTCAAATAAGTGTATCACAATAAGATGCTATCCAATGTGAATTCTAAAGTATATCATTTTCTTGGAATTGTTATTTTCTTCAGCATTGCTTTATAGTTAAGTCATAACATGAGCATAAAACACACACTTACAATCATGCAAGTCAAAAGTTAAACCTTGTTTTCAATTCATATTAGACAATAAATGCATTTCATAGCTCATATTGAAAAATAGTTTTATGGCACCTAGATGCTCCCACATCTTGCACCATATTCTACATTGCATACACTCTTAGCTGATAATATGGATAGGAATACATGCATGCATTACTTAGCTAGCAATTTTATTGAAAATATTAGGAACCTATAAAACCACACCTTATAAATGTGAAGATTTGAGCCAAGAGAGCATTCATTACAAACATGCTCTAAATTTTTCTTGTTGAGGGTGCACTTCATTTTACTATGCTTCAAGAACTTGCTTTGTAATACTTGTCAAAATTACATGAATGTTTGAATATCATATATGATTTGGGCAACTTAGGTTACACCATTATTGACCAAAAAGTCTACCCTATGTGTTTCCCTTAGTTGACCATCATTGAGCCTTGACTTGTCCTTCCATATATATACACCTCTATACCCCATATTCCATTTCTTTCTACACTATCTTTCTTTGCCACCCTATATTTTGAAACTTGTGTGGTCTGTTCTTCATAGCTGGATTAAAATGTAGTATCTCAATAGATAGGATTCACTGAGTCTCCTATTTATTTTGAGATACCCCCTCAGTCCAAGATTTAATATTAGAAAGACTACAAGACTGTAAAAAGAAAACAAAAGAAAAAATATATATATGAAGAAGAGAAAAATGAAAGAAAAGAAAGAAAGAAAAAGAAGAAGAAAAAAAAGGTTTCAAAGCAGTCTCTGTACTATCCTCGGAAAGGGTATTCTTTGAACTAAAAAGCTCAGTGAAAACTATGTCTACAACATTTAATCCTTGGAATTTCCTTAGGATCACATGCATTTTCAACATATCTATACCCTTTTCTCCCAAATTCCTCACCTACCTCTACCTCAAGCCCCATTACAACCCTGTTAAGACCCTTTGATCATGATATTCAAGTTTTCGCAAGTAGTGGAGATAAGATTTATATACAAGCATATGGAATGCATGGTACTATGAAATTTCTTGAGAGATTTCACTTCACCCATATACACTTTTGAGTTACATTGAGTGATCTCTGTGAGGCATTGGTTCCTAATCAAATAATGAAATTCTTGTTAAGGAAGTGCATTCAATCTGATTGTCTCTATTATTTGTGAAGGGCCTGCAATGCCAAGAATCATGGTTAAGATTCATTTAGCATCAAGTTGCATAGACTTTGGAGTATGTATTGACTATGAAAAGCTGGTATTGTCTCTTATGAATTAAATGAAAGTTTGCTTGAGGACAAGTAAAAGTTTAAGTGTGGTGTATTATGATGAACACATAATTATACATATTTAATGGCTAAATTCCACTCACTTTAGGGGTATATTTTATGCGTTTTATGAATAATTATCCATATTTTCATATGAATACTTGTTACCAAAGATTTTTCTAGGTATAAAGCAGTTTTGAAGAGAAATGAACCAAAACTAAGCATCTAAAGGCTCAAAGCACCTCAAAATGCACCTTTTCGCATGGGCACTTATGAAGTCTTCTAGAACACACCTTGCCACATGCTCATACTACCTTAAATCTTCTAGAACACATCTCCACATGACAAAGAAATCTTATACACCTTCCTATATGGCCAGAGCAACAATTTGTAACCAAGAAATAGCCAAAAGATCATCACAGATGGATGTATTCTAGAACATGGCCTACAACATGACCATGCCCCTTTCTAGGTTGCCACAGGGCCATGTGGAGGCCTAAAGAAGTGCCTTTCTTGCCTATAAATAGGAGAAGCGCAGGGGAGGAGAGGAATCACTTCGAAGGAAAATCCTTGCTAATCCTTGGAGCTTAATACTTTAATTTCATTGTCTTTTCACCAAAGTCACAAGTCGTGGAGATTCAATCAAGAATTGAAGGAAAAGATTGGGAAGCATCAAGAGGAAATTAGGAGCATAATCAAGGAGGAGTTCAGAGTCAAGTCTATTCATCCAAAACTCGACCAATGAGGGTGTTTCTGTCTCCATTTTGTTCTCCTTACTTTATTATATTTCTTATTATTTTATTCATGAACATGAGTAGCTAGATTGGTAGAACCTAATTGGGGTTCTTAGACTATGTTGATATTTTAATTTGAACATGATTGAGTTATGAATTGAATTGTGTGATCTTCCTCTAGTTAAAGATTAATCAAGTTTTTATTACGAGACGTGGTAATAAAAACTATCTAGATTCCTCTCAAATACTCTACCCAAAGATGTTTGGAATTGGAAAACTAACTAGAGAGAACAGTTGATCTTTGCTCGAACCAAGAGGTTGACAACTGCTGGACCAAGAGGAACTCCTAAAAAGCCCTAATGCTGATCTAAACTTGAACATTGGACACGAATAGCCAATGGAAGGTATAGGTTTAAGAAATCCATTGAAACCAATCGAAAATCTAGATTTGTTTTACAAGGTAGCATAATCAATTTCATAACCCATTATCTTTTGTTTACATATCATCTATTATGAGACCCCAATGGGTTTGCTTTTCTAGAAACTTGATAATTCTCTATCTTAATACTTGCCTCACTTTCTCTCCGTAGCTCAATAGTAGTAGTTAGATTTAGTTTAGATAACACACTATTCTTCTTAGGCTAAATAACAACGAGTAAGTAGTAACTCTGGGCTTTCCCGTTCCCGTGGAATACGACCTTGATACTCACCATTGCACTAGACTACAATGAGAGGTGCATTGCCTGAAGGTGTGGCTACGTATAGTTCATTGGTAGCACATTAATATTGCAATAAATGCATATTTGAGAAGGACTAGTATGAAATCTAGGTTGTCTTTCAGGAAGTGGCTTGTGAGATCAAGTCAAAAAGGAAAGAGGAAGACCTTGATCAAGAGAAGAACTAAAGGTTAAGGTAAAGCAATTTACACTCCCCTATCTTGAAATGATATTATGAATTGCTTGACGTAATGAAATCTATTTTATGAAATGGGAAATATTTGATGAAATTGTTTGTAAAATAGAAATTTTTCATATGAGTATAGAAAAAATTTCTTGTACATGTTGAAAGCATGAAATGAACCTTTTGCTGCTTGTTTTGATTTGGCTATTGGGTTGTATGCTTGTAGGGTACACGAAATTTAGGGTGGACATTTAATGGCTGGTATGGGACGGTCATTAAGTGTTCCTTATGCAGACTATTTTGTAAGATCTAGCATTTTTCATCTCTAATGGTCTCTATTTGTTAGAGATTACTCTTTAAACCAATTTAACCTTATAAAATACTTTAAGGTGTAAAGGGAGGACAGTCTAGACGGGAAAAAATTTTTGGTTTAAGTGTAAAACTCTATAACCCTAAGTATTACTCACCTATTTGTATATACTGCTGTATAGTCAAGAAAAGGATGAGACAAGCGATGTGCACATACTGGGGGATGCCATGGTAGTTAGATTCTCAGTCACATGGATAAAAGGAAGTGTGACAATATCACAAGGATAAAAGGAAGCGTGATAATCACCTGGAGTTACGGTCCCTGTGATAACAACAATCTCAGTCACATGGATAAAAGGAAGTATGATGATAGTTTGAGATTGGAAAACAACATGCAAATGAGGTTATAATTTTATATTGTTTTGATGGTATGCATATTGATTTATGAGAATATAAGAATTTATAAGAATTTTGCAATAACATGAGTATTTTTATACAATTGAGGTTTGAAATTCAATTTCGGGCACTATGAAAATAATGTTTTGACCAGAATAATGGTCTTATACTCTTATAATTTTGACATAAATTCTGTGAACTATTGCTTTGATGAAATATGGTGATTTCCCTCTGTTTGATCATGATAAATTGTAAGATGAAATTCACATGTATGTTAATATGATATAGGGGAGAGATTTTCTGTACCATAAAGGGGTTCAGTTGAACTTTAAACTATTTTATAAACTATAAATTACTCTACTAGGATAATTGTATCTTATTAAGTTGTTTGTTCAGATAATTAGGGCTAGGATATGCCTAGAAATTAGATAGGCTTGAGAGGTGTATCGAAGCTATAGGAAAACCTAGAAAAGCTATAAATTTTTAATTCTTAGAGGGTAAATTTAAAATGGCATATGGGCCATGGACTGTAAATGTAATGATAATTTCATGGTTATTTGGATGAATGCCATAGGATATGGAATTATGTAAGGGAGAAAATTGTACCTAAATGTGATTAGTTAATAGTAAGTTTATTTCAATAGCATTACTACAAATTATATCTCAATAGTTAATAAATGGATGGTTTAGAATTGTATATTCCAAAGCATATGACGGTATAAATTGTAATATTAGGTATGCTACGCATAGGAAGTAGTTAAGTGGGAATTGAATGGACTAATAGAAGAGTCTATTTGGGTTACACTCAACTAGTAACGGCCCCATCGATACCCAAAAAGGAAAAATTTTAGTGAAACTCCACAGTTTATGATTAATTTGATATATGTATGTAATAAAGGGTCATTACAAGTTGCCAACCGATTGCTAGCGTTTGGGCAGCCGACTGATAGCTCTCTATTAGAGTTTTCACTATTTTAGTGCCACAAGCTAACTATTATGAAGTATAAGTTGACTGCTAGGTAAAAAAATATGGTTTTTCATGAAGAAATTATTTTGAAAGAGCCACCTAGTCTTTGAAATGAAATCCCCAAAGGCCTAGAAGAATTCATGGAGTCCAAGTTTCTATTTTCTTGAATGTATGCTGAATAGAGTCAACAATAGTGTCACCATATAAGAAAAGTATAGTTTTTGGGTAACATGTAACATGAAGTCAAAAAAGAAAGAGAGGAAAAAAATAAAAAGAAAGGAGAAAAGTATTCTAAGTGTATGCATTAGTGGTAGATAGGCTTATGATTGAGTGACCATCAATATGGGACGGTCGTTGAGCATTGTATGGTCGAACTATAATTTGGAATGGTAAAACATCCACTCAATCATAAATAATTTTGAAAACACTGTGATGGTTGTGAATTCTAAGTTAGTGAACTTCTCTATAGCCAACCAAAGGAGTTGCATACTTAGAGTTAAGCATAACTATAGCATAAGCCGATTCACCCTAAAATATATACTTGTGAATAGCATGTTGGAGTCTGATCTATCAATAAGGATGGTGATTTCGTAGCCTTATGATCCATAGGGGTGAAGTTGGCATGATCTGTCAGAGGTGGCAGTGATCTTGTGAGTCTACTAGCCCCTTTATAAGATGAAAGGGAATGAGGTATTCGAGAAGGATATCGATCCCGCTGGTCTAGGATGATTTATCAGAGTTGGCAAGGACTAGTGAGCGAGTGTGGGATGATCTGTCAGAGAGGATAGGGACCAAAGTATACTTGGGATCCATTGGGGGATGCCCTAGATAGTATAGGGCAGGTGTTGGATTGCTAGATGGTCAGGGACCATGAGACTCGACTCAAAACTCATTTATGAGTGTTAGTGGAGCACGTGGAATTGTTCGCTGGGTGACACTCCCGATATCTCATATGATGATATGGCATTAGCCATTATGATGTGATTTTTTCCTGACTCATATTTTATATGTGAATATGATCATCTTACTATGGTAAATATATGTAGTGAAATGACATGTTTTATATTGTTGATATCTAGTGGACTATAATTTTACATGCATTCATAACTACATGATATATATACATTGAGAGACTATGATGCATAATTGCATAAATCATGCATTGCATCTCAATAGATACTATTTTTCTAATTAATGATAAAAAGGAATGTAGTGTATTTTCTTATGATTACTGTGGTACAGACCAGTGATTTTTAAAACAGGTTGTTTTACTACTGAGATTTATTCTCATATAAATGCTAGTGTACCAAATGCCTAGGTACAAATACTATTGGAGATTGAAGTTGAGGTAAGAGAGATACCCTTTTTAGGATATTTCACGATAATTAAAGAATTATGGGTGATCATGGTGATTGAAGTCCCTCAATCACTTCTACCCATAGGAGGGGTGGAATTCTAGGATTAGTGTGGTAGATAGAATATTTTGACATGTAGATAGTAAAGTTGTAAAGTTGTACATGCCCCACTATCCTGCCCCTCTATTATGTTTTTGAAAAGGGTCAGGATATTTATTTTTGATGTATAGGAAAGGAGGGCATATATGTATTTAAGATATGTGAGAAGAGTATCCATTAGAAGGATTTTTGAGAAGCGTATGAGTGGCAGGGCTGTTGCCTCCTTACCCTAACTATTACTAAGCTCACATATCTATAGATATATGTCTTGTACAAAGGAGTTATGACTATTCTACAAGAACTATGTGTGTGAGAATGTATATAAAACTATATATATGTGTATTATTATTTTATCTATTTCTATTGCATTATGTGTGAGAACCTGAGTGTATAAATCCCAAAACAATGGGCACTTAATTATTTAACTTGGTAAAAGTTAAAAATTTACTTAGATAGAAGTAGTAGTAACTCACTAATCTTATAGTATATTATATTATATTATTTAAAAACTAAAAGGAACTATAGGATTGGGGGCATTACAATGGAGGTATATGTAGTACCAGGAATTGGTTATATCCTAATGGTGCAAGAGGCTATATTGTCGTCGGTTATAAGCCCACCTACACCTTGAGTGGGTTGAGAATTTGAGTCTATGATGGACTTCTTTTGTGTACCCCACTCATCCCTTAGCTAGTTATCTTTTTGGAAGCTAAAGAGACTAGCATGTGATGTGTAAGTATACTAGGTTACATGTATATTGATAGTTGCCTATCCCATAATAGGTTGGGTGGTTCTTGGAGGTAGCCTTGCTATCTCAAGGTTCTCAACTTGTATTTCGGAGAAGTATTATAAATATTTATAAATGTATGTTAATTTGTATTATGCTTCCATTGTTATACTAGAGATAATAAAGATACACAAGAGACACCAAAACTAATAAGTGAATTAATTAATGATCCTAGGTAACATTTAAAATTGATTTTAGATAGACAAAGTGTAATGACCCCCTTTATCATACCTTACAATTATACACATCAGAGTAAACTAAAGGAAGCATAAAATAACCTCAATAAATTTTTTCCTCTTTCCATTTAGGAAACCGAGAGGGCTGTTACTGGTTGAGTGTAACCCAAATAGACTCTTACTTTAGCCCATTGAAATTTCACTCAACCACCTTCCTGCACAGCATAGCTAATACCACTAATCATCCTATCATACACTCTAGAATATACAATTCTAACATAGCCATTTAGAGTCAATTGAGATATAATTAATAGTAAAGCGACTACTAAATTCATGTTTCCATCAGAAATTACATCTCAACCTCAATATTTACATTTTATCCATCAACCTTACATAATATTAAACAAATAATTATACAATCACCATTCATATGTACAAACCATGGCCTACAAGCCAATTCAACTTAAAGCTGTATAATCCTTCTAGCATGCCTTGTAGCTTGACATTTCCCTCATGCCCAGCTAACTCCTAGGCATATCCTAGTTCTGGTCATCTGAACAAAAAACTTAATGAAATATAAAAATCCCAGTAGAGTAATTTACAATATAAATAGTTTCAAAACAGTTGTAAGTCTAGCTGTGACTTTAGTACAAAAAAAACCTCCCCAATAATCAGCTTAAACTCATGTGTGAATCATCAAATGCTTTCAATTTAACAAATATGGGAAATTATGTAAATTTACAAGAGTATAGAATCATTTCATTTATAAATCATTTCTCTCAATAAAGCCTATAAATTTCTTTTGCACATCAAGTCCCATGTTAATACAAATTCACATATCCTACATATATCACAATACCATATGATCATCATCTCAATGCATGCTATTTTTATCAAATTCATTATGGTTTTAGTTGGGTGTGATCCATAACACCAATCACTTGAAAACAATTAGGTGTGATCCGTAACATTAATCATCTGAAAATGTCATCCTATTTTGTGAGTGTGATCCGTTACACCAATCACCTACTTAAGGATAGTTGAGTACCAACTTCCAAGGTGTCCCCCGAAATGTGCACATCACTAGTTTCATCCTCTTTCCTGACTATATAGAAAATACATAAACATAGTCGACTAATACTAAAGGTTATAGGGTATTACACTTAAACCAAAACGTCACCCAGTATAAACCATCCACCCTTTTACTCTTTAAGTCTTTTGTAGGGTTGTCTTGGTTTAACGAGTAAGCCCTAACAAATACATACCAAGTAGATAAAAATAGATAAATTTTACAAAGTAGTCTTCATCAGGAACATTCAACGATCGTCCCATACCAGCCCTTGAATGCCCACCTTAAGTTTCATTCGTCCTTATGAGCATATAACCCAATAGCCAATCTTATCAAGTAGCAATGAGTATCTCTAACACATATATGCAATATTTCTATATTTATAAGAAAATTTTGCATTTCACAAATCGGTTTCATCACATATTTCCCATTTCGATAAAAAATGTTTACTTACCACAAGAAATTCACAACATTATTTTAAGACAAGGGAGTGTAGATTACTCTACCTTAACCGTTTGCTCCTCTCCTAACCAGGGTCTTCCTCTTTCACTTCTAATTTGTCCTTACAAATCACTTCCTGAGGAAACAACTTAAGTTCATACCAATTCCCTCTAATTATGCATTTATGCAATTAAGACTTAGCATCTCACTATGGGTTTTCCTCCAAATTTCCCTTTCTCTTCTTAGTTTCATGTTACCTATCACCTAAAACATGTAAATTCCATGTATGATGACATTTTGAACCTTATTCCAGTCGAAACTAAGGATTTCCAAGCTCAATTCATGTTTTAGAAGTCATTTTCATGTTAGAGGGCTACCAATTGGTTGCCATGAAGCTAGCAGTCGATTGGTTGCTCTCTAGAGGGCTGCCAGTCAATTGTTGCAAAGCTGACAGTTGGCTGGTGGCTCTCTGGAATTCTAGGTTTCACAAGATAGTAGCCTACCATTTGACTGTTAGTAAGCTAACAGTCGACTGCAAGGCAGAAATATAGACCCGACAGTTGACTGATGAGGCTACTAGTCGACTGTTACGCCTCTGTATCAGTTTCTGGGTTTGTCAAGAACACGATAGTTGACTAATGCATGCTGGAAGTCAGTGATATGCTTGCTACCAATGCAACTACACCTAAGGCAATGAACCTATCGATGCAGCCTAGTGCAATGGTGAGTATCAAGGTCGTATTCCTTAGGAATGGGAAAGCCTAGAGTTACTACTTGTTCTCTGTTATCTAGCCCAGCAATTAGAGTGATTGATTTTTTAACTAAACTAGTAATTAAGTGCAATAAACAATAACTAATGGCAAGGAATGAAAGAGAATATACCGAGGAAAGAAAAGTAAACCCAAAGGGGACCTGTACCAGTTGGCAAATACACAAGGGATGATGGATTATTGAATCTAATTATGCTGCCTATGAATGAATTCTAAGTGGAATTTAATTTCCCTTTTGAGACAATTAGAATCTCTTCCTAATGATTGATTTCAGATAAGCCTTATAGTTCTAATTCACTACTATTAAGAATAGCTACTCCTTAATCTAGCAATTAATTAACCTCATCTTTAAGAAAAAATTAATTGTTCTTTGCGATTAGGTTCCAATTTCAATTATCATCTCTCGATCTCAAAAAGAAATCTAATTAGCATTCACAATGACGTCTCATAATGAAAACTTAAAAAATACATGCATAATTACAAAGAAGATCATAACATCAAAATCAATATCCATACAAATTAAATCAAAATACCAACACAGTCAGGAACCCCAATGGATTTTACAAATTGAGCCAAACATAACAACAGAAAATTTCAACACCAGATAATCCATCATACAATTAATTAAACAAGAGATAAAATAGTAAAAATTATGCAAGCCTTTTCTTCTCAAATGCCCAATGGTCACTGTGCAGAATGGTTACCAAAAAACCATCGAAATCTCGCCAAAAAATTGCCAGAAAATTACCAAAAAAATACAATTCAAATCTGTCCAGAAAATGGGTCGTGGGTCGTGGGTCAAAATGGGTCAGATCTCGAGTTCTCTGGCACTTAACAAAAAATGGTTTCAACAGTGACCAGAGATGAGGTGAAAGGTTGTGAACAAGGCGCCGAGTGATAGAAGAGTGATTTTCGACTGTAGATTAGATGGACAGCATCGAACAGGTCGCGAAATCCCAACTGGGTCGCGTCTCGGGTTTGTCTCAGATCTCCTGATCTGGGGCGTTGTGGTGGTCGAAAAGCTGAGGAAAGGTCGCGAGTGAGTTGCCTAAAGTTGGAGGAATGGCCACGGAGGGTGGGTCGGCAAAAAAATGCCACAGAATGGCCGCGAACTCGAATGGGTTACGAATCGGCTCTCGTGGTTTGCTCAACAAAACTCCTTGGTTTTGTGGCATTCTAGTGGCTGAAACCGACAACGGTGTCTCGCTCATTGTCTCCTGTCATCGGCATACTATCACACCGCTATGGAGCTCTGCCCAGAAGCTTCGTTTCATACCTCAAGCTCGTGGTTCTCTCTCTAGCATGATGCCCAGTCTGCTTTTCGGGTCTCTACTATTCCAAGCCTTTTCTTTCTTTTTTAACATGGGTCTTTTCATTTTAGCCCGGTCCACCCACTTTCAAGGCCCAATAAGGGCATTAGCTCAGCCTAATAAGCAAAATTGGCCCAAATGGTCTATTTTGGGTGCTCTAAAGGCTGTCTAAGCTTAAAATTTCTCTGTTTACTGATGATGACTTGATAAAATTCCTGAAAATAAAAATGATGCAAACTTAGGTGATTTTAGAATAAAATTACATAAAATCTTCATAAAATGGACAATTAACATCAAGCAAATTCTGCCAATTCATAAACTGAATTATAAATGCTTCAAAGACAAACAAAATTTAAGTGCATATAGTCAAGAAAAATCAAGTTTTGATGTGTGCTGCCAATGCTACCTATGCAACTACACCTAAGGCAATGAACCTATTGATGCATCCTAGTGCAATGGTGAGTATCAAGGTCGTATTCCTTGAGAACGGGAAAGCCTAGAGTTACTACTTATTCTCTGTTATCTAGCCTAACAAATAAAGTGATTGATTTTTAACTAAACTAATAATTAACTACGAGCAATAAACAATAACCAGCGGCAAGGAATGGAAGAGAGTATACCAAGGCAAGAAAAGTAAACCCACTGGGGACCTGTACTAGTTGGTAAACACACAAAGGATAATGGATTACTGAATTTAACTATGCTACCTGTGAGTGAATTCAAATTCAAATTGAAATTCTCTGTCGGTCTAAATGAATTTCTTAAACCTAAAATCTACCACTGGTTGGTTCTTCCTAATGGTAAATTTTAAATCAACATTATCGGTCTAATTCACCACTATTAAGAAATAACTTTTAGCTACTCTTAATCTAGCAATTAATTAACCTTATCTCTAATTGATAATTAATTATTCCTTACAATTAGTTTTCCAATTCCAATTATTATCCGTCGATCTCAAAAGGGAATCTAATTAGCTTTATCCCGACGTCTCGTAAATAAAGTTAATACATACATTCATAACTGTAAAGAAGATCACACAACTAAATTCAACATCCATGCAATTAAAACAACAATCCAACACAGTCAGGAACCCTAATGAATTTTACAAATTCAACCACACATATTTACAACAGTAGACAATTCCAACAATAGATAATCCATCAGACAATTAATTAAACAACAGATAAAAATAGTAAAAATTTATGCAAGTCCTGTCTTCTTAATTGCCCAATGGTCTCTGTACAGAATGGTCGCTAAAAAACCATTGAAATCTCATCGAAAAACTACCAAAAAATGTTAAAAAAATCAATTCCAAAGCTACCCAAAAGCTTTACAGGTTGCGGGTCTGGTCAAAATAGGTCAGATCCTAAGTTCTCAGGTACTCAATGGAAAATGACTGCAACGGTGACCGGAGCTAAGGCAAAAGGTTATGGGTGAGGCGTCGAGCAATGAAGGGGCAGTTTCTGGCAGCAAACTGGACTGACGACGTCCAAAGCAGTTGCAAACGCGGATGAGTCGTGGTTTCAGGTCAATCGTTGATCTTACTATTGGCTGGCGAGCTGAGGTAGGTTGCGGTTAGGTTGCCTGAAGTTGCAGGGAGTGATGGTAGATGATGGGTTACCCAAAAAATTTCATGAAACTGCCAATCTATGGACAGGTCACAAAACGGGTTGGTTTAGATTTCTCGCAGATCTCCACTGTTCTGGCGCATTCAGTGGCTGGCTTGGACGATGGTGTCTCGATCGTCATCCCCTGACACCAGAACATCACCGCAATGTCATGGAAAGCCACCCAAATGGATCACGTTTCTCGGTTCTCTCTCTCGATCGATCGATGATGCATCTAGATTTTGGGTCTCTGCTCTCTACTATTCCAAGCACGCTTTTCTTTTTTTTTCATGTGGTATGCTCTTCCTTCCTGGTCTGCTTCCTTTCAAACCTGGTTCATCCTTTTTCAAGGCCCAATAAGGACATGAGCTCGGCCCAATAAGTAAAATTAGCTTAAATGGCCTATTTTAGGTGCTCTAAAGGCTGTCTAAGCTCAAAATTACTCTGTTTGCTGATGATGACTTGATATAATGCCTGAAAATAAAAATAATGAAAAATTAGGTATTTTTAAAATAAAATTACATAAAATGGACAATTCACATCAAGAAAATATGTATAAACTAAGACACATCAAGTATCTTGTCCTATATCTACTATCAGCATAAATACAACATCAGCAAAAGGTAGCATCGATATGCAGTATCCTGAGCTAACAGAAGAAAAAATGGTCAAAATAATAGAAGCACACCACCCCACACTTGAGGATCACACTGTCCTTAGTGTACAGCATAATGGTATCCCAAAAGAAAAAGAAACTGAAAAACCAATAACATATACCCGCCCCACACTTGAGGGTCATATTGCCCTCAGTGTATACCTGGGTTGGTATCTCAAATTAAAAACATAAAACAAGAACAAACAGAAAATCTAATAGTCCCAAAGTTATTATTCGCAGAAAATAAAATGAAATAAAATAAAATAAAATAATTGCTTAAGTTTTGTGCCGCTCTGGAAAAAACAAGAGAGGCGGAGGAATCTTGTAAAAGAGTGCCCTAAGATGGTCTCTGAGAGAGGAAAAAATTTATCCCCTGTAGTAGGGATCAGGTACCCTTCTCTAATCATTAACAGCTTCTCTGCCCCATTCAGATACGATTATCCTAAGTGCTTAGGCAATTCCTGCAATTTTAAGACTAGGGGGTCTTCAATTGAAGTTCCAACCTTCTACACTTCTGACTTGTCAAAAGAAATAAGAGAGTCAGTGGAGTTGCAGGGCTCAATAGCCAACAAATCAGCTAGTTATTCCAACACTTGCTTGTTGGAAAACTCTTCCTCATCTCCCTGCAGTGCTACCTGTTAAGGGTTATTAAGCAAGAATTCATGCAATTCATACTCAATAACGTCATTTAAGTCATTTATAGGATAAACAGGATCTTCATGATCGAAAGAATGTCTTAAAGAAGTTGCTAAGTCAGAATAAACCTTCTCCTGCTTTAGTCTAGCAAGGTATGGAATAAGTGGGCTATATTCCCTCACAGGACTCTTGTCCTCCATTTTCACTGGCCCACTTGCCTCAGGCCCTGACTCTTTACTGACTGTCACATTCTGTTCAATAGTATAATCATCAGTCAATGGTAAATGGGCCAGATACTTGATTACTAGATGTCAGAGTGATAACATCGCAATACTCTCTTGGTTTAGACTCTGTGGTGTTGGGGAGCGTCTCTAGCTGTGTTTTAGCCAACATCTTAAAAATCTAGCCTGCTGATATTCTATATTCTGCATAGAGGCCTACTAACTTTTAAGGATTGTGTCCGTTTTCTGGAACCTGCTCTATAAAGTGGACACAGACTTCATGATCATTTCCTCCATATTGGATTCATTCTCTCGCCCTTGAGGAAATTGATTTGGAGCAGTTTGTTGTTGGGATTGTTGTTGGTACAACCATTAAAAATTAGGTGAATCCTAGGTAGTGTCGTTTCTCCAGTTGAAATCTGGATAGCTCATCCACCCAAAGTTGTATGTATTGCTATAAGGATCATTTTGCTAACTTGGGGCATTCCCCATATAATCGACTTGCTCGAAATCAGCAAAAATAGTGTAAGGAGAAAAGAGAGAAGTGGGAGGGTTAGCAAACATACCTTTGGCATCACAGTGTTCACTATAATGCTGGTTACCACAGAAATCACGACCAAATTGTGCTGCCTATTCTGGCATCAGGGATTGGTAAATTTGCTTGATCAAAAGCTCCCTATGTATTTGAGCAGCTAAGACTGATATAGAATCCATCGTCATAAATTATCTGAAACCAACAACAATGAAACAGCCCAACAACTAGATCAAAGACTAATAAATCAAAACAAAAATAAAACAAAACAGATAAAAACCAATAACTGAAATAATAAATAAATAAATAAACCACTAAATAGCAAAATAATTAATCAAAAATAAAAGAAACAAAAGATAAAATAGAACTAATACAAGCCAATAACTGAATGGAACGGAAAAAAAATAACTAACCAAAAACCAAAACAAAATAAAACAAATAAAAGTGGCTAAAGTAACAAATAGCAATTTCACTCTAGTTTTCACAAAAGGTCCCCGGCAACGGCGCCAAAAACTTGATGTGCTTGCTACCAATGCAACTGAACCTAAGGCAATGAACTTATCGATGCAGCCTAGTGCAATGGTGAGTATCAAGGTCGTATTCCTCAAGAATGGAAAGCCTAGAGTTACTACTTGTTCTCTGTTATCTAGCCCAGAAATTAGAGTGATTGATTTTTTAACTAAACTAATAATTAATTAAGTGTAATAAATAATAACCATCGACAAGGAATGAAAGAGAATATACTGAGGCAAGAAAAGTAAAACCAAATGGGACCTGTACCAGTTGGCAAATACACAAGGGATGATGGATTATTGAATTAGATTATGCTACCTGTGAGTGAATTCTAAGTTAAATTTAATTTCACTATCGAGACAATTAAATTTCTAAATCTAAGAATCTACCACTAGAATCTCTTCCTAATGATTTATTTCAGTTCAGACTTATCATTTTAATTCACCAATATTAAGAATAGCTACTCCTTAATCCAGCAATTAATTAACCTCATCTCTAAGAAAAAATTAATTGTTCTTTGCGATTAGGTTCTAATTTCAATTATCATCTCTCGATCTCAAAAAGAAATCTAATTAGCATTCACAATGACATCTCATAATGAAAACTTAAAAAATACATGCATAATCGCAAAGATCATAGCATCAAAATCAATATCCATACAAATTAAATCAGAATACTAACACAGTCAGGAATCCCAATGGATTTTACAAATTTAGCAAAACATAACAACAGAAAATTCCAATAGTAGATAATCCATCAGACAATTAATTAAATAGGGGATAAAAATAGTAAAAATTATACAAGCCCTGTCTTCTCAAATGCCCATGGTCATTATACAGAATGGTCACCGAAAAACCACCAAAATCTCACCAAAAAATTTCCAAAAAATTGCCAAAGGTCGCGGGTCAAAATGGGTCAGATCTTGAGTTCTCAGGTACCCAACGGAAAATGGCTGCAATGGTGACCAGAGATGAGGTGGAAGGTCGCAAGTGTAACACCCCATAATCTTTGATAAGTTATAAATTAAATGTTTCATAATTAGTTAGATGAGTTATCATAAAGTGGGGTGAATTGCTTGCATAATTTAATGGCTCAAATATGGGTATGCTAAAAGAGAATTTTGAATAAAATTAGTTGTTTAATTTAATCCCCTATTCTTCTTTTTATATCACCTAGCTTAAGTGCCAAAAGAAAAGGAAATAAAAAATGCATATATAACCTACGCTTGCAATTGGGAAGAAGAAGTGTATGGCAATTGCAAACTTACACGTGAAATTGATGGAGCATATGAATTTAAATCATATATATATATGTTAAACTACACGGCCCAAAAGGAAAAGAGAGAAGAGGAAATAACATCCCTTTAGCCTTGATCTTAAGTGGCCAATGGGTATTAGAAGAATGACCATGGACAAAGGGCTGCACTTGATGACATGTGGACTATGGGATAATAATTACGAAAGGAACAAAGTGTAGAATTTTTCTTCTAACCAAGTACACCACATAGCTAGGAAAGGAAGTTTGAGATACACATTTCCTCCATCCCTTGTGTTGCCTCCAACGTGGGGGAAAACTCTTATATACCTTGCATGCATGGGTTTTACGTGAAGTGAGGAAGGAAGGAACACGTGTAGCTAGGAAAACTAAGAAAAAGAGGTGCAAAATTAATTTAAGTAACCTACATGAGAGTGTGTGCTGTTGGTGGGAAGAGGGAAGAGGGAAGGAGGGAACGTATAATACAACTTTTCCCCTCTCCCTTGTGTTGCCTTCCACACGCCAAAAGAAGAGAGAAAGAAGTCATTGCCCAGCCGTACATTCTTACATGTGGATGGAGTGTGGCATGAATTCCTCCTTCAACGTGATCGAGTAAAGAGATGCATAGGAATGGAAATGGTGAAGCTTGAAGGACGTGTAGCCTCATGTGGAAAAGAGAACTTGCACGGCATGATTTCCCTTTTCCTTTCCTTTAATGTGCTCAAGTGGACTTACACCATGGTGTAAGCAATGTAAGTGTACTTCCAAGTATACATGCAACAGCCACAGAATGAGGACAAAAAGAGGGAATGCAGCTGATTTTTCTCCCTTCTTCCCTTCCATTAGCGTGACCGAAGAGCCAAAGAAGAAGGGGTGCAGAAATTTTTCTAAGATAGGTACACGTGCACCATGCTTAAGTAAGTATACCAAAAGATGAAGGTGAAATTAAGAAGAATAAAAAGGGGAAAGGTGTAGCCCATGTGGGATGGCGTGAAAGAAAAGGATAGAGTAAACTTGCAAGAAAAGCAAATTGTACTTGGAAGTACTTATGTGGCATAAGCAATGTTAAATTAATAATAAACAAATAAATAAATGTGTTACACTAGATCACACATGGGAATGAAAATGAAATTCAATTGGTAACATACATACACCCCCACGCAAGGCAAGAGGAAAAAGAGAGAGAACACTTCATGCTTGGATGCATGCACACGCCACCTAAGCTAAGAGAAAAGTGCAATTGAGAGTTTGCATTTGGACATATGCATCACACACACGGACGTGTATCCTAAAGGGAAAAGGAGAGTGGCATGAGGCTTTGAATACATCCACAAAAGCTTAGGACTAAGGAAAGAGATAGGTTGGCTAAAAAAGGGGAAGAACAAGGGAGAACTCAAAGGGAAAATCCAACTTAGTTCACCATCAAGGTAGGTTGACAATTCTTAAACTTGTGTCCTAAGGTTTCATGGGACATTATTGCTTTCCTACATTCTTGATATTATTAATGTTATGTTGGCTAAGTTTGCATGATAGATTGGTATATAGGTATATGATGAAATGAATATTGTTGTTATAGGAAAATTTTGGTTAGTTAATGATATTATCATGATGGACTATGTTTGAACATGATAGAAGTGGATGCATGGTTCTTGCAAACCATTTTCTCCATAATGGAAGTGATAGAATTATTTTTATGATTATTGAGAGTGTGAAATTTTGCTATAACCATGTGAATTCAAGTGAGGTAAAAATATTTCCATGAGAGGGAAAATATGTCCATTTTGCACATTGGAGCAAATTTTTGAAGAGTTAATGTTCAATTGTATTTTATGGATATATTAGAAATTGAATAAAATAAGATTGGTGAAATAATAGAAAGTGTTCACCTAGCATCCCTTTGGGTAATGATTAGATGAGGAGACGTGTTGATTATGGGAAAGAAATCATCCCAATTTAATAGTAATATTTAAAGAATAGAACAAGGGAAATTTAAATGGTAAAATATTCAATTCTCTTGAGTTTCCCTTAGGCCAAAATCATGGAATTCTCTTAGAAAATTATTAAAATTTTTAAGAGGTTTGCACTATTAAATTATCCCACTTAAATGGTAATATTTGAAGAATAGAAAAAGAGAAATTTTAATGGTAATATTTAAAGAATAGAAAAAGGGAGATTTTAATGGGAATATTTAAAGAAAATTTTATAAAGGTGACCAACTGTCCACAAGTGCCCAAGTGTGCACTCTAGTGTGCACAATTAGCAAGGTAAGTTTTAAGAATAAAATGCATAAGTGATTTTTGTTTATTCTGTGATAACATGTATTTTTCCCTAAAAAGATATTTTATTTAATAAAGAAGTTTTACTTTATCATCTGGCATTTCCAATAATCATGTAATGCTTGCCAATTTATATGTGTGATAAAGACTATGCTTTAAAAATCGAGAATGTAGAGAAAAGCATTTTGGTGCTTGCACCTTGGTACATATTAGAAAAATTTTAAACCCTGGATTGTTAAGCTATTAGGAAACTTGTGTTTCTCATTAGTGTACTAATATGTATCAGATGAAGACGTCTAGCAATGTCGGAGCAGATAGGAGTTCTTTTTGTTAAAAGCATTTTGTACTCCCATATTTGTGCCTTGATTCTTGACATGTTTTGGATTAGAATTAGGACTATTCTTTTGGATGTGTACATGAAATGTAAACGGAGAATTTTTGGGAAAAGGATATGTGAAGGACCAATTCATTTCCATTATTCATAAATGGGTATGAGTGACAGGATTGTTATCTCCTGACTCCTAATGGACGGGTACTTCATATATCCCGAATACATGTTTATAAACAATGTAATGGACAATTATTGAACATTATTATTTGAATGATATGAAGTTTTAAATTTTCACTGTATAGTATAGTATTTTGATTTTCGCTGTGCATATAAGATTTAATCTGAGTAAAAGATCCCGAACCTAATCCA
Organism: Senna siamea; assembly: GCA_031216115.1. Classification (NCBI taxonomy): domain Eukaryota; kingdom Viridiplantae; phylum Streptophyta; class Magnoliopsida; order Fabales; family Fabaceae; genus Senna; species Senna siamea. The sequence continues at coordinate 27,451,876 of CM062361.1, read as the reverse complement.
CTTAAATAAAACTTAATGGTATAACTGCTCAGACTTAATAATGAAAGAATAAGAATAATGTATCGACTTATCTGTTTACACTAGAGGAAGTGTGATACTAGATAAGGGCGTTACAACGAATGAGGCGTCAAGCGACGGAGGAGTGATTTTCGGCTATAGATCAGATGGATAGCATCAGACGAGTCACAAAATCCCAATTGGGTCACATCTCAGATCTATCTTGAATCTCCCGATCTAGGGTGTTGTGGTGGCCGACGAGCTGAGGGAAGGTCGCGGGTGAGTTGCTTGAAGTTAGAGGAATGGCCACGGAGGGTGGGTCGACCGAAAAATGCCGCAAAACGACCACAAACTCTAATGGGTTGTGAATCAGGTTGCGCACTGAAACTCTATGATTTTGCAACGTTCCAGTGGCTAAAATCAATGGCAGTGTCCCGATCGTCGTCTCCCATCACCGGCACACTATCACACCACCACGGAGCTCTACCTAGAAGCTCTGTTTCACGCCTCAAGCTTGCAGTTCTCTCTCTTGCATGATGCCCGATCTACTTTTCGGGTCTCTACTATTTCGAGCCTTTTCTTTCTTTTCTCAAGCGGGTCTTCTCATTTTAGCCGGTCCACCCACTTTCAAGGCCCAATAAGGGCATTAGCTTAGCTGAATAAACAAAATTAGCCCTAATGGTCCATTTTGGGTGCTCTAAAGGCTGTTTAGGCTTAAAATTGCTCTGTTTACTGATGATGACTTGATAAAATGCCTAAAATAAAAATGATGCAAACTTAGGTGATTTTAGAATAAAATTACATAAAATGCTCATAAAATGGACAATTAACATCAAGAAAATATGTATAAAATAAGACACATTAGTCAGCTACCCTATTCTTCGATAGTTCAAAAATGCTGGTTTTCACAAAATCCCAGTCTAGATTCCATTCCATTTCAGTTTTAAAATGCGTGAGCCTAGATTTTAACCATTTTCGTCCAAAACCCAGTAAATTTTAGGTTCAAACATTAATCATACAGCAAATCCACACAGGCAAATTGGATGAATAGTGAAACTTAGCTTAGAAATCTAATTTTAAGCCTAGAAAGTGTTATAAGGAAGTTAATGACTCTAGTATTTCCATTTAGAAACCTATTTATAACTTCAAGAAACCTCAAAATCATCTTTTCACACCAGAAAATCAAAGTTTCTAAAGAAAAAGGAACTTTCTTCATTTTCACTTCCTCCCCAAACTTCAGCAGATCTGAGGGGTTCTAAGGGCTGTAATCTACTCCTAAATGATGTTTACTAAAGCATCGATGAAGAATTCTTACCTCAAATCCAACTATAGAAGAATCCCCCCTTGCTTCCCTCTCCTTTTCTCCTCTGCCCGTGCATTTCCTTTCTTCATTTCTCTCCTGAAGTTCCTACCCATGTGTCTGTATGGAGGGAAGGAGTATATGGGAGGGATAAAAAGGTTTAGGCAGTTGCATTATCAAGGACCTCCTATCATTTATAAAATTTGCATTTTAGTCCTTCTTATGATAAATTCCCAATTCCTTATTTCATTTAAATCTTTGTAGGCAATTTCTAAAAGTATTCTCAATAAATGACATTTTCAAGGAAACGGGTATTACAAAAGCAACCTGTATAGGCGGGGTGTTACAAATGTAGTGTTGACCTGTGAAGAACTGTACTAAGGTCATTTCAACTTCGCGAGAAAGTAATACCCTCAAAGTAGGTTTGTTATAGGCTAAGCACCACCCAGGACACCCAATTTAGACAAAGTTAGGAATGTCGTGAAGGAGTGATTCTCATTTTCTTTCCTGGGGAGCATTCCTAGGGAGTGGTTTGGTATTGAGGTGAAGGTTTTCTATGCTTAGGTATAATCACTCCAGATAAGTTAAGTAAGAGTTTAATATTTAGTAAATTAATTATTGTTCTCAAACGCTCTTCCCCTAGCTAAGTTTGTACCACTAACTAAGAGGAATTAGCCTATTGCTCCACGTCCTACTACTAGAAACGTTATCAATAATTGACACCCATCTGCATATACATGATTACTCACAATCGCTCACTCTCTTAACTCTACCTAACCCCACTTTTTATTGTCTTGTTTTACATCTACATGAATTTTACATTAAACCATGTTACTCATATTTATTAACTGTTTGTTAAAATGTTAATGCAATATTGATGAAAAAAATATTTAAAGTTTAAAGGATTAAACTAAAAGAAATATAATTTTCAAGAATAAGCTGAAAGTTTTTATATATAGGGTGGAGGATGTCCACACTAGTCCAAATCAAAAGAATAACTTTGTGCTGTGTTGGGAAATAAAAAATGAAGCAAATACTGCCGCATAATGCAAAGCCGAAGATGTCGAAGGAAGCAAAGCTACAAAGGAGACGGTGCAGGAGTGTCTCCCAGAGTTCATAAAACGAAGCCTAGCTCATGGATTGAGTTATTTGGATAATATTTGAACTTAGTTTAAATAGGCTTTTACATATAAATTTGAAATCTAATAACTTATTTTTAAAATATTTTATTTTTATATTTGGATATTTGACTGAGTTCCATAGATTTGAGACTTAATTGGATTGGCAACTATACATGTAGTTTTCATTTGTCAAACTATTTATCAGCACAATGGTGCAAGTTATAAAATATCTTTTTTCAAGTCGACCAGTATAAAGTAATGATCTAAATTAAGGGAGAAATCAGAATACTATTTTGTCTAATTTATTATAATTCACTGATAAATCCACTTGGACTTTAAATTTTTAATAACACATTTGGAACCATTTCAACTCAAAATTTATATGATTTCACCGTGGTTCAATTGGGTTAGTAGGCTCATGCAAGGGGAAAAAAAATATAGCTGATTACATGCACTTTTTTAATTTTTACTTGAAAGTGTACATTCCTATAATTATACGGAATATAAACATGACATTTAATAACGCTATCAAGTCTTAATTTTCATGAGATTGTTTTTAAACGCAACAAAACTTTGAGCACTGTGCAGTACACCTATGGAGTTGATAAATCCATATCTATCTGCATTTCTTCAGTTTCAGAAGGTAACCCATCATCCCACTTTCTGGTTTGCAAAACCTCGGCCTTGTCTCTTCCATAAAGAGGAAACAGTGACTCCTTCATGGCAGGAATACTTGAACATCCCTCCAGTACTACATTGCTGTTATCTTCCGGAATACCTTCCAATATGGAGCAGATATCATCAGGTGCATGCAGGCCGGAGTAATCCTGACAACAATCATGATTCTCCTCAAAAGGATAATTCTTGACATGATACCCTTTCACATGCATTGCATATTTCTCCTTAATGTGGCCTTGCCCTTGAGCTATTTCTGTGTGCCGAGCAGTCCAGTCGGGGCGACTCCAAAGATAGAGGGGTGGAGTCTTCTGGTTCCAGTCTTCCATTTGCTTATCACGAGTGTCAACAGAGCCCGGTAGATAAAATGACTGAAGAAAGAAATGCAATGAATTACTAACGTCGAAGGCCCCTTAAACCTAGTCATCTATATATTAGAGTTGACTACACTTTTTGATATTCAAATATGACAAAATTCTCAATTTGGCCCTTTAAAATGCAAGCCTCTCAATTTTGTCCTTCAATTAATTTAGTCTTAAACTGAGCTGTTGACCTGGCTTATCAAAATACTTGTGTGGCTGTTATTTGAAGTGATCATGCTTAGTGTTCAAAAAACCAAAATATGACCAAGTCTAATTTGCGGAAAGCCCATGAATTTGATGAATATAATGCCCCATTTTTGGCTTTTCTAGACAAGCATGGCCACTTCACCAGTTTTAACGGTCACAAACATTCTGTCAAGCTAGTTACTCAGTTAAACTTTGCTCAATTTAACAAATAGAGGAACTAATTTTGATCCATAAAAATAATGGGGGATGATATTCAAGGACTTATATTTTTGAAGACCAAATTGAGAATTTTGTAATATTTTTCAGACAAAAAATGTAATTTAATCGAAAAATTAAAACCCACATAATATTTTGCCAACACACCTTTCCTGAAAGCACTTCATCGTCCATCCAAATTAAATTATATCCACCATTCTTTCTGTCAAGTCTGTTTAAAGTAAAAATAAATGAGGCCAAAGTCTGTTTTTTTTTTAAAAAAAAAGAATCACCGTTACTGAAATGGTAATAAAAATAAAATAAAATGAAACAAGGAATACGAACCTTTTAGTAACTTTTGGCACAATAAGTATAAGGAGCTTTGGGTTAAACGTTAGTGCCTTGTTAATGAATTTGTTAGCAAGAGAACCTCTGATCCCAAACGGAGGATTCAGCCCAATGATCTACTCAAGTAGTGAAAGTGAGAGAGGGAAAGAAAATTAACAGAGACAGTAAACATACACAAGGGATTAAGGGTATCCATGTCTATGTAAACTAGGAGTCTTACCAACTGAGAGCCGTTGGGTAATTCTTCCACATTGACACTCATCCAATCTTTCTTCTCGAAGTTAAAATCATTCTACAAGCAAAAAGACTCTCTTAGCGATAAAATACCTTGGCATTTCCATTAATAGAGACTACTATTTATACACATCATAAACTTCTTGAAGAAGTTAACTTTACACATAATCCAATAATATTAATGAAAGACACAAAAAACAAAGAGAAATACATAGAGCCATCACAAACTAAAAATAGCAAACATTCATGAATGCAGAATAAGAGTCATTGTTCATGAATAGAGATAAAGAGTCACTTTCATAAAGACTAGGACACAACTAGAGGTATAAATGAAACGAGTTGTTCGTGAATAGTATGGGCTCAGCTTATAAAAGCCTGTTTGGACTCATTTCATTTATTAAATGAACGAACTTGAACATAAAATTAAGCTCGTTTAATTAAACGAGTTAAGATTGAAAAGTTTATGTTCGATTCGTTTAATTTATAAACAGCTCGTTTAAGAATGAAATAATATATAAATATTTTATATATATATATATATATATTACATGTATAATAAATATCTAAATGATATTTTTTTCTATATATATATATAAAATAAACCTCTTCTATTCATATTTGTTTTTGAATTTGTTATATTTGTTATGTTTTTATATAAATATATCATTTTTTTATAAAAATGTTTGAAAGTATACCATTCATAGATTAATGTAATACATAAATTAATTTGTACGTAATCAATTTGCATTTAATTAAATATTCTTCTATGATTAATTTTTAAATGTTAAATTTTGGAATATATATTTGTGATTTATATATTTTTTTAATTAATTATAACTTATTACACTCATTTAGTTCACTTTTATAAAATTTTACCCAAGCTATACGAGCTTAGCTTGAACTCTCATTTAACAAAACGAGTCGAGCTTAATCAAAATTATAAGCTCATTCCACTTAAACGAAACGAGCCTGAACAACTCGTTTATTAAATGAGCCGAGCCCAAGCCTATTAATGCTCAGCTCGACTCGACTCGTTTACATCCCTGATCTCAACCATAAAAAATCTCAATTTTAACAACGGTTATATTTACAAATCTGTCAAAACACTTGCAATTTTCTAAATTCAAGAGAAGCTAGAATGGAAAAGAACCAATAGAACAGAAGCCATACCTTGGCTTGGAAGATATCATAGTTTTTAAATAAGCAAGACTTCCCTATCTGCTCAAGCTTTGATTTCATCAGACAACTGAAGTCATTAGAACCACAGGAGAAGTCTACAATCTGTAAGATTGTCAAATTCGAGAGTTTAAGTAAACTCATGAAGGGAGGGTGAACTCAACACTTAACCTTTACTCATATCTCTGTCATAATTAATACAAATAAAGTAAAATTCAAATAATATAAATTCAAATACACTTGATACATAAATACTGAAAATAAATTTGCCTACATCATATACTTCACAATTTTATGTATTTATTAGGAATTTAGTCTTTCAGATTTTATTTTTTTTTGAGTTTGGACAATAGAATACTATTATTTTTAATCAATTTTTTAACACAGAACTTCGATTGGTGGGCTTTACCAAAAACAAAAAAGGGTTACAATAAATGTAATTCAGCTTTCCATAAATTCACTGAGTTTATGATGAGTTTACTGACTTCAATAAGAGTTTACACATTTTTTAGTTTGACAATGAGTTAACCAATTTAGCTTACTTGTAAACGTAAACTTATAAGAAATTAAGAATTAACCTGAAAGTTTAACAACAATGAAAATTTGCCCAGGATACCAAATAATTTATATGGATGACACAAACATTAGTAAAATCAGTGATAAAGCAATACTAAGTCATTCGAAGTGTAATCATTCCAATAAAAGTAATTAATCATCCTTCAGAGCAAATCCTTATCAATTTGAAAACTTCCACAACGGTCGTATTACAAGATTTCAATTTCAATTTCTTATTCTAATAAGCTACAGGAACTTACACGGCTTCACAAAAATTCTCTCATGTTGACTTAACACTTGAAAAACAATAGAGTCTAACCTCCTTTGTAAAATGTGCATATAGTACAATTACTGCAAGACTTCACGCATTACAATTTTTCAAGAGAATAAATAAGAAATCAAGACTGGCAACAGGGTGAAGATCCTCCCAAGAAAAGAAAAAAGGCCTAACTATTAACATATAATAGAGCAAAAAATTATTAGATGTTCAAACTAAAACTTATGAGCTCCATATAGCAACACTACTCAATTGTAAACAAGGATTAATGTGGTACAACACCAATTAGATACAGACAAAAGAAGAAAACAAAAAGGTAGTATATTTCTATAACCCAAATAAAGCATAAAGGACAACAACATACCAAGTCACCATTTTGCACATACCAATGGAGCCTATCAACAACCTGTCACCATTATGTTAGCTTTATTAATAAGAAATCAAGAAGGAAAAAACACTGGGAAGCTATCTCTGGAGACTTAGTTGTTAGTGGCATGAGGTGCAGCACCAAATAGTTTTACACCACACAACTTTCGTAGCAAAATTAAGATGGTACGCTGTGGCACACGATACACCACCACATGCTCCATATGAAGATGAAGATATATGATCAAAATATCAATTCAGTTCAGTAGTTCTCTAAGATACTCTTCTTCATTCCTCAGTCTTTTTTTCTTGCTTTTCTGTTTTCTTTTTTCCCTCCTTTGTGACTTCCGCTAAGGTGTAACTCTTCCTCCTATATATTTCTTCTCTGTTTCATGACTTCATCCAGAAAGAACTCACCTTTTTTTCAATTTCCACTGAATCCATTTTGGTTGGCTCCTACCCATTAGGCCCATTACATGGAAGGTATACTTCTCATTTTTCTGAAATCCTCAACTCCAACTTTTGACAGTTTTTTTTAATGATAAAACAAATGTAAAAAAGTGAGCACAATGGAATGCATGAGAAGAGGACAAGGAGTACTCTACAATCAAAACAAACAAAATGAAAAAATGAAGAGTCTAACTACCAAAAATCATTTAATAAAAAAAAGAGTATTTACCTCCTTAAGCTTGTCTATTTTGGTGAAATGGCGACCAAAAGAAGTATATCGCATGCCATGAAGAAAAGGTGCCAGATAGACCTTGAATTGCCTCTGTAGGGGAAATAATAATCAGTATTACTATTATCTATCCAAGAAGCAATTAATGGTTTTGACAAATATACAAATTATCAAACTTATAAACATTGGTAAGATAAAAACAAGATGATGGGAAATAGTGCAAGCACAAGCACAATGGCTGGAGATGTAGAAAATAAGCACAACCTCTTTCTTTAACAGTTAAGCATGCTTGTGTTGAGTTCAAAAAACCGTTTATATTTTAAAGAGTAAACTATACTAACCTTCCTTCAGGTTTGGTTAAATTACACTTGATACCTGATGGGCCTCTAAAGGGCAATGGGCTGAAGGTTAACTCTAGGAGAAAGAAGGAACAAGTGGCAAGGGCAGAAGTGGAAAAAGAGACAGCCATACCAGACTCTGACAATAGCAGTGGTGGTGGTGTGGAGCAAAAGGATATATGAGGCTAGAAGAGCTAATTTTTGGGTAGGAAATTGCTTGGATGTCAGGTAGGAGAGACTAGCCTCTTGAATAGCTAGGAGTTTGGTTTCCTGTGTTGCTTACTGTTATCCTCTGTGTGTTGCTAGTCCTATTTTCTGGGTGGTTGCTGTATATGTGTGTTGTACTACTGTGAATACCGCTGGACTGTTGTGTTATCACTATCTTCTAAAGCCTAAACCCTAGAGAGCTATACTCCATCAATAACCCTCCTGTTTGAAAAATTACACTCAGCCCCTTAACATTTGATATAATGTTGCAAAAACCTCCCTTATTTTCTGTTAATAAAATTAAATTTCTGCAAAATTTGTCCCTTCCAAAACAATAAAATTATTTAACTTTCATACTAAGAATCTCTCATGTTGGAGTTTAACAGCAATTTAACTGCTTTTGTTGTTATTTTAAAAAAGAAATCAGTCTTATACTATGCAAAAAGTTATTTTGTTGACAAAAAATAAATCAACAGTAAGCCAAGTGTAATATTTAAAACTAAAGTAGTATCAAATGTAGTTTAGACAAACCTCTGGAAAAACTAATGTAATTTACTGTATTTTAAACAAAAACACATACAACTAAAAGAATTAAGAGGAAAAAATTAAAATAGAGAAAGCTAAGGGTAAATGATATTATTCCAAAAAGCCACATAACTAAATTTCAATATGATGGAGATGGGGATAGTATGGGATGTCCCTAGGGTAGTATGGGCTATCCAAGTCCCACATCAATTAGAATGGTATACTCGATGGGATACTTAAGTGACTTAGTTCTTCCCCTTCAAGAACTAGCTTTTGGGTAAACTAGCTATTGAAGGGAAAGATTTCCCAAGTCACATGGGTTCCATCACTATATGATAAACCCCAAATCCATCAATGCTACCAAAGAAAGGGGAGAAACAAAAATGAAGGACAAGCAACCACGGAAATACTAAGAGTGTATTTTAGAAGGAAGAAAGGAGATGAGGTGGCCACTGAAGAATAGAAAACTAATGGAATATCCCTAACTAATTTCCACCAAGAAGAGGCGTGTGTGAAGGTGGGGACCACAAATGGTTAGCAAGGGATATTATCAGCTGATAGAGGGAGGGGGAGGCATTTTGGGAAGTAAGGAATTGAGAGAGTTAGCCTCTCAAAAGCTAGCAAGCCTTTTATCTTTTTCTGAGTTCTAATCTGTTCTGCTTAGTATTTTCCTTTTGCTACTTTCTGGTTGTACTGGGAGGGAGTGTGCTGTGTGAGTGTATAGAATTCCCATTTCCTATTCTCAAGGTGAATTTTCATCTTAGGGAAGGAGAATTCTATTCAGCAAATAATATAGTACTATTCAGCAGCATAAGTCCAGTATCCAGGTCCTAACATTTTGGTATCAGAGCAGTGCCAATCAGGGGATGGTCAACACCAGAATGGAAGATCGAATGGATAGTATGGAGAGGGATATGTCTATGTGGAAGGAGGATCTAAATGAAGTGAAGGTATGGATCATAGAGATGAGGGAGATGAGGGAGATGATGATACAAATGGAAGGAAAGGGAAAACTCTAGAAAACGTTCAAAATGAGGAACCAGTGGAATCACACAATACAGGGATGAATGAGAAAGAAAACACCGAAGGAGCGGAGAGGGAACAAAACTGATTCAGAAAATTAGAATTACCACTGTTTGAAGGGGAAGACCCAATCGGATGGATGTTCCAAGCCGAGAGATACTTCGACATCAATGAGGTATTTGAGACAGAGCGACTGGAGGCAGCGGCGGTTTGTTTGGAGGGAAGGGCACTCAATTGGTACCAATGGTTGGAGACACGATGTCTGGTCCGTTCTTGGGTGGCATTTCGCAGTGCTCTTATTGAACGATTCCATCAATCGCAACAGGGGGACGCGTATGAACGTCTGATGTCGTTAAAGCAGAACGACAATGTCATCGAGTACCGAGAATAGTTCAAGGAGATGTCGGCACCTCTGAAAGACGCCTCGAATGAGTGTTTGATGGAAGCATTCAAGAATGGGTTGAAACCCGATATTCGAGCGAAGCTCTGATTGGCCCAACCCGAGTCATTAAAGGACCTTATGAATCTGGGCCATAGGATTGAAGAGAAGAATATGGTGATATCCAAGGCCCAGGGAGAATGGATTAGTAAACAAATGCGAACGTTGAGCCCCAACCAATGGACAGGCCCAAAATAGCAATGGAGTCGGGTTACTGATAACCTCGACCTAGGCCAGACCACTCCATTTACGGTCAAGAAAGAGCCAAAAATGAAAAAAGAGACAGGAGCAGGGACAACAACTTCGAGAACTTCTCTAGCCAGTGTAGCGCAACGTGGCAATTATAGGGGGTTAACCAAGGCCGACACAACGAGGAAAAAGGCACTCAGATTGTGTTTCAAATGCGATGAGAAGTTTAGCCTAAACCATCAATGTAAGAACAAGCAGCTGCAAGTCATTTTACTACAGCATCTGAATGAAGAAGGAGAAGCATTGATAGAAGAAGGATGGAGTCAAGAGGAAGCCGAAGAAGAATTACAGGAGGAGAGCCACATAGAGTTATCAATGAACTCAATGGTGGGCTTAACCAATAATAACACCATAAAGGTGATGGGGACATGTTACGAGGAAGAAGTCATAATACTCATAGATAGTGGAGCATCTCATAATTTCCTTTCTCCTGAAATAGTGGGCAAATTGGGAATTCAAACCCAACAAACTAGCACTTTTTGAGGTCTCGGTGGGGGATGGCTAAAGTGAAGGGAAACCAAATCTGTCCTAAAGTGGAGCTAGAGATACAAGGGTTAAAAGTCAGGCAAGATTTCTGTCTTTGAACTAGGAGGGACTGATATGTTGTTGGTAATCAAATGGCTAAAATCCCTGGGAGAAGTTTAGGTAAATTGGGGACAATTAACCATGAAGGTAAGAGAGGGCAGAGGGCAAAGATGCTTAAGGGGAGACCCAACCGTGGCAAAGACTCTGGTTTCCCATAACTCTCTCATGAAGACATTAAAGGTGGACAAGGGTTCTTGCTAGAATTCAGCAACCTACAATTGCAAGGTAGTGAAGAGAAGAACACAGTAAAGATGCTACCACAGGCAGTGCGGGCATTACTCACTGAATTTCCTACTGTCACAACATCATCCACAGGATTACCACCCACCCAGGAACCGTGACCATTCTATTGCTATCAAGAATGGTGTGCAACCACCTAATATTCAACGTTATTGGTATCCCCATTCACAGAAGGAGGAGATTGAATGACTGGTTAAGGAGATGCTAACAGCAAGAGTTATCAGGCCTAGTAGCAGCCCTTACTCGAGTCCTGTGCTGTTAGTGAAGAAAAAAGACAAGAGCTTGTGATTCTGTGTAGACTATCAAGCTTTAAATAAGATTACCATCCCTAACAAGTTTCCCATACCAGCCATAGACAAGCTACTAGATGAATTAGGAGGAGCTATAATCTTCTCCAAGCTTGACCCAAAGTCTAGATATCACCAGATCAGAATCAAATCGGGAGATGAGGAAAAAACAGCCTTTAGAACCCACCATGACCATTACGAGTTTTTAGTGATGCCTTTTGGATTGACCAATGCACCATCCACCTTTCAATTCCTCATGAACGACATTTTTAAGGAGTAGCTACATAAATATATATTGGTATTCATTGATGAAATCTTAGTATACAGCTCAGATGAGAAGACACACATGCAACACCTTGGGAGACAATGAGTATTCTATAGGAGCATAAGTTAGTAATCAACTTAAAGAAATGTATTTTTGTAAAGTTAGAAGTGGAGTACCTTGGTCATGTAATTTCCGAAAAAGGGCTAAAAGTGGATCCAGAAAAAATTTCAGCCATGGTCAAGTGGCCCATACCTATGGACTTGAAGTCCCTAAGGGGTTTTTTGGGCTTAATAGGATATTACCAGAAGTTCGTGAAGGATTATGGGAAAATTGTAGCACCACTAACTACACTATAAAGGAAAGATGCCTTTCAATGGGAAAAGGAGTCACAAACAGCCTTTGAGGCTCTTAAAATAGCAATGACCATGGTACTGGTACTGACCATGCCTGACTTTACCATTCCCTTTGAAATAGAAACGTATGCTTCGGGTGTAGGAGTGGGGGCGATATTAATGCAAAGAGGTAGACCTATTGCCTATTTCAGCAAGGCACTGGCAACAAAAAAAGGCATGGGTTCGGTGTACGAACGTGAGCTAATGGCCATAGTGTTGGCAGTAAAAAAATGGCATCACTATTTACTCGAATATCCCTTTGTCATCAAAACCGATCAAAGGGTGCTTAAATTCTTATTTGAACAAAGGGAATTAAGTGAAGAGCAACAGAAATGGGTGTCCAAGTTGATTGGCTACAGGTTTTTCATTCACTACAAACCAGGGAAGGAAAATAGAGCGGCAGATGCTCTGTCCAGAAGGGAAAACAGCAAGGAAATCCAAGCAATATCCTTATGGCAGTGTGAGGAATTAAAACAATGGGAGGAGGAGATAAGGACTGACGAGAAGCTATATGCAGTGTGGCAGCAGGTGGTTTCCAATCAAGAACCACCAAAAGGATACACTATGAAAGGGGGATACTTGCTTTATGAAGGTCAGATGGTATTGCCGAAGCAATCCACAACGATACCTAAATTGATGGCAGCATTTCACATAACTTCGATGGGAGGACATATGAGGTATCTACAAACCTATAAGCACATGGCTACCTTTGTGTATTGGGAAGGGATGAAACGTGCTATACAGAATTATGTTGCCAAGTGTAGCATATGCCAACAGAACAAGTACCAAGCCCTCAATCCGGCAGGCTTATTGCAACCCATACCGACACAGGAAAAGGTTTAGAAAGATATCAATTTAGATTTTATCATTGGACTACCAAAATCATGTAAGTTTGATACTATCTTGATGGTGGTAGATAGATTGACCAAAGACGAGCACTTTATCCCTTTATCTCACCCATATACAGCGAAGGAGGTGGCTGCGGTCTTTGTAAAAGAAATAGTGAAGCTACATTGGTTTCCGAAGTCCATCATAACAGATAAGGGACAAGCTGTTCATGAGCCTCTTCTAGCAGGAGCTGTTTAAGTTATTGGGCACTACTCTAAGATACAGTTCATCTTATCATCCATAGACAGATGGGCAGACAGAAGTAGTAAATAGAAGCCTAGAGACTTACCTAAGATGTTTTGTAGGAAACCAGCCTGCAAGCTAGGTAAGATGGCTAGCTTAGGCAGAGTATTGGTTTAACACTACTTTTAACCAATCAGCAGGAATGACCCCATTTAAGGCATTATATGGGAGAGATCCACCAAATTTTTGAGGATGGGAGATGTTCCATCTGTTGTAGAGGAGGTGAATACTCAGATTCAGCAGAGAAATGCGGTGATTGAAGAACTAAAAGAAAACTTAGAAAGAGCACAGCAACAAACGAAGCATTATGCAAATAGGAAGAGGCGAGAAGTGGTGTTCGAGGTAAGAGATTTAGTCTATCTTAAGTTGAGACCCTATAGAATGCGGTCACTAGCAAGTGTTGTGTATCAATTAGAATCAGAGCATATCAATTAGAATGAAGTTAGCCTAAAGTTTAGGCTAGACATTAGGGATTGTCATTTAATTGTATTTATTGTATTTATTATGGTTTCCTAGAATAGGACCTTTCTTCTTGTATAAATACCCTACACTTTTCTCTTGTAATACACACAGAAATTCTTCATTCTACATGGTATCAGAGCCTACTGTCCAGTAGGATTTCTTTTTTGGACTGTGTTTCTTTCCAACCCAAACACTTTTCTATTCTTTTTCAATTTTGGTCACTCATTACCCGGCCACTTCTCGGACTTTTCTTGAAACACGCGCCCCACCACCATGTTCAGAAGGTTCCAATCAGCCAGAAGCCGGAACGCCGTCGCCACGCGCCGTCGACCAAAACAGCATTTTTGCCACGCACCGGCGCGTGACGTCACCTCCGTTGTCGTCGACCGCCGTTGTTTCTGCCGTAGTGATCGCCGTGCTGCCCTCTTCTCATTTCTGGTGGTTTCCGTACTATCCTCTTCCTATTTTTCAAGAAGTAGAGCTTCCTTCAAACCAAAAAACGGTGATGAACACTACTAAGTCAGGTACTTTTTCCACCCTTAGTGGAACACCTACCATTACTTCTGAAAAATTGCATGGGGTATCCAATTACAAATCTTGGGCTACATCAATTCGCTTATGGTTTAAAGGACAAGGATATTTAGAACATTTAACTAAGCGTGACATTGATATAGCTTAAATTAAAATACCAGATTGGATAAAAATTGATGCTCAACTTTGTTCCTTATTATGGCATTCTCTGGACTCTCGATTACTTCCTACATACGAAGTTTATGAAACATGTTATGATGTCTGGAACAAGGCAGCCTCAATATATAGTAATGATATTCGCCGCTATTATGATGTTTTATCTAATCTTGTCAATCTCAAGCATCAGGACTTGGATACTACCACATACGTGAGCAAAATTGAGGCTCTCAAACATGAGTTTAGATCATTGATGCCTGCCACAGCCTTAACTTCTGATCAAGAAGCACAATGGGACAAATTTTTTATGGTTATGACACTAATCAATTTACATCCTGATCTTGATGCAGTTAGAGATCAAATTTTGGGAGGTTCTAATATTCCCACATTAGATGATGTCCTTGCCAGTTTGGTGCGCATCTTTGTATCACAGACCCCAACTATCCATAATACTGTTCCTCCAGTTGTTGACTCTTCAGCCTTGGTATCTCAAATTGGTGAGAAAGGGAATCCAAGTGGAGGAAGCGGGCGTAATAGTGGCCGTAAACGTCCTCAATGTACACATTGCAATAAGTTGGGACATACTCGCGACCGCTGCTAGGTGCTCCATGGTCGACCATCTCATTCTGTCAATGTTGCTCAGTCTGACATATCATTGACCAATAATCATTCTTCACAGTCTATCTATTTAACTGGTGAAGATTACAACGAGTATCTACAGTACCAACAAGCTAAACAGTCATCTGTGGCTGCCTCGGTTGCTCAAACTGGTAATGTAACAGCTTGCTTTGCCCGTTCCCCTGACATTGGACCATGGGTTCTTGACTCAGGTGCCTCTGAACATATCTCTGGTAATAAAAATCTATTTTCTTATCTTTATAGTTCCTCTTCTCTTCCTTTAGTAATTCTGGCCAATGGTTCTAAAACTGCTGCTACAGGGATTGGGCAAGCCCAAATTCTTCCTTCCATACATGTTGATTCTGTCCTTTATGTTCCTGAGTCTCCTTTCAATCTTATTTCTGTTAGTAAATTGACTCACTCTCACAAATGTTCCATTACCTTTTCTAGTCAAAGTGTTTATGTCCAAGACCGGAGTACGGGAAAGACGATTGGCGTAGGACGTGAATCACAAGGCTTATACCATCTTTCGCCTACAACATCTCCAGTTGCCTGCACATCCAATTGCTCCCTATCTCTCATCCACAATCGTTTGGGACATCCAAGCCTTTCCAAACTCCGCAAAATGGATGCTTCTCTTTCTACCTTGTCCTCCCTCTCTTGTGAATTATGTCAGTTGGGTAAACAACCACGTAATTCCTTTCCTACTAGTCTTAATAATAGGTCTACATTTCCTTTTCAACTTGTTCACTCTGATGTCTGGGGTCCTAGTCGTGTGTCTTCTACTTTTGGCTTTCAATATTTTGTAACCTTCATTGATGACTATTCTCGTTGTACTTGGTTGTACTTGATGAAAACTCGTTCTAAGGTATTTAACATTTTTCAAAATTTTTGTGCTGAAATAAAGACTCAATTTAATACCTCTATCTCTATCTTACGTTCTGATAATGCTAAAAAATATTTATCTACCTCTTTTAAGACATTTATGACTTCTCAAGGGATTTTACATCAAACCTCTTGTCCCTATACTCCACAACAAAATGGGGTAGTCGAACGTAAGAATCGTCATCTTATTGAAACAGCTCGTACTTTACTCATCCATCATAATGTTCTTACTTCTTTTTGGAGTGATGTTGTTCTCACTGCATGTTATCTAATTAATCGCATGCCTTCTTCTGTATTAAATGATCAAATTCCTCATTCTCTGTTGTTTCCCAATGACCCTCTTTATCATCTTCCTCTTCGTGTTTTTGGTTGTGTCTGCTTTGTTTATGATTTGACCCTAGGAAAAGATAAGTTTGCTGCCAACTCCATCAAGTGTGTTTTCCTCGGATATGCTCGTCTCCAAAAGGGCTACCGATGTTATTGTCCAACCACTTGACGATGTTTCACCTCTCCTGATGTGACCTTCTTTGAATCTTCTCCATTCTTTGTGTCTACTATACCTGACAGTACCTCTATGACCCTTCCTGTTCCTTCCTTTGCTTCTTTAGAAGCTTCACCCCAGGTCCCCCATAGTCCTCCTCTCCAGACTTATCATCGTCGCCTGCGTCTTGAGTCCACAAATGCTCTTGCTGACTCACTACCTTCGTCCGAATTGCCCGTTGCTCCGGTCCAACATTTGCCTACCACTCCTCCAATTGCCATTCGTAAAGGTACTCGCTCCACTCGTAATCCTCACCCTGTTTATAATTTTTTGAGCTATCATCGTTTATCTATTCCATATTATGCCTTTGTGTCTTCTTTGGATTCTATTTCTGTTCTTAAGACTACTAGTGAGGCTTTAGCACATTCTGGTTGGAGGCAAGCCATGCTTGATGAGATTACTGCCTTGCATTCTAATGGTACATGGGACTTGGTTCCTCTCCCTCCTAGAAAATCTCTGGTTGGTTGCCGATGGGTATATGCGGTTAAAGTCGGTTCAGATGGTAAAGTTGAAAGACTAAAAGCCCGTTTGGTGGCAAAAGGATACACTCAGATCTTTGGCTTAGATTATGATGATACCTTCTCTCCCGTTGCTAAAATTGCTTCAGTTCGCGTCTTCTTATCAATTGCGGCTATAAGTCATTGGCCACTTTATCAACTTGACATTAAAAATGCCTTCCTTCATGGTGACTTGGAGGAAGAAGTCTATATGGAGCAACCACCTGGCTTTGTTGCTCAGAGGGAGTCTGGGAAAGTATGTCGACTCCGTCGTTCTCTTTACGGACTCAAACAATCACCTAGAGCTTGGTTTGGCTGGTTCAGTTCAGTGGTTCAAAATTTTGGAATGATTTGCAGTGAAGCTGATCACTCAGTCTTCTTTCGCCATACATCACAAGGCAAGTGCATATATCTAATTGTTTATGTAGATGACATTGTTATTACAGGCAAATGATGATTTAGGCATTGTCCAACTCAAACAACATCTATGTAACCACTTCCAAACCAAAGATTTAGGAAAACTTCAATACTTTCTGGGAATTGAGGTTGCCCAATCCAGTACTGGTGTTGCCATTTCACAACGAAAGTATGCACTTGATCTATTAGAAGAGACAGGCATGACAAACTACAAACCAGCTGACACTCCAATGGATCCAAATGTCAAACTCCATCTAGGACAGGGAGAACTGATTGAAGATCCTGAAAGATATCGAAGACTTGTTGGGAAACTTAATTATCTCACCATCACTCGTCCAAATTTATCTTTTGCTATGAGTATAGTAAGCCAGTTCTTACAGTCACCGTGTGATAGTCATTGGGATGCAGTTGTTCGAATCCTTCGATATATTAAAGGAGCACCAGGCCAAGGATTATTATATGAAGATAAGGGGAACTCCCAGGTTGTTGGCTTTACTAATGCAGATTGGGCCGGTTCACCTAATGATAGGCGATCCACGTCAGGATACTGTGTGTTCATTGGTGGTAACCTAATCTCTTGGAAAAGCAAGAAACAAAACGTAGTTGCAAGATCCAGTGCAGAAGCTGAGTATCGTGCTATGGCTTTAGCAACTTGTGAATTGCTATGGTTAAAGCAACTTCTTCAGGAGATACAATTTGGGAACACGAAAAAGATGGAGCTGGTCTGTGATAACCGAGCAGCAATGCACATTGCCTCAAACCCTGTATTCCATGAGAGGACCAAACATATTGAAATTGATTGTCATTTTATTAGGGAAAAAATTCAATCTGGGTGTCTTGTTACTCGATTTGTCAATTCAAATGATCAATTGGCAGATATATTCACTAAGTCTCTAAGATGCCCTCGAATAAAATATATATGTAACAAGCTTGGTGCATATGACTTATATGCTCCAACTTGAGGGGGAGTGTTGTGTATCAATTAGAATCAGAGTATATCAATTAGAATGAAGTTAGCCTAAAGTTTAGGCTAGACATTAGGGATTGTCATTTAATTGTATTTATTGTATTTATTATGGTTTCCTAGAATAGGTCCTTTCTTCTTGTATAAATACCCTACACTTTTCTCTTGTAATACACACAGAAATTCTTCATTCTACAGCAAGGAAGTATAATGAAAAATTAAGTCCGAGGTACCATGGCCCTTTCAAGATAATAGAGCGAATTGGCCAAGCCGCCTATCAACTGGAGTTACCGAATACTACTAGAATTCACTCAGTTTTTCATGTCTCTCAGTTGAAAAAAAGCCTGCATCCCACGGTCCAAGTTTTACCACTACCCCCAGAGCTTACTGACAGCTTAGAGCTGCTAACAGAACCAGAATCAGTGCAGCAGGCTAGGCAGCTCACCAATAAGCAGTGGGAAGTACTGATTAAATGGAAACATCTACCACCACATAACAGTACCTGGGAATCCTATGAATCTATCAAGAACCAGTTTCCTGACTAACCATGAGGACAAGGTGCATCTTATAGAGGGGAGTAATGATAAACCCCAAATCCATCAATGGCACCAGAGAAAGGGGAGAAACATAAAAGAAGGACAGGCAACCACGGAAATAATAAGAGCGTATTCTAGAAGGAAGAAAGAAGATGAGGTGGCCACTGAAGAACAGAAAACTAATGGAATATCCCTAACCAATTTCCACTAGGAAGAGGAGTGTGTGAAGGTGGAGACCACAGACAGTTAGCAAGCGAAATTACCAGCTGACAGAGAGAGGCGGAGGCATCTTGGGAAGTAAGGAATAGGGAGAGAGCTAGCCTCTCGGAAGCTAGCAACCCTCTATCTTTTTCCGAGTTCTAATCTGTTCTGCTTAGTATTTTCCTTTTGCTACTTTCTGATTGTACTGAGAGGGAGTGTGCTGTGTGAGAGTGTATAGAATTCCCACTTCCGACTCTCAAGGTGAAATTTCATCAAAGGGAAGGAGAATTCTATTCAGCAAATAATATAGTACTATTCAGCAGCATAAGTCCGGTATCCAGGTCCTAACACAATACAAGAGTGAAACTTTACTTGCAAACTTATAT
Source organism: Senna siamea (assembly GCA_031216115.1). Lineage (NCBI taxonomy): Eukaryota > Viridiplantae > Streptophyta > Magnoliopsida > Fabales > Fabaceae > Senna > Senna siamea. Next base: position 27,432,509 of record CM062361.1, on the reverse strand, counting down.
GACAGAAGGTAATTCTACTTGCCAAAATGAAGCTATAAAGATTTTGATTTTGAAAGGTGTTAATAAATTTTACAAAATGGGAGCAACACATTGATTATACAAAAATTCTAATTCCAGCATAAGGATAAATGAGATTAAGGGAAGGTTCTAAATCCATATTACAGTATAAAGCTTTGAAACTGATGGCAAACTAATGTTCAGTAAACAATTAAACATGTCAATGACCAATACCAGCTAAGGTGATGTATCACTCCACAGGTTATCATCCATCACATAAATAAAGGCTTCCTCTCAAACAAGCATGACACATAACATAAGCTGGACATGGACTAATTGACACATCAGAAACTAGAATCCAACAGAGTCTGTGTCTACTTATATGTCTTGGCATATATTTTATATTCAAATCCTAAGTATAGAAATTCCTATTTAGATATACATTTCTAAAGAAAAACACAAGCAAAACTTATATTTTATGTACCTTACACTATTATTTTTCACAAATAATTTACTAAATAAAAAGACGTTAAACTATATTATTTATGTACAAAGAAAACATTATGAATCAACTTTTATTATTTTTTCAATTAAAAGTAAATAAGTTTTATTATCTCATCAAAATGGGGTTTCTAATGTCATTATGTCTCCCTTTTTGGTACCATTTTCTGTTTTTTAGGGCAATATATGTCGGGTTGCATCTACATATGATGCTGAGTCTCTAAGCCCAAAAAAGAACTTTTTTTTTTTTCCTACATGTCTGTATGTGTGTCAGAAGTGTCATGGTATATAAAGCACAGACATGTCTATCTTTAGGCGTGTCACGTGTCAAACACATGACATGATACTAACATGCCATGACACACTGTAGACACACATTCGACACACGTAAAAGTGTCAAAATAAAAAATTTTATTTTTTTAGCTTGAACATGTGCCAAATGCTACTTAGACAAGCAGCGAACATGGCTCATAGATGACCTGAAGAAAAAAAAAGAAAATACCATAAAATAAGTGAATGAAAGTCTAGAGAACTCATTTTAATGAGATTATTAATTTTTTTAGTTGTTTTGTTATACATGAGATGTAGTAAATTTGATTTAGAAAATAATAGCGTAAGTTGCTTAAAATATAGAATAATATTGGTTATTTTTATTTTTTACAAGTATATCACTGAAAGAAAACTTAAAATGTATATATGTTGTGTCGTGTCCAATCCTATATTTTTTAAAGTTTGACATTTCAACATGTCTGTGTCATGTCAGGTAAGTTTTGCTTTGTCAAACACACCTGAAAATTGGCCTGCTTGTCCTTTATATAGCAAACAGTACTCTACCTAATTGTATCAGAAGTTGAAATAATCAGGTAAGTTTTGCTTTGTCAAAATCACTGCTGCCTTACATAGAAATAAAAAGTTCAGACATGTACATAGGAAAATCCAAAACGACTTGTTACTTATCCCTCGCCATGCTTGATTGAAGGAAATTTACTGGCAAGGTAAATAACATTTCAATGAACAAGCATAAAGGTTGACACATCAAAGTAAATTAAGACTTGAAAGTCATGCTTAGAACTAAGAAAAAGTAATTTGAAATTTCTTGTTTCAACCTGCCAAATAAAAATTTGATTGAGGATCCCTGGCTCACAAATAGCTTTTGCATCCTCAAGACAGCTTCCTTCTTCTAACTTTTGTAAGGCTGTTCGAATAGCCTGCAAGAAAGTCACACATTCTTTAGCTAAAAGAATGATAGCCCAGTAGTTAGTTTAACATGCAACGCTCAGATTCCAAATGATAACAATTCTTGCAGACAGTAAAAATAAGATGTACCTTAACTGAACCCTCTACTTTGCCTTGAGTAAGATTCTTATCAAGTGCAATTTCTGAGAAACATGAATTTGTAGACAAGACTTGGTGGCTCTTTTTGAGCTCTTCCTCTTCAAAAGCAGACGTAGATTCTTCTATCATAGACAAAATTCTGCATGGCAATTTAGGGTTTAGGGTTGAACTTAAAGCAGAGTAATGTCCCAATGTAAACCAGTTGAACTTAAAAATCAAGCTCTTTTAGCTAATTTAATCCAATAAAGCACATTCAAATAAAATATCGTTTTTCCATATTAAAGTTGGCAAACTGATGTGAAGTCTTGACCTTTTTCACCACAGGTTTTTCCAGGATTGTTTTATCAGTTCTTCTAGTAGGCAATTTTTGCTGTGGTGACCTAGCTGCACGTAATCTTGAACTACAGGAGAAATCATTTTTTTCCAAGGACAACTCATTTTCAGCTGTTAGAAAGGAATTATTAGAGACAGACCTCTTCTCATCCTTCAAAGGTTTTCTTGCTGTATCAAACCTATTTGATCTAGTTGAGAAACTCATATCAAGTCTAGAACATCTTCTCTCAGTAATTTCAGTAGAATCCCCACTTTGAATGCCACTGCTTGCCTTTGCTAACTGCTTTGGAAATTTTACTTTCACCAATGTTCTTCTAGGAGGAATATCTTCAAAACTTTGCTTTGATGATTTAGCAACCTTCGCTTCACCTAATGTTAAGTTGATGGTTTTCTTCTCTTTCCCTTCTATGCCAGGAAATAGCAGATGATTTCTAACAGGAGTCCCAAGCTCCCAAACTATCTCATGATCCCTGAACAACAATGAATTGAAAACTATATAGCAAAAGATGTGTAATATATGGAACCTAAACATGCAGTCATGATGAGTCAATTTCTGCAATACCACTATTATAACAACTTACATACAGTACATCAAAATTCGATGGTCAAGAAGACCATCCCAAGCTCTTTGGTTGATTCCCTTATCATAATCAGATTTAAAAGCAATCTCCCTGAAAAAAGAAAGTAGAAACACATGCAAACATGATTGTGAACTAATAGAACTAGGTAACAGCAGCCCAATTTCAATAGAAAATAGCTTCTGTATAAATGCTAAACCTCCCTCAGAGATGCTAAACACACCCTAAGAGATGATATCCACACACAAACAGAAAAGAAAGCACAACACAGTAGCCAAATGCCAGAAAACACAGAATAGCAGAAGTGGAAGGTAGAAAGGGTTACTAGCTTTCGAGAGACTAGTGCTCTCCCACAATAAGTCCCAAGTTCTTTTCTGCCTACCCCACAGACCGCCAGCAGACCTTAATTCTTCTCTGGAGTGGTCCCCACCTTCTCACACAGTCCTGCAGAGTTAGTTAGGATCTTTTCTCTTTCCTCCATTTTGGTTTTTGTAGAATAAACCTTAAAGTTAGGTGTTCTACTGTCATCAGCCACTCCTTTCTCCTTATTTCTCCTTTTATATAGTCTCTTACAGCTAGATGTATCAATACCTCCCCCTATAAGTTTCACCTTGTCCTCAAGGTGGAAGTTTGGAAATTGGTTCAGTATGATGTCATATGATTCCCATGTGCTGTCATGCAATGGAAGATCCTTCCACTTAATCAATACTTCCCACTGCCCATCTGTGAGTTTCATGATATGATGCAACTCTTCCAGTTCAGTAGTCATTTCTAATTTATCTGTCAAGCTAGGAGGGAGGGTTAAAGCCTAAGTAGTCGGTTCTAAGGTCCTCTTCAGCTGGGACACATGGAAAACAAACTGTATATGGGCTGTAGTTGGTAATTCTAGCTGGTAAGCAACCTGCCCAATTCTCTCCAACACCTTAAAAGGTCAATAATATCTAGGGCTAAGCTTCTCATTAGACTTCTTGGCTAAAGACCTCATCTGGTAAGGTTTCAGTCTCAAGTAGACCCAATCTCCCACCTTATACTCCACATCCCTTCTTTTTTTGGTCAGCATACTTCTTCATCTGGTGTTGAGCCTTCTCCAAGTTCTCTTTTAATTCTTTGATCATGATATTCCACTGCCTAATTTGCTCATTCACATCCTCAACTGCTGATGGTACATCTTCTAACCTCATAATAGTTGGGGGGTCTCTTCCATACAAAGCCTTAAAAGGCATCATCCCCGCCGATTGGTTAAAATAAGTGTTAAACCAATATTCCGCCCACAGTAACCATTTTACCCAGATCTTCAGTTTATCCCTCACAAAACATCATAAATATGTTTCCAAACTTCTGTTTACCACTTTAGTTTGCCCATCCATTTCTGAGTGATAAGATGAACTAAACTTGAGGGTAGTGCTAGATAATTTGAATAATTCCTGCCAAAACAGACTCAAGAGGAGTCTATGCCTATCTAAAATGATGAATTTGGGAAATCCATGTAACTTGATCACTTCCCGAATAAATACTGCTGCTACATCCTTGGCTGTAAATGGATGAGCGAGAAGAATAAAATGTCCATATTTAGTGTCAAACCTTGGTGAGCAGGGCAAACCGATGATGAAATCCATGTTGATTTCCCCCCAGACATGTTGCAGTACTGGTATGGGTTGCAATAACCCAGCCAGACTTACTGCTTCGTACTTTTTTGTTGACACGTGCTGCACTTTGCCACAAAACGCTGAATATCCGTCTTCATACCTTCCCAATAAACAAACCCTGCCATCCTCTAATACATTCTAACATACTCTGAATATTCACCCATAGGTTTGATGAAATTCAGTAATCAACTCGGGAATTCTAGTGGAGTTTCGGGGCAGCACCATTCTTCCTTGATAAAGCAAACACCCATTCTTAATAGTGTAGCCTTCCAGGGGATCTTTGTTGGTAATTACCCACTACCAAATCTGGTATAGTTTTTCATCCTCCTTTATTTCTTTTTCCCATTCCTCTAACTCATCACACTGTCAAATTGTCATAGCTTTAAATTCAGCACCAATCTCCCTCCTTGATAAAGCATCCACTGCTCTGTTCTCTTTCCCAGGTTTGTAGACAATCTCAAACTTGTATTCCATTAATTTTGAGACACACCGCTGCTGATCTGCCCCTAATTCTCGCTGTTCAAATAGAAACTTCAATGCTTTCTGATCAGTTCTAATCACAAAGGGATATCCCATCAAGTAATGTCTCCAATTTTTTACTGCCAACACAATTGCCATTAGTTCTCTTTCGTACACTGAACTTGCTCTCTTTTTGGAGGATAGAGCTTGGTTAAAGTAGGCAATTGGTCTCCTTTGCTGCATAAGGACAGCCCCAACTACTGAACCCAAGGCATCTATCTCTACTTCAAAGGGAAGTGAAAAATTTGGCATGGCCAAAACCGGAACTGAAGTCATAGCTTCTTTAAGTGTCTCAAAAGCTTTTGCCTCTTCACTCCAATGAAAAGAGTCTTTCTTAAGTAGGGCTGAGAGTGGTGCAGCAATCTTTCCGTAATTCTTCACAAACTTCCGATAATACCCTATCAATCCCAAGAAGCCTCTCAAAGTTTTCAAATCTCTTGATGTAGGCCTAGTAACCATAGCCTTGATCTTTTCCAAATCCATTCAACTCCCTTTTCTGAGATTATGTGACGAGGTATTCTAGCTTATCCTTCACAAAATTACACTTCTTCAAATTGATCATTAGCTCATGCTTCTTGAGCAATCTTAGAGTTTCTCTCAGATGCTCCATGTGTGACTCCTTATTAGGACTATACACCAATATGTTACCAAAGAACACAAGAATGAACTTACGTAGGTACTCCTTGAATACATCATTCATTAAGGCTTGGAAGGTCGATGGGGCATTAGTGAGGCCGAATTGCATCACCAAGAACTCATTATGACCTTGATGCGTTCGGAATGCTGTCTTCTCCTCATCTTCTGGCCTAATTCGAATTTGATGATATCCAGATTTGAGATCTAACTTTGAAAATACCATAGCTCCACCCAACTTGTCTAGTAAGTCATCAATAGCTGGAATTGGGAATTTGTCCTTGATAGTGATCTTGTTTAAGGCCCAGTAATCTACACAAAATTTCCAACTCCCATCGTTCTTTTTGACTGGCAATACTAGACTAGAATAAGGAGTATTGGTAGCTTAAATGACCCCTACTGTCAACATTTCTCGAACCAACTTCTCAATCTCAGCTTTTTGAGAATGAGGGTAACGATATAGTCGGATATTTGGTGGTTATTCCCCTTGTTTGATAATGATGGCATGATCATCAGTTCTCTTTGATGGAAGTCCTTGGGCAGCCGCTGTTACCTCTGGGAATTCATCTAACAGCTCCTATACCACCTTTGGTAAGTGGGAACCCTCATTAGTGTCACATTCCTCTTTACTACATTGCACTTCCAAGCTGCCAAATTCCACAAAAAAACCTTGACCTCCCTGTTTAAGTGTCTTCACTAAGGACTTCAGTGATACCAAGGTCTTTGCTAGTGTTGGGTCCCCTCTTAGACACTTCTCCTCCCTGCCAAATTTAATCTTCATTATCAATTACCTCCAATTCACCTTGACCTCTCCCGATGACTTGAGTCATTCGATTCCCAACACCAAGTCTGCTCCTCCCAAATCAAAGACATAGAAATGTTGCTGAATTTTCATCCCTTGTATCTCTAGCTTTAGTTCAGGACATACCCATCTTCCACTCACCTTGTATCCGTAGCCCACTAACACTTCAACAGGTCTGGTTTCCTTAGTCAGAATATCTAGATTGCTCACCACTTTTGGAGAGATGAAGTTATGAGAAGCACCACTATCTATCAGAATAATCACTTCCTCACCTTTGCAACGTCTCACTACCTTCATGGTGTTATTGCCCGTGAGACCCACCACCGAATTCATGGATAATTCCATGGTATTCTTCTCTTCAATTCCTTCTTCTAGATCTTCACTGTCAAGAGCAGCCTCCTCTATCATGAGTTCACCCAATTCGTTTACTTGTGGTAACAAAATCACATGCAACTGCTTGTTCTTACATTGATGGGTGGGGATGTATTTTTCGTCACATTTAAAGCATAGACCAAAGCCCTCCTTCTTCGTTGCCTCCACCTCAGATAACTGCTGATATGAAGTCCCCTTAGTGGTGTCGGTGCAAGACAACGTTGCTATAGAAGCATTGCTTGTTGCCTCCTTCGTTTCTGTGCTCTTGCTCCATGTTAGGGATATTGTGCGTCCCGAGTCTGGGTTGCCAGTGACCCGACTCCGTATCTACTTTGATCCAGCCCACTTACTTAGGCCTAATGTTTTAATTTGTTTGTTGATGACAAGATATGGCTGGATTTATGTGGACATGATTAGTTTAAATTTAGAAATAATTAGAATAGAAATCTGGTGTATTTAAATCCCTTAAATCAAGGGATTAGGATAGGCTGATTTGTTTCCTAAAATTTTGGGATTAGATTAGATTATTTCCTTTTTCTTCTCTTCTGTAACTCTATATATTTCTTGTACAACAGCCCAGAAAATAAGAATCAATTTTCCCATTCATTTCGTGACATCGTATCAGAGCCAGGTTCAAAAGGAACCCTCTGATTGCCTCCAGCATAGCATTCTGGTTGTGCCTTCATCGCCAACCTCCACCCTCCATTTTAGCCTTAATTGCTAAAACTTACTGCAACCTTAATTGCTGTTTCTCTCGATCATGTCAGCATTTGAGACATTTAATAGTGAAGAAATCGACCAACTAAGGAATTTGTTAGGCTCCCTTGAAAAGCCTTCTGGAGCTTGTTCACTTACCTTTTAAGGTAAACTCTCATCCTCTTTTTTCATAAATGCCTCAAAATTGTGTTATGATTGCAATTGGATTATAGACTCTAGAGTCACAGATCATATGACTCCTACCTCTCAATTTTTTCACACATACACTCCTTGCTCAAGTAACAGAAAAATTATTGTGGCTAATGGTTCTCTTGCCACTGTTGCTGGAATTGGTAATATCTATATAACTCCTAACTTTGTCCTCAAGGATGTTCTTCATGTCCCTAAAATTTTGGCCAATCTTGTATCTATCCAAAAACTCACTCATGACCTGAACTATTATATTACCTTTTTTCCAAATCACTGTGTTTTTCAAGAACAAGGCACGGGGAAGAGGATTGGACTTGCTAAGGAAAGAGGCAGCCTTTACTATCTTGAACCATCCCAAGGAAGCAGTAGTAACCTATCTTTCTCACTGTCTTGCCTAAAGTTTTCCAATCAAAGGTCCATTTGGATGTATCACTTACAGCTTGGTCATCCTTCCTTTAAAGTTTTAAGAGTCATGTTTCCCCATCTATTTCAAGGATTAGATATTTTAGAATTTCATTGTGATGTATGCGAATTTGCTAAACATACTCGTATACCTTTTCCTATTAGCAATAAAAGAAGCTCTAATCCTTTTGATTTAATTCATAGTGATGTTTGGGGACCTTCATCAATCCCAAGCATTACTGGAGCTAGATGGTTTGTTTCCCTAATTGATACTTGCACTCGAGTTACATGGCTCTTCCTTATTAAACAGAAATATGTCAGTTCTATCATTCCCAATTTTCATTCTATGGTTCAAAATCAATTTGGGGTCAAAATAAAGAGGTTTAGAACAAATAATGCTAGGGATTATTTCAACCAAACCTTACTTCCCTTTTTTCAGTCCCAAGGAATTATTCATGAGTCTTCTTGTGTCAATACCCCCCAACAAAATGGGGTGGCATAAAGAAAAAATGGGCACTTGCTAAATACTACCCGTGCACTACTCTTCCAAGGGAATGTTCCAAAAAATTATTGGGGGGAAGCTATTCTAACTGCCACTTATTTGATAAATCGCCTACCCTCAAGTGCTCTTGACAACAAAAGCCTTATGGAAATGCTGAATAAGTTTTATCCTCATTTCAGAACCTCTAATAATCTTACTCCCAAAATCTTTGGATGTACTGCCTTTGTTCATATCTATAGCCATCAAAGGGACAAACTTGAACCACGAGCCACCAAGTGCATCTTCCTGGGTTACTCTTCTACCCAAAAGGGGTACAAATGTTACAACCCTTCATCAAGAAAATTCTATATTTCAACTAATGTGACATTTGCCGAAAATACCTCTTTCTTTCCTAAATCCCCACCTCAACAAGGGCAGTCTCCTACTCAAGAAACTAAAGAATATTTTGAACCTATAAATAACCTTGATCTCCCTTCTAGCCATGAACCAAAAATGTCAAAATCACCTACTGTGACTGATCCCATTCCTCTTCCTACTCCAAATTTCACTACTCCTACAAAACACTTTCCTAGCTTCCCAAGGGTGTATTCAAGGAGGAAAGCTGCCCCTGAACTGACTCAAGTCCAAGAATCCAACCTAGAACTTGTGAATGAAGCCACGGTAAGCTCTTCTTTACCTGCTGAACCTATTAATTCTTTTGATATTGATATAGACCTTCCCATAGCAATAAGAAAAGGCATTAGAGAGTGCACCAAGAGACCTCTGTACCCATTATCTAATTATGTCTCTCTCAACCACTTATCTCCAACCCATAAAAACTTTATTCAGTCTAAATACTATTGCTATTCCTAACACTGTTTCTAAGGCAGCTTCAAAAAGGGAATGGAGAGATGCCATGAGAGAGGAGATGACAGCTCTAGAGAAAAATAAAACATGGGAGATAGTTGACAAACCGAAAGGGGTGAATATAGTTGACTGTAAATGGATTTTTTCAGTGAAGTATAAAGCCGATGGGTCCCTTGAGAGGTATAAAGCAAGGTTGGTGGCAAAAGGATACACTCAAACCTATGGCATTGACTACCAGGAAACTTTTGCTCCAGTAACCAAGATGAACACTATTAGAATTCTATTGTCCCTAGCTGCACATTTTGATTGGCAACTGCTACAATATGATGTAAAAAATGTCTTTCTCCATGGGGACTTAACGAAGGAGATCTACATGAATATACCACCTGGATTTGAGGGTGAACTGGGTAAAGTATGTAAGCTTAAGAAGGCTCTCTATGGCTTGAAACAGTCACCAAGAGCTTGGTTTGGTCATTTTGCTAGAGTTATGAAATCCTCTGGTTACCACCAAAGCCAAGGAGATCACACTCTTTTCATTAAGCATTCGGAAGCATTCGGCTGGAGGGGGGGTAACTGCTCTTCTAGTGTATGTAGATGACATTATAGTCACTGGAAATGATGAAAAAGAGAAGATGGAGCTGAAATGTAGATTACTAAAGGAGTTTGAAATAAAAGAGTTGGGAAAATTGAAGTATTTCCTTGGCATTGAAGTTGCATACTCATCCCAAGAAATTTTTATATCACAGCAAAAATGTCACAGATTTATTGTTGGAAACTGGAAAAGGAGGATGTAAACCTGTCTCATCTCCCATGGACTCGAATCACAAGTTATGTGAAGCTAAGGAAGAACCAACTGTTGATAAAGCTATGTATCAAAAGTTGGTTGGCAAACTTATATATCTTGCCCATACTAGACCTGATATAGCTTATTCAGTGAGTGTTATAAGCCAGTTTCTGCATGACCCTAGAGAATCTCATCTACAGGCAACATACAGAGTACTACACTACTTGAAGGGCAGTCTGGGAAAGGGAATTTTGTTTAGAAGACACAATGCTCTCACTCTAAAAGCCTATACTGATGCAGACTATGCTAGGTCTCTAGTGGATAGAAGATCAACTACTGGGTACTGCACTTTTCTTGGAGGAAACTTGGTAACGTGGAAAAGCAAGAAACAGAATATTGTAGCAAGGTCATCAATAGAATCTGAATTCAGAGCTATTGCTCAAGGAATATGTGAATTAATTTGGCTTAAAATAATTCTGGATGATTTGAAGATTAAACTTGAAGGCCCTATGAAGCTGTATAGTGATAACAAATCTGCTATCAGCATTGCTCATAACCCTGTACAACATGAGAAGACAAAACACATTGAAATAGATAGACATTTCATCAAAGAAAAGCTAGAGGAAGGATTGGTGTGCATGTCTTACATTCCCTCTGACTTACAACTAGCTAATATCCTAACTAAGGGACTTCACAGCTCAAGATTTATGGGACTCCTATCCAAGCTGGGAATGGAAGACATTTATTCCCCAGCTTGAGGGGAGGTGTCAAGATATGGCTGGATTTATGTGGATATGATTAGTTTAAATTTAAAAATAATTAGAATAGAAATCTTGTGTATTTAAATCCCTTAAATCAAGGGATTAGGATAGGCTGATTTGTTTCCTAGAATTTTGGGATTAGATTAGATTATTTCCTTTTTCTTCTCTTTTGTAACTCTATATATTTCCTGTACAACAATCCAGAAAATAAGAATCAATTTTCCCATTCATTTTGTGACAGTTGACTAATTCTTTTTGGGCCTTAGCCACACTACATTTCTCTCCTCCACCTTATGGGCCAAACTCACTAGCTCTTTTAAGGACCTAGCTTGAATCATACAGAGCTCTACCCAAACCTGTGGTTTCAACCCATTTTTGAAAGCCCCCATTAGGCATTCATCAGATGCATCCTTGAGGGGAGCTGACATGGCTTCAAATTTCTCCCTGTACTCTATAACATCTACCCCTTGCCGCAATGCCATTAGACGTTCATAGGTGTCCCCTTGCTGTGAGTGTTGGAAACGCTCAATCAACTCCTTTCGAAACTCCAACCAAGAGCTCACCGATCACTTAGTCTCCAACCACTGAAACCAATTCAGTGCTTGGCCTTCTAAACACACAGTCACCGCCTCCAATCTCTCAGGTTCCTTCACTCCATTGATTTCAAAGTATCATTCTGATCGGAATAGCCACCCTATGGGGTCTTCACCTTCAAACAGTAGCAACTCTAGCTTTCTGAATCTATTTGGATGTTTTTCCAAAGCCTCAATTTGCCCACCTCCGTCATTTCCTCCTGCATTGGATTCTGAAGGTTCCACAAGTGGGCTTTCTACTATCACTCTTCCTCTTCCCTCTTGCCTTGTCATCATCTCCCTCACTTCCATCATCCAAACCTTCATCTCACTCATGTCTTCCTTCAATACTCCAATATCTTTTTTCACGTTATCAACTCTTCCCTCCATCCTAGTGTTTACCATTCCCTGGTTGGAACCTACTTTGATACCAAGTTGATAGAACTAAGTAACAACAGCCCACTTTCAATAGAAAATAGCTTTTGTAAGAACCAAGTTCTTTTCTGCCTCCCCCACGGACCACTAGCAGACCTTAATTCTTCTCTGGAAGCAGAGTTAGTTAGGATCTTTTCTCTTTCCTCCTTTTTGGTTCTTGTAGAATATACCTTAAGGTTAGGTGTTCGACTTTCGTCAGCCACTCCTTTCTCCTTGTTTCTCCTTTTATATTGCCTCTTACAGCTAGATGTATCATGAACACAGGAACATGACACAGCAGATTTTTAGATTTCTTTCAACACATGGTACCTGTAAACAAAAACAATATTTACGAAGGAAAAAGAAGAGGAAAAATTACCTGGATAAGCATTTCCTGTGGTAAGCCTTAGGGCAGCGTCTACACATTGCGAGCTGCAAGTCATGAACATTCTTATCTTCACCTTTCCTACACAAAGAACATATATGAAGAGGACAAACAAACGTTTTCCCAGCGGAAACTCTCTTTGTTATTTCCTCTTTTTCTATATCAACACCAAAGGATAGCAACTTTGCAACACACACTGGATGATAGTAACGGCCACAATTTGGAATAATGCAGAGGAATACCTACAATCAAACAAACAAGGAAGTTTTTTTTTTCCATGTAACAAATCTACAAAGCAAAACACAAATAAATTTAGTTTCAAAATCATCAAATAATATTTAGACTCCAGACCCAAAGGAAAAGAACCAAAAAGAATATGAACAAGTCCAATCAGTGTGATATGAATAAGAAGTGATTGAAAAATACAAGATTAAAGATATGCAAGTGTTTCCGAATTTTGATTCTAACAGAGTCATAAGAAGATCGTTTGTCTGTATTCCTTTACCAGAGAAATCAGCTTTATTCTCACAAAAGAATAGCCTTTTATTACTTAGAGCCAGTATTATACAAATATTCCATGAGAAGGTGGGTATGAGAAATTATTAGCTTACAATTCCAAATCCAATATCAAAGGGACAGAAACAAATGAAACTTAGATTTCAAACAATTTTCATACCCAATTGCGTAGAAAATTATAATAAATTTCTCAATGGATACTACCTAATCAGAAAAGGAACAATTGTGAAGAACAAAAAAATAATTATATGTATCCTTGGATGTTATTCATACAAAATTTTCAGAGAGTTGGATTGACAGATACACAATGGATGAAAGCTATATCTGAAATGTACCTCTGCACTAGAAAATTCATCAGAAGAACCCAATTTGCCACAAGCAAAGCACTGATGCTGCTTATACTTACAATTTGCACAGAGAAAGTTTGGCATGGCCTGCAAAAACAAGATTTGTTTTCATCAGCAACAGACAATTCAAATTAATGAAAAGAAGGTAAACTAAAAATTTTAGATGGAGTGTTTACATTAACTTCAGCACTAGAGTAGCCAAGAGATTCACAAAAAGTATCTACACCAGCATCAGTGGTTGCATGAAATGATCTCAGGCATTTCCCTTCACAACTGTATTATTAAAAGAAATATAGTTAAGTGAAAGATAGCAAAGGTGTAATTGCTGAACATTAAGGAATGGTAATCAAAGGGAAGTATGGCTTTTTATCATAGACAAGATATGATAAGAACATACGGCAATATTTCACCACCATTATCACAAATTGCACAAACAGTTTCATAAGATCTAATGTGGTGCCCTTCATCTGCACTGGACTCTACACCATCAGAATCATCCGCATTCTCCTCTGAATCAACTATAAATGTTGATTTCTTTATAGAATGAAAATCCTGAAAGTCAATAAACAATCTTGAAAAAGAAAGAGCTTCAAAGAGATTATACAGCAAACAAGTAATAGAATAACACTGACCTCTCGGAAGACTTCATTTAACCATGGATGTTTCATAAAAGTAAGCAAAGACTGTACATTACAGTTAAAATTTAGTAAGCGAAGTACAAATTAACATGAATTAGAGACATTACACTCAAGTAAAAAAAAAAAAAGTAATTCACTAACTAGCAAGTAATTGGAAAAGACAGAATGGGTAGCAGCAATTCAGCAAATAGGTGTAGATAGTTAAAAATGTCCATCTTTTTATGCAGAGAATGTCACACTTACAGGTTATAACCAAACCTTACTTTGTGTAAAACCAATGGAGAAAAACCTAGCTATGCTATAGCTGGACCTCAAACAACTTTCTTCAACATAACCAAGAAGAGATTATCAGTTGAAAATTGAAGTTGCACCTTCTTTTATTTTATTTTTTTGTCTTCATCAAAAGGATGAGTTTAATAACACCAACCAAACTAAGGGATACAGAAAAAGAAGAATAGCAGCAGATTAAATATGCAAGGATCTTAAACACACTTAATCTCTACTGGATGAGTTCATAGGAGAACCAGACCCAATGTAAATTGAATATATTACTTCAGATGCCTTACAAAAAACAGTTCAGGGTATTTATAGCCAGAATACCCATCTAAGTTGCCTAAAACTGAAAATAAAGCATGTACAGAACATGTGCAGGGAATAAGGAAACATGCCTAAAAACTAGGGAACATTATTGTGCTGAAAAAATAACTGAATTGCTAAAAATCAGTAAGTGAAGCCCGAGTGGGCTGCACTTCAGTCTAGTGGAGGTAACCCCAGTATCTCTAGCAGTAACAGAGGTGAGTTATGGGTTTTGCTGGAGGGAACATGCTTCCTTCTAGAATATTGGAGTGTAGGCTTGGTAGGCTGTCTTCTAGAATATGTTAGCAGTGGCTAACTGCTATCAGAGTTGCATCTTCTAAGTAACTTAGTAGATGAAAGGACCATTGATCACCAAAATTTTATTGAAACAAAGAGATCTGAAATAATTTTTACTCTTATTTCCATTCCATTGTACAAGGAATTTATATACAGTGAAATAAATTCTATCCCAAGTCAAATCCCTAAATGTTAGGGATAGCCAAAACTATAGGAATCATAAACAAAACAGGAAAGAAATTATTTACACCTACTGCTTTGATTTGATCCTAATAAAAACAAAGATAAGGCCTATTAAATACAGAAGTCAATCCCAATCAATCCCACAAATCATGGGATCAATCCCACAAATTATGGAATATAAATATTCAGCATGCCCAGCTTGTCCACGAAGGTCTCAAAAATTGGTTTTAGCAATCCCTTTGTTAGAATATCTGCCACTTATTGAGTAGTTGGGATATAACTCATGCAAATAACTCCAGACTCAATTTTTTGTTTAATAAAGTGTTTATCTACTTCAACATGTTTGGTTCTATCATGATAAATATGGTTATGAGCAATACTGATTGCTGCCTTGTTTTATCGCAGAAAAGTTTCATTGGAGTTGAACTTGGAGCTTTCAGTTCTTCTATCAAGCGTTTCAGCTATATTAATTCACATGTTCCTTAAGCTAAAGCTCTGAATTCAGCTTTTGCACTACTCCGAGAAACCACAAGTTGCTTCCTGCTTCTCCAACTAACTAAATTTCCCTAAACTTTAGTACAATAGCCAGTGATTGACTTTCTATCTTCAATTGGGCCTGCTCAATCTGCATCAGTGAATGATTAAATTCCTCTGCTTTCACATTTTTTAAAGAAAAGACCTCTTCCAAGTGTAGCTTTCAAGTAACTTAGGATAGGTTGACTGCCCTCATGTTTTTCGGATGGTGAATGCATGTACTGGCTTACCAAACTTTTAGCGAAAGCAATATCTGGTCTAGTGTGAGCTAAGCAAATGAGTTTTCCCACTAGCCTTTGATACCTCCCTTTATTCACTAGAATGTCTCCTCCTTGTTCTTGGAATTTCCAATTAGGTTCAATTGGAGTATCTACTAGTTTGCCCCCAAGCATTCTGGTTTCCTTTAATAAATCCAAGGTATACTTTCTTTAGGAGATGAGAATTCCCTGCTGGTTTCTAGCCACCTCCATCCCCAAGAAGTATTTAAGAGCTCCAAGATCTTTAAGCTCAAATTCTGCTCCAAGGATTGTTTTCAATCTGTTTATTTCTTCAATATTCTCCCCTGTCAAGATGATATCAGCCACATAAATAATTAAGATTGTTCTCTTTTCATCTTTGGAGATTTTGACAAAGAGAGTGTGATCAGCTTGCCCTTGGTTATACCCATGCTTTTTTAGGATTTTCATGAACCTGTCAAACCATGCCTTTGGTGATTGTTTTAGGCCATATATAGAGTTCTTTAACTTGCACAACTTTCCCTTTAATTCTTCATTCTCAAAACCTGGCGGTATGGTCATATAAACTTCCTCATTTAACTCTCCATTGAGGAAGGCATTCTTCACATCCAATTGACGCAATTCCCAATCTAGGTTGACAGCCAATGATATGAGGACTTTGATGGTGTTTAATTTGGCAACTAGCGCAAAGGTCTTAGTGTAGTCTATGCCAAATATTTGGGTGTATCCCTTAGCCACTAAGCAAGCTTTATACCTTTCTATGATCCTATCAGAGTGGTACTTGACAGTGAATACCCACTTACAACCTACGGCTTTCTTTCCCTTAGATAAATCTGTGATTTCCGAAGTTTCATTTCTTTTTAGAGCTCCCATTTCTTCCATCACAGCACTTCTGCACTTGGGCTGCTTTATTACTTCTTTTATATCTTTGGGAATTTCAGTATTGTCTATCTGCTTAGGTAAACTTCCGAAGGCAATAGATAAGTGTGAATAAGATAGATAACTAGAAATGGGATATTGAGTGCAAGTTCTTACTCCTTTTTCTCAATGCAATTGGGAGATCAATATTCTGATCAGTAACCTGAATTTTCTCTTCCTCAAGTTGAAAAGATGGATTTTCCTTCAGTTCAGAGAATTGGGGTGATGGAATTGTGATAGCTTGCTTCTTGTTCCTTCTTTTTTAAACCTTCCAGGTTTTTTCCTTTGGTTGTTCATGTGATTCTCTTCCTAACTCACTATCTTTTGGTGGGACTTCAGAGGGAGGAAAAGTGGCTGTTTCGAAAGAAGGAATAGGTGTCTCAAATATGATAACATAGGCAGGGTTGGTTGATCCTAGGACTCTTTCTCTTCATCTTTACTCTCCACCAGGGAAAAATCATTGGTTTTCAAGGAAGGACACATCCAAAGAGACAAAAGTTTTTAAGGAAGGAATATAGCATTTGTACCCTTTTTGATTTGGGCACTAACCCACGTATATGCATTTAATAGCTTTAGGATCATGTTTCCCAGGGGTTGGGCTATGATTGTGAACAAAAAGACTGTATCCAAATATTCTAGGAATTACTGATGTAAAGATGCCAACATGAGGAAAGGCTTGGGTAAGTTTATTCAAAGAACTGCAAATGTCAAGAACAAAAGTTGGGAGATGATTTATTAAATAAAAGGTTGTCAAAATTGCTTCCCCCCAAAAATGGTTTGGAACATGACTAGTATACATAAGAGCACGGGCAACTTCAAGAAGGTTCTTATTCTTTCGTTTAGATATTCCATTTTGTTGGGAAATTTTGACACATGAACTTTGGTGGAAAATTCATGTTCTTTTAAGTAATCCCCAAGTAAGGAGTTGTAGTATTCCTCCCCATTGTCAATTTGAAGAATCTGAATGTTAGAATGAAGTAAGTTTTGCAATTTGTGAAATTGTATGAATATAGGGTCGGCATCAGAGTTGTCTTTTAGGAGGTATGCCCAACATACACGAGTATGGTCATCTATAAAGATGATAAATCACTTTGTCCCAGTGAGATCAGGAATGTTAGACGATCCCCAAATGTGACTATGAATTATTGAAAAAGGTCAAGATTCTGTATAGGAAACACTTGGGTATGGGGTACGAGTGTGTTTAGCAAGAAAACATTCCTTACAATGAAACGAGTCGGGATCTTTATTGATAAATAGATCAAGGAACAAAGTTTTTAAATAGACAAAGCTAGGATAGCCCAACCGTTTGTGCCAAAGCATTACATTTTTAGAACCATGAATAGATGAGTAAAGGGCAGAATCACATTGAACAGTAGTTGGATTGTCCAAATAATAAAGCCATCACACATTTCAGAACTGCCAATCCTCTTCCCCAAAGACAAATCCTAAAATACACAATGAGAAGGGAAAAATTTAGCCTCCCAATTCATGTCAGCTATCAACTTGCGGATTGAAATTAGATTACAAGTAAATTTAGGGACATGAAGCACAGATGAAAGCTTGATATTGGAAAGGCATATTGTTTCCCTTCCAACAACCATGCAAAGGGTTTTGTCAACAACTCGAATTTTTTCAGTACCAGGACATGGACTATATGATGAGAACCACATGATGAACTAGTCATATGGTCAGAAGCTCCTGTGTCTATGATCCATTCGTTATTTGAGTCAAATAGAGAGTGAAAGACTAAATAGAATTTACCTTTTTGGGCAACTGAGCAACTCGTGTTTGTAGTCTTAGGTCGTGTTGTGGCTCTATATTGGTTGAGTAAATTCTGTAGTTGCTCATATTATTTAGCTATTAGCATAATTCCATTAGCCTTTCCATCCTCAAATGCAACAACAAAGGCTTTGTTAGTGTTATTTTTTGAATAACTGTTGTTATTTTCTAAATAGGTTACAATGATATATATATATACAATTAAAGATCCTAAGAATCTCTCCTAATCCTTAGAAATTAGGGATATACACAAAATATAATCAAATCATTATCCCTAGAAATCCTCTAATTTAAAATAAGATAATTATCCCTAAAGATAAGATAATTATCCCTAAAGATATTCCTCCTAAATAACTAACACTCCCCCTCAAGTTGGTGAATGGATATCTTTCATTCCCAACTTGCTAACAAAGCCTTCAAAGGTTGTGTGGGGTAGCCCTTTTGTCAAAACATCAGCTATTTGCTCCTTTGATGAGATGAAAGGCATGCATATTAGACCGCTGTCCAACTTTTCTTTTATAAAGTGTCGATCAACTTCTACATGTTTTGTTCTGTCATGCTGAACTGGGTTGTGTGCAATGCTGATTGCAGACTTATTATCACAGTATAATCTCATGGGACCTTCACACTTAATTCTTAAGTCATCAAGAACAATTTTCAACCATAATAACTCACAAATTCCTAATGCCATAGATCTAAACTCTGATTCTGCACTTGACCTTGCCACAACATTCTGCTTTTTGCTCTTCCAGGAAACTAGGTTCCCTCCCACAAAAGTACAGTACCCTAAAGTTAATCTTCTGTCCACTAGTGAGCTTGCATAATCTGCATCTCTCTCCTTTTGTAAACAAAACTCCTCTTCCTGGACTACCTTTAGGTACTGTAGGATTCTGTACACAACCTTGAGATGTACCTCCTTAGGGTTGTGCATAAATTGACTTACCACACTTACAGCAAAGGCAATGTCAGGTCTTGTATGTGTTAAGTATATTAACCTACCAACCAGCCTGTGATAGGTTCCCTTGTCTACTGCAAGGTCATTTGGTGCATCATTCAGCCCATGATTAAACTCAATAGGGGTGGCCACTGGTTTGCAGCCGAGTTTTCCTGTTTCCTTCAATAAATCCAGCACATATTTTTGTTGTGACATAAATATACCTTGCTTTGAGTGTGCAACCTCAATTCTTAGAAAGTATTTCAACTTACCAAGCTCCTTAATGTCAAATTCTTGCAGCAACCTTTTCTTTAATTCTAGCATTTCTCTTTCATCATTTCCAGTGACTATGATGTCATCCATATACACTAATAGTGCTGTTACTCCCCCTAGCTTCGAGTGCTTTACAAACAATGTGTGGTCTCCTTGACTTGTACCCTAATCTTGTCATAACCTTAGTGAATCTTCCAAACCATGCCTCAGTGACTATTTGAGCCCATAAAGAGCCTTTTTTTAATTTACATACCAAGCCTTCCTTAGATTCAAAACCAAGTGGAACTTCCATGTATATCTCCTCTTCTAATTCGCCATGGAGGAAGGCATTTTTAACATCATATTGTTGAAGATTCCAGCCAAAATTGGCAGCTAGTAATAGTAAAATTCTGACAGTGTTCATTTTCGCTACTGGTGCAAAGGTTTCTAGGTAATCTACGCCAACCTAGCCTTGTATCTTTCAACAGAACCGTCAGATTTATATTTCACTGTGAATACCCACCGGCACCCAACTAGTTTTTTATCTTTGGGAAGCTCCACCAGCTCCCATGTTCTATTTCTGTCAAGTAAATCCATCTCAATTTTCATAGCATTTTTCCACTTCTCATCTCCTAATGCCTCAGTTAGATTTTTGGGAATAGGAATGGTATGGAGGTTTTTGAGAAAGGTTTTGTAGTTTTTTGACAAATTCTGACAAGTCATGAATAGATATAATGGGTGTTGTGTACAGGTCCTTGTACCTTTTCTAAGGGCAATGGGTAAGTCTAAATCACTTTGTCCCTCAAGTCCTTTTTCAATTTGTGGGTCAAGACCAGATTCAGATGGGATTATTGTAGTTTCTATTGGTTCTGGGTCTGTTTGGAGCACTTGAACAGTAGCTTGAGCAGGGGGTTGGACATGCTGCAGGTGAGAGGTAGGTCTTTTCCTGGAGTATACTTGGAGTTGTTGAGTTTCTTTCCCTGAAACCTTCAGAGGCTCTAAAGACTGATTTAGGACTGTTTTAGGTTCTATTTGAGTAGGAAAGTCAAGAAAGAATAAGTCTCTTACCCTATCTTCATTTAAACTCTCCCCCTAAAGATAGGATTGAGTAAAGAAGTTTGCATTTTCATCAAATGTAACATCAGCTGACACAAAGAATTTATGTGTTGGGGGGTGGAAACATTTGTTTCCTTTCTGTGTGAAGGAGTAGCCAACAAAAACACATTAAAGAGCACGTGGATCAAGTTTCCCTCTATTTTGAGAATGAACATGAACATAAGATATACGTCCAAAAATTCTAGGGGCAAGATTGATTGAGACTCAAACTTGGATAGAACTGTTTAAGGACATTTATTGGTGCTTGGAAATTAAGAATTTTAGTTGGTAATCTATTGTATAGATAGGCTGAAGTTAGAACAACTTCCCCCCAAAAATTTTTAGGAACATCTTTATGGAAGAGCAATGCTCTTATGATGTTCAACAAATGACCATTCTTCCTTTCTGCAACCCCATTTTGTTGAAGAGTGTTAACACATGAAGATTCATGAATGATTCCTTTCTCATGAAAGAAATTAGAAAGGGTTTGATTGAAATAATCTTTGGCATTATCTAAACGAAGTCTTTTGATTCGTGTGTCAAATTGAGTTTTAATCATATTATAAAAATTTGGAAAAACAGTACTAACATCTTACTTGTGTTTTAATAAATAGACCCAAGTGACTCTTGTACAATCATCAATAAAAGATATAAACCATTTTGCACCAGAAACATTAGGAATAGGAGAGGGACCCCAAACATCACTATGAATAAGAGAAAAAGGTGTAGGACATCTTTTATTGTTTATTGGAAAAGATGCACATTTGTGCTTTGCAAGTTCACACTCATTACAATGGAAAGACTCAACATTTATTTGATCAAAAAAGGATGGAAACATTGTCTTTTATTACATGAAAAGAAGGATGACCTAAACGGCGATGATAAAGCCATACTTTTTCTTTATTGGACATGACTGATTCAGAGAGAAAGGATGTGGGAAGAGAGTTCTCAGGTTGAGTGTCCTTTTTTTCATTATCCAAGTAGTAAAGACCATTCCTCTCACTAGCATGTCCAATCTTTCCCTTCATGCCCTGTTCCTGAAATATGCAAAAGGAAGGGCAAAAGATAGCTTGGCACTTAGAATGTTTGGTGAGTTTTTGCACAGAAATCAAGTTAGCAAATAATTTAGGAACATGGAGGACATCTTTTAAGATAAGAGAGTTATTTAATTGAATGTCTCCTAGTCCAGCCACTGTAGCAATAGATCCATCAACTATAGTTATCTTTTTATGGCTAGAAGTAGGTGTATAGGAGATAAAGTGTTTAGAGAAATGTGTCATGTGATCTGTTGCTCCTGAATCAATTACCCATGTATTTGAAGAATTATTTTTTAAGGCACTAGAAGCACAAGAGATGGAGGAAATACCTGAAAAAACCAATGAACATGAACTAGTGCCTGTAGATGATGATTTCTCTAGTGTTTCTAGGAAGTTTTTCAGCTTCTCAATATCTGCCTTGTTAAACTCCTGAACTCCACCTTGATATACTTCTGTATTCTCCATCTGAGAGCTAGTCATATGCGCCTGTCTCCCTCCATTTCTTGTCTGATTACTTGGTCTGCCATTTAGTTTCCAACATCGCTCCTTTGTATGACGATGTTTCTTGCAGTATGTGCAATAGAGAGAGTCTCTATTTGGTAGTTTAGTTGAAGGATTTTGTTTGTTATTTTCAGCAACCTGTGTCACACTTATCTCTTTGAGATTTGTAGACTTTGCTACCAGTGCAGATCCTTCCATTGCTGTTGGGCATGATTCCAACATCACACTTCTCCCTTCTTCAGTTCTAATCATGGAGATGGCCTCATTTAAGGGTGGAAGATGGCCTCATTCATAGATTCGATCCTTCTCCATGAAGCGCTTTAACATCCCAGCATCCTCTGCACAATGCATTTTAATGCATTGGTAATGGTCTAACTCCTGCCAAAAACTTTGTAAAAGGTTGGAATACTCAGTCACCAAACGTGTCCCTTGTTTGGTTGCTGAAATCTGAGCTTTGACCTCATAAATAACAGCTGCATCATTAACTTTGGAGTATGTCTATTTAATTGCCTCCCAAATCTCCTTAGCAATAGTGAGGAACATGCAAGTGTCACTTATCTCAGGTTTCATAGAGTTCCATAGCCATGACATAACCATGGAGTCTTCCTCATCCTATGCTGCAAATTTAGGATCTGTCTTGACTGGTCTGATTCCCAACAAGTGTCTTAGTTTTCCCTTTCCCTTTAACAATGTTCGAACCAGTTGTGACCATTTTAGATAGTTTTTTCCATTGAGGAGATAGGCTATCTGGATATTGGATAAATCTCCCGTGAGATTCATAGCAGAATTTTCTAAAGTAAGGACAACAGTGTTGGTGACTGGACTGGTGCTGGTGAGTTCAGACATGATTCCTTGTTATGGATGGGATTTCCAGAAAAGGAAAGAAGGGAACAGAAAGTCAGAAGTGAACCCAAGAAAAGTAGTGGGTTACAGCAGAAGAATTCCCTTGTAGAGACACAGTGGAAGGAAGTAGAAAAATTTCAGAAAAAAGCCTTAGGCTCTGATACCATGTTATTTTCTGAATAACTGTTGTGTTATTTTCTGAATAGGTTACGATGATATATATATACAATTAAAGATCCTAAGAATCTCTCCCAATTCCTAGAAATTAGGGATATATATAAAATGTAATCAAATCATTATCCCTAGAAATCCTCTAATTTAAAATAAGATAATTATTCCTAAAGATATTCCTCCTAAATAACTGACAGTTAGATTCCCTTTGACCTCTGGTTTCCAATCTTTTAGCTTCCCATGAAGTTTCCAGCAAGTATCCTTAGCATGATAAGGTTTCTTGCATTCGTCACACCATTGTTTATCCTTCTATTTTGATCCCTTACAATCAAAGTTCCTAGTTTTAGCAAATGAATCAGCAAGAGCAAAGTTTTGAGATGGTGAATTTGGATTGGAGTCAATAGAGTCCCCAATCATTACCCGTTTACGACTCCCTTCTCTCCAAGCCATAGCAAATGTTTCACGTATACCTAGACATGGTTTAGTGCCCAGTATGTGACCTCTAACTTCATCAAATCCTTGTTGAGGCCATAGAGAAAGTCAAAAACTCTCTTTTTCCATTAATTTTTTGTACATCAAGTCATTCTCTGGATTAGCCCACTTTATCTCATAAAATTGACCCATCTTTGCCAAAGTTCAGTGAGTTTGTTGTAGTAGTCAATGACTGACAAAGTTACTTGCTTAGTGTTTTTTATCGTAGAATGAATCTCAAAGCATTGTGTCGAGATATGACTAGATTTATGTGGATATGATTAGTTTAGATTTAGAAATAATTAGAATAGAAATCTGTCGTATTTAAATCCCTTAAATCAAGGGATTAGGATAGGCCGATTTGGTTCCTAAAATTTTGGGATTAGATTAGATTATTTCCTTTTCTTCTCCTCTATAACTCTATATACTTTCTGTACAATAGTCCAAAGAAGAGTGAATCATTATTCCCATTCATTTTGTGTCATGATATTAGAGCAAGGTTCAAAAAGAACCCTCTGATTGCCTCCAACGTAGCTTTCTGGTTGTGCCTTCATCACCAACCTCCACCTTCCATTATTAGTCTTAATCGCTAAAGCTTTCTACAAACCTCAATTGCTGTTTTTCTTCCATCATGTCAACATCTAAGACATCTGTCACCCAAAGATCTAACCAATCCGAAGAAGCGTATACAATCCAAAAAATTGGTGACTTATAGAATATCCGCGCCTCCTACAAATTCAATGGGAAGAATTACCTCAACTGGGCTTAATTTGTTCGCACCTACCTGAAAGGGAAACGCAAACTCAATCACATTCTGGATACTTATCCAGCAAAGAATGATGCTGCATTTGAAGCATGGGATGATGAAGACTCAATGATAATGTCGTGGCTATGGGACTCAATGGATTCTGAGATTAGTGATACCTATATGTTCCTATCCACTGCTAAAGACATTTGGGACTTCATTCAACGTACCTATTCGAAGGCCAATGATGTTGCACAAACATATGATATCAAGGTCAAAGCAGCAGCTACAAAGCAAGGTGAGAAAACTATTACTGAATATGCAAATACTCTACAAACTCTGTGGCAAGAACTGGACCACTATAGGATATTTGAAATGAAGTGCACAGAGGATGCGGCAATCCTAAATAACTTCATTAAGAGGGAACGAGTGTATGAATTTTTGGCTGGCCTGGAATTTGAATTGGATCAAGCTAGAATCCAAATATTAGGAAAAGCTAATACACTCTCTATAAAAGAGACCATTTCCCTTGTACAGGCTAAAGAAAGCAAGAGAAATGTGATGCTAGAACCACCTAAAAGTACAGATGGGTCTGCATTTGCTATCAAAATAGATTTCCAGGAGAAAGGGAAAGGAGAGGACAATAAAGCAAATCAGAAGGACAACCTGTAATGCACTTATTGCAAGAAACCTAGGCATACTAGGGAGAAGTGTTGGAAGTTACATGGAAAGCACCCTAGCCAAGAATGGAAGGGATAGCAAAGGCCTCAGGCTCATATGGCTGAACAATCAAAAATTGAGAAAAATCCTATGGGAACATTTAATAGTGAAGAAATCGACCAACTAAGGAATTTGTTAGGCTCCCTTGAAAAACCTTCTGGAGCTTGTTCACTTGCATTCTCGGGTAAACTCTCATCCTCCTTTTTCATAAATGCCTCAAAATTGTGTTATGATTGCAATTGGATTATAGACTCTAGAGCCACACATCATATGACCCCTACTTCTCAATTTTTCCACACATACACTCCTTGCTCAAGTAACCGAAAAATTATTGTGGCTAATGGTTCTCTTGCTATTGTTGCTGGAATTGGTAATATCTATATTACTCCTAACTTTGTCCTCAAGGATGTTCTTCATGTCCCTCAAATTTCGACCAATCTTGTGTCTATCAAAAAACTCACTCATGACCTTAACTGTTATGTTACCTTTATTCCAAATCATTGTGTTTTTTAGGAACAAGGCATAGGGAAGAGGATTAGACTTGCTAAGGAAAGAGGCAACCTTTACTATCTTGAACCATCCCTAGGAAATAGCAGTAACCTATCTTTCTCACTGTCTTACCTAAAGTCCTCCAATAAAAATTCCATTTGGATGTATCACTAACGGCTTGGTCATCCTTCCTTTAAAGTTTTAAGAGTCATGTTTCCCCATCTATTTCAAGGATTAGATATTTCAGAATTTCATTGTGATGTATGCGAATTTACCTTTTTCTATTAGCAATAAAAGAAGCTCTAATCCTTTTGATTTAATTCATAGTGATGTTTAGGGACCTTCATCAATCTCAAACATTACTAGAGCTAGATGGTTTGTTTCCCTAATTGATGATTGCACTCAGGTTACATGGCTCTTCCTCTTTAAACAAAAATCTGATGTCAACTCTATCATCCCCAATTTTCATTCTATGGTTCAAAATCAATTTGAGGTGAAAATAAAGAGGTTTAGAATAGATAATGCCAAGGACTCCTTCAACCAAACCTTACTCTCCTTCTTTCAGTCCCAAGGAATTATTCCTGATTCTTCTTGTGTCAATACCCCCCCCCCAACAAAATGGGATGGTAGAAAGAAAAAATGGGCACTTGTTGAATACTACCCATGCACTACTTTTCCAAGGGAATGTTCCAAAAAATGATTGGGGAGAAGCTGTTCTAACTGCCACTTATTTGATAAACCACCTAACCTCAAGTGCTCTTGACAACAAAAGCCCTATGGAAATGCTGAATAATTTTTTCCCTCATTTCAGAACCTATAATAATCTGACAACAAAAAATTTTGGATGTACGGCCTTTATTCATATCCATAGCCATCAAAGGGGAAAGCTTGAACCACGAGCCACCAAGTGCATCTTCTTGGATTACTCTTCTACCCAAAAAGGGTACAAATGTTACAACCTTTCTTCAAGAAAATTCTATATTTCAGCTGATGTGCCATTTGCTAAAAATATCTCTTTCTTTCCTAAATCCCCACCTCAACAAGGGCAGTCTCCTACTCAAGAAACCGAAGAATAATTCCATTCCTCTTCCCACTCCTACTTTCACTAATCCTACAAAACACTTTCCTAGCTTCCAAAGGGCGTATTCAAGGAGGAAAGCTGTCCCTAAACTAACTTAAGTCCAAGAATCCAACCCAGAATCTGTGAATGAAGTCACGGTAAGCTCTCCTTTACCTGTTGATCCTACCGACTCTTTTGATATTGATATAAACCTTCCCATAGCAATAAAAAAAGGCACTAGAGAGTGCACCAAGAGACCTCTATACCCATTATCTAATTATGTCTCTCTCAACCAGTTGGCCCCAACCCATAAAAACTTTATTGTGAGTCTGAATACTATTGCTATTCTTAACACTGTTTCTAAGGCAGCTTCAAAAAAGGAATGGAGAGATGCCATGAGAGAGGAGATGACAGTTATAGAGAAAAATAAAACATGGGAGATTGTTGACTAACCGAAAGAGGTGAATATAGTTGACTATAAATGGATTTTTTTGGTAAAGTATAAAGTCGATAGGTCCCTTGAGAGGTATAAAGCAAGGCTAGTGGCAAAAGGATATACTCAAACCTATGACATTGGCTACCAAGAGACTTTTGCTCCAGTAGCCAAGATGAACGCTATTAGAATTCTACTGTCCCTAGCTTCACATTTTGATTGGCAACTGCTACAGTATGATGTAAATAATGCTTTTCTCCACGGGAACTTAACAGAGGAGATCTACATGAATATACCACCTAGATTTGAGGGTGAACTAGGTAAAGTATGTAAGCTTAAGAAAGCCCTCTATAGCTTAAAACAGTCACCAAGATCTTGGTTTGGTCGTTTTACTAGAGTTATGAAATCCTCTGGTTACCACCAAAGTCAAGGAGATCACACTCTCTTTATTAAGCATTCAGCAGGAGGGGGGGTAACTGCTCTCCTAGTGTATGTAGATGACATCATAGTCATTGGAAATGATGAAAAAGGGAAGATGGAGCTGAAATGTAGATTATTAAAGGAATTTGAAATAAAAGAGTTGGGAAAGTTAAAGTATTTCCTTGGCATTGAAGTTGCATACTCAATATTGCCTTTTCCTTCAAAGACAAGTAGGACAGATTGAAGTTGTTGCCGTTTAATTTGTGTTGGGTGATTTGAAGAGAATTATGATCCCCAACTGATGGCATGGAATGGTTAATAGAAGAGGCATTGGTTTAAGACTTATTCTCTGACAATAGATCTGCCATGGCTTTGATACCATGAAAACAGAGAGGTCTGAAATAATTTTCACTCCATGTTATTTCCATTCCATTGTACAAGGGATTTATACACAGTGAAATAAATTCTATCCTAGTCAAATCCCTAAAGGTTAGAGATAGCCAAAACTGTAGGAATCAGAAACAAAACAGGAAAGAAATTATTTACACTTAATGCTCTGATTTGATCCTAATAAAAACAAAGATAAGGCCTATTACGTACAAAAGTCAATCCCATAAATCATGGGACCAATCCCACAACTTATGAAATTAATTCCACCTTCAACATTTATGTTGATCAATCTAACATCAATTGCAAGCCACTATCATATTGCATGGTTTTTTACCTTTTTTTTATTGATTTCATCAAGCTCATATTATCTAACAAGACTATTGTTGCTGTTTGTAATTTTTGGTAGAGTAGCAACAACTACAATCCACCTAGTTAAATTGTTGCAGCTATAAAGCACACAAACACCTATCTTCAACCATTCATATGTATGACATCACCACTGCCATGCCACACTGTCAACATGCGTCTAAAACAAGTACGGATATGTCAAAAAAATTTATTTCTTAGACACACTAAACACAGCTCATACTCGAGTCAAACATAGTTCAAGCATGGGATGACCCAAAAAAAGGAAGAAGACCAAAAAATAAGTAGAATGAAAGACTAAAGAATTCATTTTAATGAGAAAATTAAAGTTCTTTCCTAAATGGTTTTGTTGCACATGAGTCAACAATTTTTAATTTAGTAGATTTGATTTAGAAAATAATAGTGTAAGATACTTAAATTATAGAATAATACCAGTTGTCTTTTTGGTTAAGTGTATCACTAATAGAAAATTTAAAATATATATCATGTTGTGTTCTAAATATTTTTGAAGTTTGACATTTCAACATGTCTATATTATATCAAGTATTTGTATTATGTCAAGTGTCAATGTCAATGCTTCATAGATATGTCCAATAATAACAACAATAACAACTAATGTAAGAATTATGTCAATGCTTCATAGGTCGCCAACTATGAAGCACACACACTGACACGAAACGAACACAGAGACTCACCAAATTCTTAAAAGCATAGAACACGACACAGCATATATATATATATATATATTGTATTTCTAATGGTGAATAAAAATTAAAGAAAGAGACAATTGAAGAGCAACATATATATGTTTATTGGGCACGCATTCTATTAGGCATATATATATATATATATATGTACTCTTACTTTTTATTGGTATCTATATTGTTCTTATCACAAAGCACCATTGAAGGAATTCAAACAAATGGGTGAGAGAGAAAATACAAATGGGTTTCTCTTAGTATGGAGAATAAACCTCTAATTTTAGCAAATGGGGAGTAAAAAGGCAAATGAAACGCATGTTTTAGTATAGAGATAGGCTAGAGAGAAAACACACATTTTACCCCTTTTGTTTTCTTTTTAAAAAAAAAATTCAACTTGTTGTGTGCAATATGTGTTAGAGCCGTGTCCTGTCATGTCGAAATTGTGTTGGAGCTGTGTCAAGCGCATGTCTAAGCCCAAAAAAATTATTTTTATCCGGACGCATGTCAGACATGTGTCATCAGCGTGTCATGGCAGTGTCCGTATTTGACACTCCGACACACCTGCAAGTTGAAGTGTCTGTGATTTCTAGATTGCCAACAATAACAACTAATGTAAGAATTAGATATGTCCAATATCAAATCAATTTTATAAGACCTTAAGAAGGTTAGACAGTTATATTAATTAAAAGAAGAGGGAGGGGGGAATAGAATTAGTTATATCTACATCTTAGTTTTTACATAAACCTAAAGCACTTTGATCATATAATTACAATCCCTTTTATGTTTATTATTATAAATAAATTAGTTAATAAATTAATAAAATAAATAAGAACCTCAGATTTTGCTAACTCTTTGTCTCTTTCAGCAGCCCCTCTGATCAATGACACATGATTTTGGACATCATACTCAGAAGGTTTAACATCAAATGAGCTGCAAAATATCACCAGTAAATCAAAATGGCAGATGGAAGATCAGACATCTAGAAATGGCAACAGAAAAAGTATACCTAAAGGCCTTGAGTATGTATTTCCAAACAGATATTCTAGCTTCCTCTGGGTTCCTTCTTACAAAATGCAGCCAATGTACTGTGACCAAGACAGTCCTAATTGTACTTTGAAAATTCTTTTTTGGCCTTAGGAGAGTTATCCAGTTTTTGTCTTTTGAAAGCACAGAAATCTCAAGCTGCTCATAGGAAAGCTCAAATTTCCATGCTATAATCTGTTTAAAAATTTTCTCAAGGCCATCATAAGAGGTGCCATACAAGAATACTTTTGTTTCCAAGTCATGTTCGACCTCACCCATGCTCCATAGTAAAGGCAAGATAGAAAGTGAAACGGGCCCACTCTTATCATCAATAAAATAATAATTATCAGCACACTCAGGAACAATATCACCCTCTTCATCTGATGATGCCATTGGATATCCAAAAGTAGTCTATATAACAAGAAGCATAAAAGTTTTAGTATTCCTAGCTGCAGGGACACAACTCTAGAGTCATATATCACCATATATACTTGCAACATGTAAAAGCACATCCCTAACAAATGCAAATACAATTTAGAATATAATCTTCAATATTTAATCTTTGATATTGTAAACACACACTTAATGTGTAGTGATATTTTCTTGTGATCTCTAGTAAAGTTGTATCAAGTAATATTTGAGAAAAACGGGGATTCCTAATAGGGAAAAGGGAAAAGAAATGAAAATTATCCAACTACATTTATATACTGTCACACCATTGTATATTCCTAGTGGAATATTACTATATCTCACTGTACCCATGTGATGTTGCCCTGTTTGTCCTTCTGCTTCATAGACAATCAAAAGATCTATTTCGCTATAAAGAGAGGTTGAGCTCTTCATTGATGGGTTACCTTGTGTGTCTCAAGAAGATCTAATGGTAAGAAAGCTTAATCTCTTAAATTGAGCAAAATAAATCCCACGAACTAATTCACGTATCCGTAGTTAAAGGACAAAACAAGTAAACACTGTCCAGATTTTGCACATATACACCAGAGATTAGTTAAGTATACCATGATATGAATGAAACAGAAGAAATATGAAAAATATTTTATAAAGGCGCTGTAAAATAAAGATGTCAAAAGAATTATCGAGAATGAATTGGGGAGAATGGGCGAATAAATAAGAAAACCAAGAAAACCAAGAAAAATATAAAATAATAGTCTCTGTTTACGAGATTTTGTATTTGACCACTTCCCTCCAACTATTTCAAAAACCAAGAAAAACCGCGTCCTAGGAATCACAAGAGTCACATTAGAAAAACAATTCTGTTTGGCCGCTAAGAAAATAAGATAAACATTTTCGTCACATTTGTCCTTTACCAGATAATGACAAAAATACACTAATTGCGTTTTACACTAAAGCTCTTTTAAAAAAAGAAAGAAATCCCCGCTTTCCAAGAAAAAGCTCATTGTCAACCCAACCATCCAAAGTCCTCAACCTGTAATTCCCACGGCTTTAACTCAGCATCCCCTTGCAAAGCAAATGGGCAGTCACATTTTTTTCTTTTCTCTTTCTACAGTTTTCCTTTCTTCCCTACGCTTTCTCGGGAACCAAACAAAGTAAAACAGAACGCCACCCACAATACAATCAACTCCAACACCTTACATTTCCAAAGAAAAACAAAGCACACACGAAATGCCAACCTCATTTTGTTTTACGTACCATTCTTTCTACGCGTTTTGTCGGACAGATAAAACCAAGTGTCACAATATCTGAAGAAAAATAAATAAAAGTTCATGTGAAAAAGAAGAAAAATAAAGTAAAACTCACATAAGAACTATGAAAGACTGAAATGAAGAAACATATTTTCTCCGCTATTTCATCTGAAATTTCGTACAGTGAACCCTACCAAGTATTTGAAGGCATGCTTCATATCACAATTTTTAAGCTTCCGGGGGAATATACACAGTGTGTGTGTGTGTGACAGTGTAAAGCTCCTTGCAGGAAAACTTCGTAGTTCGTACAGTACAGTGTAGAGCGAGTATATATAATTTTTAATCTTTAATTTCCAATTTCTAACTTTTTATAAATAATAACCAGCGAAAATTTTTAAATGTATATCTCAATTATTTAATGAAAAAATTATTATTTTAATTTTTTAAATATATAATTTATCTCAATTTAATCTTTGAATTATAAAAATATTTAATTTAATATTTAAAAAGATATATTATATTTTAATTTAATATTTAAAACTTTAAATTGAAACATAAAAAAATATAAAATTTTAATATATAAAAATTAAATTAAGACATGATGTATTTTTAAAAGATTAAATTAAATATGTTTATAATTTAAAAATTAAATTAAATATTTTTATAATTTAATAACTAAATTGAGATAAATTATATTTTTTATAAATTAAAATAATAATTTATTTTTATTTAATTTTGAATCATGTACGTTAATCTTATAATATTTTTATTTTTTTTACTATTTTATTAATGAGAATTAATGAGTATTAAGTAAAAATTTTAAACAAGGAACTTTAGAGTTTTTAATATTCAAAAATAAAATATTTAAAAGTTATCTATAGCAATATAAATAAATTGGATCAGAATTCTCTTTATTTCTTTAAAAATTAACCGTGGCAATTTGAGAAAAAGAAAGAAACAATGATTTAACACCATATAAGTGGGTCTCTATCTTTATCTCTCACTTCTTATTTTCGTTCTGTTTTTCTCATATTACATATGGTGCAATATTGCACAAAATATATTTCAAAATAATTTTGAAATCTTTTGTTTCTCCGACCTTTAAATTAGATTAGAATCGAATATAATTTTATAAGAATGCAAATATAAATTATAATAAGAAAGAAAAATTAAAAGAATGGCAATTTGATCCAAAATTATTTTTTAAAATAGCATACTTCACGTAACTTCTTGAAAACTCATTTCTTTTAATATCTCATTATTGTCTTTTCTCACAAATAATCTATCTATACAGTGTGTAATTCTATAATTCGTCTAAAGTTGACTTAATTTGATTGTAACAATAATTAATTAAAAAAATAAATTTTTATTTAAAAACAAATAAAACCCTATCCATCGATCTAACACAAACAAACTTATCTGTGTCAGGTTAACAAGACCTAATCCATCTGTACTACAAAACTGATTACTTTACATATGGCTTGTTCTTATTGGATTCTCCAAAATTTAACCCCACCTAATTGTTTCACAATTTATCTTAACCAAAAGTTTTCTTTAAAAACCATCTGTCCCTACACATTTGAAAATATCAGATTTGTTGCTTCCACTGCTTCGGTTACTCTCCCATTTTACAAAGTTTTTCTCAGCTTCCATTGCTAGTCTCCGTCCCATTGCTTTCAGTTTAGTGTTTTTTTTTCTCTTTTTGGCTAGCCATTTAGTTTACTTCAACAAGCCTCATTCAGTACATTTCTACTTCACTTTGTCAGATAATTCTCTCACATTGCTTTCAACTGATCTGATTTGGTGGCCCAACTTCAAGTGATAGCTCAATCTTCAGCTAATAGTCTATTTTTCAAGTGATCTTCATATAAGTTGTTTGTTTATAATTTTATAATAATATAAATAAATATTAAACAATTTATTGGTTATGTCTTCATGATTTTTCAATGCTATGTAAAGATAATTTTTACATGTTTAAAAAATGCATACTGTGAAATTATTTTAAGCATTATAAACAATTTGAAAATTGATTTATAGTTGAAAAACGCTAGAATGTAACTTGTTTACTGTGAAATTATTTTCATCTTGTATATATAGTTTTAAATATTTGATTAAATTTAGATTATTTTTCATGATCAAATTTAATTTATGTCAGACTAAATATTTAACTAATTAGGTTTTTCATAGACATATTTTAGAAATTTTAATTAAAAAATTACTTGTAATAAAAAAAATTTAATCTTAACTTATATGTTTTTAATAAGATTTTAATATTTTTAATTGTTAAATAATTTTAACTTGCATTATACTTAGCCTATGAAAATGTATTAGTTAATTTAAAAAAATTGTTGTTTTAAATATTTAATTTAAATTTTAAAAAAAAAAATTACTTCTAATAATAATTTATATATATAATATATTCATATTAAAAAAGTTTATCTTAACTTACACAATGTTAAAAAAATTAACAATTAAAAAATAAGTTACTTAATTTATGTAGTTTTAAATATTTAATTAAAAATTGTTTAAAATAGTTCTATTAATATATATATATTAAAAAATTTGATCTTAACTTACTCAAAAATTAATAACTTATACAATAATTACTATTAATTCAGTAGTTATAAGTTACAGAAAATTACTTCTTATGATAAAACATTAAGAAATTTAAATACTTTAATATATATATATATATTAAACAAATTGATTAACAAATTAATAAAATAATTGGACTCTCATCCACATTAATGTTCACAATATGGAATAAATTAAAACAAATATAGCAAGTAATTTTTGGTGAAGCGAATGCACAAACTTTAATTATTAGTAACTAATTCTAATATAAACTTTGATGATTATAAATTTAATTATAATTTGAGAGTTGGATTATCCTTCTAGTAAAGGGACAAATTTTGCCAGTATAGTAATATTGTATTATGGTAATCAATATTTGGATATTTAATTAATTTTTTAAGTTATAAACTTACTTAATAAAATTTTGTTGATAAATCTATTGTAGGGATCAAAATGAACAAATAAATATTTGTCTATATTTATTATGATGAACAAATTAAAAATGGTCTTGAAGGCATCATATTTGAATGTCAGACTGAGATCCTCGGTTTATATCTAAGTTTTGATAGTCCCTACAAAGAATATTAGGAACCCAACTTAAGTTAGCACTACTATCCTCAGACTAACGGATAGTCTGAGAGAACAATATAAACTCTGGAAGATTTGTTGAGAGCTTGTGTGCTAGAACAAAAGGAAAGTTGGGACAAGGATCTACCTTTGATAGAGTTTGCATACAATAACAATTATCACTCTACTATAGGTATGGCACCCTATGTCGCTTCGTATGGGAGAAGTTGCAAGTCACCCTTGAGTTTGGTAGATATGGGGGAGAGTACATTATTGGGACCAGAGATTATACAAAAAACTATTGATCAAATCAAGATTACTAAGAAAAAGATGAGAGTTGCCCAGCAGAGACAGGAAGACTATGCAAATAGGAGAAGAAGGCCTTTGGAATTCAATAAGGGAGACCGTAAACAAATAAAGACAAAGAAATTAATTAAGTCCCCTATTCTTAGGACCATTTCAAATTCTGAAAAGAGTCGGTCCAGTCACCTACCAAATTGCCCTACCTCCTTACCTGTCAAACTTGCATGACGTCTTTCACGTCTCGTAACTCCAGAAATATGTCTCAAATCCCACACATGTATTGGGGAATCATCATGTAGTATTAAAGGAAATTTTAACTTATGAGTCTACTCCTATTAAAATCCTAGATTTTAAGACTTAACAACTCAGGAACAAAGTAATCTCCTTGGTTAAGGTACTTTGGCAGGATGTAGCAACCCAGGAGATGACGTGGGAAAAAGAGGACAAAATGAGACAACATTATCCAGAATTGTTTATAGGTATGAATTTTAAGAATAAAATTCTTTTAAGGGGGAAGGATTATAATATCTGCTTCCTAAAGATTTACTATGGAGAATAATCTTATAATTTTTTTCAAGGATTAAATAAAACAAGGAACTTGGGGTAAAATGTGAAGTACTTAAAAGCAATATTTATATTTTGCTAGGAGGTCCCTAAAGTTTTGCTGCCCAACCCTTTTATCTCTTCCCCTATGAACCTTTCCTCCATACCAAGACCAGGGATGAAGGCTTCACCTCGAGGAAGGAAAGGGAGAAAGGAAAACGGGTAAGGGAGAAGAAGAGGAGAAATTAAAAGGAAACTCTCCACAGCTGAATTCCAGGTAAGAAAATCCTTACCTACACTTAGGAAAACATCCTAGCTCTCATTTATCTAATTGGTCTGTATTTGTTAGGGGTTACCTGTTAAACTAAGACAATCCTATGAAAGACTTAAGGAGTAAAGGGTGGATGATCTATATTGGGTGATATTTTGGTTTAAGTGTAATATCTTATAATCCTTGGTATTAGTCGACTATGTGTATGTATTTTGTAACACCCTCATTAGCCTATGATTATTTTTAAGTGTTTAAAGGTATAATGTATATAATTATCATAATAATGGTGTGTTACCATCATTTCTACCTGAGTAAATTTTAAACTTTTTACCAGGTTGATTAATTGAGTCCCATTTGGGTTGGTCTCTACTCTCGGGTTCTCTTAACATTGTAGCAGAATAAATACATATGTAGTACACCTAGATTAACTATACATAAACATGCACCTTAATTAAATATAACCAATTAATGATTGGGTATGGAGGCAACAATCCTGCAACTCAAAACTCCATCAATTAGTCTATTCATCAATCCAGCCTAATGCCTATATAGATAAATTAGAATAAACTATACAAAATAACCCTATACTAGCCTTTCTCAAAATATCATGAAGGCTATCTTTATTTTACTATGTACTTAAGCTATCTAAATTAAATAGTTTGTATGCCCAGATTGGACACTTCTTCATACTTTACCTTCACCTCCTACCCAAGGGCACCTATACATCTGGTACATGTCAACACTATCATGAGAAATGAATCTCAGTAGCAATGCAACCTATTATGAAATCTATTGACCTGTACCACCGTGCTCGCACGAAAAAACTCTACATTTTTTCATAAAACATATCACATGCTATTGGGATGGAGTGCATGTAGCATTTAATCATGTTATATACTCATATGTACGCATGTGCATTTAAAACATATCAACTTTAAAATATGGGAAGTGTATTCATCATTATTCTCATCATAAAACATTTCCATAGGGTATTAACATGCCTTTTGAGTATGAGAAAACAATCACATCATATGAGCTATTGGGAGTGTCGCCCAGCAACAACTCCACGTACCACTACATACATGAATGAGCCATACTTGTGACTACTGCGTCACTACAGTAAAATACTACTCTAGTACATCTGAGGCGTCCCCCAATTGGATCCACTTGTACATTCTCTATAACTCATGGGATTTTTGTATTCCTTCGAATAGATCATATCCTCTCCACTTCCACGGATTATGAGGCCCAAGGATCACCACCATTCCTTCGAGGTGGATCACTTGCTAGACCTTATCCTCTCCACTTCTGTGGATCATGGGGCTATGGAGTTACCACCATTCTTTCAAGGTGGATCACCCTTCAGTTATAAAACAAAAATAGTATCAATTTCAGTCACATTCATAGTTCACCATATACCGTTCAATACCATAATCAGGAAAGTACATTCATTAAATTTCCATTCAGTTGTAGATAAATAAGGAGAAACAACATTTACCATTCATGGAAAACTGTATTATTTATAAGTAAAATAAATATTCATGTTTGGATAAAAGCCATATTTTCAATTCAGAGAGACACAAGAGTATCGAAAGTATAAATTACTTCACATACTACAGTGTGCATGAATGAGATAACTGCTCTATCAAGTGTGACAATTTTGCCACTAGTACATCTGAGGCTTCCTCAATGGATTTGAGTACCCATTCACATTCAGTGATCATGTGATAAAGACAGATCTAAGTGGGAATTTCTCCCAGGTTTTAGTCAAACTGAGCTCATGGAATCACTATTATTCACACAGATCATCTTCTCCAATCTTTATGGGCGGTTCATGATGCCATAGATTACCACAACCTACATCATGAATCATTTCCCAGTATGCTATTTCCTATATATATCAACTAGGATGATTAGGCTTAATCCCATAATTTTGCCAAATTCTAAGTAAATGTCCCTTGTTTAATTGGTTATCTAGGTTACACTAACTTAGAATTTGCAATCATCACAGTGTTTTCCAAATTCTTTCATTCCGAGCTGATCTTTCACCATCCAAATTTATGACACAACCGTGGAATGCCCAACGATCGTCCTATACCGACAATTGGTTACTCGGTTATAAGCCTATCTATCCTAGAACATATATTAGAATCACTTCCTTTATGTTTCTCTTTATTGAACATTCAAATATTTTCCTTCCATTAAATGTTTTCCAATACCATTCTATGTTTTTCCTTATCTATGTCATAAATCAATCCTTTTCTTTCCTAATTCATTATGATACTATCATTCTCACTTTCTAAAAAGAAAACCTTTAAATCTCAATAACAATTCCATTTTTCAATTTGTATAAAAAGGAAGGTTCATTATAGGTCAGGAAGAATCCTTAAGAAAATTAAGATTTTCATACTTAAAAATTTCTATTTGTCGCTCTTGTCATATAAAAAGCAAAATAAATTACTTTTCCTTCCCATTTACACTAAATTCCCTTTTGCACATTTTACTGCATTTAAAGGGTTTCAAAGGTGAACTTTTTTCATTTCCTATTTATTATTTCATTTTATCCCTTTCTCACCTAATTATACATACCCAAGATGTGTATAATCATTATCTCCCTACACTTCAGCATGCACAAAAATTGCTAGAATTGGCAAGATTGCACACAATATTTATTTAAAATGTAATTGCAACGCCATATTATTTCCTTTGTATACTTTGACCAATTTCATTACATTTGTGTACAAATTTTTCCATAAATATTTTCATGTCATAAAATTGGTCAAGTAGGCTATATGAAATTTAATGGGATCATTTTGCATAAAAAAAAATTGCCAATTAATCTTGCCTCAACTAAGACAGACACATAGAAATTTCAGCACATTTCCTTCACCAAAAACATGCATACTCTTGCCCAAGATGGGATTTTTAGGCAAAATTGGGCATTTTAACCAATTGACACTTATTCTACCCTCCATTGGCCATAACTTGAATTACCAATAAGCTACTTTAAAATTTTTTAAACAATTTTCCACATCTCATTTTGCTAGCCACGGCCTAAAGAGGTATTTTGTGCAAAAATTGTCATTTTTCATATAGTCATTCTTTTAATCCCATTTTCATCACCCATAAACCATCAATCACCATATATCCATAACAATCAAGGAAAAATAAACAATTTGGCATGACATTCATGAATTTGGGGGTTTTATGGCAAGTGAAACAAAGATTGGAAAATGAACATAAACATTTTCATAATTAAAATTAACCATCACAAACAACTCCATAGTACTTTCTAAGCATTAATCCATAGAAAATTTTGAGAATTTAAGAATGTAAACTTAAGAACATCACTATTCATATACTGTTCATTCAGTCATGACAATCTCAAAAGCTTGAAAAATTCATTAAAAACATGAAATAAATGATGGAAGAATGCTAAGCTACCTTGGTTTATAATTTTTGGTGGATAAACCTTGAAGTTTCCTTGCCTTCTTCTCCCTTTTCTCCCTTATGAAGCCCATGGTTTTTCTCCCTTCCGAAAAGCCTTGACGTCATCTTTGCTAAGGAGAAGAAGAAGAAGAAGTGAGGCTTATTTTAAATGGCTAATATGACCATTTTGCCTTTGGTAGCAAAATAACCAAAATACCCTTCACTTTTTCCTTCATAAAACCATGACATACAAGGGTATTTTAGGGATTTTTTAAGTTTTTCTTTAGGTAAAATTCCCCTTATGTCCTTATGATAAAATTACCTTTTTACCCTTGGTGTCAAAATTACCATTTTGCCATTCATGGTAAAAATAACCATTTTACCCTTCTCAAGTGCTAAACTAAATTATTTTTTGAAAATTTTTTAGGAAAATATTCCAGAGGCAATTTCATAATTTTTCAGATGAAAATTAGTCATTTTATATGATAAATAAATATTTTATTCTTATTTTCAGATAAAATTTAACCATTTTGCCCCTAGATATTTTTCTTGAAACATTCATGACATTGGCACTATTTTCAAACTTCATCATGACGTGCCATAAATGTACCTTGATTTATGTGCTTAATTTTAGGATATTTTATGAAACTAATTTCCTTTCATTTTAGTCTCTAATCATTTCCTTTTAGTTTAGTTCTTCCTTTGTTTAAGGCAATATAAAATTATTGTTGGACTATTTTTCAGGCATGAAAATATTGAATATAGGGTTTTAAGACGTACCTGATATCATAGAATTGAGGATATTACAATTCTCCCCTCCCTCAAAAAATTTCATCCTCGAAATTCAATATATCATCACATGAATAGCTCGGGAAAATTATTCTGCATGTCCTCCTTTTTCTCCCATGTGGCCTATTGCGGTGACGATGAATCCCATAACACTTTTACCAAAGGTATGGTCTTACTTCTCAAGTGTTTGGCATCAGTACAAATGATTTGTATAGGTTTAGGTTGATAAGTTAAGTTTTCTTTTAACTGTATCATACTGGTGTCAAGAATATGGGATAGGTCGAGAATATACTTTCAGAGTTGGAATATATGGAAAACATCATGTAAATTTGACAATGAAGGCAGTACGGCTATATGATAGGCTAACGGACCAACTCTTTTTAAAATTTGAAAAGGTTCAATGTACCTTGGACTCAACTTTCTAGATTTAATAGCCCTACATATACCACTTATCAGGGGAATTTTTAGAAATACATGGTTTCCTTCGTCAAATTTCAATGGTCTCCTTCTTTTATCGGCATAACTTTTCTACCTATCCTAGGCCTTAGCCATTTTCTCTCTAATCATTTTGATTTGGTCAGTGGTCTGTTGTACCAAATCAGGCCCTAACATCTGCCTGTCCTCTATTTTAAACTAGCAAACAGGTGATCTACATTTTCTGCCATACAAGGCCTCATAAGGTGTCATTCCTATACTAGAGTGATAATTATTGTTATAGGAAAATTCTATCAAAGATAAATTTCTATCCCAGCTTCCCTTTTGCTCTAATGCACAGGCCCTAAGCATGTCCTTAGAGGTTGAATGGTTCTTTCAGTTTGCCCATCAGTCTGAGGGTGATAAGAAGTACTAAAGCTTAATCTAGTTCTAAAGGCTTCTTGTAACGCCTTCCAAAATCTAGAAGTGAACCTTGGGTCTCTATTTGAAACTATATTGGTAGGAATACCATGAAGTCTCACAATTTCCTGTACATATATCTGAGCCAATTTATCTAATGAATAATTTATTTTGATTGGCAAGAAATACGCAAATTTTGTTAATATGTCTACTATAACCCAAATAGCATCATTTCCTGCTTGAGTTCTAGGTAAACCTATTACAAATTGAAATCTTATCCTATTTCCATTCTGGGATTTCTAGAGGTTGTAACAATCCTATAGGTTTCTGATATTCTATCTTTACCTGATGACATATGAGACATCTAGCAACATACTCAGCTATTTACCTCTTCATACCAGGATACCAAAATTTTTCTTTCAAATCTTGGTACATTTTTTTGGCTCCTGGGTGAATTGCATAATTGCTCTTATGTTCTTCTTCTAAAATCACCTCTCTCAATCCTCCAAATTCAGGAACGTACAATCTATTTTGGTAGTTCATTACCCCATTAGTTTCCTTTCTAAATTCCTTGAGATCATTTAGTGATTTAAGATAT
The DNA here is from genome assembly GCA_031216115.1 of Senna siamea. Taxonomy (NCBI): domain Eukaryota; kingdom Viridiplantae; phylum Streptophyta; class Magnoliopsida; order Fabales; family Fabaceae; genus Senna; species Senna siamea. The sequence continues at coordinate 27,390,980 of CM062361.1, read as the reverse complement.
TTGTCTCCTTTTTGGGCTTCTAATATCTGAGTTCTGAGAGTATTTTCAATTTTTAACTCACTCAAACAAATCTTATCTAGCAACACTATAGTGAATAGATTTTAGTTTTTAAACTTCTCTGTCAGGATCATTTCATTAACCATTATCTTAGCCACGTGTAGAGATTTTCTACTTAATGCATCCGCCATTACATTTGCCTTTCCAGGATGATATTTCAACTCAAAGTCATAATCTTTCAAAAATTCCATCCACCTTCTTTGCCTCATGTTCAATTCTTTCTAATCAAAAAGGTACTTAAGACTTTAATGGTCACTAAATACCTCAAATCTAGACCCATATAGATAATGCTGCCATATCTTTAAAGCAAATAGTATAGCGACCAACTCTAAGTCATGGGTAGGGTAGTTCTCTTCATGAGGTCTTAGCTATCTTGAAGCATAGGCTATCACTTTTCTCTCTTGCATTAAGACACAGCCTAAACCTTTCTTAGACGCATCACAATAAATCTTAAAAGGCCATAAAAGATCAGGAATCCTTAATATTGGTGCAATGGTTAGCTTTTATTTTAGGGTTTGAAAGCTATGTTCACATTTAGAATCCCATCTAAATTGAACATTCCTCCTGGTCAACTTAGTTAAAGGTAAAGCTATATGTGAAAATCCCTAAATAAATCTTCTGTAATACCCTGCTAACCCAAGAAAAACTACAGATCTCCGTTATTGTTAAGGGTTTCTCCCATTTCATCACTGCTTCAGTTTTACTAGGATTTACAGAGACTCCCTCTTTACTGATCACATGTCCCAAAAATTTTACTTCTTCTAACAAGAACTCACACTTTGAAAATTTTGCATATAATCGTTTTTCTCTCAACACTTGTACTACAATCCTTAAATGTTGAGCATGCTCTTGTCTATTTCTAGAATACACAAGAATGTGTTCAATAAACACTACCACGAACTGATCTAGGTAGGATCAAAAGATGTGATTCATGTAATCCATGAAAATTGCTGGAGCATTAGTTAATCCAAATGGCATTACTAAAAATTCATAGTGTTCATATCTAGTTCGAAAAGTAGTCTTACGGACATCCTCACTTCTCACTCTTATCTGGTGGTAACCTGAACTTAAGTCAATCTTAGAGAATATTGTGGCTCCTCTCAATTGATCTAACAGGTCATTTATCCTAGGAAGAGGATATTTATTCTTTATGGTCACTTTATTCAATTGTCTGTAGTCTATACAAAATCTTAGACTTCCATCTTTCTTTTTCACAAATAATATAGGTGCTCCCCACGGTGAAGAACTAAGCCTAATAAATTGTTTCTCTAACAGATCTTCTATCTGTACCTTCAGTTCTTTCAGTTCTAATGGGGACATCCTATAAGGAGCTATAGAAATCGGTCCCATTTTAAGGATCAAGTATATAGAAAATTCTATTTCTCTTTCAGGTGGGAAACTAGAGATTTCATCTGGAAACACATCAGAAAACTCGCAGACAATTGGAAGACTAGAAATGTCATACTGATTTTTAGTCTTTGAAGAACATAGGAAACACATTCTCTGATTATTTTCATCAAATTTCCCTTTTATTGGCATAGTGTCTATAAAAATCACAGTCCTAGTTGAATAATCCAAAATAACATTATTCATTGAAAGCCAGTTCATACCAAGTATGATATCTAAATCTACTAAAGGCAAGCAAATAAGATCAATCACAAATGGTCTACTTTCAATCATAATAGGACAATTCAGACAAACCAAAGTGGTTAAGACTTTTTCTCCATTTGGGGTGGACACTGACAATTCATAAGGTAAATTTGTCATAGGCAAACTCAATTAGTCCACATATTTCAAAGAGATAAAAGAATAGGTAGAGCTAGAATCATACAATACAGTTAAAATAACATCTTTGATTAAATAGGTACCTTTAATCAGACCATCGGACTGAGCTACCTCCTTTCCCTTTAAAGTGAAGACCCTTCCTTTGGTGGTAAGTTTGGGATTCTCTGTTGGCTTATTCTGTGTAAGGCACTCCCTTGCAAAATGCCTCGGTTTGCCACTCTTGAAACAGATGTTTTGTCCCAACTAGCAAGGCTTATTTCCATGGTTCTTACCACGTTTAGGACAGTTTGTAGATACAGGCATGTTTATAGGTTTTTTTCCTTTCTAACCCCTTGTAAACTTACTCCCTCTGCTTGGCACAAACCCTTATGTCATCTTCCTTTTCAAGAACTGGGACCCTTATTTTTCCTTGTCTATCACCGTCAATATCTTAGAAGCTATATGGCATTTGTTCACTATAGTAGCAAAATCCCTAATCTCTTAAGAGGCAACAGCGTTTCTCAGCTCCAGACTCAGACTTCCTTCAAAATGCATTGCTTTCCAAGTCTCCTTGGGTTTTAGCTTAAGATACGAGGAAAATTTGGAAAGTTCCTCAAATCTCCTTGGCCCCCTTCCACCAGTGTTCTGCCTCACCTTTCAGCATATAAGTGAGATATGAGACTTTATGCTCCTCAGTACTCTTAAGTACTGCAAAAATCTTATCTAACTCACTCAGCCACTCTTCAACTACCTTTGGGTCATAACTTCCTCTGAATGAAGGTGGTTTCGCATTCTGGAACTCTAACCATCCTTCATTTCCTCGATTCCTTCCTTGGTCATTTTCTAGGTTTCCATGGACATCCCTCTCATTATTCTGTCTCACCACTTCAGCTGTGTCTCACTATTCATATACTGTTCATTCAGCCATGACAATCTCAAAAGCCTGGAAAATCCATTAAAAACATGAAATAAGTGATGGAAGAATGCTAAGCTACCTTGGTTTATAATTTTTGGTGGATAAACCTTGAAGTTTCCTTGCCTTCTTCTCCCTTTTCTCCCTTATGAAGCCCACAATTTTTCTCCCTTCCGAAAAACCTTCACGTTGTCTTTACTAAGGAGAAGAAGAAGTGAGACTTATTTTAAATGGCTAATATGACTATTTTGCCCTTGGTAGAAAAATGATCAAAATACCCTTCACTTTTTCCTTCTTAAAACCATGACATACAAGGATATTTTAGAAATTTTTAAAGTGTTTCTTTAGGTAAAATTCTCCTTATGTCCTTATAATAAAATTATCTTTTTACCCTTGGTATCAAAATTATCATTTTGCCCTTCATGGTTAAAATGACCATTTTACTCCTCATAAGTGTCAAACCAAATTTTTTTTTTTGAAATTTTTTTTGGAAAAATATTCCAGAGGCAATTTCATAATTTTTCAAATAAAAATTACCATTTTATTTGATATATAAATATTTTATTCTTATTTTCAGATAAATTTTGACCGTTTTACCCCTAGATATTTTTCTTGAAATATTCATGACATTGGCGCCATTTCCAAACTTCATCATGACGCACCATAAATGTACCTCGATTTACATTCTTACTTTTAGGATATTTTATGAAACTAATTTCCTTTCATTTTAGTCCCTAATCATTTCCTTTCAGTTTAGTCCTTCCTTTGTTTAAGGCAGCATAAAATGATTTTTGGACTATTTTCCAGGCATGAAAATATTGAATATAGGGTTTTAAGACGTGCCTGATATCATAGAATTGAGGATATTACAAACAACATAGCTCAAAAACTACTCATTTTCATGCTAAATCCAACCCAAATCAGAATTTGCATAGTTTGGAAGAAGGAGAAAATATACCCACTATTCAAAATTGATCACATGCATTTTTAAGCATATGCAACCATCTTTTTGCATACATCCAACTCAGATAACCAACTAATTCAAGTTTAAAACCCTAGTTACATATCAAAATTCAATATTTCAAAGGATCCATTCATTTGGTTTGAATATTTTCCCAAAACTAAAACAGTGGTTTGCATTGCTTAATTAGCTTACTTCCAACTAGATTCCCATGTGCTTTTGTGTGTACTCAATCTTTGGCTTAGATTTTGCTTCTTCCCTCTTCATCCTCTTCTTTTCTCTCTCTGGCTCTCTCTAGCAATAAGGTTTTGAAACCTCTTTCTTTCTCATCTCCTTAATATACATTAAACAACTTAAATAAGAAGTTGTTTAATCAATTTTTAAAAATAATTACTAATTAGTCGTTGGAGCCAATTTAATGAAGTTATGGGAGAAGGTTATTAAGCGGAGATTGAGGTTGGACCCTTGACTTACAGAGAACCAATTTTGTTTCATGTTAGAGGTCAACCATAAAGGCAATATATTTATTGAGGAGATTGATAGAGATATTAGAGATCTCACAAGGACATATATATAATCTTCATCAATTTAGAAAAGGCCTACGATAGAGTACCGAGAGAGGTGTTATGGAAGGCTTTAGAAAAGAAAGGAGTCCGAGTAGCTTATATTTGAGCAATTGAAGACATGTATGATGAGGCCATGACTTGTGTGAGAATACAAGGTGGAGCCATGAAGGATTTCCCTATAATAATAAGACTACATTAGGTTTTTACTTTGAGCCCTTACCTTTTTAACTTGGTATTGGATGTGCTTATTGAACATATCCAAGAGGCAACACCGTGATGTATGCTTTTTGCTGATGATATAGTCCTTGTTGGAGATTCTAGAGAAGAAGTAAAAAAAAAAATTAGAAAGTTGGAGACAAGCTTTAGAGACATACGGGTTCCAATAAGTATATGGAATGTCATTTTAGTGAAAGGAACACTGATTCTAGGGCAGAGGTGAAGCTTAGAGATCATCCCATACAAAAGGTCATAAGTTTTAAGTATTTGGGAACGATAATACAAAAGAATGGAGAAATAGAGGAGGATGTAAATCATAGGATTCAAGTTGGGTGGATGAAATGGTGAAAGGCTTAATGTACTATTTGTGATAGAAAAGTACCACTCAAGCTTAAGGAAAATTTTTTTTATGCACTTATAAGGCCTGCATTGTTGTATGAAACTGAATGCTAGGTATAAAATGTTAACATGAGCAAAAATTGAACGTTGCAGAAATGAAAATATTATGTTGAATGAGTGATCACACTAGAAAAGATAGAATTAGGAACGAGTGTATTAGAGAGAAAGTCGAGGTAACATTTATCGTAGTTAAGTTAGTAGAAACATGCCTTAGGTGGTTTAGTCATATACAGAGGAGACTATTAGAGGCTCTGTACATAGAGTTGACCAAATGGAAGATAACCTAATAATTAAAAGTAGAAAAAAACCAAAGAAAATAATAGAGGAAACTATTAAGATGAATTTAAGTATTAATAACCTAATAATAGAAATGAACAAAGATAAAATACGTTGACATCACTTGATCTATATAGTCGACCCTACTTAGTAGTAAAAGACTTGGTTTGTTGTAGTCCTTAGGGCCAATTTAAAAATTTTTAACCTTGTGGGGAAATTTCCCAATATACCCCATGTTTCATTGTTTAATCCTTGGAGTCCTCTTCTTTATTATTTTCTATTTACATACTATACTTTCCTTTCAAGTTTTCTTCCCTCAACATGCCTTTCACTTCTCATTCTTTATTTCTCCTTCAACTGAAATCATTTTTGTTCGAATTTTCAACTAATTTTCTAATACAATTACATGTTCACTAATGCAACATTCAATTTCATATACCGGCAATAAAATCATTTTAATTTTCAAACAAATTTGCCAGTTTTATTTTGAGTAATATACATCGATTACAGTAAAACTATCACCATGAACAAATTTGTTGCTTGACTTAGACATTGGTGTTAATTTCTGTTTTATTGAATTTCGTTCAGTTGACTAACTATAAATTATCTTAATACTTTAAATATAAATAATTTATATCAACAAAGAATTTAGTATATAATAAAGCCAAAATAACTCATGTATGGCATATGTAAAGCCACCTTTGATAAGTGACTCAAGTACTTGGCTTGAATTTTGCATATTTAAAGTGTTAAAATTGTAAATAATTAATCACAATTAAACAAGATCCTAACAAAAATTTAATGGTCCGAACTAAATACTTTTAAAGAAATTATACTGACCAAAATTAAATTTTTTTTCAGGGATCAAATTAAAAATTCAATGAAACAATAAATATCAAATTCATCACAAATAAATTACATGGCAACATATAAATAGCATTAGTGGTAACATATCAATGGCAATAATACAAATTTTCAATACTGAGTCCCAAATATGAGCTCCCTTAAATCAATGGTTCCTAATTCTCGTAGGTTGGATCTTGCCTGTCCCCACACAACGTGCAAGTCACAAACATTACATCCATGGTTATGCAAACCTAGACAAGTGGTCTCATGCATATTCGAAAGAAAAATAGTTTGCCACAACACAAAAAGGGATATTATATCATTAAATAGAGTAGCAATTGGAAGAAAACATTAGGCAGTCGTCATGTAAGGCTATCTGTATACTCTTGTCCCCGTAGGGCAACTGCTAGCAAACTAAAAAATAGTGCTTGATGATCATTCTTTCATATCCTTTTAGCAGTATCTGCTTGCATGAAACGTAGTTCTGTTATCAGACGGAAAATAAAACAATACTTTTTTCTCCCATCTCATTATTGGGAAAAATTGCATGTGATTTCCGTCAAAGAATATGCCTAGGAACCAAAACTCTAATTAAAAAAATAAATAAATTTACAGGACCCTTCTCTGTGATTTTTTAAAATTAAAAAAATAAAATAATTTCTGGCACTGGGCAATAAGACAATTGGTAGGCATCTTTCTTTTGTCCTATAGGAAAAAAATTTTCCATAATTCCTATTGGGTATCAGTTTTCTTAAACCGATGAAGAGGCTGCCTCATTTTAAATGTCAGCAGAGGGTTCCAAATTTCCAACCTCTGAAGAGCTGGCATTCCCTGAAAGAGTATCGTCAATGGCTAAATTGGATACCTCCTTAGCCAAATTGTTTTCATTTTCAACTTCTCCCGAAGCTTCAAGAGTGCTATTATCTTCTGGGTGCTGCAGGCTCCAATACATGATGCTAGCAGTCAAAGTAAGTATCATCTTCTGGTTGACCTATCAAGGTTAAATGCAAAATAAGCTAGAGCCAGCCAGATTACTGAATTCAATGAAGGATGTTGATTGAAGTCTCATCTTTTCAAATTTAAATGGTAAGCATATAAACAGCACAGTAGTTCAAGAACAGCAACAATTGGTCTATTTTTACCTCAAACCTTTTTCAATTTTGGATATAACTTAGTATTGGTCATGTAGCAAAACCTATCAGTTTAAGTATAAATGCAAAGAGCACAGTGAATAGATATATTTAAAAACCAAAAGCCAAATATCATACAGATCATCAACTGGAAATGCAACTTATAGGAGCTCAAAACTCCCACAAACTCATTATAATTTCCAGAGAATGAAACTTACAGATCCAGTTTTTGGATTTGAACTTTGCCAATTTCTATTTTGATGGGGAAGGGGATAGTATGGGATATTCCTACCCAAGTCCCACATTAATTAGTATGAGATGGTTTGATAGGATACTTAAATGGCTTGATTCTTCTCTCTCAATGGCTAATTTTTGAGGAAGGGCTCCCCAAGTCACTTTAGTTCAATCATTTGGTAATAGCGCTGCTTTGCCAGCAGCATGGAGGGCTACTTGTGGAGGGTTTTGATTGGAGGTGGGGTTGACCATGGTAAAGTCTTTAGGGACAGTGCTATGATGGAGATGAGGATAGTATGGGATATGGGCTACCCAAGTTTCACATCAAGTAATATGTGATACTTGTTGAGGTACTTAATAGCTTGGTTCTTCCTCCTCAACAGCTAATTTTTTAGGGTGTTTTCCCAAGTCACTTGGATTCCATTGTATTACCATAAGAGTCTCTTGGACACAAAACTACTATTAGTCACCAACACGACAAGAGGATGACAAACACACACACATATATAGCATCCCTGTTAAAATTACTATTAAACTGAAGTTTAACACTGATGAGATTACCTCCATTATGTCCTCAGGTAACAGGAAAATGGAACACCCAAGTTTTCGGGCAACACTGATTATATATGTTGCATTCAACTTCTTATCTTCCTCTGCAATTGAAATAACAATAGTAAGAAACATTTTAAATTGTAGCTAGTATGGCAATAAATCACCCAATTTAATGATCAACAGGAAATTTACAAGGTGATACACACAATGTCTTGACCAAATCACCAATTTCACCTACCAGTCTCCCCCTTAGTAACAAGACTCCAGTTGACCACCCTTGTTTCCACAGCACTCAGAAGCTCAAGGAAGAAAATCCCACTGGAGATATTCTTATCCTGATGAAGGAAAAATGAATTAAAATTAGTATTAATTAAAATCATTCTAGTCCAATCTGTGTCTCAATAGTCAGTCCGGAAAAAATATGATTAACCTGCATATCTTCTCAATTTAAAATTAAGCTTTCATAAAAAATTGACATTTGAATCATACTTAGCCAGTAGGTTGTGACAGAGTATACCTTGATGAGTCTTTTTCATTCTTTTAAAGCTCAAAATTTCTTCTTTTTTATTCCCCCCCAACCCCCCCCCCCCCCCCCCAAAAAAAAAAAAGAGCTTAAAAGTCTCGTATTGACAACATGCTTGTCATTTCTCTTTTACAAAATGTCCACCGTAAGTGTTCAAGAGTCAATTAGGATATTTTGTAGACCAATAAAAACCTAGTAGTATAGTACTAATTAAAAGAAGAGAAAACAAATACACAGAAAACACTTGATAGTCAGTTTACAGATTCACAGTATGTTACTGAAGAGCGTGAAACTACACCAGCTTTAGTGCAGCATTAAACACTTAACAAGAAAAAATTCTAACTGAGAATAATCTGTTTTTGAAATTGTATGTTTTTTCTTTTTATGGCTGATCGATATGTCAATCAAGTACAGGAGCTGATATATTTTGTCCAGAAAGGAAATAAAACACTAGGTAATAAAAGTATTAACTAGTCAGAATTCACTTAGTTACCTTAAAACTTTCAATTTGGGAAGTTCTTCCTGCTCTCTTTACTTTGTTGTTTGCCCAATTTAGAATATCAGCATCTGTAATCTCTTTACCTTGGGAGTGTGATCTCAAGTTTTTCAGAAGTTGAAGCATACTAAACCTCATCAGCTGCCACAAATATGCTGTGGGAGGATGAAGAGTTGCAGATGAGTTTTCCCAAAGCACACAACATAGTAGTTTTTTCACATAAATAAATAATCATTATAGTATTAAACTAAACCAATAAGCAACCAACATATTAAAATTTTATACAAGTATTAGTTATTGTGAAAAGTCATTCATATTAATGAGGAAGTGATAGCAGTAAGCCACTGCTAACATATTCTAGAAGACAGCCCATGAAGCCTACACTCCAATATTCTAGAAGGAAGCATGTTTCCTCCAGCCAAGCCCATGACTCACCTCTGTTTCTGCTAGAGATACTGGGGTTACCTCCACTAGACTGAAGTGCAGACCCACTCAGGCTTCACTTACTGATTTTTAGGAATTCAGTTATTTTTTCAGCACAAATAATGTTCCCTAGTTTTTAGGCATGTTTACTTACTGATTTTTAGGAATTCAGTTATTTTTTCAGCACAATAATGTTCCCTAGTTTTTAGGCATGTTTCCTTATTTCCTGCACATGTTCTGCACATGTTTTATTTTCAGTTTTAGGCAACTTAGATGGGTATTCTGACTATAAATACCCTGAACTATTTTTTGTAAGGCATCTGAAGTAATATATTCAATTTAATTGGGTCTAGTTCTCCTATGAACTCATCCAGTAGAGATTAAGTGTGTTTAAGATCCTTGCATATTTAATCTGCTGCTATTCTTCTTTTTCTGTTATCCCTTAGTTCGGTTAGTGTTATTAGGAAGCATCAATCTGCAGCTTGTCAAAGACAAAATGTGAAAGTCACAACACATCGTACCTCATCTTCAATCAACAAAGCCTTTTCTCTACAATCTACTCTATAACAAACAAATCCATTATGATCAACAGTCACAATTAAGAAGCATATTATTTCTGGATGTACTAGTACAGGATACTAGAAGATCAAGGTGATTTTAAAAGCCAAAAATCACAAAGAAAAAGATGAACAATCTGACTATTATTATTTTCTTTCAATAAAACATGAACAACATGATTATTAACTTGGGTATGGGTATCACAAGAACCAAAATGCAGGCAGCGATACTCAATTCAAAGTGGATGAACAAAAAGTCCAAATCAGAAGACAAAGGAAGAGCTCCTAAATCTTTAATTTCTTTTATATAAATATAACATAACCTTAAATAAAATTTTATTTCATTTCGCCAATACTGATAAATAACAATTTTCTATAGATTGGTGAGATGTGTACAGAAACACTTTGTCCTCATCCTTTTTCCAAGGAAGTGCCATTAAACACAATGATTACAGAAACATGTACAGAGCCATGAAGGACAAGCATTTACAAAATTCTAGAACAATATCATCTTTTTTAATATGCTCACATATTTTTACTAATCATTTTTTTAATATATACATATATATATATATATGTATGTATGTGTATATATTATAACTCTGCCTATGCTAAGTTTGGCTTTCATAGCCGGTCCTAAGCCCGAGTTGACAGCCAACGTAAAACTTTGTCAAATATTTATGAATATGGATCAACGACATGAACATATTAATGCTAGGTCGTTGCTCAAAAGCAATGCGCTATATGGCTCAAGTACAGTGTCAAATGAGCAAGAGCCGCTACATCAATGCCTTGATGTAGTGAAAAATAAGCAACGGCTCTCACATTTTCGTGGACAGGTGTGGGTAGACACGCTAGTCCATAAGAGTAGATTAAGTTTTAGGGCATGGAATATTGGCACACTTACAGGTAAATAAATGGAGATAGTAGACACTATGATTAAGAGAAAGATAAATGTAATGAGCCTACAAGAGACAAAATGGGTAGGGGATAAGGCAAGAGAATTAGACACTTTTGGTTTTAAGCTTTGATAAGCTGGCAAGTCGAAAGTTAGGAATGGAGTACATGCAATTGTAGATAAAGAGTAGAGGAACAAAGTAGTAGATATAAAAAGAATAAGAGATAGGATAATTGCTTTAAAGCTGGTTGTGGATTGGGATACCTTTAATGTTATTAGTGTTTATGCACCATAAGTAGGATTGGAAGAACACTATAAGATTCAATTTTGGTAGGACCTAGAAGGTTTATGATGGACCCCAATATTCTAGAAGGTTTAGGAAGGAAGGTAGATGGTAGGAAAGGTATTGGCAGACTGTTATGGTTTGGGCACAATAGGGCAGGGGGCATGTGTTACATTGGTACAGTGAGAGACTTATAAAATCCTAAGGAGAGAATGAGAGAGTGGAGGAAAAAAATAGGGAATGAGTGCAGAGGGCTAACCTCTCGAAAGTTAGCATTTGGGGTTGCATTCTAGGCTTGTCTGGACAGTGGCTATTCTGTTCTTAGCTTGTGTTCTGGTTTGCTGGTATTGTGCGTTTTTCTTTTATTTTCTGGGTGTATTTTGCTGGAGTATCTCTGGTTAGTCTGTGAGTGGGGTTTTCTTGGAGCTATTGTCTTGTGAACATTCTGTTTAGAGTATTGAGTGTTTGTGTTGCCATTTTCTGAGTCTTTCTTAGTATTTTTCAGTGTCCTCGTGTTTGTATTTCCATTCTATCTTACAAAATCAGAAGTATTGTTCAGTAAAAATTCCAAGGGCTCTATCAAATTGGAATCAGAGCAATGACAATCCAGGAAAAAATCGGGTCTAAGCATGGCAAACTTCGAGAGTAGAGTGGGTTTTTTGGATAGAGAGATGAAAGGGGTGAAGGAGGGCATAGGGACCATCAAAGAGCGCGTGAGAGAACTTCGTGATATTTTGGTTAGATTAAATAAAGAAGAGGAGGTGGGGGAAGTACAAAAGGCTATCAAATGGTGTGATAGTTGGAAGAGATTGGAGAATTCTCAGTTTTCTCAAGCAAAGAGAGGTGAAGACGTGGAGAGGCTTGAGTTGAAGAGTATACCAGCTCTACTCAACTTCAAGGACGAGATTGAAGATGAGATGAAGCCAGAGATTGTCCATGTTCCTATACCCTTAAAGGCCAGAACTCTTATGGAGGCAAATCAGAAATCTGAAGAGGCGATGAATTCTTTCACAGCACTGGTATCAAACCATCTAGAAGGAATTTACTACCTTCCCAACGCCGAAATAGCCAAGAGAAGAAAGTTGGATCTCAGTTGCCATGGTTATGAGAGGTGTGGAGTGTGCAGATGGAAGGGATAACGTCAATACTGGTTGACAGCAAAAGAAGGGGAAGACAAGGGTAAAGGGAAGATAGATAATTGGGTATTGGATTGGGTTAAAAAAATTAAATGGGGAAGAAAAAATTATTGGCCCATACACTTATGATATTGGGCTGACTCTTTTTATTACTGCAATTAAACCCACATCCTTATTTAAGTTAATGGGCTTGGCCCATGATCCAAAGGAGAAAACCTAGTTTTAAAAAGGCTAAGTTTACTCACCCATCCAAGTTCAGCAAGGAGCAGTGTGTAATATGGGAAAGGGTGCACTTGTCTTATGCAGGGAAGACGACAGAATCATCATCGTCCAAGTCTAAGGAGGATCAAATGCTCTCTGGGTGAAAGAGGCATAACAACAAAAGCTGGACTTCTATTTCTACAGCATTGAGAAGGTTGGGGCATGCCATTGGGGTAGGATCCTACAATTTATACTCATTATTAATGACGAAGATGATGAAGACAAAGGAAGGAAAGCAAGAAGAAAGGAGTTGGGGTTTCATTCTTGTTATGTTGGGATATTTAGTGCAGGTATTCAGAGCAAGAAAAAGCTATTTCAATTACTGCAAAGGGTAGAAGAAGGAGTAGATTTTAAAAGGGATGAAGCACTAGGAGAGGAAATTCAAACCAAAGGAAATAATGTGAGAGAAAGCCTTGTATTGTATGCTTATATATTGCTTGGTCTGCAATTTTCCAGAACTGTCACTAGTGATTTTGGGGGTTTGAAAAGTCAAAAACAGAAGATTGAAGAAACAATTAGCTGGTTTTATGCCGTTAAAGACGAGAGTTAGAGCATCCTTAGTTGTGCAAGGTGTGCTAACACATGATTTGAGGTTCTTAGCATATATTATTTTTCAAGACTTCAGTACTCTGGGTCACATTCTTGAACTGCAAAGAAAATTGATAGAGTTCTATAGTGATGTTAATTTGAATTTTAAGCTCGAGGAACTCCCAAGTGCTGCAGAATCTAGAGAAATTGTAGTTACTATATTTGCACTACAGTACCCTTTTATCAAGGGAGCATTATGTGTTGGCAAAACAAGGGTTTCTGGAAGTGCACTAACAAGGCATATGCATTGTGGCATACATATAAATTTTGGTGCTAAGTTAGGTGCAGCAAGTTGGAGGACACATACAAGTCAAATAAGTGGTGATAAAATCTTCAATCAAGCACAAAGAGAAGCCATTAAAGGTGGTTTGATGGACATGCACACTAAAACCAAAAAGGCCTCAACTAAGAGAAAAGAGCTATCAAACTATGGAAGCAATTGGGAAGCTTTGGACCCTACTCAACTACAACATTCTTATATCCACCCTAAGGATAAGGTGTATTTTGGGGGTGCTTGGTTGGGCTTTTTGGTGAAACAAGAACAAATTCGTATTGGAAAGAGGCCACTGGTAATGACTTCTAATTCTCACCTTGAGGGCAGGGTGAAGCTTAGAGGGCTGGGTAATGATGGACCCCAATATTCTAGAAGGTTTAGGAAGGAAGGTAGATGGTAGGAAAGGTATGGGCAGGCTGTTATGGTTTGGACATAATAGGACAGGGGCACATGTTAAATTGGATGGATTTTGGTTAATTAGTACAGTGAGAGACTTATAAAAACCTGAGCGGAGAATGAGAGAGCGGAGGAAAAAAATAGGGAATGAGTGGAGAGAGCTAACCTCTCGAAAGTTAGCATTTGGGGTTGCATTCTAGGCTTGTTTGGAGTGTGGCTATTCTGCTCTTAAGCGTTTGTTCTGGTTTACTGGTATTGTGTGTTTTTCTTTTATTTTCTGGGTGTATTTTGCTAGAGTATCTCTGGTTAGTCTGTGAGTGGGGTTTTCTTTGAGCTATTGTCTAGGGAGCATTCTGTTTGGAGTATTGAGTGTCTATGTTGCTGTTTTCTGAGTCTTTCTTAGTATTTTTCAGTGTCCTCGTGTTTGTATTTCCATTCTCTCTTATAAAATCAAAAGTATTATTCAGTAAAAATTCCAAGGGCTCTATTAGTTTATTACAAGAATACCATTAAGAGATAAGATTTTATTAGGAGGAGATTTAAATAGGCATGTGGGGATCAAAGCTAGGGAATATGAAGGCTTTCATTGAGGACATGACATCGGAGAGGTAAATGCAGAGGGTAAAACAATCTTAGATTTTGCTTTACCTTTTAATTTCACTATAGTAAATACGTGTTTTAGAGAGAGGATAGAGCACCTTATCACGTACAAGAGTGGAGCAACATGTTCCTAAATCGATTTCTTTCTGGTAAAGAAATTAGATAGAAAACTTTGCATCAACTGTGAAGTCATACCTACCTGGGTAGATGCTTAACTACCCAACATAGAGTCTTGGTTATGGATGTTCATATTAAGAGAATAGTCAAAAGAAATAATCAAAAAACAAATCTTAGGATAAGGTGGTGGTATTTGAAAGGCGAAACAAATTAGAGTTTTTAGAGAAAGGTGTTAGAAGAGGGGATTTGGGAAGTACAAGGAGATGCAAACTACATGTGAAACACTATGGCGTAGGCGATTAGGAAAGTCAACAAAAACGTTGGGTATATCAAAAGGTTTTGGACCAAAGGGAAAAGAATCTTGGTGGTGAAATACAAATGTACAAGAAAAGATTAAGGTTAAAAGAGAGTACTATAAAGCATAACACTCATGCAGAGATAATGAAAAATGAGAGAGGTATAAAGTAGCTAAGAAAGACGTCAAGAAGATAGTGTCGTAGGCAAGAGATAAAACTTATAAAGGGTTATATCAATCCTTGGAAACCAAAGATAGGAAGAGAAGAATATTCAAGCTTGCTAAGAGTAGGGAGAGAGAGAGAGACAAGTTACATTGATCAAGTGAAATGTATTAAGGATGAGGAAGGTAATATCTTGGTAAGGGAACAAGATATTCAAGAACGAAGGACACATGTTTACTTGTCATGCTGATAGACTAAGTACAAGAGAGGAGGATCTCAATTATAGTTTTTATCGAAGAATCCAAGAGTTTGAAGTAGTACAGGCATTAAAGAGAACAGATAATAGCAAAGCAATAAGACTTGATAATATACCCATTGAAGTTTGGAAGAGTTTAGGAAGAAAAAAATGTAATTTGGTTAACAAAGTTGTCAATGTGATATTGAGATCCAAAAAGATGTTGGGCGAATGGAAAAAGAGTATTTTAATCCTAGTGCATAAGAACAATGGTGGTATACAAAATTTTGCAAATTATAGGAGGATCAAGCTCATGAGCCATACTATGAAGTTATGGGAGAAGGTTATTGAGAAAAGATTGAGGTTGGATATGCAGATTACAAAGAACCAATTTGGTTTCATGTCTGGTAGGTCAACCATAGAAGAGATATATGTATGAAGAAGATTAATGGAGTGATATCAGAGATCTCACAAAAATTTATATACGGTTTTTCATTTATTTAGAAAAGACCTATGCTAGAATCCTGAAAAAGGTATTATGGAAGGCTTTAGAAAAGAAAGGAGTTCCTGTGACATATATTTGAATAATAAAAAACATGTATGATGGGGTCATAATTTGTGTGAAAACACAAAGTGAAGTCACAAAGGATTTTCCTATAACTATAGGACTATATCAAGGTTCAACTTTAAGCCCTTACCTTTTTAACTTGATATTGGATGTGCTCACTGAATATATCCAAGAGACAGTACCAAGGTATATGCTTTTTGCTGATGACAAAGTCCTTATTGGAGATTCCAAAGAAGAAGTAAACGAAAAATGAGAGAGGTGGAGACAAGCTTTGGAGACATACGGGTTCCATATAAGTCGAAGCAAAATGGAATATATGAAATGTAAATTTAGTGAAAAAGACACTGATTTTAGAGCAGAAATAACTTAGAGATCATTCCATACAAGAAATCACAAGTTTTAAGTATATGAGAACGATAATACAAATAATGGAGAAATAGAAGGGGGCGTAAATCAAAGGGTTTAAACTGGGTAAATGAAATGGAGGAAGACTCCAGGAGTTATTTGTGATATAAAAGCACCACTCAAGCTCAAAGAAAAATTTTATCGTATAGTTATAAGACCTGCATTGTTGTATGATATTGAATGTTGGGGGATAAAATTTCAACATGAGCAAATATTCAACCATACAGAAATGAGAATATTGCGTTGGATGAGTGGTCAAACTAGAAATGATAGGATTAGGAATGAGTGCTTTAGAGAGATAGTTAGGGTAGCATCTATCATAGAAAAGTTAGTAGAAACATGTCTTAGGTGGTTTGGTCATGTATAGAAGAGATCATTAGAGGCTTATGTACAAAAAGTTAATTAGATGATAGATATTCCAATAACTAGAGGTAGAAAAAAATCAAAGAAAACAATAAGAAAAACTATTAGGATGAATTTAATTATTAATAATTTAATTATAGAAATGAGTAAAGACAAAACACGTTGGAGCCGTTTGATCCATATAGCTTACCACATTTAATGGGAAAAAGCTTGTTTGTTATTGTTATTGTTGTGTGTGTGTGTGTATATATTGATAAAAAAGGACTTTTATTAGAGAGAGAAAAGATACAAATATATATATATATATATATCTTATAAAACATGCATTTGCATTTGATCTAGAGAAAAGACCTCTGTTGTGACTAGCATAAATATTTTTCAACTGATTGTTCTTTGCTGAAGTGCCAGTAGAGTTATTAACTATTTCCTTTTGAATATAAAATGAAATGGTAAATGAAAAATAACAAAAGAATCTCTTATTTTTATAAGGTTAAATTAGACTTTTGATTCCTCTAGTTTTGTCAGAGTTGTAATTTGATCCCTATACTTCAATTTTTTGTAACTTGGTCCCTATAGTTTTTAGATGTCTGAGTAAAAGTCCCTACCATTAGCAACAGTTAAAATACCATCATCTTCAAGCTGACATGGCAAATCTTTTACTGACTTGTTAGTACTTGTATCATTTAGTCATTCCAATCAACATATTTTGTCCAACTTAAAAGGAAAAGAAACCAAAAAAACAAAGAAGAAACAAATTTAAAAATAGAAAAGCATACCCATCACCATCTCTCTCTTCTCCAAGACTAAGATCCTGGTCGCCCTCACCATTGGACCTCAGAAACTCAAAGGTTACCTCAACAATAGGCCATCCTAAGCTTCCTAGAGGAAGATTGATCAGATTCCGCTGTTTTCTGGTTTTCACAATTTTAGTGGTGATATGAAGGGAGGGGAGCGCTAAGTTTAGTGCCAAGACTGCCAGGATTTGTGGGACCGGGGATTAAGCAGCTAGCTAGCATTAAATAACAAGGAGAAGGCTACTCTTTAAATTCAACCTACAATTGAGAATTTCCATCCATTCTGCATATCCTGCTTTTTTGAAATAAAAAATATTACCCTTCTTTTTCTGTAACGTGATGGTAATGAACACAATCTAAAAGTATGAAATTACAACGAAGAAAAGGAGCAGAAGTGCTGTACAACACCTTTGCTCTATGTTGAAGATGCTGGTGCTGGAGGGAAGCTAAGTCAATATATGTTAAGATCGAGAGAGATGAGAGATGGTGATGCACCCGCTTTTCTTTTCTTTTTTTAATAAGTTGGACAAAATATATTGATTAGAATGGCTAAACGATACAAGTGGCAACAAGTCAGTAAAATATTTGCCATGTCAGCATGAAGATAACGGTTTTAACTATTCCTAACTGTAGGGACTTTCTTTTAGGCATCTAAAAATACGGGGACCAAATTGCAACTTTAGTGAAACTATAAGGACAAAAAGTCTAATTTAACCTTTTTATAATTAGAAAAAAAGAAATGAATGGTTGATTCTAGCAAATATACTTTTATACAACAACAACAAAAAACCAAGTCTTTTCACACTAAGTGGGGTCAGCTATATGGATCAAGTGACACCAATGTGTTATATCTTTGTTCATTTCTACAGTTAGGTTATCAATACTTAAGTCCATCCTAATAATTTTTCTTATTGTTTTCTTTGGTCTTCCCCTACCTCCAATTATTGAGCTATCTTTCATCTGGTAAACTCTACCTATGGGAGCCTCTAATAGTCTCCTTTATATATAACCAAAAAATTTAAAGTGCGTTTCTACTAATTTATCTACAATATGTGCTATCCCGACTTTCTCTTTAATACACGTTCCTAATCCTATCTTTTCAAATGTGATCACTTATCCACCGCAATATTCTTATTTCTGCAATGTTAAATTTTTGCTCATGTTGACATTTTATCGCCCAACATTCAGTACCATATAACAATATAAGTGTTATAGCTATACGATAAAATTTTTTCTTAAACTTGAGTAGCACTTTTCTATCACAAATAACACCTAAAACCTTTCTCCATTTCATCCACCTAGCTTGAATCCTATGATTTACGTCCTTCTCTATTTCTCCATTATTTTATATTATCGTTTTCAAATACTTAAAATTTGTGACTTTTTGTATGGAATGATCTCCAAGCTTCACCTTTGTCTTAGAATCAGTGTCTTTTTCACTGAAATTACATTCCACATATTCTGTTTTGCTACAAATTATACGAAACCCGTATGTCTCTAAACCTTGTCTCCACCTCTCTAATTTTTCGTTTAATTCTTATCTAGAATCTCTAACGAGGACTATATCATCAACAGATATACTTTTATCAATTACATAAAAGTTTAATTTCCATTTTAAGCTTGGAAACTTGTCTTGTGAGATAACAACCGTGATGGTTGACCAGAAAAACACCCTCTTCGTTGCTACACAAAGATATGGTGTATTTTAAGAATTGCCAACTAATTTACTTTGCCATTGAAGTTGGTTGGGTTGCTCTCTGAAAAAGTTTAAATTGTGTCAGTGTTGATGGGAATTGGTTTCTCCTAAAGGACATGTATAAAGCATCCATGACCATGATATCTATTTCAGTTACTTAAACTCCCCAAGATTAAGAGTACAACTTCATTCTGTGAAACTGGACCCAAGGAATCAAAGTCATTTCTATAAAAGCATGCCACCAGCCTAAACAATGGGCATAGTGCAGGCCAATCAATATAAACATGAAATTCAAATTAGTAGCTCTCCTCTGAGCACATCTGATGTCTCATCTCTACTAATTATAGTTACAAATGCAGGACCATCATCTCTACTGCTGAAGTAGACTTGTTACCTTCTTATGCTCTCAGTGTTTACATTCATCTATCCTCCTGGATTAAAGAAACTGAGGTTTCAATAGCAGCCTCAGCTACAGCTCATACACTGAACATCACTAGATAAATTTTAATGGGAAAACCATGACTCTATTAAAGTAAGTTCTAATAATGTACTACAAGAAAGGTTGCTACCTTGATGCACCGATTGCAGTAACCTATCCAATAGGATATCACAGCACCACTAGCAAGATAAATACCAATAGCATGTCCCAAACTGCGAAACCAATTAAGCTTGTGTTGTCCACTCAAATTCATCATATAGTAACTAAACTGAAAAACTTCAGTCCACAACTACACAGAATACTGCTATCAGAATTTATATTTGTCTGTTTGTAGACTAACATCTATATAAGACGAGTCTCAATTTTTCTCTCTAACAAATCAGAATGTATATTGCCTATTGGTTGTTTTAAGCTAGCAGATCAAATTAGATTAAGAAAAAAGGTTCAGCATAAAACAGTGCATAAATACATCAGATATTCCATTAATGAAGATAAAACAAATTCAAGCAAAAGTTAAGAGTTTCAAATATAAACTTTTTTAGTAATATTAACAAAATATCACTATTCCAAAAAAGAAATCCAGACTCACCTATTATGAGCTTCTTATTCCCTTGTACAATATCATTACCAGCAACATTCACCAATGATAAGTTTAGGTCCTTCCCAATCTTTATAACCTGGTTGCAGTTCTCCACTTTTCGAAAAGGCATCTTTATAGGAGGCTTTGTTGCCTGCTTCCAATTGACAGATCCAGGTGAAACCTTATCAAGAGCTTCTAATAGAACCCATCTACACAACAGGAAATTAAGAGAAATAACCAAAGATGCAAAATGAAATGATAAAATGATTTGAAAAACAAGAAATAACTGGATAAAAAGGAGAAAATTGAGAAAAAACAACAGGAGTGAAAACTTACCCATTTCTGACATCCTCAAAAGCGTTATTGACATAAGTAGCAGTTCCAAGACTGTTAATCCATAATCTGAAGCATCTTTCTTCCCGAGATGTCTGTGCATCATCAGTCATCATCTCAGCAAAAGACATTTTCTTGCTATCAACGGTAAGGCCATTCCTACAAAGGTACAAGCACAGATTTGGATTTGAATATTGCAATTTGATTTGTTATACAGTCATATAATATAAATATAATGAATCTGCTACATTACTCACAGGAATATTTTGACAAATTAATCATGAAAAATAATAAAATACAAATTTTAATGTGAGTATGTGACTTCCATTACAGCGAATCCATATCATTATACCCCATGCCAACCCCATGTGAAGAAAAGGGCAGAAAACAGCACAGAACCAATGAAACTATAATATCAACAAACGTCTAATATAAACCATACCTATGCTGAAATATTTGAGCAACAAATGCCAGATTAAGGTTAGGTGACCCCTCCACAATGTCCTTAGGAGTGAGGTATCTCTTGCAATCTAATTTCTCTGCCTGCTCTAGAACCAAGTTTGCTCTTTCTGTTGGATCTTTGGTGGCCAAGGAAGCTGGGCCTGAATGTTCCGGAGCAAGAGCATTAAGCAAATAAGCATAAGCCTCTCCATCCTAAAAGAAATGACATCATCAGACATAATAGTCTTGTGCAACTTACAAGTTACAACTATATATATTTTGTTTATATATACCATACCAAACCATCTTCTATGTACATCAAAAGCTAGCCATAGAACTCTTAGCAATTAGCATGTTTTATGATAACATAGTAAGTCTTTTTAAAAACTGTAGAAAAATAAAGCCTTTTGTGGGTTAAAAATAAAGTTTAAATAAGCATTATTTCAAAATTTTTTTATCCTAATATTTTCTGTCACGAGGTGCAGGGTTCAGTCAAAAGGAATCAGTTCTGTATGCATAATCAGCATATAAGTTAAAATTTCCTCACCTTTACATCTGAAGAGAAGTTTGTCACCTGCTTCTCATATCCAGCTTTCTTCAAGTGGAAATTCATCCATTTTAATAAAACTTTTTCAGGTGGTAAGCCCATGAGCTCCTCCACATCCTGCCAATAATTTCATCATATTGTAAAGGGTATACAATAATTCTACTGACATTAAAAAGACGACAGAAAATCATCACACTGATAAATTACAAATCAGAGGTAAAACATGAAACCAATCTATGACCTCACTGTCTTCCACTAATTCCACAAGTTGAGGAGTTTTCTTCAGATTGAGATCAGCTAACAGTTGAATCTGATGTTGCCAACATATTGAAAGGCAGAAACAATGGTTAGCATAGCATTATAAAATCTTACAGTCTCCCTGATGAATTATGGAGCTTATCTCCTATTCCATAACATTCAAAAACAAAGGAGTCTTCAGTAACCTACCTTAATTATTTGAGAAATGAGGCCAAGTACAAGATGTGGCTACAAATAAGCAAATAGAAAGAGTTAGACCACAAAAAATATTTTTAATTGAAGTCAAACCAAGAGCAAAAAATTAAAAAGGACAGAAAAATATTGGACTTACTCTAGCTTCTACCAAGTCTTGTGTGCCAATATTGACCACTGTGCACCCAATAGCCTTAGCAGAATTAAGGCAAAGGGTATGATTCTCATTTCTCTCCCATGGATTAAGGACCTTTTTCGTATTAATAGCTCGCTCATCAATGGTCCCAGGAACAGCAACATTTATAAGCTTGCTGCAGGGAACAGTCAACAAAAAAACATAACCATTAGCAATCAGTAGTGGTACATACCCAGAAAGGAAAAAAGAGCTCATAATTATCAAGCCGGATCCTGTGCATCTACCATAGAAGAACTCCGTCTTTTGCAAGATCAAACAGAGCATTTGTTGATGGATTAATCGGAAGAAACTGCTTCATGAATTTATCTTCTGCCAGATAACTGTTTATATGTGCAACATAAGAAGCTTTCTCAGATTCATTGATAGCATGATGAACAGTTGTTGTGGTTGCCTTCAAAAATGATGAAGAATTTTTTGAACCACCAGATTTCTCCATTGCAAAGGCTTGCAAGCTTAGATGTGCCTGCCACTCAATTATTTAGCTGCTTGAGCCAATATGCTTTTCATCCACAAAGAAGTACTTATCACAAAATAGATACATACAGCACACACACATAAATAGATATGAACTTCTAAGTAAGCTGCTTATATCTCAAAGAGCCCATCTGAGTAAGGTTGTAAATGAATCTAACTGTTGGTGAACTATTCGGATTCAACTCATTAAAAACTCAAATTGGGCTCAAAACATTTATTAAATGAACTAGTTTGATTAACATATTAAGCTCATTAAGTTAAATAAGAGCTTGAAAATTTGATGTTCCACTTGTTAAGCTCAATAAAATCTTGGTTAGAGATTATAGATAAATACAAAATAAATATTTTTATAAAATTCTCTCATGCATATACACATACATGGCATAAAAGTTCATTATTTTGTTATTTAGTTTAATATTTACTGATAAATATATATTATATTTATAGTAGTATTTGGGTTCAAGTAATTTCTTAAATAAGGTGAGAATGATCACAATTTTTTGATAGTTTAAAGCTAAGGCTTATATTGAAGTAAACAAGCTTGATCATACTAAGGTTCAGCTCATCTCAACTTGTTTAAAGTTCTACATTTAAGGATCAAATGGTATTTTAGTTTTACATTCTAAATTTCGTATTATTTTCACAGAAAGGAAATAGTCAGTTCATCCACACAGGAAGGATGTAAGGAACACATGAACAACTCAAGGGAAAGAAGCTTTAAAGCTTCAACTTTTTAAAAGAACTCACCCGAAGGAAGGACTCAAAGTCAATTTCTTCATCCATGTTCTTATATGACTCCCCCAAAATACGCTTAATCTCATCCTCACTGAACAATTCATTGAAAGCATTTAGTTTCTTAAAAACAGGTGGCAAATCTTCCACAGTGACACGTCCTGATTGAGTCTTTACTGATACAAACTACAAAGAACATAACAAGTAATGTCAGCCCAAATTTTCCATGCCACCATGTAATTTTGTTTTTCCAAGGAAAAGAATAAACTGATACAAAGTAAACCAAGATGAATTCAGTTGAAAAAAACAAAAGAGAGAGAGAGAGAGACTTACTTTTGACTTGAGAGTTCGAAGTTGGACTTGGGTGAATTGGCTCTGAAGCCATTGATCAGAAACAAGGACACCCACAAAACTAGACATCTTCAGCTTGGTTGGAGAAAAATACCACACACTTTGAGCTATACTGATCCACAATATACAATTACATTTTTAGATGAATAGGTAAGTCAGAGCGAAATTCAATAACTAAACACCGAAAAGAAGACAAACAACGATTCATTCATATTTGTGTATGAAAATAGACCAACTAGGTAAGCACATTAGATATTTCAATTCAACTAAGCATGTGTATTCAATTACGCCTGGCTAATCCAAAAGTAGATTTACACGAGGCACGCACAAGAAACTTCCATAAAAGAAAATAAAAACTGAAAGAAACCAAGCAAAACAGTCAAAACACATATTAAAAAAAGAAGATTCCAGTGAAGAAACGTAAAGAAGTACCTTGTAGACTCACAAACTCAAATAAAAATTAAAATTATTTCTCATCACTGATGCGCCATCTTGGATGTTGGAGGAGTAGATTGAGGAAAGAAAGCGAAGAACGAAAGAGAGTTTGGTCTGGTAAGCGAAATGGGAACAAGAGAAAAATGGGTGGCCGATATAGGACCCGCGAAGAGTGACGGAAGAAAGGGGGAAGGCTTATGCTTCTGCTCTTCCCTTGTCTGATATTATTGAAACACGCAAACGGCACCGAAATCGATCCTGACAATTTTGAGCTGTTTGGATTGCTGCTTACTCCAAAATTACGTTATCTATTTTTTTATTTAGCAAAATTATTTAACAAATACTTTTATCAATTTTATTATTTTAGACAAAATTTAAATTTTTTTATTTCAAATAATTGAAAATAATATGAATTTAAAAAAGATAGGAAAAAATTTAATAATTTATAATTTTAGGTGACGATTCATTTTGAAACAATAATAGGTTGTTTTTATTTTTATTTAAAAAAGCTTTAGTTTCGAGTTTTCTCACATAAGAAAATAAATTTCACTGTTGCTCAAAATTCTATTTAAAAATAATAGCCAATCGCTATATAATTATAAAAAAAAGTGTTTTTCTTAAAAAAACCAAAAAAGAAGAGTCATTGACTGAAAAGACTAACCGGCAGAGAAAAATGATCATCCATTATTAATAAACAAGGGATATTACTCACAAGCGTATCTAAGATATTAATTAAGATTCTTTTAATTGATTAATAAAATATTTAATAATTTAAAATTTATAAAAATACACAAAAATTTTATCGGTCAATAGAAAAAAAAGTAACAGTGCACTGATTAATAAAACTTAAAAACAAAACAGAAAAAAAAAATTGCAAGATCTACTTCAGTAATAAATTCTATACTATAGACCTCTTTACTGTCTTCCGCGCACGGCACACCCATTGTTGAATTTCTTTGCAGGGACGCTGTTATGTTTGTGTTTGTCGTGGATGCAACGCTTTTCGTTTTCCTTGTTCTCTTCTCGTCTTTCATTTTATTTCGTTTTCTAGCATTTGATTTTCATTTCTGGATTTCCGTTTTCCTTGTTTTCTTGCTTTTTGTTGATATTTGCATACAAAAAAAAAAAAACCATCTTCCGTGTAATTAAAGTTGTATCTGCAGTTAGAAGTGTTAAACAAACACTTTTTTTCCCTCGTGTATTTTTTTTTTTTTTGGTTATGGAATGCAGTTCAGATTATTCTTTTATCAAGTGAAGTGAACTTTAATTACTTAGATAATGCTGAACTATAATTTTATTGACCAACAAGCTTTGACTTAATATTTGTCTCCAAGATTAAAGGATTTAAGATTAAAAAATAAGTCAAATTAATTAAAAAAATGATAATTTTTTTGTACTTTTTAATGAGTTAATTTTTAGTATTCACGTAATATTGAAAATTCACATTTGTTAATATTTAACATGTAATCTAATTTATTTCTTTTAAAGCTTTATATAATATAATTTTAAATTATGATTGAAATAAATCTTTAGTAGACGATAATCGTTTATTTGTCATAATATAAGTAGGATAATACTAAACTTTTTACTATTGCATAGGTACTGTAAATATTTTTCTCTTTTGAAAATGAAACTTATAAAAATTAATATCAGTATCAATATAATATATACTAAAGGAGATCTAATTCCTTTAATGTATAACACGTGTCTCTCTAACATATTTTTAAAGCCTTTTTTAAAAATTTAAAATTCCGTTAAATTCTTTCAAATTTAAACTATACTTGAGACTTACAATGGTTTAATTGGTTCATGTAGTTGTTTTTATCCTTCATTTGCTCCGAGCTTCTTACGATGATTGATCCAAAGAGTTAGCACTCTTTAATTTAAAATGAAACTTTAAATCCTACATAATTTAAAAATCTTCCCAACTCTTTTTTTAATTAAAATTCTTTCAAATTTATATTGTGGTTAACAGTTCCATTGATTTAATTGGTTCATGTGGCAATTTTCATTCTTCATTGGTTCTTAAAATGAGCTTCTTTTGATGATTGGTCCAAAAAGTTTCCACCGTTCAATTTTGAATGTAACTTTAAATCCTAAATAATTTATAACTCTTCCCAACATT
The DNA here is from genome assembly GCA_031216115.1 of Senna siamea. Lineage (NCBI taxonomy): Eukaryota > Viridiplantae > Streptophyta > Magnoliopsida > Fabales > Fabaceae > Senna > Senna siamea. Next base: position 27,364,892 of record CM062361.1, on the reverse strand, counting down.
TTCTGTTGGCTTAATTTTGAATGAATCTAATCCTTCCCATCTATTCTCACTGTTCATATATCTCACCGTTCTCATCTACTCATCTATTTTCATACCATTTTGCAAAAGCTACAATATATGGTCATGTTAGCCTAATGACTCTTGTGGAACAATTGGCACATAAAATTGAGGATGGTTCATATGTGGTCGATTCTTATATTCAACACTCCCAACGTTGTCGAAAACATAGAGATTGTGCTATGTGGTGCCAATGTAGGTATATCTATATTTTCATTTATCATTGTATTAATAATTCCTTTTTGTTGTATTTGTTATATGTTTTATTGGGTTGTGTATTGTTTTGATATAAGGGTGGTTTGATTGGCGCACATGTGAAGAAAATCTTCATGCAAAAATTTAAGGAAGCACTTAAGGAAGGTCATGTGTACCTAATAGTGCAATTTGTTGTGGGACAAAATAGTGGTGGTTATTGTGTCATTGTCCACATGTATACTATTAGCTTCTAGTTTAGCATTGTTGTTGTAGCATCTGATGATGATTGGTCCATCAATCCATTAGACTTTAATTTTGTGTCATTTTCCAATGTGACTTCCAAGATTTCTAATGATGATAGGATTTTAGTTGGTGAGTGTCAATATTACAACTTGGTTGCATATAAATCTTTATATGCATTACTTTATTCTCTTTATTGATACTTGCAAATATGTAGACGTGGTCAGGCAGTTAAGTGGTGCGAGCAAGATAGAAGATAAAGTGGTTGATAGTGGTTTGATCAAAAGAACAACCATTAAATTTTTAAGATGCATTGTGAGTTTTTTTTAAAAAAAAATTGATAGAGAAAAAAAATAATGGTTGTCATTATGGTGTTTAATCCATTTAATATTCATTTCTTACTCCTGGCAAATATAATTTACAACAAAGTGTGAAACAATTTTGTCCATATTGCTTCACAACAAACAAAAGCTTGATTGCACTTATGGGGTTCTTATGGTGAAGAAGTGCATATCTAAAGGTTAGATTAGACAGTCTTATCATCGTAGCCCTCCAATTGTGTAAGATCAAGGAATTTCATTATCAATGTCATATCATCAGTGTTCCTGACTATATATATACTCGATAGATTGCCAATTTATCCATGTATGTATTGAGTTAGTTAACAATGGACCAAGAAGATTGTCGAACTCCAAGCATGACAAAAGAATTCATTTCAAGCCACCCATCCCTAAAGTTGTAGAAATTACCACAAAGTTGGCCGGTGAAGCCTTAAAAAATTGGGTCTTGGCTATGCAAGAAGAACTAAATTGTTGGATCGAGTTTAACATCCTCCTCCAAGCACTTAAATTTGTCTATGTGAAATTTAACTGAATGCTTTTTCTTGTGTTTGTAATTTCCTATTAACTAGGACTAGGTATAGTTATAACAAAGGAATTGATAGAAAAATCAAATTGAAATGAGGTATGGCATAGAAGAAATAAGGTTTTAAAGGGGAGTGATGTATTTAGGGAATTAAACCTAAATGAAAAATGGCAACTTAGGGTAGAAAATATTGAAGAGATGGTATCCTAAAAGGTTTAGGAAAGGAAAGTGGTATAGAATGAGGAAGTTTCTTGATAGTTTGTAAATTTGCAAACTGGCCTCAAGGATTAATTGGTAATTATTTTCAAATACTTGCCAAGAAAATTCTCCTGTAAGTTGTTGTTGGTTTAAGTTAGAGAAAGGAGAGAGAGAGGTTCATAATTGCTGAACGTAGTGAGAGAAAAATGTTCTAGTGGGAGAAAGTTTTATAGAGAGAGAGAGGGAAGGAAAGTCAAGAGGAAGTTGGTTGAAATGAATTTATAGGTGGAAATGCAGTTGAGAACTCATAGAAAGAGGCATTGAGGACTTAATCAATGTAATATCCACTTTCTTGAAATATTTATTAATTGAGAATAAATTGGTGTGATGTAAATGAAATAAGTGGCTAAATCCTAAAGCAAAGCTTGGAAAGGATAATCTTAGGCTTTTCTTCATTCAAGGACTAAAATGAATAACTATTATGGGGCCAAATGTGAATGGAAAATAGTTATTAAGTGCTTCTCATGATATTTATGAAACCCAAGGACTTAAAAGCAATTTCCATATTTTGCTAGGAGGTCCCTAAAAATTCAACTGCTCAACCCTTTTATCTTTTCCCGTATGGTCTTTCCTTCCATACCAAAACAAAGAGCAAAAACTCCAAGAGAGAAGGGAAGAAAGGAAAATGAGCAAAAGAGAAGAAGGGAGGAAACTAATTTGGAAGTAGCATACTCCTCCTACAATCCATCTTATATGCTGAAATCTCCTAAGATAGCAAAAATAACCAAGTTAGGTTATTTTCAAAAATTTGGTTTTCTTGGCCTGAAATGAAAATTTGGAGGTTGTTTGGAGATAGGAAAAGGTTTCTAAACTAAAAGGTTGGAGTTTTTAACTTTTCATTTGAGTTTTTTGAGCTAATTTTTGAAATCTGAAAATAGGTTTACTATCACCATGCGAAAATAGGTTTGATTTCCTTGCATGATTGATGTTTAAGCTTGAAAGTAGTTAAACTTTGAGGGAAAATGATCATTAGGGGTTAGGAAATAAGCTCAAATTTTTTAAATTTGAAAACCATTGGGTTATGAACTGAGTAAATTAAAAAATTTGGTTTTTAAAATTATCACAGAGCATAACAATCTACTAATTGTAACCCCCCAATCCTATAGTCCTTTTTAGTTATTTAAATAATATAATATAATACACTATAAGATTGGTGAATTACTACGACCTTTACCTGAATCAATTTTTAACTTTTTACCAAGTTAGATAATTAAGTGCCATTAGTTTGGGTTACTATGCTTGGGTTCTCACATGTCACGCAGCGAAAATAATTGAAATAAAACATATTCACATATATGATTAATCATATACACAATAGTTACCTATCAAGACATATACCTATAGATATGTGAGATTACAAAAACTAGTCAACTAAGGTAAGGAGGCAATAATCCTGTTGCTCATACCCTTTTTCCTCATATATCCTTATACATATATGCCTTCATACTTTTCTTACTCAAAATATCTTTCTACATGCCCAAAATATTCAAAATGTCATCCCTTGTCTCTTACAGTAATGGGGAAATTTTTAGTACTAATAACACCAAAAAATTCCTTAATGATAGGAAAGTACCCCAAAAAGGGTATCTCCACATAATCCACTTTAATCTCCAGTAATACCTGGCATCTAGGCATCTGATACAAACTAGCATTTTTAATGAGAATAAATTTCAGTAGCAATAACAGCCAGTTTTATAAAATTGCTAGTTTGTACCATCGTACTCATGCAAAAAATACTATACATTCTTTTCTTATCATCATGTAAAATATCATTGCCATTGGGATGCTATGCATGAATGTCATCATATATCATACTTATAAATGCATGTGCATTTCACCTCATATCCATCACACAGGATACATTATCAGATTATAATGGTAACATGATCATTCTCATATAAAAAAATTTTCACATATAGAGTAATAAGGAAATCAGAGTATTTCTCAGTGGCCTTAGCCAAACTCACAATCATTATAATATAATAAGAGAAAATAGGAGAGTCGCTAAGCGAACAATGCCATGCATTAAATTTAGCTCTCATGAATAATTATTCCACCTTACTTTCCTCTACTCGTGGTTCATTTCAACTTCCATGTACTATCTGGAGGGTCTTCTAGTGGATCCAAGTACTCAATGGGGTCTCTACCACACTCATTGTGGTCCTTACCACATCCCCTATCAGGTAGGTCACTACTAATGGTTCTTGCCACACCCCCTGTTTGACAATAACCTATGGTCCCTACCACACCCCTTGCCCAGCAGATCATCCCTAAACTAGCAGGATTGATATCACCTCTGATATCTTACTTTCCATGTCTACCCAAAATGGGATTGGTATATCTCAACACATGAGTTTACTACTACCTCAGACAGTTCATTTTCTTACTCCACACTTGTAGATCATGAGGCTGTAAGTCTATATGATCACCATATATCTCAAATGGATCATATTTCATCACGTTATTCATAAGTAGATAAATTAAGGTGATTCAGTTCATACTATAGTTATTTGAAATTCTAAGTACATGACTCTTTAAATTGGCCATCCAGTTCACTAACTTAGAATTTACAACTATCACGGCATTCTGGAATACCTAATCACCGTCCCATACCAAAAATTAGTCATTCAAGTATGAACTTATCTACCATTAATCTATATACTAGGAATACAATTCTCACTTCTCTTATTCAATTTTCATGCTCTTTCCTTTTTAATTCTCATCTTATTTCATTCTTGCCCTTTCTCTTTCATACACAATCCCTCATGTTACTAGTTACATAATTCTAGGTTTAGATCCCTTGTTTGAGTGTAATTTTAGGCTAACTATACTTCAACTAAGTCACTAAGTTCATTTTCAAAAACAGAGGCTTACTGGTTGGCTTCCACCTCTTGGAAGTCAATTTGCAGCTCACTGCCTTGAAAATTTTCAAACCCGAGGGCTACCAGTCGACTGCTCCATTCTTGGAAATTTTTTTAAAAATTTTGAGCATGACAGTCAACTTTCATAGGCTGGTAGTTGACTGTTAGCACTTTGGATGCGTTTCTGGGCAACTAAAGAGCACGAAAGTCGACTGATACGTTATACTCTAATTTTCAAATCATTTGTTGACCTAGATTCCAACCCAAGAATGAGTTTATAAATCATTTTTGACCCTCATCAACTCAATACCTATATGCAAACATATTTTATCACATAAAACAACCCAAATTTTGGATTAAACCCCATTCTCATTCAATAGGTAAAAACCCATTTCTTATAATCTGATTTCAGCATGTATAAGTATGTTCATGTAGTTTAAAACATCCAATAACATTAAAAAAAAAGCAAGAATATAGTTTTAATCCCTCTCTTATTTTAAACAACATCAAAATCTCAATTTTCAGAATATGAATAGTAAATAAAAAATTAGAGGGATTGGGTTGTTTTGTGCAATAACTGGAGTATGAATCTCATATGCACTCCTAGATTACTTAATTGCCAATTTCTTGATTCAGATTATTGTAAAATTCCTCTTCCTCCTTAATTTTCCACACTCTTTTTCTAGAGCTTTTCTCCCTCTCTAGAATTTCTGAAGGGTAAGGTGAGGAATGAGGCTTCTAAGACTTGGCCCTATTTATATGTGGTCCGAGAATTACATTTCTAATCCCAATTATGGATCATTCAATTCAAAATGATAATTTCCCCGATTATATGCCAAATTACCATTTTGCCCTTGAATCATTGGCAGGAAAATTCAAAATTTTGGTAGTTACAGTAAATCTTTTGGCAAAACTTATGGTAAGCTAACCCCAAATATAGAAAGCTTAAATAGTTTCCTCTAGTAACAATTTTTCCTCTCATTTAAGTTCGTGCTCTTTTCTTTTCAATTTAGTCCCTCCTTCTAATGCAACAACATGAAATTTAATGCAACAAACAAACATTTAACTTATTTAACAACTAACTAACATCTCTTATAAAATAGAAGTGGATGTTACACTGATGGCATGCACTAGTCGACTATCATGTTCTTATAAACCTAAAAACGCATGTCGAGGCTTAGTAGTTGACTGATAGCCTCCTACCAGTCGATTGCAGCCTATTGTCTAGTGAAGTCCAGGATTCTAGAGAGTAACCAGTCGACTGCTAGAATATGGAAAAAATTGATGGCCTTCCAACATGAAAAATAACTTTTAAAGTGAGAAATGAGCTTGGAAACCCGTAGTATTGGTTGGGATGCTCAAAATGTCATCATACATGAGAATTGCATATGTTGGGTGATATGTAACATTAAAATAGGAGAGGAAAGAGGAGACTTGTCCTATAGTAAAACTCTAAGCCTAGGATGAACAGAAAGCATATTGCAATAAATGCATAATTGAGAAGGACCAGAGTGAAATTTAAGCTATTTTTCAAGAAGTGAATTGTGAGATCAAGTCAAAAAGGAAAAGAGGAAGACCTTGATCAAGAGAGGAACAATTGGTAAAGGTAGAGTAATCTACACTCCCTTAATTTAAAATGATAATGTGAATTTCTTGTTTTGAAATGGAAATTTGTTTTATAAGATAGGAATTGTTTGATGAAATGAATTATAAACTAGTAAATGGTTTTCATGAGTATGGAAAAAATTGCCTTTACATGTTTGAAAAGCATGAAATGAATCCTTTGATGCTTGTTTTGATTTGGCTATTGGGTTGTATGCCTGTAGGGTAGACGAAATTTCTTAGTGGTTGGTATGGGATGGTCATTAAGAGTATCTTATGCAGACTACATTGTAAAATGTAACTATTTTCATCTTTAATGGTCTGTATTTGTTAGAGATTACTCTTTAAATCAATACAACCCTATGAAAGACTTTAAGGAGTAAAGGGAGAATAGTCTAAATGGGGAAAATGGATTGGTTTAAGTGTAAAGCTTTATGACCCTAAGTGTTAGTCAACTATTTGCATACATTGCTGTATAGTCAGGAAAAGCATGAGACTAGCAATGTACACATGCCAGGGGATGCCCTGGAAGTTAGATTCTCAGTCACATGGATAAAAGGAAGTGTGAAAATATAACATGGATAAAAGGCAGTGTGATAATCACCGAGAGTTATGGTCCCCATGATAACAACAATCTTTGTCATATGGATAAAGGAAGTGTGACCATCACATGCATGAAAGGAAGTGTGATGATAGTTTGAGATTGGAAAACAACATGCAAAGAGAATGTGATGTTATATTGTTGTGATGGTATGTATATTGATTTTTGAAAATATGTTGATTAATGAGATTCTTGCATCAACATGAGTATTGTTATGCAAATGAGGTTGAAATGTAGATACAGGCATTATGAAAATGATGTTTTGACCAGAATAATGGTCTTATACTCTTATAAGTTTGATGTAAATTTTATGAATTTCAGCTTTGATGAAATATGGTAAATTCCCATACATGTTAATATGATATAAGGGAGGGATTTTCTGTACCTTTGGGGTATAGCTTAACTTTCAAATGTTTTATGAAATTGTAAATTGTAAATTACTCTACTGGGATAATTGTATCTCATTAAGTTATTTATTCAGATGATCAGGGCCAGGATATGCCCAAAAATTAGCTGAGCCTGAGATGTGTTTTGGAGCTACATGGCAATTATAACACCTGCAACACCCCCTTAGCCTATGGTTCCTTTCATGTTAATTTAAAAGATATAATATGTAAATAGTATAATAATGGTGTTTTACTATTACTTCTAACCGAGTCAATTTAAACTTTTACCAAGTTGATTAATTGAGCGTCGTTTAAGTGGGGTTCTACACTTGGGTTCTCACTTGAGAATCGCAGCAGAATACTGGATCATATACATATACATAATTTACTTTAAATAGCTATACACAAACATGCATAATTACTATAATACTTATCATTAGCTAACTATTCGGCATGGATGCAACATCCTTGCCACTCATTACCCTATCAAATGGTCTACTGATAGTTATTAGTTAATTCATATACATCCAATTAAGAGAGGCTATACAAGAGATAATCTATACTAGCCTTTCTCAAAAATCATAAAAAGTAGTATAAAGTAAACATGTGACTATACTTTCTAAAATAAATATATCATTTCATGTACCCCCATGAAGGGTACCTCTCTCTATGTTACCTTCATCTCCAACTAAGGGACCTACACATTTGGTACACTCTAGCAACTATATGAGAATTTAATCTCAATAGCAATGCAACCTATTTTGAAAACCTCTGACCTATACCACCGTACTCATATGAAAAGTCTCTACATTCTTCTCATTATAAAAACATAACATGTACTATTGAGATGCAGTGCATGCAACATACTCTAATGTCATGTGCTGATATTTATGCATGTACATCTACAACATATAAACTTTGAAATATGGGATGTTCATTCATCATCATTCTCATCATAACTTTCATATAAAACATGTTGTGGGGTAAGAAACATGCCATTACATTTAACATATGAGCAAGAAAATAACATATCATAAGAATTATCAGGAGTGCCACCTATCGAACAACTCCACGTACCACTTTCTCTGTATATGAGTTTGTGATTATTTAGCCACACTTAAACTTAAACTTTAACTTTTGTACATTCTGAGGCATCCCTTAGCTAGATCGGAGTACCATCTCATAACTAGCAAGATCATTGTCAACTCTACCCAACTTCTCCCTTCTTCTTAAGGGACTAGTTATCAACTCATGGGATCACTGTCAACTCTACCCAGACCATTTCATCTTCGTCCTTAGGCATGTCATAATACTATGGAATCACCATCCCTTTATGATAGATCACACTCTTGGTATGCTATTCTCTAACATATACAAAAGGTGACTTGGCTCATTTCTATGGTTCTGCTTAACTCTAAGTATGTGTTTCTTTAATGGCCTTTAGAAGATGACACTAACTTAAAGTTTGCAATTATCACGGTGTTTTCAAAATCATCTAAGTTCAAGTGGATGTTTAACCATCCTAATTCATGGCAAAACTGTGGAATGCCCAACGACCATCCCATACTGACAATCGATCACTTGATCATGAGCCTATCTACTACTAATGCATAGGCTTGGAATACTTTCCTCTTTCCTCTCATGTTTTTCGCTCTTTATTTCAATAACACAAAAACCATCTCATCCTAGTGACTTGTGACTCTATCTCTTGCATGTTACTCACTACATCCCAAGTTTAAATCCTTAGTTTGAGTGAGATTTTAGGCTGTTAGCCTTTTAAAAGTTCATTAAGTTTATTATTTGAGTTAGAAGGCTGGCAGTTGACGGGTTCCATGCTGCCAGTTGGCTGCTAGCTCACTGCCCTTTTTACCCTGTCTTGGCTGAAAGCTACCAGTCGGCTGCTAAAGGCTTAGTAGTCGACTACTAGCCAAAAATGGGTTTGACAATCGACTACTAGAGCGAGGCAGTCGGCTACTAGCCTTCAAAACGTTTTCTAAAAAACAAAGAACATGACGGTTGACTTTTAGGGTTTGGCAGTCATCTGTTGGCATTCTATCTATTGTAAAACTCACTGTTAAATCCAGATTTTCGCTCCACAGCAATATTTTTGAGCCAGTTTCTCAAGCTAAGACCTTAACACTAATACTTAGACATCATATAGCCTTTATAATAGACCAAAAACTTAACTTAACAGCACTTTAACTAAGATTAAATCACATTTTCGCACTTAGGGCATTAGCCTCAAATCACATTTTTTGAGCAAATAACTGAACATTTTTTGAACAAATAACTGAGCAAACTAGAAACATAGAGAATGTAGGTTTAAACCCTAAACTTAACCCAAAATATTCATAAATCACATTTTTTGAGCAAATAACTGAACATTTTAGAAAATGGGGTTTAGGTTGAGTTGTTACCTAGATTTCCTGAAAATGTGAGTGTACCCTTGTTCAAATGATCCTCTTCTTGTTGTAGGATCAATCCCTAGCCTCAAATCACCCTTTCTTCCAGTTTATCCTCTCCCTTTTGCCTTAGTTCAACCTCTTTCTCTCTCTACTCGCCTTTCTCTTTCTCTATTTAGAAAATGCTGAAATGGGATTGTGTGAGGATTTAAGGTTTTTGAACAATTGAGGCTAACTAATTGCATTCTGGCCCTTGTCCTATTTTATGACTTTGGCCTCACTCAGTTTTTCCTTTTTAATTTAGTCTTAAGTTATGTCTTGACTCAATTTTTTTTTCAACTAGGTCCCTGCACTAATGCAACTATATGCAATTAATGCAACATACACAAGCATTAACTTAAATTAACAACTAACAAGCATCTCTTAATCATATTAAGAGTGGATGTTACAATAAATTAGAAGAGTTGTAAATTTGGAATGGCACACAGGCCATGGATTGTATATGTAAAGATAATTATATGGTTATTTTGATAAATGCCATAGTATGTGGAATTATGTAATAGAGATAATTATATCTCAATTGTTCATGAATGAATGGTTTAGAATTGTGTATTCCAGAGTACATGATTGTATAAATTGTGATATTAGGTATGCTGCGCATAAGAGGTAGTTGAGTGGATTTTGAATGGACTAATAGAAGAGTCTATTTAGGTTACACTCAACTAGTAATGGCCCAATTGGTACCAAAGAGGAACAAAATGTTAAGAGAATTTTACGCTTCCAAATTTACTCTGATGTTGTAAGTCCATAAATATTAAAGATGGGGTCATTACAGTCAATGCACATAATCAACAAAAAAATTGAGGTAGAAAGAGTTTTTAAACCTTTTGAACTAAATTATGCAATTTCAACTTTTTTTTTATGGATTGAAGCATAAAAACTTGCATTCTGTCTTAAATCAAATATGAATGTATGCATCTGTGTTGTTGTATGTGCTTGATTTACTTGAATTTGATGTTTGAAATTTGGGTATTACTTTTCTCTCTCTTAAACATGAATTTGAGAGTTTGAGTTGGATTTTGTATTATTTCTTCTCTACTCTTTAGTTATGATGTTAGCACATATGTGGGAAACATGTCTATGAATTTATTTCAAGTTAAAACATGTTTTCAGGGTTGTTTTGAATCAAATAGTAAAGTTATAAAAATAGAGCAAAAAGTAATAGTTGACTTCCAACTTTTGGGAGTTAATTGTTGCTATCTAACTCTTTCCAGAACCTAAATTTAGAACCTCGCCATTGATTGCCAATTGATGAGCAACCGACCGCCACGTTTATAATTTTCTAAGAACCTATGATCTTAGTAGCTGACTATTAGCTTCCTAACAACTGACTCGCAAGTCTCAGGTTCAAGACCTATTTTAGGAAGAGAGATATTGTAACATCCGCTCCTTCTATTTATGAGAGATGTTTGTCAGTTTTAAATAAGTTAAATGCTTATGTATGTTGCATTAGATTGTATGTAGTTGCGTTAATGGAAAACTAAATTGAAAAAGAAATGAGTAGAGACTTGAATGAAAGAAAAAGGTTTAGTGAGGAAAGTTATATAGGCCTTTAATACTCTAGGGCACCAAATCGTTAATCTAGCCAAATGATTGGTTACTGTAACTAATAGAATTTTGAAATTTCTGGCTAAAGCTCAGGGGAAAAATGATAATTTTTCATATGGCTGAGGAAGTTATTGATTGAGGTCGAATGATCAAAACTCGACCTTGGCATTGGACAAGGGTTGTAGTTTCTCTGACCAACCGGACCACCTATAAATAGGTGGAAATATCAGAACCTTTCCATTGCTATCTTGAATTCAAAACTTAGAGAGAGAAAGAAGAGATAGAGAGAGAAAGTGAGGAACTAAGAAGGAAGTAGAATTTTTAAAGTGATTTGAGGTAAGAAGCTAGCAAAAGAGAAGCCTAAGGGGGATATTTGATATTAATACTCTAGCTTGTTACAAGAAATAAGATTGCAAACAACCTAATCCTCTATATTTAAAAGTTACTGTTTGTGTATTGAAAACTATGATTTTAATGTTATTTAAACGAGAGAAGAGGTTAAAACTACATTCTTGATGTTTTTAATTGCTATTGGGTGTTTTAAACTACATGGATGTACTTATGTTTGCTTAAATCAGATTATGAAAGAGGGGTTTTTACTTATATATGAAAATGAGGTTGAATCTAAGATTTGAGTGAGATTAAATAGTGATTTGGGCTATTTTTATGTGATTAATGGTGCTTATATGCTGGTATTTAGTTGATGATTATCATAAGTGGATTACAAACTAGTTCTTAAGCAAAATCTGGCTCAACTGTCAATTTGAAAAATAGAGTATAATATAGTAGCCGATAGCTAGCTCCTAGAAGTTGATTGTCATGTTCTTTAGTAGCCCAAAAATGCATACAGAGTGTTAGTAGTCGACTACCAATTGGTGGAAGTCGACGGTCGTGTATGTACCACCCCATAATTTTAATTAGTCTAAATTAATGTTCCTTAATTAATTGGAATGAGTTGCTTGTGTGGTTTTGTATTTAAAATAAATATGCTTTCAACTATTGAGATGTTTGATTTAGAGTACCTCTACCTTTAGCCGAAATGAGGAAAGAAAGAAAAATGTGAAGCATTTCAACATGCACACGTGGAGTTGATGGAGGGTGTGAGCTTAAAAATATAGGTATATATATATATATATACCTACTCAGCCAAAAGGAGGAGGGGAGTGGAAAAATATATGGTAATTAAGTTTACACATAGAGACACACGTGCAATTGGGAAGGGAAAGGAGCTTGCATCCATTAAGTATAGAAATGCACATGTAATCAGTGGAGTAGCATAAAAGCAAGAGGGAATTTGGTGTGAGTGAAGTACTTAATTTTCTTTCTTTATTCCCTTGATTTTTCCACCTAAGCATCACTTGCACTAGGAAGGAAAAGAAAATATATATATGTTACTTATACACTTGGTGGGGAAGACAAAAGTGAGGAGAGTGTTGAATTTATAAAAATATATATACTTGTGTGTGCATAAAGCAAAAGTGCAGAATTGTATTTCAAAAAAATGCATGAACCCCTCAGCTAGGAGACATGGAAATGCAAGGAATGCATGGCAATGGTATAGGTATATAGATGCACACGTGAAGTTATGGAAATATAGATAGGAAAAGAAGAAGTGCAGCGTCCTTGATGGTTGAATGGAAATTAAAATAAGAGAAGAAAGGGAGATGGAGTAAACTATAGGAAGAAGTAACTTGCAAGCAAAGAAAAGTGTACTTGTAAGTACACCTAGTGCATAATTTTGGGTGAGGAAATTGAGATGGTGTATGCAACAACAAAGCTCCACACATTATAAAAAATAAAGGGGTGCAGCCATGGATCTAATGCATGAAGGAAAAGGGATGGAATAGAGAGTAATAGGATGATATGCTTGCACAACACGTAGGTGAGTAAGGTGCAGCGTGAAGAAAGAGAAAGAGAGAAGAAATGAACAATATTGAAATATGGAGATGATGGCGTGAACACTAAGAAAAAGGGACAAGAGGAGTTGAAATTTCTTTCACACACATGCAATACCCACACGTGAAGAAAGAAAGGAGAAATGAAATTTCCAAGTGTGGGAGATACATGAAAAAACACACGTAAAGAAAGGAAGAAAAGGTAGCGTGTAAGTAAGGGAAAAGAAATGTAAAAAAAAATTTTTTGAATGGATGCCATGCCACCTAAGCAAGAGACAAAAGAGTAGGAAATTTTACATACATACAACACACACACGCGTGGAAGGAGAGAAAAAGAGAAAAAGAGAAAAAGAGAAAGGGAGAGCAAAAGAGAGAGTGAGGGCGTGAGCTTAAACAAGAGCACCAAAAATTGTGTGGAGGAAGAAGTAAAGGTGATCAAGAAGGAAAGCAAAAGGAGCAAAGAATCAAAGAGGAAGCCAAGAAAAACCATCTGAGGGCATCAAGAGGTAGGTTAGCAATTTAAGATTTTGTTCCATACTTTAGTTTATGCAACTAACATGTATTTACAAGCTTTCTATGGAACATAATTGTCTCCCTACATTCTTGACAATATGTTTGTATGTTGGCTAATCATATGTGGTTAGTTGGGATGTTAGTGGATGAGATGGCATGCATGTTGTGTTAGAAAAGGATTAGGGTTAGATGATGTTAAATTTATGATGACCATAAAGGAAAGAAACCCTACCATTTAATGGTGTTAGTAAGGAATAAAAGATGGAAATTGAATTGCCAATTTAACAAATCTCCCTAGGCCAAGTCCATGAAATTTATTCTTGGAATGTATAAGCTATGCACCATGATATTAATTCAAAAATGTGGGAATTTATTATTAAGGTCATAAGAGAGGATATTATTATTTTTGCAAGAAATGAAAATATTCTTAAAATGCTAGAATTTTTATAAGAAATGTGCATTAGAATTAATTTTCAAGGAAGGGGAAATTGTCCTTGAAATATTAGAATTTTTCATAAGAAATATGCAATAGAATTAATTCCAAGAAAGGAGAAATTATCCTTGAAATATTAGAATTTTTCATAAGAAATGTATGTTAGAACTAATTTCCAAGGAAGGAGAAATTATCCTTGAAATATTAGAATTTTTATAAGAAATGTACATTAGAATTAATTTTCAAGAAAGGAGAAAATATTTCTTGAAAATACTAGAATTTTTATAAGAATTGTGCATTAGAATTAATTTCCAAGAAAGGAGAAATTATCTTTGAAATATTAGAATTAAGTTCAAGTGGTTGTTAAACCATCCCAATTTATGGCACAACCGTGGAATGCCCAACGTTTGTCCCATACCGACAATTGATCACTTGATCATGAGCCCATCTACCTTAAGGCATACATTAAGAATATTTTCCTCTTTTCCTTTTTGTGTTTTCTGCTCTCTCTTTACTTCACTATCCCAAGGGTCTTATCACCTAAAACTCCTAGTTTCCTTGTTTACCTATGTTGTGAGCCCTTAATTAAGTTAGTATGAAGAATTACTAAGCTTAATTGCCATTAAAAACCTCATTTCGCAAGTTAGAGGGCTGCCAGTCGATTGCTGGAAGGCTAGCAATTGGCTGGTGGCTCTCTGTATTCCTTGAGTACTAGACAGTAAGCTAGCCAGCCTGCTGGTGGTTTTCTGGAATGCGTCCTAGGCAAAAATAAGAGCACGACAATCAATTGCGAGGATGACTAGTTGACTGCTTAGTGCAAACCCAAGCACGATAGTCGACTGCTAAGCCTCTGTCTACACTTTTGGGTTTTCAAGGAACACGACAGTTGACTGCTAAGGATCTGGCAGTCGGCTGCTAAGCCTCTATTTGTACTTTTTAAGTTTTTCAGGAACACAACAGTCAACTGCCCCATACTTAATAGTTGGCTGTTATGTTCTGTTGCAATTTAGAAAACATAATTTTGACAATATCTAGTTTAGAATTCATTCCATTTTCAATTCTAAACACATAAGCTTAATTTCCATACAACAAACTTTACTTCTCATTAAACATTTCTTATCCATTAGCTCAAACATGGTGCATTTAAGGAAAACTAGTTTATATCTCTAAATGAACACAACTCAGCCCTTCCAATTAATTACAAGCATATATATGAGCATACATTTAGCAACACAACATCCCATAGAAATAGAAAAACATATAGAATGTAGGTTTAACCCCAAATTCAGTTTAAACATTCAGAAATTTATACTTTTCAACAAAAGTAAACTTTTTAGAAAAGAGAGGGGTTTAGGATGAATTGCTACCTTGATTCCCTGCAAATGTGTGTTTGATGTGTTGGAAATGATCCTCCCTTGCTGCAGAACTAATTCCTAGCCTTGAATATGCCCTTTTACCTTCAGAAATCTCCCTCCTTGCCCTAACTAGCCCCTTTCTCTCTCTACTCGCCCCTTTTGCTTCTTTCTTTAGAAAGGCTAAAGGCTGGAAGTGTGTGGGGTTTAGGGCTTTAGCTAGGGTTAAGGAAGTTTGGAGAAATTGCTATTTGGTCCCTGAGCTATTTTACACTCTTAAACTCCCTCATTTTTCCCATTTCAATTGAGTCCCTAGCCACCTCTTGCTAAACCTTCATTTATTTCCTTTCAATTTAGTCCCTAGACTAATGCAACTATATGCACTAATGCAACATACACAAGAATTAAACATCAAATTAACAAATTATCAAACATCTCTTTAATCATAATTGGAGCGGATGTTACAACCTATATCTAAATTACCCTATGAATTGTTTGTTTCTACCATTAGCGGAGAACAAATTTTGACTTCTTTAGCCTGTTTAAATTGTCCAATCATTGCTGAAGGTAAGCCATTTGTTGTTGATTTTATCTGTTTGCCATTGAGTGATTTGGATTTTATCCTTAGGATAAACTGGTTGTCTGAAAATAATGTGATCTTGGATTGTTCAGAAAAATCTATGGCTTTTATAGATACCTTATTGGTGAATAGGAGTATTGAGGAAAATAATCAAAGGATGCATTTTCTGTGCTCTTATAAGATTGAGATTTAGCATAAGCATATGATGTGTGTTGCTTGCTACCAATGCAACTACACCTAAGGCAGTGAACCTATCAATGTAGCCTAGTGTAAATGGAGAGTATCAAGGTCGTATCCCATGGGAACGAGAAAACCCAATGTTACTACTTGTTCTTTGTTATCTAGCCTAACAATTAAAGTAATTGATTTTTAACTAAACTAATAATTAACTAAGTGAAATAAATAGTAACTGGGGACAACGCACGAAAGAGAATATATCGAGGCAAGAAAAGTAAACCCATTGGGGACCTGTACTGGTTGGAAAACACATAAAGGATAATGATCTATTGAATCTAATGATGCTACCTGTGGGTGAATTATAAGTTAAATTCAATTTCCCTCTCTAGACAATTAACTTTCTAAATCTAAGAATCTACACTGGAATCTCTTCCTAATGGTTGATTTTAGATTAGCATTATCGGTCTAATCCACTACTATTAAAATAGCTACTCCTTAATCCATCAATTAATTAACCTTATCTCTAAGTGAAAATTAACTATTCTCTGCGATTAGGTTCCAATTTCAATTATCATCTCTCGATCTAAAAAAGAAATCTAATTAGCATTCATGATGACGTCTCGTAATGAAAACTTAAACAATACATGCATAAATGCAAAGAAGATCACAACATCAAAACTAATATCCATACAGATTAAACAAAATACCAACATAGTTAGGGACCCTAATGAAGTTTACAAATTCATCCACACATATTTACGATAGAAAATAATTCTGACAGCAGATAATCCATTAGACAATTAATTAAATATCAAATAAAAAAATAAAAATTTATTCAAGTCCTGTCTTCTCAATTGCTTGATGGTCACTGTACAGAATGATTGCCAGAAAACCATTGAAATCTCACCAAAAAACTGTCAGAAAAATGCCAAAAAAATCAAATCCAAAGCTATCCAAAAGCTCTAAGAGTTGCGGGTTGGGTCAAAATGGGTCGGAAGGTCACGGGCTAGGTACTGAGCGATGAAGGACTGATTTTTGATGGTAGCCCAGACAGACGACGCCGGACGGGTCATAAAAAGCTCATGAATAACATCTCGGGTCCGTCTCGGGTCTGTCGTGGATCTCGCGATCCAAGGTGTTATAGCAGTCAGCGAGCTGGGGTAAGGTGTGTTTGAGTTGCTTGAAGTTGCAGGAGGCGACGGCAGATGGTGGATCGGAAGAAAAATGCCGTAGAGAAGCTCAAGCTCTCTCAAGTCATGAATAAGGTCCGTGTCTTCTCTTGCGGATCTACACCATTCTGGTGCATTCCAGTGGCTGGCCTGGACGGCGGTGTCCCGCTCATCATCCCCTAACACTGGAACATCGCCGCATCACTATGGATAGTCGCCCAAATGGATTGCGTTTCTCGACTCTCTCTCTCGGGCTCGATGGAAAATGCCCGCATGGGTTGGTTCTCCTTTCACTGTTCCAAGCTCCTTTCTTTTTTTTCCTCATGCGGCTGCTTGCTTTTCTCACTATTCCCAGCCTGGTCCAAGGCCCAATAAGGCCTTTTCTTGTCCCAATAAGTAAAATTGGCCTAAATAGCCTATTTTGGGTGCTCTGAAGGCTATGCAAGCTCAAAATTTCTCCATTTGCTAATGATGACTTGATAAAATGCTTGAAAATGAAATAATGCAAAATTAGGTGATTTTTAGAATAAAATTTCCTAAAATTCTCATAAAATGGACAATTCACATAAAAAAATATGTATAAAATAGGACACATCAAATCACCCTACACTTAAGCTTTTGCTTATCCTCAAAACACTAACTTAGTCTTTTAAAAAATAGCAATAGGTCCTCAAAAATCATATCTAAACCGCAATTAATGATACCTAACACATCCTAGGTGAAACTCAAGCATAAATCAAATTGCACAACCTTAACACAGGATGGAAATAATAACAGTGCATACACAACTTAACCTACAATTCAATAATAAAAATTAAAGAACCAAAGCTTCACGGGGATCACTCAAATCACTCAAAGTGTATAAGGGTAAAGTACAAATCCCTCAAGCTATTTTTACAAGAATCTGCCTACAATATGCTTACTTATAAATCTCATCTCCGTTACTGCAAAAAATTGAATACCAAGATCAAAGGGTCTTGACAAGGTTGTAATGTGGTTAAGATAAAGGTGAGGAAAAATTTTGGGAAGAGGTGATAGATATGCTAGAAGTCATGCAATTTCAACATGGTGAAGACTCAAAGGATTAAAAGCAGCAAAGTGCTAAACATAAAAATTTTCGCTAAACACAGAAATTTTCACCAAGTTTTCAATGAAATAGGAGATGCTCAAGGAATGACATATCCAATAAATGAGATAATGAAGACCGCTTTTCAAAAATTATTTTTTGTCTTTTTGTCTTTGTCTCTTCTTCTTCTTCTTTTTATATATATATATATTCCTTTAGTCATGCTAATAAACAGCTTTGGATTGAAGGGAGCATTGAAGAAAATACTTGGTGGATTGTTACTAATCAAGACAGTGCATTTAATCCAAATATGAAGAGTAAATCACATAATTTCCAACATATAAGGTGAAAAAGAAGACAATGTAAAGAAAAGTAAAGTGAGGTGTAGAGGTGCAAAAAGTGAAGGAAATGCACTGTCTTTTTGGCCAACTAAGGGAAACATAGAAGGTGGGCTTTTTGGCCAAAAGTAGTATATCTTAAGTTGCCAAAATCATCTCCTGATATTCAAAAGTTCATGCAACTTCAACAAGCATTAAAGAGCAAGTTCTAGAGGCAAAATCAAGCAAAATGCAGACTCAAACAAGAAAGTTAGGAGCATACTTGTAATGAATGCTCAAAATAGGCTCAAATCTCATATTTGAAGTGTGGTATAATTGCATATGGTTTAAACAAAAATTTCAACTGAATTGTAAGTCAAGCATGGTGTGCAATTTGCATTATCAACATCATACATCAAAATTTTCACAATTTGAAAATTAATTAAGTACCACCTGTATAACCCGACCAGGGTGACCGGTATAACCTGACCAAGATAATGCATTAAACATCACTAATTGTTTTCCAAGATGAATTAAGGGAAACATTTTCTGCCAATTCATAAACTAAATTTTAAATACTTCAAAGACAAACAAAACTTAAGTGCATAGAGTCAAGCAAAATCAAGTATCTTGTCCTATATCTACTATCAACATAAATACAACATCAGCAAAAACTAGCATTAATATGCAGTATCATAAACAAACAGAGCAAAAAGGAGAGAAAATAACATAAGCACACCACCCTACACTTGAGGATTACACTTTCCTCAGTGTACAGAAAAAGGGTATCCTAAAAGAAAAAGAAATAAAAAAAAATCAACAACATATAGCCACCCCATACTTGAGGGCCATATTACCCTGGTGTATAGCCGGGTTGGTATCCTAAATTAAAAACATAAAGCAGAAATAAACAAAAAATCCAAAAGTCTCAAAGTTATTATTGGCAGAAAATAAGATGAAATAAGATGAAATAAAATAAAATAAAATAGTTTAAGTTTTATCCCGCTCTGGTGGAAACGAGAGAGGAGGAGGAATCTTGTAAACGAGTACCCTGAGATGGTCTCTGAGAGATGCCAAAATTATATCCCTTTCAGTAGGGATCAGGTCAGCTTTTATAATCATTTGTGGCTTCTCTACCTCAGATTAATGAATACAGCTTAAGTGCTTAGGTGATTCTTTCAATTTTAAGACTGAGGGGGTCCTCCATCAAAGGTTTCACCTCTTGCAACTCTGACCTATCAAAAGAAACAGAATGGTCAGTATAGTTGTTAGGCTCAGTAGCCAGCATATGAGTTAGTTATTCCAACACTTGCTCATTGGACAACTCTTCTTCATCTCTTTGCAATGCTACCTGTAAAGGGTTATTAAGCAAGAATTCCTGAAATTCAGACTCAATAACATCATCTAAGACATCCACAGGATAAACAGGATCATCATGATCTAAAGAATGGCTTAAAAAGAAGTTGCTAAGTCAGAATAAACCTTCTCTTGCTTTAGTCTAGCAGGGTATGGAATAGGTGGGCTATATTCCCTCATAGGACTCTTGTTCTCCATTTTCATTGGCCACTTATCTTAGGCTCTAACTCTTTACTGACTGGCACATCCTGTTCAATAGTATGATCATTAATTAATGATAAAAGGCCAGATACTTGCTTACCAAATTTCAAAGTGATAGCATCACAATGCTCCCTTGGTTTAGACTCTGTTGTGCTGGGGAGCGTCTCTGGCTGTGTTTCAGCTAACATCTTAAAAATCTGGCCTACTTGATATTCTATGTTATGAATGGAGGCCTACTGATTTTTAAGGACTGTGTATGTCTGTTGGAACCATCTCTCTAAAGTAGACATAGACTTCATGATCATTTCTTCCAAATTGGATTCATTCTCTTGCCCTTGAGGAAATTGATCTGGAGTAGTTTGTTGCTGGCGTTGCTGTTGGTACAACCATTGAAAATTAGGTGAATCTTAGGTAATGTCATTTCTCCAGTCAAAATCTCTAGGATCACAGTGTTCACTATAATATAGGTCACCACAAAACTCACAACCAAATTGTGTTGGCTGTTCTGGCATTAGGGATTGATAAATCTGCTTGACCAGAAGCTCCCTTTGTATTTGAGTTGCTAAGACTAATAAAGAATCCATGGTTATAAAGTACCTAAAACTAGTGATGGCCAAACAACCCAACAACCAAATCAAAGAGTAACAAATAAAAAAATAGAAACAAAATAAAACAAACAAAATAAAATAAAACAAAAATGGCTAAAGTAACAAATAGCAAATTCACTTTAGTTTTCACAAACAATCCCCGGAAATGGTGCCAAAAACTTGATGTGATGCTGCCAATGCTACCTATGAAACTACACCTAAGGCAATGAACCTATCGATGCAGCCTAGTGCAATGGTGAGTATCAAGGTCGTATTCCTTGGGGACGGGAAAGCCTAGAGTTACTACTTGTTCTCTGTTATCTAGCTTAGTAATTAAAGTGATTGATTTTTAACTAAACTAATAATTAACTACGAGCAATAAAAAATAACTAGCGATAAGGAATGGAAGAGAATATATCGTGTCAAGAAAAGTAAATCCATCAGGGAACCTACACTAGTTGGTAAACACACAAAGGATTATGGATTACTGAATCTGACTATGCTACCTGTGAGTGGATTCTAATTTAAATTCAAATTCTCTGTTGGTCTTAATGAATTTCTTAAACCTACAAAACTATCATTGGCTGGTTCTTCCTAATGGTTGATTTTAGATCAGCATTATCGGTCTAGTCCACTACTATTAAGAATAGCTACTCCTTAATCCAACAATTAATTAACCTTATCTCTAAGTGAAAATTAACTGTTCTCTACGATTAGGTTCCAATTTCAATTATCATATCTCGATCTCAAAAAGAAATCTAATCAGCATTCACAATGACATCTCGTAATGAAAAACTAAATAATACATGTATAAACGTAAATAAGATCACAACATCAAATCCAATATCCACACAGATTAAACAGAATGCCAACACAGTCAGGGACCCCAATGAATTTTACAAATTCAGCCATATATATTTACAATAACAAACAATTCCAACAGCAGATAATCCATCAGACAATAAATTAAATAGCAGATAAAAATTATAAAAATTTATGCAAGTCCCGTCTTCTCAATTGCCCAATGGTCATTGTACAGAATGACCGTTGGAAAACCACCAAAATCTCGCTAAAAAATTGCTAGAAAAACGCTAGAAAAATCAAATCCAAAGCTGTCCAAAAGCTCCACGGTTCATGGGTCAGGTCAAAATGGGTCGAATCTCGAGTTCTCGGGTACCTAAGGGAAAACGGCTACAAAGGTGGCTGAAGCTGATGGAGGACTAATTTTTGGTGGTAGCCAGGATGGACGACGCTATAATGGTCGCAAAATGCTCCTAAATCGCATCTCGGGTCCGTCTCAGGTCTGTCAAGGTTCTCAAGATCTGGGGCGTTGCGACAACCAGCGATTTGGGGGAAGGTACAGTTGAGTTGGTTGAAGTTGCAGGAGGAGACGACAGATGGTAGGTCGGCCGAAAAATGGCACAGAGAAGCTTGAGCTCTCTCAAGTCACGAATTAGGTCTGTGTCTTCTCTCACGAATCTCCATCATTCTAGTGAATTTCGGTGGATGGCTTGGACGACGATGTCCCGCTCGTCATCCCCTAACACTGGAACATCACTGCGCTGCCATAGATAGCTGCCCAGATGGATCACGTTTCTTGACTCTCTCTCTCACACTCGATGGAAAATGCCTGCACGGGTTGGTTCTCCTTTCACTGTTTGAAGGTCCTTTATTTTTTTCCTCACGCGACTACTTGCTTTTTTCACTATTCCTAGCCTGGTCCATGGCCCAATAAGGCTTTTTCTTGTCCTAATAAGAAAAATTAGCCCAAATAGCCTATTTTGGGTGCTTTGAAGGCTGTGCAAGTTCAAAATTGCTCTGTTTGCTGATAATGACTTGATAAAATGCCTGAAAATGAAAATGATGCAAACTTAGGTGATTTTTAGAATAAAATTACCTAAAATGATCATAAAATGGACAATTCACATCAAGCAAATATGTATAAAATAGGACACATCAAAATGCCAGAAGAATTGTATAGTACTAAGCTAAAGCTGTAGTAGACTTAAGGTTTTGTATATATATATTTACGAATGTCTTAGAATTGGAGTTGTATGACAGATTGTAAATTAAATTATGGATGTATGAATGAGTTTAGTGTTTATGACATAGTATATCTGAATTATTTTTAAATGGCTGTTAGAATGTATATTCCAGAGTAATATGTGATAATGTACTTTGATATTAGAAATGCTACACTGGATAGGGGGTTGAGTGGAATCTAAATGGACAGTGAGAAGAGTCTATTTAGGTTACACTCAGCCATTAGAGGCCTTTTGACATTCCCTAACTTGGGAAAGTGAAGATTTTACTGTAGATTTCTATGTTTTCGCTGGTGTATACTTTGACGTATGTAAGGTAGGATAAGGGGGTCGTTACAAATATAATCCTATTACCATGATAAGTTGATGATATATCTTGTGTGATGGATATGTGATAATATATCCTGTGTGATGGGTATGCAATTTTGCATTCATAAGTATGATATATAATTGTATAATTCATGAATGGTATCCCAATAGTCAAGATGTATTATTCAATGACAAAAAGAATGTTGTGTATTTTTGTATAATTACAGTGGTATAAACTAGTGAATTTTAAAAATAGGTTGTTATTGCTACTTAAAAAATATTCTCATATATATGCTAGTTTGTATTAAATGCCTAGGTACCAGGTACAGCTAGAGATGGGGGTAAAAATGGTGGTGATACCCTTTTTGGGGTATTTCCCAATTATTAAAGAATTATAGATCATTTTTGTATTTGAAGTTCTTCCCACACCCTAACTACATAAATTTTTAGGATTTGTATTGTAGAATTTTGACATGCCCAATACCTTGATTCCTTATTATTATTTTGGAAAGGATCATGATAATGATTTTTGATGAAAGAATAAGAAATATATGTATTAGGATATGTGAGATAGGTATCCATTAATAGGCTTTTGTTAAATGGGTATGAGTGATAGGGTTGCTGTCTCCTTACCCTAGTTGACAACTCTCACATATCTATAGG
Source organism: Senna siamea (assembly GCA_031216115.1). Classification (NCBI taxonomy): domain Eukaryota; kingdom Viridiplantae; phylum Streptophyta; class Magnoliopsida; order Fabales; family Fabaceae; genus Senna; species Senna siamea. Next base: position 27,341,158 of record CM062361.1, on the reverse strand, counting down.
TATATGTTTGGTGTACAGAAGTCATAATCATTGTAAAAGAATTATGAATATGAATGTATGTATGTATGTGTGTGTATATATATAATTTCAAATAATTCTGCCGTGTTATGTGTGAGAATCCTGAGTGTAGAATTCCCAAACTAATAGCAGTTAATCATTTAATTTGTTAAAGGTTAAAATTTATTCGGGTAGAAGTAGTAGTAACTCACCAATTATGTAATATCTTATATTATATTATTCAGTTAATTAAAAAGGACCATAGGATTAGGGGTGTTACACTGATTTAGTATCAAAGCATGGCTACCACGGCTAGTTGAGTCCTGGCTCAATAGTGAGGGGTAGATTTCATAGGATAGACACTAATGCAGGCTAGTTAGTTGAGCCTAGGTAGTTGACTAACTTGTAGTATGTTTTAACTTAAGGAATAGAGTGCTAGGTTTAGGGTAGACAATATTTCTTATTAGTGCCATATGATCTCTTATAAATACTATGTTATTGAGACTGATCACTTCAGTAATGTTTGTTTTGTAGAGTGAAATATGGCCCCACCTAAGAGGAATTTTGGAAAGGAGAAGGAGAGTGAGGCTAGCCTAGCAGGAGTGATGCAGGCTATGAGGGAAGTGGAAAAGGCGATGAGGGAGTAGGCTGTTGCTACTACCTAGGTCCTTAGGCAATTTCAAGAATAGGGAAATAACAATTCTCCTAACCCTAACCCTCATGAAGGATAAGCAGGAAATTCGGTGTATCATGGCTAGTCAGAGTTCCACAAAGCTAAACCTCTTTTCTTTAGTGGTGAGTTTGACCTAAAGGTGGCTGGGAAATGGTTGAGAGAAATGACAAGTTTTTCATAATTCTCTAAATGACAGGCACCCAGAAGGTATTTTTTTTCCACCTATATACTAGCTAGAGAAGCTAAGCATTGTTAGAAGCAACTAGTATTCTTTAGAGGTAGGGATAATCAGTTTGGCCGAGGTCAGGGAAATAAGAGGTCAACGATGAAGATGACAATACCTAATGTTTATCCAAAATATGGGAGAAGTCATGATGGACCCTGTAGGTGGCAGCAATGTGTTCGCTACAAGTGTGGAAAGGTGGGACATTTTGTAAAGGACTACTTACAGTGGAAGAAACCAATAGAGACTAATAAACCTCCAACTATTGGGAGAGTTTATACCTTGAAAGGCAAAGAAGTGGTCCAGTCCAATGATTTAATAAAGTCATAGTAACTCACCAATCCTGTAATATCTTATATTATTCAATTAATTTAAAGGGACCATAGGATTGGGGGTGTTACAACTACTAGTTGACTGCCATGCTCTTAACAGTTGACTAATAGGCCTCTGTAATGGATAATACGAAATGGACCGAATTTTCTCACAAGTATAACAAGGATGTGAGAAATGTACTCAAACTAAGATATAGGAACACATGAGAGTAATATAGGGCATTCGGTTGAGAGAAAACCATAGAAAGGAGAGATGAAAGTATTCCTAGGATATGCATTAGGGATAGATAGGTTCTGGCTTGAATGACCATAAGTCAGTATGGGATGACCGTCGTTGTAATGACCCCTCTTCTATTACATAGACTTACTATATCAAAGTAATATTGGAAGCGTGAAATCCTCTTAAAAATTTTCCTTTTTAAAGACTAATACATTCAGGGCCGTTACTAGTTGAGTGTAGCCCAAATAAACTCTCCCACAAGTCCATTCAAATTTCACTCTACTACCTCTCATGTTAGCACACCTAATACCACTATTCATACAAACATGCACTCTAGAATATAAAATTCTGAACCATTCATCATACAAAATTGAGATACAATTTACATTAATACTACTGAAATTAACTTCCCATCAACTAATCACATCTCAACAGAATTATCTGTACATATACAATCTATGGCCTTTATGCCATTCCACTATACTATCTAAAAATTCAAAATCCACAAATCTTCTAGGTTATATTCTCGGTCATTAAACTTCCTTCAGCCTCATGGAAATGTATTTTATCCTAAGCCTAGCTAGTTCTTAGGCATATCTTGGCCCTGATCATATGAATAAACAACTTAATGAGATACAATTATCCCATTAAAGTAATTTACAATTTACAATTTTTATAAAATAATTAAAAGTTCAGTTGTACCCTTTTTGGTACAAAAAACCTCTCCCCTGTAGTTATAATAACATGCATGTGAATTGAAATTTCATATTCTAAATATTATCAATCATATGGGAAATTCACATTTCACATTTTCTCATAAATCAGATAAATTCATCAAAATCATAAAAGTATAGGAGAAACATTCCAATCAAAATCAATATTTCATAACAGTTGTATTCCTATTTCAAATCCTATTTGCATAACATTTCTTGTGTTACTACAAATATCACATAAAACTACATATTCTCTCATAATTGATATGCATACATTTCCAACAATTAACATCCCCATCACAATGCATGCTATTTTCCAATCTCAATTTTAAATATTCAAGGTGACTATTATCCCAATGAATGTCATAAGACCGTTATCCATGTAACTAAGATTGTTGTCATCACAGGGACCGTTATCCCGACAATTTTGATAGGACCGTTATCTATATGACTGAGAATCTAACTATCAGGGTTTCCCCTAGCACGTGCACATCATTTGTTAGTCTCTTTATCCACAACTATACAACAATGTATACAGATAAGTGACTTATACTTAAGGTCATAGAGTTCCACTTAAACCAATTCGTGGCCCTGTATAGACTCTCCTCCCTTCACTCCTTAAGTCTTTTTCATAGGGTTGTATTGGTTTATAAAATAACCTCTAACAAACATAGACCATCATAGATGAAAACAGTTACATTTTTACAAAAATAGTCTGCATAAGGAACACTTAATAATTGTCCCATACCAGCCATTAAATGTCCACCCCAAATTTCATCTACACTATAAGCCTATAACCCAATGGTTAAATTAAAACAAGCAGCAAGGGATTTATCTCATATTTCTCAAACACATATAAGCAATTTTCCTTATACTCATATGAAAATATTTCCATTTCATAATAGATTTCATCAAATATTTCCTATGTCATAAAACAACTTTATTTCAAACAACACAATTCACATAATCATCACTTCAAATAGGGGAGTTTAGATTATTCTACCTTAACTGTTTGTTCCTTTCTTGATCAAGGATTTCCTCTTTCCTCTTTGAATTGGCCTCACAATTCATTTCTTGAGAAATAATTTCGATTTCACACTAGTCCTTATCAAATATGCATTTATTGCAGTATGCTTCCTATGCAACGTATGCTTAGAGTCTTATTATGGGATTCCTCTAAATTTCTCCTATGAGATTTGGTAACTTGATAACTCTTCTCTTTCCCTTCCTATTCTCATATTACTTATCACCCAAACTATGTAATTATCATGTATGGTGATACTTTGTGCCTCATTTTAGCCAATACTAAGGGTTTCTAAGCTTGATTTTGGTTTAAAAGATCATTTTTCATGTTAAAAGGCTGCTAGTCGGCTATTGTGGAGCTAACAGTTGGCTGGTTGCTGTCTAGAGGGTTGCCAGTCGACTGTCGTAAAGCTGGCAGTCAGTTGGTGGCTCTTTGGAAGGTTGTACTTTGCAAGACAATAGCTTGCTAGTCAACTGATAGAAGGCTAGAAGGCTACTAGTCAATTGCTAGGCAAAAATTGAACCTAACAGTCGACTGATAAGGCTATCGGTTGACTGCTGTGTCCCTATATAAATTTTATGGGTTTGTCAAGAACATGACAGTTGACTGGTACATGCCATCATTGACCTATTATGTTCTGCGACAATTTGAAAAAACTAAAATTTTCAAATTTCTAGTCCAAAATCCAGTATTTTTCGAGATTAAAAGGTGTGAGCTTAGTTTTTAACCATTTCCCCTACATCTTAACTATTTTCATGCTCAAATATCAGTCATACAAGTTGATTTACACATCCAACACGAGTGAATAGTAAAGCTTAACTTTTCAAATCTAATTCAAGTCTAGAAAATGCTTAGTGTAAGTTAAAAATTCTAGCATTTTAGTTTAGAAGCCTTTTCCTATCTCTAAACAACCTCAAAATCATTATTTTAACCCAAAAACCAGAAATTTCCAAAGAAAAGGAGATTTCTCCATTTTTTCTAATCCTAAGCATTTCAACAAATTTGATAGGTTGTAGGAAGAGTATGCTACTTCTAAATAGAAGCTAAGATATTTACTGAGCTATAGGTGAAGATTTCTTACCTAAAATCCAGCTATGGGAGACTTTCACTTTGCTTTCTTCTCCTTTCCCTTATGCTCATTTTCCTTCCTGCCCTTTCCTTCTAGAGTTTCTGGTCTTTGTCTTGGTATAAAGGGAAACATATGGGAAGAGACAAAAGGTTTTGAGCAGCTATATTTTCAAAGGCCTCCTAGAAAAATATGAAAATTGCTCTTTAGTCCCTCTCACTTTAACCCCTAAGTTCCTTGTTTCATTTTAGTCCTTGAAGTCAAAATTCCAAGATTATCCTTAATAATAAATTTTGAGGAAGCGGATATTATAGTCGTGAGTTCCATGGTTGAACTAAGTTAGTAGACTCTAGTGGTTATGGAGTTGCTTACTTAGAGTTAGACATGCCATGACCTGGAACCTATATACCTAGTATATATGTTAGTGAATCATATACCTAGAAAGTGATTTACCATTGGAGGATGATGATTCTTAGCCAACTTTGACTCATCACAAAGAATGAGTGGATATGATTTATCCTGATAAGGGGGTGTAGTAACCTAATAAAAGGATATGATCCATCAAGAGGATGGTGATCCTAGGTAACAAGGGGATACCTTAGATTTATAGGACTAGCGATAATAAAATTATCATTCAATGGGTGTTGGGAAAATAGGTAAGTTTCAGTTAGTAGGAAGACTATTTCCACTAGTGTGTTCCTTTGGCAACAACTTCCTAAAGATTTTTGACTAGCAAGTCCCCTGGCTCTTGATATGTTATTGGATGGCATACGTGCTTAGCATGCCTGTGAAAATATGTGATTATTAGCATTCATTGCATTTCATGAGTACGTGACATAGCATGACACTACATGGCATCCAATATATGAACCTGTTTTGAAAATTGTAACAAGAATGCAAGGTTTTTTGTAACATCCCACTCCAAGAAGCTAAATTGTATGTGTGTTGTTTAAGTCATTCCTCTTGCATGTGTTTGGTATTAATTGGTGTCTAGGGTTAGACATGCAAGTTTCAAAAAATTAGTTGAAAAACTAGACTACAATGAGGTCTAGTTTGGGAGAAATGAAGTTGTAGGGACAAGTGTCACAAATAGGCAATTTGAATATAGAAAAGTATCACGTTAAGGGAAATTTTCCTGAGGGATAAATAATACAAAAAAAGGAACATTGTAAGAGATGAGATTTTAAAGGAAATAAAATTTATGAGTGGCACCAAGGGATAAAATATCCCAAAGATTTATTAAATTGCAAATTACCCTAAGGACTAATTGGGAAATACTTTCAAACAGTTGCTTAAATTCTTCTTCAAGAAGTTGAGCAACATTTGCATGTGTGCGAGGAGAGAGTGTTTAGAAAAAACTCACCTAGAGAGAGAGGGACTGAGAAATAGGGAGAGGAAGAGAGAGAGAAGGGACTAAGAAGGAGGAAATCCTGGAAGGAAGCTTAAGGACTCTAATTAAGAACCATTTGGACTCATTTCTAAAGTAGATCAACACACTAAATTGCTGGGAAAACAAGGCAATCAAGTAAATCACAAGCTCTTGTTTTAGTTTAGGAAAAGTATGTATTAGGGTAAACATTTTGAATCCTAGTGGTTTTGATGCAAATCAAGATCTACAAACTTGCATTTAATTTTAAATTATATTGGATGTGTGCATATATGTGGGTGCATGTGATTGGTTTTCTTGGAATTAAGGATTTAAGTCATGGGTTTGGGTTTCTCTTTCTATCAAGTATGATTTTTCTAAGTTTGATTAGATAAGGACTAGAATTATAGGGTTTTTGATGTATGTTGTTAGCTAAAGGAAGGAAATGAGTTTATGAATTAAATCCTTGTAAAAGTAGGTGTTTTCTGGGATTTTGAATCCTCTGCCGTAATCCTCTACTGGCACCTGCTTGGCCTTTTAGCGGCGGTTTTATCCGTTGCTAAAGTGTGATTTAATATTATTGCAACGAATATTATTGCTACTATAACTTTTGTTTAAATAATTAATTTATAGTGGCAATAATTTTGTTGCAAAAAACTTTAGCAGCGAAAAAAAACACCTCTAAAAACGCCAAGCAGGAGCCAACCAGAGAGCACCAAGCAGAGGATCTGGACACGTTTTCTGGATGATTTCGAATCAAATAGTGCCTTTGAAAAATAAGGAAGAGGTATGGAAGTCAACTTTTAGGCTTGGAAATTGAATGTTGTGTTCTCGAAAACCTAAACAACCAAAGTCCAGAATGTGGAAGTTGATTGCTAGCTCCTACAAGTCAATTGCCAGATCCCTGGAAGTTGACTTGTAGCCCCTTATTTTGGAAAATGAACATTTTACTTAGTATTTCCTTAAAGGGAAGAACAAGGTAGTAAATCCAATCAAACCTAGTAACTAGAACACATAAGAATGGTAAGGGACTATAGGATGAGAGGAAATAATAATGAAGGATGGATGAAAACATTCTTAGATATGCGCACTAGGATTAAATAAGGTTAAGCTCACCTTAACCTGGAATTTATTTCCCTAGTATATATATGTTTGTGAATTATGTACCCAAAAAATGATCCATCATTAGAAGGTGGTGATTCTCTTAGTAGCATTAACTCACTACGTAATGGCCAATGAGTGGGTAGTCTTAGCTTGTGAGAAAAAGGGTGCATAGTGACTAGTGAGGAGATGAATGTTGTTACCTAGTAACCAAGGGACGCTCAGTGGGTATAGAGCTAGTGATCGCACAACGAAACTCATTCAATGGGTACTATGAACAATGGTACGTTATGGTAAGTAAGAGAGGAAACTACCTTTGATTTGTTCTTTGGACAGTCTCTGTACAATCAAATGCACTGAATAAATGATGTCATGAGAAATTTCCATATAGATTATGTTAAAACAAGTATGGACATACATTCAGATATGGGCAAGAAAAAACACATCATAAATCAAACATATAGGTATTTAGGCCACTTTATTCATTAGTTGAGAGTTAGGGAACTTGTCGATCGACAATTCCCAAGATGGGGTTGCCTAAAGGAACACACTAGTGGAAGTTACCCCTATTACTAACCATAACATACCCTTGGTCATAGGACCCATTGAATGAGTTTTATTGTGTGGTCGCTAGCCCTATAACCCTAGAGTGTCCCCTAGTTACAAGGTACCAACATTTATCATCTCATTTGTCACTGTGCCCTTTTCTTTATTAGGCCAAGTCTTACCACTCCCTGGTCATTGCACAAAAATTCAATGCTTAATCCTAGGGAAATAGATTCTAGGTCATTCTTAAAAAAAGTAGTAAGGGTAAAATAGTCATTTTACACCAAGGGCATTTTGATAATTTTACCTAAACCCTAATTTAAGTCATCGTCTTCCTTTAGAAGATGGAGAAGTTGAACACAAGGAGGAGAAGATGGGCCAGCCGAAATGTATACCGAGGAATAGGAAGTGGAAAATCAAGCTAGAACATTTGGAAGGTTACACTTTTCTTGCATTTTTAAGGTAGCTTAACAATCCTATAACCTTATTTTTATGTTTTATGGAAAGATTAAAGTGTTTTATGTTCATGAAATCTAGGTTTTTCTCTCTCCACATTCTTATGGTGGATTTCTTTGAATGGGTTTTGCTTATGTTGAAATATTGTTGTGTTTGTGAATATGAACATTTTGAAATGCTTGAAATCATAAAAGATTGAAATTTTCCATGGATGGCACTTGTTTCATGAAAAATCCTAACTTTTGAAATGGTTGAAATGCTATGGAAATGAAAGAGATTTTGCATGAGAACTACTTGAAAATGAAAGCTATGTAAGTGTTTCATGAAAACCCATCCATTTTCTCCCATTTTCCTTCTTGGCCAAATGCACCTAAGTTTAATGGTGCTGGAATTTTCTTGAAAAATGGATAAAAATGTTATTTGTTCGGTCATGAGAGAGGAAGAGAGAGAAAGTTATGATATCTTGATGAATTTGGAAAATTTACCATTTTCTAGTCATGTCGTTTCACCTTGAAAGTGTGCTTAAAATGTGACAATGATACAATGTGTATAACTATATGTTTAGCATGGTAAATGAGTTATTAAAATGAAGAAAAAGAATGGCTAAATATATAGATGCATATTTCAAGAATGAGAAAGTGTCATGAGTAATGGAAGGAAATTGTTCTATTATGCTTAAATGGTAGAAAGGATAGAGGAAAGGGAATAAATGGCATGAAAATCCCTAGCTTCCACCTCTTTCTCACCTTGGCTGAGAGCATTACCCAATTTTTCCCTTGATGGCTAAAATTATGTGTTAATGGAAAGAAGTTTAAAGTGTGTTTTCAAATGGCCTATATCAAGAAAAATGGGGGAAATGATGAAATGATTAAATGTGAATAATAATTACATGTATTATGCCATTGACATGAGTATGTTTTAATTTATATGAATATGAATGAATAGCTTGAAATTTACATGAAAATGAGAAATAAAAGGCATTGAAGGTCACCAAGAAAGGGTGGAGAATGGCACTAATAGATCCCCCTTGAGGTGAATATGTAAAGGTTATGAATGTTATCCTAGGGGTAAGAGAATGACACTATTTATATCTTCTCTTAGAGATAAATAAAAAGGGCAATGAATGTTACCTGAAAGGATGGACAATGGCACTAATTAAGTCCTCCTAAAGGTCACCAAGAAAGGGTGGAGAATGACACTATTAGATCCCCCTTGAGGCATATTTAATGGCACTACATGATACCCTAGTGGTGGACTTAACGATACTAATTAAAGTCACCCTAGTGGTAAGGAATAAATGGCACTCAATTGTTATTACAGATAAAGTATGACTGATGTGATGATAGATGATGTATGAATGCTTATATATGTGTTTTGTTGATGAATGAAGCATGCCATGAAATGTTAATAATCTCATATTCATAAATGCACATGTATATGTTTCACATAAAGTATGCCCATAGAATTGAATGAAAACTATTTTAAAAAAGAAATGGAATGTAGAAATGTTTTTTGTATCCATAAAATGGTACATGCTAGTTATTTTCAAAATGTATGGTTTGTTTATCTACTGGGAAATTATTTCTCATTATTGTACTGGTATGTATCAGATGCATATATCCAATGTGGTGATACACTGAACTAGTAGATTTAAAGAGTAAATAGAAATTATGTAATGTAGCACTTTTAGTCCTAATTTTGCCATATGTATTTTGGGATAGAATTAGAACCACTATTCTTTTGGAAAAGGGGTTTGAGTGACAGAATTCTTGTCTCCTTACCCCTATATATAGGAATATTTAATATCTCCTAGGATATGTATCAGAAGATTTAAATGATATACATATAGTTATGGAATTTTTTACAAATTCTGCTGTGATGTATGGAATTTTATTTCCATTGTGCTAAAGTCTGTTAACCTAAGCAAAAGAACCCAAACCTAATCAAATAATTAATTATTGATGGATTTAATGCTTAGGCTCATTTTTACAAAATAAGGTAAAGAATAATGTAACCACTTGTCTTATTACATATTATGACATTGTCATGTAAAGATAAGGGTATTACACTTTCAATGTTTAAATAGAAGTTTTACCATCTCAATAACTGTTGCAATTATGGAATGTCCAATGGTCGTTGTAACACCCCACCCCTACAAGTACCACATATACCAGCCCTATAGAGATAGTGTGCTACTACATATTTTTACTTAACTACTTGAGTTCAATTTTAAATTAGTTTCTTAAAATTATTAAATAATTTAAGTTCAGGATTTGGGTTGCACTCGAGATTCTCACTTGTATATATATTGATATATATATATCTGTGTGTGTGGCAGTAGAAGAATAAAATTTCTAAGATATGAGAATACAAGAGTTGGATACCTTTATATATCACAAAACTGTACATCTATATGCATCAATGAAACTAGTAAAAGCCTTAAGAAATGATACTGGCATTTCCTAAGTTCTATATACATACAAACCATAAGTAGGCTCCACCCTCTTATACAAGATACTTTAAACCCCTATGGCTTTACCGACATAAGAAAGGGTAGTGGAGTGTAAAAACCCCAAACCTATAATTCCTTTTTTTTCAATTGATCGATATAATATACTATAAGATTGGTGAGTTACTAATACCTTTAGTCGAGTAAATTTTAAACTTTACCAACTTAATTAATTAAGTGCCATTTTTTTAGGTTTCTATACTCGGGTTCTCACACATAACGTAGTAGAAATAAAAGAAAATAAATAATATATAAGCTTATATATAATACTAATTAGTTGTATACATAGTCACATACATTCATTCCTTATCTGAGACGTATACCTATAGATATGTGAGATCAGTAATAGTTTGTCAGCTAGGGTAAGGAGGCAAAAACCCTACCACTCATACCCATTTCAAAAATCCTACTAGTGGATAATATTCTTTTTCTCACATATCTTGGATACATATATGCCCTCATTTCTCTATACATAAAAAAATCAATCATCCTGACCCTTTCTAAAAATATATAATAAGGGATTAGGGTATTGGGCATGTACGCTTCTATTCGAAATATCTACATGTCAAAATATAAGAACTATTACATTACTCATATAACTCTACCCCTTCTGCAAGTTGGGGAGATGGACAGATCTCAATAACTATAATGACTTATATTTCTTTAATCACTGTGAAATACCCCAAAAAGGGTATCTCTCTTACCGCCACTTCTACCTTTAGTAGAATTAGATATCTAGGCATCTGATACACACTAGCATTTATATGAGAATAAATCTCAATAGCAAAAAAACCTGTTTAAAAATCACTGGCATATACCACCATATTTGTATGGAAATCCACTACATTCTTTTCCTTATCACATAGAAAATAGTTTCTATTAGGATGCAATACATGAATTATATAGTTATAGCATTATAACATGTACTTATGAATGTATGTACAGTTATAGTTCATCAAATGTCAACAATAGGAGATATGTCATTTCATCACACATATTTTTCATGGTAACATAATCATATTTACACTTAAAACAAGAGCAAGGAAAACAAGCATTTCATATTGGCCAATACCAAAATCATCATAAGATCCATCGAGAGAGTTGCCCAGTGAACAACTCCACGTGCTCCTACAAAACTTATGGATGAGTTTCTGAAGTGAGTATCATGGTCCCTGACCACTCAATAGCCTAATGTCTGTCGTGTACTATTTGGAGCATCCCCTTGTGGATTCCAAGTACACATAGATCCTTGTCCTCTCTGACAGATCATCCCTAACTCACTCAATGGTCCCTGCCAACTCTAACAGATCATTCCTTGACTAGTGGGATCGATATCCCTTTGGATACTTTATTTCCCTTTCATCCCATAAAGGGGCTGGTATAACTCACCAGATCACTGCCACCTCTAATAGATCACGCCTACTCTGCCCTTGTGGATCATGAGGCTATGGAATCACCATCCCTTTCTAATGGATCACATTTGCTGCATACTATTCACAAGTATATATTCTAGGGTGATTTAGCTCATGCTATGGTTATGCTGAACTCTAAGTATGTGACTCCTTTTATTGGCCATAGAAGATCTCACTAACTTAAAATTCACAACCATCACATTGTTTTTAGAATCATTTATAATTGAGTAGATGTTTTTCCATCCCAAAATATGGTTCGACCGTGGAATACCTAACGACTGTCCCATACTGATAGTCAGTTACCCAACCATAAACCTATCTACCACTAATGCATACACTTGGAATACTCTTCACTTTTCTCTCTCATGTTTTCCACTCTTTCTTTTAATCTCATGTTACATGTTACCCAAAAAGCTATACTTTCCTTATTTAATGACATTATTGTTGACTCTATTGAGCATACATTCAAGAAAATAGAAACTTGAACTCCAAAACTTATTCTAAATTTTTGAGGTTATCATTTCAAAGACTAAGTTGCTCTTTTAAAAAAATTTATTTATGAAAAATAGTATTTTTCCACCTAGCAGTCAACTTACACTCCATAACTGTCAACTTATAGAAATAAAACCTTAAAAACTCACACAAAATTATACAAGCCGGCTGCTAGAACTATACTCATCGACTATGAGCTAAAAGAGAGCTACCAATCGACTTGTAGGCATATGGTAGTTGACTAATAAGCTTCTGTAAGCTAATAGTCATAAGGTGGAGGCCCGACAGTTGGCTGCCAAGAGTTGGTAGTTGGTTGGTACTTGTATTTTTTGGAAAATTTTAAGTTAAAGAACATGGAAGTCGACTTGTAGGATCTTGGAGCTAAGTTTTATTGCTATGGAAAGTTATTTAATTCAGATTTCACCTATTTCCAAGTCTAAAAGAATCCTTGAGTTGGGTTTCTAACATGCATTCATCATTTATCCCAAATATCACTCACTTTTCAAGCTTAATCCATCAATCATAAGAAAGTCAAACATGGTGAATAGTAAAACCCACTTCATATAATCTAAAGTAAGCATGTATAAGTACATATATTCATCATAAAAGACCCAATAGAAGTTATAAATACAAAGAAAGAAGGTTTAAAACGCTTCTCTAAACTCAAATCCCTCAAAATCACCTTTTTCAGAAAGTGAGTAAAGTTTTTCAAAGATGAAGGGATTAGATTATTTGCTACCTTGTTTCTTGTTACAAAGTGTGCTGGTGATGTTAAATGCCTTTCTAAAATTCCTTGCTACGAATTTTCACCTTAACTCGTACTAGAATTCACACTAGTTTACTTTCCCTCACAATCTTTCTCTTTCTCTCCCTAACTCGCCCTCTCTTTCTCTATCGAACTTATGAAAATGAGTTTTTTGGTGGAGGTTTTAGGGTTTTTAGTTTATATAAGGGTTTTGTGTGGTCAAAAAAACTACAACCCTTGTCTAATGTTAGGGTTAGGCTTTGGTTATCCAGCCTCAAATGGCAATTTCTCCAGTCAAAAGAAGAATTACAATTTTACCCCTAAAATCTTGGCTAAAAATTTCAAAAATCAGTTAGCTACACTAACTTTCTTTGGCTAAAATTGTGTTTTCTACCCTTAGGCTACTAGGGATTTACTCCATTCCCTTAACTCAATTTTCCTGTTCATTTTAGTCCCTAGGCTTTTCTTTTCAGTTTAATCCCTTATTCTAATGCAACTATATGCAACCTAATGCAACATACACAAGCAGTCAACTTATTTAATAATTAAAAAACATCTCTCATAGATAGTAGGAGTAAATGTTACATGGAGCACCAAAAAGTTGATCATCCCTTTTCACCATACTGACCCACAATGGGTGGTGGTGCATCCATTATGTAAATAATTATCTCACAGATCCTAATGTAATACCCTATTATGGGCACATGTACTACTTCAATATCCACTTAAATGGTAACCGAATATCTAGGAATCTAGACACATCAACGAACATGTGAGAAAAAAATCTCAGTAATCAAAAGAAATCAAATTCAAAATTATCGTCAATGGTACCATCTGTGAAAAACACAGAAAAACTCTTGCATTCAAGTTCATTTTAAATCATAAACATAAATTTCACTAGGTAATATGCAACTATTATGTTATGTCATGTCAAATACTAAAATTACATCTTTTAGTGGGCATTATCAGTTATCTTCATGCTTTACATCATCAAAGTACAGTAATATGGACATTTAACATAATAGACTATGGAAATAACTTTAATTCATATGGCTTACTTAGCCAATCATAAAATAACTTTCATATGACTATACTTGGCTAATAATAAAATGAATTTTATATGGCTCTGCTTAGCCATTCATAATATTCTTTTCATATGGCTATGCCATTCTTTCCTTTCTAGTAAACATGGTATGAGTTCTTTCTTTCTTAATGGTTAGCTAGATTTTACCTTTAGAGAGTCTCCTAATTTCTTAGAATGACCATTCTATTGTGATGGAGATCACTATTCCTTTATCGTGTTTCATAGATCATATCCACTCACTAGATCACTACACTTCTATCTTGGGTTACAGATCATGTCCACTTGTACTATGCTAAGATAGGATAATGTTGCTTTAACTTAAGGCCAAAATGCAGATAACCCCCCTGTGGTTTAAAACTTGACAAAGAATCCCTCTGGACTTTCAAAATCAAACAATTTACACCCTTTGTTAACTTTTTCATCTAAATTTTGAAGGTCAATGGCCACATAGGCTTTTTTGATGCCATGTTAGCAAAATTAATGACATGTCAGTAGGGGTATTTCAGTTATTTTGCACCCATTTAAACCCACCCAGTTAGTTTACCCCAATTCATGAATCGACCCTTGAACTAGTTTGTGAAATCCATGACTCGAAGGATATTATCCACAAATTCTAGGGCAGGAAGAGGCACTTCACAGTAAACATCTATAGCAATCGAAGTGTGGAATCAAATCTCCGTCGTAATCTGCAGTGGACTATCGTTGTTTACTCTGCCATCATTCATATATTCGTCGCAACTCTATCCATCATATCCACGTCATGATTTTGTGCAATAGTGGATGTAATCCTCATTTTCTCGTTTTTGCGCTTTACATCTTTTGTAACTACCATTCAAATTTGCCACAACCCATTTGTTTTAAATCGATTTGAACCTTAGGGTTAGTGTTGCGATTTTTTTTGGAGACATTTGTGTCATCTGTGTCATTGATTTGTTGGTGCTACGTCTGTAGTGAAATATTAAGAACTTTGATATGCTGTGGTCCCTCTGCATGATAGCTGGCAATTTTTTTTAGGTTAGTAATGCTGCATGTGGTCCCTCCTCCATGTGAATGCATATTTTTATGAGTTGTGGGGTTTGATATTGTGTTGTGCACCAATTTGAATATGATAATACCTCTTTTTTTGCATTTACCTCTAGAACTTTTTGTAAACACCTTTATAGTGAGTATAATAATATTATTATTGTAAAAACATACTATCATATTGTTTTTGGTTTTCAATTAGAATATAATAGTCTTATTATCGTAGAAACATACTATTGATTTTATCAGGGAAATTGAATGCTACATTTGACAATCCAGATTGCAAAATTACCACAGGTAGGGATGCAGTACCTAGATTGTGGTTAGAGGTTGCAGGAAATCTGGTTACTAGATAAATTTTGAAAAAATATAGGAAGGGGTTATAATCTGAACAAAGAAACTATTAAGGTTTTGCATTTCATTGAAAGCCATTGTTAAGAAGATTTTTTGACTTGTGGGAGCTCATTTTAAAGATCAACAACTCACTAATTATGACCGATGCAGGGTTTTAATTTATGAACTTAAAGGGTTATGAGTTGTGTTATTTCAAAACAGAAGGTTTATGTGTTAAGTATATATTTTGGTAATTGTTTGTAATGTCACATTTCACACTAGGACTAAAGACTCGTCTTTTAAAGGTTCCCATATTACACAGTTATAAGATTTTTTTTATCAATTAAATTATAATGAATTATTGTTTATAAGAACTTGAAACTTGTATTTATAATAGATTTCACTATTCATTACCATCCCATTTGAAGATAATCTTTTCAGAGGGCTTCTGCATCTGTTAATAAGGCAGGATTGACTATAACAAAATGTGAGATTTCAATAATATTGGGTTCTAGTTTAGGGTTGGATTTTTTCAGTAGTACCCTACTACTTGACATTATTTTTATTTTCTTGAAACCACTAGTTGACAAAATGTTGCTACTTGATTCTTGCCATTTTATCTCTTTAGTGATCAATCTCTCTTTGGGTTAGCAGAGGTCTGGCAACATTCTTGCCTAATCTTGTTGCTTGTTATGGCATCTTTTATTATGCATTTTGACTTTAATTTGCATCTCTAACTCTGAAAATGATTTTTTTTTTTAAGATAAAGGAATAATGGAGACTTTTACTATGGAGATCCACCATGGAGGTTGATTAAGATTTTCACTAACAATGTCATACATTTGGGGGAAGAAGGATGTTTACAAAAAGTTTAACCTAGACTACATAATGGCGATAGACATACTAGTGTTCATCAAAGAGAAGGGGTACCATAACTATTCAAACATTTGGTACAAGTTTGAACATGATAACATGTCAACAATTTCCACATTCGAGAGTGATAGGGACGTGTTGAAGATATTGAAAATTATTGGAAAGAAAAAGCCAAGCACTTTGTAGATCTTTATCGAGCATGGGATCGAGGAAGAGATTAAGATATTAGCCCCGCCACCACCATCCCCAACTTTGCTCCTTACCTAGACACCTCATTCCCAAACAAAGCAGAGAAATTGGCACAATTCGATTGGGGGAGAATAGAAGATGAGATGAGGGAAGAAGAGTCACCGACAATTGAGGAATTAGATATGGTAGAATGCAATTTCCCAAATAGTGATACAAACCAGCCTGATCTCTTCTGTGTGGACACAGATGAGCAATCACTTGTAGTTAGTCCAAGTGCCTAAAAAGGAATTGAAGAGGGGCCAAGAGACAAGTCATCCTGAAGTACAGCACGAAGATGTGCATGACATGCCAATTGCTGATTCCTTTAGATGGGATAGGGATGCCTAGTCCATGTATGGTGACAACGACACATTGTTGAGTGTGGACAAAGCATCTGACAATGAAAGTGTCAAAATACCTCAGCCGAAGACATTCAACGAGGCAACTAACTTCAAAAGACCAATAAATCTTGAAGTTAGTCTAAAATTTTTGGACTACGGGGTCTGCAGGCAGGCATTGAAGCAGTATTCCATTGAAAATGGCATTGTCTTAAGTAGCCAGGATCATAGTTAATTGTAAAAATAAGTACAGCTGGTGGATACATGCTTTGAAGACCCAAAATGGGGATGCTTTTCAGATAAAGTCCTTCTAAGGTAAAGACCACAGTTTGGCTAAGAGCGACACAATAAGTTAGTGACACCTAGGTAGATGGCGGAAAAATATACAGAGTATGTCAGGGATCAACCTGATTGGAAAACAACGTCATTTGTTAACCAAGTGCACAGGAACCATAACATTATAATTTCTATGCACCAAGCATACTAGGTAAAATGGTTTGCCCAGAGGCAAGTTGAAGGGGGTTATACTCAGCAATTTGGTAAGCTATGGAGTTACTGTGCTACTATACAGAAGTTCAACCTTGGTAGTACCATGAAGGTAAAGCTGGTTAACTCTTGCTTCTAGTAGTTGTACTGTTGCCTAACTGCTTGCAAGAGGGGTTTCTTGGATGGTTACAGGTCAATCATATGTGTGGATGGATGCTTCTTGAAGGGAAGCTTCGGTGGACACTTCCTAACGGCCGTATCAAAGGATGGGAATGAGAACATGTATCCCATCGCATATGCCGTGGTAAAGTCAGAGTGCAAGGATAGTTAGTAGTGGTTCCTGGATCTTCTGTTTGAAGATATTGGCACACCTTCTGATCGAGGATGGGTTATCTTGTCTGACATGCAAAAGGTAACATTGAACTTATTTTGGTGATAAATGTATTGCTTATTTTGAATATTACTGAATTAAAAATGTGTTTTATTTAACTACGTAGGGATTGCAATAGGTTTTGGAGGCTATGAGCTGTGACCATAAATTTTGTGCACACCATCTTTATGCCAATTTTAAACTGAATTTCAAGGGCTAAAACTTGCAGGATGCATTGTGGAATGCTTGCAGATCAACCACAGTGCATGAGTTCAAGCGTCAAATGCAACTAGTGAAGGACCTCGATGGCGACACATATAACTGGTTGGCAAAATATCCCCCTAGACTTTGGAGTAAACACGCCTTTAATCCGCAAGTAAAGTTTGACATTGTCTAAAATAACATATTGGAGACTTTCAACTCATACGTCATTGAGGGGAGAGACAAGCCAATTATAACAATGTTTGAGATCATTAGAAGGCTCCTAATGAAAAGGTATGCCATCAAAAGGGAGGGGATGCAGATATATAATGACCTACTATGTCAAAGTGTCCAGAAGAAGTTGGAGAAAGCTAAAGTTGCATCCAGGAACATAGTCTACTACATGTCAGGGGAGGAGCGATTTGAGGTGGAGAGTTTGTGGAAAAGGGAGGTTATGGACTTGAAGTAGAGAACATGTACATGTAATGCATGGGACCTAATTGGAATCCCTTGTGGGCATACAGTGGCAGCCATATATACCATGAGGGGCACACCAGAGGACTATGTCAACATTAGTTATAGTACAACAACTTTCCTTCGAGCTTACATATAGACGATAGCACCAGTGCCCGGTGAACAAGATTGGTTAACTACCAATCACAGCCCGATTTTGCCCCTCATTACAAGCAACCATCTGGGAGACCCAAGAAGGCAAGAACCCCTCATTACAAGCAACCATCTGGGAGACCCAAGAAGGCAAGAAAGAGGGCCTTAGAGGAACCATCAAACCCCTTCAGACTTTCTCGATGAGGGGAGAGAACAAAGTGTGGAAATTATGGTGTAGTGGGCCATAATGCTTATAGCTACAAAGGACTTGTTAACCCTAATACGAAGATTAGTAAAAGAGGAATGGAAATAGCAAGGTGACTAGAGAATCATCCAGTCAAGCAACATAAGAGACTATAATTTGTTTATTTTCATCTTTGCAAGTTTTTCATGCTTATACTATTATGGGTAATCACTTATGTTTTTTTTGTTAGAATGCAAACAAGCCAAGACCCGACCAAAACTCCCAGCTAACCACCAAATTAGAAGTTTAATTTTGTAGTTATGGTTGCAAATTTCCTGATTAGTTTCCTCTTCCTTGGGTTGTAAATTATATTGTACAGTTTTGGGTGTAGATTTCATGATTCCCTGAGATAGTTTGTATTGTGCAGTGTATGTTGTAACAGACTTATAGGCTTTAACAATTTGTACATCCACTCATATTCTGTTGTAGGGTTACTGTTTTCTTTCTTTTCTTATTGAGTAATGCTTCGAAGGTCATAGAGAACTGTTTGTAAGTAGGAAGTGGCAGACATTAGCAATCACGATAATTTGTCACAGAAAGTGTAGTAAGGTTATATCATTTGGACCCTCATCAAGTGTGCAAATTAGAAAATGCACTGGGACAGTTTTTCAGAAATTTCTCTTGTACTATGGATGCTTTTACAATTTGAATTTGTGTACTAAATTGTCCAAGGTCAAATATGAATATTAAAATCTAAGGGGGTTATTTGAAAAAGGTGAAAAGTTTAGGGTGTTTTTTGCAAAATGTTAAAATCTCAAGGGGGTTTTTTGCAAAAGCATCACGATATTTAATTACTTCGAATTGTACTTGTTTAATCCTTCTAAATTACTTTTCATACCTAGTTTACATGTCAAATCCCTCTAAACTATTTTTCATATCTAATATACATGTTCTATCCTTTCAAATTACATTTTATACCTAATTCACATGTTAAATCCTTCCAAATTTCCTTTCATACCTACTAATCCTTCCAAGTTATTAAAAACCTATTTTTAATTCAATTTTTTGTAGTTGCATTTCAAGTGATGTTTGTGGAGTAGTGTAAGGGGGAAATAATGCTTCTCTGTTATAAGTGGTATAACTAATGAAGTGGTGCTATAAGGGGAATTAAGAAATGAAGACATGGGGAGATAACGTACAACAACGCCAAAATTCATCATATTGTCAAAGGAGAATGAACCAAGGTACAACAACAAACTTGCAAGGAAAAAAATAACTAAGAAACCAACAATGCTAAAATTTATCACATCTTGCAAACATAACCCATCCTATTGCCCAAGAAAATATTATGACAAACAATAATATAATACAAATAATTCTATATTTCTTTAGAGCTCTTTCTGCCATCTCTTGTCTCTTCAAACATAAGTTCATCACTTTATTACCCTTAGTGCCAATATCTTTGTCATACAACTCAAAAAAACCACATCTTCTGCCCTTAAAAAATGATCCACAACCAAATAATCTCCTTCTTGGATTCTTCTTGGTCCAAGAGGTAACTAGTGGAGCTGACTTGCCACAGTAACACAATATTTGTGGGAATCACTATGGGAACAAGCCATGTTTGTTGGGACATAATGACTACTACAAGTGTGGTAAGTTGGGACATTTCATTAAGGATTGCCCATTGTGGAAGAAACCATCTGAGGGCTTTAAGCGTCTGATAGGGAGAGTGTATACCCTCAAGGGCAAAGAGGTAGAATAATCCGATGATTCTATTAAAGGTCAGTATTTTATAAATGTTGTTCCCTTAATTGTACTGTTTGATTATGGTGCCACTCATTCCTTTATTTCTCATGAATGTGTGGAAAGATTGAGCTTACCTATAACCAAATTGCCATATGAGTTACCCATTTCTACTGTGGTTGGAAAACATGTTTTGACTTCTTTAACTTGCCTAAATTCTCCTATCATTGTTGAAAGTAAACCTTTTGCTGTTGACCTTATCTATCTGCCTTTAGTGGACTTGAATGTTATTCTTGGAATGGATTTGCTATCTTTCAATAAAGTAATGTTGAATTGTTTTAAGAAGTCTGTGACTTTTATAGACACTATACCTGTGAATAGGGGTACAGATGAAAAGATCCAAAGATTGTGCTTCTTGTGTTCTTCTAAGGTTGAGAGTCAGCATAAGATTGATAGCATTCATGTAGTTAGAGAATTCCTTGATGTCTTTCCCGAAGAGATTTCCAGTCTTCCACCCGAGAGGGAAGTGGAGTTCTTTATAAAGTTAATTCCTAGAGCAAGACTAATCTCTATAACACCTTATAGGATGCCTCCCTTAGAATTAAGTGAGTTAAAGGTTCAAATAGAAAACCTCCTAGAAAAGCAATTCATTAGGCTTAGTGCTTCATTATGGGGAGCACTGGTGTTATTCGTGAAGAAAAAGGATGGAAGTATGAGAATATGCACAGATTATAAGTAATTGAATAAAGTGATAGTGAAAAACAAGTATCCCCTCCCTAGGATTGATGACTTGTTAGATTAACTGGGGTGGCAGCTATGTTCACTAAGATCGATTTGAGGTTACAGTACCATTAAATCAGAGTAAGAGGTGAGGATATACCTAAGACCTCTTTTAGGACTAGGTATGGGCATTAAGAATTTCTTGTGATGCCATTTGGTCTGACAAATACTCTAGCTATTTTCATGGATTACATGAATTGCATCTTTAAACCCTACCTTGGTCAGTTCATGGTAGTGTTCATTGATGATATTCTTGTATATTCTAAGAATAGGCAAGAGCATGAATAACACCTTAGGATTATGTTGCAAATGCATAAAGAGAAATAATTGTATGCCAAACTTGAGAGGAAGTGAGATTCCTAGGACATGTGATTACCAAGGATAGGGTAGCAGTAGCCCCAAGTAAGATTGAAGCAGTGGTTCATTGGAAGAGACCTACAATAGTGACTGAAATCCGTAGTTTCCTCGGATTAGCCAGTTACTACAGAAGGTTTATCGAAGGGTTTTTGCAAATAAAGATGCCAATGACCAAGTTGACTTGGAAGGATGTTCCATTTAGGTGGGATTCTGAATGTGAGCACAGTTTCCAAACCTTGAAGGAAAGGTTAACCACTACACTTGTGCTAATTATCCCAAATCCTTTGGATAGGTTTGAGCTATATATGATGCATCCAAGAAAGGTCTAAGATATGTCTTGATGTAAGGGGAGAAAGTAGTGGCCTATGCTTCTAGTGCAATTAAGGCTCTATGAGTGCAATTACCCTACTCAAGGCCTAGAATTAGCAGTCATAGTGTTTGCCTTAAAGATTTAGAGACACTACGATTATGGGTTTAAGTTTGAGGTATTTATTGACCACAAAAGTCTCAAGTACCTCTTTGATCAGAAGGAGCTAAACATGAGATAAAGGAGATAGATGAAGTTCATCAAGGACTATGACTTTGAGTTGAAATACTACCAGGCAAAGCCAATGTTGTGGCAGATGCCTTAAGTAGGAAGTCCCTCCATATAGCTCGGATGATGGTGAGTAAGATGAGTTTGATAGAAAATTTTAGGAACTTAAGTTTATCCGCAGTAAGGTTACCAGATAGAATCTATCTAGGTGAATTATAGATTAAGAGTGACCTTAGGACTCAAATCCTAGAGGCCCAACAGGAGGATGAATTCTTAAAGTCCCTGAAGAACCTAAAGGAATTCCATAAGTTGGTTGATGGGCTAATGACCTTCCAGAATAGGTTTTAAGTCTCGAGTTTAAGGGAATTGAGGGGGCAAATCTTAGAAGAAGCTCATAGGAGCGACTACACTATTCACCCCTGGTGCGACTAAGATGTGTCAAGATATGAAGGGAAGATTTTGGTGGCTAGGTATGAAAAAGCACATCGTTGAGTATGTTGCTAAGTGCTTAGTATGTCAGCAGGTGAAGATTGAATATCAGAAACCTGTTGGTTGTTGCAACCTCTTAATATCCCTGAGTGGAAGTGGGATAAAATTTTCATGGACTTTGTGGTAGGTTTACCAAGAACTTAGTTAGGAAATGATGCTATTTGGGTGATAGTAGATCGACTCATTAAGTCTACACATTTCCTACCCATTAAGATTAATTTCTCCTAAGAAAAACTAGCCCATTTTTATATTCAGGAGATAGTGAGATCTCATGGAATCCCTACTAGCATTATCTCAGATAGAGACCCTAGATTTACCTCTAGATTTTAGAGAGCCTTCCAAGAAGCCTTTGGTACTAGGTTAAGCTTGAGTACCTCTTATCATTCTCAAACAGATGGATAAACTGAGAGGATTATCCAGACCTTAGAAGATATGCTTAGGTCATGTGCCTTGAAGCACAAGGGGAGTTGGTACCAAAGCCTAGCATTGATAGAATTCTCATACAATAATAATTTCCATTCTAGCATAGGGATGGTACCCTATGAAGCTTTGCATGAGAGGAAGTGTAGATTACCTCTATGTTGGTTTTAGGTAGGGGAAAGATAATTGCTCAGACCAGAGTTGGTTCAGTAAACTATAGACCAAATAAGGATGATCAGGGATAAAATGGCTAGGGCCTAAGATAGGCAAAAGAACTATGCTGACAAGAGAAAGAGACCACTGGAATTTGATGAAGGAGATTATGTTTTCCTTAGGGTATCATCGATCATTGGTATAGGTAGAGCCATTAAGTCCAGAAAGTTAAATCCAAGATTTATTAGGCCACTCCAAATTTTGAGAAAAGTTAGTCAATCGCCCTATCGTATAGCCTTAATTTCATTCTTATTGAACCTTTATGATGTTTTCCATGTCTTATAACTTAAAAAATACATCTATAACCCATCACACATTCTTGATGTCGGTACAGGATTATGTGCTCTTTGAATTAACATGGAACTTGTTATGTAAATGAGGTTTGAAATGAAATAACAAGCACTATGAATATGATATTTTGACTAAAATATAGTCCTATACTCTATGATTTTGATTTGAATTTTGTGAAGTATGGCTTCAATGAAAATATATTAATTCCCATATGTTTGATGAGATTTGAATAGCGATTTCAGAATTCACTTGTATGTTGGTGTGATACAGGGGAGAGGTTTTCTGTACCATAAAAGGGTACAACTAAACTTTCAACTATTTTATGAAATTATAAATCTGTAAATTACTCTACTGGGATAACCATATCTCATTAAGTTATTTGTTCAGATGATCAGGGCCAAGCTATGCCTAAAGATTAGTTAGGTTTGAGATATGATTTGGAGTTGCAATACAACCTAGAAAAGTTGTAGATCTTGGATCCATAGACAAGGAATTTGAAATGGCATGTAGGCTAAGAAGTGTATATGTAATGAATACTTATATGGTTATTTTGATGAATACTGTAAGTTGTAATCTATTAATGGATAGTTAAATGTAGTAGTATTATTTTAAAAGCCATATCTCAATGGTTTATAAATTGATATCTTAGAATTTTATATTCCAAAGCATATGGTTGTATGAATTGTGGTATTAGATATGCTGTACATAAGAGGTGGTTAAGTGGAACTTGAATGGACCAATAAAGGAGTCTATTTGGGTTACAGGCAACTAGTAACGACCAAATTGTTAATGAAAAAGGAAAATTTTAAGTGAGAATTCCACATTTCATAATAACTTTGATGTATGCATGTAGATATTAGAGGTCATTACAAGTTGGTATCAGAGCCCAGTTTAGGGTAAATCCAGGTTAGAGCCATAGTTTATTGGTTTACTGGTTCATGATTGGCTAAGCTTGCAGCTTTAGGAATTGTGATATAAATTCTTAAATCTGAAATATACAGGATTGTGATTACAACAATTGAGATATTAGGAGTAAACTTGTTGCTATGGTTGTATTTGTTATTACTAAGGGCTAATTATTTTCCTTTTGTATCAGCAGACCATGGCAAACACTAGAAAGGGAATTGCGAGAAGGCCAAGAGGTAGCGATGAGATGAATGAAGAATTGAGAGATATGATGGGCACATTTAGGATGATGGTTGAGGCAGTGAGAGATCAGGCTAACATTAGTGCGAACATAATGAGGCAGTATTAGGAGAGCCACCAAAATCTTAATGAAAGGAATAATTGGAATGACAACCACATGTAATAGGGCTGGCTAGAGTTCCAGAGGGCAGGACCACCACCATTCACAAGCACATGTGAATTGATGGTAGTGGAAGGATGGCTAAAGGAGATGGAGAAAATCTTTCAACTACCGCATAACATTGAGGAGCAAAGGTGACCTATGCAGCATACATGTTGAAGGGTGAAGCAAAAAACTAATGGAGTAGTGCCAAAAAACTCATAAAGAGTAAGGGCACCCCATTAACATGGGAGTCCTTTAAGAGAGTCTTCTTGGAGAAATACTTCCCTGAGAGCATAAGGCAGGCAAAGGAAATGGAGTTCTTATAGATCAAGCAGAGGGGTAAGCCCTTTAAGGAATATCTAGCCAAGTTCGAAGAATTAGCTAGGTACTCTACATATCTGAGGCTATATCCTGATGAGGTCTAGAGGTCAAGCTAGTTAGAAGCAGGGTTAGACTGGCAGATGAAGACACAAATAACCCCAATGAAGATTAGGGATTTTGTGGTACTATGAATAAATGTTGCATCCTTAGTAAGAGTTTGGAGGAGAAATAACATATGAACCAGATATTTGCAACTCGACAGAAATAACCTGCCAAGAACTTGAATGTAAAAGGGGGAAACTTCAAGGCACCTCAAGGGTCATCCAGTAGTAACCGATGTAACGCCCTTATCTGGTAATACAACTCCTCCAATGTGACTAGATAGGTTCAATACATTATTCTTATCCTTTTATTATTAAGTATGAGTAGTTATACCATTAAGATTCATTAAAGTGGATTAGGTTCGGGTTCTTTTTGCTCAGATCAAATATCATATGCACAACTAAAATAAAATACCATACATTGCAGCAAAAATTTAAACTTTCATGTAATTTAAATAATACATGTCCAATAATGTCCATTACATTTTGGGTAAACATGTCCCTGGATATATGATGCACCCGTCTAGAGGAAGTTAGGAGACAACATGCCTATCACTCAGACTCTCTTACAAATTGCTAAGGATGGACCAGTCCTTCACATATCCTCTCCCTAGGATTTCCCATGTACATCTCATATACACAGCCAAAAGAATAGTCCTAATTCTAAACCAAATATATCTGGACTAGGATCCAAAATAAGGGTTACAAAAATTTTTCTTTTAACCAAAATGAAACTTCTATCTCCCGGCCCTGCTAAGCATCCGCATCTGATACATATTAGCATATAAATGAGAAACACAAGTTTCCTAGTAGCTTAACAATTCGGGGTTTAAAATCAACTAATATGTATCAGGGTGCAAGCACCAAAATATTTAATTCTACATTCTTGGTATATATAAAACACAACATTGTTCATAAATACAAATTGACAAGCATTGTATGATCAATTTAAATGTCAATTTGATAAAATAATATTCCTTTCAAGTAAAATATCTTGCATGCTATAAAAATGCATGATCATGAATTTAACAAAAACATTTATGCTTATCATTCTTAATCTTGCTTTTATACATTAGTTGTGCACACTTGGGCACTATGTGAACACTTGGCCACCTTTATAATTCTTTGTGCACACTTAGGCACTTGTGGACACTTGTCCACCTTTTATAAAATAATTTTTCACACTTGGGCACTATGTAGACACTTGACCACTTTCTTTTTAAAATCATTGTGCACACTTGGGCACTTGTGGACACTTGGGCACTTTTATAATTCTTTTTGCACACTTGGGCACTTGTGCACACTTGGCCACCTTTCTTTTTAAAATCATCATGCACACTTGGGCACTTGTGGACACTTGGCCACCTTTTATGAAATCATTAACAATTATCAAGGGAAGTTTTCCTTTTTTTTTGAAAAGTAGTACTAGTGTATATCTCCTTAAAATTCTAAAAATTTCAAGAATAAATTTCCCTTTCTTGGAGATTAATATAATGTACATTTCTTATAAAAATTCTAATAACTTTAAGAATAATTTCCCTTTTTTCTGGAAATTAATATTAATGTACATTTCTTATAAAAATTCTAATAACTTCAAGAATAATTTCCCCTTTCTTTGGAAATTAATATTAATGAACATTTCTTATAAAAATTCTAATAACTTCAAAAATAAATTCTCCTTTCTTGGAAATTAATAACATTGATATGCATCTCTCATAAACTTTAATAATAAATTCCTATCTTTGTTTTTTAAAATAATATTATGGTGCATTGCTTAAAAATTCCAGGAATACATTCCTTGGACTTGGCCTAGGAAGATTTTTTTAATTTGCAATTCAATTTCCCTCTTTTATTCCTTATCTAACACTATTAAAATAGTAGGGTTTCTTTCCTCCATGGTCATTTTTTTTTTCAAGCACAACTAGAAATTTCACACCCAATTTCGTGTAATTTTCCTCTCTTATTCAGCCAAAAGGGAGTTTTATGGAGGAAACATGGTTTTCAAAAGCATCCATCCATTTCTATCATGTATAATCATAGTTCATCATGAATATAACATTATCTAACCCTAATCCTTTCCCAACAACAATATTCATGCCATCCCATCAACCAACATCCCAATCAATCACACATGCTTAACCAATATACATGCATTTTGTCAAGAATGTAGAAAAACAATCATGTTCCATAGAAAACTTGTAAAGGCATGTTGATTGCATATACTAAAGCATGGAACGCAATCTTAAAAATTGTTAACCTACCTCAAGGATGACTAGAAGGAAGTGATCTTGGCCCTTCCTTTGATCTCCTTCTACACCTTGCTTC
This sequence comes from Senna siamea, assembly GCA_031216115.1. Taxonomy (NCBI): domain Eukaryota; kingdom Viridiplantae; phylum Streptophyta; class Magnoliopsida; order Fabales; family Fabaceae; genus Senna; species Senna siamea. The sequence goes on along the minus strand of CM062361.1, from coordinate 27,313,691 downwards.
CTTTCTCTTTGACTAAATCCCTTCCTCCTTGCTTTAATCGAATGTGAATGTGTGGGTTTGTATGCTCTAAGGTGGATTTAGCTTGACCTAGCCTCACGCCCTCAATCTCTCTTTCAAAGGGCTCTCTTTTTATTTTCTCTTTTTCTCTCTTTGTTGTGTGAGTGGGTTGCATGTATGTTAGAAGGTCATTTCAATTTCCTCCCACTCTTTTTTTTCTTCCTTCACATGTGTTGGTTGCATGCATGTAAAAATGAAATTCCCAACTCTTTTTTTCTTTTGCTTAGGTGACGTGTGCATGCATCATGTAACACCCCTTATCTTATCTTAACAACATCATATAACAAATTCAGATAAGTGGTTACATTATTCTTTACCTTTTTATTTTCAATAAATGGCCTGAGCATTTAATCAATCAGTAATTTAATATATAATTAGGTCTAGGTTCTATTGCTCAAGTAAACATACTTTATGCACAGCGAAAATATAATTTCATATATCACAGCGAAATTTATAAAACATCCCATAACTATAAGCATATCATTTAAATCTTTTGATACATATTCTTGGAAATATCAAATATATACATATCTATAGGGGTAAGGAGACAACAATCCTATCACTAAAACTCTTTTTTTTTTCAAAATCAATAGTCCTTATTCTATCTCAAAATACTGATGTCAGAAATTAGGACTAACGGTGCTACATTATATAATCTCTATTTACTCCTTAGATCTGCTAGACGATACATCATTATTCGGATTCTATGCATCTAATACATATTAGCATAATAATGAGAAATATATTCCCAGTAGATAAACAAACCATTTTATTTAAAACAACTGATAAGTACCACTGTAATAATACAAAAAACAACTCTATATTCAATTGAATTTCAAAATTCTTTTCATATAGATCTCTGGGTATGACATATGTGAAACATGTGTATATGCATCTATAAAGATGAGATATGCAACAAGTTATGTAATTCATGGAGTTGATAACAAACTTTCAATGTTCACATATTTTAATCATGCTCACATAGAACACATTCTTGCAATACAAATCATAAAATCACATAATGCTTTAATTTGGAAAGGTATACACTAGATTATTCCCTTCCACATAATTATGTTCACTGTAGGTATACACCAGATCATTCCTCCTGCAATTAATTCCTTGGAAGTATACATTAGATCATTCCCCACAAGGTAGCTTGTTAGGGAGGTATTCACCAGATCATTCCTCCCTTTATCTTTGACTTTGTCATTCACAAGTACATTAAGCATTTTTATGCTATTCAATCATTTTCACATTATTTTGGACATCTTTCTATCAATGGCAAAATGCATGTCATTTATCATCCTTTCTTGACCATTACATCATTTTCCCTCTTTTCACTTAGTATAGGCCATTTTGGATACCATTTTAAACTACTTTCAATTAACACATGAGTTTGGCCATTCTAAGGGAAATCTACATAGCATTAGGCCAAGGCAAAATAAGCATGAAGGATTGGCATTTCTAACCCATTTGATTCATTTATAGCATTTATTTTAGTATCTAAGAATTATGGTAACCATTTCCATAATTATAGGCAATGTTTTCTCACACCTCATTTTCTTGTAAGTGTACATTAAACCCTTCTTCCACACATCTTTTTAGCCTATTATTCATGCTAAATTTGTCAATGCATATTATCTTACAACTTCACATGTTTATGCAAAATTTCAAAGTGAAATGGTAAAATTTTTAAAATGGTTCTTTTACTAAAACATAAGAGTACCATAATTATCTCTCTCCCCTTCTCTTATGACAAATTTTTCAAGGTTTTCTAGCTACTTTCAAACAAAATTTCAGCACCATTCACATGAGTTCATTTGGCCAAGATAGGTATGTCATATTCTCATAGTTTATGGTGAAACTAGAAAATGGGAAAAGTGCCTAAACATTAATCTAACTAGATTTTCTCTCTCTTACCATTTTATAACACTTTCTCTCACTCTTTCTCACACCATTTTTAACCAAATTTTAGCACAATAACAACACCTAGCATTCGGCCAAAGAGGGACAAGCAAGAAAATGAAGTTATCTCACCATCTTGCTTACAATACAACAATATTCAAGTAAATCCCATGCAAGAACATCATTTTCTCACTCTTAAAAACACCATTTCAGCCTTGGTACAAGTTAGGGTTTTTCAAGACAAAGGTTCCATCCATGAAAATTTTCCATCTCTTAAGTTTTCAAGCATTCCAACATGTCATAGCCATAAACACAAGTAGTTTTCAACATATTTCCAACCCATTCAAGCAAATCAAACATAAGAATGTAGAGAGAGAAAGACCATCCTTCTTGCAAGAGTAAGAACACCATAAACACACCATAAAACAAGAAAAGAATGGCATAGGCATGTTTAGCTACCTTGAAAATGCAAAACAAGTGAAATCTCTAAGTTGTTTTGGTTTGAAACTCCTTTCCTCTAAGCTTAGGAAGCAATTCGGCCAGCCCTCTCTTCTCCTCCCTGCTTTAACATTTCTAACACCTTAAGGAAGAAGAAGACGTAAATTAGGGTTTTGGTGAAATTACCAAAATACCCTTGGTGTGAAATGACCAATTTACCTTTATTACTTCACCTTTTCAAGAATGGCATCCACTCTCCTCAAAAATGTAATTTTGTGCAACTTCCATGGGCTGGGACATTTCTACCCCTCAAGAATTTCTAAATTACAGAATGGTCCCTCAACTTTTCAGAAATTGCCATTTTGCCATTCAAGTCCAATTGGCCATTTTAGCTCCATTTTTCACCCTTTTCGGTTTTAATGTGTAAAAATCACTTAAATAAGATTTCATAAAACTTTTTTTTTGTGAATTTACTAATTTACCCTTCTTTTAGCAAAATTACCTTTTTTTCCCTTTATGCCATTGTTATCATTTTCACCCTTATTCTTTCTTCTTTTGAGCAAGAATGGATAAGGGTTTCTATTTTCTATTTTCTTGAAATAGTTAAGATAAAAAATAAATTTTCTACATTATGTAAAATTACTAATATTCCCTTAGGGTAAAATTATGATTTTTTCCTTTTCAGGGAAAATTGTCTTTTTGTCATTAAAAGCATGTAATCCCTTACATAACTAGATTCTTCTTCTCTCTTAAATGAAAATGATAAGAGTCCTTTAATATAATTTCATGAAATAAGAAAATTAAATAAATTTTCCCTTTCATGATAAAATTTCTATTTTGCCTTCCTTTACGAGATTTTTCCAACTTTGTTCTTTCATGACAAAAATGACTCTATCTTGATGAAAATGTCCCTTCTATTATTTTAATGAACTATCCTTATCATCACATAATTAATAATAATGATAACATTAAAGAATGCATGGTATTGGGGGCGGGTGTTACACATCCATGTAAGAAGAAGAAAAATAAAATTTCCAACTCCATTCTCATGCCATTCTCTTTGTCTATTGCAGCCACACATGTCATATACATTTCTTGCACTCCTTGGTTTAGCTATTTGGGATCGTTATTGAGAAGGAGAGAGGGAACCCATGCAGCTCCATTTCCACGCTGCTTTTCCCCCCTCTTGTGCTGTGTATGTGTGTCCATGTAATAGAAATTTCATAGCTTACAAAAGTACTTTCAAGTACAACCAACCTTGCTTGCACACTTGGGTTCCCTTCTTCTTAATTTAACACTGCACCCTCCTTTATTTTTTTTTCTTCTTCTATTTTCCTTACTCCTCATGATACACTCTTCCCTTTGTACTTATTATGGCTGCTGCATGTGTACCTTCAAACAAAATTTGCACCCTTTTTCCCTTGTCCACTTGGTCACATAAGGAAGGAAGGGAAAGGGAATGAGTTCGTGTATCCATGGGTAATAAGGTGCTGCCATTTTTCTTGAAATTCTTCTTTTAGTCACTAATACACGTAAATGGAAAGGAGGAAAAAGACTCATGCACCTCCATTCTTCATGCACATAATCCTCTTTTCTACTCAGCCAAAGGGAGTGGATGCCATCTCCATTTTCCTTCACATCATTCCATGGCTGCTCTAAGTATACTTTCAAGTACAATTTTCTTTGCTTGCAAGTTTCCTTATCCCATTGGTCACTCCACCTTCCTTTCTTCTCTTCTTTCCATTTCCATTCGTCCATCACGCCACCTTCCCCCTTTTTTTTCTTTCTGTTTCAATTACCATTCAGCCAACATAAGGAAAGGACGCCACTTGTAATCATTTTTCTATTTCCTCATATATTGTGTTCGCTCCTTCTCTCTTACTGAGTGGGTACATGTGTGCATATAAAATATACAATTTCCATACCTCACATGTGCTTTAGAAACTTTTGCACTCTTGCTTCCCTTTTACTCCACCCAATGTAATATATATATTGGGTTGTTTTATTCTTCTTTATTCTCCCTTGTTGTCTTAGCCACATGGGTTTATATGTATAAAATCTAAAACTCCTATTCTCCACCAATTGCACATGTGCCTTCCTCCTATTTTTCACGTGTGCATGTATTCTTGAAATCTCCATGTTCCTAGCCTGTGAACATATATATATTTGTTATACTCTTTCCTTTCCCACTTGTATGTGTACACACACATGCATATATTTTAAATATTGCATCCTATCTTGCCTTTCCCTTTATCTCTGTTGCCGTGTACCTCCAAATATTTTTACCATGCCATTGTTTTCTTTCCTTCCTCAGTTCAGCTAAAATGGGAAAGGTAATCTAAATCAAATATCTTACAAATTTATTTTGAATACCAAATTACACAAGCAAATTTTATCCAATAAATTAAAGAACATAAATTTAGAGTAATTAAAATTATAGGGTGTTACAATCGACGCCTAGAGATTTATATTTTTTTTATTTAAGTTTGGAGTTTAAACTTAAAATCTCTATGTTTTTAACTACTATTGGGTGATGCTTGCTGAATAATTATGATCATTTATGCTTGGTATTGATTGTGAAAGTGGGCTTATGTTCCAGGTGCGAAGATGTGGGTTCATCTTAGTTCAAAGTGTTGTTAAGTTGAGTTTTGGGTCTATTATAGAGGCTATATGTTGCCTAAGTCTTGGTATTGAGTTTATAGATTGAGAAAATAGTTTGAGTACATGTTTTTGGGCAAAACTCTAGGTGAAACAGTGATTTTTAGAACAGAATGGACACTAGCAGCTGACTGCCAGCCCTGGAAGTTAATTTTCGTGTTCATCATTTGCCTAGAAAAGAAAGAAAGAAAACTTGCAATTGACTGCCAGCCCCTGGAAGTTGACTGCCATGTTCTTAGTTTCTCAAAAAATTTCCTAGAAAGCTAATTGCTAACTACCTTGCCCTAGCAGTCAATTATTGAGGCTAGCAGTCGACTGCTAAGCCTTTAGTAGCTGACTGGCAACTCTCGGCCAAGACAGAATAGAGAGGATAGTGAGTTAGCAGTCGACTGCTAATATAGGATCATTTGACTACCATCCCTCTAACTTAAAAAGAAAAAGAACTCAATGACCATTTTAAGAGGTAAATGGCCCAAAATCTCACTCAAAATATGGATCTAAATCTGGGATGTAGTGGGTAACATGTGAGAGATAGATTCATGAGTCACTTGGATGAAGAAATCCTTGTGATAGTGAAATAAAGAGAGCAAAAAACATAAGAGAGGAAAAAGGAAAGTATTCTAAGCATATGCATTAGTGGTAGATTGGTTCATGATCGAGCGACCGATTGTCAGTATGGGATGGCCGTTGGGCATTCCACAGTTGTGCCATGAATTTCCACTTGAACATAGATGATTTCAAAAGCACCGTGATGGTTGTGAACTTTAAGTTAGTGTCATCTTCCAAAGGACATTTTAGAAACACGTACTTAAAGATAAGAAAAACCATATACATGAGCCAATTCACCCTAGTATATATGTTAGACAATAGTGTACTGGGAGTGTGATCCATCAAAAGGGGATGGTGATTTTATAGTATTATGATCCACCCAAAAGTAGAGAGGAAATGATCCAGGTAGAGTTGACAGTCATCCCATGAATTGATAATCAGTCTCATTTGAGGAAAGGAAATGTTGGGTAGAGTTGACAACTATCCTGCTAGTTATGAGATGGTACTCGAAACCGAGGGAAGCCTTAGAATGTACTAAAAGTTAAAGTTAAAGTTAAAGGTGGCTGAATAGTCATAAACTCATGTATAGAGAAAATGGTATGTGGAGTTTTTTGTTGAGCTATGCTCCCAATAACTCTTTTGATATATATTTTTTCTTGCTTATATGTTAAATGTAAAGGCATGTTTACTACCCCACAATATGTTTATATGAAAGTTTCATATTAATAGTTTGAGATGAAATTATGATGAGAATGATGATGAATGAACATCCCATATTTCAAAGTTTATATGTTTAAATGTACATGCATAAATGTGAGTACATGACATGAGAGTATGCTGCATGCATTGCATCCTAATAGTATGTATTATGCTTTTATGATGAAAGGATGTAGAGATTTTTCATGTAAGTACGGTGGTACAGTTTAGTAGTTTTCAAAGCAGGTTGCATTACTGCTAAGATTAATTTCTCACATAAATACTGGCATGTACCAGATGTGTAGGACCCTAGTTGCAGATGAAGGTAACTTAGGAAGAGATACCCATCTTGGGGGTACATAGAAATATGTTTATTTTGGATAGTATAGGCATACATTCATTTGGTACTAGTCTTTATGATTTTGAGAGAGGCTAGTATATATTATCTCTTGTATAGCCTATCATAACTTGGATGTATGTGGATTAATTATCAGTATCAATAGTCCATTTGATGGGGTTATGAGTGGCAAGGATGTTGCCTCCATACCCCAATAGTTAAATTAAAGTTAACTAATGAGTAATTATGCATGTTTGTGCATAGTTAACTAGAGTGCATTATATATATGTGATTTGATAATTCCGCTGCGATTCTTGAGTGGGAAACTGAGTGTAGAACGCACCCCAAATGGCACTCATTTAATCAACTTGGTAAAAATTTTAAATTTACTTGGGTAGAAATAATAGTAAGAAACCTTTATTATGATATTTACATATTATATCCTTTAAATTAACATAAAAGGAACCATAGGCTAAAGGGGTGTTACCGGCATTACATTTAGTTGGTATTAGCGTATAGCTACCATGTTTAGCACATAGCTGACTCAATAGTAAGGTTAGATTCGTCAAGAAAGAGATTGTAACATTCGCTCCAGTTATGGTTAAAGAGATATTTGATAATTGTTAATTTGATGCTTAATGCTTGTATATGTTGCATTAGTGCATATAATTGCATTAGCCTAGGGACTAAATTGAAAGAAAATAAATGAAGGTTTAGTAAGAGGTGGTTAAGGACTCAATTGAAAAGGGAAAAGTAAGTGAGGCTAAGAGTGCAAATAGCCCAGGGACCAAAGAGAAAATTCCCTCAAAATTCTTTAAACCCTAGCTGCAGCCCTAAAACTCCCACACACTTCCAAACCTTCAGATTTTAGAGAGAGAAGAAGGAGGGGTGAGTTAGGGCAAAGAAGGGAGATTTTGTTGAAGGAAAGGGCTGATTGAAGCTAGAAATTAGTTCTACAGTAAGGGGGGATCATTTCTAAGACATCAAGCATACACATTTGCAAGGAATCAAGGTAGCTATCCATCCTAAACCCTTTCTTTTTTTTCTAATGTTACTGTTGGTGGAAAATATGGATTTCTACATGTTTGAACTAAGATTGGGATTAAACCTACATTCTGTATGCTTTTCTATTTCTATGGGATGTTATGTTACTGAATATATGCTCATATATGTGCTTGTAATGGATTAGAAGGGCTGGGTTATGTTCATCTAGAGATATAGATTAGTTTTCCTTGAATGTACCATGTTTGAGCTAATGGATGAGAAATGTTTAATGAAAAGTAAAGTTTGTTATATGAGAATTAATCTCATATGTTTAGAATTGAAAATGGAATGCATTTTGAACTAGGTATTATCAAAATCATATTTTCTGAACTGCAGCAAAGCATAGCAGTCAACTGTTAAGTGTAACACCCCTAATTTAAGTAGCTTAAATTAATGATTTTAATGGATAAAATTTATGGTGCTAGTTAATTTATTTCTTGTTACTAATGAATTTAAGGAATTGGCTTAAGGAAGGAAAACTTCACTTGCATAATTTAATGGCCCAAATTGTTTAGATTAAAAAGATAAGTTACATAAGGATTTGATGCTTAAAATTAGTTCTTTGATTTCCTTTTTATTTACCTAGCCTAAGTGCCAAGTGAGGAGTGAAGTGAGATGCAATTATTTAACTATGTGGGCATGAGTGTGCATCGCATGCATTTTTCATGAAACCCAAGTGAAAGGAAGGAAACTTTGCATGTACTCCATGCATGGCTCATGTGAAAGGAGTGGGGAAAGAAGGATGCAACAAAGGAAATGGGAAAGGAAAGAGTAAATTAGATAAGAAAAAATATATATAGATGAAGTGGCAAGAGCTCACGTGAGGAGCTTGAAGGAAAATATAATACTTAAATCCCTTTTTCCTTTGATTTCACCAATGAACAAAAGTAAGTGACATGGAAGCATCTAGCCAAAATAAAATAAAATAAAAAATATATATATCTAGATGTAAATGAGTCTCACGTAAATTGGAAGGCAAGATGCATGTGTGTGTATGTGTGAATCTTACTTGCAATTCACGTGAAAGAGGATAGGGTGCAAATCTCTTTTGTGCCACATGGGAAATTGGTTGCTTGTAGAATTGGATAAACTAAACTTGCAAGGAAAGGCAAGACCAAGGTTGCAAGTAAGGGAGTACAAGTGCAAAAATTTATATATATATATATATATGCATGAGCATGTGGGAAATTGAAATGAGGAAAATACAAAGAGAAGGATGAGAGGCACATGCCACCTAGGCTGCAATATGTACATGAAATAAGAATTTACAAGGGAAGGGAATTGGCGTGAAGGAGAAGAGAAAAAGAAAAAAAGAAGTGCATCCCCCTTTCCTTGGCTTGTACGAAGGGAAACAAGAGAAAAAGGGAAGGAGTGGTGCAGCATTTTCCTCACTAGCCTAGCCGAATGGGAATAGGAATGAGAGAAGAAAGGTGAGGTGGCGTGAAGCAAGAAACCAAGATAGAGTATGAGGGAAGTAAAGCTTACATGTGGAATAAAAATAAACCAAAAATAAATGAAAGAGGAGGCTACACGTGGATTAGGGAACAAAAAGGAAAGGATAAGAATTTTTTCATGCACCCCACACACACACATACGTGAACCAAGAGGAGAGGCATTTCGTATAACCATACACACACACCACTTAGACGAAAAGGGGAGGAAGAAGGAGAGAAGGGAAGAATAGCCAATTTGGTCATATACACAAGGCAAAAGAAGAACCAAGGAAGGGCTAAGATCATCCCATACTAGTCATCTTAGAGGTAGGTTAGCAATTTCCTTGTATTAGTTCCATAAGTTAGCATATATATTTCATAATGTTGCTCCCATGGAACTAGAGTAATTTTCTTCATTCTTGATTTAGGATGAAATTTGATATAGTATGTATGATAAACTTAGGAGTTAGCTATGTTGAATGAGATTAATAATGTTGTTGGACATCTATGTTTGCTAAATAAATACATGTGAAGAAGAAATAAGATGGATTAAGTTAGTATTGGAAAGTTATTGCCATGACCACCTAAGAAAATAATTAATGAGGAATACCTTTATGAGGAATGTAATTGTGAGGGTTTAAGGTGAAGATAAATTCCAAGAAAAGTAGAAATTACTATGGCTATTATTAATATTTTTGAAGGGAAATTTATGTGAGATTAAATTCTAAGAAAAGTAGAAAATATTATAGCCCTTATTAATATTTTTGAAGGGAAATTTACATGAGATTAAATTCTAAGAAAAGTAGAAAATAGTATAGCCCTCATTAATATTTTTGAAGGGAAATTTATGTGAGATTAAATTCTAAGAAAAGTAGAAAATTTTATAGCCCTGATTAATATTTTTGAAGGGAAATTTATGTGAGAATAACTTCTAAGAAAAGTAGAAAATATTATAGCCATTATTAATATTTCGGAGGGAATTTTATGTGAAGATAAATTCTAAGAAAAGTAGAAAACATTATAGCCATTATTAATATTTTTGGAGGTAAATTTATGTGAGAATAAATTCCAAGATAAGAAGAAAATATTATGTCCATTATTAAAATTTTTGGAGGGAAAATTATACGAGAATAAATTCCAAGAAAAATAGAAAATACAATGGCCATTAGTAATATTCTTGAAAGGAAATTTTGTAAGATTTAATTTCGAAGAAAAGTAGGAATTTGTAGCTATTAAATAAGAGGAGATTAAATTTCCAAGAAAAATAAAATTTTATGTCTATGACTATTATTTTAAAAAGGAACTTAGATCTAATTCTCCAGGAAAATGCGAAATAGTATGGAAGCTTCAAATTTATTCTAAAGCGTCGAGGAATGAAACCTTTCCCTGGATAACAAAAGGGAGGTGTAGGGTGACACCGCGCCCTACAGGGTTTTGAGTGTACACCAGCGGCCTAGCGAGGCATGGCCGAAGGTGCTCTATGCTCGTGACCTAGTGTTCGCAATCGTGCTGAAACCATGGCCGAGTGTCCACGCATTATGAGTGTGGCCGGAGGTGCTCCACATGAGTGACCTAGGGAGGTGTGGCCAAAGATGCTCCATACCCATGATCTAGTGTCCTGAGGATTTCATGTACATGGGCTGAGTGTCCACAATTTGCGAGGTGTGGCCAAAGGTGCTCCACATGGGCAGCTTAGCGAGGCGCGATCGAAGGTGCTCCATGCTTAAGACCCAGTGCTCGCTATTACGCTACATACGTGGCCGAGTGTCCATGAATTTTGAGGTGTAGCCGAAGGTGCTCCACACGGGTGACATAGGAAGGTGTGGCCAAAGGTGCTCCACTCCTGTGATCTAGCATCCACACAGCATGCATAAATGTTTTGATAATTTCTTAATAATAAATCAGTATGCTTAAGAGAATACTTGTCATGTGAAAAAGGATCTTTAACTTTTGTTAACTACTAAATTTATCATGCATTAATTGCCTGTTTACAGTTATGCATATTACACCTAAATCAAGGATGTAGTTTTGAATGTTTTTGGTGCTTGCACCCTGGTACATATTAGTTTCTTCTAAACTATGAATTGTTAAGCTAATGGGAAACTTGTGTTTCTCATTTATGTGCTAATATGTATTAGATATGGACGCGTAGTAGGGACGCGTGGTAGCAGTGCCCTTTTGATCAAGTAAGGTTTTTGTAACCCTCATTTTTGGATCCTAGATGTACTCGAATTAGAATAGGATAGCTAATTTGATTGTATATACGAGCAGTTTTAGGGATACCGAGGAAAACAGATATGTGAAGGACCGGTCCATCACTATTTTGTGTGGGAGTCTGAGTGGTAGGCCTGTTGTCTCCTGACTTCTACGAGATGGGTACTTCATATATCCGAGGACATGTACATTAGTATGTAAGTAGACTTGTATTATGTGATTCATATGAAAGACTATATTTTCATCTTGTAGCATAGAATTTCATTATTCCGCTGTGCATGTAAATTTTTATTTTATCTGAGCAAAAGATCCCAAACATAATTCGTTTAACGTAAATTGAATGGTTTAACAGCTCAGACAATAATTAAAAGGACAAGAATAATGTACCAAACCTATCTATTGATATCAGAATGAATAATAAAACCAGATAGGGGCATTACACTAAGTATGGGGTAGTCGACTGCTGTGTTCCTAGAAAACCCAGAAGTATAGACAGAGGCTTAGCAGCCGACTACCAGATTCCTAGCAGTCAATTGTTAGGCCCGAGTCTGCACTAAGTAATTGACTAGCCATCCTTGCAGTCTACTATTGTGCTCTTGGAAACTCAGAAGTACAGACAAAGGCTTAGCATCCGACTGCTAGATTCCTAGCAGTCGACTATTGGGCCCTGGTTTGCATTAAGCATTCGACTGGACACCCTAGCAGTCGATTATCGTGCTCATATTTTTACCCAAAATGCATTCCAAAAAGCTACCAACTGGCTGGCAGCACTACTAGCTTGCTGTTTGGCACTCGAGGAATACAAAGAGCCATTAGCCGATTGCCAGCCTTCCAGTAGTCTACTGGAAGCCCTCTAGTTTATGAAATAAGGTTTTTAATGGCAACTAAGCTTAGCAATTCTTCATATTAACTTAATTAAAGGCTCATAACATGGGTAAACAAGGAAACTAGGAGTTTTGGGTAATGTGCAAAGGATAAAGTCACTTTTCACTTAGATGAGAATGGTCCTTGTGATAGTAATATAAAAGGGAGCGGAGAAACATCAAAAAGAAAGAGTGAAGTATCCTCGGTATATGCACTAGTGGTAAATAGGCTTATAAGTCGAGTGACCAATTGTCGGTATAGGATGGCCATTGGCATTCCACGGTTGTGCCATGTATTAGGATGGTTAAACATCCACTTGAACATAGATGACTTCGAAAACATCGTGATGGTTGCGAACCCTAAGTTAGTGTGTCTTCCAAAGGCCATGAAGAAACACATACTTAAGGTTAAAGCATAACCATGGGTATGAGCTAAATCACCCTAGCGTTTATGTTAGAGAATAGCGTACCGGGAGCGTGATCCACTAAAAAAATGGTGGTGATTCCATAGCCTCATGATCAACAAAAGCGGAGAGGATAGGACATGTGTAAAGGTTTTATAGTGATCTCGTGAGTTATTGAGATTGTACGTTGGATCTGGTTGGGGGATGCCTTAGTATTACTATGCACTAGAGTTACTGTAGTGGCACAATTAGTCACCAGGATAACTCAACTACTATAATGGCGCAGTTAGTCACCAGGATAGCTCATTCATGTTTGTAGTGGTACGTGAAGTTGTTGTTGGGCGACACTCCTGATAGCTCATATGTTCTAATTGTTTCCTCCTGCTCATATGTACCATCAAAAGGCATATTTATTACCCTATGGAAAATGTTTTATGATGAAAATGATGCTGCATGAACATTTCATGTAAAGTTGATATGTTTTAAATGCACATGCATACATATGAGTACATAACATGATTTAATGCTACACTTATTGTATACCAATAGTATGTGATATGTTTTATGAAATAATGTAGAGGTTTTTCGTGCAAGCACGGTGGTATAGTTCAATGGATTTCATAATTGGTTATATTGCTATTGAGATTCATTTCTCACGATAGTGTTGACATGTACCAGATGTGTATGTCTCCTTGGGCTGGAGAAAGAAGGTAAGGTATGAAGAAGTATTTAATCTGGGCACACAAACTGTTTAGTTTGGATAGCATAAGTACATGTTAGGATTGAGCTAGCCTTCATGATATTTTAAGAAAGGCTAGTGTAGGATTATTTTATATAGCCTGTTCTAACTTATCTGTATAGGAACTAGGCTGAATTGATTAATAGACTAATTAATGGGGTTATGAGTAGCAGAATTGTTGCCTCCATGCCCAATAGTTAATTAACTATATTTAATTAAGAATCATGTTTATGTATAGTTAATCCATGTGTATTCTATAGATATATACATGTATTTATTCTGCTGCGATATTGAGAGAACCCCAGAGTAAAGACCAACCCAAATGCACTCAATTAATCAACTTGGTAAAAGGTTTAAAATTGGCTCGGGTAGAAGTAATAGTAACATCAACACTCTGATAATTATTTTCATATTATAGTTTTTAAAATTTTTAAAAGGAACCATAGGATAGAGGGTGTTATAGAGACTACTAAAGGTTAGTTAGTTAAGCCTAGGCAGTTGATTACTTGTGCTATGTTTTAACTTGGGGAATGGAGTGCTAGGTTAAGTGTGTACAATATTTCTTATGGGGCTATATATTCTCTTATAAATATTTTGTTAATGAGACTGATCTCCTCAATAATGTTTGTTTTGAAGAGTAAGCTATGGCTCCTCTTATGAGAAATGGTACACGGGACAAGGATGGAGAATTAGATTTAGCTGAGGAATTGCCAACCTTAATGGGGATGGTATATGCCATGAAGGAACAAGCTACTGCTACCACCCAATAGGCGGCTACTACAACAAAGGTACTCCGATAGATGTAGGAGGACTAGAATGTGAATTAAAACCCTAACCCTGAGGGCGAACAAGTGAGGGATTAGACTTACAAGGGGTAGTCTGAGTTTCAGAAAGCTAAACCTCCTTCCTTTAGGGATGAGTTTAACCCGAAGATGGCGAAAGAGTGATTGGCAAAGATGAAGAAGTTGTTTGCAATTCTGGGTAGTACAGAGGACCAGAAGGTTCAGTTTTTCACGTACATGCTGGCTAGAGAGGCTGAGAATTAGTGGAAAGGGGCTAAGTAGTTAATGGAGCCCCAAGGAGTCCAAATCACTTGGGATTCTTTTAAGCAGGTTTACCTAGAGAAGTACTTCCCCCAGAATGTGAGGAACAATAAAGAAGTGTAGTTTATGAAAATAAGACAGGGCTTCCCCCAGAATTTGGGTAAATTTGAGGAGCTATCCAAGTTCTCCTCTTATCTGCAAGTGAGGTAAGACGAAGCTTGGAAGGCCATGCACTTATAGGCTAGGTTGAGTATTGAATTGAGAAGCGTTGTGGCTCCTTTAGAGATACAAAACTATGCCATATTAGCTAACAAATGTAACATAGTTTCAAAGAGCCTGGTGGAGATTAGAAAGGGGAAGAGAGAGTTCAATGCACTCAAGAAAATCACAGCTAAATTTTTCCAAGGGAAAGGAGAGCAAATTTAGTCAAGCCCAGTCAGGGAAGAAGCCAATGGTTGGGTAAGCTACTTCAGACAACTGCCCCAAGTGTGGGAAGAATCATGGGAATAAGCTTTGTCTGCTTAAATATAATGTTTGCTACAAGTGTGGTAAGTTAGGACATTTCATCAAGGAGTGCCCGTTGTGGAAGAAACCAACTAAGGCCACTAAGCCTTTGACTAAGGAGAGTCTACATCCTCAATGGCAAAGAGGTAGACCAACCCGATGATTCTATAAAAGGTCAGTGTTTTATAAATGATATTTCCTTAGCAGTATTATTTGATTCTAGCTCTACTCATTCATTCATTCCTTATGAATGTGTGAAATGATTGAGCTTACCTGTAACTAAATTGCCATATGAATTATCCATTTCTACTATGGCTGGAAAACATGTTTTAGCATCTTTGACTTACCTAAATTCCCCTATCATTCTTGAGAATAAACCTTTTATTTTTGACCTTATCTGTCTACCTTTGGTGGATTTAGATATCATTCTTGGAATGAATTGCCTATCTTTTAATAAAGTAGTTCTAAATTATTTTAAGAAGTCAATGAATTTTATGGACACTATACCTGTGAATAGGGGTACAGAGGAAAAGATCTAACGATTATGTTTCCTATGTTCTTTTGAGGTAAAGAGTCAGAATAAGCTTGATATTATCCCTATAGTTAGAGAGTTTCCTAATGTCTTTCCCGAGAAGATTTATAGTCTCCACTAGAGAGAGAACTAGAATTTTCTATAGAGTTAGTTCCTGGAGCAGGACCGATCTCTATAGCACTGTATAGGATGTCTCTCATAGAGTTAAGTGAGTTGAATGCAAATAGAAGACTTCCTAGAAAAGAAATTTATTAAATCCAATGCTTCATCATGGGGAGCACTGGTGCTATTTGTGAAGAAGAAGGATGGAAGTATGAGAATCTGCATAGATTATAGGCAGTTGAATAAAGTAACCATGAAGAACAAGTATACCCTCCTTAGGATCGATGACCTATTGGATCAACTAAGAGGAGTAGCTATGTTTACTAAGATCGATTTGAGGTCAGGGTACCATCAAATCAGAGTGAGAAGTGAGGATATATCTAAGATTGCTTTTAGGACTAGGTATGGGCATTATGAATTTCTTGTAATGCCATTTGGCCTGACCAATGCTCTAGCTATTTTCATGGATTACATGAATTGCATCTTTAGACCCTATCTCGATCAGTTCGTGGTAGTGATCATTGATGATATTCTTGTATATTCTAGAAATAGGCAGGAATATGAACAACACCTTAGGATTGTGCTGCAAGTTCTTAAAGAGAAACAGCTATATGCCAAACTTTAGAAGTACGAGTTTTGGTTAAAGGAAGTGAGATTTCTAGGACATGTGATTACCAAGGATGGGGTAGCAGTAGATACCAGTAAGATTAAAGTGGCGGTCCATTAGGAGAGACCTACAATGGTGATTGAGATTCATAGTTTTCTCAGATTAGCCGATTAATATAAAAGGTTTATCTAAGGGTATTCACAAATAGCGATGCTAATAACCAAATTGATTTGGAAGGATATTCCATTTAGATGGGATTCTGAATGTGAGCATAGTTTTCAAACCTTGAAGGAAAGGTTAACCACTACACCCATGTTAATTATCTCAAATCCTTTGGAAAGGTTTGAGTTATACTGCGATGCATCCAAGAAAAGTCTAGGGTGTGTCTTGACATAAGAAGGGAAAGTAGTGGCCTATGCTTCTAGACAATTGAGGCTCTATGAGTGTAATTACCCCACTCATGACCTAGAATTAGCAGCCATAATTTTTGCCTTGAAAATTTAGAGACATTATCTTTATGGGTCTAAGTTTGATGTATTTAGTGACCACAAAAGTCTCAAGTACCTCTTTGATTAGAAGGAGCTAAACATGAGACAGAGGAGATGGATGGAGTTCATTAAGGACTATGATTTCAAATTGAGATACTGATGTGTCTTATTTTATACATAATTGCTTGATGTGAATTATCCATTTTATGTAATTTTATTCTAAAAATACCTAAGTTGCATCATTTTTTATTTTCAGGAATTTTACCAAGTCATCATTAGCAAACAGAGTAATTTTAAGCCTAGACAGTCTTTAGAGCACCCAAAATAGGCTATTTGGGCTAATTTAGCTTATTGGGCCTTAGACCGGGTTGATTAAGAGAAAAAAAGAAGACATCCGCCCATTTTGAAGTGTGACCCAAGCGAACCCACGCACTGGAAAAGTAGACCCGAAGTGCAGCATTTTTTTATTACAATAGGAATAGTAACTCAAATCCCTTACCCATCGTGTGAACCAGACCCAAAAGTGTGAGGAGATACCCATGCGTGAACCCAAATAGAGACGCAACATCGAGAGAGAACCGCCACCAATGGAGGCCGAGCAATGACCCGGAGAGGCTTCGCAGACTGTCCTCTACTGTCTTAGCCGTCCGCGACACCTGTTTCTGATGTTCGTAACACGAGTGAGAGAGAGACCAGCTCGAGGATCCAGTTCGCAACCCGCACGCAAGGAGCCTGATCTGGTCATTTCTGCACCGTCCATCGCCGTTCCACTGCACTATAAGCTTGTTCGACCACCACTCATGTTGAATCTCCGCCTAAACCGCTAGATCCAAGACGAAGGTGATGCGACCCAAGACTAACCCATTTTGTCATTTGTGTGCGGTCCTCGATGTTCTCCAGTTATTTACCACCATCCAACTGACTGGAAAGGTGCAGATTCGTCGAGTACCTGAGAACTTGGGATCCAACCCATTTTCTGACTCGACCCTCGACCTGTGGAGAGTTAGAAAACTTTAGGATTTTTTTTAGCATTTTTCTAGCAGTTTTTTGGTCCTTTTTAGGTGGTTTTCCAGTGACCATTTTGTACAGAGACCATTAGGCAATTGAGGAGATAGGAATTGCATGAATTTTTACTATTTTTATCTGCTGTTTAATTAACTGTCTGATGGGTTATCTGTTATTGGAATTATCTACTGTTGTATATATGTGTGGCTGAAATTGTAAAATCTATTGGGGTCTCTGACTATGTTGGATTGTTGTTTTAATTTGCATGGATAATTGAATATTGGTTATGTGATCTCTATTACTTTTATGAATGAATGCTCATGTTTTCATTAACAAGACATTGTAATGAAAGCTAATTAGATTTCTTTTTGAGATCGAGAGATAAAAATTGAAATTGGACACCTAATTGTAACAAACAATTTGTTATCACTTAGAGATGAGGTTAATTAATTGCTGGATTAAGGAGTAGCTATCCTTAATAGTAATGAATTAGACCGATAATGTTAATTTAAAATTTATCATTAGGAAGAACCAGCCAGTGGTAGATTTTAGGTTTAAGAAATTCATTGAGACCGATAGAGAATTTGAATTTCAATTAGAATTCACTCACAAGTAGAATAGTCAAATTCAGTAATCCATTATCTTTTATTTGTTTGCTAACCAGTGTAGGTTCCTTGATGGATTTGCATTTCTTGCCTCCGTATCTTTTCTTTCGTTCCTTGTCGCTGGTTATAGTTTATTATTGCTTGTAGTTAGAAGTTAGTTTAGGTAAAATCAATCACTTTAATTGCTAGGCTAAATAACAGAGAACAGGTAGTAACTCTGGGCTTTCCCGTTCCTGAGGAATACGACCTTGATTCTCACCATTGCACTAGGCTGTATCGATAGGTTCACTGCCTTAGGTGTAGCTGCATAAGTAGCATTAGCAGCACACATCAGATACCATCCATGTAAAGACAATGTTGTAGGAGATGCCTTAGGTAGGAAATCCCTCCATGTAGCTCAGATGATGGTGAGTGAGATGAATTTGATAGAAAATTTCAACAATTTGAGCTTCTCTGCATTAATGCTATCTAATAGAATATGTCTAGATGAATTTCGGATTAAGAATGACCTTATAACTTAAATCCTAGAGGCCCAAAAGGAGGATGAATTCTTAAAGTTCCTAAAGGACTCGAAGGAAGTATGAAAGGAAGCCAATGGGCTAATGACCTTCCAAAACATGGTTTATGTCTCGAGTCTAGGGGAATTGAGGAAGAAAATCTTAGAGAAAGCCCATAGGAGTGACTATACTATTCATCCTAGTACCAACAAGATGTATCAAGACTTGAAGGCAAGGTATTAGTGGCCATGTAATATCTGCATTTTCCCTATCTTCAGTTACATTTTAAATTTATAATACTTGGCAGTTTTATGCCTGAAGGATTGTAATTAAATTGCCTAAAATTTTAAAAATAAGGAAAGGGACCAAAGTGAAAGAAAAATTTAAGGACTAAAATAAAGAATCTAAAGGTTTCACTATAGGACAAAATATAATCATTACGCCTCCAAAATATCTCTTGCATTTATGGCACGCCATTATTATGTTGGAAAAATTTCTTAGTGTATTTATGATACATAATGATTATGCTGAAAAAATATCTGGAAGTTATGATGACTTTAGAAAAATATCTGAGGATAAAACAGACAATTTTTATCCGAAGGTAAAATGGTAATTTCACCCAAGGGTAAAATATTATTTTTACCTTAGGGGTAAAATGGTAATTTCATCATAACAATTATCATGGAGTCCCTCCCATAACACTTTTCGAAATTATGAAGCAAAGTAAGGGGTAAAATAGTCTTTTTATCTTAAAGGGCCAAATGGTAAATTTGCACTATGGGTAAAATAGTTATGTTACCAAAAGGACAAAATGGTCATTTTGATAAGAAGAATGTTGTAAATTTTCAATAATGCCCTCCCAATAATACCATGGCTATTTAATGAAATTTGAAGGGCTAAATTAGTCATTTTGCCACCACTTTTTATCAAATGTCATCTTCTTCTCCAAGGGATGCAAAACCGACATGAGGGAAGAGGAGAGAAAGCCAGAAGCTTGAAGAAGGAGGAAGAGATAAAGTGAAGGAAAATTCAAGGAAAAGGCACTTTCATTGGCAAATCAAGGTAGTTAGACAATCCTACACCCTTTATTTCATGGATTATGGTGTTTTTCATATGTTTAGAGAATTTTCCATGGCTGCCATGAATTTGGGATTTTGCTCTCTACATTCTTTTAGGCTTGAAAATCTATTAGGTTATGCTTGAGATGTTGTATGGATGTGTTTATGCGTGTCGGATGGATTGACTTAATAATTTTTGATGAAATTGTGAATTTTCTTCACCATCTTCATAAAGCTTTCTCTTATGGAATTTGAATATGTAATATGTGGATTTTCATGGTTATGGTTCAAAAATAGTGTTTTTATGTTTATTTATCAATGAAAATGAGATAAGAGAAAGAATTGGATGGAAGTCACTTTACTTCCCCTTTTCTCTTACTTTTGGCCAAGAGTATATAGTAGTTTGGTAAAGGAGGTTTTGTTTAAATTTTAACCCATTTATGTATTGTGAATGTCTTGGCCATAAGTGTAAGAGAGAAAGGAAATTAATATTATGATGAAACACTCCCATTTCCTTTTCTTGATGTCTTGGCCAAGAGTATAGAAAGGAAATTGTGAAAAAGTTGTTTATATATTTATATGTATATGCCATGATTTCATTCTAGACAAAAGAAAATGAGAGAAATAATGAAATTGATAGTTTCTTTAATAAATGGTTTATCATAACCATGAAATCCTGAATGAAATGTGTTTGCCAACAAGAGAGAAATTTATATCTATGTATTCATACATGTTTATTGTGAAAAGAGGATGCTCGTATGTATACATAGATATCTTGAATGGTGAAAATAAAAATGGAAATGGTAAAAGAATGAATGAATAATTCACCAAAAGCTCTTAATGTGTAATATAGTTTAAATGGAATTTGTATGGAAATGGAGGAAAAGGTGATATAATTATACTTGTATGATAGAAACAATGAAAGGAAGGGAATGTGTAGCATAAAAATCTTACTGTTCCCTTACTTTCTCCTTTTGACCCAGACCACCCTTGCCTTCTCCTTGAAATGGTTTAAATTTTTGTAAGGTAATTGTAAAGGATAATATTAAAAATGTTATCCTAACCAATTTCAAGGGAAGAAAAGTGAGTGGTTAAAGTGTGGAAGTTTGGCAATCTAAATAATAACTTGTCTATAAGAAAAAATATATTCTTTCGTTCGTATCCATACAATTTAATGATGAAAGGATTCTTTTACACATAAGGGTTATAATTTACTAAAGGCTTAGTATCGTGAAAAGAATGAAAGGAAAGGAAAGTAGAAATGAAAAGAACAAAAGGGAAACATAAAATGGATTGGAAAACATAACTCAATACATAACCAAGGAAAGAATGAAAGGAAATAATGAAAGAATTAAAGGAAAGGAAATTAGAAATGAAAAGAAAAAAAGGCTTTCGAAGCATATATCCAGCATACACATTAAAGAATGAAAGTTTTGATGTCCCTAACTCAATACATAACTAAGAGTTTTCAAGATTTTCAAAGGAAAGAGTGGGTTCTTGCACCCAAGGGACAAATAAGATTTCTTTAATTACCTTGAAGATTTATGTAGTATGATGTTCCTAAAAGTTATATTGCTACTCCTGAATTCAGATCTCCCAAGTTTGAAAGCCTATTCTCTCTACTCTTAAGGCTCTCTCTTTCTCTAGATGATAAAGTTGATGAAGATATGAAGATGAAGACTTCTCCCTTCTTAAGTCTACCTAGGGTTGCATGGGGATGAAAATGCAGTTAAGTGAAATTGACAAGTAATTTCTAAATGGTCTTTGGGTTAAAAATACATTGTAACTATCCTAAAAATTTTTCCCCTTATGCCACTTTCATATTAAAATTCCTCAATGTTCCATTTCTATTTACCTAGGTTTTAATTCCTTATCTGGGTTTTAATTCCTTATCTGTCCTTTAAGTTAAATTACCTAAATGTACCATTTTTATAAAACTTCATTTTCTCTTAAATCAGACCTCATTTCAATCTGGTTACACATTCAATTGATTTTCTACTTACTTCTCTAGCTTTATACATTACAAACTCACAGCAAACATGTCTCTATCATTTAGAGACTAAATTGCTTAGGACGGTGTTACAACGATTGCCTATAGTTAACCTTGTAATGATTTGTTTTTGTTGCAGTGCCTCCATAAGTAGTTATCTTGGCCTCCCTAAGGTACAACATTCTTAGTACTCTCAGAATTTGTCCCTTGTACTCTTATATATTCCTTTTTGACTTAATCATCTTAAGTGTATCAGGGAAGATGTAACATCCGCTCCAAACATTTGTATCTTATGATGACGTTGTTGTTATTATTATTGTTAGCATTAATTGTGAAGGGTTAAGGATGATTTATTAAGGAGTTAGAATGAACATTTTTATCCTTATATAATCACTTTTGTGATCAAAGAATGAAGTTGAGAATTTGGTAAGGAAGGGTAAAATGATAATTTTACCATAAAATGAATAATTAGTTTAACTCTTTTATTTCATGAAGTTAGTCAAAGGACTCTTATTATTTTCATTTAAGAGAGAAGAAGAATCTAGTTATGCAAGAAATTACTTACATTAATGTTGAAAGGAAATTTTCCCTAAAAAGGGTAAAATTGTAATTTCACACTATGAACATGATAGCTATTCTATATGAGGTGGAAAAAATTTATTTTTTACCCTAAATATTCTATGAATGTGGGGATTAGAAATCCTTACTTATTCTTGAACAAAAGAAGAAAGAAAGAGAGTGAAATGATAGTTTTAACATAAAGGGCAAAAAGGTAATTTTTCCTTAGGGGCAAAATTGTAATTTTACCAAAAATAGAAGTAAATTAGTAAATTCATGGAAATGAGCCTTATGAAATTTTATTTAAGTAATTTTACTCCTTGAAACCAAAAGGAATGAAAAAGGGAGCAAAAATGGCCAATTTGGACTTAATGGCAAAAAGGCACTTTTCTTAGGGACTAAAATGCAAATTTCAAAAATTTGAGGGACCACTATGCAATTTCAAAATTTTGGAAGGGTAGAAAAGTCCCAGCCCATGGAAGTTGTATAAAATTACAATGGTAAGGAGAGACAATGCCATTGTTATAAAAGGAAAAGAAAAAGGATGAAATTGACAAATTTGCAAGAGTGGCATTTTTGTAAATAAGTGAAACATTAATTCAGCCTATTTCTTCTCCTAACTATTAGAAATGTCGTGAAAGGTGGAGAAGAAGAAGTGGCTGAATTGAATTTTGCCTTGGAGAAGAAGAAGCTTCCACCAAATCAACAAGGAAATCACACATCTATTAGCTTTTCAAGGTAGATAAACAATCTTATGCCATTAATTTCATGTTTTATGGTATGTTTATGGTGTTTTCAAACTTGTAAGCATGATGGCACTTTCTCTCTCTACATGTACATGGTAGATTTGCATGCTTGGATATGAGATATGTTGGAAATAACTTGTGGTTATGACTATAGATATGCAAGAAAGCATGGAAACTCATGAAATGGTAAGTTTGCATGGATGGCACTTGATTTTATTAAACCCTAAGTGGTGTCAAGGCTGAGTTTGTGGTTTTTAGAGTGAGAAAATGGTATTTTCGCATGGATTTTGCATGAATATTGTTGTATTGCAAGCAAGGTGATGAAACAACTCCATCTTTGCTTATTTTCTCACCTTGGCCGAATTACTAGGGTTATAAGAGTGCTGAATTTTGGCCAAATTTTATGTTAGAAGGCGTGAGAGAAAGTATTAGAAAGTGGTAAGAGAGAGAAAGTCTAATTAGATTTGCATTTAGGTACTTTTCTCATTGTCTAGCTTCACAAGTAGCCAAGCAAATGTGCTTTAGTCACCTTGGCTGAATGGGTGCATATGAATGGTGCTGAATTTGCTCTTGAAAATGATTTAGATCTAAGAAAGGAGGAGAGAGAAAATTATGGCAAATTATGTTTCAAGCAATGTTTCAAATTTAAAGTCTTACTTGTTCACTTTAAAAATGTGTATAAAAATGTGAAATTGTGAGATTAGATGTGTAATTATGTTTGGCATGAAAAATAAGCTAGAAAAGTATGAAAAACAATGGCCTAGAGTACACTTACCTAATTTTTAGGTGTGAGAAAGTGTTAGGCATAATTATGGGAATTGTCACCATGATGTTCCATTAACAAGAGTAAGGCTAGAAATGTGCTAAAAGGGTTAGAAATACAAAGTATTCATGTTCATTCTACCTTGGCCGAATACTATATGAAATTTTCTCTAGAGTGGCTAGATTTATGAATGAGTTGGAAATAGCCTAAAGTGCCATCTAAATGGCCTATGTTAAGGGAAGAGAGACCAAAGATGCAAGGGTCAAGAATGAATAAATAATAGCATGCATTTTTCCATAAATAGTGAAATGTTTAAATTTATGCAAAAGTGATTGAATGGCAAAGAATGCTTAATGTAATTTTGAAAGACAAGGTTAAAGCTTCCTTGTGGGGAATGATCTAGTGTATACTCCCAAGGAATTAAATGAGGATGAATGATTTGGTGAATACCTCTTGAGATTAAAAGCCTGTGAAGGAATGATCTAATGTATACCTTCCAGGGAAGTGCTTTAAGGGGAATGATCTGATGTAAACCCCAAGAAATTGAAATGTAGGAGAAATGATCTCGTGTATACCCCCAAAGAGCACATTTAAGTAGGAAGGAATGATCTCATGTATACCTTCCCAGAATTGAGTAATTATGAAATGTTATGTATGTATTGCATGAATGTGATTTATGTGATTATGATTATGGCATGTAAGCATTGAATGCTTGTAGCCTATTCCTTGAATAACCTAATTGAATGTGTATTTCATTTCTATAGCTACATCCACATATGTTTTCGTGATATGTCATATCCAAGTATCTATATGAGAATAGTTTTGAAAATTAACCGTATGTAGAGTGTTTTCTGTATTATTACAGTGGTACATGTCAGTTATTTTAAAATAAAATGGTTGTTTATCTACTGGGAATATATTTCTCATTACTGAACTGATATGTATCAGATGGTTAGATATTGTGTGGTAATCGAAGTGGAGTTGGACACGGTGGAAATTCCTTTCTTAGGAGTTTTCACTATTATCAAGAATGTGTATGTTATCACTGTTTTTGAGTTTCCTATAGAATAGATGAGTATGTAAATATATAGCTATAGCCCGACCTTTTTGGAGTCCTAATTCTACGTTTATTTTTTTTGGGTTTTGGAATTAGGGCTGATATTTTGGCTGCATATAGAAAGAAAAAGGGCATATGTATAGGGATATGTGAAGGACCTATTCTCTCACAGTATTTTGTAAAGGAGTATGAGTGGAAAACTTGTTGTCTTCTTACTCCTTATGGATGGGTACTTCATCTATCCCAGTGTATGTATACCAAATGATGTACTAAACAGTTATATAATGTATGTATATTAGAAAAGTTTATATATATTCCATTGTATTACTTAACCTTTTATATTCTGCTGTGCCAAAGCATGTTACCTGAGCAAGAGAACTCAAACCTAATTGCATAATAAATCTATCATGGATTGGATGCTCAGGAGAAATAAAGGTAATTAAAGACTAGAATTAATGTAACCACTTATCTAAATAAGCGTTATGACGTTGTTAAGTTATGATAAGGGGTGTTACAGAAGACCTCTTGCTTCGTGCATTCCTTTCAGGTTACCCATCCTCAATGGTGTTCTTGCCCAGTTCAGAGAACATCAGTGGTGCCCCCCTTGGTCTATCCCTGACCACCTTTGTAACACCCCTAATCCTATAGTTCCTTTTAGTTAATTAATTAATATGATACTATGTGTATAAGATTGGTGAGTTATTATTACCTTTACCCGAATAAAATTTTAACTTTTACCAAGTTATATAATTAAGTGCCATTCTTTTAGGTTTCTAGACTCGGGTTCTCACACTAATGCAGCGAAAATAAAATAAATAGAACAATATATATAGTTATATATATATATAATCATTAGTTATATACACAGTCACATACATTACTTCCTTTTTCTGTGACATATACCTATAGATATGTGAGATTAAGAATAGTTTGTCAACTAGGGTAAGGAGGCAACAATCTTGTCACTCATACCTATTTCAAAAATCCTACTAGTGGATAATATCCTTTTTCCCACATATCTTGGATACATATATACTCTCATTTTTCTATACATCAAAAATCATCATCCTTACCCTCTCCCAAAAATACTATAAAGGGTTAGGATAACAGGTATGTACACTTCACTCTAACTATCTACATATCAAACACTAATCATGCATGTCCATCCCTCCTACAGGTGGGGGTAATGGAGGAATATCTATCACGATAATTACCCAAACATCCTTTACTACCATAAAATATCCCAAAGTAGGTATGTCTGTAACGCCCTTGTCTAGTATTACAACATCTCACTTGTGAACAGATAAGGTTGGTACATTATTCTTAACCTTAATTATTTATTACTAATGTCTGAGCATTCATACCATCGCAATATTATTCAAGTTAATTAGATTTGGGTTCTATGGCTCAGATCAAAACTTATAAACACAGCAAAAATAAAGTATACTACGTAGGAGATAAAATTATAAAACATTACATATGCTTCCATAAGTATTACAACATTACATCTATTCA
This sequence comes from Senna siamea, assembly GCA_031216115.1. Lineage (NCBI taxonomy): Eukaryota > Viridiplantae > Streptophyta > Magnoliopsida > Fabales > Fabaceae > Senna > Senna siamea. The sequence continues at coordinate 27,287,284 of CM062361.1, read as the reverse complement.
AGAACTATCAAGACTCAACCTAGGGTCAGGAGACAACATCTCTATCACTCAAACCCTTAGGCTACAAAATACTCTTACTAAGAACCTTATTTAATGCCATTTCCATCTTTCCCAGAAATTTTCTAATTATCTGCATCTGATACATATCAGCACACAAATGAGAAAACTAGTTTCTTAATAGCTTAACAATTCACAGTTTAAATTTCACTAATATGTACCACTGTGCAAGCACAGAAAATCCTTTTTCTTCTACATCTTATCATTTCATAATTAATCTCTTTCATATAAATACATTGGTAAGCATTGTATGATTAATTGGTATGTCAATGTAATAAATATGGTCATTCTCATGTCTATTATAATTCTTTTCCAGGAAAGCATAAATCTATAAAAATTGAATTAATCAGTAATCATCTTATATATATATATCTCCCATTCTTAAAGACTTACCTTGCATATGTGACACACATTTAGTCATCCTGCAATAAATATGGATACTTGGCCACTTTTGTAAGAATTATGAACACTTGGTCACATTGTGGACTCTTGGCCACTTTCATGAGATTAGTGAACTCTTGGTCACTTATACATATACATATCAACTATAATTACTATCATTCTTGTCATTCAATCTTCTTTGCATTTAACTATCATAAAGTACATTCTTCATGAGATTAGTGAACACTTGGTCACATACACATAACAACTACAATTACTCTCATTCTTGTCATTCAATCTTCTTTGCATTTAACTATCATAAAGTACATTCTAATGCATTCACGGCTAGCATAATGATTCGGCCACTATGATAGAAATAAGGTATTGGTTACCCTTAACACTTTATTCTACTTATCTTCTTAGTTTAAGTTACATAATACAATTTAGACTACATGTATTTAGTTACTCTTACATTCTAATAGAAATGTGGATCCTTATTAGCCAAAAACTAATTTTTCTATATTATAATTTATCATAAATTTTCTCCTTTCCTTAGCCAACCAACTTTCTATCTTTCTTACCCTAATTTCAACAAACAATTTCCTATCTTATAAAAGCCCTTTTTGGATTTGGTAAAACTATAAGAGTAAATTTTAATTCTTACATCAAATACTAACTAGAATTCTTCATCTTGATTTCTATAACTTAAAACCTATACTAACCATATTTTAATTCTTACATCAAATACTAACTAGAATTCTCTATTTTGATTTCTATAACTTAAAATCTATACTAACCATATTTTAATTCTTACATCAAATACTAACTAGAATTCTTTATTTTGATTTCTATAACTTAAAATCTATACTAGCCATATGAACATACAAATTTTCAGCATTGTATTTAGTTAGATTTTCCATTATATATATGCTAAATTCTTCCCCCACAATATCTCTTCCATGAAAATGATAATATACATTTAACACCTCAAGAAACAATTCCAATTTATCATACAAACTCCACCAAAAAGACATGTACATCTTCAAGAATATAGAGAGAAAACTCATGTTCCATAAAAGCTTGAAAGAATTATGAATATGTCTCACATCATAAAACAAAACTAAGGGAATTGCTAAGCTACCTTACAATTGCAAGAATGATGTAAGTGAATTGCTAAGCTCCCTTCGGTTAAGCTCCTTTTCTCCTTTCTTCCGTGTGTTTTTCCCTTCCTTTCTTCTAAATGTTGTTTGCTTTTATTTCAATGGTTACTTACCTCAAGTACTGCATACCTATATATGTCTATTTAATTCCCCACATTTAATACTTATTCGGTCACTCTAAAGGCAAGTGAGGAATAAATTTCACATTGCCAATTTCCCTAACTCATCTCTTGGCTACATTGGATATAAAATAAAAAGGAAAGGCACACCACGTTGGAAGAGAATTAAAAACGTAAGGGAAGAGAAGAAAGAAGACCAATAGCACACGTTTCTTTTTCTTCCTTCCACCTTTTCACCGTATGCTCTCACTTCATTTCCCACGTTACAAGCTTCTTGGTCATTCTTCACATGTTTCCGTATGCATTTTCATCCCTTAATTTAATTTAGGTAATGTCCATTCGGTTGCATCAAAAGGAACAAGAGAAAGGAATTTAAGTAACTCTAAGCACCTCATTCTTTATGTAAGCACCTCAAGTACTTTCTTCCCCTCTTGAACTCTCGGTCAAGCAAAAAGGAAATGAAGGAATGAAGGGAAATTAAAAGTAAAATGCTACACATTTCTTTCCCTTTTTCTTTTCTTCTTTGCCTCTTTTAATTTTTTTTTGTTCCATATGTTGCTAGTCTTTTAGTACAAGAAGGGATAATTTTATAATACTTCACGTCTTCCTTCCTTCATACAAGACACTCATACATCTCTTTTAATGTTAATCAAGTTTCACTGCTAAGGCTCTTTTCACTCACATTCTAATTCGATTAACACAAGAAAAATGTTTGCCTTTAGCACAAGAAAATCCATCATACTTTATGGCAAAATCATCCAATTAATTAAGAGAACATTAATTTAAAATAATTAAGAGACTATAGGGTGTTACAATGTCTACCAAATTGACCTTCACTTCCAGCAAGATCTGATATCTAGCCATCTGATACGCACTAGCATTTATATGAGAATAAATCTCAGTAGTAAAACAATGTTTTTTAAAACCACTGGCCTGTACCACTATACTTATATGGAAATCCACTACATTCTTTTCCTTATCACATAGAAAACTATTTCTATTGGGGTGAATTGCATGAATTATGCAGTTATAGCATTATATCATGTACTTATGAATGCATGTACAGATAAAGTTCACCATATGTCAACAAAAGAAGACATGTCATTTTATCACATATTTTTCATGGTAACAGAATCATATTTACATTTATAACATAAGTAAAGAAAACAAGTATCTCATATTGGCCAATGCCAAGATCATTATAAGAGCCATCGAGAGAGTCATCCAGCAAATAACTCTATGTGCACTTATAGCACTCATGGATGAGTTCTGAGCTGAGTTTTCATAGGCCATCTTATCCCTGATCATCCTAATTTGGTCTGTAGTTTGCCGAACTAACTCTAGTTTGATTAGTTATCTTTCCCTTACCTAAAACCAACACAAAGGTAATCTACACTTCCTCCTATAAGGTTTCATCCCTATTCTCGAATGGAAACTATTGTTGTATGAGAATTCTATCAATGCTAAACTTTGATCCCAACTCCCCCTATGCTCTAAGGCATATGACCTAAGCATATCCTCTAAAGTTTGGGTGGTTCTCTTAATTTATCCGTCTGTTTGAGGATGATAAGCGGTACTTAAACTTATACTAGTACCAAAGGCTTCTTGTAAGGCTCTCCAAAATTTAGAGATAAATCTAGTGTCTCTATTTGAGACAATGCTAGTAGGGATTCCATAGAGTCTCACTATCTCTTGAATATACAAATGGGTTAATTTGTCCAAGGAGAAATTGATCTTAATGGGTAGGAAATGTGCAAACTTAGTTAATCGATTTACTATCTCCCAAATAGTGTCATTTTCCTGACTGTGTCCTTGACAATCCAACTACAAAATCCATAGAGATTTTATCCCACTTCTATTCTAGGATATCTAGAGGTTGCAACAACCCAGTAGATTTCTGACGTTCAATCTTCACCTTTTGACACACTAAGCACTTAGCGACATACTTAGCGATGTGCTTTTTCATGGCTGGCCACCATAATCTTCCCTTTAAATCTTGATATATCTTGGTGGTAGCAGGATGAATAGTATAATTGCTCCTATAGGCTTCCTCTAAAATTTTCTCCCTTAAATACCCTAGACTCGGGACATAAATCCTATTTTGGAAGGTCATTTATCCGTTGGCCTTCATCTAGAATTCCTTTGGGTCCTTTAGAGACCTTAAGAATTCATCCTTCTTTTAGGCCTTTAAGATTTAAGTCCTAAGGTCACTCTCAATCCGTAATTCACCTAGACTCATTATATCTGGTAGCACTAAAGTGGCTAAGATTAAATTTCTAAAATTTTATATCAAACTCATCTCGCTCACCATCATTTGATCTACATAGAGGGATTTTCTACTCAGGGCATCTGCCACAACATTGGCCTTGCCTGGATGGTATTTCAACTCAAATTCATAGTCCTTAATGAACTCTATCCATCTCCTTTGTCTCATATTTAGCTCCTTCTAGTCAAAGAGGTACTTGAGACCTTTATGGTCGCTAAATACCTCAAACCTAGACCCATAAAGATAATGCCTCTAAATTTTCAAGGCAAAAACTACGGCTGCTAGTTTTAGGTCATGAGTAAGGTAGTTACTCTTATAGGGCCTTAATTGCCTAGAAGCATAGGCCACTACTTGTCCTTCTTGCATCAGGACACACCCTATACCTTTCTTGGATGCATTGCAATACAGCTCAAACCTATCCAAAGGATTTGGGATGATTAACACTGGTGCAGTGGTTAACCTTTCCTTCAAGGTTTGGAAACTATGATCACATTCAAAATCCCACCTAAATGGAACATCCTTTTAGGTTAACTTGGTCATTGGCATCGCTATCTGTGAAAAATTTTGGATAAACCTTTTGTAGTAACTAGATAATCTAAGGAAACTACGGATTTTAGTCACCATTATAGGTCTCTCTTAATAAACCACCACTTCAGTCTTACTTGGATCTATAGCTACCCCATCCTTAGTAATCACATGTCCTGGGAATCTCACCTCCTTTAACCAGAACTCATGTAACGCCTCTATCTAGTATTACCATTAATTTTGATATAAAATATAGGTTCGGTACATTATCTTTCCTTTATTTAATTAATGTCTGAGTAGTTATACCATTAAATTATATTAAGCAAATTAGGTTTGAGATTTTTTGCTCATATTAAAAACTTACATACATAGTGGAATAAAAGAAATTCTATGTTACACAATGGAATTTAAACTTTCATACAATTCAATGAGATAAGTTCCATAATGTCCATTACATTACAATAAACATGTATCAGAATATACGAAGCACCTATCTATAGGAAGTTAGGAGACAATAATCCTGTTACTCAGACTCCCTTTACAAATTTTCAAGACAGACTGGTCCTTCACATATCCCTTTCCTTGTTCTTTCCTAATTACATCTCAAGTCTACTACCCAAAGAATAATCCTAGATCTAAACGAAGTATGTCTAGATTAAGAATCAAAAAATAAGGGTTACAAAAAATTTCTTGACCCTAAAAGAACTCGAACTCCTAGCCCAGCTATGTGTCTGCATCTGATACATATTAACATATAATAAGATACGCAAGTTTCCCAGTAGCTTAACAATTTAGGTTTTAAAAACAACTAATGTATCAGGGTGAAAACACCAAAATAATTAATTCTACATTCTTGGAATAAAATACAACATAATTCAAAAATATAATTGGCAAGTAATATATGATCAATTAAAATGTCAATAAGATTAAAATAACATACTTTCAAATAAACATGTTGTGACTTACTTTATTGTAACATTAACAATTTATTTAGGCTTATCCTTCTTAAATTTTCTTTTTACTTTAGCTGTGCACACTTGGGCACTTGTGGACACTTGGCCACCTTTAAAATTCTTTGTGCACACTTGGGCACATGTGGACACTTGGCCACCTTTAATATTCTTTGTGCACACTTGGACACACGTGGACACTTGGCCACCTTTGATAGTCATTGTGCATACTTGGGCACTATGTGGACACTTGGCCACTTTCCTAGGGTCATTGTGCACACTTAGGCACTATGTGGACACTTGGCTACCACCTAGGGTCATTGTGCACATTTGGGCACTAGGTGGACACTTGGCCACCTTTGAAATTCCTTATCAATTTCCAAGGGAAATTCTCTTTTCTTGAAAATTCATATCAATATACATTTTTTTATGAAAATTCTAATATGCTTTAATAATAATTTCTTCTTCTTCTTCCTTTCTTTTTGGAAATTAATTCCAGGGTACATTTTCTCTAAAAATTCTCATATTTCCAAGAATAATTTTCCCCTTTCTTAAAAATTAATTCTTAATGTACATTTCTCTTAAAATCCTAATATCTTTAAGAATAAATTCTCCTTTCTGGGGAATTAATATCAATGTACACATTTTTTTTGAAACTTATAATATTTTTAATAATAATTTCTTCTTTCTTGAAAATTAATTCTAATGCACATTTTCTCTAAAAATTCTAACATAAACATTTCAAGTATAATTTCCCCTTCTTGAAACTTGATTTCTTATGTATTTTTTCTTCATTTTCTAAGGGTTCTAGCATTTCCAAGAAGAATTTCTTCCTCCATAAAAATTAAATCTTTATGTATACTTCTCATAAAAATTCTAAGGTATAGGATACTTCCTTCTTTGTTGAAAATAAATTCCAATATACCTTTCTTATGGCAAACTTCAACATTTTAAGGATAATTTCTCCTCCTTTAGAATAATTGCTAATGTTTATTTCTTACCAAAATTTCTAGCCTTTTTAGAATACTTACTTTCCTCACAATAGTAATATAAATTTTTTTCCTTGTGACATCAAAAATAAATTCCCATGCTTTGAATCAAAATCATAGTGTATAGCTTATAAATTCTCAGAATGAATATCATGGACTTGAACTAGGGAGTTTTATTCATTTGAAAATGCCATTTACTTTCTTTTTGTTCTTTACTTGATACACTTAAAAGGTTAGGGTTCTTTCTTTGTGGTCATCATGAAGTTAACACCAACCAACCCTAATCCTTTTTCTAACAACATATTCATGCTAACTCATCCATCAACCTTTCATTGAACCATACATGCTAGCCAACATACATACATTTAGGTCAAGAATGTAGGGAGGCAAGTTATGTTCCATAGAAAGCAAAAGGAGCATGATGGTTGCAAAAACTAAGCATGGAACATAAATCTTAAATTGTTAACCTACCTTGCTTCCCTTGCTCTTTCCCTTTTTGATCACTTTTGCTTCTTCCTCCTCCCAATTTTTTGTGCTTCACGTGCTCCCCTTCAAATGTTCTCCCAAGACCTTTGAAATCTCCTTTTCTTTCCCTTCTTCACATGTGATTTTTGCATGTATTTCTCAATGATAGGGTTCCCCTTGTCTCACGCCACTCTCTCTTCCTTTCTCTCTTTTTCTTCCTTTTCCTCATGTGTGTGTGTATGTGTAGCTTGCATGAAATGAACCTTTCCCCCTCTCTTTCTTCCACGCATGAATGGGGTGTGGCATGCATGCAAAATGAAATTCCCAATTTTTTTCTTCCATTGGTAACGTGTCCTTGTGTCCAACATGAAAAATCTCATGCCATTCCCATTTGCTTTTTTCCTCACTTCACACTACCTTAGCCTCTTCTTCTTTTCTTATTTTGATTTTCTTTTGTCCAAGGCAAGGGAAGGGTTCTACACTCTTTCTCTTTTTTTTTCTTTGTTTTTACTTTTTTGTCACGCCACCCTTGGTAAGGATTTCTTCCTATTCCATTGTCCCATGTGTACTCCTAAGTACACTTTGCTTCACGCCACCTCTCATCTTTTTCCTCATGCTCCTCTTTTTTTTTTTGTTTCCTCTTTCCCTTAATTAAGTCCCTCAATTAAGTATTATCTCAAGAACCTCCATTCCCTAAAAGAAATTCTGCACTTGTACTCTCTTGCTTGCAACCTTGGTAATTGTTTTCCTTGCAAGTTTGGGTTATCTACTCTCACAAGCAACTAAATTCATATGTTGTATAAAAAAATTTCTGCACCTTTTGTCTTCTTTTCCTCACCATAATCTCCTTCTTCACAAGTGGTCCCATGTGCAACAAGTCAAATAAAAATTCTGCACCTTTAAAATTCTTCTTCCTTGCCATGTTTTCATGCCTCACGTGTTCCCATGTGCATATTTCACTTAGAAAAATTCTGCACCCTTAAAATTCTTCTTCTTTTTCTTCCAAATGCATGTGCACTCTTGCTTCCTTTTTGCTCTACCTTACATGCCTATATATTAAATTTTTGCATGCTAAGAATTCAATTCCCATCATCCTTTGTATTGTCCATTAGTCCCACACAAGATGCATGCAATTTCCTTCCTTCCTAGTTCACATGAACCATGCATGAAATTCATGCAAAAAATTTTCTTCTTCTTCCCATTTGCATGTGGAACCCATGCAAGTCCACAATTCATGACACCCCTTTTTATTTTTTTGTTTTAATTCATTTGTATGTGTATATGTACATATATTTATTGTGTGCTAACTCTTTTCCTTTTCCATGTGTGCTTGCCGTGAGGTTATCTATATGTATATACATTTAGCTTTAATTCTCTCTTTCCTTTGGCAATTTGGCTAGCTTATTGAAAGGATAAAAATTTAAATCAAGTACTTTAATTTTGTGCAAGCTTACCTTTTAATATAACCATTTTAGCCCATTAAATTATGCAAGCAAATTTGCCCCTCCTTAAGTTAATTCATCTAATTAATTATGAAGCAAGCAATCCAGACCAATCATTAAATGTCACAATTAATTCCATCCATTCAATTAGAGGACATTAATTTAAACTAATTAAAATTATGGGGTGTTATAACTCACATTTCTCAAGTTTTGCATACAGCTACCTCTCTCTAAGTGTAACACCCTATAATTTAATTAGCCTACATTAATGGTCTTTAATTAAATGGATGGAATTAATGGTGTCATTTAATTAATTAGTATGAATTGCTTGCTTGCTAATTAATTAGATGAATTAGCTTAAGGAAGGGAAAATTTTGCTTGCATAGGAAAAGAAATACCAAGGCAACAAGCAAAATCAATTAAGTGCAGAATTTTATTGTGTAAGTATGCATGGAGGGAATTTAATTAACAACAAATGAAGGTAGAAAGAAAAACCAATTAAGTGCAGAATTTTTCTAAGTGAAATATGCACATGGAAACATGTGAGGCATGAAAACATGGCAAGGAGGAAGAATTTTAAAGGTGCAGAATTTTTACTTGACATGTTACACATGGAACCCCACATGAAGAAGAAGATTATGGTGAGGAAAAGAAGAAAAAAGGAGCAGAATTTTTTTTATGCAACAATAGGAATTTAGTTGCTTGTGAGAATAGGTAACCCAAACTTGCAAGGAAAACAATTACCAAGGTTGCAAGCAAGAGAGTACAAGTGCAGAATTTTCTTTTAGGAAAATGAAAATAGAATGCAATTGGAACCTACACACACCCACATGCCACCTAAGCCAAGAAAGAGACAAGAGGGAATTGAAAATTTGATTTTTATACTACAAACCACACATGAAGGGAGATAGAGAAATGGGAATTAAAATTTTAGTCTCACAAGGAGACATACACACGTGAAGTAGGGAAGAAAAGAAAGAAAAAAAAAAGAGAGAAAACAAAGAAAGGGGTGGCTTGAAGTGAGGAAAAAGTAATTGAGAATGGCATAAAATTTGTATGTATTGGAAACAAGGACAAGTTACCAAGGAAAAAGAGGGGGAACCTTCATTTTCATGCATACTATACCCCATTCACACGTGGAAGGAAGAAAGAGGGAAAAATTTCACTTCTCATACAACCTACAAATACACACACACATGAGGAAAGGGAAAAAACAAAAGAGGATTTCAAGAGGCTTGGGAGAGCAATTGGGAGAGTGAGCACGTGAAGCACTAAGGTTTGAAAGGAGGAAGACACAAAGGTGACAAAAAGAAAAAGGAGAAGAGCAAGGGAAGCAAGGTAGGTTAACAATTCCAACCAACTCATGTTCCATGTTTGAGTAACTACCATTTTTTGCATAAGTCTTCCATGGAGCATGATGTTATTGTCCTACATTCTTGATAAAAATGCATGCTTTAGTGGCTAAGCTTATATGTTAAATTGATGTGATGAAATGAGGATTGGATATGTAAGGGGATTTGATGCCTAATGGATGTTGAAAAATTGTTATGATGAAGTTAAAGATTTTCCCTTAGGCCAAAATCCTTCTTGAACTTGGTAGACCTCCATAAAAATTTATACTATTGTTATCATTCAAGAAAGGAAGGATTTATTTTTAGGGAGGATGGAAATTATTAGAATTTTTAGAACGAAAATGTCCATTGGAATTAATTTCCAAGAAAAGGAAATTATTATTGAATTTATTGGAATTTTTAGAAGGAAAATGCACATTGGAGTTAATTTCCAAGAAAAAGAAATTATTGTGGAAATCATTAGAATTTTAAAAAGAAAATGTACATTGGAATTAACTTCCAAGAAAAGGAAATTATTATTGAAGTCATTAGAACTTTTAGAAGGAAAATGTACATTGGAATTAATTTCCAAGAAAAGGAACTTTTTTGAAGTTATTGGAATCTATAGAAGGAAAATGCATATTGGAATTAATTTCCAAGGAAAAGAAATTATTATGGAAATTATTAGAATTTTTAGAAAGAAAATATACATTGGAATTAATTTCCAAAAAAAAAATTAATATTGAAATTATTAGAATTTTATAAGAAATACACCTTAGAAATTATTCCTTAAATATTGAATTTCCCATAAGAAATGTATAATTACATTAAACTATAAGAAAGAGAAAATTATCCTTGAAATTAATAGCATTTCCAAATGAAGTACATTAATGGTAATTTCCAAGAAAAAGGAATTTTATCCTTGAAATTATTAGAATTTTAAAGGGGATGTACACTAATAATGATTCTCAAGAAAAGAAAATTTTCTCTAGATAATTAAAGAAATGTTAAAGGTGGCCAAGTGCCCACCTAGTGCCCAAGTGTGCACAATGACCCTAGATGGTGGCCAAGTGTCCATATAGTGCCCAAGTGTGCACAATGACCCTAGGAAGGTGGCCAAGTGTCCACATAGTGCCCAAGTATGCAAAAGAATATTAAAGGTGGCCAAGTGTTCACATGTGTCCAAGTGTGCGCAAAGAGTTTTAAGGGTGGCCAGGTATCTCCAAGTGCCCAAGTGTGCACAATTACAATACAAAAATAATTTAAGAATGAGAAGTTTAAATAATAACTTGTTAATGTATGGTATTATATGTCATAGCATGTTTTGTTTGACCATTTATTAGTCCCATCCTATTGACATTTTAATGAATCATATATTCCCTGCCAATTATACTTTTGAATTATGCTATATTTTATTCCAAGAATGTAGAATTAATTATTTTAGTGCTTGCACCCTAATACATATTAGTTTTCTTTAAAACCCAAATTGTTAAGCTACTAGGAAAATTTCGTTTCTCATTATGTGCTAATATGTATCAGATGCAGACGCATAGCCGAGCTGGGAGTTCGAGTTCTCTTTGGGTTAAGAAATTTTTGTAACCCCTATTTTTTTGAGTCCTAGTCTAGACATACTCAGTTTAGATCTAGGATTATTCTTTTGGCAGTAGACATGAGATATAATTAGATAAGATCAGGGGAAGGGATGGGTGAAGGACTGGTCCGTCTTGGAAATTTGTAAAGGGAGTCTGAGTGATAGGATTGTTATCTCCTGACTTCCTATGGACGGGTGCTTCGCATATCCTGATACGTGTTTACTGTAATGTAATGGACATTATGGAACTTATCTCATTAAAATGTATGAAAGTTTAAATTCTGCTGTGTAGCATAGAGTTTCTTTTATTCTGTTGTGCATGTAAGTTTTTAATCTGAGCAAAAGATCTTGAACTTAATCTGCTTAATATAATTCAATGGTATAACTGCTCAGACTTTAATTAAATAAAGGATAATGATAATGTACCAAACCTATCTGTTTATATCAGAATTAATTATAATATTAGATAGGGGCGTTACACTAAGCACTTGCAACACAATCTTATGGTGTTGTTCATACTCTTCCCTATTTCTAGAATATACAAGAATATCATCAATGAACACTGCCAAAAACTGATCAAGGTAGGGTCTAAAGATGCGATTCATGTAATCCATCAAAATAGCTAGAGTATTGGTCAAACCAAACGGCATTACAAGAAATTCATATTGACCATACCTACTCCTAAAAGCAATCTTAGGTATATCCTCACTTATTACTCTAATTTGATGGTACCCCGACCTCAAATCAATCTTAGTGAATACAGCTGCTCGTCTCAATTGATCTAACAAGTCATCAATCCTAGGGAGTGGATATTTATTCTTCACCGTTACTTTGTTCAACTGCCTATAATCTATGCATATTCTTATACTTCCATCCTTGTTTTCGACAAATAACACCGATGCTCTCCATGATGAAGCATTGGGTCTAATGAACTGCTTCTTTAGAAGGTCTTCTATCTGAACCTTGAGTTCACTCAGCTCTAAGGGAGACATCCTATATGGTGCTATAGAGACTAATCCCACCTTGGGAAATAAATTTATAGAGAATTCTACTTCTCTCTCTGGTGGAAGGCTAAAAATCTTCTTGGGAAAGACATCGGGAAATTCTCCAACTATAGGGACACATCAACCTTATGCTAACTCTCAACCTCAGAAGAACACATGAAACATAATCGTTGGATCTTTTCCTCAGTACCCCTATTCACAAGTATGGTATACATAAAAGTCACAGACTTCTTATAATTTAAAACCACTTTATTAAAAGACAACCAATCCATTACTAAGATAACATCTAAATCTACCAGAAGCAGACAGATAAGGTCAACAGTAAAAGGCTTATTTTCAACAATAATGGGACAATTTAGGCAAGTTAAGGAAGTCAAAACATGTTTTCTAGCAGCAGTAGAAATAGAAAAATCATATGATAGTTTGGTCACAGGTAGGCTCAACTTTTTCACACATTCATGAGAAATAAAAGAATGAGTAGTGCAAGAATCATACAGTACAATTAAAGGAATATCATTTATAAAACATTGACCTTTGATAGAATCATCATATTGGTCCACCTTTTTACCCTTGAGAGTGTAGACTCTCCCCCTAGTTAGAGACTTAGAGGCCTCAGCTAGTTTCTTCCACAATGGGCATTCTCTACTAGTGTCTTGGCTTACACACTTGTAGTAAACATTTTGTCCAAGCAGACAAGGCTTATTTGTAACACCTCTAACCCTATATTCCTTTTATTAATTAAATAATATAAGATAATATAAGATAAGGTTGGTGAGTTTACTAATGCTCTACCCGAGTATATTTCTAACTTTTTCTAAGTTAAATAATTGAGCGCCACTAGTTTGGGTTACTACACTTGGGTTTTCACACATTACGCAGCAAAAATAAATAAAATAATTTAAATGAGATAGATTGATATAGAATATTTATGTTCACATTCAGTACATAATATTCATATATACATAAATAGTAGTGTGTGTCAGACATATACCTATAGATATGTGAGCCTAAGTAGGGTAAGGAGACAATAAGTCTACCACTCATACCTTATTTTAAGCAAAACTCTCTATCTCACATATCTTAATACATATATGCCCTCCTTACTTACACCAAAATCATTCTTTTAATCCTTTCAAAATACTAATAAGGATTCAGGGAAGTGGGCATGTCAAAATACTATATACTCCTAGTTATGCATACAGTCAAGGGGAGGGTGGTAACTCGAATACAAGTAGGAACCAAAGTCTAGTGATCATAGGAAAATACCCCAGAAAGGGTATCTCCACTACTTCTATCTCTACCTCCAACAGCACCTAGTACCTAGGCATCTGATACAAACCAACTAAATGAGAAAGATTTCTTAGTAGCAATAATCACCTACATTTAAAAATAGCTACTTGTACCACCATATAGATACAGAAATCCATTACATTCTTTTTCATAATAATTTAAAATATTATGCTATTGGAATAATGTATATGGATTATACAAATATCTCATGCATATACTTATGATTATACATGCACTTCAACAGATATTCATCACACAGGATGCATTCTCAGATTGTAATGGTAACAACTCATATTCTCATATCAGTATATAGAACATAAACAAAGAAATCATGCAATTTGATATAGCTATAGTCAAAAGCATTATATAAGAAATCTTATAAATATTTCCATCCATAAATGAGTTTTCTCGTGGTTATAAGCCACCTATAATCATTCTCGTGGTTTTCACCATCTGCATTCATTCTCATGGTTAACTGTAAGTAATTATTCGTGGTTAACTGTCTACAAAAATTTTCCTAGATTAAAGCCAGTTGTAACTATTCTCACGGTATAACCAATTGCATCCCTTCTTGCGGTATAACCAAATGTAGTTATTCTTGCAGATTAACCATTTACAGTTATTCTCATTTACGATTCATGCTCAATTAAAATCTCTTGTTTTTCTTTTCTTTCTCATAATTTCTCAAATATTTTTCTTTCTCATGTTATCCATTATAATTCAAGATTAAATCCTACATTTGAGTGAAGTATTAGGCTAATTGTGGATTAAAATAGGTTATTGAGTCAAATTTCCCCGAAACAGAGAGCTACAAGTCGACTTTCAGCCTCTTGGCACTTGACTTCTAGCTTACTGCCTCAAAAATGTTTCAAACAGTGAGCAATCAGTCAACTTCCAAGACCCTGATAGTTGACTGCTCTGTTCTTGGTTAATTTCTGGAAAATAAGACCATGGCAGTCAACTTCCAACCCCTAGCAGTCGACTGCTAGCATTCTGGATACATTTCTGGGCAACTCAGGAGCACGATAGTCGATTGGTAGAGCCTACGAGTCGACTGCTACGCCATGCTTTGTTTTAAAACTCGTTGCTGACCAATTATTTTAGCCAAGAACATGTTTTTAAAATAGTTTTGATGATTAAAAACTTAATAATAGCATAAAAGCTTCATTTACCACTCAAAAATAGCCCAAACCACCGATTATTCGTGCTCAAATCTTGGATTTAAACTCTTTCTTAAAAACCATGAAAAACCCATTTCTCATATTTGCATTCATGCATTCAAAAGTATACTCAATCTGTTTAAAACATCTAATAGCAATAAAAAAACACTAAGAATGTAAGTTTTAATCTCCTTAGAGTTCAAAATTATGAAAACTCAGAATTTTCTAACCATGCACAGTAAATTTTAAAAATAAAGGAGATAGGTGATTTGCTACCTTTCTGCTGGTTTAAACTTGGTATTTGATGAAGGTGAAATGTTCTGGTAAGTTTTCCTAACTTTTGGAATGCTTAAATCCTCCTAGCATCTTTCTTCGTTCACAATTTCCTAACTTTCTCTCTCTAGCTCGTCCTCTCTCCCACTCTAAGATTCTAAACTTAGGAGGCAAATTGAGAGGTTCTGGAGACTTCACCTATATATAGGTGATCTGGCCTCTTGTAATTATACTCCTAATTCCCAACCATTCGATCTAAATTAATAATTCTTCCAACTTTCTGTTAAATTACCATTTCGTACCTAAGCACTTGTGAGAAATTTTGAGTGCATTTGCTCTGATAAATCATTTAGCTAAAATTATGGCCTATTGCCCTAAAGTTTTGGAAATTCACACATTCATTCTCACCTCATCTTTTTCCTTTTAATTTAGTCCCTATCCTTTCTCTTCACTTAAAACTCTCATTCTAATGCGTTTATATGCAACATAATGCAACAAACATAAACATTTAATTCATTTAAAATTAAAAAAAATCTCTTAATGCGTAGAGGGAGCATATGTTACATTATTCCCATGATTCTTCCTGCACTTGGGGTATCCATTCAAAGTAGTTTGCCCACCTAGGGTTTCTTCCTAGTCTGGACCCCTTTTCCCTTAGCAGGGTCCTATGGCATTTTCCTCTTAAGGGGGTTATACTCCTTTCTCCCCTTAGCAGCCTTTGCTAGGCCTCCCGCTGTTATGCAATACTTGTTCGCTAATAGGGCATAGTTTGTTATCTCTATAGGAGCCACAAAAATTTTCAACTCCTCGTTCAACCTAGCCTGTAAGTGAATGGCCTTCTGTGCCTCATCTTATCTCACTTGTAAGTAAGAGGAAAACTTAGATAACTCCTCAAATTTAGCTAAATAGTCATCGAAAGACATACCTCCCTGCCTGATCTTTATAAACTCGATCTCCTTCTCATTCCTCACACTTGGAGGAAAGTACTTCTCTAAAAAATTATCCTTGAAAGAGCCCAAGGTGATCTGGACTCCTTGGGCCTCCATCAACTACTTGGCCCTACTCCACTAGTGCTCAGTCTCCCCAACCAGCATATAGGTGGAGAACTAAACCTTCCGAGCCTCAGTACTCCCCAGCACTGCAAATATTTTCTCTATTTCTGCCAACCATTCGGCAGCTAACTTTGGGTTGAACTCATCTCTAAAGGAAGATGGCTTGGCTTTTTGGAACTTAGTCCACCCCTTGTAGGCCTGATCCCTCGCCGGTTCTCCCTTAGGGTTATGGTTCCTACCAGCATTTCGGTCCTCCTACAATTGCTAGACTACCTCAGTAGTGGTAGCTGCCTATTGTGTGGCAGCAGTAGTTTGTTGAGTGGCAATGGTAGCCTGTTCCCTCATAGCCTCTACCATTTCCACCAAGGCTTACATTATCCTGGCTAAATTAGCTTCTCCACCCTTATCTCTCATACCATTTCTCTTGGGAGGTGCCATACTTTACTCTACAAGATATATATTACTAAAGTGATCAATCTTAATAATAGACATTTATAAGAGAATATATGGCTCCATAGGAAATACTATACATTCCCAACCTAGCACTCCATTCCTCAAGTCAAAACATAACACAAGTGGTCAACTGCCTAGGCTTAGCTAACTAACCTGTAATAGTCTCTATCCTGAGGAATCTACCCTTACTACCTAATTAGCATCTACCACTACTGAGTCAGCTATGTGCTAACTGTGGCAGCTATGCTCTGATACCAACTAATTGTAACACCCTTTATCCTACGGTTCCTCTTAGATATTAAAAAAAGTATAATATGAAAATAATTATCAGAGTGTTGGTGTTACTATTACCTCTACCTGAGTCAATCTAAAAATTTTACCAAGTTAAGTCATTACGTAGTTTGGGTCGAATGCTACTCTCAGTTTCTCACTCTAAAATCACAGTGGAAGATATATATATGTGCAGAATAAATATCATGTACATATACCTAATTATCTTAATTAACTATAAATCAACATGTATATTTACTCATTACATAACTTCAATGTAATTAACTGGGGAATAGAAGCAACAGCCCTGCCACTTAATCCCTATTAAAATCTCTATATGTCAGCTAAAATCGATTCATACATCACTAGTCAATTTACATCTAAATGAATATAGGCTATACAAAAGAAATGTGAGCCTATACTATCCAAAACAAATGCTTCAAAGTACCCCCTAATGGGCACCCCTCTTTAGCTTACTTGCTCCTCCAGTCACTGTACCTATATGTCTGATACATGCTAGTACTATCATGAGAATTGAATCTCAGTAGCAATGCAACCCATCTTTAAAAATTTATCAGCCTGTGCCACTGTGATCACACGAAAAATCTCTACGTTCTTTCATCATCATAAAAATATAAAATATACTATCGAGATGCAGTGCATGTAACATTTAATCAAATCATATACTCATACATATGCATGTGCATTTAAAACATTTCAGCTTTCAAATATGTGGAATGCATTCATCATCATTATCATTATAAAGCATCTCCATAGGGTAATATATATGCCTTTGGAGCAGGAGAAAACAATCAAATCTTACAAGCTATTGGGAGTGCCGCCCAATAGCAACTCCACGTACAACTACTTATATGAATGAGCTATCTTGGTGACTACTGTGAAACTACAATAAAATACTGCTCTAGTACATCTGAGGCATCCCTGGCTAGATCCACTTGTACAATCTTAATAACTCATAGGATCACTGTATTCCTTTGAACAGATCTTATCCTCTCCACTTCCACGAATCATGAAGCTATAGGCTCACCACCATTCCTCTGAGGTGGATCACACTTCTGGCACTATTCTATAACATATACACTAGGGTGATTTGTCTTATGCCCAAGGTTATACTTTAACCTTAAGTATGTGTTCTCTTAATGGCCTTTAGAGGATTACACTAACTTAAGGTTCGTAACCATCACGGTGTTTTCAAAATCATCTACATTCAAGTGGTTGTTCAACCATCCTCAATTGTGGCACAACGTGGAATGCCAATGGTCGTCCTATACCAAAAATTGGTCACTCGAATAATGAGCCTATCTACCACTAAAGCATATGCCTAGAATACTTCACTCTTCCTTTTTTATGTCTTTTCGCTCCTTTGGCATCACTATCACAAGGACCATTCTCATCCAAGTGAAAAGTGACTCTATCCTTTGCACATGACCCATAACTCCTAATTTCCTTGTCTACCTATGTTATGAGCTCTTCATCAAATTAGTATGAATAATTACTAAGCTTAATTACCATGAAAAATCTCATTTTGCAAGTTAAAGGGCTATCAGTTGGCATCTAGAAGGCAAGCAATCAGCTAGTGGCTCTCTGTAATCCTCGAGTGTAAGACAACAAGCTACCAGTCAGCTGCTAGCAGGCTATCAGTTCACTAGTAGCTTATTAGAATGCGTCCTGGGAAAAATAAGAGCGCAACAATCGATTGCTTAGTGCAAACCCAGACCCGACAGTTGACTGCTAAGAAACTGGCAGTCGACTGCTAAGCCTCTATCTGCGCTTCTGGGTTTCTAGGAACACGACAGTCAACTGCCCCCTGCTTACAAGTTAGCTGTTATGCTTTGTTGCAGTTCAGAAAATGTAATTTTGATAGTACCCAATCCATAATGCATTCCATTTTCAATTCTAAAAAAATGAGCTTAATTTCCATACAACAAAATTTACTTCTCCTTGAACATTCTCATCAATTAGCTCAAACATGGTCTATTCAAGAAAACTAGCCTATATATCTAGATGAACACAACCCAACCTTTCCAATCAATTATAAGCACATATATGAGCATACATTTCAACAATAAAACATCCAATAACAGTAGAAAAATGTTCAAAACGTAGATTTAACCCTCACTCAGCTTAAACATTGAATAAAATAAATTTTCAAGCAGTTCAAATCACATTGTTTAGTAATATTCCTCATTTCAGAAAAAGAGAGGGGTTTGGGACGGATTTCTACCTTGATTTCCTTGCAAATGGATGTATATGATGTATCAAAAGACTCTCCCCTTGCTGTAAGACTGATTTCTAGCCTCAAATATACTCTTTCCTCAGTAAAATTCCCTCTTCAAACCCTAGCTCATCCCTCTCTCTCTCTAACTACCCCTTCAGCATCTCTCTTTAAAAATCTGGTATGGTGGGAGTGTGGGGGTTTAAAGCTTCAGCTAGGGTTTAGGGGAGTTTGGGGAAATTGGTATCTAGTCCCTAAGCTCTTTTGCACTCTTAGACTCACTCATTTTTTCCTTTTCAATTGAGTCCCTAGCCAACTCTTGCTAAACCTTCATGTATTTCCTTTCAATTTAGTCCCTCAACTAATGCAACTATATGAAATTAATGCAACACGCACTAGCATTAAGATTAAATTAACAACTAGCAAATGTCTCTTTAAGCATATTTGGAGTGGATGTTATAGTTATCAACTCTACCAAACGTCTCCCTTCCTCTAATGAGACTGGTTATCAACTCATGAGATCACTATCAACTCTACCTAGATCATTTTCTCTCCGCTTTTGGGTGGATCATAATACTATGGAATGACCACCCCTCTCCGATAGAACACACTCCCGGTACGCTATTTCATAACATATACTCTAGGGTGACTCAGCTTATGGCCATGGTCCTGCTTAACTCTGAGTACGTGTTTCCAAATGGCCATTGAAAGAAGACACTAACTTAAAGTTCGCAACCATCATGGTATTTTCAAAAATCATCTTAGTTCAAGTGGATGTCTAACCTTCATATTTCATGTCACAACCGTGGAATGCCCAAAGTTTGTCCTATATTGAGAAATGGGTTAGTCAATCATGAGCCTATCTATCACTAGGAATACAATTGGAATACTACCCTCTTTCCTCTCTTATGTGTTCTGCTCTTTCTCTTTCACTATCACAAGGATCTCATCATCTAAGTGAATTATGACTTTATCATTTCACTTATCTCAAGGATCTCATCATCCAAGTGATGTGTGACTCTATCTCTTGCATGTACCCACTACATCCAGGTTTATATCATTAGTTTGAGTGAGATTTTTGGCTATTTTCCTCTTAAAATGGTCAATTCAGCTCATTTTCCATGTCAGAGGGTTGGTACTCAACTTCCCCCTTTCTAGTAATTGGCTACTAACTCATTGTCTAAAATCTCTATTCTTGGTTGAGAGCTACCAGTCAGCTACTAGTCTCAATAGTTGAATTCTAGGGGTCTGGCAATTGGCTACTGGCTTTCTGGAAAACGAAAAACATAACAATGAACTTCTAGGGGTCTGGAAGTTGGCTTCTAGCTTTCTGTCTCACATTTCTGTGTACAGGATCACCACGGTAGTCGACTTCTAGGGTTGGCAGTCACCGCTAGCACTCAGTTTACTTGAAAAATTATGATTTTACCTAGAGTTTAGCCCCAAAAACATGTTCTCAATTAATTTACTTAAATTATAAACTTAATGCCAACATTCAAACATCATTTCTTGTTCATAAAATGCCCATAACATAGATTAACATGTTCAAACTAAGATCAAACCACATCTTTCTCACTTAGGGCAAAAACCTAACTTCACAATCATTCACAAGAATAAATAAGTAAGGTAAATCAGCCCACATTACCTAATGACAGTTAAAAACACATAGAATGTAGGTTTAAAAACCCTAAACTTCGCTTACAACATTTAAAATCATATTATTAGAAATTTTTTTGCACATTTCAAAAATAGGGTTTAGGACGAATTGCTACCTTAAGTCCTTGCAAATGTGTGTGTTTGATGTGTTAGGAAGGCTCTCCCCTTGCTTTAGAACTGATTTCTAGCCTTGGATTTGCTCTTCCTTCAGCAAAAATCCTCCTCCTTTGCCCTAACTTACCCCTCTCTCTACCTACCCTTCAGCTTATCTCTCTAAAAATTCTGAAGGTT
This sequence comes from Senna siamea, assembly GCA_031216115.1. NCBI lineage: Eukaryota > Viridiplantae > Streptophyta > Magnoliopsida > Fabales > Fabaceae > Senna > Senna siamea. The sequence goes on along the minus strand of CM062361.1, from coordinate 27,266,323 downwards.
TGAAGTGAGTGGGAGGTTTGGGGTTCAGCTAGGGTTTACGGGAGTTTGAAAAATTGCTAGTTGGTCCCTAAGTTACTTTGCACATTTTGTCTCAACACATTTTCCCTTTTCACTTGGGTCCTTAGCCACACTCTTCACTTAGAATTTCATTTCTTTCAATTAAATCCCTACACTAATGCAACTATATGCACTAATGCAACATACACAAGCATTAAGATTAAATTAACAACTAACAAACATCTCTTTAATTATACTAGGAGCAGATGTTACATACATGCATAAATATGAGCACATAACATAATTATACGATACATGCACTACATCCCAATAATATTTAATATGTTTTTATGATGAAAGAATGTAGAGATTTTCAATATAAATACGGAGGTACAGGTTAGTAGTTTCCAAAGACAGGTTGCATTGCTACTGAGATTAATTTCTCACATAAGTGCTGGCATGTACCAGATGTGTAGGTCCTTAGTTGAAGAGAAAGGTAATTGGGAAGAGGTGCCCACCATGGGGGTACACAAAAGTATATATTTGGAATAGTATAGGCATATATTCACTTTGTACTAGTCTTTATAATTTTTCAGAAATGCTAGTATAGATTATCTCTTGTATAGCCTATATTAACTTGGATGTAAATGGATTAACTAGAAATTGTCAATAGATATTTTGATGGGGCTTTGAGTGGCAGGGATGTTGACTCCATACCCTAATAGTAAATTTAAAGTTGACGAATGTGTAATTATGCATGTTTGTGTATAGTTATCTAGAGCATATTATATATATAAATGATTTGATATTCTGTTGTGATCCTCAAATGAGAACCTAACCCCAAATGACACTCAATTAACTTGGTAAAAGTTAAAATATACTCGGGTAGAGGTAATAGTAACACAACATTATTATGATATGTATCTATTATACCTTTTTAATAACTAAAAGGAACCATAAGCTAAGGGGGTGTTATGGGCTTTACAATAAAGGGGTTGGTATAACTCATGAGATCATGTCACCTTTAATAGATCATGCCCACTCCACCCTTGTGGATCTTGAGGCTATGGAATCACCATCCTTACTGATGGATCACATTCCCAACATGATATTCACAAGCGTATATTCTACGATGATTCAACTCATGAAATGGTTATGCTGGACCTTAAGTATGTGACTCCTTTTATTGGCCATGGAAGTGTTCACTAACTTAGAATTCGTAACCATCATGGTGTTTTCAAAATCATTTATTATTGAGTGGATGTTTTGCCATCCCAAGTTATTATTCATCCGTGGAATTCCCAATGATCATCCCATACCAATAGTGGGTTAATTATTCATGAGCCTATCTACTACTAATGTATACACTTGGAATACTCTTCTCTTTTCTCTTTCATGTTTTCCACTTGTTCTTTTCAATCTCATGTTACATGTTACCTAAAAAAATCACAATTTCTTTATGTAATAACATTATTGTTGACTCTATTGAGCATACATTCAAAAAATTAGAAACTTGAAATCTAACACTTGTTCTAAACCTTTGAGACTATAATTTCAGAGACTAGGTGGCTCTTTTAAAACAATTTCTTTAAGAAAAACCATATTTTTTCATCCAGTAGTCGACTTACACTTCATAGCAGTCAACTTATAGAAATAGAACCTTGAAAACTCCATTAGAATGCTACAAGCCGACTGTCAAAACAATACGCGTCTGGATTCCCTGCTGGGCGTGTCCTATTTGGCGCCTTGGCGTTTTAGCGTGATTTGTCGTTGCTAAAGTTTTTTGCAACAAATATTATTGTCACTATAACTTTTGTTAAATTAATTATTTAAACAAAAGTTATAGCAGCAATAATATTTGTTGCAATAATATTAAAACACACTTTAGCGACGGATAAAACCGCCGCTAAAAAGCCCAAATAGGGACTACAAACAGGAGCGCCGGCAGAAGATCCAAAAGCAAACAATACCAGTCGACTATAAGTCAGTCAACTTACAGGCATGTGGCAGTCAACTGATAAGCTTTTGTAAGATAATAGTCATACGGTAGAGGCTCAAAAACTAATTGCAGATACTGACAGTTAGCTGCCAGAGGCTGGTAGTCAGTTGCTACCTGGATTTTCTAGAAAATTTCAAGCTAAAGAACATGAAAGTCAACTTGTAGGACCTTGAGGATCCATTTTACTACTATAAAGGCTTAATTTATCCTAATTTCACCTCTTTTAAGTCTAGAAAAAGCATGAATTTAGTTTCATATATATTAATCCATCATTTACTCTATGTATCATTCACTCTTCATGCTTAATCCTTCAATTAAAAGAAAGTCAAAAATGGTGAACAGTAAAACCTACTTCATGTAATCTGAAGTAAACATGCATAAGTACATATATTTAGCATAAAACATTCAGTAGAAGTTATAAATACAAATAATATAGGTTTAAAACCCTTCTCTTAACTCAAATCCCTCAAAATCACTATTTTCAAAAAGTGAGTAAAGCTTTTCAAAGATGAAGGGATTAGATTATTTGCTATAACACCCCAACCTTATAGCCTTTTCCTTTACAATTCCTTCCATAAGCCATTTAGCTAAAAGATTGGTATGTTATATTCACTTTTAACCTTAATTATTACCTGAGTATGATTTTAATATCCATTAATGTTTGATTAGGTTTGGGATACTTTACTCAAGTATTTTATTTGTACATTACACAGTAAAAGCTCAATTAGTGAAATCGCCATAATCATAATAACAACAACGAAATAGAAAATAAAGTTCATTCATATATTCATTCATGAAATATTTATAATGTCATAATATATTTCAGGATATGTGGAGTTCATTCAGTTCTTCAGGGTAAAAAGGCAATAATCTTCTACTCAGAACCTTTACAAAATTTACCTACTAGCGGATAGAACTTTCACATATCTAGATATATATGCCCTTCTCATTATGTACATCCATAAATGATTTATCCCAATTCTATTCCAAAAATATATGAGAATCACGATAAAAGGGCTACAACCTAAGTAGTTACATATTTATCCAAAAAGTGAGTCTATTCTTCATGTTTCTAAGGAGAAGGAACCTCCAAAATTGCCAATACCCATATTCCTTGCAGTACAATGAATGACCCTAAGAAGGGTATATCAACCACAGCTACCTCTATTTCTAGTAATAAGGTGTACCTCATCATCTGGAACACACGAGGATAATAATGAGAAATAATTCCCACTAGCTAGAAAATCTATTTTTAAAAACTCTGATATGTACAACTGTAGTGACATAAAAAACATTTCTACATTCTTTACTTTATAATACATTATATCCTATTGGGATGCAACATATAAATCATATATGTGTATGGCATGAATTCATGAATATGCATCATAACAATTCACCATGTATAGCATTTGAGTATCATGTGTAATATCTACTTTTCACGTCCTCAGGTATGTTATTAAATCTAAAATATAGTAATTGCATACCTAAATAATTGTATTTAAATAGCCCTAGGTTTTCTAAAGAAAAGAGGGACCAAATGAAAGAAATTTTAGGGACTAAAATCAAAAGAAGAAAAGTTTCACTAAAGTCCAAAAGTTAATCATTACTTTGCATGCAAACCAAGGTGCATTTATGGCATGTAATAATTATGTCAGGAAATATCTACACATCTTTATCTTTTAGCACATGAATCGAGGCATATTTATAAAGTGTCAATATTATGTTGGAAAATATCTTGGTATATTTATGATGCATAATCATGATGTCTCAAAATATCTAAAATACTACGATTACACCAAAAAATATTTGAAGAAAACATCTAAAAGCCATAATGACTTTAGAAAAAATCCAAGGGCAAAATAGATGATTTTTACTAAGGATAAAATGGTAATTTTTACCTAAGGGTAAAATCATCATTTTACTTAAAAAATAAATAACAAATTCCATCAAGGTTATTCCTACAAAATTTTCAAAATTATGGAAGAAATTAAAGGGTAAAATAGTCATTTGACTAAAAAGGACAAAATAGTCATTTTTCCCCTTAAACAGAAAGCACAGCTTCTTCCTTCTCCAAGAAAAGGCAAATTGACATGAGGGAAAGGAGGAGGAAATTGAGAGCTTGAAGGAAGAAAGAGAAAAAGCTAAAGTGAAGGAAAATCTAAGGGAAAAGCACTTTCGTTGGCAAATCAAGGTAGTTAGACAATTTTACACCCTTTATTTCATGGTTTATGGTATTTTTCATGTGTTTAGAGAATTTTCCATGGCTGCCATGAATTTGGGGTTTCTATCTCTCTGTTCTTATCTGCATGAAAATCTATTGGGTTATGCTTATTTTGTTGTATGGATGTGTTTATGAGTGTTGAAATGGTTGATTGAATGGTTTATGGTGATATTGTGATTTTAGGTTCACCACTTCCATGAAAGTCTCTTGTTAGATTTAATTATGTGAAGTATGGATTGTCATGATTATGGTGGAAGAATGGTACTTCTATTCTTGTTTATTGATGAAAATGAGATAAAGGAAAAGATTAGAGTTAAAGCACTTTATTTCCCTTTTCTTTTGCTTTTGCCTAAGAACACATGATGACTTGGTGAAGGGAAATTTGTTTATATTTTGCCTATATGCTATGTTAATATTTTGACCATAAGTATAAGAGAGGGAAGGAAGTGATGTTGTGAAGAAACTCATTCATTTTTCTCTTCTTGGTACCTTGGCTAAGAGCATGAAGAGGGATTTGTGTAAAAATTTATTCATTTATGCATCATGGTTTTGGTCAAGGCAAAAGAGAAGGAGAAAATGATGAGATAACTAGTTTCCTTAATAAATGGTTCACTATAATCATGAAATCCCCATTTTTAACTTGTATTCTAACAAAAGAGAAAAATATATCTATGTATTCATGCATGCCTATTGTGAGAAAAGAAGTGCCTATATGTATACATAGATAGAATGAATGGAGAATGAAATGGAAATGGTGAAAGAAGGAATGGAAAGTTCACCAAAAGCCCTTAATGTGTAATAATAGTTGAATAGAAATTGTATGGAAATGGAAGAAAAAGTGATGTAATTGTATTTACATGATATAAAGGATGAGAAAGAGGGAAGATATAACATAAAAATCTCACTTCTTCCTTGCTTTCATCTTTTGGCTAAGACCCTTCCAGTCACTTCCCCTTGAAATGGGTTAATTTTTAGCAATGAAATTACAAAAGGAAAATATTATAAACTTCATGTTAGCCAATTTCAAGGAAAGGAAAGTGGATAGTGAAGGCATGAAAATAGGCAATGTATGTTATAATTTGCCTAAAGGAAATGTATAGTCTTCCATATCCTTACAATTTAGCTATGAATGGAATAGTAAACACATAATGGTGTGCTTTAATAAAGGCATAGTATCATGAAAGATTATGTGAAAAGAAAAGAAACTAGAAATGAACAGAACAAAAGGGAAAGATAGAGTGAATTGGAAAACATAGAATGGAAGGGAAAACTTAGACTAGAAAGAAAGATACCTTAGAGGAAGTATTTCTCATGTATGTTCTAGGATAGATAGGCTTGTAACTGAATGACTAGTTAAAAAGGGGACATTTACGTAGAATTTAGCATAATCATAGGTACAAGCCCAATCATCATATTTTATATGTGGGAAATAGCGTACTGGGAATATGATCCACTAGAAAAATGGTGGTGATTCCATAGCGTCATGATCCTCCTAAAAGCGAAGAGGAAATGATCTGTTTGAATGACAGTGATCCTGTGAGCTTATTTTTGACTGGCTATTGGGAGAAATCCCACCAACTGGGGAATGATCTATCTTTTGACAATGATGACCGACTGGGGAATGATCTATCTTTATGATAGTGACCATTGATTGGAATAGGTACTTAGATCTACTGAGGGACGCCTCATATAGTACTAGTGGTAGAAATGTCACATAACTAGAACTGGAAATAAAATTATCTCACTCATGTATGTAGGGGTATGTGGAGTGGTCCATTAGGTGACACTCTCGATACTTTTAAGTTCCTCTTTTATGGACTATTTCTTTTAGCTAATGATTGGTAATTATTTTCCTTATGACTGGTAATGTTTTCCCTATGAATGATAGATATGTTTTCCCTATTTCGAATGGAAATATATTTATAACTGGATATATGTTAAAAGCATGATACTGAGATGCCTTGACTGATGAATTTTATGGTGAATTGTTACATTACATTCATGTATGCATGCCATACTTCTTCTGAAATGTTTATGCACAACCCAGTAAGATTTAAATGATGATTAAAAAAAGGAAAGAATGTAGCATTATTTTTCGTATCACTACGGTGGTACATATCGAAGTTTTTTTTTAAGAAAAAGAATTGTCTAGCTAATAAGAATTTATTTCTTATAATTATCCTAGTATGTATCAGATAACCAAGTATAGACTATTACTGGATGTGCAGGGAAGATGGGTTCTGATAGTGTATAAAAGTTATGAATAGTATTAGTAAATTATTAACAAGGGTTTGAGTGGCAGGGTTGTTACCTTCTTACCATATATATATATGGATAAAAACCTTATGTATAAGAAACATAAAGATATAAATTAACGAAATTTAAATTTCTGCTGCGTTATTGTATAAATAATATTTTATTTATTTAGTCTTTTTCTGTGTAGTATTTTAAATGATATACCTGAGTAATGAATCCTAAGCCTAATCAAATATGGAATAGAAATCAATAATTTTACTCGGGTAATAATTAAGGACAAAGAGAAGGGTAACATGTCAATCTTGTAGCCAAATGGTTTATTAAGAAAAGTATTTCAAGAAAAGCTTTAAGATTGGGGTGTTACATTAGTTGGTATCAGAGCACAATGACCTAGTTTAGGAAAGGGGTAGATTCCTCAAGAGAAGGACTTATTCAGGTTAGTTCGCTGAACCTAGGTAGTTAGCTAGCCTATGTTTGTTTTGACTTGAGGAATAGAGTACTAGTTTTGGGAAGATGGTAGCTCGTATGGATGTTATTTGTTCTCTATTAAATATTATGTTATTGAGACTGATCCACCTCAATAATGTTTGTTTTGTAGAGTGAACTATGGCACCCACTAGGAGAAGTAGAGCTCAAGGCCAGGATGAGAATGCAAGTTTGACTGGGGTAATGCAAGCACTGATGAATATGACAAACGTAATGAGAGAACAGGCTACTGCTATAAATAGACAGCCAGATGCTGCTACACAACAAGCAGCTGTTACGACAAAAGCTATTAGGCAAGAAAATGAGAATTGAAATGTTCACGATAATCCTGGAGATAGACAAGGAGGAAATCATGGAAATAAAGGCTGGGCTAAATTTCATAATGCTAAACCTTCTATCTTTCGAGGATGTTATGATCCGAGAATTGCCAAGGAGTGGTTGAATGAGCTGGAGAAAATATTCACAGTTTCGGGAAATACAGATGAACAAAAAGTTTCCTTCTCCACCTATATGTTAAAAGGTGAGGCTGAGCATTAGTGAAAGAGAGCTAGAAAATTGATAGAGGCCAGAGGGATTCAGATTACCTAAGAGTCTTTCAAGGAGACATTTCTCAAGAAATACTTTCCCAAAAATATGAGAAATGCAAAGGAGGTTCAATTCATGCAAATTAAGCAAGGAAATTTGTCTTTTGAGGAGCACTTGGCAAAATTTGAGGAGTTATCAAAATTGTCTTCTTCTCTAAAGTATAGACCTGATAAAGCCTGGAAGGCGATACGCCTAGAAGCTAGACTAAACCTGAAATTACAAAATGTTGTTGCACCTTAGAAGATTCGAGATTATGCCACATTGGTGAATAAATGTAGAATTGCTTCCAGAACCCTAACCAAAGTAGAGAAAGGAAAGTAGGGTTTAGTTTTTCAAAGAGAAAGCTGCCACCAGGATTTGTGAAAGGAAGAGGAAATAAATTTCCTAGGAACCAGAAGGGAAAATAACCGATGAATGCACCAACAACTCCCAACAATTGTCCAAAGTGTGGAAAAAACCATGGGAACAAGCCATGCTTGCTGGGGGCAAAATATTTGCTATAAATGTGGCAAGCCAGGACATTTTTCTAGGGAATGCCCAACATTGAAAAAGCCAATCGAGACCCTTAAACCTACCACTAAGGGAAGAGTCTAGACTCTGAAAGGAAAGGAAGGGTCCCAGTTTGATTATTTGTAAAAAGGTAATTGTTTAATTAAAAATGTTGTTTTAACTGTATAGCATGACTCTGGTTCTACCCATTCCTTTGTTTCTTGGGATTTTGTGAATAAATTGAATTTTCCTACATCAAATTTACCCTATGAGTTATCCATGTCCACTCCAAATGGAGAACAAGTTTCAAAATCTTTGATTTTTTTTAAACTATCCAATTATGATTGAAAATAAGTCCTTTGTGGTTAACCTTATCTGTTTACCTTCGGTAGAATTAGATATTATCCTTGGAATGGATTCGCTCTTAAAGAACAATGTTATCTTGGACTATTCAACTAGGTCTGTGATTTTTATATACCTTGCCAGTGAATGGGAGAAAAAAGGAAAAGAATAACATGATGAGTTTCCTATGTTCTTCTGAAACTAAAAGTCAGCATAAACTTTCAAATATTCTAGTGGTCTATGAATTCCCTGATGTATTTCTTAATGAAATCTCAAGTCTTCCACCTGAAAGAAAGGTAGAATTTTCTATAGAATTGATCTCAGGTAAAGGATCAATTTCTATAGCGCCTTACAGAATGTCCCCTTTAGAGTTGAAGGAATTAAAGGTCCAAATTAAAGATCTCTTAGAGAAACAATTCATTAGGCTTAGTTCCTCACCATGGGGAGCACTCGTACTTTTTGTGAAAAAGAAATATGGAAGTTTGAGATTGTGTATAGATTACAGACAACTAAATAGAATAACCAAAAAGAATTGAAAGTAAGATCAAGGAGATGGATGGAATTCTAAGAGATTATGAAATTCAATTAAAATACCATCTAGGAAAAAGTAAATGTAGTGATAGACGTTTTAAATGAAAAATCTCTCTATATAGCTCGATTAGTAGTTAGAAAATTGAGCCTAATACAAAAATTTAGTAATTTGAGCTTATTTACTCAAGTAATACTAGATAGAGCTTATTTGAACAAATTGATAATTGAAAACAATCCTAGAATTCAGATTATGCAAGCTTAGAAAGAAAGTGAATTTCTGAAGTCCTTAAGAGATTTGGAGAATTTCAAGAAGGAAGATTATGAAAGGAAATGTAGATCATCTTTATAATGATTTGAAACAAGAGAATGGTAATTAGTTGAACCTAAATCAGTATAACTAATGTGATAAGTTAAGATGATCTGGGAAAAGAGTTGTACTAATACTAGGAACACTAATTCAAATTCTTTATATAGGTATGCATCAAATTTCAAGGATGAAATTTATTTAAAAAGAGGGGAGAAATTGTAATATCCACTTTTCACGTCCTTGGGTAAGTTATTGAATCTTAAATATAGTAATTGCATACCTAAATAATTATATTTAAATAGCCCTACATTTTCTAAAGAAAAGAGGGACCAAATTGAAAGAAATCTTAGGGACTAAAATGAAAAGAAGAAAAGTTTCACTAAAGTCCAAAAGTTAATCATTACTTTGCATGCAAACAAAGGCACATTTATGGCATGTAATAATTATGTCAAAAAAATATCTAAACGTCCTTATCATTTGGCACAAAAATCAAGGCACATTTATGAAGCGTCATTTTTATGTTGGAAAATATCTTGGTATATTCATGACGCATAATCATGATGTCTCAAAATATCTAAAATGCAATTATGACACTAGAAAATATTTGAACAAAATATCTGAAAGCCATAATGACTTTAGAAAAATATTCAAGTGCAAAATAGACGATTTTACCCAAGGATAAAATGGTAATTTTTACTCGACAATAAAATAGTAATTTTATCACAAGGGTAAAATCATCATTTTACTTAGAAAAAAATGACAAATTCCCTTAAGGTTATTCCCATAAAATTTTGAAATTATAGAAGAAAGTAAAGAGTAAAATAGTTATTTTGACTAAAAAGGAAAAAATGATAATTTTATCATTGGGGGTAAAATGGTAATTTTACTATAAGGAAAAAATGGTTATTTTTCCCCTTAAACATAAAGCACAGCTTCTTCCTTCTCCAAGCAAAGGCAAACTGATGTGAGGGAAAGGAGAAGGAAATTCAGAGCTTGAAGGAAGAAAGAGAAGAAGCTAAAGTGAAGGAAAATCTAATGGAAAGGCACTTTCGTTGGCAAATCAAGGTAGTTAGACAATTTTACACCCTTTATTTCATGGTTTATGGTGTTTTTCATGTGTTTAGAGAATTTTCCATGGCTACCATGAATTTGGGGTTTCTATCTCTCTATTCTTATTTGTATGAAAATCTATTAGGTTATGCTTATTTTGTTGTATGGATGTGTTTATGAGTATTGAAATGGTTGATTGAATGGTTTATGGTGATATTGTGATTTTAGGTTCACCACTTCCATGAAAGTCTCTTGTTAGATTTAATTATGTGAAGTGTGGATTGTCATGATTATGGTGGAAGAAGGGTATTTCTATTCTTGTTTATTGATGAAAATGAGATAAAGGAAAATATTGGAGTTAAAGCACTTTATTTCCCTTTTCTTTTGCTTTTTCCCGAGAACACGTGATGACTTGAAGGGAAATTTGTTTAATTTTTGGCTATATGCTATGTTAATATTTTGACCATAAGTATAAGAGAGAGAAGGAAGTGATGTTGTGAAGAAACTCTTTTATTTTCCTCCTCTTGGTACCACGGCTAAGAGCATGAAGAGGGATTTGTGTAAAAATTTATTCATTTATGCATCATGGTTTTGGTCAAGGCAAAAGAGAAGGAGAAAATGATCAGATAAATGGTTTCCTTATGAATGGTTCACTATAATCATGAAATCCCCATTTTTAACTTGTATTTCGGAAAAAGAGAAAAATATATCTATGTATTCATGCATGCCGATTGTGAGAAAAGAAGTACCTATACGTATACATAGATAGAATGAACGGAGAATGAAATGGAAATGGTGAAGGAAGGAATGGAAAGTTCACCAAAAGCCTTTAATGTGTAATAATAGTTGAATGGAAATTATATGGAAATGGAAGAAAAAGTGATGTAATTGTATCTACATGATATAAATGATGAGAAAGAGGGAAGATATAACATAAAAGTCTCACTTCTTTCTTACTTTCTCCTTTTAGCCGAGACCCTTCCAGTTATTTTCCTTTGAAAAGTGTTAATTTTTGGCAATGAAATTACAAAAGGAAAATATTATAAACTTCATGTTAGCCAATTTCAAGGAAAGGAAAGTGGATAGTGAAGGCATGAAAATAGGCAATGTATGTTATAATTTGCCTAAAAGAAAAGTATAGTCTTCCATATCCTTACAATTTAGCTATAAATGGAATAGTAAACACATAAGGGTATGAACTCAAAGCCTATATTTAAAGATCATTTAGCATTTATAATAGACCCAAAACTCAACTTAACATATCTCCCCTTTATCCTAACTCAACACTTTCTCTCTCTCTTGCCCTTCTCTTTCTCTCTTTAGGAATACTTAAGTGTGAGTTGTGTGGGTTAGGGTTTTAAGGTTCCTGAATATTAACTCTCCCTATTTGCATTCTAATCCTTAGGCATTTGGTGAATTTGGCCTTACTCAATTTTCCCTTTTCAATTGGGTCCTTGGTTACACTTTCATTCAGCTTTTATCCATTTCAATTTAGTCCCTGTACTAGTGCAACTATATGCAATTAATGCAACATAACCAAGCATTTAAATTTAAATTAATAAATAACAAACATCTCTTAATTACATTAGGATCGAATTTTATGAAAGGGGGTGAGAGCTTTAAGGGATACCATGGAAAAGTTTCACATGAATAAATTCCCTGTTTTTTTCTCTTAGGCCATAAGCAAGAAAAAGATAGGAAAAAATGCTTTAAAATGATATGTTTGAAATTTTCTCTCTTTCATCATTTTCCTAGCTAGGCCAAGACCACCACTCTTATTTCCCTTGAATTGGCTGAATTTTTTAGTGTAATTGTGAAGGAAAAATGCAAAATTTTCATGTTGGCCAATTCCAAGAGGAAAATAAAAATGGATGGCTATGGTAAGAAAGCTTGGTCGAGATCTCACCCTTTTTCTCTTATGTTGGCCGAGACTTGGAAGTGAAAGTTGAAAAGGAAACATTTTGAATTTTATGATGGCCAAACTCAAGAGAAAAAGAGGAATGAGCAAGTACGGCAAGAGGTTATAATGATAGGTGTTATGAATTTCATGAAAGAAATTTATAACTTTCCATATCCATATAATATTATTTTGAAAGTGTTATCAAACAAGAAAGGGTAATATTTTAATGTGAGAATGGTATCATGAAAATTAAAATGAGCAAGGAAAAACATTAAGGAAGGGAAAGAAGAGAAACTAGAGGAAGTATCCTTAATGTATGCTCTAGGATAGATGGACTTGTGATCGAATGATCAATGGTCAGTATGGGACGGCTATTGATCATTCCACAGCTATAAGAATTTTGGAAAACACCATGATGGTTGCAAATTTTAAGTTAGTGTAACTTAGTATGGCCAATGAAAAGGGACATGTACTTATAATTTAGCATAGCCATATGAACAAGTCACATCATCCTAAAGTATATTTATAGGATAGCGTACCAGAAAGGTGATCCACTAGTAAAAGGTGGTGATTCCATAACAACATGATCTACTTAAAAGGTAGAGAGGAAATAATCTTTGTGAGATAACAGTGATCCTGTGAGTTTAATTTATAAGATTTAACCTCACCCAACCCCGTTAGGAACGAAAAGGGAGTAATCCTGTTGGTGGAATCGATCTAAGAGATGGTACATTGAGGTTACACCTATAAGATGAAACCTCAACTAGCCCCGTTTGGGACGAAAGGGAGTAATCCCGCTAGTGGGATTAATCTAAGAGATGTTTTATCAAGGTTATTCATCAAAATTATACCAGTCCCGTTAAGGACAAGAGGGAATAATCCCTTTATGAGGATCGATCTAAGAGACGGTCCAATGAAGGGTACTTGGATCCACTGGGGTACATATCAGATAGTACTAATGAAAAAATGGTTTCACATGAATGGAAAGAAATTAAATCGCTCATAGAAGTAGTGGTACATGGAGTAGTTCACTGGGTGACTCTCCTGATACTCTTAGGTTTCTCTTATGAGGCTCTTCTTATGAGGAAAGTGGCATTAGCCACAATGTTATAAAAGTGGCATTGGCCATAATGTTATGGATGTTTTTCCCTGATTGTATGATCTTTATAATCTTATGATGATGAATAGAAATGTGTATATGTTTATGATACCTATGTGACAAATGAATTATGAAATGATGTTATGAATATTATAAACGGTGAACTACTTTTATGAAATGTTTATGAATGGTGAACTCTTTTTACCTTGAACGATGTTATGCTTTCATAAATACATGTCATATTTATATATATGAATTATGCATGATATTTTAATAGATTTTATTGTATTTTAAAGGAAAGAATATAGAATTTTTTTCATATTATGATAGTGGTACATGCCAGAGGTTTTCAAAATAATGGATTTTTTGGCTACTTGGAATCTATTTCTCATAATTATCCTCGTATGTATCAAATAACCAGGTATACTCTACAAATGGAGGTAGAAGTAACGTTGATTGAAACATCCTCTCTACAGTCATGTAGGGTTTACAAGGAATATAGATTTTGGCAGTATATGGGAAATAGTATAAGAATATTATTAATTAGGATTTGAGTGGCAGGATTGTTGCCTCCTTACCCTATGTATTGATCAGAACTTCATGTATGAGTAGTATTAATGAAGAGTATGTATAAATGAAGTTTTATCTTCCACTGTGTTATTAGAAACTTTTACTATATAGTCTTTCGTTGTGCAATGCATGAATTTGAAATACCTGAGTAAAGTAACCCAAACCTAATCACATAGTAAATGGCAATTAAAATCACACTTAGGTAAAAGTAAGAGCAACACACTAGTCTTATGGCATGATGTTCTATAAAAGAAGCATTTATTGGAAAAAGCTATAAGATTGGGGTGTTATACTAACTGTCAGTTGGTAGCTGATAGAGAGCTACCAGTCAACTGTCAGCTTCTTGGCAGTTGACTGCTAGTCTACTGCATTTTGGGAATTGGTCTCAAGAGTAGGACAGTTGACTGTTATAAGTTGGCAGTCAACCGGCACCTATGTTTATTAGAAAATATAAAGCCAAAGAACATGGCAGTTGACTTGTAAGATCTTGAGCTTTGGTTTTGCCACTATGAAATGCTATAAAATCCAGATTTTACCTCTTTTCAAGTCTAGAAAAGCATGAGATTAGTTTCTAATACTTAATTGTCATTTATCCTTAATCAAAACTCACATATATGCTATAAATCATCCATCAAAATGGATTCAAATTCAAGTCAACCTTGGTGAACAGTGCAACCTATTTTATAGAATCTAAAACAAGCAATTCTAAGTACATCTAATCGGCACAAAGCACCCAATAGAAGCTAAAAACATAAAGGATGTAGGTTTAAATCCCTCTCTCAACTCAAAAGTATCAAAATTAGCATTTTCAACCAAGTGAAGAATATTTTTCAAAATAGAAGGAATCAGATTGTTTTCTACCTTGTTGGTTATTCAAAACACATAAATGTTTGTTTGAAGACTTGCTAGTGTGTTATCCTTTCCCTTGAAATGTCAAACTTCTTCCTAAGATCCTCTTCCTTATAAGTTTCTCACTTTCTTTCTCTAACTCTTCTTTCTCTCTCTCTAACAAGTCTAAGTTTAGGCTAAAAATGGGGCTTCTAGAGTTTGGCTTTATTTATAGGGGGTTCAAGGGGTCAAAGAAACAACAACCCTTATTCAATATCAAGAATAAGTTTTGATCATCCGACCTCAATTAGAAAATTCCCCACCCATATGGAGAATTACTATTTTGCCCCTATACCTTGGCAGGAAATTTCAAAAATCTGGTGGCTACAATAACTTCTCTTTTTGCTAAAATTATGTTTTGCTACCCTTGAAATATTAAAAATCTACCTAACTTTCCCAACTAAACCTTTTCCTTTTCATTCAAGTACCCGTTCTTTTCTTTTCAATTTAGTCACTTATTCTAATGCAAATATATGCAACTCACTATAATGCAACATACGCAAGTAATTAATGTATTTAATAACTAGAAAACATCTCTCATAAATAGAAGGAGTAGATGTCACAGGCATGCTCCATCAGGCCTAACATGGTCTAACTGCCCAAAAAGTCTAAAAAAGGCTTGCTAAAGGCTATATAGGCCCAAAATTGTTCCATTTACTAATAATGACTTAATAAAATGCCTAAAAAAATAGAAAGATACAAACTTAAGTGATTCTTGGAATAAAAATACACAAAGTTCTCATAACATGGACAAATAATATCAAGCAAATATGTGTAAAATAAGGCATATCATGCAGTCTTTGAGGCAATGAAATGGCTAATAGGGGATGTGGTGGCATTACCGTTAGGCTGATGGGCTGCTGCAAAACCTAGTTCAGCATTGCAAGTTCTTTAAAAGGGTCAACACTTCTTCTTAGAGGTTATTCACCTCCATTCGGCACTTGGACTGCAGTTCTACAGAGTTACTAGACCCACTTTAATTCTTTCTCAAGTTGATGGTGGCAAAATGAGTTGATAGTGATGTTGTTTTGTCATCCATGATTTTGTCTTCAACTAGAAGTTTCTAAATAACAGGCTTAGGGTCAGGCAAGGTGGTGTGCTAAAGGTAACAAGAACAAATTTTGTCATAATCTTGATGGTTTCTTAAAGGAAAAATAAATTATGCACGAAGGCATAAAACAAAAAGAATTTGGTTGTAACATTCGCTCCTGCTATTTATTTGAGTTCATGGCTTGAGAAAATAGTTTGAGAACATGTTTTTGGGGCAAAACTTTAGGTGTAACAATGATTTTTAGAATAGATCGAGCACTAGCAGCCGAATGCCAACCCTGAAAGTTGACTGTTGTGCTCATCCTCTGCCTAGAAAAGCAAGACAGAATACTAGCAGTCAACTGCTAGCCCTTAAAATTTGACTGTCATGTTCTTCATTTTCTAGAAAATTTTCCAAAAATCTAGGAGCCGACTGTCAAGGCTAGAAGTCGACTGCCAAACCCTTAGCAGCCGACTGGTAGCTCTCAGCCAAGGCAGGGAAAATTATACAGTGAGCTAGCAGTTGAGAGCAGTCGACTTCCAGCCCTCTGACTTAGTTCATGAGCTCAAATGACCATTTTAAGAGGAAAAGAGCCTAAAATCTCACTCAAACTAATGATCTAAACTTGGGATGTAATGGATATATGCAAAGGATAGAGTCACGAGTCACTTGGATGAGGAGATCCTTGTGATAGTGAAATAAAGAAAGCAAAACACATAAGAGAGGAAAGAGGGGAGTATTCTAAGCATATGCCTAGTGGTAGATAGGCTCATGATCGAG
Organism: Senna siamea; assembly: GCA_031216115.1. Lineage (NCBI taxonomy): Eukaryota > Viridiplantae > Streptophyta > Magnoliopsida > Fabales > Fabaceae > Senna > Senna siamea. The sequence continues at coordinate 27,249,790 of CM062361.1, read as the reverse complement.
TGATCGATTTTCAGTATGGGATGGTCATTGGGCATTCCATGGTTGTGCCATGAATTAGGATGGTTAAACATCCACTTAAACTTACATGATTTCGAAAAACTATGATGGTTGTGAATTTTAAGTTAGTGTCATCTTCCAAAGGCCATTTAAGAAACACATACTTAGAGTTAGTAGAACCATGGATATGAGCAAAGTCACCCTAGTGTATATGTAGAGAATAGCATACAAGGAGTGTGATCCATCAGAAGGGGATAGTGATTTCATAATATTATGATCTACCCAAAAGTGGAGAGGAAATGATCTAGGTAAAGTTGACAGTGGTCCCATGAGTTGATACCTAGTCCCATAAGGTGAAGGGAGACATTGGGTAGAGTTGACAACTATCCTGCTGGTTATGAGATGGTACTCGGATCCGGCTGAGGAACGCCTCAGAATGTACAAAAAGTTAAAGTTAAAGCTAGTGTTATAGCTAAAGGGTGACTAAATAGTCACAAACTCATGCATATAGATAGTGGTACATGGAGTGGTTTGCTGGGCGATGCTCCCGATAACTCTTATGATGTATTATTTTCTTGCTTATATGTTTAAAGTAAAGGCATGTTTACTATCCCACAATATGTTTTAAATGAACGTTAGGATGAGATGATGATGAATGGACATCCCTTAGTTCAAAGTTTATATGTTTTAAATGCACTTACATAAATTTGAGCATATGATATGAGAATATGTTGCATGTATTACATCCCCATAGTATATACTATGTTTTTATGATGAAAAGAATGTAGAGATATTTTCGTGTTAGCATGGTGGTATAGGTTAGTAGTTTTCAAGCAGGTTGCATTGCTATTGAGATTCATTTCTCACATGAGTGCTGGCATGTACCAGATGTGTAGGTCCTTTTACTGGAAGAAAAGGTAAGTAAGAGAGAATTACCCTTCATGGGGGTACCTGAAAATATTTATTTTGGAAGGTATAGGCACATGTTTAAATTGTACTAGTCTTTATAATTTTTGTGAAAGGCTAGTAAAGATTTTCTCTTGTATAGCCTATATTGATTTAGATGTATATGGATTAGTCTGAATTTATAGATATAAAATTTGATAGGGTTTGCATGGCAGGTTTGTTACCTCTATACTCCAATTACTTAAATTATAAATAATTAATGAGTATTTATACATGTTTTTGTATAGCTATTTAGGGTAAGTTATGTATATATATGTGATCTAGTATTCCGCTGCGATTGAGAGTGGGCACCCCGAGTGTAGAACTTTATCCCAAATGACACTCAATTAATTAATTTGGTAAAAGTTTAAAATGTACTCGGGTAGATGTAACAGTAACACACTACTATTAATATATATATCTTTTAAAGAACTAAAAGGAACCATAGGCTAAGGGGGTGTTACGGATGTTACACATGCCAAAAAAGAGAAGAAACAAGCATTTTTCAATCCATTACTTCCCTTTCTTCCATCTTTTCTATCATACAAACATAAATACATAAATTTCCCTTCCTTTTTTAACTCGGCGAAGGGAAGGAAGTGATGGAAAAATGGGACTTTCATGCCATTTCTTCACTTTCTTCCATTTGTAATATCATTCAAGCATAAATATATCAATTTCCTTCCATTTACATAAAAATTTCCACACTTTATGCTATCAAACATCAAGGGTTTCATCATAAACTTAGGTGAACTAATAATCCTTTCCTTTACCATTTTCATCTCAATAACATTCAAAACATTCATAAATACATCCATAACAATCATACAATCAATACATAGCAAAATCAGCATGAAAGAATGTAGAGAGAGAAATTCCCTTTTTCATGAAAACCATAAAAATTTCTATTCAAGCAAAATAATCCATAAAACTTGAAACAAAAGGGGTAGGATTGTTTAGCTACATTGATTTTGTAAGAAAAATGTTAGTTTAGGTTGAATCCTTAGCTTTTTCCTTCTTCCTCTTCCTCTTCACCTTCATAGCCTTCTTCCTCTTGTAACATCTGCTCCAATTATGATTAAAGAGATTTTTAATAATTGTTAATTTAATGTTTAATGCTTGTGTATGTTGCATTAGTGCATATAGTTGCATTAGCCTAGGGACTAAATTGAAAGGAAATACATGAAGGTTTAGCAATAAGTGGTTAGGGACTCAATTAAAAAGGGAAAAGTGAGTGATTCCAAGAGTGCAAAATAGATGAGGAACCAAAGAGAAAATACCAAAACCTCTCTTAAACCCTAACTGAAGCCCTAAACCCTCCCACACTTTCAACCTTCATCATTTTTAGAGAGAGAAGGAAAAGGGGCATGTAGAGAGAGAAAAGGTGAGTTAGGATAGGGGAGGAGATTTTTAAAGGCAAAAGAGCAGATTCAAGGCTAGGAATTAGTCTTGTAGTAAGGGGATAGTCTTCCTAACACATCCTACACACATTTTCAAGGAATCAAGGTAGCAATTCATCCTAAACCTATAACACCCTTATCTAGGATTACAATTCCTTCGATGTCAACAGATAAGTTTGGTACATTATTCTTATCCTTTTATTATTAACGTTTGAGCATTTATACCATTAAGTTTTATTAAGAGAAATAGGTTCAGGTTTTTTTTTCTTAGATCAAGTCTCATATGCATAGCGGAAATAAAATACCATACAACACAATGAAAATTTAAAAACTTTTATATTACAACTGATAAATGTCCAATAATGTTTGTTACATTCTTTGTAAACTATTACTAGGATATATGAAGTACCCATCCATAAGGAGTCAAGAGACAACAATCCTGTCACTTAGACTCCCTTAAAAATAATGGGGTTAGACAGGTCCTTCACATATCCTTTTCCCAAAAATTTTCCATTTACCTTTTCCTATACACAACTAAAATAATATTCCTAATCCTACCCAAAAATATATCTAGGATTAGGACCCCAAAATAAGGAAATACAAAAACTTTTAACAAAAAGAACTCCTATCTCCCCCGGCTTTGCTAAGCATCTCATCTGGTACATAATAACATATAAATGAGAAACACAAGTTTCCCAATAGCTTAATAATTCAGGGTTTAAAAATTCACTAATATGTACCAGGGTGCAAGCACCAAAACATTTGCATCTACATTCTCAATTTTTAAAAACCATAGCCTTATTCATAAATACAGATTGGCAAGCATTGCATGATAAATTTAGATGTCAGTGTAATAAAAATAGATATCCACTTTTTAAGTGAAACATATTCTCATAGAATTATGCATGTTATCAGGAAATTAAATAGAAATAGTTTATACGTTCTATTCTTAAAACTTACTTTTATACCTTGATTGTGCACACTTGGACACTATATGGACACTTGGCCACCATTATAAAGTCATTGTGCACACTTAGGCACTATGTGAATTTTTGGCCACCTTTATAAAATAAATGTGCACACTTGGGCACTATGTGGACACATGACCACCTTTATAAAGCAATTGTGCATACTTGGGCACTATGTGGACGCTTAGCCACCTTTATAAAATAAATGTGCACACTTGGGCACTATGTGGACACTTGGCCACCGTTATAAAATTTTCTGTGTGTCTTTCTATGTTCTCCTTTGTTCACTATGTTTCCTCTTTTTATCGGGATACCATATCTTCAATTTCCCTATTTTATTATCATGAAACAATAACCACAGCTAAAATATAACCCTTGTCCTTATGTGTATATTAATGTTGTCATATTGGATTTGTTTGAATAGAGAAAAATTTTATCCCTTTTAAACCTCTTTATCATATTTAGTGATGACTAGGTTACCTAAATCAATTTGATTCTCCCTTCTTGAGAAATAATAATATAAAATTCTTATAAAATTCTAATAATTTTCAAGAGTGAATTTCCCATTCTTGAAAAATAATCACAATATGAATTTGTTATAGCATTCTAATAAGTTTGAAGAGTAAATTTGCCATTCTTGAAAAATAATCATAATATAAACTTCTTATAGAATTTTAATAAGTTTCAAGAGTGAATTTCCCATTCTTGAAAAATAATAAGAATATAAATCTCTTACAAAATCCTAATAAGTTTCAAGAGAGAATTTCATGAACTTGGCCTAAGAAAATTGACAATTTTGCAATTCGAATTTCCCTTTTCTATTCCTTAAATAACACCATTAAAATGGTACAATCTCTTTCATCCATAGTCAATTTTTAACACCAATCACAACTAAAAATTCCACATCAATTTGGTGTAAACTTTCATCTTCCACTTGGCCAAAAGGAGGTTTTATGGAGGAAAGATGTTTTCAAAATCATACATCCATTTTTATCATATTCAACCATAGTTCCTTGTGAAAATATCATTATCTAACCCTAATCCTTCCATAAACAACAATATTCATTTCATCACATCCACCAACATACCAATTTATCATACAAGCTTAGCCAACAAGATATTCATAATATCAAGAATGTAGGGAAGAACTACTATCCCATGGAAGCTTGTAAAAACATGGTGCATACATATGAAACCATGGGACACAAATTTAAGAATTGTTAACCTACCTCAATGATGCACTAAGATGGCTTAGTTTGGCTTCCTCTTTGCCTTTCTCCCTTTACTTCTTCCTTGCTCCCTTGCTCCTTTCTTTCTTGATCAACTTAACTCCTTCCTCCTCACAAACTTTTGTATTTTGTTTAGACTCACGCTGCTCCCTCTCCCTTTCTCTCTTGCTGTGTGGGTGTGATGCATGTATGTCACAATGAAAATTTCCTTTCCGCTTTTCTCTTTATTTCCATTTCTTATTATTCTCACGTGTGGTATAAGTGTAGCCCATTCCCCATATTCACACTACACTTTCTCTTCTCTCCTCCTTTTTTTGTTTATTATTAATTATCATTGCTTATGCCACATGTATACTTCTAAGTACATTTTACTTCCTTTGCACTCTACCTTAGACACTTACTTCACGCCAAAAGGGAAGGAGAAACGAATTCATGTTAGCTTCTTTCTCTTATTACATTTTCTATTCGGCCAAATCAAAGGAAATGGGACATTGAACTTGCTCTTTTCCTTTTTAATGAAGTTTGCCGTGTGCATGCATGTTAAAAATGCAACTTCAATGCCATTCCCTCTTGTCTATTCGGTTAGTGTAAGGCTGCATGCTTTTCTCATTCTTAATTAGAATTCTTTCCTAGCTACACATGCACTTTCCAAGTACAACCCACCTTTATTTTCCTTAATATTATTTCATAGCTGCACTAAGTGTACTTTAGGTACACCCTTTGCTTGCATTCTCACCTTAACCCCTTTGTCACGCCACTCCTCACCTACACACACAGCTACATGGTTGGCAAGGCTCATGTTTTGTCCTTTATGCATACCTATTTTCTTCATGTGGTGATACCAAGGAAGGAGGAAATGAATTCATGCAAGCCACCTCCTTCACGCAAATTACATGTCTATGCATGTTTCCTTTTATTTTTCTCCCTAGTTCACATGAGGCTTAGTTGGTGGCTGCACTTCCTTTTCTTTTCTATCATTAATTATTGTTGTTTACTTGTCATAGGTGGACTTTTAAGTACAATTTGCACTTCCTTGCAAGCTTAGGTTAGCTACTTTGACAAGTTAATGGAGAGAAGGAAGGAAGCCATATTTTATTCTCATCTTTCATTATTTTCATTTAATCATGGTTGCATATGGGTTTAATGGCATTTCAGCTTCCTTGTACTCTTGCAATTGTCCACTCATCACGCTAAAGTAAAGGAAGCTTGCATCACACGTTTTCCCCTTTCCTAGCCGTGTGGATGTATTCTTTGTAGAAAGAATTCTGCACCCCTTGCTTAACTCTTTTCTTTTTTCCTAATTATCATGGTTGCACGTCCTTTCCCTTCTCACTTCACGTAAAACCCCCTTTCATGTAAGACACACACCCATGCATACTTAACTCTCTCACTTGGTGGCGCTGAAAGAAGAAAAGAAAAGGAAACACACCACTCACAATGTAGCATTGTATATTGTACATTTATGTTTTAAATTTTGCACTTTTGGTTTCCCTTGTATCCCCACACATATATTGATTTGGTTGCCCCTTTTTACACCCCACTCCCAATTACATGTGTGCATTTATGTGTATATTAAATTTCTATACATTCCTTACATTTCCAAAGGTTCCTAGCCGTATGGTCATATATATATTTCAATGTTACACTTCCTCCCTTTCCTAATTGAACATGTAAGTGTATAGGTAAACACCTAAATTTTTTATGCAATATTATCCTTTAGCACACACATTTTTTCTAGCCATTAAATTATGTAAGCTATTATCCACACTTTATGGTAACTCATTTAATTAATTATGAAACATAAATTTAGGACAATCAAGAGGACATAGGGTGTTATAAAACCCCTCTCTTTTCTAAAAAGTTTATTGTTATTGGAAAAGTTATGAATTTCTAAATGTTTGAACTGAGATTGGGGTTAAACCTACATTCTATATACTTTTCTATTTCTATGGGATGTTTTGTTGCTGAATGTATGCTCATATATGTGCTTGTAATGGATTAAAAGGGTTGGGTTGTGTTCATCTAGAGATATAGACTAATTTTCCTTGAATGTACCATGTTCGAGCTAATAGATGAGAAAGGTTTAATGAGAAGTAAAGTTTGTTGTATAGAACTAAGTTCATGTGTTTAGAATTAAAAATGGAATGCATTCTGGACTGGGTACTATCAAAATCATGTTTTCTGAACTGTAGCAGAACATAGTAACCAACTACTAAGTATGGGGTGTAACACTCCTTATCTTACCTTAACAACGTTATATAACATGTTCCAATTAATGGTTACATTATTCTTAGCTTTTTTATCTTGTTAATTTACCCAAGCATTTAATCCATCAATAATTTAATGTATAATTAGGTTTGAGTCCTTTTGCTCAGGTAAACATACTTTTGCACAGCATCACAGTAGAATTTTAAAAAAATTCATATCATATTTAATGACTATTTGATACATCATTCAGTATGCATATACCAGGATATATGAAGTACCTATATATAAGGAGCAAGGAGACAACAAGCCTGTCACTCAAACTCCTTTTGACAAAATACTATGGATGAACAGGTTCTTCATATATGCTTTCCCCCGTAATTGGCCTTTTTCCTTTTTCTATATACGGCCTAAAAAATAGCAGTCCTAATTCTAACCCAAAAAATATATATAGAATCAAGACCCAAAATGAAGGGCTACAAAATACTCTTAACAAAAGGACTTCCTCCAATTCCATTTCCATCTTTCCCCGAAATTGCTAAATATCTGCATTTGATACATATCAACGCTTAAATGAGAAAACTAGTTTCTCAGTAGCTTAACAATTCCATATTTTAAAATCTACTAATATGTACCAGTGTACAAGCACAGAAAACTTTTGCATCCATATTTCAGTCATCTAAAACATAGTCTCGTTCATATACCCAGATTGACAAGCATTGCATGATTATTTGGAATGTCAATGTGATAAAAATAGCTATTCCCATTTTAATTGTAATTCTTTCTCAAGAAGAGCACACATTTAATAATTACAATAATTAAGAATCACTTCCATAATTTTTCTTCATTCTTAAAACTTACCTTATTTGAGAGAGTGAAGCACATTTGGTCACTCTGCAAGTAATGTGGACACTTGGTCACTTTTACAACATTAGTGTACGCTTGGTCACTTATACATACAATTAGAAATCATAATTCATCATGTCATTTTCCTTTGGACTGTAGCTATTGTAAGACACTTGATAATTCTTTTGCAAATAATATAATATTTTTACCATTCTAAATAATCTTAAAGAATGTATTCGGCCACCATGATAAAGTGTGAAATTTCAAGTGTTTCCTATTCATTATTCCATATTCTTCCATCCTTTCTAACTTGTAAGATTAATTACATTATAATTTGACATTCTTACAATAACTTTCCTCATGGCTCAAATCATACTACCATCTCATAATTCATCTCTTTTTACTTATATCCTTAACTTATTTTACATGCTACACTTAATACTTTTCACACTTTGTCATTCTTACATCTAAGTATATTTCTAGATAAGGAAATACACATATATTCAATAACCCTTGCATTCTTATTTTACCATACGTTCTTATTTTTACCAATCTACAAGGTAACTTCTATTCTAAATTTTTATCAACACTTATATATTGTTCTAAGAGAAATGTTCCTAAATTACATGGATTACAAGGAGTTATATTATGGTTTCAAGCTATGTGTACTAATATATTTCCTTTAGGTAACTTGGACTCACAACCCCCATGGACCATTTAAGAAATAATCTTCCTTTACTTTCTCATTCTAAGTACTTCATTACACAAACTTAGCCAAAACCAAATGACTATTTTTCTTACTAAAATGTCATCAAACCATTTCCTACCTTACCAAGAATATATATACCAATCTAGAATATATGCTAACCATACAAGAATACAAATTTTAGCTTTAGCATAATTTAGAGTTTTCTATTATACATGCCAAGTCATTCCATTCCTAGTTCTTTCACGTAATTTAAACCATGAAACCAAATAAAGGAATTGCTAAGCTACCTCAAGGATGAAATAAAATGGAATTATCTTGGATTCCTCTTTGAAATTCCCTTTGCTCTTTTGCTTCTTCCTTTCTCAACCAAGTTTGCTCCTTCTTCCCTCACCAAATATGTTTTTGTGCCTTGCCTAATTCTCAAGCTACTCTCACTCTCACCCATGCACTTACTATATCCATCTATCTATATATGTTTAATGCCATCTCTCTTTTGTATGTTGTCTAATCGGCTAAATGAGATGCTACCCTCCTTCTCATTCTTAATTATTATTATTTAATAGCCACATGTATACTTAAGTACAATCCATTTCCTTGCGATCTTGTATTAACCACTCGGTCATGCCAAAGGAAAGGAAGGAGAGGAATTCATGCAAGCCACCCCTTCATACGAGAGGCACCCTTCATGCAAGGTACACGGTTTATCATTATAAATGGATATAATTTAATTCCCTATATCTAGTTCCTATTTGGTGAACTCAAAAGGGATTGCTTTCACTGTACACTTACATATATGTATATTAATTTACTAAATTCTGCACTCTTCTCCCTCTTCTCACTTACTATTACTGTAGGTTTCTATAGGCTTAATTAAAAATCCAAATTCTCTTACCCATTCTTAATAACCTTCACAATTGGCTAGGAAGAATAAGAAGCCAAGTTCCCTTTTCCTTCTTACATGTTACAATTCTCTCTTGCTTTCATTTCCTTCACCAAGTGCATCTATTTAATTTCCATACTCTTCTTTCCTTTCCCAATTGTCCTTGCCGTGAGTTTATATAGCTTTGAATGAGGTCCAAGTTTTCTCACTCACTCTTCCCTTTGGCAATTCAGCTAGATAAAAGGAAGAAAAGTAAAAATTGAATCAAGCACCTCAAGCATCTCATTCTTTATGTAAGCACCTCAATTTTCATATGATATTTCCTCCACTGAAGGGCTCCTTTTCTCTAATTATTATGGAACTTTTCCTCATTCATTCTTATATATTTTATACGTCTAAGGTAAGACAAGGAATGAAATGAAACTTAAGAATAAAAGTGCCATATGTCACTTTCTTTTTGTAAATGTTTCATACTACTTAATACCTAAGCTTATTATTTCCCTTGTAACATTTATTCTACACTACAACACCAAGGAAATCTCATAACATTTTATGTCAAACTCATTCAATCAATTAAGGAAACGTTAATTTAAAAATAGTTAAGAGAATATGGGGTGTTACATAGGGCATTCGACTATCGTGTTCTTGAAAAACCCAGAAGTGTAGATAGAGGCTCAACAGCAAACTGCCAGATTCTTATTAGTCGACTGTCAGGCTTGGGTTTGCACTAAGCAGTCAACTGGCTATCTTAATAGTTAACTGTGTTCTCTTATTTTTGCCTAAGATGCATTCCAAAAAGTGACCAACCACTAGCAGCCAATTGCTAGCTTACTATTTGGCACTCAGAGAATACAGAGAGCCACCAGTCAACTTCTAGCCTTCCAGCAGTCGACTAGTAGCCCTCTAGCTTGCGAAATCAAGTTTTTAATGGCCATTGAGCTTAGTAATTCTTCATACTAACTTAATTAAGGGCTCACAATATCGGTAAGCAAGGAAACTAGGAGTTTTAGTGATGAGACCCTGGTGATAGTGAAACAAAGAGAGAGCAGAAAACACAAAAAGGGAAAGAGGAAAGTATTCTCAGTGTATGCCTTAGGGTAGATAGGCTCATAATCGAGTGATTGATTATCGGTATAGGATGACCGTTCGGCATTCCATGGTTGTTCCATAAATTAGGATGGTTAAACATTCACTTGAACTTAGATGATTTCAAAAACACCGTGATGGTTGCAAACTTTAAGTTAGTGTCATCTCCCAAAGGCCATATGAAAAGCACATACTTAGAGTTAAGCATTGCCATGGGTATAGGCCAATTCACCCTATAGTATATGTAGAGAATAACGTACTGGGAGTGTGATCCACCTCGAAGGAATGGTGGTGATTCTATAGTACTATGATCCACCCAAAAGCGGAGATGAAATGATCCAGGTAGAGTTAACAATGATCCCATTAGTTTATACCAGCCCCGTTTAAGACAAAAGGGAGGAATCTCGCTAGTCAGGGATGATCTGTCGGAAAGGGGTAGGGACCATTAAGGTATTTGGATTCACTGGGGGATGCCTCAAAATGTACAAAGGTTAAGGCATGACTAAATAGACATACGTTCATTCATATAGATAGCTATGTATGGAGTTGTTACTGGGAAACTCTCTCGATTACTCTTAGGGTGCTTTATGTATTGCTCACATGTTATGTAAATGAAACGATGGCATGTTTACTATCCCACATATGTTTTACAAGAAATTATTTATGCTGAGAATGACGATGAATGCACTTCCCATGTTTTAAAGATGATATGTTTTAATGAATCTGCATATGTATGAGCATATAACATAATTAAATGCTACATGCACCCTATCCCAATAGTATATGATATTTTTTATGAAAGAATATAGAGTTTTCCATGCAAGCATGGTGGTACAGGTTAATAGATTTCGTAATAGGTTGCATTGCTACTAAGATTCATTTATCATGATAGTGTTGGCATGTACTAGATGTGTATGTCCCCTTAGGCTAGAGAAGAAGGTAAAGTATGAAGAACTGTTCAATCTAGGCATACAGACTATTTAATTTGAATAGTATAAGTACATGGTAGGATTGAGCTAGCCTTCATGATATTTTGAGAAAGGCTAGTGTGGGATTATTTTGTATAGCCTATTATAACTTAGTTGTATATGAATTAGGCTGGATTGATGAATATACTAATGGATGGGGTTATGAGTAGCAGGATTGTTGCCTCTATGCCCAATAGTTAATTGGTTATATTTAATTAAGAATGCATGTTTATGTATAGTTAATCCAGGTGTATTCTATATATATCTATTCTGCTGCGATGTTGAGAGAACCTGAGAGTAAAGACCAACCCAAATGGCACTCAATTAATCAACTTGGTAAAAAGTTTAAAATTTAATTGGGTATAAGTGATAGTAACACACCATTATTGTGATAATTGTATACATTATACCTTTAAACACTTAGAAGGAACCATAGGCTAATGAGGGTGTTACACCTCTTTTCCCTTCATGAAGAAGATGATATTTTAATCTTTTAATGGCAATTTACTAAATTGCCTTTAGTGTAAAATGACCATTTTACCCTTTCTTTCTTCTCTTTTTCAAATTCTAGAAGGAGTTTGCCCTTCCATGTAATTTCATGAACCATTTGGGAAAACATCCATTTTACCCTGATGGCAAAATTACCATTTTGCCCTCCATTTACCTTCATAATTTTGAAAAATGTAGGGAGAAAGTCTTCTAGAAAATTATCATGAAGTCTTTAGGTGAAACTACTATTTTTACCCTTGTGGTGAAAATAACCATTTTATCCTTGGATAAAAAAAAATACTATTTTATCCCTAAAATATTTTCCTAGGACAATCATGGCTTTCAGATATTTTTCTCTAGATATTTTCTAATGTAATAATTGCTTTTTAGATATTTTGAGATGTCATGATTATGCGTCATTAATGCACCTAGATATTTTACCAACATCATCATTTCCTTTAAATAGTTTTAGGAACTTCTCTCTTTTCACTTTAGTCATTTCACTTTTCTTTCAATTTAGTCCCTCTCCACTTTAAGAAAACCTAGGGCAATTTAAACATGGACATTTAGGTATGCAATTTCTAAATTTAAGAATTTATAAGATACTTGAGGAAATGAAAAGATGGATATTATAGCTAGCGTTCGAGTAGTCGACTGGTAGCTCTTTGTTAGAGGTTTCACTATTTTATTTACTATTTTATTGCTACAAGCCGATTGCTATAAAGTATAAGTCGACTACTAGTGAAAAACCATGGGTTTTCATGAAGAAATTTTTTTGAAAGAGCCACCTAGTATTTGAAATGAAATCCTTAAAGGTCTAGAATAAGTCATAGATTCCAAGTTTCTATTTTCTTGAACATATGCTTAATAGAGTCAATAATAGTGTCATCACATAATGTAAGTATAGTTTTTGGGTAACATGTAACATTAAATCAAAAGAAAGATAAGGAAAACATAAAAGAAAAGAGAAAAGTATTCCAAGTATATGCATTAGTGGTAGATAGGCTCATGATTGAGTGACCTATTATCAGTATGGAATGGTCGTTGGTCATTCCATGATCGAACCATAAATTTGGGATGGTAAAACATCCACTCAATCATGTGCTGTGATCGTTACGAATTCTAAGTTAGTGAAATTCTCTATGGCTAACCAAAGGAGTCACATACTTAGAGTTAAGCATAACCATAGTAAGAGCTGATTCACCCTAGAATATATACTTGTGAATAGCATGCTAGAATGTGATCCATCAGTAAGGATGGTGATTTCGTAGCCCCATGATCTGCAAGGGCAAAGTAGATATGATATGTTAGAGGGGGAAGTGATCTCTGAAGTTATACCAGTCCTTTTATGGCACAAAAGAGAAATGAGGTATCCAAAGGGGTATCAATCCCATTAGTTATGGGATGATCTGTTAGAGTTGGTAGGGACCAATAAGCGAGTGTAGGATGATCTATCGGAGAGGACAGTGACTACAGTGTACTCGGGATCCACTGGGGGATGCTCTAGATAGTACAGGGTAGCGTTGGACTGCTAGATGGTCAAGGACCACAAGACTCGACTCAAGACTCATTCATGAGTGTTATTAGAGCACGTGGAGTTGTTCGTTGGGTGACTCTCCTGATATCTCATATGATGATATGGCATTGGCACTTAATTATTTAACTCAGTAAAAGTCAAAAATTTACTCGGGTAGAGGTAGTAGTAACTCACCAATCTTATATTATATTATAACATATTATCAAAATAACTAAATGGAACTATAGGATTGGGGGTGTTACAATGCCTATGTTGGACCAGAAGAGGCAGGCTACGCATTGAGTCAAGATAGAGGAAGCTTTCACATGACTAGTGTTTCCTCTAAGTAACCCATAATGCTTCTTTTGTGAACAGGGGTGACACATAATAGAATAAATCCGTAACATTTTAAGAGAGACCAAGGGAGATTTTTAGAAGATTTTTTAGTTGCAATAACATGCGATTTCCCTCCACGAGGCTCTATTAGGGTACACGAGATTCTAACCTTTCTTTAACCAAGAATGACGGCAAGAGGCTTTTCGATGACCAAGGGATGATGAGTGTGACACCACCGTCAACTTTAGGCATTGAAACACGACAAAACAATGGAAACATGACAAATCTAAGTTTGACCTGTTCACGTTTGTGACTTATACATGGCATTTTTCATCTGATCCACCATCTATGGCTGTTTGTCTAACCTCAGGTGACCTGCCCGTGGCTGTTTGTCTATTCATCAGTGATCCATGGTGCTATTTTTGTTGGCTATATGAGAACCAAATAGGTAATTCATAGAGCTCTACGATTTTGGAGATTGAAAGAGTTTTTCGATCCTTTTCCAATGCTGTATGCACTGTTTTAGTCTGACATTCGAGAGAATAAGGACGTGAATGAATTTTACTCTTTTCTTCTCTTGTACATTTGAAAGTAGCTAGATTTGTTAAACCCTTTGGGGTTCCTAACTGTGTTGGTATTTTGGTTTTAATTGTATGGACATTGAATTTTATGTTGTGATCTTCTTTACAATTATGGATGAGTGTTTAAGTTTTCTTTACAAGACGTTGTGATGAATGTTTTTTAGGTTTCTTTTAGCAATCGATGGATTCTAGCTAGAATTGGAAATCTAATTGTAAAGAACATTTGGTTATCACTTAGAACTAAGGCTAATTAATTGCTGAATTAAGAAGTAATGACTCTTAATAGTAGTGGATTAGAACAATAATGCTGATTTAAAATCAATCTTTAGGAAGACATTCCAATGGTAGGTTCTTAGGTTTAAGAAATTCAATTGTAACGATAGTGATGTTTTATTTAGTTTAGAATTCACTCACAGGTAGCATCATTAGATTCAATAATCCATTATCCTTTATATGTTTGCCAACTAGTACAAGTCCCTAATGAGTTTGCTTTTCTTGCCTTAACACATTCCCTTTTTCCTTTCACTGTTGTTGGTTATGTCCTTTTTATTGCATTTATTTAGTCATTAGTTAGTTAGAAACTAACCACATTGATTTTTAGGCTAAATAATAGAAAACAAGTAGTAACTATGGGCTTTCCCATTCCTGTGGCATACAGCCTTAATTCTCACCATTACACTAGACTACATTGATAGGTTTACTGCCTTAGGTGTAGTTGCATTGGCAATGCATCAAGTTTTGGCACCGTTGCTGGGGACCTTTGTGTGAAAACTAGAGTGAAATTGCTATTTGTTACTTTAGCCATTTTTATTTCTTATATTTTATTTTTGTTTCTGGTTAGTTGTTTTTTCGTTCCACTCAGTTATTGGCTTTTATTTGTTTTATTTTTGTCTTTTATTTTTTATTAATTATTTTTCTATTTATTTGTTATTTTTCATTTGTTTTGTTTTTGTTTCTGTTGTTGGCTTTTATTTGTTTTACTTGGTTTTGTTTTTGATTTATTATTCTTTTATCTAGTTGTTAGGTTGTTTTGCCGTTGTTGGATTTAGGAAGTTTATGACCAGCATAAAATTTGATAAAGGATATGGCCATGAACTACTATTAATGGAAATTGATTGGCTACTGCCAATTCTCTATATGCAGCTACACCTAAGGTAGTGTACCTATCGACGTAGCTTAGTGCAATGGTGATTATCAAGGTCATATCCCACAAGAAAGAAAAAAGCCCAGAGTTACTACTTCCTCCTTCTTATCTAGCCTAAGACAAATGGTGGTGGGTTTTATCTAACTAATGTTAACTAACTACAAAGGGAACTGGTGACACTTGATTATGAAAGGGAATTACCAAGTTAGGAAAAGCAAACCCACCGGGGTCCTGAAATATATGATGTATACACAAAGAATTATGAATTATTAAACTGATTATGCTACCTGTGAGTGAATTCTAAATTAAATCTAATTCTCTGTCGGTCTCAATGGATTTCTAAAACCTATAATCTCCTATTGGTTAGTTCTTCCTAATGGTTGATTCTAGATCAACATTAGAGTTCTAATTTACTACTATTAAGAATTTCTTTTAATCCAGCAATCAATCAACCTTAGTTCTAAGTGAGGATTAACTGTTATTTTTAGTTACTTTCAAATTCCAATAATCATCTGTCGTGTTTTCAATAAGAATCTAGATAGTCTTCCCTATGACGTCTCGTAATGAAGACTTAAACAAGTCTTAACTAAAAGAAGATCACATAATATAATTTATAATTCAAGAAAGTTAATATCAAAACATCAAAATCGTTCAAGAACCCCAATGGGTTTTACCAATCTAGCTACTCATGTTCACGACTAGAACAACGAGAAAGGTAATTGTAAAGAAAGAAGAACAAAATAGGAATAGGTACACCCTCATCTGTCGAGTTTTGGGTGAACAGTCTTTGGCTCTAATCTTCTCTTGAATTACACACCTAGTTGCCTCTTGATGCTTCTCAATCTTTTCCTCCAATTCTTTTGTTAAATCTCCACGGCTTTCACCTTTGCAGAGAGACAAGAAGATTGGATTGCCAAGGTCTACAGATGGAAGGGAGTGTCACTCTCCAAACCATGCTCATGCGCACAGCTCCACACTCTTTTCCTCTACTTTGTCCACCTCTATATTTATAGACAAGGGTCATGAGAGAGGCAACATGGCTATGTGGTAGTGTGGAATATGGCAAGGATATGGTGGAGTGTGTGTTGATGCTAGGCTATTTTCTTGGATGTATTGGAGGTTGTGTTCTAGAATCCTTAGGGTAGCATGGTCGTGTTTTTGTATGGAAAGTGGCAAGGGCATGGTAGAGGCCGTGTCATGGAAGCTTCCATGCTTGGCCATACTCTAAGGTGTGTTCTAGAATACTTGCTTCAACATAGGCATGCTTTAGGTGTGTTGAGCCTGTGGACATCTATTTTTGCTCCTTTTTGCTCCAAAACTATTTTACAATTGATTGGAACTTAGATACCATAACAACAAGGTGAAAACTTGGGTAATTCTCAATAAAACACGTAGAAAATGCTCCTAATGCAAATAGAAATCATCAAATAAAAATGTATAATCATGTGCTTATCAAATTACCCCACACTTAAGATTTTGCTTGTCCTTAAACAAACCCTTGTTTAATCCTATAAAGCAATAATAATTTCCCACAGTTAATGTTTATTCCATAGTCTATGAAGCATAACGCTTCCCAAATGAATCTCAATCACAATTCAAATTACAAAACCTTGATAAATAATAAAAATAATAAGACTGCATGAAAATATTTAATAAACAATTTGTTGTTAATGTAAGAACTAATGACTTATAGGGATTACTCACTATCACTCAATGTGTATGTAGGTGAAGTGGCTTCTCTCAAGTGATTTCACAAAACCATGCCTACCATATGCTTACTCATAAATCTTATCTCTGTTACTACGAACAATTGGATACCAAAATCAAGGGGTCTTGACAAGGTTGTAATGGGGTTTGAGATGAAGGTAGGATAGAATTTTGGGAAGATAAGGTATATATATGCTAGAAACACATATGATCTACAAAAACTCTAAGGATTAAATGCAGCATAATTTGCACCAAGTTCTTAACGAAACATAGAATGCTCAAAGAGTACCACATCCAAGGAGAGAATGAGGACTGATTTGATATTCATCATCATTTTTTTTCTTTTCTTTTTTTTTTCATTCATATTTCTTTTCTTTTTCATTGCAGTCTTGCAATTTTCCTAACATACAACTTTAGATTGAAGGAAGCATCTAAAATCACAAGAAGACTTAGTGAACTATCATCTCTCTTAAGACAATGCACTTTAATCCATATATGAGGAGTATATCGCACAAATTTCAACATATAGGGTGTCAAAGAAAGATAATGTTAAAGAAAGGGAATATGGGGTGTAGGGGTGTATGTAATGAAGGAAAAATCAAGGCCCAATAGTGGCTAACTAAGGGAAACACAGGGTGTAGGTTTTTTAACCCAAAAGTAGTGTATCCTAAGTTGTCCCAATCATCTTATGGTATTCAAAGGTTCATGTAACTTCAAAAATTATTATAGAGCAAGTTCTAGAGGCATGAGCAAGTGAAATGCACACTCAAACAAGAAAATTAAGAGAATTTTTATAATGAATGCTTAAATTAGGCTCAATATCTCACATTTGAAGTGTAAGAGTTGGGTAGGGTTCTTACAATTTTTCAACTGAATTCTCAATCAAGTAGTGCACGTAATTCTTTTTATTAATATTATGAATTAAGAGTTTATGCAATATAGAACATAATTAAGCACATTTAGAGTATTAATGTTACAGAGTTTTTTTGCTACCTAAGCTATGAGATGCAATTATTGATTTATCATGAATTTACATAAGAGTTTTGACTTATAGGAAGTTTTGTGTGTGTCCTATATTCTATCCATGTTATAAATCAGTTTAAAGTAATTATTTGAAAAAAAATAAATTTTTTGAAATTAACTAAAGATATAAATTCATAAAATACTTGAAAAAGTACTTATTTTTAGTATACTGAAACAAAGTTAAAGTTAAACTAAAACTAAAACTAAAAAAAAACTGAATTGAGTTAAAATAAGATTAAAGTTAGAAATATAAACTAAAAGGAGTCACCCCACAATTGAGAGAAAGACACTGTCCTTGGTGTATAGCAAAATGGGGAGAACTCATTGACAAGGAATTAATTGATAAAGCAATAAAGTTAAGGAAAACATTACTCATGTAATACCCTAGTGGGTTCTGAGGAGATGGTGACAGAAGGTCCTTAAAGTAGATGTATAGGTTGTCTATGTTAGCAAAAGATGATGACGAAGGTAACCCTTCGACTAACCTTTGGATCTAAGTAGCCATCTAATCGGATTGCTAGATATATCTCTCTAGTCCTGCTAACATGTGGCTAAGAGTATTTTGGAGAATGTCTTTGCATTCTCTAATCTCCTGTTGAAAGGCTCTAAACTCAGTGATATGCTGCTACTAAATGTCTGCTATCCTGGCTAGTTAGTTGGCTGAGGTACTGATCTGGTCATTAGGCCTATGAACTTGTGTTTCTACAAGAGATGGTAGGTCAACTACTCTTGCATGTTCAGTTGGTCCCTCACCATTTTCTGAAGTGTTGCCATCTTTAAGCCTTCTGACTTGCCTCTAACTTACCAATCTGTAGACTAGACTGGTACAGCCACAAGATACATTAATCATTCGCATGTTCATCATTTGCCTTAGACCAATAGGCAATATGAACCCTACTTGTGTGAGATTGCTAACGCAATCATCCAAGACTCCTACCTTCCTTGCTAGCTAAGTGATGTATGAGCTAAAACATAATGAAGTCTTCTTACTATCTATGACAAAATTGGAGATCTAGTTTGCTAAGATGAAACTGAGATCCACTTTCCTATGTTGGTATATGGCCCAAAGGAGAAATAGGTCGCTCTGTGTCACCACCTTGAAGCTGTCACCTCTACCTGTAAGAGTATATACTAGTATGGAATAGAGGTACCTTAAGCCATCAGGGAGGTTGGTGTCCTTAGCTCTACTTGGGTTGTAGTGATTAGGTCTGATTAGTAACTGTTGCCATATGGTGTAGAAGTAGTTGATGGAATGTAAAGGCATCCATTTTACCTTTTCCATTGAGTTCCTCCATTTTCTATAGGCCTAAATGCCATCCAAAGCGAGGTATGGACATGGAGAAGTCTGTACCTTCTAATCTGAAGGATATGGTGTCTAGCTCGAACTAGTTAGTGATCTGAATTTTCAAGGAAAAGGTGCTAAAAAACTCTAAGGTCAATTCCCTATAGGTAGGCTCATTGATGCTAAAGAGCCTTGCAAATGGGGGTGTGTTTAGGAGCTCATGGAGATCCTCATACAGGCCAACCATCTAGATGACACTTAGACTTATGCAACGTCCATCTCCTAGTGACTTAAAGCAAATGGCTTGATACCCCTTCTCCTATTCAGCCTCCTGGAATGTTAGCAACCTGTGATGTAAAGAGGGAGAAGGATTGACTTCAAGTTTCCTTTTGCTCTTTAAGGTGTAACTACGAGATGAATATTGTAACATGCTCTTGGATATGAATATTTTAGACAAGCATTTCAAACTTTCAAGAAGATATGCAATCCTAAATATGAGTTTTTGCAAGTAAATGAACATTATCCTTATTGTAATGAATCGAAATGCATATGATCAAGCAATTTATTGATGAATCATTTTTCTTTTGATCTTTTCTAATAGGAGATTTATTTATGAAATTTATTCAATTTGCAAAATAAGTGACAAACACATGAAGTTCTTTTTTATAATTACTAGAATTTTATGAATGAGTGAAGAGAAGGAAGAATTTTTGTGTGAAGGTGGTACTCAAAAGTGACAAAATTCACACAAGAGAGTAGGGAGAAAGCTCAATCTTACCAATGAGGGGGAATTTCATGACTAGGAGTGCTTAAATAGGCAAGGTAGCTATGTTCAAGGAGGAGTTCGTGTTTCAAGTAGATTTACACGTGAAGGAGAGGATAGGCTAGAATAAATTTAAATTTTAGTAAGATAAGCTATACCTTTTAAAATTATTTGAAAGTGATCATGATTTTTCAAAAGGCTTTGAAAGATATTAGGATAAGTGAAAATTATCATGATCTTTCTAGAAGGATTTTTGAAAATGTTTGAAAATCTATGATCATCCTTCTTAATTTTTGAAAACTAAGGATAACTCAATTTATTCTGAAATGTTTTGAAAGATTATGATGACTCAAAATTTTCAAAATTCAAAATTGCTTTTATTAATTTAAAGAAAGTTAAAACAAAAAGAGTTATCTCTTATGACAAGCTATCATGATCATGTGAAATAAGCCTAGTGATAAGTTATCATGTGAGTTAAGTTTTCTATTGATAGCCTATCATGGTTCAACCTAGTGATAGGTTATCACTTGATTTGATCTTTTTAATGATAGTTTATCACTTTGAAACCAACAACAATATATTGGCGTGTACCAGATGTGTAGGTTCCTAGCTAGAGATGAAGGTAACCTGAAGAAAGGTACCCTTTTTAGGGTACAATAAATGTTTATTTTGGATTAGTATAGGCGTATATTTATCTTATGCTAGTATTTATAATTTTTGAGGAAGGCTAGTATAGATTATCTCTTGTATAGCCTATATTAACTTAGATGTATATGAATTAACTAGTAATTAGAAATAGGCAAATTGATGAGGTCATGAGTGGCAGGGATGTTATCTCCATGCCCAATAGTTGTTTAATATGTTAATTAACAGATTTTAGTATGCATGTTTGTGTATAGCTATTTAGAGTAAATTATATATATATGATGTGATATTCCACTACAATTTCTGAGTAAGAACTCGAGTGTATAACCTAACCCAAACGACACTTAATTAATTAAATTGGTAAGAAGTTTAAATTTACTCAAGGTAGAAGTAATAGTAACACACCATTATTATGATATTTACATGTTATATTTTTAAATTACCTTAAAAAGGAACTATAGGGTAAGGGGTGTTACAACCAAGGTCCACAGATGGAAAGAAGTGTCACTCTCTAAACCATACTCACGCTCACGGCTCCACACTCTTCTCCTTCACTTCGTTTGCCTCTCTATTTATAGACAAGGGTGGCATAAGAGGCAACATGGTTGTGTGGTAGTGTGGAATATGGTAAGGGCATGGTGGAGGGTGTGTTGGTGGCTAGGCCGTGTTCTTGGATGTGTTGGAGGGGGTGTTCTAGAATCCTTGTGATAGCATGGCCTTGTTGTTGTGTGGAAAGTGGCAAGGGCGTGGTGAAGGTTGTGTCATGGAAGCTTCCATGCTTGGTCATGCTCCAAGGTATGTTTTAGAATCCTTACTTCAATATGGGCGTGCTCTAGGGTGTTTTAAGCCTGTGGATTTTTTTTTTGCTCCTTTTTACTCCAAAACTGTTACAACTGATTGAAACTTGGATAACACGAAAACAAGATGAAAACTTAGGCAATTCTCAATAAAACACATAGAAAATGCTCCTAATGTGAATAAAAGACATCAAATAAAAATTTATAATCATGTGCTTATCACCAACCTTGTAGGCATAGACCAGGATGGCAAGGAGTGGTGAACTAGGTAGATTCTACAATAGTCTTGGCAGCTCAGGTGGAGTTTCTGGCTAAGAAGATAGACCTACTCTAGATGTTAGTGCAGACAGCATAACTTGGCTGCGAGTTCTGTGGTGGCCCACATTATAGTGTAAACTATAATGCAAGAGGTATGTTTGCTAACTCTTTTTCTTCTTTTTATTCTAACATTAGTGTTGCTGAGTTTGAACAGGTTGATTATATGGGAAATACACCAAAACAGCCAAACAATCTTTACAACAACACATACAACCCTGGGTGGAGGGGCCATCAAAATCTCTACTGAGGAAAAAACATTACACAGGGCTTACTAGGCTATCAGCAGTTACACTAGCAGCAACCCCAAAAACAAGCTAATCCTAATCAATTTCCTCAAGTACAGGAGAAGAAACACAATTTGAAGGAATTAATAATAAAGTTTGTATCCACCTCAAAGAGCAGGTTCTAGCAAACAAACATAACTCTTAGAAATCAACAGGCCTCCATTTAGAACTTGGAGAATCAAATAGGTCAGATTTCTAAGATGTTGGTTGAAAGACAGCCAAAGACACTTCCTAGCACCATAGAGCCTATTCTAGAGAGTGATTTATCTAATAAGCAAGTATCTAGTCCTTTACCATTGACGAATACTAATGATACTATTGTGCAAGATGTGCCAGCCAGTAAGGGGCCCGAGCTTGATCTAGAGACTATGGATGTCATGACTGATGTTATTGAGTCTCATTTGAAGGAATTTGTACTTAATGACTCTTTGCAGGTGGCATTTTAAGGAGATGAGGAAGAGTTGTCCAACAAGCAAGTGTTAGAGCGACTAGAGTATTTGCTGGCTAATGGGCCCAGTAGTTATACTAACCATTTTACTTCTACTGACAGGTCGGAGGTGCAGAAAGTGAGACCTCCAATTAAGGACCCTCTAATCTTGGAATTGAAGGAATTACCTAAGCATTTAAGCTACGCTTTTGGATCCCTATTTGGCGCTCCTGTGTAGTCCTCTTTGGGCTTTTTAGCGGCGGTTTTATCCGTCGCTAAAGTGTGTTTTAATATTATTGCAACGAATATTATTGTTGCTATAACTTTTGTTTAAATAATTAATTTAACAAAAGTTATAGTGACAATAATATTTGTTGCAAAAAACTTTAGCAACGGAAAAAACCGCTGCTAAAAAGCTCAAAGAAATACCAAATAGGACACGCCAAATAGTGGAATCCGGACGCTTAAGCTACACCTATCTGGATAAGGTGGAGAAACTGCCATTGATTACAACAATTGACTTAACAACTGATGAGAGGGAAATCACTTTGGGCTTTCTCTGGCAATACCCCATAGCCTACACTTACAAGATCCCTCTTCCTCCCCCAGAGCTGCCAGATCAGGACAATACCTAAGCAATCCTTCTATTTTATTTTTATGTTCTTTTATTTTCTTTTTCATTCTTATGATGTACTTTAAGACTATTGGATTTGCTATTTTTTTTTGTACTTTATGATTTTTTTTTGTGATATCCCCTTTACTATACACTGAGGGCAGTGTGTTCCTCAAATGTGGGGTGGGTATCTATTTATTCAATTTCTTTTTCTATTATTTTGGCTCTTTATCTTGAGTTAGCTCTGGATGACTATATATTGATATTACAAATTGCAAATGTTGTATCTATGCTGATAGTGGATACAGGATAGGATATTGTATATTGATACTAAAGATTGTTGATGATGTACATAACACCCCAATTATGTAGCTTTTCTTATAAATATTTTCTTTCATAAGCCATTTAGCTACAAGATTGGCATGTTATATTTTCTTTCATCCTTAATTATTACCCAAGTATGATTTTAATTTCCATTTAGCATTTATTTAGGCTTGGGATCTATTACTCATGTATTTTGTTTGTACATTGCACAGCGGAAGACTAAGTAAATAAAACATGACTTTAATGAATAATGCAATAGAAACTTAAAGCTCATTCATATATTTCCATTCATTCAATAATTACAACGCCATACATATATCTCAGGATATGTGAAATCCATTCAGTTTCTTAAGGTAAGGAGGCAACAAACCTGCCACTCAAACCCATCTCAATACTATCTTACTATCGGATATCACTTTCACATATCCTATACCCTTTCATTATATACATACATCAACATGATTTATCTGCCAACATAATTTCATAATTATTCAAGAGTACAGTATATCTTCATTTCACTGAGGAGAACAGCCAACCATCTATATCTCTTACAATACCTTAAAGGGCCCTAATTATCTAATACATACCAAGACCAATATTAGAAATAAATTCCTAGTAGCCAAACAATCTATTTTAAAACTTTGGTATGTACCATTATAGTACTACGGAAAACATTTTTACATTCTTTATTTTTTAAAGCATCATTTATTCTATTGGGATGCAACATATAAACTATTTATGTATATGACATGTATTTATGAGTACGCATCATGACTATTCACCAAATTAGTTCACCACAAGTAGTATTTGAGTATCATGAATATAAAAACATTTCAGTCATAGATAGGGAAAACATTCATCATTCATAAAGAAACATTTATCAGTCATTGGCTAAAAGCTATAGTCAATGAAAGAGAGACTTAAGAGTATTAGAAGAGTCACCTAGTGAACTACACCACATACTGCTACTTACATGAGTGATCTAATTTATTTCTAGTTGGTGTGAAACTATTCTGTCATTGGTACTATCTGAAGCATCCCTCATTGGATCCAAGTACCCCTCATTTGATTATCTCTTAGACTAATCCTACCAGTGGGATTACTCCTTTCCTTCCAAATGGGACTAGTTTAACTTTAACAAATCATCTCCTAAATCGATTTTACTAGCAAGATTACCCCCTTCCTCCCAAATGGGATTAATTTAAATTTAGTGAATCGTCTCTTAGACCGATTCTACTAGTAGGATTACCCCTTCCTCCCACATGGGACTGGTTTAAGGTTTTCATTTTATAAATTAAGCTCACAGGATCATTGTTATTTCACATAGATCATTTCCTTCCCGCCTTTGGGTGGATCATGATGTTATATGTAACATCCGCTCATAACATATATAAGAGACATTTGTTAGTTGTTAATTTAAATTTAAATACTTTTGTATGTTGCATTAATTGCATATGGTTACATAAGTGTAGGGACCTAGTTGAAAGAAAGAAAAGTTGAGTTAAGTATGACCAAGGACCTAATTAAAAAGGGAAAGTGCATTTAGGCCAAAGTTACAAATGGGCCAAGGACTAAAATGTAAATAAGGAGACTTATATTTTAGAAACCCTAAAACCCTAACATAAACCAAACTTCAGCCAATTTTCTAAAGAGAGGAGGAGAAGGGGCGAGTAGAGAGAGAAAAGGGTGAGTTAGGGTAAAGAGAAGGAGATTTGTTGAAGGAAGAACAAATTGAGGCTGGTAATTAATTCTACGGCAAGAGGAGGACCATTCTAACACTCTATACATGCACATTGCTCAGGAAATTAAGGTAGCAACTCAACCTAACCCTATTTCTGAAATGTTTGTTTTTTCTGAGAAATGCTATTTATGAATGATTTGAACTATGTTTAGAGTTTAAACCTACATTTTATATGTTTTCCTACTTCTATTGGGTGCTTCTTACTGAAATGTTGTGCTTATTTATGCTTATAAATGATTGGAAGGATTGGGTTGTCGTTCATCTAGTAGAATATGCTAGCTTTCCTTGGATGCATATTGTGTGAGCATAATAATGAGAAATGTCTAGACAAAAGTGAGGTTTTTGGCATGGAAACTAAGCTCATATATTTTTAAACTTGAAATAGACTAAAATATGGGCTGGGTAATCATGAAAAGGTATTTTTAGAACTGTTGTAGGATAAAATAGTCGACTAGTAGCATGTAGCAGCCAACTGTCGTGTTCCTGAGAAACCCAGAAATGCATACTTAGGCATGGTAGCTGACTGGTAGCCCTATCAGTTGACTATCAGGTCTGAGTTTTCTACATAGTAGTTAAATGATAACTCTAGCAACCGACTATCATGTTCTTCATTTTACCTAGAAAGCATTGCAGAGAGCTACCAATTGACTACCCACCTTTCATTTGTTGACTGACAGCCCACTGTGTTGTGACCCAAGGATTTTAGAGAGCCACCAGTCGACTGCCAACCTTTCATCAGCCGACTGCCAATCCACTATATTGTGACCTAGGATTCTAAAGAGTGATCAGTTGACTGCTAGCCTTTTACTAGTCGATTGATAGCCCTCTAATATGAGAAACATGATTTTTATTAAAGAATGAGCTTAGTAATCCTCCATACCACTTTATTTAAGGCTCACAATGTAACCATACCAGGAAACTACATGCTTTTGGGTAATGTACAAAGGATAAGGTAATGTGTCACTTGGATGAGAAGATCCTTGTGATAGTGACACAAAAGGAAGTGAAAAAATTCAGAAAAGGAAAGAGTGAAGTCTTCTAAGCATATCCATTAGTGGTAGATAGGCTTATGATCAAGTGACCGATTTTCTCAACATAGTGGAGATAGACTATGTCTAAGGGAAGAACCATAAAGATAGAACATGTCGTAAGAGATTCTTGATGATTACCCAAAATATGGGAGGAACCATAGAGATAAACCATGTTTAAGGGGATAGGACATTTATTTTAAGTGTGGTATGTTGGAACACTATATTAAGGAGTGCCCACTATGGAAAAAGCCAGCTGAGACCTCTAAACCTCCAACCATAGGGAGAAACCATGATGGACCTTGTAGATTCCACCAGGGTGTGTGTTACCAATGTAAGAAATCGAGATTTCAACACGGCAAACATTATAAATGTGGGAAGAATCATAGGAATAAATCGTGTTTATTGGAACAAAATGTCTTTTACAAGTGTGGTAGGCTGGGACATTTCATCAAGAGGTGCCTATTGTGGAAGCAACTAGTGGAACCCACTGACTCTCCAACTATTGGAAGGGTCAATACTCTCAAGGTCAAAGGGGTAACTGACTCCAATGATCTTACTAGATGTAAGTGTTTGATAAGCAATAAATCTTTAAATTTATTGATTGATTCTTATAGGTCTCATTCATTCATCTCTAATGAACTTAGGAAGCATCTAAGACTATTTGTAACCTTTCTTCCCTATAGTCTAACTATCTCCACACTAGAGGAAGATCATGTTATGGTGACATTAACTTGTTTTCATTGTTTTACCATAATAGAGGACAAATCCCTTCTTATTGGTTTTATAGTTTGCCTATGTCTAACATGGGTAATGTTCTTGAGGTGAGCTAGCTGTCTAAACCTGATAGCACCTTGGACTATAACGATAAGGATAACGATAGAATGAGGTTCATCTAATGCAAGGACATAACCTAAGATTTAGTATATCCCTATAGCAAGAATGTTTTCTATTTTGATGAGAAGTATAGTTTACCATCCGAGAGGAAAGCAAAATTCTTGATTGAATGGGTTCCAAAAATGGGGCCAATCCTATAGTACATTAGAGGATGTTCTTGATAAGCCTTAGGGAAGATAAAGCCAGAGAGAAAACCTACACCTAAATAGTTTATTAGACTTAGTGCTTCAACCTGGGGAGAGTAGCAGATTGCTATTTGAGATTTATACAAGGATGTTCCAAATAACGCCTCCTATAACCAAGTTAACTTGGAAGGATGTTCCATTTGGATAAGATTTCAAATGTGAACATAACTTTTTCAAACCTTGAAGGAAAGGTTAACCACTGCACCTGTGTTAATTATCCTAAGTCCTCTAGATAAGTTTGAGTTATACTGCAATGTGTAATACCTAGTCTTTTGAAAATTTTAATAATGATGATAATTTTGAAATGTTAAATGAGGATTTAAATGAAATAAGGAAATGGAGATTGTAGAAAAAGGGACTGAAATATATTTTTTTGTAAATTGCAAGATGGTCCTTGAGCAAGTTCATAATGCCATTTCCTTTCTCCCTTCATATACACCATTTTCCTCTTTACCAACCCATCTCCAAGCCTGAGGTGGAGAGGGGCTGCACGGGAGAGAAAAGAGAAAGGGGATAAGAGAAGGAAATCAAGATTGAAGCTCTAGAACTCAGATTTAAGGTAAGAATCCTCCATCGAATCCTTAAAAAATCTTTTCTACATCACTTAGTAATAGCTTTTTGCTCCAAAATGCCCTAAGTTTGTCAAAATCAAAGAGGGAAAGGCAAGTAGGAAAAACATAGGGCATTTTGGATTTTTAGAAATTTAGACTGAATAAATTGACTTTGAGATTTGTTTGAGGTTAGAAAATGATTTTTGGATTAAGATGCATGATTTATAGCTTCCATTTATTGATCTCTAGGCTTGAATCAAAAAGTTTTAAAGTTAGGTTTTCTTCCACTCATTTTCATGTGGATTCTCTGAATTGGTTGATGTTTTTGACTTAGAAATTTATGGGTTTTACTTGGAAACAAGTAGGGACTAAGCTCATGTAAATTTTAGATGTTATAGACTTGTAATCTGGGCTGTATTTGATGAAAACTTGCATTTCTGGAGTGTCAAAGAATAGAACAGTCGACTGCCAGTATGCACCAGTCGACTGTCATGTTCTTCGTAAACCCAAAAATGCATATAGCACTCAGCAGTCGACTACCAGGTGCAGCACGATCACGAGCCAATGGAAAACTTCGGGATTATATCTGATGGCTTCGGCCAGTTGATTGTCAGGCAGACATCAATCAACTGTCAAGCCACTGTAAAGCCCAGAATCTCACACAGAGGTGCACCAGTTAACTGCCAGGCATGCACCAATCGACTGTCGGGCCCCTGTTGTGCGAAATATAGCCTTCCAGAGAGCAGTCAGCCGACTGCCAGCTCTTAGGAGCCGACTAGTAGCTCCCCTGATGCACAAAAATGGTTTTAAAACATGTTTTGAGCTTAGAAATCCCTGGATTTTAATTGAATAACGTTCATACATCACCCTAAAGGGGATCACATGAGAAGGTGATAGAAAACCAAAGAAATAGTGGGAATTCAGGGAAAACCTTAGTGAAATCTTAATATAGAATTTTCATAAATGCATAATTGAGGAAAGTTAGAATATGAACCTTAACTATTGCCTCAGGAAACAAATTTTGAAGATAACCTTGAGGTAAAGGAGGAAAACCCTAATCAAAAGAGGAGCAAACGATAAAGGTAAAGTAATTTACACTCCTTGACTTTTAACTTATGATTGTGAATTTCTATTTTTAGTATGAATTGCAAACTGATTGGGAATGTTTACTACAAGTGATTGATTTATTAATATTTTCATATGAGTATAGATAAGATTTTCCTGTGAATGAGATGCTCTTTGCATGTTTG
Source organism: Senna siamea (assembly GCA_031216115.1). Taxonomy (NCBI): domain Eukaryota; kingdom Viridiplantae; phylum Streptophyta; class Magnoliopsida; order Fabales; family Fabaceae; genus Senna; species Senna siamea. Next base: position 27,220,656 of record CM062361.1, on the reverse strand, counting down.
CTAGTTTGGCTATTGGGTTATATGCCATAGGGACATACTAGCTTAGGGTGGCTATTCAGTAGCTGGTATGGGACGGCTGTTGAATATCCCTTATGCAGACTATTTATAAATTAATTATTTTCATTGAATTAATCTGCATTTGTTGGAAATTATGCATTAAACCAGTATAACCCTATGGAAGGCTTAAGGAGTAAAGGGTGGATACCCTATAGGGGTGAAGTTGTGGTTTAAACATAGTATCCTATGACCTTGAGTATTAGTCAACTATGTGTATATATTGCCATATAGACTGTATGAGGATGAGACTAGCAGTGTGCACATGCCGAGGGATGCCCTATAAGTTAGCTCTCACCTGTCCTTGAGTGTGTGACTGGTGTTACAAATCACACTCGCAAAATAGGGCGTGTTTTTAGGCGATTGGTGTTATGGATCACACCCAACCAAAACCATGTTTTAGATAAAACGGCATGCAATTGAGAGATGATCACATAAGACTTGTGATATATGTATATATGTATGATATTTATAGGCATGATTTAAAAGTATGATTTTTACAAAGTTCAGATGCTATACTCATGTTTTTGAATTGATTTTTCCACGTTTACTCTGATTTGAAAAGCACCTAGTAATTCACATATAATTGAATTGATATTAGGGAGTTGATTTATATGCTTGACACACCTGAACCTATGTCTATTTTAGAAAGTACTAATTTTTGTAAATTTCTTTACTGGGATTTATATCTCATCCAGTCGTTTGTTCAGATGACCAGGAACAAGGGATGCCTAAAAGATAGTTAGGCCAGACAAGGGACGCTAAGGCTAGCAGGAAATACCAAATGATCTGTAGAGTGTTGGATTTAAAGTGTAGTAGGTTAATGGATTCTACAAGTCTTGGTTTTAGAAATTATACAATGAAGCTAATAAATTATGGTTGCATATATATATATGAATTTATTTTTATAGCAATAGAATATCTCAATTTTTTCTGAATGACAGTTAGAATTTTATATTTCAGAGTAATGTGTTGTAATATATTATGATATTGGAATTACTGCACTTGATAAGTGGTTGAGTGGAATTTGAATGGACCGCAAGGAAGGTCTATTTGGGTTACACTTAACCAGTAGCAACCCTCTGACGTTCCCTAAGTTGGGAAAGTGAAAAATTATTCAGTATATTTTATGCTTCCGCTAGTATATACTATGATATATTTCTAGTAGGATAAGGGGGTCGTTACACGATGCATCTAAGAAAGGTCTAGGGTGCATCCTAAAGTAAGAAGGGAAAGTAATGGCCTATGCTTGTAGACAATTAAGGCCCTATGAAAGCAATTACCTAACTCATGACCTATAATTAGCAGCCATAGTTTTACCCTTGAAGATTTGGAGACACTACCTTGATGGGTCTAGGTTTAGGTATTTAATGATCACAAAAGTCTCAAGTACCTCTTTGATCAGAAGGAGTTAAACATGAGACAAAGGAGATAGATGAAGTTTATTAAGGATTATGACTTTGAGTTGAAATGCCATCCAGGAAAAGCCAATATTGTGGTAGATGCCTTAAGTAGGAAATCCCTCTGTATAGCTCAGATGATGGTAAGTGAGATGAGTTTAATAGAAAATTTTAGCAATTTGAGCTTATCTGCATCGATGCTACCAGATAGAATATGTCTAGGTGAATTGCGGATTGAGAATGACCTTAGAACTCATGTAGCACTCCTTATCTCTATATTGCAGCTTTATAATATGTAATAAGATAAGCAGTTACTTTATTCTTTACCTTATTTTGTAAAAATGAGCCTGAGCTTTAAATCCATCAATAATTAATGATTTGATTAGATTTGGGTTCTTTTTCTTAGGTTAACATACTTCAGAACAGCAGAAATAAAATTCCATACATCACAGTGGAATTTGTAAAACATTCCATAACTATATGTATATCATTTAAATCTTCTTATACACATCCCAGGAGATATTAAGTATTCATATATGGGGGTAAGGAGACAAAAATCCTATCATTCAAACCCCTTTTTCCAAAAGAATAGTAGTCCTAGTTCTATCTCAAAGTACATATAGCAAAAATAAGGACTTAAAGTGCTACATTACATAATTTTTATTTACTCCTTAAATCAGCTAGTTCGGTACATCACCACACTTAATCTATGTGTCTAATACATACCAGTACAATAATGATAAATAATTTTCCAGTAGCTAAAAAAACCATACATTTTCAAAATAACTAGCATGTACCACTGTACGGATACATAAAACATTTCTACATTCTATTTTTTAAAATAGTTTTCATTTAATTCTATGGGTATGCTTTATGTGAAACATATACATGTGCATTTATGAATATGAGATTATTAACATTTCCTGTCATGCTTCATTCATCATTAAAACACATATATAAGCATTCATACATCATCTATTATCACATCAGTTATACTTTATCTATAATAACAATTTAGTACCATTTATTCCTTACCACTAGGGTGACTTTTATTAGTGCCGTTAAGTCCACCACTATGGTATCATATAGTGCCATCACATACACCTCAAAGGGGATTTTATTAGTGCCTTCATCTCACCAGTAAGGTAACATTCATTACATTTCATTCTGCCTCTAAAGGAGATTTTATTAGTGTCGTCATCCATCCTATCTTAGTGACTTTCAATCCCTTTCCTTTCATAATTGCAAGTAGCAATTCAAGTCATTCAATCACATTCACATAACTTTGACCATATTCATATCAATGGCATAATGCATGCAATTTATCATTCACATTTAATCATTACATCATTTTTCCCATTTCACTTAACATAGGCCATTTTAAAATACATATTAGGCTACTTCCCATTAACACATAAATTTAGCCATCCAAGGGAAAAATATACATAGCATTCAGCCATGGCAAGAAAAAGGTGAAGAATTGGTATTTTCAAGCCATCTGTTTCATTTCTTCCATTCTTTTTACTGTTTAGGCATTATGGTAACATATTCAATAATTAAACATAACACTCTCTCACACCTCAAAATAGACATGTGTACATTTAGCCTTTCTTTTCCACACTTTCCTAACTCATTTTTTTCAAGCCAAACATGAAAATGCACATAATCTTACATCTTCACATTTACAAGTACACTTTAAGGTTAAGTGGTGAAACTAGAAAATGATAAAAGTACTAAAACATCAACTTAACAAAATTTTCTCTCTCTTTCTAACTCATAACAATTTCTTCCAACATTTTTAGGCACATTTTCACCAATATACATGGAAGCATTCGGCCAAGTGGGAAAGTAAGGGAAAATGGAATTGTTTCATCATTTTGCTTTCAAGGATTTCATATTCAAGTAGATCTCATGCAAAATCACCATTTCAACCATTTCAAGAATTAGGGTTTTTCAAGGATTAGGCACCAATCATGGAAAATTTCAATCTCTTATGTTTTCAAGCATTTCAACATGTTCATATTCATAAACACAACAATATTTCTACATAAGCAAAACTCATTCAAAGAAATCCACCATAAGAATGTAGAGGGAGAAAACTTTAGATTTCATGAACATAAGAACACTTTAATCTCGCCATAAAACATGAAACTAAGGTTATAGGATTATTAAGCTACCTTGAAAATGTAAGAAAAGTGTAATCTTCCAAGTGTTTTGCCATGTTTTCTTCTTCCTCCAAGCTTGAAGATGTTTTCGGCCAAGCCTCCTTCTTCCCCCCTTTCACGACTTCTTTTCCTTCTCAAGGAAGAAAATGACTTAAAATTAGGATTTAGGTAAAGTTTTACCCTTACTACTTCTCTTTTTCAAGAATGGCATTCTCTTTCCTTAGAATTGTAATTTTTTCGAACTTCTATAGGTTAGGACCATTCTACCCTCATACTTTTCAAAATGACAATTTTGTCCTTTAACTTTTTGGAAAATTAACAATATATCCTTAAGAAAATTACCATTTTACCCTTTATGTCCAAATGGTCAATTTTACCTCATTTTTTATCCTTTTCGAGTTTGGTAGGCAAAAACTCCGTAAATAAAGTTTCATAAAACTTCTTTTATAAAATTACTAATTCACCCTTCTTTGGTAAAATTACCATTTTACCTTTTATGTCAATATAATTATTTTTACCCTTATTCTTCCTTCTTTCTAAAATAAAATAGTAAAGGCTTTCCAATACTATTTCCATGAAATACTTAGGTAAAAATTTAATTTTCCTATCTTACAAAAAATTACTAATATGCCCTTGAGACAAAATTACAACTTTGCTCTTTTTAGGAAAAATTACCATTTTGCCATCAAAGTGAACATAATCACTTCCACACTTATTTTTTCTTCTCTCTTAAATGAAAATGGTAAAAGTCCTTAAATGTAATTCCATGAAATAATTAGATAAGATTTATTTTCTCCTTTATAATCAAATTATTATTTTGCCCTTCTTTACCAAAATTTCCAAGTTTACCCTTTCATGATAAAAGTGGTTTGATCTTGATGAAAATGTCCATTATATCCCATTAATGAACCATTCTTATCATTACATAAATAATAACATCTTAATGTTTAATCAACGATAACAATAATGTTATAATAAATCCCAAAGTATTGGTGGATGTTACAACTCAGATCCTAGAGGCCCAACAAGGGGACGAATTCTTAAAGTCCCTAAAGGACCTAAAGGAATTCCATAAAGAGGCCGATGGGCTAATGACCTTTCAAAGTAGGGTTTATGTCCTGAGTCTATGAGAATTGAGGGAGAAAATCTTAGAGGAAGCCCATAGAAGCAACTATACTATTTATCCTGGTGTCACTGAGATGTATCAAGACTTGAAGGGAAGATTTTTGTGGCCAAGCATGAAAAAGCACATCGCTAAGTATGTTGCTAAGTGCCTAGTGTGTCAGCAGGTGAAAATTGAACATCAAAAGCCTGTTGGATTGTTGCAACCTCTAGATATAGGATTACCTAGGACTCATTCAGGAAATGATGCTATTTGGGTGATAGTAGACCGATTAACTAAGTATGCATATTTCCTACCCATTAAGATCAATTTCTTCTTATATAAATTAACTTGTTTGTATATCAAGGAGATAGTGAGACTTCATAGGATCCCTACTAGCATTGTCTCAGATAAAGACCCTAGATTTACCTATAGATTTTAGAGAGCCTTCCAAGATGACTTTGGCAATAGATTAAGTTTGAGCACTGCTTATCATCCTCAAACAGATGGACAAATAGAGAGAACTATCCATACTTTAGAGGATATGCTTAAGTCATATGCCTTGGGGCATAAAGGGAGTTAGGACCAAAGCCTAGCATTGATAGAATTCTCATACAATAACAGTTTCCATTCTAACAAAGGAATGGCACCCTACGAAGCTTTGTATAGGAGAAAGTGTATATCATCTCTATGTTGGTTTGAGGTAGGGGAAAAGACAATTGCTCGAGCCAAAGTTGGTCTCACAAACTACAAACCAAATTAGGATGACTAGGGATAAGACGACTAAGGCCAAAATAGGTAAAAGAAAATTTAACTTATCATTTAAAACCCTTAAGAATAATCGAGAGTGAGGTCAAGCAATTGATGAACAAGGCTATCCCTCTGGTTAAGGTCTTACAGGATCAACATCTCCACAAGAGGTAACATAAGAGAAGGAAGAGGATATGAGGAAGTCCTACCCAGAATTGTTTGAATAGGTACGCTTTAATTTTGAGGATGAAATTATTTTGAAGGAGGAGAGAAATGTAACATCTTCTCTAAACATGTATAAGAGACATTTGTTATTTGTTAATTTAAATTTAAATGCTTGTGTATGCTGCAATAATTGCATATAGTTGCATTAGTGTAAGGACCTAGTTGAAAGAAAGAAAAGTTAAGTATAACCAAGGACCCAATCGAAAAGGGAAAGTGCAGCTAGGCCAAAGTCACAAATGGGCCAAGGACTAAAATGCAAATAAGGATACTTATATTTCAAAAACCCTAAAACCTTAATATAAACCAAACTTCAGCCAATTTTCTAGAGAGAGGAGGAGAAGAGGCAAGTAGAGAGAGAAAAGGGTGAGTTAGGGCAAAGGGAAGGAGATTTGTTGAAGGAAGAACAATTTGAGACTAGGAATTAGTTTTACGGTAAGAGGAGGACCATTCTAACACTCTATACATGCACATTGCTCAGGAAATTAAGGTAGCAACTCAACCTAACCCCATTTCTGAAATGTTTGTTTTTGCTAAGAAATGCTATTTATGAACGATTTGAACTATGTTTGGAGTTTAAACCTACATTCTATATGTTTTCCTACTTCTATTGGGTGCTGCTTGCTGACATGTTATGCTTATTTGGGCTTCTAAATGATGGAAGGATTTTGTCGCTCATCTAGTAAAATATGCTAGCTTTCCTTGGATCCATATTTTGTGAGCATAATGATGAGAAATGTCTAGACAAAACTGAGGTTTTTGGCATGGAAAATAAGCTCATATATTTTAAAACTTGAAATAGACTGAAATATGACCTGGGTAATCATGAAAAGGTATTTTTAAAACTGGTAGCATGTGGTAGCTAACTATAGTGTTCTTGAGCATGAAATCTAGGCATGACAAAACAACCGACTAGTAGCATGTGGTAGCCGAATGTCGTGTTCTTGAGAAACCTAGAAATGTATACTTAAGCATGGCAGCCAACTAGTAGCCCTATTAGTTGACTATCAGGTATGAGTTTTCTACATAGTAGTCAAATGATAACTCTACCAGCCAATTATCGTGTTCTTCATTTTACCCAGAAAGAATTATAGAGAGCCACCAATCGATTGCCCACCTTTCATTTATTGACTAGCAGCCTACTGTGTTGCGACCCATGGATTTTAGAGAGCCACCAATCGACTTCCAGCCTATCATCAGTTGACTGGCAGCCCACTATATTGTAAACTAGGATTCTAGAGAGCGATTAGCCGACTGCTAGACTTTCACCAATCGACTGATAGCCCTTCAACATGAGAAACATGATTTTTATCAAAGAATGAGCTTAATAACCCTTCATACCACTTTTTTTAAGGCTCATAATGTAACCATACTAGGAACTACATGCTTTTAGGTAATGTGCAAAGGATAAGGTCACATGTCACTTGGATGAGAGGATCCTTGTGATAGTGACATAAAAGGGAGCAAAAAAAAATCAGAAAAGGAAAGAGTGAAGTATTCTAAGCATATGCATTAGTGGTAGATAGGCTTATAATCGAGTGACCGATTATCGGTATGGGACGGCCATTGGCATTCCAAGGTTGTGCCATAAACAGGGATGGTCAAGCATCCACTTGAGCATAGATGATTTTGAAAATGTCGTGATAGTGGCGAACTCTAAGTTAGTGTCATCTTCCATAAGCCATTTAAAAAATACTTACTTTTGGTTAAGCATATCCATGAGCATGAGTTGAATCACCCTAGTATATATGTTAAAGGATAGCATACTAGGAGTGTGATCCACCAACAAAGGGTGGTGACTCTATATCCTTATGATCTACAGAAGCGGAGAGGATAGGACTTGTTCAGAGGTTTTACAGTGATCCAATGAGTTATTAAGATTGTACGTTGGTTTTGATTGAGGGACACCTCAATAATACTATGTAATAAAGGTTTTGCAGTGGCTTAATAGTCACCAGGATAGCTCAAATACTGTAGTGGAATAGTAAGTCACCAGGGTAGCTCATTCATGTATGTAGTGGTACAAGAAGTTGTTACTGAGCGACACTCCCGATAGCTCGTATGTTATGATTATTTTCTCTTACTCATAGGTACAATCAAAAGGCATGTTTATTACCCTAGGAAAATGTTTTATGATGAAAATGATGCTGAATGAACATCCCATGTTATAAACTTAATGTGTTTTATATGTACATGCATAGATATGAGCACATGATATGATTGTATGATACATGTATTGCATCCCAATAGTCTGTACTATATTTCATGATGAAAAAGAATGTAGAGATTTTTCGTATAAGTACGGTGGTACAGGTCAGTGAATTTCAAACAAGTTGCATTGCTATTGAGATTCATTTCTCACATGAGTACTGGCATGTACCAAATGTGTAGGTTCCTTAGTTAGAGGAGAAAGTAAGCAAGAGAGAAGTACCCTTCATGAGGGCACCTAAGAATTTTTATTTTGGATAGTATAGGCACATGTTTAATTTGTACTAGTTTTTACAATTTTTGGAAAGGCTAGTAAAGAATATATCTTGTATAGCCTATATTGATTAGATGTATATGGATTAGTTTGAATTTATGGATACAAAAATTGATGGGGTTTGAGTGGTAGGATTGTTGCCTCCATACCATAATGAGTTAAATTAAAGTTAATGAATGAGTATTTATGTATGTTTGTGTATAGCTACTGATGTGCCTTATTTTATACATATTTTCTTGATGTTATTTGTTTATTTTTTTGATAATTTTATGTAATTTTTTCTAAAAAAATACCTAAATTTGTATTCTTTTAATTTTTAGGCATTTTATCAAGTCATCATCAATAAATGGAGCAATTTTAGGCTTAAACAGCCTTTAGAGGACTCAAAATAGACCATTTGGGTCAATTTTGCTTATTAGGCCAAGCTAACACCTTTTTGGGCCTTAGACTGGGCTGGGATGAGTGTGCATCGCATTTTGAAGGAGGGAACCACGCATTTTGAAGAATTGCACAAGGGAGAGAGCTAAGAACTTGAGGTGTGAAACAATCCTTCTGCACGAAGCTTGGTGGCAACACGACTTCACTTCAGTGACAAGGGATGATAGGCGGGACACCATCGTCATGCATAGCCTCCGAAAAGTAGCAAACCCACGATAGATCCACCCAACTTAATTCATAACCTGTTCGAGTTTGTAGCTTCTCCGTAGCATTTTTTGGCCGACCCACCATTCGTGTTTGTTCCTCCAACTTCAGGCAACTCAACCGCGACCTTCCCTTAACTTACTGGCCGCCACAATACACCAGATCGAGAGATCCAAGATAGACCCAAAACGTGACCTGTTCAATGTTTTTCGTCTGAGTTGCCATAGGAAATCACTCTTCTATCTCTCGATGCCTCGTCCGTGACCTTTCGCCTCATCTCCAGCAGCTGTTGCAGATGTTTTCTATCGGGTACCCGAGAACTCAAGATCCGACCTGTTTTACAATTGGACCCTCGAAGGCTTCCACTGGTCAGTCCAAAAATCTAAATTTCCTAGCAATTTTTTGGCAAGATTTCGGTGGTTTTTCGGCAACCATTGTGTACAATGACCATTAGGCATTTGAGAAGACAGGACTTGCATAATTTTTACTATTTTTATCTCTTGTTTAATTAATTGTCTGATGGATTATCTGCTATTGGAATTGTCTGTTGTTATGTTTAGCTAAATTTGTAAAATCTATTGGGTTCCTGACTATGTTGTTATTCTGTTTTAATTTAAATGAATATTAATTTTGATGCTATGATCTTCTTTATGATTATGCATGTATTTTTTAAGTTTTCATTACGAGACATTGTTGTGAATGCTAATTAGATGTCTTTTTGGGATTGAGAGATGATAATTGAAATAAAACCTAATCACAGAGAATAGTTAATTTTCGCTTATAAATGAGGTTAATGAATTGCTGGATTAAGGAGTACCTATTCTTAATAGTGGTGAATTAGAACGATAAGGCTGATCTAAAATCAATCATTCGAAAGAGATTCTAGTGGTAGATTCTTAGATTTAGAAATTTAATTGTCTCAAGAGGAAAATTGAATTTAACTTAGAATTCACTCACAGGTGGCATCAGTAAAAATTAATAATTCATTATATTTTGTGAATATACCAACTAGTACAGGTCCTCAGTGGGTTTGCTTTCTTTATCTTGGTTAACTCCTTTCCCATTCACTTGTCATTGGTAGTTTATTATTGCACTTAATTAATTATTAGTTTAGTTAAAAATCAATCACTTTAATTGCTAGGCTAGATAACAGAGAATAAGTAGTAACTCTAGATTTTTCCATTCCTGAGGAATAGGACCTTGATACTTACCATTGCACTAGGCTACATTGATAGGTTCACTGCTTTAGGTGTAGTTGCATTGGCAGCAGTACATTAGCTACTTAGGATGAATTATGTATATATATTTGACACGATATTTCGCTGTGACATTATAAGAGCCTAAGTGTAGAGCCCGATCCCAAATGGCATTAAATTAATTAACTTTGTAAAAGTTTAAAATTTACTTGAGTAGAATTAATAGTAACACACTACTATTAATATATATACTTATGTATTATATCTTTCAAAAAACTAAAAGGAACCATAGGCTAAAAGGGTGTTACGGGCGTTACTCAAAGGAAGCTTCTTCTGTGAATATGCACATTATAGAAGAGGATCACCGACGCATCACAGAATCAAGCTGTGACATTTTGAGAAAGGTAGATGAAGATTTTTGGAGGAGTTTTTAGCTGAGACAGTGTGTAATTTCCCTCTGTAAGGCTCTGTTAGGGCATACGAGATTCTGACCTTCCTTCAACCAAGAGTGGTGGCAAAATGCTTTTCAGTGACCAAGGGACAACGATCAAGAAACCGCCATCAACTTTAGCCACCAAAACACGACAGACCTATGGAAATTTGACAAATCTGAGGTTTGACCCGTTCGCATTCATGACCTGTCTGTGGTGTTTTCCATCTAATCTACCATCTATGGCCGTCTATCCGATCTCAGGTGACCTGCCCGTGGCCGTTTGTCTATCTGCTGGTGTTCTGTGGTGCTATTTTCAGTGCTTTTTTTATGACATCCATATTGTTTCTATCTGGCATTCGAAAGTATAGGGGCATGAATGAATTTTACTCTTTCCTTCTCCAGTATATTTGAATTATTGATGGAATTACCTGTTAACATGTGTAGCTAGATTTTTTAAACCCATTGGGGTTCCTGACTGTGTTGGTATTCTAGTTTTAATTGTATGGACATTAAATTTGATGTTGTGATCTTATTTACAATTATGAATGAATGTTTAAGATTTCTTTATAAGACGTTGTGATGAATGTTGTTTAGGTTTCTTTTAGCAATTGACAGATTCTAACTGGAATTGGAAATAAAGAACTATTGATTATCACTTAGAACTAAGGTTAATTAATTGCTAGATTAAAAAGTAACAACTCTTAATAGTAGTAGATTAAAACAATAATGCTGATCCAAAATTAATCATTAGGAAGACATTCCAATGGTAGGTTCTTAGCTTTAATGATAGTGAAGTTGAATTTAGTTTTGAATTCACTCATAGGTAGCATCATTAGATTCAATAATCCATTATCCTCTATGTGTTTGCCAACTAGTACAGGTCCCCATTGAGTTTGCTTTTCTTGCCTTGACAAATTCCCCTTTTCCATTCATTGTTGTTGGTTATTTCCTTTTTATGGCATTTCGTTAGTCATTAGTTAGTTAGAAACCAATCAAATTAATTTTTTGGCTAAATAATAGAAAACAAAAAGTAACTCCAAGCTTTTCTATTCTCGTGGGATACAACCTTGATACTCACTATTGCACTAGACTTCATTGATAGCTTCACTGCCTTAGGTGTAGTTGCATTGGCAGTGCGTCACCACAACTACCTTAACCATGATTAATGTTGGTGAAGCCACTCCTTCTGGGTTTGATTAGTATAGGCCCCCTACTGATGTTAATGCACCATTGCAAAGAGCCAATAGTGCCACCTTCTTTATTCTTTCTTGCAAAGTCCATTGCTCTAGTTGGACAACCAATTTGAACCACCACCATACAACCATACAATCCCTATTATTATAGGTGGTATGGGTGTCCACTACCATAGGCCCTTCACCTGGCTATGCCTACACTTACTATCAATAAAGAAATCACGATCGACACAGAGGCCACCCTTAGAAGATTGCAAAAAAAGGGTCACCACCCTTTCCTCCCCCATTTTATGGAGGAACACATCCCAATTGGCTTTAAAATGCCAAAGAAGATCTATCCCTCTAACAAAGAGAAAGATCCAACATATCATGTAATACTTTTAACTCTACTCTGTCAATACTAAGCGTGTCTGATGCTCACCATTGTAGAATTTTTTCAAGCACATTAACAAGACTAGCCCTACAATGGTACCCCTAGCTACTGATTAATTCAATTGGCTCTTGTGACGAACTCTTTAACGAGCTCCTCAAGCACTTCATTGCCAGCAATAAGTGTAAGAAAATCACTAATGAATTGGTTAGCCTAAAACTAGGAAAGAAAAAAACCCTACAGAGCTTCCTCACAAGATTTACCAAGCTACCCCTTCAAATCCCCGAAGTTAAAGATAGCCTAGCTATACATATGATTAAACAAGGCGTACATGTTACTCCCTTCTATTTCTTCATCTTAGGCAATCGTCTAGACACCTTATCGGAACTCTTTAAGTGGGCCGATAAATACATCAATAGGGAGAACACCTCCCTTTCCACGAAAGGCATCCAGATTAGCAACAAGGAAATCAACAAGAAAGATCGAAAGAAAGATACTCCAAGGACAAAAGGAAGTGATCGCCTGCTAAAGGTTGCTTACCCTTCTATAACTCACTAACTAAGCTTCCGTCCTACATATTGGATGAAGTGCATAACATCATCATCCTTTGTTTTCCACCTCCTCGCCAATGCAAGAGTAACATGAGGGTTAACAAGAGCAAATATTGTAAGTTCCATAAAGATTATGGATACACCACAGACCAATGCATCTAGCTAAAAGATGAGATAGAGTTGATTCAGTGAGGAAAATTTAGTATATATATAAAGAAGGATGACAAAAGGTCAGAACAAACACCTCACCAGAAGAACCCTTCAACCACTATCAAATAGACTAGCACGATCACCAAGATGACTGTTGTAACACCCCCAATCTTATAATAAATAAATTTTTAACTTTTACCAAGTTAAATAATTGAGTACCAATGGTTTAGGAGTTCTACACTTAGGTTCTTACACGTAACGCAGCAGAAATAAATGAAATAAAATATATAGATATATATACATTTATGTTCATACACATATATAATTATTTTAAAATAATAATAATTTCTTTACATCAGACATATATCTATAGATATGTGAGGCTATTTAGAGTAAGGAGGCAATAGCCTTACCACTCATACCCCTTTTAAAATCCTACTAGTGGATATACTACTCACATATCTTAAATACATATATGTCCTACTTTTCTATACATAAAAAAAAAAAAAAATCCTGACCCTTCCCAAAAATATAATAAAAGGGATCAAGATATTAGGGCATGAGCAACTTCACTATCTATAGTCAAAATACAAAAAACTATCACCCTAGTTTTACATATCTATCCCTCTCGTAGGTGGGGCCGATGGAGGAATTTCAACAATCGCAACTTGTAATATTTGCTTTTTCATATTTTCAGGTATGTTGTAAATTCTTAAATTTGGCAATTACATACCTAAATAATTGTATTTAAATTGCCCTATGTTTTCTTAAACAGGAAAGGACCTAAACTAAAAGAAAAGTAGAGGGACTAAAGTGAAAAGAGAAAAGTTTCATAAAATATCTAAACGTCATCATTACTTGGCACAAGAATTGAGGCACATTAATGATGTACAATTATGATGTTAGAAAATATCTAAAAAGTAATGATTATGTCATAAAATATCTGAGAAAAATATCTATAGGCCATGATGACTCTAAGAAAATATTCTAAGGGCTAAATAGTCAATTTTTACCTAAGGACAAAATGGTAATTTCACACAAAGGTAAAATAATAATTTCAACCACAAGGGTAAAATATTCATTTCACTAAGAAACTTCATGATAATTTCCCTCAAGACCATCTCCTTACACTTTTCAAAATTTTGAAGGCAAGTGAGGGGAAAAATAGTCATTTTGGCATAAAGGAAAAAATGGTAATTTTTTCCTTAGGGGTAAAATAGTCATTTTACCTAAAAATATCATGACAATTCTCATGAAGCTTATTCCCTCACACTTTTCAAATTTTTGAAGGAAAATGAAGGGCAAAATGGTCATTTTTTCCTTTCACCTTCTTAAACTGACTTTCTCCATTAGAAGTGAAGGAAAGTGACGGGCAAGGGAGAAGAAGAAGAGATCGAGAAAGAAGAAGGAGAAGAAGAAGAAGAAAAAGTGAAGTAAAGACCAAGGAAAAAGCATTTATATTAGCAAACCAAGGTAGCTAAACAATCTTATGCCCTTTATTTCATGGTTTATGGCATCTTTTGAATGTTTGGGAAATTTTCATAGCTACCATGAATAGTAAGGTTTCTCTCTCTATATTCTTATTTGCTTGAAAATCTATTGGGCTATGCTTGTGTTGTTGTATGGATGTATTTATGAGTGTTGGAATAGTTGATTGAATGATTTATGGTAAAATTGTGATTCTTGGTTCACCATGTTTAAGAAGCCCTTCTTGTTGGTTTTGATTATGAAATGTTTGGATTGTCATGGTTATGGTGAAGAAATGGTGTTTTCATGCTTATTTGTTGTTGGAAATGGGAAAAAGGAAAGAATTAAGTTGAAACCACCTTGATTCCCTTTCTCTTCCCCTTTGGCCAAGAGCATAAGGCATTTTCTTGAAGGAGATTTTGTTTAATTGTAGCCCATGTGCATTACTAGTGTTTCAGCTATAAGCAAGGGAGAGTGAGAGAAGGGATATTTTGATGAAACTCTCCTATTTACCCCTTTCTTGTGTCTTGACCGAAAGCATGAAGAGGGATTTTCTATGGAAAATGTTGATATATGTAAGTCATATTTTTGGTTAAGGCAAGAAAGGAAGAGATAATGATGTGTTTAATGGTTTGCTTGATGAATGATCTACCATAATCATGAAGTCCTAATTGTGAATTTGTATACCAAGAAGAGGGAAAGATATATCTATGTATTCATGTGTGTCTATTGTGAGAAAAGGGTGCTTATATGTATGCATAGATATATTGAAAGTCACATGCAATGGAAATGGTGAAAGAATGATTGATAGTTCACATAAAACCCTTGATGTGTAATGGTATGTAATATGAAAATTGTATGGAAATGGAGGGAAACTTATGTAATTGTACTTGTATAATGATAAGGCTAGAAGATAGGGAATGTATAGTATTAAATCTCTATTTTTTCCTTACTTTCTTCCCTTGGCCGAGACCATTGCCTTGCTTCCCCTTGGAATAGGTTGAAATTTTAGTAATGAAATTGCAAAGAATAATGTTAAAGTTATTGTGTCAACCAATTTCAAGGAAAGAGAAGTGAATGGTTAAGGCATAGGATTTGGCAATGTATGTTGTGAATTGCTTAAATGGAATGTATGACCTTCCATATCCAAACAATTCAATTATGAAAGTTTTAGCAAACATAGAAGGGGTTATTCTAAATGAGAGGGTAGTATCATGATAGATGAAAGAAAGGAAACATATGAAATGTACAAATGGAAAAGGGAAACATAGAACAAAAAGGAAAACTTAGATTAGAAAGAAAGAGAACGTAGAGGAAGTATTTTCAATGTATGTTCTAGGATAGATAGGCTTGTAACCGAATGACTAATTATCTGTATAGGATGGCAATTGGGCATTCCATAAAAATGTGAAAATATAGTGATTGCAAATTCTAAGTTACTGTAACCTAAGATGGCCAATAAGAAGGGGACATTTACTTAGAATTTTTCATAATCATGGGTACAAGACGAATCATCCTAGTTTATACATGGGAAATATCGTACTTGCAATATGATCCACCCAAAAGCAAAGAGGAAATAATTTTCTTAAATGACAATGATCCTGTGAGCTTAATTTTAGATTAGCTATAGGGAGAGAATCCCATTGATTGGGGAATGATCTATCTATATGACAGTGACCATTAATTGGAATAGGTTCTTGGATCCACTAAGGGACTCCTCAGATAGTACCATGGCAAAATTGTCACACGATTAGAATTAGAAATAAAATTATCTCACTAATGTAAGTAGTAGTTCATGGAGTAGTCCACTGGGTGACTCTCACAATACTCTTAAGTTTCTCTTTCACTGATTGTGGCATCGAGCCAATGACTAATAAATGTTTTCCTCATGAATGATGAATTTTTTTCCCTATTTATAACTGGAACTGCTTTATAATCATGATATTGAAATGGAAATATGTGGTAACTTTTATGGTGAACTTTCATATTGCATATTCTATTCATAGATACATGCCATATACACTTATGTAATTTATATGTTGCATCCCAATAGAATACACCATGTTTTAACATAAAGAATGTAGAACTATTTTTCGTATCACTACAGTGGTACATGCCAGAGTTTTTGAAAGAAAGTGGATTGTCCAGCTACTGAGAATCCATTTCTCATAATTATATCTAGTATATATTATATGACACGTTACATGATTTGGCTTGAGATAGAAGTGGCATTAGTGAAAATTCCTTGGCTAGGATCCTTCACTGTAGTAAAATATATATATGTGGTGACTGTGATGGAAGTCCTCCTCTTTAGAGGGGGTGAGGATGATATCTTTTTGGGAATGATGTAGATAAGTAGAATGTAGCCCTCTTATCCTTATTCATATATGTTTTTTTGGAATAGAATCAGGATAAGTCACTTTTTGATGTACATAGTGAAAAGGGCATATATATCCAGATATGTAGAAGTGTTATCCATTAGTAGGTATTTTGTAAAGGGTTTGAGTGGCAAGTTTGTTGCCTCCTTACCCTAAAGAGTTGTATGAACTCCATATATCCAAAAATATATGTATAACAGTGTAAATGATAAATGAATCGCAATATATATAAATGAGCTTTAAATTTCTATTACATTGTTAATGAAATAATATTTTTAATTATTTTGGTCTTCCGCTTTGCAATGTATGAATGAAATACTTGAGTAATGAATCCCAAGCTTAATCAAATAGTAAATGAAATTAAAATTTTACTCGTAGCATAATAATAAAGGACAAAATGGAATATAACATACAATCTTGTAGCTAAGTGGTTTATGAAAGAAAATAATTACAAGAAAAGATACATGATTGGGGTGTTATACAACGACCCATATTTCCTTTACCAGTATAAAATACCCTAAAAATGGGATCTCCACTAATTGTACCTCCACTTTTAGCACCATTTGGTACCTAGGCATATGATACACACTAGCATTTATATGAGAATAAATCTCAGTAACAAAACAACCTGTTTTGAAAATCATTGGTCTACACCAATATAATTGTACGAAAATCCACTACATCCTTATTATCATCAATTAACAAACAATATTTATTGGGATGCAATGTATGAACTACACAACTATAGCATAATAACATGTACTTATGAATACATGTACAAATTTAGTTCACCGATTGTCAACAATACAAATATGTTCTTTCATCATATATATATTTGTTATAGTAATATGATCATATTCACATTTAAAACATGAGCAAGGAAAATAAAGCATATCATAATGTCCATTGCCATATCCATCATATGTGCTATTGGAAGAGTCAACTAGCGAATAACTCCACGTGCTCCTATGGCACTCATGAATGAGTTATGAGTTGAGTATCGTGGTCTCTGACCATCTAGTAGTCCAAAGCCTGCCCTGTACTATCTAGAGCGTCCCCTAGTGGATCCTAAGTACATTGTAGTCCCTATCCTCTCTGACAGATCATCCAATGACCAGTGGGATCGATATCCCTTTGGATACCTCATTTCAATTTTATCCCAAAAGGGACTGGTATAACTCACAAGATCACTGCCACCTCTGGCAGATCACGCCCCTCTACCCTTGCAAATCATGAGGCTATGTAATCACCATCCCTCTCTGATGGATCACATTCTTAACACACTACTCACAAATATATATACTAGGGTGATTCGGCTCATGCTATGGCTATGCCTAATTCTAAGTATATGACTCCTTTTTGTTGGCGATAGAGAAGTTCACTAACTTATAATGCCCAACAATAGTCCTATATTGATTATCGATCACTCAATCATGAGCCTATCTACCACTAGTGCATACACTTAGAATACTCTTCTCTTTTCTCTTTTACATTTTTTACTCTTAACCTCATGTTACATGTTACTCGAGATTATAAACTTCATATATGATGACAATATTGCTGACTCTATTCAGCATGTACGAGAGAAAATAAAAAATTAGACTTAAAAACTTCTTATAGATGATTGAAGTGTTTATCCCAAGACTAGGTGGCCCTTTCCTCGTAATTTCTTTTTGAAAAATAGTATTTTAAAACCTAGCAGTCGACTTGTACTTCTTAGTAGTCAGCTTGTTGCAATAAAATAGTAAATTCTCTAACAGAGAACTACCAGTCAGCTAGTAGCTAACAAAGGGCTACCAGTCAATTGTTAGCTCTGTGGAAGTTGGCTGCTATCTTGCTGTTTTCTGGATATCGATCTCAAGAACATGAAAATCGACTGTCATAGGCTAGCAGTTGACTGCTACCTTCCTTGACTATAGAATTTTGACGTGAAGAACATGGAAGTTGATTGGTAAGCCTGAAAAACTTATTTTTAATGCTATGAAAAGTCACTTAGTCCAATTCACCCTTATTTCTAGTCCGGAAAAAGTCCTTAAACTTAGTTTTTAATGGTAATTCACCATTTATCCTGAACATCATTCACTTTCCATGCTTAAAATCATAAATCCTAGAAGTCAAACATAGTGAACAGTAAAACCTATTCCATATAATTTGACATAACCATGCATAAGTACATTTATTTAGCACACAACATCCTATAAAAGTAAAAAATACAAAGTATGTAGGTTAAATCTCCTTTCTTATCTCAAATAACATCAAAATCGCCACTTTCAGTAAGATGAATAGTATTTTTTGAAAATAAAGGAGATTTGATTATTTTCTACCTTAATTCTTGTTAGATGATCTGCTAGTGGTAATATGTACTCTCCTAAACTTACCTGATGCAGATTCCTACTTCGACTTGCACTGAAGTAGTAACTTCTCTGATGTAGTTTTAATCATCTGGCATCAAGTAGTAGCTTCTCCAGCATATGCAAAATTACCATTTTTCCCCTAAAACTTTGGCGGGAAATGTCAAAAATCTGTTAACTATAGTGACTAGTCTTTTAGCTAAAATTATGTCTTACTGCCTCTGGAATATTGAAAGCCTACATAACTTTCCCAACTGAACCTTTTCCTTCTCAGTCAAGTCCCTGCTCTTTCCTTTTTAATTTAGTCCCTCATTCTTATGCAACTACATGCAACTCACTCTAATGCAACATACACAAGCAATTAACTTATTTAATAACTAGAAAATATCTCTCGTAAATAGAAGGAGCAGATGTTACAACTGTAACCCACCTCTCCAAGGGATGATCGATGTAACACCCCTCATTCTCCATTCTCTTGATTATTTTTAATTAAAGTTTCCTTAATTAATTGGATGAATTTACCATAAAAAGTGATGAAATTACTCTGGTAATGTAGTGTTCAGAATAAATGTTACAAGGGAAAGGATGACCTAGGTATTAAGTAGCATGAAATATTCATAAAAAGGAAGCATGTGAAGATTGTCTCTTATCTTTCTTAGGTTAGCCGAATTAAGATGTGTGAGACTTGATTAGTAGTAAAGTGTTTTCTTACAAGTCACCAAGGAACTTACAAGAAGAAAGCTAATGTAATGCGTGAAGAAATGGAAGACACGTACAAAATATGGCTTGTCCCTTCTTTATTGAAACTGAGAAAGTTTGTGAATTGGAAAGGAAACTCTGTGAAGTTAGATTAAAGAAAAAGGGATGATGATTGCAGTCTTAAGAAAAGAAAGGAAAAGAATGAAGTGTAATGAGGGTAGAAGAGAAAGGAAACACTCGATCATGAAAAGTGAGATGATTAATTTCCTTTCTTTTATCCGTTAGTTTAACTGAATGGTAAAAGGCAAGTAAGAGTTGGTGAGAGAAATTAGAGTTTAATTAAACTTATGGCAATAATAAAAGAGAAGAAAGGAAGGTGATATATATATATATATAATTCAAGTGAAGTGATTTCCCTTTTGTTTTACCAAAGAACTCGTGACATTTGGAAAGAAGATTTAATTAAGAGAGTGACTCAGTAATGAATGAGAGAAGGAAGGAAGAAGGAGACGTGTGACAATGGTATTCTTCCCATTCTCATTGCATCCCTTTTATGTTACATTAACTGCTAGAGTAAGTGGAATGGAAGGGAGTATTCAGTGGAGAGATGGGAGAGAAGAAGAGATGTGTGGTGTTAGTTTTCTTTCTTTCCTTCCCTTGCTTTTATCTTCAAGGTGACTGAGAGATGAGAATTAAGATGCTTGATACAATTAAGGTTCTTGAATTCCTTCCTCACTTTTCTTCCTTTTTGCCAAACCGAATAGCTTTGCCAAATCAAATAGATAAAGTAAACAAAAGGAAGGTGGTTTAAATACATGTGTGTGCACAATGAAATTCATTCCTTACTTGCTTTTAGGTTAACCGAATAGGCAATAAATGTATGGAATTAAATATACATATATATATGCATGCAGCAATTAAGGGAAGCAGCTTCACATTTATATAATATAGAGATCCATTTGGTGATGACAAGAAATAATAGGAAATGAAATTTTAGTTAGCCATCTGCACGATTTATTCACTTCGGTCGAATTGAAGGGATAAGGTGGCTAGGACTTAAGAATATTACTAGCACTTAAGGTTAGGAAAAAAAAAGGTAAGAAGAAAAGAAAGAAAAGCACACGGAGGAGAAGAAAAAGAAAGCTTAACCGAAGGGGGAAAAGAGCCAAGAACTAAGAGAGATTCAAGGAAATACCAAGACACTTGCATCATTCTTGCATTAGTGAGGTAGCTTAGCAATTCTATGGTTTTTGTTTCATGATTTAAGATATATTCATCATGCTTTTAAGCTTTCATGGAACATTAACTTGTCTTCTACATTCTTTAAGATGTGAATGTCTCTTCGGCTAAGCTTGTATGGTAAATTAGGTATATTTGTTGATGTGCTAAAGTAGATATTGTTCATTTCATGGAAGAACTATTGTTGGTAAAATTCAGCATGAATAATGGAAAACCCTAACATAAGATAGTGCTGAAATTTTGTATTCTTGTATGGCTAATATATATTTTAGGTTATAGACAACAAAATGAAGGTTGCTAGCTAGAATTTGGTTCAAAATTATGACATTGCTCTTGTTAGTTTACCAAATCCGAAAGTGGCCTTTGTAAGGTATGAAAGTGCTTGATGAAAATTGTGTAAGAGAGATTACAATTCGATTTTGGCTAAGAGAAAGAAAGAAGATATGATAAATTAAGGTATAGTAAATTGTTTAACCTTTTTTACATAATAAAGTCCCACATTAGTATTGAAATGTAAGAATTGAGAAAGGTGTGTAACCTTAAATTTAGTATGTAGCATGAACCAAGAAAGTAAGTAGAATAAACTGCTAATGGCATGACTATATAAATTGAATGTGGGAGAAAGTACCCTAGAAATTTTAATGCATGGTACCATTAAGTTTAAATAATAGAAAGGATGGAAAAATGTGACAATGTGACATGAAAAATCTTAATTTTTATTACTTTTCATGGTGGCCGAAACCAATGTATCATTTTAAGCTTGGTGGCCGAATCACTATGTTAATTGTGAATACATTAGAATGTACCTTATAATGGCTAAATGCAAAGGAGATTGGAAGGATAATAATAAGAGGAATTGTAATTTCTATGTATATGAATAAGTGACCAAGTATTCATCAATTTTCATAAAAGTGGCCAAGAGTCCATAATGTGACCAAGTGATCACAAATTTTCATAAAAATGGCCAAGAGTCCACAAGGTGACCAAGTGTTCACAATCCTTACCAAAGTGGCCAAGTGTTCACATTTTTGAAGTGTGGCTGAAAGTGCTTCACACTTTAAAGCAAGGTAAGTTTTTAGAATGAATTGTAAAAATGATCATTGCCTAGTTCAATGGTTGATATGTATGCCTGTCCGTAAATGTGTTGTATTTGAAATGGGAATGAACACCTTTTTCACATTGACATACCACTTTATCGTGCAATGCTTGCCAATATGTGTATATGAATGGAACTATGTTTTAAATGATTTGAATGTAGAAGATATTGTTTTTTGAGCTTGCACAGTGATACATGTCAGTAAGATTTAAATTGTGAATTGTTAAGCTACTGAGAAATTAATTTTCTCATTTGTGTGCTGATATGTATCATATGTAGATGTTAGCATCTTCATAGAGATGGAAGTAGCATTAATGGAGGGTTATTTTATTAAAATTATTTTGTATCCTAAGGGTTTAAGTGATAGAGATGTTGTCTCCTGACCCTATGACAAGTTTTTGACAGTTCTCAAATAGATGAAATGATGTAATACTTATGAAAGGATATGTAATGTCTTATGAATTTATCTCCGATACATTACATTTTATTTTCACTATGCTTATAAGTTTTGATCTAAGCAAAAGAATTTGAACCTAATCAATTTGAATAATATTGCAATGGTATGAATGCTCAGATGTTATTAATAAATAATTAAGGTTAAGAATAATGTACCGACCTTATTTGTGTTACATTAAGATGTTGTAATACTAGATAAGGGCATTATAATCGATGTAGTTGTAGGAGGATTCCAAAATGGGATTTCCCAGTCCCAATCCAAGAAGAAGATCGAGCGATCAACTATAATGCTCTCAACTATCTCTTCAAAAGGGAAAGAACATCCTCCAATAACGCGAGCTATCACATTTACATTCTTCGACTTCACAAAAATTGACCCTAATCATGACAATCCTATGGTTATAACAGCCATCATAGCCAACTACAAGGTCAAAAGAGTCCTAGTTGATTAGGGCTCCTCAACTGATATCCTTTATTATGATTCATTCAAAAAGATCTACCTAGAAGAACAAGATCTCCAAAATTTTCATGGCACCCTTATCAGGTTCTCTAGGATTCAAGTCCTAACCTAAGGCATGATCAAAGAAAAGGTAATGTTAGGGTCCCCTCCAAAGATGTCTCATGTCAACATAGATTTTATTATTGTCATGGCTCCATCAACATATAATGCCATCCTTGAGCGACCATCACTGAATAAGTTACAAGCAGGCATCCTTACCAAGAAAGGGGTCGATTATGTTTTAGCTACCAAAAAACATGTGAGCCTTATCTACAGCTAGCCTCACAAAGGTGACAAAAATACCTCTCCCTCAATAGAAAGAATAGCGTATTGGCAAGGCACCAGCAAAAATAGTAGAGATCATTGATCTCCATGATGAGATACCGGGAGTATACCCAAACTTACAAAAGACCTCATTGGCATCAGAATTTATGGGAATGAAGACCCAAGGGAGATATTCTTGGGATCTTTGTTGACCCTCGAATTGCAGAAAGAATTGATAGCACTCTTACAAGAGTTTAAAGATATTTTTTCACGGTCCCCTATAAACATGCCTAAGATAAATCCTAACCTCATTTTTCATTCTCTCAACAATTTTCATTGACCTCTGCTCATCTAGAAGAAGAGGATATTCGAAGAAGAGTGCCAAGCAATAATCGCCAAGGAAGTTCATAAGTTGCTAAACTCATATTTTATTTAGAAAGCAAATATCCTCAATGATTATCAAACGCGGTGATTGTAAAGAAGCCGAATGGCAAATGGCATAATTTTGTCAATTTCACAAACCTTAATAAGGCATTCCTCAAATATGCATACCCCTACCCCACATAGATGAGTTGGTGGACATGACATCTAGAAATCAATTGATCAGTTTCCTAAATGCCTTCTTAGGCTACAATCAAATAAAGATGAACCTGGTTGATGCAGAGAAAACATCCTTTGTTATGAACAAAAGAGTGTTATGCTTCAATGTAATGCCTTTCAAACTGAAGAATGTTAGGGAAACATAGTAATGTATGATGGATATAATCTTCCAAAATTAGATTGGTCGTAACTTGTAATTATATGTAAATGATGTGGTTTTTATGTCCCTTATGGAACAACAACGCCTCCGAGACCTTCAAGAAACTTTCAAAGAGCTTAAACAGCACTCAATGAAGCTAAATCCATCCAAAGACACCTTCGGCATGTCTGTAAGGAAATTCCAAGGGTTTATGATCACTTGAGGGGTATTGAAGAAAACCCAAAAAAACTACCAAGAAATTCTTAACATGGAGCCGCATAAGACTATGAATGAAGTACAGCAACTCAATGGACACCTCGCCACCTTATCAATATTTATATTGAGGTATCTTAAGATGCCCTCACTCTTAGTAGCAATCTAAAAATGTATTCTACAAGTTATTAAATGATAGCCTTGTAACCACAAAATCAATCGCACCCGATCGACCCAACTCTGTATTTTCAAATTCTTTCAATAAAAAGAGCATTTTCTTTTTCCAAGATTATGTCTAGTATTTTAATTCTACATGACAAAAAAACTTAGTCACTTTTATTTAAATATGATCATAATACAGGTCATCTGACCATTGTTTTCCATGTTTCAAATTATTAAAAATGGCCAATCCTTTTGCATGGACCGATGAGTGTGAACAAAAATTCTAGCAACTTAAATGGTATTTTGCCAATCCACCTGTGCTTTCAAAGCCACAGCCAAGGGAAACATTATACTTATATCTCACCATGCTTGATCGATCAATCAGTTCGATTCTACTCCATGAAGAAAAAATAGACCAATGTCCAATAAATTTTACTAGTCGAGCCCTCCAAGGGGCCAAACTGCACTATCAAAACATGGAAAAATAATTGCATTTGCATTGGTTACATTAGCAAGGCTTTTGTACCATCATTTATAAAAGCACTCCATTGTTGTTCAGACCGACCAACCACTCAAGTGAATCCTACACAAACCAAATCTTGCAAGATGACTAACCACTTGGGTTATGCAATTTTCTGAATTTGACATTACCTTCAAACCCAGACGAACCATCAAAGCTGAAGCAATAGTCGAATTTATTGTTGAAATGAAACATCCACAAACAAAAGTTCCTCCAAAACAAATTGTAGAAATCCCCTCTTGGACCATCCATGTGATAAATCCTTGGGAGCCACATATGGCCCAAAAATTATTGTTGAAAGCCTATTTAACATTAAGGTTGAGCAAGCTATCTGATTCCTATTCAAAATATCCAATAATAAGGAAGAATATGAAGCCCTCTTATCAGGTCTCCGATTGGCCCAAGACCTTGAAGTCAATCAAGTTCGCATCTTTAACAACGCCCATCTAGTTATTAACTAGATAAATGGTGAATACAAAGCAAAGGATCTTGCCATCAAGAAATATGCCCAACTAGTAAGGCTACTAATAGGCCAATTCAAGCATTCACAATTGGAATGTATTCCCAAAGACAAGAATGAAAAGGCAAATGCCTAATCTATATTATTAAACGTAAAAATTGGAGGGGTCTACATATCAGTGATAAGGAAACAATTGGAAAAACCAAGCATCCAAAATAGAAATCCTCCTGATCGATGTCGATTGAAAATCCTAGATCACCCGAATCATTTAATACCTTAGAAATGGAATCCTGCCATATGAAAGAAATGAGAACCTTGCCATCTAAAAGAAATGAATTTTTAAAAATCTAATAGAATTCTACCATATATTACATTTGGGGTACCAACTTGTACAAAAAATGCTTTTTAGCCCCTTATTAGAAATGCATAACTCAAGAACAAGGAAAAGAGATACTCATCGAACTCCATGAAGGGATATGAAGTTGTGAGGAATGAGCAACCAAGACACTTGAGTTATCTTAAGACATAACCAGACAAAACCATCAACAAAAACAAAAAACTAGAAGAACAAGATCACAACAAGAATTATCAAGATACTTCAAAAACAAGAAAATAGAGATAAGAAAACATGCACAGGGAATTATAGTGGTTCAGACTTATGTCCTACACCCACTCTTCAAAGCTGCTTCAGGTCCTTTATTGCTGAGACTCCAAGAACTTTACGAGAGAAAACTCACACTTGAACTCTCACTATTTCAAGGGTAACTTCACTAAAAATTGCACTATTTTATCTCTTAGCCAAATTTGTCATCACATTTTTCCTCTCTAGTCAAGTCTTTATATAGATAGAATATGTACAACACACAGCTGCCCTTCTAACTAACACTTAACTAACCATTACATTACATCTAATAAAAAACTTAAGCTACTGCAAACACTGTTGCTACTATTGTGGACTGTTACTATTGTCATACAGCTATCCTAGCTGTTTGTACCACGAAGGACCACCATTTTCTACAAATCTCCACCTTGGTTCTTCATACTTAGCTTCGGTCTTTTAGATGTCAAAGTTCTTTTGTTGAAAATTTAATTTCTAGGCCTGCACACTTTTACTAGATCTAGGTAGTGTTCAAACTTGGAACCAGTGACAACTTTTGTCAACATATCAGAGGGTTATTTTTTATACCAATTTTCTTGACTTGAATTGTTCCTTTTGCAATGATTTCCCAGATGAAATGGAACTTTACATCAATGTGCTTAGTCTTTCATGGAAGGACTAATTCTTTGACAGACAGATTGCACTTTGGCTATCACACATGACTTCTATTTTTAGCTCCTTTCCTTTCACCTCTTATATGAATCCTTTCATCCATAAAGCTTCCTTTATGGCTTCAGTCAAGGCTATATATTCAGATTATAAAGTTGATAATGCCACAATAAATTGTAGGTTGGCTTTCCGGCTAACTACATTACCATATATAGTGAAAATGTATGTTGTTATTGACCTCCTTTTGTCCAGATCTCCTGAATAGTCTGCATTTACATATCATATTATTGGATTTCTATCGGTTTTGAGTCTGCAGAATTTCAGTCCAACATCTATTATTTTCCTTAGATATCTGAACATCCACTTGACTGCCATCTAGTGCTCCTTGCCAGGATTTCCTATTAATCTGCTAACCAAGTTTGCTCCATAGGCTATATCTGGTCTCGAGCACACCATGGCATACATTAGGCTGCCAGTTGCATTTACAAAAGGGATGCTACTAATGAACTTGTGTTCTTCCTCACTGTTGGGTGATAGTTATGAAGACAATTTAAAATCACCTATAATAGGAGTAGATATAGGTTTAGCATGAGACATATTGAACCTTTTCAAGACCTTTTCAATAGAATTTCTTTGGTTAATATATATTGAGCCTTTTCTCTTGTCCCTTATGATGTCTATGCCTAAAATTATTTTTGCTTCTCCTAGATCTTTCATTTCAAATTCTAAACTCAAAACTTGCTTGAGTTTCCTAATGGCTTCTACATCCTTGCTGGCTAATAGCATGTCATCTACATATAAGAGTAAGTATATGTAGTTCCCTGCAGATTCTTTTTATAGTAAACATAACTATCATGAGCACTTCTTAGGTAGCCTTTGGATACAACAAAACTATCAAACTTGAGATACCATTACCTTAGGGATTGTTTAAGTCCATACAAAGATTTCTTTAACAAACAAACCATGTCTTCTGGTCTTGGTACTTCAAACCCTTCTAATTGTTTCATGAAAATTTTCTCCTCAAGAACACCATGTAAAAATGCTATTTTTACATCTAATTATTCAAGTTCCAAATTATACAAAGCAACAAGTGATAAAATAATTCTTATGCTAGTGTGTTTAACTACAGGTGAGAAAATTTCATTATATTCTATCCCTTCCTTTTGTGAGAAGCCTTTTAATACAAGTCTTGCCTAGTATCTGCACTTCTCAACTCCAGGGACTTCTGGTTTCTTCTTAAAAATCCAATTACAGCTTATAAGCCTCTGCCTTTCTGGTCTTTTGGTAAGCTCCCAGGTCTGATTCTTCATGAGAGAATGATACTCCTCCTTCGTGGCAGCTTTCCATTTCACATATTCTTTACTAGACATGGCTTCTTGGTAATTGACAAGGTTAGAGTTGACATCTTCATTTTCCACTATCAAAGCACATGCTATAAATTATGTAAAACCATACCTTTCAAGAGCCTTGACCTGTCTTCTGCCTTTGTCTTTGACCAATATGTAGTTTAGTGAGTTTGTATTAGCATATGGACCTTCTTTTTAGACAACAGGTTCGACAAGATCATGTTTCTTTGGGGATCTTGGCTCTACTTCCATTTGGATTCCCCCTTCTGCACTATTAAAGTCTAGAATTGTAGCCTTCTATTCATTATTCTGCATCATTTCTTCTTGGAAGATAACATCTCTGCTTATAATAGCTTTTCCACATCCAGACGCACCAATCCATACCTTGTAGCCTTTCATACTATCTAAATATCCAAGGAAAATCCCTTTCTTTAATTTGGGTTCCAGCTTCCCTTCATTGCTGTGAATATATGCATCACAACCAAAGATCCACATGTTTGTTAGGCTTAGTAGCTTGCCTATCTAAAGTTCTTCAGGTGTTTTAAATTGGATTGATGCAGAAGGTGATCTATTGATGGTGTATGCAATTGTGTATATAGCTTCTCCCCAAAAGTGCTTACGGAGTTTAGAATTTAAGAGTGTGCTCCTCACTCTTTCCAAAATGGTTTTGTTCATCCTTTTGGCCAAGCCAATTTGCTATAAAGTTAGCCTAACTATCTTGTAGCTCACAATGCCATTATTTTTACAAAATTCAGTGAACACATTACTAAGATATTCTAGGCCATTGTTTCTTTTAAGAACCTTTTCCTGTCGCCCGGTTTGTGTCTCAACCATAGCCTTCCATTACTTAAAGGTTTTAAAATCCTAATTTTCATGTTTGAGCAGATACACCTATACCTTCCTAGAACAATCATCAATGAAAGTGATATAATACCTAGCTCTACCTAATGTTTGAGTTCTTGCAAGTCCCCAAATGTCAGAATACACATAGTCCAAAATTCCTTTTGTGGTGTGTGTACTAGTAGGGAATTTTAGTCTTCATTTTTCACCATATAAATAGTGTTCAAAAAAATCTAACTTATCTTTGCTAGTTCTTTCTATTAAACCTTGTTTACATAGTTCTTCTAATCCATTTTCACTGATATGAGCTAGCCTAATGTGCCATAACTTTTTTAAATTGTCATTCAAGGCTAGACAAGAATTACTTGGGGTTATGTGTGTTTTTCCTTACAGTCTATAGAGTCCATTCTCCCTAACTCCCTTCAAGATTTGCTTAGAACCTTTTTTGACAGTGATGGGCTTTCTTTCTCCACTAAATTCACATCCTGATTCACTCAACATACTGAGGGAAATGAGGTTTCTCTTGAGGTCGGTACATATCTGACTTATGCAAAAATTTTCATAGACCTATCTTCAAGTTTAATCTTGACATTGCCAATTCCAACCACCTTACAGGGAGAATCATTGCCTATTAACACCCTGCCTGCAGCTACAATCTTGTAGATGTCTAACTAATGCTGGTTTAGGGTCATATGAAAGGTATATCCAGAGTCAAAATCCATTCCTCACTGTATGGTTAGTTAGTGATAGTAAGGATTTCCAAGCTTTTATAGCCATCTGCCATAGTCACAAGATCAACTCCCTTCTTACCTTTGCCATTGTTCTTTTAATTTCTTTCTAGGCAATCCTTTATAAAGTGGCTTTCTTTATGGCAAAAATATCAAGTCTTCTTGGTCTTCGACTTCTTTTTGGGATTCTTAGAATTATTTTCCTTCTTGTCAAACTTCCCGCGAGCAAATAAGCCTTTTACATTAGTTGCTTCTTTGTTCTCGGTTATCTTTTTCATTGTTTCTCTAGCATTTAGTGCAGACTTGAATTCTCCAAGATGAGTAACTCTCTTCCAAAAATTATAGTGTCAACTAAGTTCTCATATAATGATGGAAGAGAACACAATAATATGATAGCCTAGTCTCCTTCATCAATTTTCACATCAATGCTTTTGAAGTCCAAGATAGCTTTTGTGAATGAGGATACATGATCCCTTACTAATGAGCCTTCTTCCATCTTGAGTTAATGCATCCTTTTCTTAAGGTACAGGTTGTTTGTTAGGGGCTTTGTCATGTACACGCTTTCAAGTTTTATCCATACTCCTACTACAGTGGATTCTCCAACAACCTCCCTCAGCACGTCATCTCCCAAGGATAAAATGATCAAGCTATGTGCCTCACTCATCATTTCTTTCCTTTCTTTATTATACAAGGTTTAAGGCAGTTTACTCTCCCTTGAAAGTGCATCTTTGAGTACTTGATGGACAAGAAGACCCTTCATCTTAATCCTCCACAGGATGAAGTCTTCCATTGAATTTCCCAATATCAAATCTGGTTAAACTCATTTTTTGGGTTGTCTTTGGTTGAACCAGCTTTGATACCACTTGTGAGGATTAAGCAACCAAGACACTTGAGTTATCTTGAGACACAACTAGACAAAAACAACAATAATATCAGAAAACCAGAAGAATAAGATCAAAAGTAAGAAAACATGCACATGGAATTATAGTGGTCCAAACTTATGTCTTACATCCACTTTTCAAAGCTGTTTTAGGTCTTTTATTCCTAAGACTCCAAGAACTTTACAAGAGAATGCTCACACTTGAACTCTCACTATCTAAAGGGCAACTTCACCGAAAACTACACTATTTTCTCTCTTAGCCGAATCTGTCATCACATTTTTCCTCTATAGTCAAGTGTTTATATAGATAGAATATGTACAGCACACTGCTGCTCTTCTAACTAACACTTAACTAACCATTACATGACATGTAATCAAAAACTTAAGCTACTGCAAACACTGCTGCCACTATTGTGGACTAGTACTATTATCATACTACTATCCTAGCTATTTGCACTATGAAAGACCACAATTTTCTATAGTGATACCCACCAATCTGTGTAATATCCATTTCTCCTAATTTCAAGTATTTTCTAAAATCTTAAATCTAGCAATTACATACCTAAATGATTGTATTTAAATAACTCTAGGTTTTCTTAAAGTGGAGAGGAACTACATTGAAAGAAAAGTAAAGGGACTAAAGTGAAAAGAAGAAAAGTTCCCAAAATATCTCATATCATCATTATGTTGGAAAATATATTGGTGCATTTATGATGCATAATCATGACATCTCAAAATATATAAAATGCAATGATTACATTAGCAAATATCTGAGAAAAAATATCTGACGGCCAAGATGACCCTAGGAAAATATCCTAAGGAAAAAATGGAAATTTTTACCCAAAGGTAAAATAGTAATTTTTACCTCAAGGGTAAAAATAGTAATTTCACTTAGAAACTTCATGAAATTTTCCATGATGGCCATCTCCCTACACTTTTCAAAATTTTAAGGATAAATGGAGGGCAAAATAGTCACTTTGACATAAAGGGGCAAAATGGTAATTTTACCATAAGGGGTAAAATGGACATTTTACTCATGATTCATGAAATTGCATGGAAGGGTAAAATCCTCCATATTTTTGAAAAAAGAGAAGAAAGAAAGGGTAAAATGGTCTTTTTATACTAGGGACATTTTGGTAATTTACCATTAAAAGATTAAAACCCCCATTTCCTCCATAGAAGGGAGAAGGCCGAGAGAAGGAGAGAAAGATAGAGAGAGGTCATGAGGAAGAAGAAGAGAGGAAGAAGAAGGAAGGAGAGGTGAGAAACCAAGGAAAAACCACCTAAAATACCAAATTCCACCACTTTCATATGTGAAAACTCTATTTCCTTCATAAAAGGAAAAGAAGGACGTGAAGGATAGGGAAGAGAGAAGATGACCGAGAGGAAAAGAAGAAGAGGAAGAGTAAAAGTGAAGGAGAAGGCAAGCCAAATCAAGATTTATTGCTAAATCAAGGTAGCTAAACAATCCTACCCCTTTTATTTCAAGTTTTATGGATTATTTTGCTTGAATGGAAATTTCTATGGTTTTCATGAAAAAGGGGATTTCTCTCTCTACATTCTTTCATGGTCATTTTGCTATTGGGTATTAATTTTATGATTGTTTTGAATGTATTTATGAATGTTTTGAATGTTATTGAAATGAAATTGTGAAAGAAAGAAATGATTTAGTTCAATTAGTTCATGTTGAAACCCTTGATGTTTGATAGCATAAAGTGTGAAAATTTGTATGGAAATGGAAGGAAGTTGATGTATTTATGTTTTAATGATGTAAAGGATGAACGAAAGGAAAGAAATGGCATGAAAGTCCCATTTTCCCCTTACTTTTCTCCTTTAGCCGGATTGGGTATGGAAGAAAATGATAGTTTTGTTGCTTGAATAATGAAAAGGATGCAAGAAGAGGAAGAATTGGCATGAAAGCCCATCTTTTCCCCACTTCCCTCCCTTGGCCAAGACCACCACTCTTGTTCCCTTGGAATTGGTTAATTTTTGTTAATAAAATTGTGAAGGAAAAATGTTAAATCTTTATGTTAACCAATTTCAAGAGAAAAAGAAGTGGGTGGCTATTTCATGATATATTTTATAAATTGTAAAAAGGAAAGGAATGAATCCTCTTGGCCAAGACCATTCCTTCTTATTTCCCTTGAATTGGCTGAATTTTGTTAGTGTAATTGTGAAGGAAAAATGCTAAATTTTCTTGTTGGCCAATTTCAAGAGAAAAAGAAAAATGGATGGCTATGGCAAGAAATCTTGGTCAAGATCTCATCTTTTTTCCCTTGTGTTGGCCAAGACTTGGGAGTGAAATTGTAAAAGGAAATATTTTGAATTTTATGATGGCTAAATTCAAGAGAAAAGAGGAGTGAGTTATTATGGCAAGATATTATAATGATGTGTGTTATGCATTTCATAAAAGGAATGTGTAACCTTCTATATCCATGATATGTGTCATAAATTTCATGAAAGGAATGTATAACCTTCCATATCCATATAATCCAATTTTGAAAGTGTTGTCAAACAAGAAAGGGTAATATAGTAAAAGTATAAGGTAGGTATCATGAAAATGAAAAAAAAAAAAAGAAAGAAAGGAAATTAGGAATAAAGATAATAAGAGAAACTAGAGGAAGTGTCTTTAATGTATGCTTTAGGATAGATGGACTTGTAACCGAGTGACCAATTGTCGGTATGGGACGGCCGTTGGGCATTCTAAGGTTGTGTTATAAATTTGATGGTAAAACATTCACTGATATACAAGAATTTTAGAAAACACCGTAATGGTTGCAAATTCTAAGTTAGTGTAACTTTATATGGCCACATGAAAAAGGGACATTTACTTAGAATTTAGCATAACCATGTGCACAAGTCACATCATCTTAAAGTATATGTATAAGATAGTGTACCTAAAATGTGATCCACCATTAAGTGGTGGTGATTCCATTGCATCATGATCTACCCCAAAAGCAGAGAGGAAATGATTTGCACAGGTAGCAATGATCCCGTGAGCTTAATTTTCTAGGTTATTGATATGTCAAAAGGCAGTAACCAGTAACTTATAAGGGTACTCGGATCTACTAGGGGATTCCTTAGATAGTACCAGTGACAGAATTGTCACATAGGAGAAATTTATCTCACTCATGTAAGTAGTGGTACATGGAGTAGTTTACTGGGTGACTCTCCCGATACTCTTAGGTTTCTCTTCTCAGAAAAGTGGCATTAGCCACAAAATTATAATTGTTTTCCTTTTTCCCTGATTTTATGATCTTATGATCTTATAATGATGAATGGAAGTGTGTGTGTGTGTGTGTGTGTGTATATATATCCTTGGTACCTATATAATGCTTTCAACTTGAAATGATATTACAAAATGATATTTTTAAATGGTGAATACATGCCATACTGATATATATATCATGGATGATATCCCAATAGATTGTATGATATTTTAAAGAAATGAATGTAGCATGTTTTCTGTGTTATCACGGTAGTACATGCCAGAGGTTTTCAAAAGAATGGATTGCTTGGCTACTAGGAATTTATTTCTCATTATTATCCTAGTATGTATTAGATAACCAGGTATAAAGGAATAGTATAGAAATATTATTGAAAAAGGGGTTTGAGTGGCGGGATTGTTTCCTCCTTTCCTTATATATTAACTAAAAACCTTTTGTATAAGGAGCATGTATAAATGATGTTTTTATTTTTCATTGTATTATTAGTAAATTTTACTGTGTAGTATTCCATTGTGCAATGTATGTATTGAGAATACCTGAGTAAAGGAACCCAAACCTATTCAATTATTAAATAGAAATTTGAATCACACTCAGGTAAAAGTAAGGATAACACACCAGTCTTATAAACCAAATAAGCATTTAATGGAAATGGCTATAAGATTGGGGTGTTACAATCCACAATCATCCAAAGGTACAAAACCATAAGGGCAAGATTGTATTGTCCCACCTTAATCAAAGATGCCAAATGGCTAGTTAAACACTACAATGCATGCCAAAAGCACAGTAACTATATCCACGTTCTAGAAACTGAATTGCATATCATATCCTCTTATAGCCTTTTGATATTTGGGGAATGGATATCCTAGGAGCATTCCCAATTATTTTTGGCCAAAGGAAATTCCTGATAGAAGTGTTATACTACTTTACCAAGTGGATCGAGGTAAAACCATTAGCAACCATAACCTCAAAAAAGGTTGAGAAAATATTATGGCAAAATATAATCTATCACTTCAGGTCCCCACACATATTGATAATGGAAAAAGGTAGATATTTTGTGAGTGAATCCTTAAGGAATGATACCAACATTGGGAAATAATCCTATTAACGACCTCCACAAAATATGCTGTCACAAATGAACAAGCTGAACTCACTAAGGTAATCATCCTCCAAGGACTCAAAAAGAGACTTGGAGCAAAAAAAGATAACTAGGAAAATGAATTACACTCAGTATTATGGTCCTATAGAACAACTCCACAAACATCAATGAGTGAGACACCATTAACCCTTACATACAGCTAAAAATCCATGATCCTAGTCAAATTAACATGCCTATCCGATCAGGTGACTGCCAACTCGATTGAAAGTAATAAACAAGCTCTAGCGATGAGCTTAGAAACATTGGAAGAAAAGAGAGATAGCAAGTCGCTCACTCACACGATCAGGGCATCAAGCCCAGATAATTCCAAGGAGACTTATCTTGCAAACAGCTATCAATAGCCAAACAAATCCCTTCCAAGGAAAGTTAGCTCCAAATTATGAAGGATTATATCAAATCATAAAAGCTCTACTCGATGGAGCTTATTGCTTATCCGCCATCATTGGTGAACTAATTCCTAATACATGGAATGTATCTAGCCTTAGACACTATTTCTTATAAATTGTAATCAAGGTTGTACCCATTCGATCAATAAAGCAAAGTACTTGTCACAAATTGCACCCTCTCCTCACAAAACACACTAAAGGGAAAATAATACACACTCTTAACAATCCAACCCTCGGTCCTCGCTAGGCGATTGATGGACAATCCCCCTACCTATAGAATAAGCTTTCTAGCTTCCTTTTCTAGCCCTTGGCGCTCGCCAAGCAAATCAATAAATAGTTGCCTGCCTACAAGATAGCTCTTCAGCATCCTTCATTGACTTTAAGGCCCCTACCAAGCGATTGGTGGATGATCACTTGCCTACACACCACTCATTGCAAAAATAGAAAAGTAGCATTCACAAATAAAATTAAACCTTTATCAAAACTAAGATAAAGGCCACTATCAAGCTAATCAATCACCTTCACAACATAAAGATGGATCGCACCATAAAAAAATTCACAAGCATAATCTGATCCCTCGACGCGTAAGTCAGGATTGAGAATGTGCAGCTAGTGAATGCAATTTTCCCAACTATACTCTGCCATAATACTAGCCATCTCCATCATAACCATTTCAAGCGAAAACCCCTTCATTTGTCGCTCTTATTGTTGGGTAAGGACAACTAACTTCTCCTCTAAAGCCTTTAGCTCCTTGTCTTTTTCCATCAAACAGAAATTAGTGGTGATAATCTTCTCATTTATGGCATGTTGGTCAAGCTAGGGCTTATGTTTCTGGGTAGTAAGATTGACTTCTCTGTCTCCTCATGATCTCACTCAACTATAACCTGATCCCTCTCATCCTGAAGGATATTCAACTGTACCTTGAGATCTGTTATGGTAGTAGTATATTCTACCTTTAGGCGATCTAACTTGGACTGTAGTGAGTCCTTCCCAGCCTTTAAAAGAAAAGAAAACAAGTCAAAGCTGAACATAACCAAAAAGTGAAAAGTACAAAGCAGAAAAGAAATACCTCAGTGAGCCTAGTTTGGCCCACAACAGCCTCTAATCCATAAAGGCCCTAGAGCATTAAGTGACTAATCTCCTAAAGATTATTAATCACCCCAAGAATCTTTGAAGTCTCTCAAATGCCTCCTCATCCTCGACAATGAAGACATGCTATTATAGTAGCGAGAAAGGGTCATATGACTTGCCAAAAATGCTTTGGCTATTTCTTTTCACCTCCTTCCCTTTCTTTGTATTTCTCTTCTTTGATGGGAGATCTCTACTTCCCCTTAAAATTGGCTCTCACACAAGATGGAAAGATGGGAGGGCACACTCGTCGATCGCTCAATCTACGAACCACACATTGAATTTGTAGGCACGATGACACTAGCAGTGCCAGTAACACCATTAGTAGTAGTAGAAGAACCTTACGGAGGAATAGGTGAATTGCCTGAACCTTTAAGACTCCTAAGAGGGTTAGCAACAACAATCCTCCACAATCACCCTTGATGCAATCCTTCAGTAGAGAGGCCACTCGGAGAGCGCCCACTAGTAACTTGATGGAGGCGAGCATTATGAACAACCTCCAAAATTGAATTGCAAGATACAAAAACAAATGCTAAATGATAAAGAATCATAAAAATGTCAAATCATTTAAATGAAAACGTCAATATAGAGTATACCAACCATGCTCTTTATATCAATGGTTTCTCGAGAGTCCTTGGTAGCGATCTCCCTCTCTTTCTCACCAAGGCCCCCCTCATTAACCTTCGAGGTATTATGAGGACAAGACCAAGTTAAAGGGAACATGGCCTATTGTCCCTTGGATAAAGCCAAAAGGATGAACACCTATGAGAGGAACAACGTAAAAAAAGGCATTTTCCAATATTTTGAATTCAATTTTATCCCCTTGATTAGCGTTGTTGCTTATTAATTTTTCAGACTTGAACCCTGCCCTTGTCCGATCGAGGCCT
Organism: Senna siamea; assembly: GCA_031216115.1. NCBI lineage: Eukaryota > Viridiplantae > Streptophyta > Magnoliopsida > Fabales > Fabaceae > Senna > Senna siamea. The sequence continues at coordinate 27,183,558 of CM062361.1, read as the reverse complement.
GGACTATGAAAAACTAAAAGAAAATTGAAACAGTAGGTTCCCCGCCTACCTTAGCACACAGCTCTTGGAAACCATAAATGATTACCCAAACATTTTCCAAAAGCTATGTTAGGTAGATGTTGAGGTGACTTAACAGACACTTTTCAAAATCAATCAAAGTGGGGAGGATCTTTACCTCCAGTACCATATGTCAATACATAAAAAAAACCAACTCCATCCCAGTCTAAGAGACCAAGAGGAGTAAGGGAGTAGATAATCCCAAAAGTAATCTCATATGGCCTAAGCTTAAACAAATCCTCCCACAGGCCTCACATATTCTTGATAGTGTATATTTTACTTTCATTGCCTAAAAAGTAGTGTTGGAATTCATCAATGAACCTGATTGCTACATAAATACAAGATACGAGCAACCAAAGCTATCCAAAAAAGGAGTATTCTCTTCATCTAGCTCTTACACTAGAGAAACCCTAATGAACCTAAACATGCGTATGGGCGATCGGTGATTCACCAAGACATCCAAGACGCACATCGATGTCCCAAGATAGTTCCTACCTACTTTCTCTCTCTCTCCTTCCCCATTATTAATAGCCTCCTTGCCTCAGGAAAAGCCCTCATAGTAGACGAAACCTCTTTGCTACCAAGCTCTTCCTCGCTACTAGAAGAAACCACTAACCCAAGGTTCTGATAATCATCTTCTCCTCCTAGAGGCATATCAATGATAGCGCCCCTAGGTCCATAATTGAGGCATACCAATCATCTCACCATATTTTAAAAAAAAAAAAGCAAAACAATAGAAAGTGAACCTAAAGAATAAGACATTCTCTAAGTTAGTAAATCCCTAAAAATTCTATAGATTAAAAGAAGGGAGTAAGCAAGAGAAAGGAAGGGAGAAGGAGTACTCACAAAAATTTGAGAAAAAATAATAAATCTTTGAATATGGAGAAACAACATTACAAATCCTTCTCTTTGAAAACAAAGCCTTCACAAACACTCAGAGCGAAAATCACACAGTAAAAGTGTCTCAATGAAGAGTAAAAGTAAAATGACACTTTTGAATGCCAATCAATTTGAACCTTAGGTGCCAAGCCCAAGGAAAAGACTAAAATACCCTAAAAAAACATTGGGGATATCCCAAATGATGCCTCTACTACCTGAGATACAAGATAACATGCTTAGAAATGAAGATGGTGTGGAAATCGAAGCAACAAGAGTTAAAAGACGCGTGTGCCTCACACTAAGGGACTCATGCCTACATATCAAGCCCAATCTATATCTCTTTGAAACTTAAGGCCCAAGAGCAAACACACTCTCAGGCTTAAGGGACTTATGGTATATCTGGATTGGTCCCACCAATGATATGCCACATAGCATATGACTACTATCTGAGTCAACAAGACATGCGAACGCCTTCTAAGGCTAGTGATCAGTGCGATCAGCCATGTGCTAAGAGATCCTTATGATTGCATACAACTAACCTTGTAACAGTTTTCTCCTATTCCAATGCCTATATAAAGAGCTACCTTAGCTTCCTTTAAATAAAGTTATACTCCCCCTGAATCAATGCATATTATAAAAATGCAATCCACAAAAATATATATGTGGAAATATTATAAACTTACCTTTTACTTTAGTAAAATATTTTCAATAAAAATTTTATTTCTTCCTTAAAAAAATAAAAGTCACAAAGATCATAGAAAAAATGCAATTGAGCTCCCCTTTCAACATATCATATCAAGAAATCAAGAGAATTTTTTAGTTATCACATAGAATATAAAATTCTAATTCTATCACATAAATGTAAATGTAACTATCACATAGAATTTCAAACTTCCTTTTTCCAAAAAACTCTAAAATTCTAAATATGATTTTAAAGAAGCATATGTAGGGAGGTTCAAAGGTCACATAGAAAGCATAACTCCCTATATATTTTTCAATAGATCTTATATACACCAAAAGCACAATTTAAACAATATCATTTTTACTAAAAGCTTTTAATTTTGCAATCCTTATTGATAGTTTCAAGAATTTTTTATTAAATGAATTCTGAATCTCATTTGAAAAACCTTCTAAGATTTATCTTAGACTCTGTTTCTATGTCTATTGAGCTCCCCTTAAAAATGAGCAACCTCTTAAGTCATTTACAAGCATAGCTCAAGCACAAGATAGTATGCAAGATAGCTCATAACCTATTCAATTTATCAAACATCCATATAACCAGTGACACTATCATGAATACATGATCTTAGCAAATAAAAATTTTCAAGCTATAGTCACTCATTATTTCCAATAGAACCAATCAAAGAAGGAGTATTATTCAATCCATCTATGAGAAAATCATAAAGTACTAAGGGATAGAGATACTTATAGATTATGGCAATATCATGATACTTCTTTATTTTTTGTATCCTCTTGTAAATTTTTCATTACTTTTCTAGTTTATGATGACTCCTAAGTTAGTGAGTGACTTTGAGATGAGCTTTTACTATTGAATTTCATATCATGCTCATTGCTTGGGAAGAAGCTTGAGGTTGATTAAAATACTATTATAATATAAAAAATGACATATTTTCAAGTTCTATGGCACTTATAATATGGTCAAAATCATTCAAATAAACAAGCCATAAATATATCAATTTATCCATAAACATCTACAATTCCAAAACATTGAGATGAGGTTCATGACAAACTAAGAAAGCACATATCATAAGAAGAAAGTATTAAAAAGATGAGAACTTTTCTTATGGGTTTCATAGAATTTTCAAACTTATTTATTTTTCATTTTCTCTTAATCCTTTCATTTTACTTTGATGGAACTTATTGACACCATTTCTTGAATTTTTATAAAATTGGCTTAAATATTTTCGAACAATAAGAGGAACTTATATGTCTAATGTGAACAAGATGATCAAGAGGAAATTAAAGATAAATCATGATGAATATTCATAAGACAAGCATTTCTTTTTGAAAAAGATTTAACAAGTTACTTCTCATATACATAACTAATATTTAATATAAAAAATAACACCAATTTTAAACTAGTGGAAAGATATTTTAAATATAAAATTGAAAATTTTGTGCAAATCACTTAAACCCTTTATAACTCTAAATGAAAAAAATAACTATGATGATATAGATTAAGGCACAAAGTGGTCATTATATATGTGATACATATTATAGCACATATGAATTTATTCTTCAATCCAAAATAATACTTTGATGACTTGAATGGAAAAGTGCAAGTTGAATCATATTAAAATTCATAATGCTACCCACAAATCATTGAATTTCATATAAGGCACATAAAGAGGGTAAGGTCTAGATATCACAAAATAGTAGCCTTTCATGCCCTTTTGATAATTTTCTTGTCTTTGGTGTGAGGTTTATTATTTTCTCTTTGTACTGGTGACACCAATTTCCAACCTCCATGCACTCTTCAAAGAAGCTTCATCTAGGATAGTTGAAACTTCCATTTGACATCTACTCTTAAGGAAACGATCCCTTCTTTTATATCTACCAAGCAAATTCCTTTCTTTTCTTGAGTTCCCAATCCATATTGGGTCCAAGGGGTTAGAACAAAAAATATACTTCATGATTTTTCAAGGCTTTATCTAGAACAAAAAAACATATTTTTATCAATGTAAGAATTCATGAATTTCTTTTTGAAATTTTGCAAAGATTGATAAAAAAATATATAGTATGCAAATGTTCAACTCTGTGTGAAAATTTATCCACAAGAAAATAGAAAATATTGACATTTATGTCCATACCAAGATCATGTAGGTGCATTTAGTTGGATGAGATTTGAAATCAAATGCACTTCAAAGTTCAAAATGATCTTGGTTCATAACTAACATGAATATTTTGTTGTGTCAAAGAGCAAACATATAGCATAAGAATAAATATGTGAAATAATATATTAAGCACAAAAGAGAGAGGATAGAAATCACTGATAGTAATTTAGACTTCTATTCCAATATAAACATTGCCTTCTTTAACTTCAAGTTATCCTATCCTCAAGATCCCTTTATTTTCCACCATTTTTCATTTCATTCTTAATGTGGAGATCACTTTCCTCTCTACAAAACAATCAAACTCTTCTTCTTTGGTTCTCAATCAATTTGAGTTCATAAACAGTTAGTTTATAAAAGCTCTAATATGATTGATCAAGTCACAAGAAGATAATTTGGTCATAAATCAAATATAATGATATTTATATCCATGTTTCAATATCCCTTTTATCAATGTTTAAGCAAAGTACATGCATAGGAATTTTTATTAAACATTGCATATCCCTTATAAACATGATTTGTTGAAAGTAACAATATAAGTATATGAAAAGAGGCCAAGAGTAAAATTAATAAAGAAAAAGGCCCAATGGTGAGTGACTACACAAGTGAGGAAAAGAAAGAGAGATGTGCAAGAGAGAAGAAGCTAGTGAGTGAAAAGATTTGAATTTTAAATAAAAGAACTTTGATTTATCTTCTTAGCTTGGCTGAAAGGAGAATCCATAGGGGAGGATTTCTTGTCTTTTTCTATTGCATCAAGAATCAATTCTTATCAAGGTAATCACTTATGGTGAATTGATTCTTGATTTTAAATCAACTTTTCATTTGCAGTTCCATTTGCACTTATCATTTGGGGTTCAATAGGTTGGGAGTTTCATTCCTTCTACTCAATCCATCCATATTTTGTGTTTAGGGATTCAGGTTCTTATAACCTAGGGGTTCCACATCATTTGGTATCAGAGCTTATTTTAACTTTAGCACCAATTCCAAGATCAAGAGCTAAGAAGTTTAAGGAATCACTCCAGATTTATGTGGGTAAATTATTGGAGCATGTGGAAGATCAAGACTTCATGAAGACCTATAAGACTATACATACACAATTGGGATCCATTTTTTCTCAATGGCTTGATATGTGTCTAATTAATTATCTTAAGCCTAAAAATGTTTAGTTAATTTTTTCAAGTGTGAAATTGGGTTTATGTTACTTTAGTGAGATATTTTATTTTACCATAACAAATTTAATCTTTTTAGTTTGGGCTTAAGTATGAGTTGTGAGATAGGCTCATTAGTTTCCTTTAAACATAACTTCTTGTTTGGGCTTTCGTTATAGATTATTAGAAGGGCCCAATTGCTCTTTTAGGATTTTCTTTCTCTTGGAGTATAAATACTCCTTTTTCTCTCTTGTAAGTCATATTTGAATTTTGAATAAAATAACCTTTGAGTTATCTTTTTGGATTGGCTGAAAGGAGAATCCATAGGGGAGGACTGCTTATCTTCTTCTATTGCATCAATAATCAATTCTTATCAAGGTAATCACTTGTGGCGAATTCACTCTTGATTTTAAATTAACTTATCATTTGTGTTTTCATTTGCACTTGTCATTTGGGGGGTTCAATAGGTTAGGGGTTTTATTCCTTCTACTCAATTTGTCCATATTGTGTGTTTGGGTTCTTATAACCTAGGGGTTCTGCATCATTTGATATTAGAGCTGTGGGTTGGAATAAATTCTCATTTATCTCATTTATTTTTTGTTGTTCTAGTGTTCTTATTATTAAAAAAAATTAACCTAAATCTGTGTTTGAATCTGTTTGTGTTCTTTCGAACATCCATATTTTCTTAGCTTTGTTCAACCAATTTTTCTCTGAGTTTATGACATATAATAGGTCATTTTTGGGGTTCATAATCTCATCTTTCACCTTGATTTGGAATCATCAAAATTCAAGTTCTCTACACTAAGTTATACCTTTTTTATGAAGAACATTTTTTGGACATCCTGAACTAAAGTTGTTTCAATTCGTTTTCGTTTTGTGTTTCTAGATATTTTTGCTTTAGTTCTTGAGATTTTTGGTCTGATTGCACTATTTAAAAAATAGTAAAAAAAATAAAAAAAATTCTTGAAGTATTCAGTTTGCTTGAAAAAAATTTAATGCAAATTGTTGGAACTATCAATTAAAGTTGAAAGGGAATTTTTTTTTTCTTGTTTTCTTACTTTGATCAGTTTTCTAGCTAAATTGGGGTTTCTCTTTGAGAGATTTCCAATTATGCATTTTTTGCATTAGTTTTGTCTTTTATTCTACTTTAAGTTTCTAATTTTTTTCTCATATTGTGCTATTGCCTCTATTACACTAAAATTAACAAATTGCAACTTGTTAATTGATATATTAATATGAGTAACATACTTAACTTCACCATGTGTGCTCAATTTCTTTTTTTTTCATCTCAATCTATTTGCCTCAAGAATTGAAGTGTGTTTTCCTTTTTTAGTTCTTTCATTGCATTCATATTTTCTCAAGTGCTTTTATCTTGTGTGAAAATTGATTTTGAAGTACAATTGAGGAAAAAAGGTTTGAGTGGTAAAAGGCTTGAGTGTTGTGAGCTTAAAAGAGGGAAAAAACCATTATTTGTGTGAAATACGAGTGGAGAGCTATCTTTTGAGTGAAAGACAAGAGGAAGAGAAAAGTAGTGAGGTTCTTATCTGTTAACCATTGTCTTGTAGCTATTATAACATGGCTCATAGGGATAGTAGGAATGATGAAGGAGAAGTAGGGAGCGATGTGCCTACATATCCAAAGTTGTTTTACAAGGCAATCATGAATGATTTTGAAAGAACGAGGTTAAAGATGATAGATATGAGGGAACAAATTACTAAACAATCGAGGAGTAATCCTAGAGATGCTAGAAGAAGTAATGAAAGGAGAAGAAGGGCTACTTATGAAAGATTGAATGAAGAAGCAGATGATGAAGGTAGTGAAAGTGTGGGCAAAAGAAGGAAGACAGGAGGTGAAAGAAGGCATAGCAATCTCATTGCTATCAAGATGACAATAACATCATTCAAAGGAAGAAATGACATTGAAACTTACCTAGAATGGGAGAGGAAGGTTGAAATGATATTTGCTTGTCATAATTATTCTAACAAGAACAAAGTTAAATTGGCTGCATTGGAATTATTAGATTATGCACTAGTATAATGGGATGCTCTAGACGAAATGGAGAATATCCCATTGACACTTGGGATGTGATGAAGAGAGTGATAAGGAAGCTGTTTGTGCCTTCTTATTACTATAGAGAATTGCATAAGAAATCACACATAATTTATCAAGGGTCAAAATCATTGGAGGAGTACGATAAAGAGATGGAGATGCTCATGATTAAGGCCAACAATGAGGAAGATCAAGAAGTGACAATGTTAAGATTTTTGGGTGGTGTGAATAGAGAAATTGCTAATGTAGTGGAGCTACAACATTATGTTCACATGAAGGATCTATTCAACCTGGCCATGAAGGTAGAGAGACATCAAAAAAAACAAATAATTCAGCACGGTCTTCTTCAAATCCTAACAACAATTGGAAATCAAAATGGAGCAAATTTGATGAGAAAAAGAAAGGGCTGAAATATGAACACGTGGTTCTATTTTGATGCAAATAGAGGTATATATTAGCTATGTTGTGAGTATTGAATCTCAGACATTTTGGCGCAAATATATGATGTTTTTGAGCAAATGAATGGATATGGTTTGGTTATGTCATAGCATTCCATAGTTTTACTTCCATTGTACTAAATTTGTAGTAGGAATCTAGTAGGCCGAATTTTTTGTTTGTGGTTCAAATGACCCATGGATGGAATGATGAATTCTTTTTAGTTACAGAATTTTGTTACAAGTGGTTTGGGCTCAATTGGTGAAGCCTAGGAGAAGAAATACAACTTTTAGGATTTCAAAACTGATATTTGCCCAAAACTGGCAGTCAGAACTAAAGTGAGCATAACTCTCTTTCTTTTGGCCAATTGACCTAAATTTGGGTGTCCTGGAAATCTACGATCCCCAGATAAAGGATTCCACCAATCTCATCCTCATAGCTATTTTCTACAGGAAGATGGGCTACATATATCAGATACATCAGTTTTCATTGCTAGTCTGTCATATAATTTGTATCCATAATTGTGGCATGTTCTGCTGGCTGTAGGGATGATTATTGGGGGATAAAATTATCCTAATTGCTCTTTAGGATGTTAGAATGTTTCTAAGATGTGTTTCCAAAACCACTCCCCCGTTACCAAAAAAAATAAAAGAAATTGTTGTTTTAGGACAAATTGTTGTTTATGTTGGAAGTTCTTGTGCATTAGACCCTAAAATTCAATGCTAAAAATTCCACAAAAATTTTGAATGCTATTTTGGTAGGAACTCCTGTATACAATAGAGTTTTGTAGGCTTTTGGAATTGTTTTGGTATGGCACAGAAACGCGACTGCCTTTTTGGAAGCAAATTTGGTCAGGTTTGCAATTTTTCTTGAAGTTAGGACACATATTTATTTACAGAAAATTTATTAATCAGCTTAAAATGAGCTCATTTTGCCCCTGAAATAAATCTGATATTTGGTATGTCAGAATCTTTCTTGAAACTGCACCTCTGAGCCTAAAATTTAAAACTGACATTGATATATAAATATTTTGACTTAATTCTCTTCCTCAGATTATTCTAAGGATCATAAGAAAATTTTATCCTAAAAAATGAGCTTAAAATCTTTAGTTTTCAATTTTATGTGATTTTTCAAAGATCAGAAAAAAAAAGGGTAGGACCTGTACCGATGGATTTGAGAATTGATAGAAAATAATGAGATAACATATCTGTAAGTCCCTAAACCTTGGCTTGTGGGGCAGAAACCAACTTCTTAAGAGAAAAATTTGCACTAATTTCATTTTAATTTTCCATTAAAGCCAAGTTTCCAAGGACTAACTGGCATAAATTTTTTTTATGTTCGGGCTTAAATAGCATTACGAGTAATTTGTTGGCCTTTAAGAGTTTACACAATAGCTGCTTATTGACATTCAAGAGTTGAATTTCTAAATTTTCAGAACTTGAGAAGTCAACTCCCAGACTTACCTGGAATTTCAAAACCTAGCAACAATAAACTATTTTTGCATAAAAAATTTTACAATTCCCCTCACTGTTTTACATGTAATTAACCAAAAGCCCGACTTACTCTGAAAAACTAAATAACTTATTGAATGGTGTATTTTTTCCATTTGGACTTTTCTTTAGTGAAAGTAGTTCAAACATTTGCCGAAATTAATTAATAGCACACGTATGATAATGTCTTACACCATAATTTTCACTCACATGTTTCACAAACAAACATAATATTTAAAGAGGTTTCTTTTCTACTACGGATTACAAGCAGAAAGATATAACCTGCCATTTTTGTCTGCACAAAGAAAACATTATTTTCAGAATAAATCTTCTTTCCTCACTTGCTTGAACACTAGACATCAAATTGTCCAACAGTATCATCTAATGTCCATTAACAGATTTTATGCAGCATTTTCCATTACATGCCCCAACAGAATTTCAACATAAACGCTCATACCTCCAAAAGGTACAAAAGTTATGCATAAATTCCCAGCTGATGGCTGATTCACGATGAAGTTCCATGTCACGCTCCGCTTTGAGCAGAAAAATGAGGTGCTCGGCCAAGAGGTATAATGAGATCCTTCAAAAACTCATACTCTTCCATACCTATATGGCTACCATCTAACACCTGTTTCATCAAGTCAACACCAGAACAATAACTAGCAAAAATATATGTTAAAACAATAACAAAAATATATATTAAAACGTGGATGTGACGTCAAATAGAAAATAATACTCAACAAAAATATATCCATAACCTTTATCATATATATGTTTGGATTAAGGAAAAAGAAAAATGCATGGATGAGGATTTTTTTTAGAAATTTTCTTACCTTTTTTCTCCTCCATTTTTATCAGCCCAAACATATTTTAAAGAATGAAAGATGTTAGTTAAATCTAAATCAAAGATAATGTCTAAACTAAAATTTCTCATCCTTTTCCTTACAGTCTCCAAAATTCAAAACATAGCCTTAGATTTCAATTTCCTCAGTAAGGAGCTTTCAAACAATAAAACATGCGCGATATCAAATTGGTGTATTTGTAATGTCACAAGCACAAGCCATAAATTTGTGTTCAGGGCAATCCTTATGCACAGCATAGTGTTACCACATGGACTGCTATTATAAGGAAAAGTTTATAGACTCCAGAATAATTACTCCAAGGAAATGGTTGACAAAAAATGTGTAGTCTGATCAATTTGAAAAAAAAGAACAGGAAAGAAAAAATCCAAGAAAACATGAAAGATTGAACAAAGCAACCACAGTTAGCAATATAACTTAATATGCAAGTCATAGAGATAGGTCAAAACTTAAAGACTAGCATTGACAATTTGACAATGCACCATAGATTCTTTTTTTTTGACAGACTACCATCAGCAAATTGACAACACATGTTACAATCCAGAAAATATTATGATGGGTGCATCAGATTTCTAGTAGAGGAAACCAAAAAGTACTGTCACTTGTCTTAGATCACACCATAAAGAAATTTATTCTCATAGAACCAGTATTATCAGTGGTTTTGTACTAAATAACCACTGTCTTTATGATTTATTCGGTGTATAAAATGATTCAGATAGAAAAAAAAGGATATCCAACATATTGGAGAACATCATTGAATAAAGAAAAGAATGGAAGCACAGCAAATGTAATGATATAACAAGGGGTCTTACCTTGTGAAACAAGATCCTCCTATCGGTCATGTATGAGATAAGAGCAGGTATTCTACAAACAGACAACGCATCAATGAACAAAAGGCCAACCACTTGCCATTGTCTCATTCTGAATGCTGGAAGTGCATCCACAAATGACATTGTATCCAACAATCGTGCCTAAAAGGACATGAACGACACTATCAAATAGAATATATCCACAAACAAGGGGCTAATTAACATGCTCATTCTCTGACATTAAAGGGATAATTATATTTGAAATTATGTCCTCAATAAGCATCATACCATAATTCACCCTGATGCATCAGATAACACAGCACTAAAGAAGCACCAGTGTAATGAATACAAAAGCTAAAAGCAATGACTGTAGACATCCTAAACCCTTATCTTCAACATACCATCCAGCGGTGCAGCCTAAAAGGACATGAGGACACAATCAAATATAACAATTCACAAACAAGAGACTGATTAAAATTCTCATTCTCTAACAATAAAAGGATGATTATATTTGAAATTATTTCCTCAATAAGAATCATACAATAATTCACCCTGACGCATCAGATAACACATGGCAATAAAGAAGCACCAATGTAATGAATACAAAAGTTAAAAGCAATAACTGTAGACATCCTAAACCCTTATCTTTAACATACCATCCAAAATGGGACAAAGATATTATTGTAATCCTGGTTAGATGAGATGACTGAAGCTCAAAACTAGCAATTTATGCAGAGATAATTTTTTTTTTAACTCATACAATGTTGACCTTTCTTCTTGCTCCTTAAAAAAAGGAAATTTTATCCAACAAACAAATCAGTAATATATGATAAACTCATTCACAGGGCAAAGAAGCAAACCAAAGGAACAAGGCCAGTATACTAATAGGGTACTAAAATCCCTGAAGACATTAAGTGGTGCATAGACATTGCAATTTACTCTATTGCACTAGGACCAAAAAAAGTCAAACACAAGCAATCCTCATCAAAATAGGAAATAAATTCTTAATCAAACTGGTAATATGAAATCATAAGACCCAAACAATCAATCTTACATTACCAAATTCCCATATGTTAACACTAATCCCAAATTACATTAATAAAAATATCATTCAAGGAATCAAACTAAAGCCATAGCACTATGAAAAAGAACTCCAAGTTCCTTCACTATTATTTATCCCAAAAACAAAAGGCAATGATAAATTATGAGAACCTGAGCTATCAGTTTACTGAAACCTTGTGAACAATATTACTCACTTTCTTTATCACTTCTTCTTTTTTCTTTCTTGTTTCTGCATGGTAATTCACACTTATTCTTATTGTCAGTTGGTAACAATTATTTCTATACATGTGCTTGCTTGCCTAGACATCAACCCTACTTCCATCTACGTAAAAAATCTATACCTAAAAAATCCTACAAAGTAGAATTACAATAATTTCCCCATCTATACTGAGTTAAAATCTAAAGCCAATCCATTGAAAACCGAAATAATGCATCAGAACCAAGGGATTCCAGTAACCTGTTTGTAGAAATGCAGCGACTTAAATTCACCAATTCTCCCAATCCTAAATCCCAGACCTCAAACCAATATTTCATCCATTGTAAAAACATAACAGTAATTTGGGACCCTCAGAACCTTCCACATTGCCAGTATAAGCAAGTTCCTTTCATGTCCTACATCAGATAACCCATTTACCATTTTCCTAAAGCAAATATTGATGCTCATGCTGATACTAAAAACGCAACATGGAGGAATCATTTTGTTACTTAATCAGGACACAACAATAACACATTCAGGCACTTATACAATGCACCACATTATAAATTTCCAAAAATTAAACCATAAGGAATGACTTGGTATAAAATATCCTCTGCTTTGAATTTCATTTTTAAACTCAATTATATTACATCATAAATCATAAAATACTCAGATAACTTCAATATCCTACCATCCCTTGCTCCAAGGTAGATATTGGTATTGGCAACCTGAGATCAGCAACAAGTCCGGGTAAAGCTCGAGCAAGACAACTGGCAAGAGTTTGTTTTATTTCAGATGACCGACCATCTGCCAAGAGAATTTTACGGGGATACTCTCTCCCATTAACTGATAGATACTCATCGTGAAAACTTTCATCCCTTCCATATATATAACCCAAGGAAGACGATGTTATCCATGAAAATAGAGCATTCCACATTGTTGCAAAAGGTGACAACTGAAATAAGTTATAAAAGCATTAACCATAGTATAAATAAAAAATCATATCTTGAAAACGTAGGAAAATTTGATAAGACTTACAGTCAAAATGAAACCCTCCGGTGGAGGGTCATACCATGAGTCTTCCGAGTCAAAAAAATTGATATCTGGAATACCTGGCTTTCTTGGCCATTTCAGAGTAACAGAATCCTTTTCTAGAGTTTCAACGTCCTCTACAGTCCCTTCTTCACCAACATCAGGTGGACTTGGCAATATAATGATACCAGCTTCAGAAACTAAACAAGATTTATGGAAAGACAAGAGCCCTGTTAAAGATGTGTATTAACTCTGTATGGAAACATATAGAAGAAAACAAAAATTACCAGCATCAGTAACATCAGATTCTCCAGATGCAACTGCCTCTGATGCCTGGCTCAAAGCAATTGCACAGGCTTCTTCTGAGGCACAACGTAAATGAGGTTCATCATCAGCAGCATCAGTATTACCTACTAATTCAGATTCTTTTTTAGTATTCCCCATTTCCCTAACCTCACAAAGACTTTTACTTCCACAACTGTCAATTTTCTCATCAGCCCAAGTAACAGAACGACTTAGTTTCTTTTTACCCGACGTTTTAAGGGAGGACTTGGGTTTATTCTTGCTCAACCTAGGTTCTTTCTCTACTTCAGATATGTCTACAGAATTTGCAGCATCTGAATTGGAAGCATAAGCGTCATCATTAGCGGAAACTCCACTCTTTTCCCCATTTAGTTGAATTGATTTCCTTTTAGATTCATGCTTTTCCACATCACATTGTCTTTCAGATGTGGAAACACAGTGCTCAACTCCCTTTTCACCTGAAGGCTTCACAGAGGATTTGAGCATTTCTTTCGATGATTTGGCTACTTCTTCGACTTTTTTTCCCTTATCTGCCTTTGAGAGATTTATGTTTAGACCACTTTCAAATGATGAAGACAGCTCTTGAATACCACGATCATCTTTCCCGACTATTTCATTACTGACTCCTTTTGACAGATCCAATTTCCTCTCAGAATCAGTCTTCAATGGAAGAGATGATGATTCCAGATTTGCTAATTGATTTTCCAGGTGTCCGTGGTTCACATCTGTATTTGGTTTAATTTCAAAATCCGATGTTGTCTCAATTTGACTCATTGGCAATTTAGATACACTATACTCATCTTGAGTAATTATAGTACTCATGAAGTCCATCTCATTGATAATCAAATTTTTGTCACCACTTAAGTTGCCATGACTAGCTTTGGACCCTGCAATGCACAATCAAAGCTCACTTTGTCGGAAAAGAACATAAAAATTAGTGATTCTATCCCTCCCTTTTCAGAAACTTAGCAATAATTAGGTCCTCAGCTCCAAAGTCATACATTCACCCATATGCCTAAAATTGGGCACAATACAACAAATGAGACACTAACAAGAAAAGGCATATCCATCTGAGTACTTAAAGCTTCTCAAAAGAATCAAAGATGCCATGAAATTCTCACCTTTTTTAAAATTCTTCCGAGAGGAACCCTTAGAATCACTATCTCGTCGTTTTGGCACATAACCTTCAATTGCATTTGATGGACCAATCCACTGCTCCAAAGACACCTCCCCAGTGCTAGTTTCTGTTTTCTCCAGAATAGTCAAGCCAGACAAACCTAATTCTTCATGCTTACCCAATTTCTTCTCTGGTCCCAGACTCATATTCGCAAACAACCTAAGAACCTCATTAAATTTTACTGGGTTTAAAACTGAGCATCTCTTGTCTTGCAAGCTCCCAGCAAAAGCTTTGCTGTTAACAACACAACTGGAAGAACAATACATGTATGTCTCATGTAGGTCATAGACCTTATGTTCCTTTAGAGAAATCCGATATCTGCCCTTCCGAGGGCGATCTGATGGCAAACAATTGCAGCAGAGTGGATAACCACAGATGTTTGTGATGGATCGTTCAGTTACAACATCTTCATAGTCACTCCTTGACATCAAAGATCCAGCAGCATACAACTGATCTTCATTTTGAATGCCTTCAAGAAGGGACAGCTGCAGTTTAAAAACTGCTTCTTTCACAGATAATGGTTGGTCCTTTGCCATCTTCCTAAGCAAATATCTTGAATTGCATCATAAGCAAAGAACACATAATTAGGTTACTACGTACAGAAAAATTTTAGCTCAAAATACAAAGAGGATATGATGTTAGGGTAATCTACATCACAACAATCAAACTTAATATTAGATTCCTAATAGGAAAGTGATGAATAAACATAGATCCAAAAGAAAACTAATTTACAATGGCTATATAAGAATCATATTTCTAATCTAATATAACCTAAGATTTTACACTAGCCTACTTAGTCACAATGACTGAGTGAAAATGGAGAAGCCATAAGCAGAAGATGAATACAACAAAAACTTGCCCTCGCCTTTTTCCCTACGTTTCCTCAATTGGGGAAATTGTGATGCAAATACAATGATTTTATGCATCTAAAATAACTTCAATCTTCGCCAATGAAGTCAAGAATGCAAATGAAGGAAAAAATTTCTTGCCAAAAGAGCATCAAGGAATTTACCTACCATTACATCCATCATTTTTTCTTTCTCATGGTTTTATCTTAAATCATTAGAACACATAACCACAAGAATAGAAGAAATTCAGTTTGCATTCAATAAACCCTCAACTCCAAACCCCTTCTCTACTGATGAATTGTTTGCTTTCTGATTACATTTTCCTTTAGTTTCCTTAGAATCTCCAACAAAAACCAACAGACATAAATCCAAAACCAACAAAGAACAATAACACTATACCTTAAAAAAATATAAAAAGCCAAATGTTTGTTTGGAGCTAAAGCTAGGTTGTTATGAATTTATGAGATGGTCTCAGCATAATATGCCATGGTCAAGTGTTCAACACTTAAAAATAAATTCAACAAAACTGAACTTCAATAACAAAAATCATATCATAAAAACTGCAAACCCTTCCTAGTTACACAGTTTCCATTAGTGCAGAAGCATGATAAAGCGATAGATAAAATATATATTACAGACTTAAATTCACCCTTAAGAGTATAAAAAAAATGTGTAAATTCGTAGCATTATAATGTGATAGACAAAAGACTCATTTTAGGTTCCCATTTCAACTTGTAATGCTTGGTTAGATAAGCCAGGTCAATTAGTATCCTAACTTCTGATAAAATTCCAACTACACTGAAGTTTTAATATTTGGCTAATAGGAACAAAAATTGCAGATACAGAACACCATGATACATCTAATATCAACCCATAGAAATTAAAGTACAAAAACTTATTTTAGGTTCCCATTTCAACATGTAATGCTAGGTTACATAAGCAAGGTCAATTAATATCCTAACTTCCGATAAAATTCTAGCGACTCTGAAGTTTTAATATCTGGCTAATAGGAACAAAAATTGCAAAATATCCAGTGTTTAGAGATACAGAACACCATGGTACATCTAAATATGAACCCCTAAAATTAAAGTACAAAAACTTTTTTACTTTTTATATGACTATCACTACGACTTTTAGATTTTCTTCCCCCCACCCAAAGAAAAAAAGCAAGAGATTATCAAAAAAAAAAAAAAAAAACAGCGGATCTATAAATTAGGCTTGGATGTGAAAGTGTGTAACCATATGCACTAAAAGCTTAAAGCACCATATATTGCCCTTAAAACAATTCCTTGGAAATTTGCCTCAAAAGGCTAAGTGAAGAGATATGCATCCATGTACTCTGACCAACTGAAAGGAACAAGTGATTCAACAAGTGTGATTATCAAATGCAAAGTCATCTATGATCTCCTTGCAAAACCACTATTGTTAAAATTAAATTTTTAATTGACCGATAATTAACTAAATCAAAAACGTGTCGTGAATAATCATAAGCATGAGTAAACTAAAAGATGTAAGAAACAGAAAGTGAATATTCACATTCCCAATTTGGGGGTCTTGATAGAGGATTAGAACCGTCAAAAGCCCTTTGCTGCACTTGCTGCTGCTGCAAGCAACGACTGGGGAGGGCGAGACGAGCCACAGAGAGAGGGGGAGCGACTACATTCAAGGTCGGGGCCTGAGACGCCGAAACTGTGGTCAGGACGGTGGTGGTGGTGGCGGCGGCAGATGGCGACAGCGAGAGACGAGAGGACTGACAATGAAAAGAGGGAAAGAACGGAGCGGGGGGAGCGAGCAGGGGCTTATGACCAAAGGTAATTTACTTGGTATGCTTAAATTACATAGATATTTTTCTTATTTTTAAAAATATATATAATTTTTTTAAAGATAAAATATATAAAAAAATTTTCCCAAAATAAACTTAATTCTTTAAAATATATAATTAATTAAAAATAAGTTTTTTTCAAAAATTTCCAATATAATTTATTTTGTATTAAAAATCATAAATTTATTTTATTTTAAATTTTTTAAAGGTAATTTTTATATTATTTGAATAAAAAATTTATGTGTAATTTTTATATCATTGTTATTAGATTCTTTAACAAAAATTAACATATGCATGATTTATATAATTCATCTTTCTCAAAATTAATTCTTTAAAAAATTTATATTTTTTATTTTAATTAAAAAAATTTAATAATAAAAATATAAATAATTGTATATAAATTTAATTTTATTTAAATATATATGTAATACATCTTTTATCTATATAATTATCATAATTTTGGGTGTTTAGTGTCCCAAACTGTAACATCCACTTTAATTATAATTAAAGAGATGTTTAATAATTGTTAATTTAATGTTTAATGATTGTGTATGTTGCATTAGTCCATATAGTTGCATTAGCTTAAGGACTAAATTGAAAGAAAATAAATGAAGGTTTAGTAAGAGGTGGTTAAGGATTCAATTGAAAAGGGAAAAGAAAGTGAGGCCAAGAATGCAAAACAGCCCAGGGACCAAAGAGCAAATTCCCTAAACTTCCTTAAACCTTAGTTACAGCCTTAAAACTCCCACACACTTTCAAACCTTTAGATTTTAGAGAGAGAAGTAGAAAGGGCGAGTAGAGAGAGAAAGAGGTAAGTTAGGGCAAAGGAGAGATATTTTGCTAAAGGAAAGGGCTTATTGAAGCTAGAGATTGGTTCTACAACAAGGGAGATCATTTCTAACACGTCAAGCACACACATTTGCAAGGAATCAAGGTAGCAATCCATCCTAAACCCCTATCTTTTTCTGAAATATTACAGTTGCTGGAAAATATAGATTTTTACATGTTTGAATTGAGATTGGCATTAAACCTACATTCTGTATGTTATTCTACTTTTATGGGATGTTGTGTTGCTGAATGTATGCTCATATATGTGCTTGTAATGAATTAGAAGGGCTGGGTTGTGTTCATCTAAAGATATAGACTAGTTTTCCTTGAATGTATCATGTTTGAGCTAATGGATGAGAAATGTTTAATGAAAAGTAAAGTTTGTTGTATGGGAATTAAGCTCATATGTTTAGAATTGAAAATGGAATGCATTCTGGACTGGGTATTATCAAAATCATGTTTTCTGAACTCCAGCGGAGCATAACAACCGACTGTTAAGTATGGGGCAGTCGACTGCCGTATTCCTGGAAAACCCAAAAGTGTAGACAAAGGCTTAGCAGCCGATTACCAGATACCTAGCAATCGACTAGCCATCCTCATAGTTGACTGTCATGTTCCTGGAAAACTCAGAAGTGCAGACAGAGGCTTAGCAGCCGATTGCCAGGTTCCTATCAGTCGACTGTCGGGCCTAGGTTTGCACTGAGCAGTTGACTAACAGTCTTAGCAGTTGACTGTCGTGCTCATATTTTTATCCAGAACTCATTCCAGAAAGCAACCAGTTAGCTGCCAACCTAGCTTACTGTTTGGCACTGGAGGATTACAAAGAACCACCAGCCAACTGCTAGCTTTTCAGCAATCGACTGACAGCCCTCTAGTTTGCGAAATAAGGTTTTTAATGGCAATTGAGCTTAGTAATTCTTCATACTAACTTAATTAAGGGCTCACAACATAGGTAAGTAAGGAAAATAGGAGTTTTGGGTGATGATACCCTTGGGATAGTGAAAGAAAGAGAGAGCAAAAAACACAAAGAGAGAAAGAGAAAAGTATGCTCAGTGTATGCCTTAGGGTAGATAGGCTCATGATCGAGTGACCGATTGTCAGTATGGGACAGCCGTTGGACATTCCACAATTGTGCTGTAAATTGGGATGGTTAAACATCCACTTGAACTTAGATGATTTTGAAAACATCGTGATGGTTGTGAACTTTAAGTTAGTGTCATCTCCCAAAGGCCATATGAGAAACACATACTTAGAGTTAAGCATAACCATGACCATGGGCCGATTCACCCCATAGTATATATAGAGAATAGCATACCAGGAGTGTAATCCACCTCGAAGGAATGGTGGTGATTCCATAATATTATGATCCGCCCAAAAGCGGAGAGGAAATGATCCGAGTAGAGTTCACGGTGATCCCATAAGAGTTATATCAGTCCCGTTTAAGACGAAAATAAGGAATCCTGCTGGTCAGGGATGATCTGCCAGAAAGGGACAAAGACTATTAAGGTACTTGGATCCACTGGGAGACGCCTCAGAATGTACAAAGGTTAAGGCATGGCTAAGTAGACATGCGCTCATTCATATAGACAATGGTGCGTGAAGTTGTTGTTGGGCGACTCTCCCGATAACTCTTAGGGTGTTTTATGTACTACTCGCATGTTATGGAAATGAAATGATGTTATGTTTACTATCCCACGTGTTTTATAAGAAATGTTTTATGATAAGAATGATGATAAATACACTTCTTATGTTTTAAAGTTGATATGTTTTAAATATACATGCATACATATGAGTACCTAACATAATTAAATGCTACACCCATTTCATCCCAATAGTATGCCATATGTTTTATGAAAGAATGTAGAGTTTTTTCTGTGCGAGTACGGTGGTATAGGTCAATGGATTTCGTAATTGATTGTACTGCTACTGAGATTCATTTCTCACAATAGTGTTGACATGTACCAGATGTATAGGTCCCCTTGGGCTGGAGAAAGAAGGTAAGGTATGAAGAAGTGTCCAATCTGGGCACACAAACGGTTGAGTTTGGATAGTATAAGTACATGTTAGGATTGAGCTAGCCTTTATGATATTTTGTGAAAGGCTAGTGTAAGATTATTTTGTATAGCCTATTCTAACTTATCTGTATATGAATTAGGGCAGATTGATGAATAGACTATTTAATGGGGGTTATAAGTGGCAAGATTGTTACCTCCATGGCTAATAGTTAATTGATTATATTTAATTAAGAATGCATGTCTATGTATAGTTCATCCAGGTGTATGCTATATGTATTTATTCCGCTGTGATGTTGAGAGAACTCGAGAGTAGAAACTAACCCAAATGGCAGTCAATTAATCAACTTGGTAAAAAGTTTAAAATTTACTCGAGTAGAAGTGATAGTAACACAAACACTCTGATAATTATTTTCATATTATAATTTTTAAAATAATTAAAAAGAATCGTAGGATAAAGAGTATTACACAAACCATATAATATGTAAAGATATTTGAGACTTGGGAGTTACGAAAAAATGAAAAGTTATTTTAACTTTTCAATTCTTTTATTATATTTATAAAAAAATACATGTCTCTTCAACTGTGATTTAATTATAAATACCTCTTAATGATAAGTATTTTTTTTTATCTATGACTTAGTTACAAAATATTTTTTTAAACTATAAATTGATTCAATTTTAAATATTCTATCATCGAGTGTTACAAATATTTTCTTCAATTATAACTTAATTATAAAATATTCCATGGACTATAAATTGTGATATATTCTCTCATTCAATTATAATTTTTTACAATACTCCTTTAAACTATAAAATGTGATAAATTTTTTTTATATTTTTTCATGTTTGAATTTAACTCTAATTTCACATATTTCTATTGACTAAATTAAAATCTTCTACATGAGACCTATACATAAATTTATTAATTTAGAAAAAAAAAGGTCCATTTCCAAATAAACTCTTAATTTAACAAAAGTTATACATGATTTTTAATAATGCTACATCTTTAATAAATTTGAGATTTAGTGTTAAAAGGAGATTCCAAAAAAAAAAAAGGATTTATTTGGAAATTTTTAAATAAATAAATAGTTTAGGGAAGAACAATTTTATCTAAATTGATAGGTCTAAATAAAAGTATAATATAAAAACTATTTAACAGAGTTAACAATTATATATGAACTATTACATTTAAATTCATGTATACGAAAGTATAAGGAAATATTTGTGTACGAAAGTATTTTATAATTAAGTTATAGCCAAAGAAAAATATTTATTATATTTTATAATTTAAAAAAGTGTTTTATAATTAAGTTATAATTAGAGTAGAAAAAAGATTTTTTATGAGGGAAACAATTTTTTAATTTATAAATATAATATTATACAGATGTGTTATAATTATATAAAAATTTAAAAATTAAGATAATAAAAATATAGAAATGCACAAAAAAGAATATATAGACAATATCGTCAAAACAGAAAAGACAACATATTATTTTAAAGTAATATTAAATCAACAATTGGATTTCAATCTTCCGTTTTGCCCCTGATTCAATAAACTTGAGAGTTACATTACACTTAATCTTGGAGTTGGGCGGAGGAAAAAAAATCATTTTGGAGATTTGTCCTTAAGAATAGTGAAATTAAAAAATTTTAAAGAAATTTAAAAGAAATTACATAACTCACTGCTCATTAAAAAAAATTAACAAAAAGTTGATACAGTGAAATTAATTCGAAAGAATAAAAAAAATAAAATGAAAAGAAAAGAAAAGGGAGGTAAAATTATGGTGAAGCAGCTAAAACATATTTATCTCTTACTGAGTTTGTCTTTGCCTCAAGATAGAGAAGACTTTGACATTTTTGATCTTCCTAACATTGTCAAAATGAGTCATGTGCTGACCCATTTAATCAATTAAATGGGTAAAATTGTTGATAAAATTTTATCCATGTAGCCTGTGAACTAAAGGGTTGCTACTCTAAAAATTAATATAAATTAGTTTAAAATAAATATAATTATATAAATTTATAATGATTTTATTTATTATCTTATTATCTTATTCATTCTTACAATGTGAATAAAAATTTTAATTATTAAAAAAATTAATTTAAATTGAAGATAATACTATTTTTTGTGGTAATTGGTAAAATAATACTAATTTTTAAAATAAATTAATTAATTTAGATATATTATTTTTATCATAATAAATTTAATTGACTTTTATTTGTTTAATGGATTAAAAATAAAAAATAGCAATATTACTTTTATTTGTATTAAAAAAATTTAAAATATTAAATATAAAAATGACATGTAGGCTAGCTCGTTTAGTTTTTGAGCTAAAATAGGCAAGCTTAGACTTTATAGCCTAATCCCATTTAATGAACAAGTTGGCCCACTAATTTATGGTCGATCCATTTTGATACTACTAGGTCTTCTTGACTTCTTTAGCAAAATAAAAAAATAACAGTTAGCAAAAGAAAATAAGGCTACACTTTGTTTTATTTTCATAAAGAAAATAATAAAGTGTACTCACTTTGACTGTGAAATAGAGGGCGCTTCTAAGCTAAATTGGTGCATTGCCAATACAATTACACCTAAAGCAGTGAACCTATCGATGTAGCCTAGCACAATAGTGAGTATCAAGGTCGTATTCTTCGGGAACGAAAAAGCCAAGAGTTACTACTTGCTTTTTGTTATCTAGCCCAAAGGTAATTATGATTGATTTCTAAACTAATGATTAAATGCAAATATTAACAAGTTAACGACAATTGGATGAAAAAGCGATTTACCAAGACAAGAAGAGCAAACCCGAAGGGGACTTGAACTAGATGGTACATACACAAGAAAATCATGGATTATTGAATTGAATATGCTACCTTTGAGTGAATTCTAAATCAAATTCAAATTCTCTGTCAATCTCAATGAATTTCTAAAACCAAAAATCTACCATTGGCTGGTTCTTCCTATTGGTCGATTTCATATCAGCATTAAGATTCTAATTCACTACTATTAAGAATAACTCTTAATCCAGCAATCGATTAACCTTAGTTCTTAAGCAAAAATCAATTGTTCTTACAATTAGTTTTCAAATTTCAATCATCATCTGTCAAGTCTTTGAAAGGAATCTAGCTAGTATTCATTATGACATCTCATAAAGAAGACTTAAATAGTTTTTCATAATTGAAAGAAGATCACATATTTGAATTCATAATCCATACAAATTGAAGTCAAGTTACCAATATAATTCAGGAACCCCAATGGGTTTTACAAATCTAGCTACTCATTTTCATGATCAAAACAACAAGAAAAGCAACTACAAAGAAGAAAGAAGGAAATAGAAACAGGTACACCAAGTTTTAGATGGACAACATCGTCTCCAATCTTCAATTGAATGAACTCGTGGTCGCCTCTTGATTACACCCAAACTCCTACTCCAATCTCCGTTGAATCTTTATGGCTATCACCTCTTGCAGGCCTTCAAGGATGATGGATGGCCAAAGGTAGTGGACGGTATGGAATGTAAATTTTTTGAACCCCTTTCTCTTCGTCCACTCTCCCTTTTTACAGACAATGTTGACGTGGTGGCCAGCAAGGGTGTGTTAGGCAGCAAGGGTGTGGTGGAGGGCATGTTCTAGATGCACAAGGTGGCAAGGGCGTGCTTAAGGGTGTGTAATGGAATCTTCTTGATATGGCCATGCTCCAAGGCATGTCTAGACTCTTGTCTCACTATAGGAATGTTTTAAGTCGTGTTGAGTCCCTAGATATCTCGTTTTTGCCTCTTTTTGCTCCAAAACTACTTTATTGTTGATTGAAACTTTGATAACATGAAAAAGGATAAAAACTTGGGTAATTATTAATGAAACACATAAGAAATGCTCATATTGTGGATAGAAACCATCAAATAGAATTGTATAATCTTAGACATATCATAAATCAATCCCATATAGGTGATTACTTATAACTTTACACTCAATGGAAAGCAAAAGAGAAGACTAAATCCTCTATGAATACTAACTTAGGGTTAACCACCAACATGGTGTTTTCTCAATAATTTTGAGATTGAATGGATGGTTTATCATCCAAATTTATGGTTCAATGGTGGGATTTCCAATCTTTGTAACACCCTGCCCTTATTGGTACTATACATATATTAATCCATAGGGGAGGTGTGCTACTAACTTATCTCTTTACTTCACTACCTGATTTCATTTTTAATTAATTAACCATGATCATTTTATTAGTTCATTTATTGATTTAGGCGACTCTTTAGTATCTCACTTGTTTCTATTATAACAATGGAAGCATAACACAAATAACATATATATATTTATATATTTACAATGCATCTTCAAAATGTGGGTTGAGAACTCTTAAAGATACCTGGACTACCTCCAAGGACCACCTAAGCCATTATAGGATAACCCTATAGTCAACACCTATACTACCTAGTTACTACTTTTATATACATATATATTCATATAAAAAGAAACTCCCACTCATAGCTATACATCAACTATTAACCTTGTAGCCATAAAAAAACAGGCTAAGGGAAGCCAAAAAGAAAGGAAACTCTCCTTCATTTACCACCTTAACCTGCTAGGGTGTAAGTGGTCCTGTCATAATCTATGAGTACTTCTCCAATCAAGATATAGTATTTGAGGCCTAGTACCTAGTATACCTCTACCTCTATCTTCATTGTGAGGGTGTACCTAGTCGTCTACACACATCAATTCATACGTGAGTTTGAAACTCAGTAATCAAGTAAACCAGTTAAGAAAATCTTATCATTGATGGTACCAGCTATGAATCACCCAAGAAAACATGCATTATTTATTATTTTCAAGAGAATGGATGTTATTCAGTATATGTCATGCCATACACAATGAAATGCACTTAACAAATAATATCATGAGAAATTTCCAGATAATTCATATTAAAACACAATAGTATGAACATGAATTCAAATATGGTAAAGAAATAATATATCTCAAACATATTACAAGCACACAGGCCATAAAATAAAAAATTGAGAGTTGGGGAACTTGGCGATCAACAATTCTTAAGATGAGGGCTACCCAAAGGAACATACCAATGTGAATTTCTCCTCTTACTAACCATAACATACCCCAGGTCGTGGCACCCATTGAATGAGCTTTTTTGTACGATTACTAGCTCTATACGCCAATGGCTTCCCCTAGTTATAGGGTACCAACATTTATCATCTCACTGGTCATTGTGCCCCTTTCCAATATTGGGCTAGGTTTTACCACTCACAAGTCATTGCGCATTGAGTAAATGTTACTAAGAGAATCACCAACTTATAATGATGAATCATTTTCAAGGTATATGATTGATTAACATATATACTAGGGAAATAGATTCCAAATCAAGGTGAGCTTACTCTTAATTAAGCATCTCTCTGCCCATTAGAGTACATTAACTTAGAATTAACTACCTACACTGTGTTTTCTCAAATTTTTTATAGGATTAAATGGATGTTTTACCATCCTAAATCCTAGTTAAATTGCAGGATTCACAATGGTATTCCCATACCAACTATCGGTGATCCACTCTAAAATATATTCAATCCTAGTGCATATGTTTAAGAATGCTTTTCAACTCTCATTTACTATTATTTCAACTCAACCCATAGTCCCCTACTACTTTTAAGTGTTGTACTTAATTAGTTTAATTGGATTCTTGGCCTTGTTGTTGCCTTTGAGTAGAATTTAAGTCTATTCTTTTATTTTTCAAGCCAATGCCCTACCAGTCAATTTCTATGTCTTGATAGTTGACTTGTAGCTCTTTGCCAAAATGGGAAAGTGAAATAGAGAGCTAGTAGTCCACTTGTAGGGCTAGCAGCCGACTTCTAGAGGCTATCATCAACTCCTGGGTTATATAATTTTTTGGAAAACATTTATAACATTCAGTTGACTTCTAGAGGCTAGGAGTCAACTGCTACGTTCTTGCCCTATTTTCAAAAGTCACTTTTTGATTCTCAAAGTTGCCCAAAATCAATGGTTTCAACCCCAAATGAATTCTTAGACTTATTCTCTACTTATATGTGAGTAAAATGGTGTAAATATAACAACAGTCTAGGACAAATCGAAAGAAAACCAAATAAAAGTACATACAAAGAGGAATGAGAAAATACCTGTAACACCCCATGTTCTTTCAATTATATTTAAATTTATGTTTTCTTAATTAATTAAATAAATTGCTTGTGTCATTGCCAAAAATTGAAGAGCTTGATTAATGTCCCTTATTAGTAGCCAAATTCCTAAGAAGAGAAGTGTATGGCAATTGGGAACATGCACATGAAGTTGATAGGGCACGTGAAATTTAAAAGATATGTATTTATATATATATATTAAACTACACGACCAAGAAGAATAAAGTATTGAAAAAAAAAGTGTATATATATATGTAGGTGTGTGTACACGTGCAAGTGGGAAAGGAAAGAGTGTAACAAATATATATGTTCACACAGCTAGGAACATAGAGATTTCAAGGAATGCATGGCAATAAAATACACATGAATGCACACGTGAAAAATGGGAGGAAGTAAAACAAAATTGACAAGTAAGGAAGGCTACACCCAAACTACAAGTAATGCCAAGATTGCAAGCAAAGAAAAGTGTACTTGCAAGTAGACTTAGTGCAGCCATAGAATATAAGAAGGCACACGTATTTGGGAGGGAGTGAAGTGCATAAATTTATTTCTAACCAAGTGTACCCACACGGCTAGGAAAGGAAACATGTTTCCTTCATCCCTTGAATTGCTTCCAAGTAAGGAAAAACTCATGTGTGTGCCTTGCATGCATGAGTCCTAAGTGAAAGGGAGTGACTTAGGTGCAAGGGAGGAGTTGAAAATATTATTGTGTATGTAGCAAGAAAGCCTCATAAATTATAATATAAAAATGTCAATTGGGTAATAACCCAAAGCAAGGGAAAAGGGCAATATTTGTGGAGTATGGAAGAAGTAATTCATGATCTCCTTTCCTTCCTTCCTTCCTTCCTTCCTTACATGCTGAGTAGACAAGGGAAAAGGGTGCAGGATTTTGTTGAAGGTACACATGTAGCAGCCATAATAATAATAATAACAAAAAAAAGGTTTAGCATGTGAAGTAAGGAAAATAGAATGTTTAAAGGGAAAAGAGGAAGAGTGCAACGTTCCATTCTCCTTTAGCCGAATGGGATTATCCAATTCTAAAAACAATGGTGCAAGGAAGAAATTAAAATACCACCAAGCACATGTGCAGCCATGTAAGAGGTGGCATGACAAATGGGATAGGTTAGACTTGCAAGCAAAGCAAATTGTACTTCAAGTACATGTAGAGCAGCCATGAAATAGCACTAGAAAAAAAAAGTGGCATGAACACTAAGTAGCTACCCATGGCCGATAAAAAAATGAAAAGGGAAGAGAGAATTGGAAATTGTATTTTTAAAATACATAGATGCATGCACACCCCACCTAAGCCAAGAGAAAAGTGCAATTGAGAGTTTGCATTGGGACATATGCATCACATATATACAGACGTGCATCCTAAAGGGAAAGAGAGAGAGCCTTCAATATTTGGGAAAACCACACACCTCACAGCAAGAAAGAAAAGAAAAAGAGAAAGAGAGAAAGCATCCTACACTTAGAACATACACACCCACATATTTGGTTAAGGTAAGAGGAGGGAGTTTTAGCCAAGAAAGAAAGGAAGCAAGGTGTAGAGAGAGATCAAAGGAAGGGCTAAAATCACTTCATCCTAGTCATCCTTGAGGTAGGTTGACAATTCTTAAACTTGTGTCCCAAGGTTTCATATGTATACACCATGTTTTTATAAGCTTTCATGGGATATTATTGCTTTCCTACGTTCTCGATATTATTAATGTTATGTTGGCTAAGATTTCATGATAGATTGGTATGTTGGTATATGATGAAGTGAATATTGTTATATGGGAAAATTTTGGTTAGTTAATGATATTATCATGATGGACAACGTTTGAGCATGACAGAAGTGGATGCATGTTTCTTGAAAACCATTTTCTCCATACTAGAAGTGATAGAATTATTTTTATGATTATTGAGAGTGTGAAATTTTGCTATAATCATGTGCATTCAAGTGAGGTAAAAATATTCCCATGAGTGGAAAAATATGTCCATTTTCACATTGGAGCAAATTTTTGAGGAGTTAATGTTCAATTGTGTTTGATGGATATATTAGAAATTTAATAAAATAGGATTGGTGAAATAATAGAAAGTGTTAACCTAGCATCCCTTTGGGTAATGATTAGATGAGGTGATATGTGTTGATTATGGGAAATAAATCATCCCAATTTAATAGTAATATTTAAAGAATAGAACAATGGAAATTTAATTGGTAAAATATTCAATTCTCTTGAGTTTCCCTTAAGCCAAATCATGGAATTCTCTTTGAAAATTATTAAAGTTTTTAAGAGATTTACATTATTAAATTATCCCACAATGGTAATATTTAAAGAATAGGAAAAGGGAAATTTTAATGGTAATATTTAAAGAAAATTTTATAAAGGTTGCCAAGTGTCCACAAGTGCCCAAGTGTGCACAATTAGCAAGGTAAGTTTTAAGATTGAAATGCACAAGTAATTTTTGTTTATTCTATGATAACATGTATTTTTCCCTAAAAGGATATTTTATTTAATAGAGAAGTTTTACTTTATCACCCAGCATTTCCAATAATCATGTAATACTTGCCAATTTACATGTGTGTTAAAGATTATGCTTTAAAAATTGAGAATGTAGAGGAAAGCATTTTTGGTGCTTGCACCCTGATACATATTAGAAAATTTTAAACCCTAGAATATTGAGCTACTGGGAAACTTTTTTTTCTCATTGGTGTGCTAATATGTATAAGATGTAGATGTCTAGCCGCTCTGAAGCAGATAGGAGTTCTTTTGTTAAAAGCATTTTGTATTCCTATATTTGTGCCCTGATTCTAGATATATTTTGGGTGAGAATTAGGACTATTCTTTTGGCTATGTACATGAAATGTAAATGGGAAATTACCGGGAAAAGGATATGTGAAGGACCGGTCCACCCTTAATAATTTGTATAGGGGTCTGAGTGACAGGATTGTTGTCTCCTGACTCTTGACAGACAGATACTTCATATATTCGAGTACATGTTTACATAGAATGTAACAGACATTATTGGACATGTATTATTTGAATTATGTGAAATTTTTAAATTTTCGCTATGTAGTATAGTATTTTTATTTCTGCTGTGCATACGAGATTTAATCTGAGTAATAGATCCTGAACCTAATCTGCTTTAATGAAACTTAATGGTATAACTGCTAAGAATTAATAATAAAAGGATAAAAATAATGTACCGAACCTATCTGTTTATATAAGAGGTTTTGTAATACTAGGGGCGTTACAATACCCATACGAATTTAAACTAAAATCCATCATTTCAAGTGCATTCAAGCAATAACAAGCACACATCCAAGTTCATATCCATCTAAATACAAATTTAGGACCTAATTTTTTGTTAAGAGAAGCATATTCAAAATTTCATTTTGAAGATGCCATTTTCAAAACTAACAACACAAAGGTCCAAGATTCACTTGATTACCTTACTTTTGTTGAAGATGAGTGCATTAAAAGTGTCATAGGATTAATGTAATTTCTTCTAATTAGTTTTCCCTAAGTTCTCACTTAATTCTTCCTTCTCCCTTGGTTTTCTCCTCCTTCTCTCTTTCTTCAAGCTCTTTTTCTCTTTAGACAAAGTTTTTTAGCTCTTTCTCTCTCTTTTAACCTCATATATGTTAGTCTCCTTCCCCATTAAAAATTTTAGCAGTTATTTGAAATTATTTGCCAATTGGTCATTGGACCAAATTGCAACTTCACAATCTTTAGGGATATTTTATCCTTTACTGTTGCTCTAAATTTTTATTTCCCTAAATATTCCATAGCGTTTTATTCTTATTTTATTAAATTATTTATTCATTGGAAAAATTTCCCTTAATGTGACACTCGATTACATTCAAATTACCTATTTGTGCCACTTGCCTTTAAAACTCCATTTCTCACAAACCAAACATCATTTCTGTCTATTTTTCAGCCAATTTCTCTAAAACTGGCATGTTTAGCCCTAGACACTGAATCAATACTAAAAACATGTCCATAATTTTTAAATTAAATTATAGATGAAAGTAAAGATTCTTTAGGGGATGTTACAATGACCCCTACCTTTTAAAAATTTCGTCCTCAAATTTGAGAAACTTACCTAATCAAATAACTCTGGATAGGTTGTCCTTATATCTGCCTCTTTCTCCTAGGTGGCTTCTTGAGGTGATGTTTCATCCCAAAATACATTCACCAGTGGAATACTCTTGTTCCTTAATAGATTCACCTCATACTCAATAATCTTTAAGGTTCGGGGTGATAAGTGAAATTTCTTTTAATTGTAAGGTCTATGCTCAAAGGACAAGGGAAGGTTCTAGGAGGTAATTTCTAAGCTGTGACACATGGAATACATTATGCATATTAGAGAGGAAAGGAGGTAAGGCAATTTGATATGCATATGAACCTATTATTTTCAAATTTTGATGTGGTTCCACATATCATGAATTTAATTTTTCTATACTTAATAGCAATACCAATTCTTGTTATAGGAGATATTTAGAGAAACACATGTTCTCTTTCCTCTAATTTGATGGGTTTTCCTCTCTTGTTTGCATAGCTTTTCTACCAATCTTGAGCTTTAGACATCTTTCCTCTGATCATTTTTATCAAATCATTGGTCTCCTAGACAATTTCTAGACCTAGGAGTTATATCTCACCTGTCTCAAACCAACATATAAGAGATCTGCATTTTCTCCCATACAAGGCCTTATATAGAGCCATTCTTATGGTGGAATGATAAATATTATTGTAGGAAAACTCAACTAAAGGTAGATTTCTATCCCAACTACTTTGCTATTTTAGAATACAAGCTCTCAGCATATCTTCAAAAGTTTGGATAGTTCTCTCAGTTTGACCATCTTTTTGAGATTATTATGTAGTACATAAGTTTAGCTTTGTTTCGAATGATTCTTGCAAGGATTTCCAAAATTTAGAAATGAATTTTGGGTCCTTCTCTAACACTATATGGGTGGAGATGCCATGTAGCCTTACTATCTCTTGAATATGTAATTGAGCTAATTTATTCGAGGGATAGTTCATCTTGTGATGGGTTGCTACCAATGCTTTATGTGCAACTACGCTTAAGACAGTGTATATGACACCTCATTCTTATAGCTTTCCTTATAAATATTTTTTTTCATAGAGCGTTTAGCTAGAAGATTGGCATGTTATCTTTACTTTGTCCTTGATTATAACCAAAGTAAAATTTTTAATTTTCATTTAATAACGATTAGGTTTGGGATCTATTACTTAAGTATTTAACTCATTCATTGCACAGCGGAAGACTGAATAAATAAAAACATCATTTAAGTAATAATGCAGTGGAAATTTCCTACCAGGACAAAATTTCCTACTAGTGGATAAAACTTTCACATATCCGGATATATATGCTCATCCCACTATATACATCCAAAAATAACTTATAATAATTCTATTCCAAAAAAATATAAGAGAATTAGGATAAAATAGGATATATCCTACTTGATTACATCATATCCAAAAATATGTCATTCTCTCCCTCTCTACAGAGGAGGGACTTCCATTACTATTACCACATATATACCTTAAACTACAGTAAATGTTCCTACAAAGGGAATTTCCACTAAAGCCACCTCAATCTCTAGCCACAACAAATATCTAGTCATCTAATACGTACTAGATACAAATGTGAGAAATAATTTCTCAGTAGCTAGAAAATCCACATTTTAAATATTCTGGCATGTACCACTATAGTGATATGAAAAATATTTCTACATTCTTTGCTTTTAAAAATATAATCTATTCTATTGGTATGAAAGATATGAAATTATACATATATGTGTATGGGATATAGTTATGAATATGCATTTTGGAACTCATCATGATAGTTTACTACATGAATCATCTAAGTATCATGAATATAAAACATTTCATTCATAGCTAGGGAAAACATTTATCATTCATAAGGAAAAAAATTAACATTAATTGGCTAAAGGCCACATTTAATGTAAGAGAGAGCATAAGAGTATCGGGGAGAGTTACCCAGT
This sequence comes from Senna siamea, assembly GCA_031216115.1. Lineage (NCBI taxonomy): Eukaryota > Viridiplantae > Streptophyta > Magnoliopsida > Fabales > Fabaceae > Senna > Senna siamea. Next base: position 27,151,517 of record CM062361.1, on the reverse strand, counting down.
GAAATACTCCACGTACTACTACTTACATGAGTGAGAAAATTTTCTCCTATGTGACAATTCTATCATCAGTACTATCTGAAGCGTCCCTAGTGGATCTAAGTACCCCTTTTATTTACTGGTTACTGCCTTTTGACAAATTATTAACATATGAAAATTAAGTTCATGGGATCACTGCTAAATGCGCAGATCATTTCCTCTCCAATTTTAGGGCGAATCACGATGCTATGGAATCACCACCACTTTTCTAGTGGATCACATTCCCAGTATGCTATTTCTCATATATACTTTAAGATGACTTGGCCTGTACCCATGATCATGCCAAAGTCTAAGTAAATGTCCCCTTTTTATTGGCCATCTAGGTTACACTAACTTATAATTTGCAACCATTATAGTGTTGTCTAAAGTCTTTATTTTGAGTGGATGTTTAACCATATAAATTTATGACACAACTGTGGAATACCCAATGGCCATCCTATACTAACAATTGGTCACTCAGTTACAAGCCTATCTATCCTAGCACATTGGAAATACTTCCTCTAAGTTCTCTTTCTTTTCATTCTATGTTTTGCTATCCTTTCTATGTTTCCATTTTCTTTCTTTCATTTCTCATGATACGATCCTCTCATTAAAATTTATAACCCTTATGTGTTTTTTAATACTCTCATCATTAAATTGTGTGGATATGGAAGACTATACATTCCATTTAGGCAATTTAGAATATTTATTGCCAAAATTCTATGCCTTAACTATTCACTTCCCTTTCCTTGAAATTGGCTAGCATAATTTCTATAACATTTTCCTTTACAATTGCATTACTAAAAATTTAACCTATTTCAAGGTAAAACAAGTGAAAGGATCTCAGCCAAGGAAAGATGATAAGGAAAAAGTAAGGCTTTCATGTTCTCTATTTCCTTTTTCCCTTCCTTTATATCATATAAGTACAATGATATCACTTTTTCTTCCATTTCCATTCAATTTTTCCTATGCATTACACATCAAGGGTTCTAGGTAAACTATCAATTTATTACTTCACCATTTCCATAACATTTTACTTTCAACATATCTATGTATACACATAAGTATCCTTTCTCATAATAAATACATATGAATACATAGACATATTTTCCTTCTTTTTGGCATACACATTTAAATTTTGAACTTTTTGATTATGGTAAATCATTCATCAAATAAATCATCACACATCATTATTTCTCCCTTTCTTGCCTTGACCGAAATCATGACTCATGTACATGAGAATTTCTATACAAAATCCCTCTGCATGGTCTCGGCCAAGACACAAGAAAAGGGTAAATGGGAGAATTTTCTCAAAACACCAATTCTCTCTCTGTCTCCCTTGCTCATGGCCAAGACACTAGCCATGTGTACAGGCTAAAATTTAACAAAATTCTCTTCATGACAATGTTACATGCTCTCGACCAAAAGGGGAAAGAAAGGTATCAAAATGGTTTCAATCTAATATTGTCCTTCACCATAATCATGACAATCCAAACATTTCATAATTGACCCAACAAGAGAGACTTCATAAACATGGTGAACCAACCATCTCAGTCGTGCCATAATTCATTCAATCAAGCTATTCCATACTCATAAACACATCCATACAATCATACAAGAATAGCCTAATAGAAATCTAAGCAAGAAAGAATATAGAGTGAGAAACCCTCACTATTCATGGAAGCCATGGAATTTTTCAAACTTTTCAAATAATCCATGAAACTTAAAATCAAGGGTATAAGATTGTTTAGCTACATTGTTTAGTCAATGAAAGTGGCTTCACCTTTGCTTTCTCTTCCTTTTTTCTTCTTCCCTTCTCCTTCTTTCTTCTCGGTCACGTTTCTCCTCCCCTTCACTTTGTAGTTACTTTCTTCTTCCTTTAGGAAGAAGAAGACCTTTTATTAAGGTAAAAAAATGACCATTTTGTCCTTTATGTTAAAAAGACCATTGTAACCCTCATTTTGCTTCATAATTTTGAAAAGTTGTGAAAGAGGAACTTCATAAAAATTGTCATGCTGAAGTGGCTATTTTACCTCTAAGGTAAAAATGGTCATGATGAAATGACTATTTTACCCTTTACTTTCTTTCATAATTTCAAAAATTATAGGGGAATGACCTTGAGAAAAATTATCATAAATTTTTTAAGTGAAATGACCATTTTACCCTTGTGGTAAAATTACCATTTTACCCTTGGATAAAATTGACTATTTTGCCCCTAGGATATTTTCTTAGAGTCATCATGACCTCTAGATATTTTTTCTCAAATATTTTCTGACATAATCATTGCATTTTGGATATTTTCTAGCAACATAATTATGTGCCATAAATGTACTAGATATTTTGGAGGCGTAATGATTACGCTTTTAGATTTTTTGGCAACTTTTCCTCTTTTCACTTTACTCCCTAGACTTTTCTTTCACTTTAGTACCTTTCCTGTTTAAGAAAACTTAAAGCAATTTAAATACAATCTTTTAGCTATGAAATTACTAAATTTAAGAATTTAGAACATGGAGATATGGAAAAGCGAATATTACATTGTACCTATCGAGGTAGCTTAATGCAATGGCAAGTACCAAGGTTGTACCCCACTAGAACGGGAAAGCCCAAAGTTACTACTTCCTCCTTGTTATTTAACCTAAGACATATGGTGACTGGTTGTAATTAACTAATGTGAACTAGCTACAAGGGAAATTGATGACACTTAATTACGAAAGGGAATTATCAAGTCAATACAAGCAAACCCATTAGGGTCCCAAACTAGACGATGTATACAAAAAGGATTATGAATTATAAAATTGACTATGCTACCTATGAGTGAATCTTGAATTAAATCCAAATTCACTATCGGTATCAATGGATTTCTAAAGCCTATAACCTCTCATTGGTTGGTTCTTCCTAATGGTTGATTCTAGATTAGTATTAGAGTTCTAATTCACTACTACTAAGACTTGTTCTTAATCAAGTAGTCAATCAACCTTAGTTCTAAGCGAGGATTGATTGTTCTTTTCAGTTAGTTCTTAATCCAATAGTCAATCTGTTGAGTTTTTGAGAGGAATCTAGATAGCCTTCCTTATGACGTCTCATAATGAAAACTTAGATAATAATTCTTAATTGAAAGAAGATCACATAGTCTAATTTCTAATTCAAGTAAGTGAATATCAAAACATCAACATAGTTTAAGAACCCTAATGGGTTTTACCAATCTAGATACTTATGTTTATAACTAGAACAACAAGAAAAATAATTGTAAAGAAAGAAGAGAAAAATGGGAATAGGTACACCCTCATTTTTTGAGTTTTAGGTGAATAGTCTTGGCTCTGATCTTCTCATTGATTACACTCATAGTTGCCTCTTGATTTCTTCTCAATCTCTTCCTCCAATTCTTTTTTAGATCTCCACGGATGTTACCTTTGTAGAGAGACAAGGAAATTGGATTGCCAAGGGTCCCTAGATGGAAAGGAGTGTCAATTCTCAAGCCATACATGCTCATAGCTCCACACTTATTGTTTTCTCTTTGTCCACCTCCCTATTTATAGACAAGGGTGGCATGAAAGGCAACATGGTCTTGTGGTAGTGTAGAATTTGTGAAGGGAATGGTGGAGGTGTGTTGGAGACTAGGCCATGTTCTTGGAGCTGTTAGAGGGAGTGTTCTAGAAGCCTTTCGTGAGCATGGCTGTGTGGATGTGTGAAGAGTGGCAAGCCCATGTTGAAGGGTGTGTCATGGAAACTTCCATGCTTGGCCATGCTTCAAGGTGTGTTCTAGAATCCTTTCTTAAACATGGGCATGCTCTAGGGTGTTTTGAGCCTTTGGATGTTGTTTTTGCCCCTTTTTGCTCCAAAATATTTTACAACTTATTGGAACTTGGATAACATGTAAAAAAGGTGAAAAATTAGGTAATTCTACATAAAACACATAGAAAATGCCCTTAAGGTGAATAAAAATCATCAATTGAAAATGTATAATTTTGTGTTCATCATCTTGATAGGTAAAATTTAGTTAATTGGTCCACGACTACAAAAATTATGTCACTATCCGATTGAGTTTTAGGTAGTCCTACAACAAAATCCATAGTGATTTTATCCCATTTCCATTCTAGGATATCCAAGGGTTGTAGAATGCTAGTAGGTTTTTGATGTTCTATCTTATTGCTGACATGCTAGACATCTAGCTACGAGTTCAGCTATGTCTCCTTTCATGCCTGGCCACTAGTATCTTGATTTCAAATCTTGGTACATTTTAGTGGTACTAGGGTGGATAGTGTAGTTGCTCTTATGTGCTTCTTCTAGTATACTACTCCTTAAGTTCTCATTACCCAAGACATAAATCCTATTTTGAAACTTCACCATCATATTTGAAGCTTTTTTGAATTCCTTCATGTCCTTTAGAGACTTTAAGAATTCATCATCTAATTGAGCCTTAAGAATCTTGGTCGTAAGATCATAGCCTATCTTTAAACCACTTAGACAGATCCTATCGGGTAGTACTAATGTAGCTAGATTCAGATTCCTAATTTTCTCTATCAAATGCATTTCATTCACCATCATGTTGGCCACATGAAGGGATTTCCTACTAAAGGAATCGACAACCACATTTGCCTTGCTAGGGTGATACTTAAGCTTAAATTCAAAATCTTTCAGAAATTCTATCCATCTCATTTGTCTTATATTCAAATCCTTTTTATTAAAGAGGTACTTGAGACTTTTATGGTCATTGAATACCTCAAATTTAGCAGCATAGAGATAATGTCACCAAATCTTTAAAGAAAATACTATAGCCACTAGTTCTAAGACATGAGTAGGGTAGTTTTCTTTGTGAGGTCTCAATTTTCTATAGGCATAAGCTACCACCTTCCTATATTGTGTCAGTACATAGCCTAGCCCTTTTTTGGAAGCATCAGTGTATTCTTTAAAAGATCCTAATAGATTAGGAATTACTAACATAGGTGTAATGGTAAGCTTTTATTTTAAGGTTTGGAAACACTTTTCATGCACCTCTGATCGCAGAAAGGGTACATCCTTATAGGTTAATTTAGTAAAATGAAATGTTATTTGGGAAAACCCTTGTAGTAATCTCCAATAATAACATAATAACCCTATGATCTATGGATCTCAGGTCTCTCCCAATTCACCACTGCCTTGGTTTTAGTTTTACTAGGGTATACTGCCACCCCATACTTAATTATAACATGCCCCAAGAATTTCACCTCCTCAAGCTAGAAATCACATTTTTCTAACTTGGCATAAAGTTGTTTTTCCCTCAAGAGTTGGAGTACAATCCTAAAATGAACTTCATGCTTTTCCCTATTCCTAGAATATACAAGAATATCATTAATAAACACTGCAACGAATTTATTAAGGTAAGGTCTAAAGATGCAATTCATGTAATCCATCAATACAGTGGAGCATTGGTTAGACAAAACAACATCACTCTAAACTCAAAGTGTTTGTATTTGGTCTTGAAGGATATCTTATGAATGTCTTCATCCTAACTCTAATTTGATGGTAACTGCATGTTAAGTCTATCTTTGAAAAAATTGTTTCTCCTCTAATTTAATCCAACATTTCATCTATCCTAGGGAGGGGATACTTAATCTTCTCCGTCACTCAATTCAATTGCCTACTATCTATACACATTCTCAGGATTCCATCCTTCTTCTTAACAAACAATACTGGTGCTCCCTATGGTGAAGCATTGGGTCTTATAAATTGCTTTGATAAGATATCTTATATTTGAGTCTTAAGTTCTTTTAGCTCTATTGGAGACATCTTATATGGTGCTATAGAAATAGGTCCCGTGCTAGGGACCAACTCAATGGAGAACTCCATTTCTCTTTTAGGTGGCAAACTGGTTACCTCACCAAGAAATACATCTAGTTATTCCCTCACAATGGACATTTGATTTATTTTGTCTTGTAATTCTACTTCAGAAGAGCATATGAAACCCATAATCTTTTTCTTGTTCACAATATCCTTGTAACAACTTTGGTATCTCTAAAAGTTAACTTTCTTAGAATAATCTAAGACCCCATTATTTTTGGACAACTAGTCCATTCCAAAGATTACATCCATATTAAACATTGGTAAACAAATTAAATCAACAAAGAAAGATATGTTCTCCCTAATGCTAGGACAATTTAAACAAGATAAGGATACTACAACATGATCATACACAAGGGTGGAAACATTTATATCATAAGGTAGGGGAGTTATAGGAAATTCAAGATCTTTTACACATTGTTCAAAAATGAAAGAGTGAGATGCATTATAATCAAAAAATTCAATTAAAAGTTTATTACGTATCAAATACTTACCCTTAACTAGATCATCTGAGTTTAAGACTTCCTTGCCCTTATATGTGTATACCTATCTTGATTCTGGGGTCTAGGCCCACTACCATTCTTCTTGTTCTATAAACAAGTTTGGGAGTAATGCCTCATTTTCCATAGTTATAGCATACACTAAGCCCATCTGATAGGGTCAATTCCCATGATCCTTCTCACACTTAGGACAGGCAGTATTAGTAGGTTTGTTAACTTACGGCTTCTTACTTTGGAGTTTCTGTTAAATTTTTGGTTTTAGAAAAGAGGGAAGTGATTTATTCTTTTCCTTGGGTTATTGAACTTTTTTTTTCCTATCCTCTTCTCCCAAGTTCCTTGCTACAGTCCTAAACTTATATACTAGAGTAGCATACTTTTTGATTTCTAGTGGGGAAATCACATTTATCATCGCAGGATCTAGTCTAGCCTCAACATTCATGGACTTCCATGACTCATTAAGATGGTGTTTTTGGTAAAAGGAGAACTTAGATAGCTCCTCAAACTTGTCTAGGTATTTTTCAAAGGTTTTTCCACTTTTTTTCAATTACATGAACTCAATTTCTCTCTCATTTCAGACACTCATAGTGAAATATTCCTCAAAGAAGGTTGTTTTAAAGGTTTCCCACATCAATCTAGTACTTTGGGCCTCCATTAACTACTGTGAACCTTTCCACCAATATTTTACCTCTCCTTTTAGCATGTAGGTGGCAAACTCCACCTTCTATTCATTAGTATTTCTTAACACCTTAAACATGTTCTCCGTGCCTTTTATCCATTCATAAATTAAATTAAGGCCATATTCTCCTTAAAGGTCTTAGGCTTAGCTTTTTGAAATTCAAACTAGGCTTTATAATTTTAGTTTCCCTTTAGTTCTTGTTAAGGCATAAGTTGTCTCTCCTCCCTAAGATACTATAATAGCTAGGTAGTAACATCAATTTGTATTCTTACAGTCCATACCATTCCCTGTAATGTCTGCATCATTCTTTCAACACCAGTCTCAACCTTATCAACATTTCCACCATTTCTCCTGGTTGGTGCTATTGTTTCTTTCTACAAAATAAATATCGTTGAGGTGATTAGTCTCAATAACATAATATCTTGTAGAGATAATAAAGCATACCATAGAATACTAGCTACCCAAAACTAAATCTCCATTCCTCATATCAAGCTAAAGTCTACGTTAGTAAACCAATCACATAACTCAGCCTCAACCCTTTCTATGAGGAACACTACATAGGTTAGAGCATTGCTCTAATACCAATTCTGTACCACCTCGTTCCTACAAGTACTATACATATATTAACCCATAAGAGATGTGTGCTACTAACTTATCTCTTTTCTTGACTATTCAAGTTCATTTTGAATTAATTAACTAGGATTATTTGTAACATTCACTCCTATTAAATTTGAGAGATGTTTGTTAGCTATTAAATAAGTTAAATGCTTGTGTATGTTGCATTAGAGTGGGGGACTAAATTGAAAAGAGAAGTGCAAGGACTTGAATAAAAAGGAAAAGGTTACGTTGTGGAATCTATGTAGGCTTTCAATATTCTAAGGGTAGAAAAATGTAATTTTAGCCAAAAGATTTACTGTAGCTACCAATTTTTAAATATCCCACTAATGGTTTGGGGGAAAAATGATAATTTTGCATATAGATAGAGAAATTATCATTTTAAATAGATTGATCAAGAATTAGGATAAGAGTTACAATTTTTGGACCGCCTATAAAAGGCTAGAGGTTAGACTCTTCTCCCATATCCACACTCAGAACTGAAATCTAGAGAGAGAAAGTAAGCAAAGGAAGAGATTTGAAGAAGAAAAACTCCACTACAGGCATAAATCTACACTTAGGAAGTGAATTTGATACTAACAACAACAAATTAAGGTAGCAAACAACCTAATCCTTTCTATTTTAAAAATACTATTCATGTGTTGAAAGTTGTGATTTCCATGTTATTTAAGCAAGAGAGGAGGTTAAAACTACACTCTTGATGTTTTTAACTACTATTGGGTGGTTTAAACTACATGGATGTACTTATGTATACTTAAATCAAATTATGAAAAAATGAGTTTTTACCTATGGATGAAAATAAGGTCGAATATAAGATTTGAGTGAGATTAAACATAATTTGGGCTATATCTGTTAAATGGTGTTTATATGCTGGTATTAGGTTTATGATTCTCAAAAATGGTTTACAAACGAATTTTTAGGCAAAACTCTAGGTCAACAATAGATTTGAAAAATAGAGCATAACATAACAGTCGACTGATACAGAACTTTAGTAGTTGACTATCAGCAATTAGAAGTTGACTGCCATGTTCAAATTTTCCAAAAATCATCCAGGAACATAACAGTCGACTATCGGGTCCCTAGTAGCTGACTAGTAGCCCTCAGGTTTGGAAAATTTCACAAGATAGTGAGTGAAAAATCGACTGCCAGACAGGTAGAAGTCAACTATTTGGTCTTTGTTTTGGAAAATGAACTAACCTAGCTTAAAGTATAATTAGCCTAAAACTCCACTCAAACAAGGGATCTAGGCCTAAGATGTAATAGGTAACATGTAATTTGAAAGTGAAAGAGAAAGAGCAAGAATATAATGAGATTTAAAAGGAAAGAGCATGAGAAATAGAAGAGAAATGAAAAGTATTCCTAATATGTGAATTTATGGTAGATAGGCTCATATCAAGTGACTGATTATCAGTATGGGACGATCTTTGGGCATTCCACAGTTGAACCATAATAGGGATGGTGAATCTCCCACTAAATGATTTCGAAAACACTGTGATGGTTACTAATTTTAAGTTAGTGAACTCTTCTATGGCCAGATAAAGGAGTCATATACTTAAAATTAGATATAACTATGGTATAAGTTGAATCACCCTAGTCCATATACTTGTGGATAGCATATTGGGAGATGATATGCTTTTGTCCAAAAGGAACAGTAATCTCACAGTTTTAGGGGAAGAACTGCCAGAGAGGTAGGCATGAACCCTGTTACTCTGGGTGAATTAGGGGAGGAATTGCTAAAGAGGTGGGTAGAGAACCTTGTGTAGTGGTGATAAGGAGGATTATACCTAGATCTACTAGGGGATGCTCTAGATAGTGCATAGATAGTAGTCAAGAATTGCGGGTAGTCATTGACTATGAGAAACTCATCTATGAGTGATAATTTAGTATGAGGAGTTGTTTGCTCTGCAACTCTCTTGATTTCTCTTATTATGATGATGATTTTGTCCATGATGATATGCTCTAAATTCCTTGTTTATGCTCTATATCTATATGTGAATATAACCATGTTACCATTATAGTTTAATGATATATCCTATATGATGGATATGTGATGAGTTGTATTTGCATTCATAAGTATGAGATATAATATTATAATTCATGCATGGCATCCCAATAAACATGGTGTATTATCTTATGATAAAAAGAATGTAGCATATTTTTGTAAGAGTACGGTGATACAGATCAGAAGTTTATAAAATAGGTTATTATTGCTAATGAGAAATTATTCTCATATAAATGTTAGTTTGTATAAGATGCTTAGGTACCAAGTTTTTCTAGAGATGGAGGTGGAAATAGTGGAGATACCCCTTCTGGGTATTTCCCAATTATTAAAGAATTATGGGTTATTTTTGTGTTAGAAGTTCCTCCAACACCCTAAATTTGTGCAGTTTTATGGACTGTATAGAAAAGTTTTAACATGTAAATAGTTGATATAAGTATACATGCCTAATTACTTTTGCAAGGGGTCTAGGTAATTCTTTTTTATGTGTAGGACAAAATAGGCTAACAGAGTGTGTGAGTGGGTTAATCCAAAAATAAAGCAAAGTCTAGTCTATCTACCACCTTAACCCGATGAAGGTGTAGGAGATCCTGTCATAATCCATGAGTACTCCTCTTATCAAGATATAGTATCCAAGGCTCATTACCTAGTATACCTCTACCTTTATCTCCACTTTTTGGGTGTACCTAATCATCTGGACACATTAACACACATGTGAGTTTGAAACTCAATAATCAAGTAAACCATTTAAAAAAATCTTACTGTTGATGATACCAACTGGGAATCACCCAAGAAAACATGCATTATTTACTACTTTCTAGGAAAATGGATGCTATGAAGTATGTGTCATTCCATGCAAAATGAAATGCACTTAACAAGTAATATCATATGCAATTTCTAGGAAATTCATATTAGAACATAGTAGTATGGACATAAGTTCATATATGGGCTAGAAATAACATATATTAAACATATTATAGGCACACTAGCCATAATATTGATAATTTAGAGCTAGGGAACTTTTCTATCAACAATTCCTAAGACAGGGGTTGCCCAAAGGAACACACCAATATCAGTTTCCCCTCCAACAAAGCATAATGTAACCCAAGTTGTAACACCTAAAGGAACACACCAATGTCATTATCTCTATACCATTAGGGTGTCTCCTAGTTACAGAATACCAACATTTATCATCTCACTGGTCATTGTGCCCCCTTTCTATATTGGGCCAAGGCTTACCATTTACAAGTTATTGCATAGTAAGTCAATGCTGCTAAGAGAATCAACGACTTCGAATGATGGATCATTTTCTGGGTATATGATTCATTAAAATATATATCAGGAAAATAGATTCCAAATCAAGGTGAGCTTACTCCTAAGTACGCATCTCAATGGCCATCAGAGTACACCAACTTAGAATTAGCTATCTACAAAGTGTTTTCTAAATTCTTTGTAGGATTGAATGAATGTTTTACCATCCTAAATCATGGTTCAACCATGGGATTCACAACAGTTGTCTTATACCAAATATCGGTCATCCGATCTGGAATCTACTTAATCTTAGTGCATATATTTAAGAATGCTTTTTAGGTCTTCTTTACTATTATCTCTACTTAACCCATAATCCCATACTACTTTTAAGTGTTTTACTTACTTTTTTTGATTGGATTCTTGGATTTTTTGTTGCCTTTGAGTAGAATTTAAGTCTATCATTTAATTTTCAAGATAAAAGCCTTCTAGTCAACTTTCAAGTCAGAGCAGTTGACTTGTAGTTCTCTGCCAAAATGGGGAAGTGAAACAGAGACCTAGCAATCAACTTCTATAGGCTAGCAATCAACTACTAGGGCTAGCAGTCGATTCCTAAGTTTTACAATTTTATGGAAAACATATAGAACACGATAGTCGACTTTTGGAGGCTAGGAGTCAACTACTATGCTCATGCCTTGTTTTTGAACGTCACTGTTTGATTCTCAAAGTTGCCCAAATCAATGGTTTTAACCCCAAATCAATATATAGACTTATTCTCTACTTATATTTAAGCAAAAAGGGAGCATATACAAAAATATTCCAAGATAAATCTAATGCAAACCAAATAAAAATACATACAAAGAGGAATGACAAAACACCCATATGAATTTCAACTAAAAACCATCATTTCAAGTGAATGCAAGCAATCACAAGCATACATCCAAGTTCATATGTATCAGAATGCAAATTTAGGACCCCAATTTTCTCTTAAAATAAGCATATTCAAAATTTCAATTTGAAGGTTCTGTTTTCAAAAATAACAACACAAGGGTCCCAAGATTCACTTGATTACCTTAGTTTTCTTGAAGATGAGTGTGCTGGAAATGTCCTAGGATTAATTTAATTTCTTCTAGTTAGTTTTCCCCCAAGTTCTTGCTTGATTCTTCCTTCTCCCTTGATTTTCTCCCCCTTCTGTAATATCCATAATTTTTCTGCCTTCAGGTACATTTTTAATTTTTAATTTTAGTAGTTTTATGCTTAAAAGATTGTAATTAAGTTGCCCTAAATTTTCAAAAATAAAAAGAGACTAAATTGAAAGAAAAATTCAAGGACTAAAGCGAAAAGGAAAAAAGTTTCACTAAAAGATGAAAATGTAATCATTACGTCTATAAAATATCTCGTTCATTTATGATATGTCATTATGATGCCAGGCAAATATCTGAAATGTGATGATTTTTCTTGAAAAATATCGAAAATTCATAATGACTTTAGAAAAATATCCGAGGGCAAAATGGATAATTTTTACCCAAGAGTAAAATGGTAAATTTCATCCAAGGGTAAATTAAGAATTTTATCACAAGGGTAAAAATGTCATTTTACTTAGAAAAATAATGACAAATTCCCTCAAAGTCATGCCCAAAAAATTTCAAAAATTATGGAAGAAAGTAAGGGGTAAAATAGTCAATGTGACTGAAAGTGCAAAATGGTAATTTTTACCTTAGGGGCAAAATTGTTGTTTCATCATGAAAATATTTATGGAAATTATATTATTTCATTTTCTAAAATTTTGAAACAAAAAGTGAAAGAAAAAGTGAAGAAAAGGGCAATTTGACCATTTTAGCAATAGGGGCAAAATGGTCTTTTGACACCCAAATTTAAAATGAAAGTATTCTTCCTCCTTTAAGCTGGAAAAATTGACGTGATAGGAGAGGAATAACTGTAGCATTTCATCGAGAGAGGAAGAGGAGGAGAAGAATGGGAAAAAGAGAAGAAAAACTCAAGATAAATCCACAACCATTGCCAAACCAAGGTAGCTCTACATTCTTATGCAATTTATTTCATGTTACATGGTAGTTTTCAAGCTTTTAGACCCTTTCATTGCTGCCATGAACAGTACCCAAAGTCGTTCTACATTCACGAAATGCTTAAAACTCTATTGGGATTTATTTAGAAAGTAGTATGGATGCATATTTGAGTGTTGACTGAAATTGTTAAGGTGTTTATGACTAGTTTACCAATTATTTCCATTTCCAAGAAAAACCCCCAAATTCTTGAATGATGATAGTATGATGCTTAGGTTGTCATGATTTTGATGGATAAAAGATGTTTTATGCCTAATTGATGATGAAAGTGGGATAAATGAGAAGTATGTATGAAAAATAGCTTCACTCCCTTAATCTCCTTGCTTGGATAAGAATGAGTGTATGTAGAAAAGAAATTTTTGTTTGAATTTTGTCTATTTAATATGCTATTTTCTTGGCTATAGACAAAAAGGGAAGGAAAAAGTTTAGGATTTAATGAAATTGTATTTTTCCCCAATTTTCCCTTGCTTGGCCGAGAATGTTTATGGCAAAGGAAATTTTGTCAAATTGAGTTAAAATTTCTATTGGCTTTTTTGATTATGAGCAAAGGATGAAGGGAGGATTAATGAATAGTGGAAATTATCCCATTTTCTCATTTTTGGGTGCCTTTGCTGAGATTATGTAGGAAATTATTATGGAAAATTTTTTATAAACAATTAGCATGGTTTTGGTTAAGGTATGGAAGTAAAAAGGAAAAGATGTGAATATGAATTGATTAGTATATATAAATCCTCCTAATCATGAAAATCTTAGCATTTTAAATGTATAAAAAAGAAAAAGAAAAAGGGGGAGATGTGATTATGCATTCATACGAGTTGTTATGAAAGAAAAGACACTTATATGTATGCATAATTAAGTAAAAATTTAATGAAATGGAAACGGTAGAAGAAAACATTAAAAATTCAACTTAGGACCCTTAATATGAGATGAAACATAACATGGAAAAATTTTATAGAAATGGAAGGAAAATTATGGAATTATGTTATATAATGGCAAGAGTGGGAATTTGGAATTTAAAGTAAGAAATTATTATTTTCCCCTTGGTTTCTTCTCTTGGCCGAGAAAGTTATTCCCATTTCTATGCAATTTAGCCATGAAATTTTTATGTATAGATAAGGGTCATAGTTCATGAAAGGAAAGTATCATGATAAGTTAAAAGAATGAAAAGAGAAACATAGATAAAGAAAGGGAAACATAGAAAGAAAGGAAAACATAGAAATGTAAGAAAGAGAACTTAGAGGAAGTATTTTCAATATATACTCTAGGATAGACAAGCTTGTAACCGAGTGACCAATTGTCGGTATGGGACAGCTATTGGGCATTCCACGATTGTGTCATAAATATGGATGGTTAAACATCCACTCAGAATCAAGATTTTAGAAAACACCGTGATGGTTGCAAATTCTAAGTTAATGTAGCCTAGATGGCCAGTAAAAAGGAGACATTTACTTAGAATTTGGTATAATCATGGGTACAGGCTAAGTCATCCTAGATTATATATGGGAAATAGCGTACTGGGAATGTGATCTACCAAAAGGGGGGTGGTGATTCCATAGCAGCATGATATACCCTGAAAGCAGAGAAGAAATGATTTGCGCAGTTAGCAGTGATCCCGTGAGCTTAATTTTAAGAGTTTGCCTTCGGGCAATAGATTGCCTTTGGGTAATAGATATATAGAGGAGTACTAAGATTCACTAAGGGACACTTCAAATAGTGCTAGTGGCAGAATTGTCATATAGAGAATAAAATTATTTCATTCATGTAAGTAGTAGTATGTGGAGTGGTTCACTGGGTGATCTTCTGATACCTTGAGGTCCTTCTTTCATAAAGATGGCTTTTAGCTAAGAAATGAATGTTTTTTTCCTTATAATTAATATTTGTTTTCCTATGAATGATAAATGGTTTCCCTATATGTACTAATGTTCAAAAATATTTTTCCTATGATCATGATATTGGAAAATGTATATGGTGAATTGTCATAATACACTGTTACATAGTATATTCATATATGTATGCCATAGGTGTTAATGAAAGTTATTTATTTAATCCCATAGAATGAAGAATGAAACTTTAATAAATAATGTAGAACTATTTTTCATATTAATACGGTGGTACATATCAGATTAATTTAAAAAGGGATTGTATAGCTAATGAGAAATTATTTCTTACGTCTGTATCTGGCATGTATCAGATGCTAAGATATATGGTTTGGCTAGATGTTGATGTAGTGTATGTGGACATCCCTTTTCTAGGCTCTTTTATGGTAATTCAAGCAGTGTATGTAGTAATGATTATGGAAGTGCCTCCAATATAGAGGGGGTAGAGAAGACATCTTTTTGGAAAATGATGTAAATAGGTAGAAGTAGCCCATTATCCTAATTCCTTTATATGTTTTTGGGAATGGGATTAGGATAAATATTTTTGGATGTATATACGAGAAGATGGGCATATATATCAGGATATGTGAAAGTTATCTATTAGTAGAAATTTTGGTAAAAGGGTTTGAGTAGCAAGTTTGTTGTCTCCTTACCCTAGAAAACAATATAAACTTTGCATATCCTGAAATATGTATTATATGACATTGTAAATTATTGTACATATTAATGGAATGGAAAGTATATGAATGACATTTTATTTTTCAGTTGTGTTGTTAGTTAATGGATGTATTAATTTATTTAGTCTTCCGCTGTGTAAATGTATGAATGTAATACTGAGTAATTAGTCCCAAGCCTAATCTATGAATAAATGGAAAATTGAAAAATTTTACTTAGAAAATAATAAAGGATTAAGAAGAAATAACACGTTAGCCTTATAGTTAAACGGTCTATAAAAGAAATATTTTCAATAAAAGATATAAGGTTAGGGTGTTGCACCTTCTCTTCTTCAAGCTCTCTCTCTCTAGCCAAAGAGTGTTTTGAGCTCTTTCTCTCTCTTCTACCCTTATAAACATTGGTCTCCTTCCCCATTAAGAATGTGATGATTTGATACATGTGTATAAATATACTAACTCTGTATTGTAGTAACAGTTATCCCATAATGGTTAGGTGGTCTTGAGGAAAAACATCATCATTTCTCAAGTTCTCACCCAGTATTTAAAATTATGTACATATATGCTTGGTTGTAAATAGAACTATCTAAATCTTATATATGAATATATCTTAGAATTTTATACTTACAATGTTGAATGAATACGAGTGAGAATTCCTGAGTGCAACCTTAAACCTGAAATTGAATTTAATAAAGGACCCTAGGCATTAATTTAAAACTGAACTCAAGTAGCTAATTAAAAAGACAAGTTAGTAGCATACCATCTCTATGAGACAATGTATAATAAGGACCTTAAGAGGCGAGATGTTATATATAGTTCATTAGCAAGCCACCAAGTTACAAAATAAATACAATATTGGATTAGAACTTCATTATTTTGTTATTCATTCCCCTTAGCTATAGTCAATAAGATAGCTAACCAATTAAAAATATGGGGTTGAGGTTACCTGTTACATCATTGGCAATATTAATACTATCAAACCTAAGAATGACATTAGATGGCTTAAAAAAATTTGATTCTAAAGCTGTGAGTTCAATTCTTCTTATGCACACACCTTTCTAATCAGGAACATTCCCATTGACATGCGCAGATAAGGATTTTCCATCTTCTACCACACAACTTGAAAAATTGGAAATACTAATAGGGATCATACCAAAACAAATATATTTAAGAAAAAATTGGAATCATTCTATTAAACACACAATAACCAAAGTTTAAATTACAACAGACTATTGGACACAAGGAATCTAAATTATAATAAAAAAAATATAGACAATGCAATGATCTAGTACCAGTAAAAGAGAGAAATAAATGAAGGGGAAGAGAGAGAAGAAATATGAAAGAGGAAGAAGGAGAAGAGAAACGAAGGGAGGAAGGGAGAAAGGAAGAATGGAGGGAGAAGTGAAAGCAAAATCTAGATATTATATTATGAAGATTCAAAAACTAAATTTCCAATAAGGGAGAGGGCTTTATATAAGGAGCCCAAATAAAAACATAATTAAAGAATAATAAAAACATAACTTACAAAATCATAATAATATATAGCAACAACTTCCAACACACAATAAAAGCAATGAATAAGTTCAAGACTATGATTTCCTAGGCAATATTAATTTCTTTTCTTTTACCTAGAATAAGTGTTCCAAATTTTTCTATCATTTCCCCTTAGATGGAGAGAATTCTACTAAGGAGAGGAAAATTTCTTGTAAGAGTCCATCAAGGTAGGGTTAAGGCAAACAAAATTGTCCTCGATGATCCAAGTAGCATCCAATTCTGAACATCCTTTCCAGCGAACAAGATAGTAATGAAAAGGGCTATGAGGAAAGAGGATAATTTGATAATCCAAATGGCATCAACTGCTTCAACAGAAGGTGGGAAAAGTGAAAGAGTAGGCATAGGAACCTAAAGAGACTAGGTACCTGTAAAATCATCATAAAGTAATAGGAGATGCTCAAAAGTGCCTTTTTAAGGAAGTAGATCCTCAACATTGAAAATTGGACTAATGGCCATATCCTATGGTAACTCAAGCAAGTATGCATTAGGACCAAGTTTTTGAGAGATGTGAAAAGGACCAAAGGCACAGGCACATAACTTTTTGAATGAGTATTGAGGATAACGCTCAAGGCAGATATGAGCCATGACATAATCATCCACATCAAAACTTTGAAAGCAATAGTGAACATTAGTAGACAATTTATATTGCTCATGGCTTAATGCAAGTTTACGTCTAATCTCAACATGTAAGTTAGAATGTGATGAGTAAAGGATTTTTCAAATTTAGAAGTATGGGTGGTCAAAGGGATGGGCATCAAGTTAATAGTTGGGTGAGGGCTAAAGCCATGGACAACCATGAAAGGACTCTTTCCTATAGACTTATTAAGGAAAATATTATAAACCCTAAACCCTAAACTCTAAACCTTAAACTCAATTATAGGCAAGACTAAATCCCAATTTCTAGGTTTATCCCTAAATAAAACTCTAAGTGAATTACCCACACTATGATTTGTAACCTCATTTTGACCATCGATTTAAGGGTGAAATGCAGAGGAAAACTTTAATTGTGTCCTAAAAAGTTTCCAAAGAGTTTTCTAAAAATAGTTGACAAACTTGACATCCCTATCAAACAATAGGTAACCCATGTAAACACACAACCTCATGAAAGAGCTTAGCTACATGAGAAGTATCTAAGGTTTTACTACAGGGAATGAAATGAGCCATCTTAGAGAACCTATCCACCATAACTAAAACATAAACATATCCGCTTGTTGTGTGAATCAAACCAAGGACAAAGTCCATGCTAAGATCTTTCCAAGGTTCATGAGGAATAGGAAAAGGAGTGTATAAACCTGTGTTCTACTTCTTGGCCTTTAAGGTTTGACAAGTACGACATTGGGACAAGACTCTTGCAGCATCACATTTCAAGGAAAGCCAGTAAAACCTATCATCAACTAGAGCAATGGTTTTGTCCCTTCCAAAATGACTAGCCAATCCTCCTGCATATAATTTGTAACACCCCATAACTTTAATTAGTCTAAATTAATATCCTTTAAATTGGATGGAATTATTGGTGTCATGTAATGATTAGCTATAAATTAACTACTTCATGATTAATTAGATGAATTAGCATAAAGAGGGGTGAATTTGCTTGCATAATTTAATGGCTTAAAATGGGTATACTAAAAGATAATCTTGCATAAAATTAGGTGCTTAATTTAATTATCTATTTCTCCTTGTGAGTCACCTAGCCTAAGTGCCAAGAGAAAAGCAAACCAAAATGCACAAAAAATCTACACGTGCAATTGGGAAGAAGGGATGTAAAAAAAAAAAATAAAAATATACATATACACAACCACACGGCTAGGAACATTGGAAATGCAAGGGTTGTATGGCAATTACATGAACACATGCACCTACAAATGATATCGGGAAGAATGAAGCATTTCAAAAAAAAAATATAATACATATGTATATGCCTACACGTGCAACTAAGTAAGGCAATAAGAGTAGGACATTCAAAATAGAACAAAAATATAAGATACAATGTCACATTGGGGGTGACATGTTTCCTTTTTTTTTTCTCCTTCTCTTGGCACCACCGAGGAGAGAAATTAAACATGCATGCATAATATTAAAAGAATGAGTCTTGTGTGAAGGGCATGGTTTACTTGCAAAGAGGGAATAAATTCTATATAAATGCATGCCACAAGAAAAAGGAAGGAGTGCAGAATTCTTTTTGGTAACAAGCATGAAGTGGTTACAGCTAGTGGAAAGATGGGAGAGGGAAGAAGGAAAAGTGTGATACAAGTTTCCCTCCTCCTTGTGTTGATTTCCACATGCCCAAAAGAAGAAAGAAAGGAATTATAACCTTAATCTCAAATGGCCAATGGGTAATAGGAGAATGGCCATGGATAAAAGGCTACACTTGATGACATGGGAGATTATGAAAATACAAATAAGAAAGAAAAATAATTAAGCATGGAGTGCAGAATTTTATTGCAAAAAAATTATATATGCATGTGTGTGTGTGCGTGCAAGTGGAGGAGGATAAGAGTCCTTAATGCACATCCCATTCTTTCTTTTCTATTTCTTCAATTAAGGTGACCGAATAGGCTAGGGAAAGGGTGTAGAAATTTTATTTAACATGTGAAAATAGTTGCTTGTGGGGTGTATCTAACGTGCAAGGGAAGGAAGCACCAATTGCAAGCAAGAAGGAAATTAGTTATATGCATAAGTAAAACAAGGAGCAGCGTCCTTTTTTGCCCCCATGTTGGCTGAATGGAAATTAGAGTAAGGAAAGAAATAGAGGTGGTGTGATCAAATTGTCAAATTAAGCTTGGAAGGAAGCACAAGTTTTTTTAGAAAGAGAAGTGCAACGTGAAATGGGGGTAAGTAACACCAAAGTTGCAAGGAAAGTGAGGCTACACTTAATTAACCATGAGATTATGGACTATCAACAAAGGCAGCATCCATTTTAATCAATGAAGGATGCAAACTTTCAAGAAATGGGCTGCACCAATTTCATGAGACAAAAAGAGTAAGGGTTGCATCTTATGGTGGCCAAGTAGAATACATGAGGGAATGAAAATTGTATTTTGTGAAGGGAAGCATGCACACGACAGAAGAAGGAAAAAAAAGAGAGAGAGGAGAAAAAGAATGCAATTTGCAAGAAAGATGGTGTGAAAAGAAAGGATAGGGTAACTTACAAGTAAAGCAAATTGTACTTAGAAGTACACATGTGGCATAAGCAAAGGTTAAATAAATAATAAACAAGAAATAAACAAAAAAATAAGTGAAGAATGTGCTGCACTAGATCACACATGAAGCAAGAGAATTGAAATTGGAAGTTATTCTTACAAAGGTGCATGCACATATGACCCAAAGAAAAGAGGAAAAAGGGAGTTAAGAATTTCATTTCTTTCATGCATGCAACACACCCACACATGAAAAGATAGAAAAAGAGAAAAGAAAAAGAGAGAAATTTGAGGGAAAGGAGGGAGCACGTGAAGCACCAATTGTGAGGAGGAAGAAGTAAAGGTGATCAAGAAGGGAAGCAAAGAGAGTAAAGAATCAAAGAGGAAGCCAACCAAAACCATCTTAGGGCACCAAAGAGGTAGGTTAACAATTTAAGATTGTGTTCCATGTTTTAGTTTATGCAACTAACATGTATTTTTTCAAGCTTTCTATGGAACCAAATTTTCTACCTACATTCTTGACAAAATGTATGTATATTGGCTAGCATGTGTGATTGATTGGGATTTTAGTGGATGAGATGGCATGCATGTTGTTGTTGAAAAAGGATTAAGGTTAGATGATGCTAAATTCATGATGACCATAAAGGAAAGAAACCCTACCATTTAATGGTGTTAGTAAGGAACAAAAGAAGGACATGAAATTGCAAATTTACAAATCTCCCTAAGCCAAATCCATGAAATTTATTCTTGGAATCCATAAGCTATACACCATAATATTAATTCAAAAATATGATCATTTATCCTTGAAATTTATAAGAGAAGATATTATTATTTTTCCAAGAAAGGAGAAATTTTCCTTGAGAATATTATAATTTTATAAGAAATGTACATTAGAAATTAATTTCCAAGAAGGGAGAAATTATTCTTGATGTGTTAGAATTTTTTATAAGAAATGTACATTATAAATTAATTTCCAAGAAGGGAGAAATTATTCTTGATATATTATAATTTTTATAAGAAGTGTGCACAAATAAATATAAAAGTGGCCCAAGTGTCCACATAGTGCCCAAGTGTGCACAATGACCCTAGGTAGGTGGCCAAGTGTCCATATAGTGCCCAAGTGTGCACAATGACCCTAGAAAGGTGGCCAAGTTTCCACAAGTGCCTGATTGTGTACAAGAAATTTTATAAAGGTGGCCAAGTGTCCACAAGTGCCTAAGTGTGCATAAGAGATTTTATAAAGGTGATATAAAAGTAAATTTTAAGAATGATAAGCTGAAATGGTTTGTTAATTTTATGATAACGTGTTTAATAGCATGCAAAGATGTTTTACTTGAAAAGAATATTATCACATTGATATTTAAATTGATCATATATTGCTTGCCAATTTATTAATTATGCTATATTTTATTTTCAAAAATGTAGAATTAAATGTTTTGGTGCTTGCACCCTGATACATATGAGTTGATTTTAAACCCAAATTGTTAAGCTACTAAGAAACTTGTGTTTTTCATTATATGCTAATATGTATCAGATGCGGATGCTTAGCAGGGCCAAGAGATAGAAGTTTTTTTTTGCGTTAAAGCAAATTTTTGCAACCCCTATTTTGGGTCCTAGTCTAGATATAAGCAGTTTAGAATTAAGACTATTCTTTTGGTAGTAGAAGGGATATGTAAAGGATCGGTTCATCCTTAGTAATTTGTAAAGGGGTATGAGTGACAAGATTGTTGTCTCCTGACTCCTGACGGATGGGTACTTCATATATCTTAGTACATGTTTACAAGAAATGTAATGGACATTATTGGACTTGTATTTATTTCAATTAAATGAAGGTTTTAATTTTTGCTATGTAGTTTAGTATATATTTTATCTATTTTGCTATGCATACAAGTTTTTAATCTAAGTCAAAGATCTCGAACCTAATCCACTTAATGAAACTTAATGGTGTAACTGCTCAGACATTAACTAAATAAAAGGATAAGAATAATGTACCAAACCTATCTGTTTGCATCAGATGAATTGTAATACTAGACAGGGGCGTTACATAATTCCCATATAATAAAATCCCTCATGGATGTGTAAGGAATGCACAATCTAGTCCCTTGAAGAATATGACCATCCTTGATAATGAAGTCTTAATGATCATAAAGATTGCCACTACTAGTTTCTTGCAAAATGATTCCAAAGTTAAGACATATGGCATATTCATCTTTTAATCTATCAAACCCTACAATGTTGATACTCATAGATTGTAAAATAGTAAGGATATGACTCAAGGCATCAGGAACCTTGTTTTCTACCCCAGATGATGGTCATAGATTGTAAAAGTGAACTGCTGAAGGAACTTAACCCACTCTGCATGCCTATGATTTACATGTCTTTGAGAGTGAAGAAAATTAAGGGCTTGATGTTTAGAGTATAGGATAAACTCTTAGGGTTATAGGTAGAAATTCCAATGTTGAAGTGTTTCAACAAGGGTATAGAACTCTTTGTCATATTTTGAATACTTTTTCTTGGCCTCATTAAGATTTTTGCTAAAGAAGGCTATGGTATAACCTTTTTGATTGAGAACACCCCTTATACCTCACCCTTTGTCATGAGAAGTTCTATATCAACCTTCCAAGATGTTCTTTTCTACAAAATTAGGTTATCTTCCTTAGTTTAAAAAGGGCTTAGCTACTGACCTTAAAAAGTTAAAGGTTATGAAACAATGGCCTGAGCATAAATCAAAGGTTCAAAGTTTCCATAGATTAGCTTCTTTCAATAGGTGTTTTAATAGAACTCTCCATTTGATACCTTTTGTTTTGACTATTTTTCAACATTCTCTTTATTGTCACCCCTTTTTATCTTTCATAAGAAAGAGGAGATTATGTGTTCAATGAAATGAAAGACTCCCTTAGGTACTTGTATATGGCCAATAAAAACCAAGTCTTTGTTGTATTAACCTTGTGAAGAAATCTTGAACCTATCGATAGTGGAGGAAAAGTACATAAATATTAAAATAGCAATTATATAAATGTTACAATCAAAAGAAAAACTCAAATCTTGGAAAAAATAGGACAATCCATAATACCTTCTAAGACATCAATCTCAAAAGCTCTAACCTATAACTAAATCTTTATTCCTCTTTAATTCATATAGTAAATCCATGAAAAATAAAGATTCTAACACAACTAAATCTAGAAATCCTAAAATTAAAATCAAATAAAGATAAGACATAGTAAGAGTGAGACCGAGTAGTGGATTATTTGTAACACTGGTAACACCTCCTTAGCCTATGGTTCCTTTTAAGTTACTTAAAACATATAATACATAAATATATATTAATAGTAGTGTGTTACTATTACATCTACCTAAGTAAATTTTAAAATTTTACTAAGTTGATTAATTGACTGCCATTTGGGACCGGGTTCTACACTCAGGCTCTCATAACATAGCAACGGAATATCGGATCCAAGACATATAAATAATTCATCCTAAGTAGCTATACACAAACATACATAAATACTCATTCATTAACTTTAATTTAACTCATTAGGGTATGAAGGCAACAACCCTGCCACTCATGACCCCTTTGAATTTTGTATCTATAAATTCAGACTAATCCATATACATCTAAATCAATATTGTCTATACAAGAGATATTCTTTACTAGCCTTTCCAAAAATTATAAAGATTAGTACAATTTAAACATGTGCCTATACTATCCAAAATAAATATTTTTAGGTACCCCCATGAAGGGTACTTCTCTCCTGCTTACCTTCTCCTCCAGTTAAAGGAACTTACACATCTGGTACACTTCAACACTCATGTGAGAAATGAATCTCAGTAGCAATGTAACCTATCTTAGAAAACTACTAACCTGTACCACCGTACTGATACAAAAATCTCTACATTCTTTCATCATAAAACATAACACATACTATATACTATTGGGATGCAATGCATGCAACATACTCTCATGTCATATGCTCAGATTTATGAAGTTCATTTAAAATAGATAAGCTCTAAAATATGGGATGTTCATTCAACATCATCTCATCATAACTTCTCATATAAAACATAATGTGGGATAGTAAACATGCCATCTCTTTACTTTAAACATGTGATCAGGATACAAAACACCATACAAGTAATAGGGAGCATCGCCCAACAACTCCATGCACCAGTGTCTATATGAATGAGTTTGTGACTATTTAGCCACCATATAGCTAACTCTAGCTTTTAACTTTAACTTTTGTACATTTTGAGGTGTCCCTTTGTCGGATTCGAGTACCATCTCATAACCAGTAGGATAATTGTCAACTCTGTCTCCCTTCCCCTTATAGGACTGGTTATCAACTCATGGGATCACCGTCAACTCTACCTGGATCACACTCTTAGTATTCTATTCTCTACATATACCCTAGGGTGACTTGGCTCATGTCCATGGTTTTGCTTAACTCTAAATATGTGTTTCTTAAATGGCCTTTGGAAGATGACAATAACTTAAAGTTCGCAACCATCACAATGTTTTCAAAAGTATATAGGTTCAAGTGGATGTTTGACCATCCCAATTCATGGCACAACCATGGAATGCCCAACAGTTATCCCATACCGACAATCAGTCACTCGACCATGAGCCTATCTACCTTAAAGGATACCATTAAAATACTTTCCTCTTTTCTCTTTTTATGTTTTCTACTATCTCTTTGTTCACTATCACAAGGATCTCATCATTTGAGTGACTCGTGACTATCTCTCGCATGTTATTCACTACATCCTTGGTTTAGATTCTTAGTTTAAGTGAGAATTTGAGCTAATCTATTCTTAAAATGGTCAATTA
Organism: Senna siamea; assembly: GCA_031216115.1. Classification (NCBI taxonomy): domain Eukaryota; kingdom Viridiplantae; phylum Streptophyta; class Magnoliopsida; order Fabales; family Fabaceae; genus Senna; species Senna siamea. The sequence continues at coordinate 27,126,502 of CM062361.1, read as the reverse complement.
AGCTAATTTTCCATGTCAGAGGGCTGGCTGTCGACTTCCCCACTACTGGCAGTCGGTTGTTAGCTCGCTATCTAAAGTCCCTTTTCTTGGTTGAGAGCTATTAGTCAGCTGCTAAGGGCTTGGCAGTCAACTGCTAGCCTCGATAGTCGAATTCCAAGGGTCTGGTAGTCAGTTTTTCCCTTTTTAGAAAATTTTCTAAAAAAAAGAAGAACACGACAGTTGACTTCCAAGGGTCTGGTAGTTGGTTGCTAGCCTTTTGGGAAACTTTCTACAAAAAGAAGAACACGATAGTCGACTTCCAACATTCTAGTAGTCAGTTGCTAGCATTCTATCTTGTGTTTCTAGGTAGAGGATGAGCACGGCAATCAACTTCCAGGGCTAGCAGTCAGCTGCTAGTGCTTGGTCTGTTCTAAAAATCCTTGTTTCACTTAGATTTTTGCCCCAAAACATGTTCTTAAACTATTTTCTCTAGCCATGAACTCAAAGCCAACATTTAAACATCATTTAACATTCCTAAAATGTCCAAAACTTAACATATCTCAAACCATGCTCAAACCATGCTCAAACCACATTTTTTGACTTAGGGCAAGAGTCCATTTTCAAAATCATCAACAAGCATAAATGAATATTATAAATTAACAAGAATTACCCAATAGCAGTCAAAACTTAGAGAATGTAGGTTTAAAAACCCCATACTTAACTTAAAACATTCAAAATCGCATTTAACAGAAAACTTCTGCATTTTTTAGAACATGGGGTTAAGGATGGATTGCTACCTTGATTCCTTACAAATTTGTGTGTATGATGTGTTAGGAAGATTATCCCCTTGCTATAGAACTAATTTCCAGCCTTGAATTTGCTCTTCCTTTAGCAAAATTTCCCTTTTTCTTTCCTTAGCTCGCCCTTTTCTCTCTCTACCCGTCTCTCTACTTCTCTCTCTAAAAATCTTATGCTTGAAAGTGTGTTGAGGGTTTAGGGTTCAGCTAGGGTTTAATAGTGAGTTTAGGAAATTACACTTTGGTCCCTAAGCTACCCTATAGTCTTAATCTCTATACATTTTCCCTTTTCACTTAGGTACTTGGCCACACTCTTAACTCAGTAATTTTATTCCTTTCAATTAGATCCACTAATGCAATTATATGTAATTAATGCAACATACACAAGCATTAAGATTAAATTAACAATTAGCAAACATCTCTTAATAAAATTAGGAGCCGATGTTACACTATTACCTTACTTATAGCTAGCACCTTTCTCGACAACATGGCCTTGAGTGCACTTGGTCTTGAAGATTTTCTTTCCAGCCTTAGGATTGAATGATGCCATAGGTGAAGCTCTCGATTTCTCCAACAAGAGAAGTAAAGAGTGAAAGAGAGAAAAATAGAGAAAGCCAAAGATTCACGAAAGCCAAATGAGAGCACAGACAAAAGAATTGGTGTTGGTAGTGAGAGGTGGGAAGTAGAAGGCTTGAAGAAGGTGATTGAAATCCAATGTCTTAGGAAGAAAGACGAAAACAATGTTTGGGGAAAAAAGGGAAGGTTTTTAGTTTTATTTCATTCAGCCTAATTTTTTTTAAAAAAATTTACGATTATCGTCAGTTACAACAGTTACAAAGTAATGGTAATTAGATTTTGAGAATTGTAATATCTAACTACGGTTATGAAAATTGTTGTTAAAAGCCTTTTTTTTTTGTAGTAATAGTGTCTACTATCTCCATCAATTTACTTATAAGTGTGCCAATATTCCATGTCCCAAAAATTGATCTACTCTTATGGACTAGCTTCTTTACCCTCACCTGTCCATAAAAATGAGAGAGCCCTTGTTTATTTTTTATTACATCTATATATTGATGGAGCGTCTCTTGTACATTTTACACTATACTTGAGCTATATAGCACATTGCTTTTGGGCAACGACCTAGCATTAACTTTTTCACACCGATGATCTATATTCATAAAGATTCGATAAAATTTTACGCTAGCTGTTAACTACTTACTGCTACCTTCCACTTTTATCCAATCTTGGTGTAACACCCCCATTAGCCTATGGTTCTTTTTAAGTGTTTAAAGGTATAATGTATATAATTATCATAATAATTGTGTGTTACTATCACTTTTACCTGAGTAAATTTTAAAAATTTTTACCCAGTTGATTAATTGACTGCCATTTAGGTTGGTCCCTACACTCGCGTTCTCTCAACATCGCAGCGAAATAAATATATATATAATACACTTGGATTAACTATACATAAATATGCATTCTTAATTAAATATAGTCAATTAACTATTGGGCATGGAGGCAACAATCCTGCCACTCATAACCATATCAATTAGTCTATTCATCAATCTAGCATAATTCCTATACAGATAAGTTAGAATAGGCTATACAAAATAATTCTACACTAGCCTTTCTCAAAATATCATGAAGGCTAGCTTAATCCTACCATGTACTTATGATGTTCAAACTAAACAGTCTATATGCCCGAAATGGACACTTCTTCATACTTTACCTCTTTCTCCAGCCCAAGGGGACCTACACATCTGGTACATGCCAACACTATCGTGAGAAATGAATCTCAGTAGCAATGCAACCTGTTACAAAATCCATTGACCTGTACCACTATGATCGCATGAAAAACTCTGCATTCTTTCATAAAACACATCAAATACTATTGGGATGGAGTACATGTAGCATTTAATCATGTTATATATGCATACATATGCATATTCATCAAAACATATCATCATTAAAGCATGGAAAGTGCATTCATCATTATTCTCATCATAAAATATTTCTTACAAAACATATGTGTGATAGTAAATATACAATTATTTCATTTCCATAACAAATCGGGAGAGTCCCCAGTAACAACTCCAAGCACCACTGTCTATATGAATGAGCACATGCCTATTTAGTCATGCCTTAACTTTTGTACATTCTGAGGCATCCCTCAGTGGATCCAAGTACCATAATGGTCAAATACCATAATGGTTCTTGCCCCTTTTCGACAGATCATCCCTAACCAATAGGATTCCTCCCTTTCATCCCAAACGGGGCTGGTACGAACTCATGGGATCACTGTCAACTCTATCGGGATCATTTCCTCTTTGCTTTTGGGGGGATCATAGTACTATGGAATCACCACCATTCCTTCAAGGTGGCTTACACTCTCGGTACGCTATTCTCTAAATATACTCAAGGGTGAATCGGCCCATGCCCATGGTTATGCTTAACTCTAAGTATGTGTCTCTCATATGGCCTTTGGGAGATGACATAACTTCAAGTTTTCAATCATCATGGTGTTTTCAAAATCATCTAAGTTCAAGTGGGTGTTAAACCATCCAAATTTATGGCACAACCGTGGAATGCCCAACGGCCGTCCCATACTGACTATCGGTCACTCGATCATGAGCCTATCTACCTTAAGGCATACACTGAGAATACTTTCCTCTTTTCCTTTTTGTGTTTTTTGTTCTCTCTTTATTTTACTATCACAAGGGTCTCATCACCCAAAACTCTTAGTTTTCCTACTTACCTATGTTGTGAGCCCTTAATTAAGTTATTATGAGGAATTACTAAGCTCAATTGCTATTAAAAACCTCATTTTGCAAGCTAGACGACTGCCAGTCGACTGGTAGAAGGCTAGCAGTCGGCTAGTGGCTCTCTATATTCCTTAAGTGCCAGACAGCAAGCCCGCTAGCAGCTAGCTGGTGGCTTGCTAGAATAAGTCCTGGGCAAAAATAAAAGTGTGATAGTCAACTGCTTAGTGCAAACCCAGACTTGAAAGTCGACTACTAGGAATCTGGCAGTCAGCTGCTAAGCCTCTATCTTCACTTCTGGGTTTCCAGAAACACAACGGTTGACTGCCCCATACTTAGCAGTCAGCTATTATGCTCTGCTATAGTTCAAAAAACATAATTTTGATAATATCCAGTCCAGAATGCATTCCATTTTCAATTCTAAATACATGAGCTTAATTTCCATACAACAAACTTTCTTCTCATTAAACATTTCTCATCCATTAGCTCAAACATGGTGCATTCAAGGAAAACTAGTCTATATCCATAGATGAACATAACCCAACCCTTTCAATCAATTACAAGCACATATATGAACATGCATTTCAGTAACACAACATCCCATAGAAATAGAAAAGCATACAGAATGTAGGTTTAACTCAAACTCAGATCAAACATTCATAAATTCATACTTTTTCAACAATAGTAAACTTTAAAAAAAGAGAGGGGTTTAGGATGAATTGCTACCTTGAAGGATATGTTAGGAAGACTATCCCCTTGCTGTAAGATTAATTTCTAGCCTCAAATCTACCCTTCCTTCAGCAAAATCTCTCTTTTCTTGCATTATCTCGCCCTTTTCTCTCTCTACTCATCCCTTCTGCTTCTCTCTCTAAAATGTAGGTGGGTGAAAGTGTGTGAAGGTTTAGGGTTTAGCTAGGGTTTTGGGGTTTCTGAACATAAGTTCCCTTATTTGCATTCTAGTCCCTGACCCACTTTGTGCATTTGGTCTCAACACATTTTCCCTTTTCACTTGAGTCCTTGGCCATACTCTTAATTCAACTTTCATTCCTTTCACTTAGGTCCCTAGGCTAATGCAACTATATGAGATTAATGCAACATACACAAGCATTAAGATTAAATTAACAACTAACAAACATCTCTTTAATCATACTAGGAGCGGATGTAACACTTGGGACCAGCTATGAAAGCAACATAGGCAGAGTTACAAGTTTACATATAAAAATTTCTAAAACCTTTTGCATTTTGGAATTCGTAAGATACATGCAATGCAAACAATCTTGTTTTTGTTGTCATATCAATTTCCATTTGATTTGAGATGTTACAATTGCATTATAATAAACTATTATATGTTTTTAAATTTTTCTTCTATTTTAATAGTATACTTTTTTATTCATGTAATTGATTTTCTTTTTGCTGTTTAAAGCACAAAATATTCAATAGTGTTTTGTAGAATGTGGAAATTATAAAATTAAAAATTTTTGAACTAGGTGAGAGATTTTTAGAATTTTTTTAATAATTAAGAATTTTGATACAATTAATACACAGTCCAAAGTATATTTTTGATTCTTAAAGTTTATAGCTATCTTCAATTTTTTCCAAAAGAATTTTTGTTATCAATTTCATCCCTAAAGTTTTCACTTTTACAGAAAAGAAATTCATTGGTCTTTTAAATGAATGGCTAGATTATTATTCAAAAATATAAACATGAAAATGAAATCAACTAAGTAATACTTATTTTTCCAACAATCATGATACAATTTTATCAGTAACTATTTTGAAGAAATGATAAAATTATGCTATTTTTGATGATTCAATCATGGAATTGGGTCTAATATTAAAATAGTCTCACTACCAACTAAAAAGAGTTTTGAAATGATTTTTTAGTGGCAGTTATCAAAATTTCCACTAAATCTAGGAATAGTGACGATTATGCCAGTTTCATGTGATCGCCATTACTTCATAATTTAGTGGCGGTTTGATAATGAACCATCACTATTCTTAAATTTAGAGGCATATTTTTAGTGACAGTTTCAAAATCGTTGCTAAATCTGGGGTCTTTTAAAAATAAATTAAATTTGCAAGGTTAATTATGTTTTTTTTAAGACTTATGAGCATATGAGATGACATGCAGTGAAAAAGAATAATAATGGCATGTTGAGGCATTCTAGGGATTTTAAAACTTGAAAAGTGTAACACCTCTAGTAACACACCTTTACCCATGATTCCTTTATAATTAATTAAAAGATATAAAGTATAGTTATATAATAATGGTGTGTTACTGTTACCCTTACCCGAGTAATTTTAAACATTTTACAATTTAATTTGGTTGAGTGCATCTTGGGTCGGGTCTCTACTCTCAGGTTTCACTCACTCTTGTAGTAGAATAAAATATATAAAATACACCTGAATTAACTATACATAAATATGCATTCTTAGTTAAATATAGTTAAATAACTATTGGGCATAGAGGCAACAATCTTGTGACTCATGACCCCATCAGCTAGTCTAAACATTAGTTCATATATATCCAAATTAAGATAGGCTATACAAAAGTTATTCTATACTAGCCTTTTCAAAAATCATAAGGACTAGTACAATAATAGCATGTGCCTATACTATCAAAAATAAATTAATCAATTTCATATACCCCCTAGTGGGTACTTCTTCCTATGTTACCTCCTCTTCAGCCACGGGACCTACACATCTAATACATGCCAGCACTAATGTGAGAAATGAATCTCAGTAGCAATGCAACTTGTTTCAAAATCCATTAACCTGTACCACCATGCTTACACAGAAAAGCTTTACATTCTTTCTCATCATAAAATATAGTATTTACCATTGGGATGCAGTGTATATAGCATTTAATCATGTTATGTACTCATACATATGCATGTACATTTAAAACATATCAACTTTAAAATATGCAAAGTGTATTCATCATCATTCTCATTATAAAGCATTTTCCTAGGGTAATAAATGTGCTCCTTTTCTTTTGCCTTTGAGCAGGAGAAAACAATCACATCATATGAGCAATCGGGAGTGCTACCCAACAACAACTCCATGTACCACTACATATATGAATGAACTATCCTGGTGACTAATGTGCCACTATAGTAAAATACTGCTCTAGTACATCTGAGGCATCCCCCAGTTGGATCCACTTGTACAATCTCAATAACTCATAGGATCACTGTAAACCTTTAAACAGATCCTATCCTCTTCGCTTCATTGGAACATGAGGCTATGGAGTCACCACCATTACCTCTGAGGTGGATCACTCTCCCGGTATGTTATTCTCTAACATATATGCTAGGGTGATTCGGCTTATGCCCATGGTTATGCTTTAACCTTAAGTATGTGTCTCTTAATAACCCTCAGAAGATACACTAACTTAAGGCTCGCAACCATCACGAAATTTTCAAATTCATCTATGTTCAAATGGATGTTTGACCATCCTTACTTATGGTACAACCATGGAATGCCCAACGGCAGTCCCACACCGATAATCGGTCACTTGATCATGAGCCTATCTACCACTAATGCATATGCCTAGAATACTTCCTCTTCCTTTTTGACATCTTTTCACTCCCTTTTCTATCACTATCACAAGGACCATTCTCATCCAAGTGAAAAGTGACCTTATCCTTTGCACATTATTTGAAAATATGTAGTTTCTTGTCCTAATTATGTCATGAGCCTTGAATTAAATCAATGTGAAGGATTTCTAAGCCCAATTGCCATAAAAAATCATGTTTCACAAGTTGAACGGCTACTAGTTGACTGTTGGAAGGCTAGCAGTCGGTTGGTGGCTCTTTGGAATCCTCGGTTCGTAAGACAGTAGGCTGCTAGTCAATTGTTAAAAGGCTTGCAGTCAACTGGTTGCTCTCTGTAATACGTTCTGGGTAAAATTAAGAACACGATAGTCGATTGCAAGGACTGCCAGTTAACTGCTGAGTGTGAGTATGCATTTCTGAGTTTACCAAGAACATGATAGTTGACTGCGTTATGCTATCAGTCAGGCTCTGCACTAGTTCAGAAAGTGGTATTTTCAAGATTTCCCAGCCTAGATTCCATTCTATATCATGTTTAAAACATCTTAGCTTAGTTTTTATGCCAAAAACTTTAATTTTCTTTAAACATCTCTCCTCATAATGCTCAAACACTATATAGCCAAGGAAAATTGGCCTATATCTCTAAATGAACACAACCCAGCCTTTACAATCATTTGAAAACACATATGAGCATAACATTTCAGCAAAACAGTATCCAATAGCAATAGGAAAGCATACAGAATGTAGGTTTAACCCCAAGCTCAGTTCAAACATTTAGAAATGCATATTTTCTAGCAACATTAAACATTTCAGAAAAGAGAGGGGTTTATGATGGATTACTACCTTGATTCCTTGCAAAATATGTGTATAAGATGTGTTTAGAAGGTTCTCCCCTTGATGTAGAACCAATTTCTAGCCTCAAATTCCCCTTTTACCTTTAGAAATCTTCCTCTTTTGCCCTAACTCACCCTTTCTCTCTCTACTCTCCCCTCTTACTTCTCTCTCTAGAAATGCTGAAGGTTGGAAGTGTGTGGGAGGTTTAAGGTTCAACTAGGGTTTAAGGGTAATTTAGGTTAGTGCATTTTAGTCCTTGAGCTATTTGCAACCTAGGCCTCACTTAGTTTTCCCTTTTCAATCTAGTCCCTAATCTCATCTTGACTAAACTTCCATTTATTTTCTTTTAATTAGGTCCCTATACTAATGCAACTATATGCACTAATGCAACATACACAAGTATTGGACATTAAATTAACAATTATCAAACATCTCTTAATCACATTAGGAGCAGATGTTACAAAATTTTTTTATTTAATGAATATGGAGTTTATTTTAGATCTTCAAAATATACATTCGGTTTGGCAACTGATGGGTTTAATCCATTTGAAAATTTGAGCACTAGTTACATCATTTGGCTACTTATTCTTATACCTTACAACCTTTATCCCTTGAATGTGTATGAAATAAAATTCATTCATTCTTCCAATGATCGTTTTGGGAAAGAAAAAACTAAAAGTAACATAGATTTTTATTTACAATTATCCAAGTTAATTAGAATGGGGAAAGGAAGGAAGGGTAATATGGGCAAAGGAGGAAAGAATGCTGCCAAGGGGGCTTGAAGAAAGAAAGCATACAAGTTAAACATGGTTCGAGATTCAATATCTTAAGGGAGGTTACAAACCATTTATAAAGAAGGGTAGATGGGGAATCCAAGGGTAAAGAGGTGGCTATTAAAGACAGGGTGTAGTTAAATGTTGGTCTAAAGGTGGATACACATGATGAAAGGAAGAAGGTTAACAAGAATGGGAGTGTGGTGTCTTTGAGAAGGGTAGTTAAGTTAGAAGAGAACATGGAAATTGATAGTAAGGGTATTTCACTAGGGACTTATGTGGTCTAAGGGAGATAGGAGTACAAAGTTAGATTTAGGCAAAATTCATCTCCTAAGGCCTCTTGAGCAAAAGGATGAAGTTGATTCTGTTAAGGCTTTAGCGGAGAGTGTTAGCCTAAGCCCAACAGTTTTGGATGGGTTACATAGTGAAGGACCAAGCCTTTGGGCTTAAATTTTTATCCTTAAAATGATGAATTTTCTGGTGTGGACTAGTAAAAGTATGGGGGCTAGGGGATTTCTTAAGCTCATTAATGAGTTAAAAAGGATGTACAGTTTTCTTTTGTTTCTCTTTTGGAGACTAGGCAAAGTGGTGACAACACTCAGAGGATTGTGAAGAATATGGGTTTCATGAAGTCTAAAAGGATGGATAAAAAAGGGTATGTAGGGGTCATATAGTGTTGTTGGGACTAGGGGGAACTAGCATTTGAAGTTATGAAGAAGCACAAACAATTCATACACTTGAAGGTTAACATAGGGGGTCCTTGGTGGCTTTTAACTGTTGTTTATGCTAGTTCTAACTAAAGGATGAGGAAGGATCTTTAGTTCATCCTTGCAGACATCTGGAGGGATATGAGGGACCTATGATGCATTGCTGAGGATTTTAATGCTTGCTTGTACACCTATGAAAAGAAAGGGGGAAATCATAAGGGGCATGGTGATAAAGAGTTTAATGATTTTATGAAAGTAACATCTCTCTTGGACTTAGGCTTCAAAGGCAATATGTTCACCTAAAATAAAGGAAATGTTAAAGAAAGAATGGATGGAGTGGTGACAAATAAGCAATGGAGGAATCTATACGTTGAGGCATCAAATACTTGTCTTCCTAAATTTAAATTTGACCACTCTCCTTTATGGATAAGACTAAGTTCTATTAGAATCATTAGGAAGAACTTAATACCTTTTAGGGCTTTGGTTGTATGATTGGTTCATAAGGAATTTAGTGATTTTGTAGCTAAATAATGGAAAAATAAAATCAATTAGTCTTCCACTTTAGATGATTTCACTACTTCGGTGTCTAAATGGAACCAAGATGTCTTTGGCAATATCTTACAGATAAAAAGCAGTTAATAAGGAGGTTACAAGGGGTAGAGAGAAGTTTGGGGTTTATGAGATCAAGAAGATTACTAAATTTAAGGGATGAGCTTTAGCAGAAAAATAAGGATGTTTTGGCACAAGAGGAGCTTCTCAAGATGCAAAAGTCAAGAAGTAATTGGTTAGTCTATGGAGATAAGAATATGAGGTATTTTCACAATAGTACTATTATATGAAGGAAGAGAAATAGGATTGAGGCTTTATTAAATGAATATGGTAGCTAGGAGTATAAGGATGAAATATTGAAGAACATAAAAGTGAATTTCTTCAAGAAGCTTTACATAGTGGAGATTAGAGAGGAAGTTAATAAAGAAGGTGGCTTTCCTACGTTGTCAAGAGATGAGAGCATTAATGAGGTCAAAGAGGTAGTTTTTTTGGCTAGTGGATTAAGGGCTCTAGGCCTAGATGAGTTACAATCCATTTTCTTTCGAAGTCAATGAGAGATAGTTGGTAATACAGTGTGGGAATTGGTTGAAAGTATATTAAAAATCTAGAGAATGTGAGGGAAATCAATCATACCTTATTTGTATTAGTTCCTAAGGTTGACATTTGTAATATCTGCTTTTTCATATCTCCAAGTATGTTCTAAATTTATAAATTTAGCAATTGCATACCTAAATGAATACATTTAAATTGCCCTAGGTTTTCTTAAAAGGAAGAAAGGGACCAAATTGAAAGAAAAGTTTAGAGACTAAAGTGAAAAGAGGAAAAGTTATTAAAATATCTAAAGCGTAATCATTGCACCTCCAACATATCATGCATTTATGACACTTGAAAATATATAAAATGCAATGATTATGCAAAAAAATACCTGAATAAAATATCTAAAAGTCATGATGACTTTAAGAAAATATCATAAGGACAAAATAGTCAATTTTACCCAAGGGTAAAATGGTAAATTCATCCAAGGGTAAAATAGTAATTTTACCACAAGGGTAAAAATAGTAATTTTACTTAGAAAATTCATGACAATTTCTCTCAAGACCATCTCCCTACACTTTTCGAAATTATGAAGTTAAGTAAGGGGTAAATTAGTCATTTTAGCATAAAGGGCAAAACAGTAATTTTGCCACAAGGGTAAAATGGTAATTTTTACCTTAGGGGTAAGATAGTAATTTTACCTAGGAAATATCATGACAATTCTTATGAAGCCTATGCCATGACACTTTTTGGAATTATGAAGGAAAATGAAGGGTAAAATGGTCATTTTCCATGAAGGGCAAAATGGTTATTTTGCCCCTTCATCTCCTTAAACCACCATTCTCCATTAAAGTGGAAAAAAGTGACGAAAAATTAGGAAAGGGAGAGAAGCTGAGAAGGAAGAAGAAGAAGGGAGAAGAAGGAAAAGTGAAGTAAACTCCAAGGAGAAAGCACTTTATTGGCAAATCAAGGTAACCAAACAATCCTACACCCTTGATTTCATCTTTCATGGATCTTAAGTGTTTGAACAATTTTCATGGCTTCTATGAATAGTTAGGGTTTCTCACTCTATATTCTTTTAAGCTTAAATTTCTATTGGATTATGTTTGTATGATTATATGGATGTATTTGTGAGTTCTAGAATGATTGATTGAATATTTTATGGAAAGTTTGTGATTTTGGATTCACCATGTTCATGAAACCTTTCTTGTTGGAATTGATATGAAATGTTGGGATTTTTATGGTTATGGTAAAGAAATGGTATGTTTATGCTTAGATATGGATGAAAATAGAAAAGAAGGAATAATTAGTGTGAAATCATATATATTGCCTTTTTCTTCCTATTTGGCAAAGAGCATGCATCACTTTTATAAAGGAAATTTTGCTAAATTTTATCCTATACACATGGCTAGAATTTCTACCATAAGCTAGGGAGAAAGAGAGAATTGATGTTTTGATGAAACTCTTCCATTTACCTTTTTCTTGTGTTTGGCCGAGAGCATCTTGAAATATGTTTTTATGAAAATTGTTCCTATATGTGCTTATGGTTTTGGCCAAGACAAGAGAGAAGGAGATAATGATATTTATAATGGTTTACTTGATAAATTACCTTCCATAATCATCCTAACTTTGAATGTATATTCCAATAAGAGGGAAAAGATATATTTATGTATATGTATAGATATAATATGAGAAAGGAATATTTATATGTATGCATAAATATATTGAAAGAAAAATAAAATGAACATGGTGAAGGAAAGGATTATTAGTTCAAATGGTTTGAGACTCCTTTAATGTCCCCTTCCTTGCTTGGTGGTTGAGAGCATCATATGGCATCATGAAAGAGATTTTCATCATTTTAGTCTATGTGTGTGTTGGTTGTTTTCGGCTATAAGCAAGATAACGTGAGGAAATGATGTTTTAAAATGATATGTTTGAAATTCCCTTTCTCCCCTCATTTCCCTAACTAGGTTAAGACTAACACTCATATTTCTATTGGATTGGTTAAATTTTTATTACTATCATTGTGAAGGAAAAATGCTAAACCTTTATGTTAACCAATTACAAGAGAAAAAGGAAGTGGGTAACTATGGCAAGAGACTTTTATAATGTATTTTATAAATTTTAGGAAAGGAATGTATAACCTTCCTTATTTATACAATTCAAGTTGAAAATGTTGTCAAACAAGAAAGGGTAATATTGTAAAGTTATAAGATAGGTACCATGAAAATGAAAATGAAGAAAGGGAAATAGGAATAGAGATAATAAGAAAAACTAGAGTAAGTGTCTTTAATGTATGCTTTAGGATAGATAGACTTGTGACCGAGTAACCAATTGTCAGTATGGGACAGTCGTTGGGCATTCCATCGTTGTGTTATAAATTTGGATGGTAAAACATCCACTCAGATACAAGAATTTTAGAAAACATCGTGATGGTTGCAAATTTTAAGTTAATGTAACTTAATATGGCCAAATGAAAAAGATACATTTACTTAGAATTTAGCATAACCATGTGCACAAGTCACATCATCTTAAAGTATATGTATAGGATAGCATACTGGGAATGTGATCCACCATTTAGCGGTGGTGATTCCATAGCATCATGATCTGCCCAAAAGCGAAGAGAAAATGATCTGTGCAGTTAACAAAGATCCCGTGAGCTGAATTTTCATAGGTTAATGATTTGTTGAAAGGCAGTGACCAGTAAGGGTATTTAGATCCATTGGGGGACACCTTAGATAATACCAGTGATAGAATTGTCACATAAGAGAAAATTATCTCACTTATAGAGGTAGTGGTACGTGGAGCAGTTCACTTGGTGACTCTCTCGATACTTTTAAATTTCTCTTCTCAGAAAAATGGCATTAGCCATAATATTATAATTGTTTTTATTTTCCCTGATTTTATGATCTTTATGATCTTATAATAATGCAAGAAACATATATTTATATATGTATATATTCATAACACCTATGTTATGCTTCCAGTATGAAGTGATGTTATGCAATAATATAAATGGTGAATTTTTTCCTTATATTGAATTTTACTATACTTTCATAAATAAATGCCATTATGATATATATGAATCATGCATGATATCCCAATAGATTATATGGTGATTTAAAGGAAATAATGTAGAATATTTTTCGTATTATTATGGTGGTACATGCTGAAGGTTTTCAAAAGACTAGATTGTTCAGCTACTGAGAATTTATTTCTTATTATTATCTTGGTATGTATCAGATGACCAGGCATAGACTATCACTGGAGTTGTAGGGAAGATGGATCCTAGTAGTATGAAAAAGTTATGCATGGTATTAGCAAAATAATAACAAAGGTTTGAGTGGCAAGGTTGTTGCCTCCTTACCTTATGTATCAATCAGAACTTTATGTATGAGGAATATATATATAAACAGTGTTTTTACTTCTGCTATATTATTAGTAACTTTTATTGTATAGACTTTCGCTGTGTAATATATGAGAATACCTGAGTAAAAAGGACCCAAACCTATTCCAATATTAAATGGTAATTAAATATCAAACTTTGGTAATAAATAAGGATAAAAGAGAAAATAACATACCAATCTGGTAGTCAGAGGATTTATACTGAAAATAATATATTTTATAAAGGAAATGGCTATAATATTGGGTTGTTATAACAGTCCCACCTCTATAAAGTAGTTCAGGCATATTAATTTATGTAACGTAGTATATAAGGTAGTCACTAAAATCCTTGCTAATAGATTGAAGGGGGTTATTTGGAAGCTTATTTCACCTAACCAATATAACTTTATTTCTAGTAGGTATGGATCAAATAACATTATCATTGCTCAGGAGGCCATCCATACCATGAGGTCTTTAAGAGGTAAAAGGGGGTTTATGGCCATCAAGATTGATCTTAAGAAGGCATATAATCAAGTCAAATGGGATTTTTATAGGATTTTGAAGGGTAGAAGAACCCAGTGGAATTTAAAATTTTGGTTTGAAACCCAACTATGGATCTTATGCAAAAACATAACTAAAATATCGATAACAATTTTTACCTCTTGGTGGTTGCAGCATTATTTGTCGGTTGTTAATCACTAGCATGAAACTATGCCCATGACTTTATGGTATCCACACGAATCCAATGAAATACTCCTCACTTAACCTTTGCTATAAGGTATAGCCACACACACTCAGGAATCACTTTGCGTGTCCCTATATCATATATATAGGCAAAACGTGACTATGTACATTATATTAATTTCAATTCATTCTACTCTTTTGTACTACCCTATAGGTTCTTATTATGTTGGTAGTGACAAAAAAACCTTTTTCAAGATCACAAATAGTGATAAGAATGGAATATGTTTTTGATTCTAAATTCGTGACCAAAATCCTTATGTAACTTAATTTCTTTTGTATGGATATCTGGGTTGAACTCGGGGCATGGAAGATGTCATCCCCTTTTAATTCAACCCATGTTGATTATCACATATTTATCTATTTGAGCATGACTATGCATTTCTTATTCCCTTCTCAATCAAAGAGCCCATGGATATCTCACCTCCAAAGGAGGAACGAAATCCCATCTACATCACCTATATCCCTCTAAATGGTAAGCGACATATCCAAATACTACCTATTGGATCACCCTATTAAAGATGACTTTAAATAGTATTGTAATACATAACTTGTCATGTAAGAATCTTATTGACTTTAGGTTAAAGGATTATATACATTATGGTCACTGCGAGAAGTTCTTATGACAATCTATAAGAATCCATAGAGAACTCTCACTATGGGTTGATACAGTATAAGTGTTCTCTAATAAATATACCCATGTAATGACTTGACATCTCATATCCATGACCACAATCATCAATATACATGCTAGTCTTACTGTATTATTGCTATCCTCGTTTGTAATAATACTTGACTAGGAAAAATTTTAAGGATAGTAAAGTATTCTAGGGATATTATAATACGTAGATATATCAAAATATAATAACTAAAATGCCTTTTTATTAAACATAATAAATGTATAAAATCAATCATCTTATGATTTTCCTCTAGGGCACATACCAACAATGATTGAGGTTTTGAGTGAGGTGGGTTTGCCTATACATTTTATAAATTTGGTTCAAGAGTGTATCACTTCTTCCTTGATGCAACTGTTATGGAATGGTGATAAAATGTACTGCCTTCTTCCAACCAGAGGTGATCCTATCTCTCCTTATCTATTTGTGTTGTGTATGGAAAATCTTAGCCACCTTATTATGGAAAAGGTATCTAGGAAGGAATGAAGACTAATTAGGCTTAGTAGGAAGTGTAACACCCCAATCTTATAGCCTTTCTTTATAAATAATTTCTTTAATAAAATATTTGGCTACAATTGACATGTTATCCTTACCTTTGTTCTTAATTTTAACCTGAGTAAAATTTTTCTTTTTCCAATATTATCTATTTATTAATTGAATTAGGTTTGGGATCATTTACTCAATATTACATTTATACAATATGCAGTGGCAAAACTAAATAAATAATCAAATTTAGTTACAATGTCCTAAATAAAACTTGCATATATTTACCTCTATTATCATTTTTTTTACATTGTTACACATATATTTTAGGATATGTGTAGTGATTGTAGTCTTTTAAGGGTAGAGAGGCAACAACCCTGCCACTCGAACTCCCTTTTTATCAAAATTTACACTTTCACATATCCTAACATATATATGCCCATTTCACTATATACATCCAAACAATTTTGTTTATCTTGATTCTATTTCCAAAATATAAAAAGTCAGGATAAAATGGGCTAATTTCTATATGTTAGCATTATATTCAAAAACATATTTATCTATCCAACCTACAAGGGGTGGACTTCTACTACAATTACCACATAAACTCTTTGGACAACATTGATTATTCCTATAAATGGAATCTCTACTTGCACCACATCCACCTCGATCCAAACCAAATATCTAGGCATCTGATACATGCCATATATAATCATGAGAATAATTTTCTCAATAGTTAAGCAATTCAATGTAATTATAAAACACCAAACTTGCATCACCGTATTAGTACTACGAAAAATATCTCTACCTTAGCCTTAAGAAAATAAGGAATGTAATTAAAGGCAATGTAATGTAATTTAATATGAATCATAGGAATATGCTTGGCATCACCACATTACAACCATTCAATGCATAACAAAAGTAATCCAATTAAAACAAAAGAGCATTCATTAGTGAGAAGAACTTGCCGTCACCATTTACCTCTTCATACGGCCTATTAGAGCCTCCTTTTTTGTACCATAATTCATTTTAGGGGCAAAATTCAGTGCCTTGACCCTAGATACGAATTTAGTGCCAAATCACCATAGAAAAATCACCATAGGGGGTAAATTTAGTACCATGCCCCTAGGTGCAAATTTAGCGCCAAAAAGTCATAAATAAGTCACCTTAGGGGGAAAATTTAGGGCCATGCCCCTAGGTGAAACTTTTAGTACTATAAATTAACATAACTCAATCACCTTAGGGGGAAAATTTTGTACCATGGCCCTAGGTGTAAATTTAATACCATCTTCAACATCATTATAATATATTATTTATAATGCCATCACTTAGGGCCATCAAGCATCCCATTTAAATTTTGGCATTTACATAATCATGCCCTTAACATTAATCACCACAAAAATTCATCATGCTTTAATGCCATCTACAACACTAATTAATTTACCATTTTCAAAACATACATTTAAATGCCAAACTTCAATACTTTGTTGCCATCATAATATGCATAAAGCATATGTTTAACAATTCCATCTTTTCGCTCAAACTTATGGTCAACAAGTCCAATAATAACTTCTTTTCCATTGGATAATAACAAGGGAAATTTTCCTTGAGGGAAAGAACATCCATTTGGCCAAGCAAAGGAGGACAAGTAAACAAGATATATTTATGCAAAATATTGCATTTACCTTATCCCTTACCCCATTTAGCCAATTCTATCATTCATAACTAATCTATTCCGCTTTTTCTTTATTAATTCACATGGCATTATTCCCTCCACTAGGTGACACAATATTCACCTATCTTCTTTATTTATGATGAGGAAAAATATTAAATCCACTTAATTTATTCTCTTATTTAATTTAAATTAATACAATACAATATTCATTCATGCAACAGTCCATTTCCCATCATTTCAAAGGGACAATTCGGCTAACACACTAAGGAAGAGAAGAAAAAGCAATTTCATCCACCTATCTTCCCTATTAGCATTTATAACATTGTTTCAAACTTAAAGAATCATTTTACAAAATATCCCATGCCATGTTATAGGACTTCTCAGCCAAATACCCAAGGCAAAGAAGAATAATGGGATTCCAAGTCATCTAATTTTCCTTGAACCCTTCCTAGCATGGATTTAACTTCATTAAAAGGCTCATTTAGCAATTTCTTTTATGTCATTTTAGCTAAAGTTTGCAAGAAAGAGAATATAAAAATTTTCACTCATTCACCCCTCCTTAGACATTTTATAGTATGGTTTTTAACTTCAATTATCTAAATTCTCATTTAACAAATTTTTACATGCTTAATGTAATAAACCAGAATTTTCAAAATAATTAAATTGGGTGAATTTAATCATGATTTTATTAAAATTGAATTTGGCATAATGTTTTGAGTTTATAGTTGAAATCTGGGAATTTTTCGGAGTCAAAATTAAATTCGATGAAGGAAAATGCGACCCGGCATTAGGAAATTGACAAATAAAGTCTCGGACTTTAAATCCTTTAAATGGAGGCCAATTTCCTTTCACGGGAATTTGTGCCCTTACCCAGATCAGAGAAGGCATCTGGAAATTTTCCTAGGCGAAGTGGCAAAAGACCAAATTGCCCCTAGAGGCTTTAAACTTTCAAAAATGCCATTTTCCAACCTATTTTCCATTTCCTCTCTCTCTCTTCACTATATTTTCTCTCTCTTCTCTCTCCTCCACGCTTGCCGCCATGCGCGGCCAACATCGCCTCCTTGCACTGCCGCCCGACCCAACCATAGGTGCAACTCGACACACTGAACCTCTCGCCGCCATCCTCGACCAACAACGGACGCTACAGCTGTCGAAAAATGCCATTTTTCCCTCTATCGCGCGTTTTCTCCTCCCGTTGTGTTCTCCACCATCCGACGTCGTCCGACGACACTGCCCCCACCATTAGGAAGGCTGAGCTACCAGATTCCTCTGACAGCTCCCAGCCGCCGAATGCCGTCGCCACGCGCCCAGATTGAGGCAAAAATATCCATCGTGCGTTGTTCTTTTTTGTCAAAAAATGTTGTCCAAATGGCTGTGAACCGCCAAACAGACCTTAGATTTGGCCTCCTCGACTTACGAGCTACATGCTGGTGTAATTTTTGACCTCAACCGCATCCTTCTGCCATGCGCCATCGTGATCTACCATGCACCGCCACCAGAGAAGCTAAAAATAGTCCAGAATCAAAACTTCACCTTTTGAAACCCCTGGTACAGTCTAAATTACCCTAATCTAATGTGTTCTGATTGAAATTGAATGCCGAACATTCGTAGGAATTAAACCAGCCTAGGAAAATGTGTAATTTGATGTAGAAAGTCTAATTGAATGAGAGAAAGCTTGAGATTTTAATTAAATTACCCAGGAAACTAACTAGGCTCAAATTCCAAGGAAACGGGAAGCCCCAGATTAATTAAGAACAAACGGTAAACAGGTAGAGTGATTTACTCTCCCCTGGCTTTTATTTGACGCTATGAATGCCTGATTTAGATTAAATTGACCGCATGGGAATGCGTACTGCTTTCAATGAGTATATTTGTATGCCTGTGTGCTGTAAATGCCTGCTGCATGTTAGAACGATTTGGCTATCAAATTTAGATGCCATAGAAATGAGTTGACTTAGGGTAGGGTACTTAATAGCTGATATGGGACAACTGTTGAGTATCCTGAGTGCAGAAAATTTTATAAATGTATCATTTTAATTGGATTTAGTCTGCATTTGTTAGGGATTACGCAATAAACCAGGATGACCCTATGAAAGGTTTAAGGAGTATAAGGGGGGATGACCTATACGAGGAAACATTTTAGTTTAGGTGTAATTTCCTAGAACCTTGAGAACTAGTCGAATGTGTGCATGTGATTCCGAATAGACTGTATGAGGATGAGGATTGGCGTATGTGTACATGTTAGGGGACGCCCTAGATGTTGATTCTCACTCGATCCTTGAGTGAGTGATTTGTGTCACGGATCACACTCACAATATAGACGTGATTTCGGGTGATTGGTGTCATAGATCACACCCAACAAAAAAGAAATGATTTCCGTAAAATGGCATGCAATTGGATAGATTTAGATACGGCCACATAATACTTGTGATTGATGTGATTGTGAAAACCACCGGGCAATAAATTTTAACTAGATTTTTAGTACAGATTTCAGAAAAATAGATTTTTTTTATACTCATTTGATTTATTACCTCGCTTTTTGTGTAATTTAACGATTTTAAAAGATAAGGTAATTCACTGACTTTTGAAATAAACATAGGGAGATGTTTTCTGTGCTTTGTCATAGCTGAGCATCCAGCTATTTTGAAATTTATTTACTATAAATTACTCTACTAGGATTTAACTATCTCATAAGGTTGTTTGTTCAGATGAACAAGAACAAGGGCCTAGGAGATAGATGGATAGAAACTAGATGATAGAGGGACATTGCAGCATAGTTTAGGCTTGAATCTATTAATGTAAATATCTGTATTGATGAATCTACTGTTGTTGGATTTTTATTGGATGTATATTGTGGTTTTATGACTATTTGTATTTTGGGAGACGTCCGATTTACAGGGGAAACTCCACCGAATTTTTGACAGAAATGAATGTCTAAATTTTAGTTTAAGTTGAATTGCATATGGATGATTTATGTATTCTGATCTTATGGTTATTAGAATTGATATTCCAGAACATGTTATGGTTGTATGTGAATTTAGAATAGCTGCATAGAACTTAGGGTTGAGTGGAATCTAAACGGGCAGTGGTAACGGTCTATTTGGGTTACACTCAACTAGTAACAACCCTCTAAGATTCCCAGATCAAGGAAAAAGTGAAAAATTATTTTGAAAACCCATATGCTTTTGCTACTCTGATAGAGGTAAGTGTATTGTGGATTAGGGGGTCGTTACAATATTGGTATCAGAGCCTAGCTTATCGATTAACTGGTTTAGTGGGTTAGTGGTTGTGAATCCTCAGGCTTGCAGCTTTACTACTTTTAATTGATTTGATTCTAGAATATCTAGGACCTGATTTTAAATTGAGGAATTATGGAATGAATTTAATATTTCGCTGCTAACTGTTGCTATAAAAGACTAATTAGTTCTCTTTTGTGTCAGATAACTATGGCAGATCCTAGCAGGGACAATACTCGGAGGCCGAGACATAGAAGCCAAGGTGCCTCAAGTAGTAGTAGCATGGAGACCAACATAGATATGCGAGAAAAGATGGACTCTATCCGGATGATGGCCGATGCCATGAGGGATCAAGCTACTACAAGTGCCAAAGTTATGAGACAGCAATAGGAAGACTAACAAACTAGAAATGACAGGAATAATCAAAATGTCAATCCTAAGGTGGATAGAATTTCAGAGAACAGGGCCACCTCCATTCACAGGTACCACAGATCCAGCCGCAGTTGAAGCATGGCTAAAAGAAATAGAGAAAATGTTCTGCCTGTTGCATTGTAATGATGAACAGAAAGTGACATATGCGACATACATGCTTAAGAGTCAGGCAAAACAGTGGTGGATAGGAGCCTAACAGCTGATGGAAAGCAGGGGCATTCTACTCACTTGGGATTCCTTTAAGAGGGTCTTCTTAGACAAGAACTTCCCAGAAAGTGTCAGATAGTCCAAGGAGACAGAGTTCTTACAGCTCACACAGGGAAGCAGATCGTTTGAGGAATATTTGGCAAAATTTGAGGAACTGGCCAAATATTCCACCTACCTGAGGATGCACTATGACAAAGCCTAGAAGGAAATTCAATTAGAAGAAGGATTGGACTTGCTGATGAAGACATAGATTGCTCCACTTGAGATCAGAGATTTCGCAGTGTTAGTGAACAAATGTTGGACCCTCAGTAAGAACCTAGAACAGAAACAGAATATGACTCAGAGGATAGGTAACAGGCCGAGACCACCAGCCAGAAACCTCAATGTGAAGGGTGGAATGTTCAAGCCACAACTAGGGTCATCTAGCAGTGGCAGACGTCCAAATAGTGCAATTTGCCCAAAGTG
This sequence comes from Senna siamea, assembly GCA_031216115.1. NCBI lineage: Eukaryota > Viridiplantae > Streptophyta > Magnoliopsida > Fabales > Fabaceae > Senna > Senna siamea. Next base: position 27,104,713 of record CM062361.1, on the reverse strand, counting down.
TGGAACTAGGCATCCTAACCGACCCTGCTAGCATCAGACACCAGTGCAGTGTTACAAGTATGGGGGTACAGGACATAATGCAAAGTACTGCCCATCAAACGAAAGCCAGCAAACACCAGGTGGCTGAAGACCGCAAGCTCCAGGGAGAGTCTTTACTCTGGATGCGGCGAACGTTGACAGGTCATCAGGTTTGATGCAGGCAGAGGTAAAATTTATAATTTTCCTTTGATAATATTGTTTGATTCGGGTGCCATGCACTCTTTTTATTTCTGATGCATGCGTGGAAAGAATAAACTTACCCTTACAAACCATGCCTTATGACTTGCACGTGTCCACACCTTTAGGAGAGACTACTATATCCCCAAAAATATGCCTAAATTGCCCCCTTACCATTAAAAACACCCTCTTTATTATGGACCTTGTGTGTTTACCCTTGACTGGGATTGATGTTATTCTGGGAATGGATTAGTTGTCTAAGAATCGGTTTTGTTAAATTGTTCCGAGAGGACTATCACTTATTTGGATATTATGCCTGTACGTGGGAGCGACAGAGATTGTGAGATAAGTGATGTTTCCCTAAATCTCTCTCAGGTAGAATTGCAAGAAAGGTTAGACCTAATCCCAATTGTTAGCAACTTTTCGGAGGTGTTTCCTTTAGAAGTAAGTAGGCTACCCCCACCTAGAGAGATAGAATTTATAGTTGACCTGATTCCCGGTGCAGGCCCAATAGCTATGACCCCATACCGAATGGCCCTAGTGGAATTAAGGGAACTAAAGGTCCATATAGAGGAATTGTTAGAAAAAGGATTCATTAGGCTGATCATATCACAGTAGGGAGCTCCTGTCCTATTCGTAAAGAAGAAAGATGGGAGTTTAAGGTTATGCATTGACTATCGGCAATTGAATAAGGTGAACATTAGGAATAAGTACCCATTACCGTGAATTGATGATCTATTTGACCAGTTACAAGGTGCAACGGTATTCTCTAAGATAGAATTAAGGTCGGGATACCACCAGATTAGGGTTAGGGAGAAACATATCCCTAAGACAGCATTTATCACTAGGTACGACCACTATGAGTTTCTAGTGATGCCGTTTGGACTGACAAATACACCTGCTGTCTTTATGGACTACACAAATAGAACTTTTAGACCCTACTTGGACCAATTTGTAGTGGTATTCATAGACAACATCTTAGTCTATTCCAAGACTCACGAAGAGCATGCACAACATCTTAGTACGGTGCTACAGGCATTGGAAGAAAAATAATTGTATGCTAAATTTGAGAAATGTGAGTTTTGGTTAGAGGAAGTGAAATTTCTAGGCTACGTGGTAAATGGGGAAGGGATTTTAGTAGACCCTAAGAAAATTGAAGCCATATTAGATTGGGGTCAACCAAGGACAGTCACAGAGGTTAGGATTTTTTTGGGATTGGCAGGCTATTACAGGAAGTTCATCCAAGGATTTTCTTAAATAGCTTTGCCATTAACCTAGTTAACTCGGAAGGGTGTAAGTTTTGAGTGGAGCGAGCAGTGCGAGCATAGTTTCCAAACTTTAAAGGAAAAGTTTACCACCGCTCCAGTGCTAATAACTCTGAAACCCTTAGAACCCTTTTCAATATATACAGATGCATCAATGAAGGGTTTAGGATGCGTCTTAATGCAGGATGGAAAAGTAGTTGCTTATGCATCACGACAATTGAAACCTGTAGAGGAAAACTATCCTACCCACGATTTAGAATTAGCTGCTATTGTATTTTCCCTGAAGATTTGGAGACATTATCTATACGGGGCCGTATTTGAGGTTTTTTAGTGATCACAAGAGTCTTAGGTACTTGTTTGATAAAAAAGAATTGAATATGAGGCAGAGAAGGTGGGTAGAGTATTTGAAGAACTTTGACTTCGAATTAAAGTACCATACAGGGAAAGCTAACATTGTAGTTGATGCATTAAGTCAGAAGTCATTGCAATTAGCTAACCTAATGGTAGATGAGATGAGGTTACTTGAGGACTTTAGGAATCTCAGCCTCAATGCAATTTCATTTCGAAAGAGATTAGTAATGAGTGACTTCCTAATAACCTGCAATCTGAGGAAAAAAATTAGACAAGCCCAACTAGAGGATGAATCCTTGGAGGTATATGCAAACTAGCCTGATTTTGGACTAGCCCTTGATGGAGTATTGGTGTTTAGAAAGAGAATAGTAATTTCAAACCATCATGAGCTGAGAAAAAAAGTGTTAGCAGAGGCTCATCGAAGCCACTATTCCATCCACCCAGGTATTTCCAAGATGTATTAGGATTTAAAAAGAAACTTTTGGTGGCCAGGTATGTGGAAGGATATCATGAACTATGTGAATTCTTTTCTGACTTGTCAACGATTAAGATAGAGCATCAAAGACCCGCAGGGTTACTGAAGCCACTAGCGATACCGAAAATGAAATGGGAACCATGGATTTTGTAATTGGATTACCTAGAACACTAACTGGTTATAATGCCATTTAGGTGATAGTGGATAGATTAACCAAGTCTTCTCACTTTTTACCTGTTAAAATGAGATACTCCATGGAAAAATTGATCGAAGTATACCTTAGGAAAATCGTAAGATTACATGGAATACCATCAGGTATAGTGTCAGACCAAGAACCTAAGTTTACTTCGAGATTTTGGCAATCTCTACAACAAGTATTAGGAACCCAGCTTAAGTTTAGCATGACCTATCATCCTCAGATTGACGGGCATTCTAAGAGAATGATCCAAACTTTAGAAGACATGTTAAGAGCTTGCGTGCTAGAACAGAAAGGAAGTTGGGATAAACACCCACCTTTGACAGAGTTTGCATACAATAACAGTTATCACTCTACCATTGGAATGGAACCTTATGCTGCTCAGTATGGGAGGAGTTGTAAATCACCTTTAAGTTAGGTAGAAATAAGGGAAAGTACACTGTTGGGACCTAATATTATACAAGAGACTACTGATCAGATCAAAATGATCAGAGAAAAGATGAGGGCTGCCCAACAAAGATAGGAAGCCTACGCCAATAGGAGAAGGAGACCTTTAGAGTTTAATGAGGGAGAGCATGTCTTTTTTAGAGTGTCCCCCACTATAGGTATTGGTAGACAAATAAGGATGAGAAAATTAAGTCCCAGATTCCTAGGACCATTCCAAATCTTGCAAAGAGTCTGTCCAGTCACTTACCAGATTGCCTTACCTCTATACCTGTCAAACTTACATGACATCTTTCATATCTTGCAACTCTGCAAATATGTCCCAGACCCTGCGCATGTATTGGAGAATCAACCCATAGTATTAAAGGAAAATTTAACTTATGAATTTACACCTATACAAATCCTTAACTTTAAGACTAAGCAACTTGAGAATAAAGTAATCCCCTTAGTTAAGGTACTTTGGAAGGATGTAGCATCACAACAGATGACGTGGGAGAAAGAAGACGAGATGAGGCAACGTTATCTAGAGCTTTTCACAAGTATAAATTTTGGGGACAAAATTTCTTTTAAGGGGGGGGGAGAATGTAATAAACCAAAATTTTTGAAATAATTCAATTGGGAGAATTTAATCATGATTTTATTAAAATTGAATCCGGCATAATTTTCTGAGTTTACGGTTGAAATCTGGGAATTTTTCGTAGTCAAAATCTGATTTGATGAAGGAAAACGTGGCCCGGCATTAGGAAATTGACAAATAAAGTCTCGAACTTTAAATCCTTTAAACGGAGGCCAATTTCCTTTCACAAGAATTCGTGCCCTTGCCTGGATCAGAGAAGGCATCCAAAATTTTCTCGGGCGAAGTGGAAAAAGATTGAATTGCCCCTAGAGGCTTTAAACTTTCAAAAATGTCATTTTCCCACCTGTTTTCCATTTCCTCTCTCTCTCTTCCCTCTATTTTCTCTATCTTCTCTCTCCTTCACGCTTGCCGCCGTGCGCGGCCAACACCGCCGCCCTGCGCCACTGCCCGACCCAGCCACTGGTGTAGCTCGACACCCTGAACCTCCTGCCACCATCCTCGGCCAACTACGGATGCCACAGCCGCCAAAAAATGCCACTTTTCCCTCTGTCATGCATTTTCTCCGCTTGCCATGTTCTCTGTCATCTGACATCGTCTGGCAACACCGCCCCTACCATTGGGAAGGTCTCCGACAGCTCCCAGCTGCCGAATGTCGCTACCACGCGCCCGGATTGAGGCAAAAACCATCTACCATGCGTTGTTCTTCTTTGTCGAAAAATGCTATCCAAACAGCCGTGAACCACCAAACAGACCTCAGATTCTGCATCCTCGAGTTGCGGGCTACATGCTGGTGTAATTTTTGACCTCAATTGCATCGCTCCACTATGTGCTGCCGTGCTTCACTGTGCGCTACTGTGCTCTGCCGTGCGCCACCGCCGGAGAAGCCAGAAATGGTCCAAAATCAGAACTCCACCTTTCGAAACCCCCGGTATGGTCTAAATTGCCCGGATCTAATGTTTTCTAATTGAAATTGAATGCCAAAAATTCGTAGGAATTAAACTAGACTAAGAAAATGTGTAATCGGATGTAGGAAATCTAATTGAATGAGAGAAAGCCTGAGATTTTAATTAAATTGCCCAGGAAACTAACTAGGCTCAAATTTTGAGGAAACAAGAAGCATGAATTAATTAGGAGAAAATGGTAAATAGGTAGAGTAATTTACGCTCCCTTGACTTTTATTTGACGTTGTGAATGCCTGATTTAGATTAAATTGACTGCATGGGAATGCGTGCTACTTTCGATGAGTATATCTGTATGCTTGTGTGCTGTAAATGCCTGTTGCATGTTAGAACAATTTGGATATCAGATTTAGATGCCATAAAAACGAGTTGACTTAGGGTAGGGTACTTAATAGCCAGAATGGAACGACCGTTGAGTATCCCAAGTACAGAGAATTTTATAAATGTATCATTTTAATTGGATTTAGCTTGCATTCGTTAGGGATTACGCAGTAAACCAGGACGACCCTATGAAAGGTTTAAGGAGTATAAGGGGGGATGACCTATACGGGGAAACATTGTGGTTTGGGTGTAATTTCCTAGAACCTTGAGAACTAGTCGACTGTGTGCATGTGATTCCGTATAGACTGTATGAGGATGAGGATTGGCATATATGCACATGCTAGGGGATGCCATAGATGTTGATTCTCACCCGGTCCTTGAGTGAGTGATTGGTGTCACGGATCATATTCACAATATAGGCGTGATTTCGAGTGATTGGTGTCATGGATTACACCCAATGAAAAAGAAATGATTTCCATAAAACAACATGCAATTTGATAGATTTAGATACGGTCACATAAGACTTGTGACTGATGTGATTTTGAAAACCACCGGGCAATAAATTTTAACTAGATTTTTAGTACAGATTTCAGAAAAATATATTCTTTTATACTCATTTGATTTACTGCCTCGCTTTTTGTGTAATTTAACAATTTTAAAAGATAAGGTAATTCACCGACTTTTGAAATAAACACGGGGAGATATTTTCTGTGCTTTGTCACAACTGAGCATCCAGCTATTTTGAAATTTATTTACTGTAAATTACTCTATTAGGATTTAACTATCTCATGAGGTTGTTTGCTCAGATGAACAGGAACAGGGGCCTAGGAGATAGCTGGACAGAAACTGGATGACAGAGGGACGTTGTAGCGTAGTTTAGGCTTGAATCTATTATTGTAAATATTTGTATTGATGATTCTGCTGTTGTTGGATGTTTATTGGATGTATATACTAGTTTTATGACTGTTTGTATCTTAGGAGATGTCCGATTTACAGGGGAAACTCTGCCAAATTTTCACCAGAAATGAATGTCTGAATTTTAGTTTAAGTTTAATTGCATATGGATGATTTATGTATTCTGATCTTATGGTTATTAGAATTGATATTCCGTAACATGTTATGGTTATATGTGAATTTAGAATAGCTGCATAAAACTTAGGGTTGAGTGGAATCTGAACAGGCAGTGGTAACGGTCTATTTGGGTTACACTCAACTAGTAGCGACCCTCTAAGATTCCCAAATTAGGGAAAAAGTGAAAAATTATTTTGAAAACCCTTATGCTTCTACTACTTTGATAGAGGTAAGTGTATTGTGGATTAGGGGTTCGTTACACTTAAAGGAGGGATTCTTAGCTAAAACCTACAAAAGGGAGGAAGAAAATGGGTTTTCATTCTTTCATCTCTCCTGGAACATTTTTGGTAGCAGGTTTTTAACTTTAACTTACCAAATCCCCATTTGGCAAAATTCTTACATGTTTAGGGGGGGTGTCTCAGCCAAGCTACCAAAAGGGAAGGGGAAGATTTCAAAATTAATCTAATCTCTTCCTATTGATCCATTTCACCATTATTCCAACCTCTAAGCATCATAAATCAATCAAAATACACCATTAACAAGTTTATCTGTCATTAAAACTCCATGGAGGCAGTTATGGTGGTAGGTGAACCATAACAGGATTTTCATCCCAAGATCTTTATAACACATTCTAACCAACACAAATTCCTCCAAACATTCATACAAATGCATTACAACAAATTTGGGAGTTCAAAATGAGGTAGAGAGAAAAGCTATTCTATTTCAAGAAATTGCAAAAAATGGAAAAACACCATAGACTTCCATAAAACTCAAAATTAAGGATGGAGAATTGCTTAGCTACCTTGCTTTTATCAATGGAAGTGGTGTTTTCTTGAGGTTTCTTGGCCTTTTTTCATACTTCTCTTCCCTTTCTTCTTTCTCGTTTTTGGCTAGCATCCTCTCCCCTATTCTATGTTCTATGTTTGTCTGAGCAAGGAGAAGGAAGATAACTTTTAAAACACAATTTTAAAATACCAATTGTGTCCCTTGAAATTTTACCATTTTACCATTTCTTTTTCTTATCTTCTCCCTTTTTTTTTAATTCTTTGTAGGAAGTGGAAATCACTTATTTGAGTAAATAAAATAATAAAATTGATGGAGTGAAATGGTCATTTTATTTGTGGAAAAATGACAATTTTACCCCTTGAGGTAAAATTACCATTTTGCCCTTTTTAGTTAAAATGATCATTTTTTCCCTCTCTGGCTTTAAAATTTTTAGGAAAATTTCTTAAGGGAATATATTTTAAATTTTCCTAATTAAAATAACAATTTTACCCTTCAAGTAAAATTACTATTTTATCCCTTGGGTAGAATTTGACTAGTTTGTCCTTGGGATATTTTCCAAGTGAAATCATTACTTGTCATAAATGCTCCAAGATGTATTCCTAGCGTAATAATGACATGTCATAAATACGAGAGATATTTTGGAGGTGTAATAATTATATTTCGTTATTTTATGAAACTTTTATTCATTTCACTTTAGTCCTTAAATTTTTCTTTCAATTTAGTCCCTAACTTTTTCTTTCAATTTAGTCCCTTTTTCCCATTTTAAAATTTCCAGGGTGGTTTAGTCAAGTATTTAGTCGAAAATCACAAAAGTTTAACATATAAAATGTCCGTGGAGATTTTAAAAATGCAGATATTACATTTAAAGGGTCTAGAGGTGTCTCATCTATTTTCTATGATGAAGCCTATACATTTTAGATTCAGGCGGTTAAAGACTATTTGGAGAGATTTTGCATGGCATTAGGTTAAAGAGGTAACTATGAGAAATCGAAGGTCTTTTTCTCTAAAAATGTGAATGGGAACAAGAAGTTGGAGTTGAGTGAATTACTGGGCATAAAACTTACCCCAGATGTGGAGAAATATTTGGGCATTCCTATACTTCATTAGAGAGTTAATAGCCTCACATATATACAGGTGCTGGATAAGGTGAAAGCTAGGCTTAGTTCTTGGAAAGCCCAAAATCTCTTACTAGTAGGGAAAATCACTTTGGCTTCTTCTGTGGTAATGACTATACCATCATATAATGTAAACAGCAGTGATTCCAGCTGGAGTTTGCCAAGAGATGGAGAAGAAATGTAGGAGTTTCATTTGGGGTAGTACAGAGGAAAAGAAGAAGGTTCATCTTGTGGCTTGGGAAGAGGTGTAAACCCAAAGGCAAGAGAAGTTAAGGGTTGAGGCACTTGAATTTGAATAATAAAAGCTATATGATGAAGAAAGTGTGGGGTTTGATCAAAAATAAAGATTCATTGTGGGCAAGGGTGTTGAGACGGGAATATAGATGTGGTGAGGATTTGGTGCCTAAAATGGAGAGAAGAGGTAATTGTTCTGGTTTGTGGAAGTGATTCACTAAGGCTTCGAAGGAGGTTGAGAAGGGTCTGATTTGGATATCAGGGAATGGTGAGAGGGTGAAATTTTGGAAAGATAAATGGCTTGATAAGGGTGTTCCTCTTATCAACCAGGTGATTAAGTGCTTGCTGCTGGATTTGACTGATAAAATAGTGGTAGAAATGTGGAATAACAATGGCTCTTGGAGGTAGGAATGGATTGTGAAGTAAACTTTTTGGTATGCTGGGCTCTATTTAGAGACAGTTTCAAGATAGTATTGTGTGGGGGCTTTAAAAGGATGGCTTGTTCTCTATTTAATTGGCTTATGCTAGTCTATCTAGAGAGGATATTAATGAGGAAATGCAGGATAGGATTTGGAAGGTAATTTGGAAGTGGAAAGGGCTACAAAGAATAAAGTGTCTTCTATGGTTGTGCACTAGGTAGACTTTTGATGGTTATTCTAGCAGCTTGTTGAAATCGTTACTAAATGCCTCACAATGACCATTTTAGTTATGGTTTCTTGCAAACCACCATTTTTTTGAAGTGCTACGCAAATCATTTACTAATTTGAATAACATTTACAATTAGAACTAAATTAACACAAAAAAGAATTTTAAGAACAAAATTGATAAAAAAAAATTGGGGGACAAAATTAAAATAACACCAAATACTTTTTTTTTTTAATACATGTCTAAATATTATTTATAATTGATTCATTGAAATGATTATTTGTATATCACCATTATCCCTATTATGAGAATCAATTTTCTTTTCCAATTTAAGTGCAACTGGTTTCATTGAGGGATGATAATTTATAAATAAATTGGTGCTATATGTATATTTGTGTTCTTAATTTTGTAATTATGACGTGTGTATTTCATTTCTGAAAATTACTCTTAGATCAGAAACTTAGATGAAAAAATTTATGTGAGAATATATAATCAAAACTAAAGGATAATTCTATATTACATCCTATTCTGTTGTTGGCTGTTAGGATGGTAATAAATACAATTATTATGGGTATCTAATAATATTTGTTTGAAAAAAATAATATCAAATATCAAATAAAATATCTAATATTTAATACTTGAATAATATATATTATAAAATATACTAAATTATTAAATAAAATTTCATGTTTTCAGTGTTATTATTGAAATCATTGTTTTTAATTTTACTTCCTGGTTTCAAAGTGCAACGTCCCAGCCAAAGTTAAGCTCTTGGTTTAGGGCCGTCTAAGTGTAGCATGAAAATGAAATCTTCAAGCTATTAGCATGAAATAAAACTCTATGGGAGCGTTTAATATATGGATATAATTTTTATTCTAAAAAATTATATTATTAGAAATAACATTTTCAAAAATATGATTCTCAGGAATTTTAAAAAATTTATTTGGTTTACTTAAAAAAATTTTAAAATATTTTACAACTCTGACATATTTAAATTTTTAATTTTTTATAACTTTTTATTTTAAAATTAGAATATTTCAAAATTATATTGGAGAAAATTTTTTTTTTAATACATAGTTAGATAGTAAGATAAAGATTTTTTAATATTTAAAATTTGTATTTATATATTTTTCTTATTATTTCAATTGATTCATATTTATTTATCTAATCAAACTTATCTAATTTATCAAGTATTTTTTTAATCAAATTAATCTAAATTAACTTTGGTCAATTTAAATTAAATTAAATTGTTAAATTTTGAAAAATATCTTGTAATTTTAAATTTTAACACTACTTATTTTTTTTTTGAATTTGGACTATGATAAATTTAAATTTTTAAAAAATATTAAAATTAATTAAATATAATTTTAAAATAAATCAAATAATAAATAAATTATAATAAGGTATGATTAAGTTTTAGAATGATAATTTAGTAATTTTACTACTATAAAAATATTCTATGTCATAAGAATACAAGATTTCCACTTCTTTTGGTAAAAATAAAAATTTATAAAAGCATGAAAATACTTTATTCTCAAAAAAAAAATTTAATCCGTTTATCAAATGAAAAAATGTAATATTTTGGATCTCTTATTCCTAGAAATCTTTTTCTAAATCATGTACTAAAAGCCCCCTAAATACTCTATTTTGTGAATGTAATCTGATGGAGAATGAAAGAAATGCATGTTTGTTGCCAATTTTTTTTCCATTTTTTAAGAATTTATTTTTTTCATAAGAATTAGAGGGTCAAATTGAAATTAAAAAGAAGATAAAATGAGAAAATAACAAATTAAAATACCCAATTTTAATTAAAAATTATAATAAACCATGCTAAAAATCATTTTTTACATTTTAATTTTTTACTATTTTATATCTTGTAATGTTTTTAAGTTTTGAAAATAAGAAGAAAATTTTTAAGATATATAAGAGAAAATTAAAATTCTTTTTTCTTTATTTTATTTCTCTCTTTTTAATAAAAAAAAAATAACAAATGATAAATTTCTTTTTCTTGTCATTTCTTTCTATTCTTCTTCATTTTTCAATTTATTCAATAAAAGTTCCCAAAAAAATACATATTCATATAAACATCTTCTAATTCCTTTGATCAAAGATAGTGGAATAATGAGAATAAGAAATTAAAGATTTGAGAATAGAAAGGGATAAAATACAAAAATGAAGAAAAATATCAAATTAAAATACCTACTTTTTCCCTAAAAACTATACCATAAGCGGCTATTTAATTGGGAGTTCTTCTCCCACTAAAGAAATTGTTTATTTTTTTTCCAAAAGCAATCATGGTAAAAGTTATTTTTAAAATTTTTTAATTTTTAGTTTTTTTAAGTTTTCAAAATAAGCAAAAAAAAATTTATTAACCTCTTTTTTTATAAATAGTAAGATTTGTGACAGATTATGTATAGAAAACAATTTCGTCTCATTTTTGTGATGGATGTTGGACCAAAAAAAAAAAATCCTTCTCAGATTTGTAACAAACAATAGACGGGATAAAAATTCGTCACAAATCTACAACAAATTTAAGATGAACAAAAATTTTATCACAATTTTTGACGGATTACAAACAAAAAAAAAATTCATCACAAATCTGCCATGAATTAGAGACGAGATTAAAATCCATCCTAGATTTGCCACAGATTAAATTTAGACGAAATAATTATACGTGACAAATCTATGACGTATTATAGACTGATTAAAATTTCATCATAAATCTGCGACGAATTAAAGACATAATTATAATTCGTCTATTTTTGACAGAATTGCCGTCACGAATATATTTATATGTTTTTTTTTCTTGTAGTGTGGATTCAGATAGTGAACCGTCATTGCTATTCCTAGTGGGTGTGTCGTTAAATTCTCGCTCATTTCACTCTTAATATATATATATATATATATATATATATATATATTAAAAAGAAAAAGATGTAGGAATGACACAAGCAAAGACGCAACAATCTTGGGTTATTATTGATTTTAGTGGTGGCCTCGCGTGACCTATATATTGCTAGCCTGCTCAATGGCTCTAATCTTGTGATTTCATGAGCGTTCAATTCATGCTCCTGCAAATGAGATAAAGAATGCATTACATAAAGCTCCATTTGGTGGTCCATTCTTTAACTGCTCACATGCAAGCTTTTTAAGCCTTTGTTCTTCTAATATGGAATAAAAGTAAAAGGCTAGTTTCTTCTAAAAGATGACACTTGACAGTGAAGACTTCGTAGTGATCCTACTTCAACTTCTTTTGGTCATTTCACCGATTGGATCTGATTTAATAACTAAACTGAGAAAATCGAATGTATTCTAAAGGAAGCGAAAGATATTTAACATCTGATTTTTTGAGATATGCAATTTTTTATTCCTTTTTATTTAAATACATTTTTAATATTTTTTAAATTTTATGAAAATTTTAATTTAATCCCTTTAATTTAAAAATAAAAAAGTTTATTATCTTATTTGCTAAAATACACCAAATTTATTCACCTTTCACCTTTTTATTAAAATTTAATAACAATTCTAAAATTATATCGTTCCCTTGAGATGAGATGTTAAAATTATGTATAGCAAATATTAAATATATATTTAATCAATATAAAATATTTATTTGTAAAAAAATTAGAATAAATTAACTTTATGATTGTCAACCCAAAATATATAAATAGTATCAAAATAAAATTTTTTTAGAAAAATAGTTTTTAATAAGTTATATTTTTAAAGATAAAACACACTTTGCTACCTTATAATTTGAATCGTCTTCAGTCTTGTACCCTATGATTTGAAAGTTGGCGTTCAACTAGCAAGTTTAGTATTTGGAGTTTAGTGTTAATATATTATTACCTTATAATTCTATTTAATTAACTTTTATGACTGAATATGATAAAATGTGCTCGATATTTCTAATTTTCTTTTGAAATTCTTAATTTCTGATGCCTTAAAAGCCAAAATTTCTCCCTTGACCAATTGGAATTTCAAATTAGACATAAAAGCATAATATCCCCCAGCATTTGCCCCTAAAATGAAATCCCTATATTGTCGTCAAACTTTCCCTAAACTCCAAATTTCGTTATGAAATCCCTAATTTCCTTTGTATTGAAAATTGAAATTCTACTCTTGGCCAATTAAAATTCAAAATTTGTTATACAAACACAATTTTCTTTAAATCTTTCCCATAAATAGAATCCCTAATTTTGTCCCCTTATGATCGAAATTCCTATCATTCCCTGTGCAATATAGATCTAAGTTCGGTCGTTGGCCAATCAAAACTCCAAACGTATCACAATTGTTTTTCATATTTCACCCTAAATGAAATCCCTAATTTGCCCTTTTTTTTTCAAAATTTTAGTTACCTTACGAAATCTGTAACACTTCCAACCTATATTTCCTTTTCTAAATGATTAGTTTATAGTTTATATTCATATATGTTATTACCTTTTTTACTCGAGTAAATTTATTTTACTTTTATTAAGTTAATTATATTTAGTTAAGTTAGGTCTCTACACTTAGATTCTCACATGTTCATATATAATTTCAATGAAATAAATAAACTTTTACATAACATTAATATACATATACATGTAGATATTTATATTATTACTTACTTCAATATGTACAAAGAATTGTTTTCTTTTAGACATATATATATGTAGATATGTGAGCCTAGGACATGTACATACAATGAGATTTGAGAACAGGAGACAACAGATTTGCCACTTAGTGTCATTCTACAAAAGATACCTACGATTGGATAGTCCAAGTCACATCCTATCATCTATATATTTATCCTCTCCTATACACAACCAAAAGAATTCCCTAGGTCACTCCAAAAATAATATAGGACACTGAATTAGGATAGAATAGCCAAAACATTTAAAATAAATACATCTTACTACATCTATTTATGCAGAGGTTATTCAGGTACAGGACTAACTATAGGAGGTACTATCAGGGGCACCTTTAAAACCAACACCACCTATACATCTTTAATAACTATGATTGGCCCAATAAATGGGACGTATACTACCACTATCTCAATCTCTAAGAGGACATGGTAACGACGCATCTAGACACATCAGCTAAAATATGAGATTGATAATCTTAGTAGCTAGATCACTTATTCAATTGATGGTACCAACTATATGCATACAAAAATCCATACACTCTCTCCAAATTCTTATTCACATAAAATGTTATTTATTGGATGCAATGCATGTTCATGACATGTACTCATTGATGCATGTACAGTTAAATAATCATAGTAAACTTTCAAGGCATATTCATGAGTCACATATAACATTGTCATTGTAAAAATTTTTATCATAAAGCATTGTAACATGAACATTCTTAGTTAAATAGCTAGGGAAATACATTTATTTGGGTCTTAAGCCCTTTTTTTGGTCTTATGAAATAGAAAGCAATTTCTCAAGGGTATTGCCAAGAGATCACCTTGCATAACCCCTGAGCTCTTTATGAATGAGCATTCTAGTGCTATCTAACCATAGTACTATCTGAGGCATCCCCCAGTGGATCCAAGAACAAACATATGGGTCATTGTCCCTCTCTTTTACTAATCATATCCTACAGATGGGATCACTACTCTACATAGATCATTTCCTCTCTGTTCTTGGTAGATCATGAGGCTATAAAATCACCACCCCTTTACTAGTAGATCATGTTCCTGATACACTATTCATAAGTGTATATATAATGGTGATTCAACTTAAGCCACAAATATGCGTAGTTCTAGGTATACGATCCTTATTTGGCCATTAAGGGTACACTAACCTAGAATTCGCAATTGTCATGATGTTTTTGAAATCTCTTTTAAGTGGTCAAGTGTATGTTTTACTTCCTAATTTATGTCTCAACCGTGAAGTGCCCAATGGTCATCCCATACTGACTATCGGTCACTCAATATTGTGTCTATCTACCACTAATACATACATTAGCAATACCTTCTTAATTTATTGTAAGCTCTCATCTTCCTTTCCCTTTTGATTTATGTTACATGTTTCTCAATTCTATTGACCTTATGATTTAAGGTGTCGAGTGAACTTCATAGTTTGGATTGAGGGGCTAGAGACTTCACAATCACATTCTGGAGTCTACTGGTCAACTGCCAGCCTCCTGGAGGTTGGATGGTAGTTTTCTATTATCGACAGGGCAACTTGACCTGAGAGCTGGCAATTGACTTCCAGTAGACTGGCAATTGGCTATTAGCTTATTGTGATGGGTCCTAGGTAACTCAGGATCATGATAGTCGACTACAAGGGGCCTAACAGTCAACTTATAGGTGATTGTTCTAGGCAACATGAAGAACACAAAAATCAACTTTCAAAGACTTGGAAGTTGGCTACTATGTTTAACTTTTCCCTTTCTTGAATTCGTTTTTGCCCCTTTATCAACCATTTAACAGCTCACTATCACTAGTTAATATCAAATCTTAGTGCCCTCTATCCCTACAAAGTTTCTAACATAAAGTATGGCAAGTTTCCTAACTCAAAAACCCTTAAATCTAAGATTTCTCTCAATATTTTTGCATGAATAGTACATGTAATGTTGGATCTACCATACAAGCAATCATAAGTACAATAAATTAGTATGTCTCATCCAATAGAAATAGGTAAAACAGAGAATGTAAGTTTTAATCTCTCATAGTACTCAAAAATCATCAAAATAGTACATTTTCATAAATTGAATAGTACCACTCAAAAATGGAGGGAAAAGTGGTGATTTAGCTACCTTGATCTGAGTTTTATATGCTAAACATGATCTACAAGAGTTAAACGTAACACCCTACCTCTACAGGTTTTTAACATATACTAGCCCATAGAGGTGGTATGTTACTAACTAATCTTTTAATTAAAAACCCCAGTTCAATTTTAAATTATTGCTTAGGATCCATTTATTAATTCAATTTCAAGTTTTGGTTCCACTCAAGTAACTCATTCATATGCATAGCATTACCAGAAACATAAAATATAGTAACTAACAGTATGAACATTTTCAAAATAATCGATTCGAGCTTAAGGAAAGTTATTTCTACTCCCAAGGCCACCTAAACCATTATGGGATACATTGTCGCTGCAATTAGAGAGAGTTACTATACTTATATACACACACACACACACAACATACAGGTGAGATAATAATATTAGTAATCAAGAGAAATCAAGTTATAAATTATTGTTGATGGTGCCATTTGTGAACCACATGGAAAAATCTTGCATTCATATCATGTCAAACTCAGAAAAAAAATACTGGATAATGCACAATTATCATGTTATGTCATGTTATGCACTGGAGATGAACCATAATAATCTCATACTCGTGGGTACACTCAAGCTTTACATCGTTTAACACACAATAATATGGACATTCATAAAATTTAATGGAAATAACTCATAACCCTCATTTATCAAGCTCATCTAGCCTATCTTAGCATATGTTTCTTCCATAGAAAACATTATGTGAGTTCTTATTGAAAATAGTTAGCTAGATTTAACCTTTAGGGCCTCCCGTAATCTTTGCGCATTACTCTAAGGATGACTATTTTACTATAATGGAGATCATTGTGGCTCTATTGTGGGTCACCTGAGACCATTCTATTGTGATGGAGATCACTATTCCTTTACTGTGAGTCACAGATCATATCCACTCACTGGATCATTGCACCTATACTTTGGGTTATAAGTCATATCCACTTATTCTACTGTGACAAGATAACGTTGCTTGACATCTATCCCTCTTTTATGAGGTGGCTAATTTTATAGATATCCCTCTTTTATATGGTGATTAATTCTCTAAATATATAACTCCCTAATATATACCCTAGATTAATGGGTCCTTGAATCATGGTTGGTTTAACTTTAAGTAAGAAACTCCATAACCATCAGAGTAAACTAACTTAGGATTAACTACCAACACAGTGTTTTTGTAATTCTTTTTAAAGTAGAATGAATGTTTAACCATCCTATTTTATAGTTCAGTAATGGAATTCCTGATGATTGTCCCATATCGACCATCAATCATTCAATTCAGAACTTATCTAGATTAGAAAATATAGTATGAGTACTTTTAACTCTTCTTTTCTATTTATTTCCCTTTTATTCTTGTCCTATATTACTCCTTGGATGTGTTACTATATTATGTAAGTTTCTAGCCTTTCCATAGTGTTTGTGAGAGGAAGAGTCTATTATTTTCCAAAAATAGGGGGTTGTCAAGTGTCAGGATTCATCTAGACTAGTTCACCCATAAATTTTTGCCTATAGAGACTCGCCTGCAAGGGTTTACCTGCGCAAGTTCACATACAAGGGTTTGCCCATAAAACTTACCATGAGTTTTCCCATAGAGTTTCTCCACGAGGATTGCTTATAAGGGCTTGTCCTGATGGATTATTCTTAGAAGGTTTGCCAAAGTTTGGCCTTATAAAACTAATTCATTGGTCAGTCCTTATAGGCTTATCCATCGGGTTCACTCTGTGGTTTACCACTTGGTTCGTCCATTTATACTTTCCTAATGGGTCACCCCTAAGGAGTTTGCCTAGTGGGATAGTGCTTACCAATTGTTCCTGCAACAAGAAAGAACACATTAGTCATCTTCTACTTGTTAGGGATTGCCTGCAATGTTACTTCCCTATTTTGAAAAGAATTTTTGGATCCAAAATCACTCCAAAACACTTGGTTTCACAAGGATTAATTCATAGACTCATTCTTCACATCTAGGCCAACAATATACTTAAATTCCATGGCCTTTCAATCTAGAAATATTCCAAATCAATTGATTGAAATTCTTAGAAGAAATAGAAAATAAAACCCACTTCTAAATCTCTACTTCTATGGAATTCATTTACATACAAGCGCAACAAAGCATAAATCCAACTACTTAAAGTAGAATGCAAGTTTAAAACTCTCTCAAAGGCATTAAAATCACAAGTTCATTCATTTGCTCAAGTTAGAGAAATTGGCTTCAAAACTAAGAGAGGGAAACCTAGATTTCAACTTAATTACCTTATTCTTACTACTTTTATGTGTTGATCCAAGTGTCCTAGGTAGTAACTAAAACTTTTCTACAACTTTCTTCAACTCTTGTCTTTATTTCTTATTCTTGTTCTTCTTCTTCACATCTTCCTTCTACTCTCACTTCTTTCTTCTCTCTCTCTTCTTTCTTATCTCCCTCTCTCATCTCTTCCATTATGAATTGGTAGAAGGGTAATATTGTAGTTAACTAAAGTTCAAAAATATTTACTAACCAATCCTTGGGAGAAATTATAAGTTCAAGAAGTTTAAAAAAAATTTTCCCTTCATATACCACTTTTCATTTTAATTCCTTAAAAGTTCCATTTCCCAAATTTTACTTTAATATACCCCTTCACCTTATTTTATTTTAATATACCCTTTACCTTTTGGGTTAAATTACCCAAATGTAACATCCGCTCCTTCTATCTATTAAGAGATGTTTTGTTAATTTTAAATAAGATGAATGCTTGTGTATGTTGCATTAGATTGCATGTAGTTGTGTTAGAAGGAGAGCTCTACTTAAAGAATAAGATCAGGGACTAAACTAAACTGAAAAAGTTTAGTTGGGGAAGATACATAGATTTTTAGTAGTTTGGGGGTAGAAAACTGTAATTTTAGCCAAAAGAATTATGGTGGCTACCAAATTTTTGAAACTTCCTGCCATTGATTCAGGGATAAAATGATAATTTGGTATGTAACCATAGAAATTATCATTTTGAGTTGAGTGGTCAAGAATTCAGAGCAAAATTATAATTTCTAGACCACGTATAAATAGGGAGGAATATCAGAACCCTCATTTGGCACCTGAAATTGTGAGTTTTAGAGAGAGAGAAAAAGAGAAAGGCTAGAGATAAAAAGAGAAAAATAAGAAGGAAGAGAATCACAGGAGGAAGTTAGGCATCTCAAAAGCTAGGAAAACATAGCAGAAGCTAGGAAAAAATACCAGAAGCTTTTAGGCAATCATTTACGAGATTTAAATCCTTTAAAAGGTAGCAAACAACTTAATCCTCTCAAACTCAAAAATTATTGTTCATATACTGAAAATGTTGATATTTCATGTTGTTTGAGCTAGAGAGGAAGTAAAATCTACATTCTTAATGTTTTTTGTTACTAATGGGTATTTTAAACTGCATGATTGTACTTATGAATGCATACATTAGATTCAAAAAAGTGGGTTTTTCATTATGTTTGAGAACAAGGTTTAATCCAAGATTTGTGTGAAATTAAACGGTATTTTTGGCTATTTTTGTGTGTAAAATGATGCTTATATACGGGTATGGAGTTGTTAATGATCAAAAAAGGGTTTACAAACTTGTTCTTGGGCTAAAATTTAGGTCAACAAAAGATTCTAAAAATAGAGTATAACATATCAGTCGACTTATAGCTCCTATCAGTTGACTTTCGTGTTCTTCAGTTGCCTAAAAATGCATCCAGAGTGTTAGCAGTCGACTGCTAGCCCTTAGAAGTCGACTATCGTGCTCTTATTTTCCAAAAAATTTAACTTAGTTCTAAATGCCTCTTGTAAGGCTTTATAGAATCTACAAGTAAACCTAAGATCTCTATCAGATACTATACTAGTGGGTACTCCGTGGAGTCTCACTATTTCTTGTATGTATAATTGGGCCAACTTATCTAATGAAAAATTTATTTTTATAGGTAGGAAATGTGTAAATTTAGTTAATCTGTCGACAATCACACAAATTGCATTATTTCCTAATTGGGTTCTAGGTAGACCAACTACAAAATCTATGGAAATTCGCTCTAATTTCCATTCAGGAATCTCTAGAGGTTGTAATATTCCTGCAGGTTTCTGATGTTCAATCTTCACCTACTAGCATACTAGGCATTTAGCAACATACTTAGCTATGTGCTTCTTCATACTTGGCCACCAAAAATTTTCTTTCAAATCTTGGTACATTATAATAGCACCAGGATGAACAATATAGTTGCTCTTATGGGCTTCCTCTAAGATTTTATTCCTCAATTCTCCTAATTCTGGAATATATAACCTATTTTTGAAGGTTACTACCTTATTTGCTTCTTTCTTGAATTCCTTTAAGTCTTTTAGGGACTTCAAGAATTTTTATTCCCCTTGAGCTTCTAGGATTTGAGTTCTAAGATTACTCTCAATTCTCATTTCACTCAAGTACAGCCTATCTAGCAACACCAGGGTAGAAAAACTCAAATTTCTAAACTTCTTAATCAGGTTCATTTCACTCACCATCATGTGAGCTACATGAAGGGATTTCCTACTTAGAGCATCGACCACTACGTTTGCCTTTCCTGGATGGTACTTCAGTTCAAAGTTATAATCTTTAATAAATTCCATCCATCTCCTTTACCTCATATTTAACTCTTTCCTATTAAAAAGGTATTTGAGACTTTTGTAGTCACTAAATACCTCAAATCTAACTCTATAGAGGTAATGTCTCTAAATTTTCAAGGCAAACACTATGGTTGCTAATTCAAGGTTATGAGTAGGATAATTCTTCTCATGAGTTCTCAATTGCCTAAATGCATATGCTACTACTTCCTTATTCTACATCAAGACACACCCTAGGCCCTTCTTAGATGCATTACAATACACCTCAAAATTTTCTAATAGATCTGGAATGATTAAGATAAGTGTAGTGGTCAGTTTTTCCTTCAAAGTTTGGAAACTATGTTCACATTTGGTGTCTCATACAAATGGAACATCTTTCCTAGTCAATTTAGTTAAAGGCAATGCGATTTGCAAAAACCTTTGAATAAATCTCCTATAGTAACTGGCTAATCCGAGAAAACTATAGATCTCCATCACTATTATGGGTCTCTCCCAACCAACTACCCCTTCTGTCTTACTTGGATCTATTGCTATACCATCTCTAGTGATTACATGATCTAAGAATCTTACCTCTTTCAACCAGAACTCACACTTTTCAAGCTTATCATATAATTGCTTCTCTCTAAGTAACTGTAGCACAATCCTAAGATGATGTTTATGCTCTTCGCTACTCTTAGAATATACAAGAATGTCATCAATAAGCACTACCACGTACTGATCAAGGTAGGGTCTAAAGATACGATTCATGTAATCTATAAAAATAGCTGGAGCATTTGCCAACCCAAATGGCATTACAAAAAATTCATAATGCCCATATCTAGTTATAAAGGTTGTCTTAGGTATGTCTTTTGTTCTTACCCTGATTTAATGATATGCTAATCTCAAATCAATTTTGGAAAATACAATAGCTCCTCTCAATTGATCCAATAAATCATTTATTCTAGAGAGTGCGTACTTATTCTTTATTGTTACCTTGTTCAACTGCCAATAGTTTATACATAAACTCAAGCTACCATCCTTCTTCTTGACAAATAACATTAGTGCTCCCTATAATGAAGCGCTAGGTCTTACAAATTGTTTCTCTAAGAAATCCTCTATCTGCACCTTTAATTCTGTCAATTCTAAAGGAGATATCCTATAAGGCACTACAGAGATCGGTCCTATTCCATGAATAAACTCTATAAAGAACTCTATCTCTCTCTCAGGTGGAAGACTTAAGATTTCCTCAAGAAAGACATCTGGAAATTCATTTACTAATGGGATGGCACTAAGTTTATGCTAAATCTCAACCTTAGAAGAACATAGAAAATGCATTCTCTCATTCCTTTCCTCAATACTCCTATTTACTGGTAAGGCATCTATTAAAGTCACAAACCTTTCTGAACAATCCAAGACTACATTGTTTATAGACAACTAGTTCATCCCAAGAATAAAGTCCAAATCCACCAAAGGTAAATAAATCATATCAACAACAAAAGATCTGTTCTCAACAATAATAGAGCAATTTAAGCAGGCTAAAGAAGTCAAAACCTGATCTCCAACTAGAATAGAAATAGAAAATTGATAAGGTAGACTAATCACAAGAAAATTTTATCTCTCCATATATTCCAATGAAATGAAAGAATGGGTGACGCAAGAATCAAATAGTACAATTAAAGATACATCATTTATTAAACATTTACCTTTCATTTAATCATCAGATAGGGCTACTTCCTTGCCCTTGAGGGTATAGACTCTTCTAGTAGTAGGAGGTCTAGTGATGTCACCCTGTTTCCTCTACTATGGGCAATCCCTGAAAAATGTCCCTATTTTCCACAATTAAAACAGATGCCTTGTGGAGTTTGTTGGACTTTACAAGGTCCACCATGATTCTTTCAACACTTGGGACAAGCATTAGGCATCGCCTATCTCACCATTGGCCTCTTCCCTCGCTAAGTTCCTTCATTCCTATTGTCCCTTCCTTTAAGGAATCTGGGCTGCTTCCTTTTAAAGAAGTTAGTTCTCTACCTTTTTTTTTTTATATAAGCTAGGTTCTAAGAAACTAGGCGACATTTGTTTACTAACATAGCAAGGTTTCTGATTTCAAATAGAGCAACATTTTTTAACTCCAATTTCAACCCAGCTTCCAAAGGAATAGCTTTCCACGCCTCATTTGGATGAAGTGCCAAATAAGGAGAGAACTTAAACAGCTCTTCAAATTTAGCTAAGTAGTACTCAAAAGTCATACTATCCTATTTCAACTATTTGAACTCAATTTCTTTCTGGTTCCTTACATTCTTAGGGAAGTATTTTTTCAGATAGACTCTTTTAAATGATTTCCAAGTAATTTGGGTTCCTTGGGCTTCCAATAATTGTCTAGCTCCTCTCTACCAATATTCTACCTCTCCAATGAGCATATAGGTGGTGAACAATACTTTTTGTTTATCTGTATTCCTTAGGACTTCAAATATTTTCTCTATCTCTCGAAGCCATTCTTCAGATGCTTATGGGTTAAACTCGCCCCTAAAGGAAGGAGGTTTATTTCTCTAAAATTCAAGCCAGCAATTTAAATTCTGCTCCTTCTATGCATGAAGAGATTTTTGTTTATTTTAATGAATTAAATGCTTGTGTTTGTTGCATTAGGTTGCATATAGATGCATTAAAATAAGTTGGAATAAGAGTTTTAAGGGAAAGGAAGGAACGAAACTAAATTGAAAGGAAAAAGATGAATTGGGGATAGATGTGTGAATTTCCAAAACTTCAGGGCAATAAGTAATAAATTTAGCCGAAAGATTTACTGTATCAACATAATTTTGAAACTTCCCGCCAATGAGCTAGGTACAAAATGGTAATTTAATATGCTATTGGAAAAATTATCATTTTAGGCCGAATGGTTGGGAATTAGGAGCATAATTACAAAGGACTGGATCACCTATAAATAGGTGAAAACCTCAAAGCTGCCATTTTGCATCCTAAGTTTTGAAATTCTAGAGAGAGAAAGTAAGGAAATTATGAAGAAAGAAAGTTGTAAAGCAGATTTCAACATTTTAGAAGTTAGGAAAACATCCCAAAACACTTCACGATCATCATAAACCAACATACAATCAGCAACAAGCTAGAAAATCACCAATCTCTCTCATTTTCAAAACATCACTGTTTACAATTGAAAACTTTGATTCTTCTATTGTTTAAGTTTGAGAAAGGTTAAAATCTACATTCTTAGTGTTTTTTATGGCTATTAGATGTTTTAAAATGCATGAATATGCTTATGAATGTCTAAATACAAATCTAAAAAATGAGTTTTTCATGGTTGTTGAGAAAGAGTTTAAATCTAAGATTTGAGCATGAGTAATCAGTGGTTTAGGCTATTTTTGTGTGATAAATGAAGTTCCCATTCTATTATTGAGTTTTTAATCATCAAAACCAATTTAAAAACATGCTCTTGGGCTAAAAAAATTGGTCAACCGAGTTTTAAAATAGAGTATAACATAGCAGTCAACTTATAGCCCTTACCAATCTATTGTCGTGCTCTTGAATTGCTCAGAAACATGTCCAGAATGCTAGCAACCGACTGCTAGGGGCTAGAAGTCAACTACCGTGTTCTTATTTTCCAGAAATTAGCCCAAAATAGAGCAGTCGACTGTTGGGGTCTTAGAAGTTGACTGGTTGCTCTGTATTTGAAAGATTTTTGGAACAGTAAGCTGGAAGTCAACTGCAAAGAGGCTGGAATTCAACCTGTAGCTCTCTGTTTTGGGAAATTTGACTCAATGACCTATTTTAAGCCACAATTAGCCAAATACTTCACTCAAATGTAGGATTTAAACCTAAGCTGTAATGGTTAGTATAAGAATTGAAAATGCTTGAGAATGAATGAGAAAGAAAAGAGAAACATCAGATTTTATGAGATGAGCATAAACCATAAATGAGAGTAATTACAATTGGTTGATCTGCGAAAATAGCTGCAAATGGTTATGCCATGAGAATAGTTGCATTTGGTTATGCTGTGGAAGCTGCATTTAGTTATACCGCAAGAATAACTGAAATTGGTTATACCTCGAGAATAGCTGCAGCTAGCTATAATCTAGGAAAAGTTTTACAGATGGTTAACCATGATAATTAATGCAGACAGTTAATCACGAGAATTAATGCAGATGGCTAACCATAAGAATTATAGACGGTGAAAACCACGAGAATGATTGCAGGTGGCTCATAACCACGAGAGAACTCATTTATGAATGGAAATGTTTAAAGATTTTTTTGTGATACTTTTGATTATGGCCATATCAAATTGCTTGATTTCTTTTCTTATGCTCTATACTGATCTCTATATTAATATATGACTATTATCTGCTGCCATTACGATATGAGAATATATCCTGTATGATGGATATTTGAGGATTTGTACATATATTCATAAGTATGTCTATATATTAATTATGGATATTATTCCAATATCATAATATTTCAATTAATGTGGAAGAATGTGGTGGATTTTCCTACCAATACAGTGGTACAAGTCAACAGTTTTTAAATTACAGGTGATTCTTGCTACTGAGAAATATTTCTCACTAAATGTTGATTTGTATGCACACACTAATGTTTATGTATGCATAAATATCATGTACAGTTGAATGTGAATGTAAATATCCTTATATCTATCTATCTCATGTAAATTTTCTTTATTTATTTTTGACGTGTAACGTGTGAAGACCCGAGTGAAGTAACCCAAACTAGTGGCACTCAATTATTTAACTTACAAAAGTTAAAAATGTACTCAGGTAGAGGTAGTAGTAAACTCATCAATCCTATATTATATCACCTTATATTATTTAATCACCTAAAAGGAATATAGGGTTGGGGGTGTTACAAGTAATTATAAGTTTGGTTTCCCACTTGTCCACCTTCAGGATTCAGGTTGTGATTCATAGGCAAATTCTTTTGAAATTGTCTGAATGCTTCAACAGTAGTTGCAGCTTGTTGAGTAGCAACATTAGCCTATTGGGTGGCAGCAGTAACCTGCTCCCTCATGGCTTCTACCATTCCCACCAGAGTCTGCATAACCCTAGCCAAACTACCTTCATTCTCCTTTTCCTTGCCAGTATTCTTCCTAGGTGGGGCCATATTTCACTCTACAAAATAAGTATTACTAAGATGATTAGTCTCAATAACAATATTTATAAGAGGTCATATGGCACCAATAAGAAATACTATCTACCCAAACCTAACACTTCATTCCCCAAGTCAAGATATAATACAAGTTAGTGAACTATCTAGACTCAGCTACTAACTTGCATTAGTCTCTATCCTAATGAATCTAGCCTTCACTGCTGAGTAAGCTATGTGCTAACCGTGGTAGCAGTGATCTGATACCAACTCAACGTAATACCCCTAATCCTATGGTTCCTTTTAGTTATTTAAATAATATAATATAATATAGGATTGGTGAGTTACTACTATCTTTACTCGAGTAAATTTTTAACTTATACCAAGTTAAATTAATTAAGTGCTACTAGTTTGGAAATTCTACAATTTCAATAGAAAATAATTAAAATAAACCATATAGATAAAATATATATATATTTTTTCATTCACATAAATGATCCATTTACATTCATTATAGTTTTTTGTGCAACAGACATATACCTATAAATATGTGAGAGTGTCAACTAGGGTAAGGAGACAACAAGCCTGTCACTCATACCTATTTAACAAAAACTGCTAGTGGATTCCTAGCTCACATATCTTAATACATATATGCCCTCTCTATATACACCTAAAAATCATCATCCTGATCCTTTTTACAAAAGATTAATAAGGATCAGGCATGTTAAAACACTGTAGAATACCTAACACTCCATGCAATTAGGGTGTGGAAGGTACTTCAAACACGAAAATAACCCATAATTCCTTAATCACTGGGAAATATCCTAAAAAGGGTATTTCTACCATTTCCACTTCTATCTCCAACAGCACTTGATATCTAGGCATCTGATAAAAACTAGTACTTCAAATGGGAATGAATCTCAATAGCAATAACAAATTGACTTTTAAAATACACTGGCCTGTACCACCATACTCATACGAAAAACACTACATTCTTCTTATCATAAAATAAAACATTATGCTTATTGGGATACAATGCATGAATCATACAGTTATATCATCTCATAATCATAATATGCATGCAATATAAATTCATCACATATCCATTTAGCTGGATATATATATGATTAGATTGTATTTCATATCCATCAAATAGGATATATCATACCACATATCCATCACACAAGATATGTATCACATCATAATGGTAACAGGGCATCACATAGAAACAAGAGCATACACAAGGAAATCATAGCATATTCTCATGCCCAACGCCAAATCATGATCATCATAAGATCATACCAAGAGAAATCAGGAGATTCATTGAGCAAACAACTCTTTACATAAAATCCTCACTCTTAGGTGAGTATCTCGTAGTCTTCGACTACCTACAGTTCTCAACTGCAATATATTTATAATCTGGCAGTCCTTAACTACAATATATGTACATGCTTGAGTGTTCCCCACTGGATCTAAGTACATCCATCCACAACACCCCCACAAGGGTCTTTGTCCACTGCTCTAACAGATCACTCCCCACCTCCAAGAACCATAGGGTCCCTGCCCACCTCTCTGGCAGATCCTTCCCTATATATCTGGGATTACTATTCTTAACAGATCATTTCCCTAAAATACTATTCACAAGTATATAGACTACAGTGATTCGACTCATACCATGGTTATGTTTAACTTTAAGTACGTGAATCCTTTAATTGGCCATAGGGGAATTCACTAACTTAAAATTAATAACCACCACAGTATTTTCAAAGCCATTTAATTTAGTCATGGAGTGCCTCAATCATTGTCCCATACCAACAATTGGTCACTTAATATGTACTTATTTACCACTATCCATAAACTAAGAATACTTTCTCATTTCTCTAGTAATTCCCATGCTCATTCCTTTTCACTTATCACCTCTCTTTCTTGCTCTTTTTCTTTCATTCTCAACCGTCTTGTTACACATTGTACATTCTAGGTTTAAATCCCTTATTTGAGTGAAGTTATGGGGTAAACATGCTTTAAACTAGGTTATTGAGTTCATTTTCCCCAAACAGAGGCCTACTAGTCAACTTCCACCTTCTTGGCAGTCGACTTGCAGCTTACTGCCTAAAAATTTTCTGAACCCGAGGGCTACCAGTCGACTTCCACCTTTCTGACAATCAACTTGCAACTCATTGTCTCAAAATTTTCTAAACCCCAGGGCTACTAGTAGATTGATACAAGCCCGACAGTCAACTATTCTATTATTGGCAATTTTCTAGAAAATTTAAGCACGAAAGTTGACTTTCAGCCTCTTGGCAGTTAACTGCTAGCACTTTGGATACGTTTCTGGGCAATTGAAGAGCACGACAGCCGACTGGTAATGGCTACAAATTGACTGCCAAGAACCAGTTTGTAATTCATTTTTTAACCCTCATTAACTTAATACCAATGTCCAAGCATCATTTATTACATAAAAATAACCCAAAATACCATTTAATCTAACTCAAATATTGGATTAAACCCCATATTCATTCAATAGAAAACCCCATTTCTTATAATATGATTTCAGCATACATAAGTATAGTCATGCAGTTTAAAACACCCAATAACATTCATAAACATCAAGAATGTAATTTTTAATCCCTCTTTTACTTCAGATAACAAAAAAATATCATTTTCTATATATGCACAGTAAATTCAAAATTAGAGGGAATAGGTTGTTTTGCTACCTTATTTCGTGTAACGGCTAGTGTAAAATTATTAGATGAACTCCTAGATTGCTCAGCTACCAACTTCTTGCCTCAATTCACTATAAAAAGGCTACTTCTTTTGTAAATTCTCATCTCTCTCTAAAACATCTCTCACTCTCTCTAGAATTCTGAAGTGAAGGTGAGGAATGAGCTTTTGGAATTTGACCCTATTTATAGGCAGTCCGGGAATTGCCAATTCTGATCATAATTCTTGATCATCTAGGTCAAAATGATAATTTCTCCAGCCACATGCCAAATTACCATATTGGCCCTGAACCATTGGCTGCAAATTTCAAAATCTTGGTAGCTATAGTAATTTTCTCAGCTAAAATTATGGTATGCTACCAAAATTATGGAAAGTTTACAGAACTTTCTCCACTTAACCTTTTTCCTCTCATTCAAGTCCCCACTCTTTTCTTTTCAATTTAGTCCTTGACTCTAATGCAACTACATGCAATCAAATGCAACAAAGACAAGCATTTAACTTATTTAAAATTAACAAAACATCTCTTAATAAATAGGAGGAGTGGATGTTAGAAAGGGTAGTGGAATACCAAAAGAAGGTTATCTTCTCCATCACTCTAACCCACTAGGGGCGGTGGTGTATCCATGATATAGATCATTATTTCTTTGATACAAATATAGTACCCTACTCCATTACCTAAACCACCTTTATTACCAACTCCACCTTAATGGAATACCTAGCCATCTAGACACATCAATGTACAAGTGAGATAAAATCTTAGTAAACAAAAGAAATCAAATTTAAAATCACTGTTAATGGTGCTAGTTGTAAAAAACACAGGAAAAATCTTGCATTCAAATTCATTTCAAATCATAAACATTGATTTCACTGGATAATATGTAACTATTATGCTAGCTATATCAAATACATCATTCAGTATGCATCATTAAATATACTCATGCTTCACATTATTAGAGTACAGTAATATTGTCATTTAACATCATAGATAATGGAAATAACTTTCATTCATATGACTCACTTAGCCAATCATAAAATAACTTTCATATGGCTTTATTTGGCCAATAATGGAAATCACTTCTATATGGCTCTGATTGGTCATTCATACTATTCTTTTCATATGGCTCTACTTGGCCAAACGTTCTTTCTTTTCTAGCAAACATTGTATGAGTTCTTTCTTTCTTAATGGTTAGTTAGCTTTTACCTCTAGGGTATCCCCTAGTCTCTTTAAAAGACCATTATACTATGATGGAGATCATTGTGCCTCTATCTTGGGTCACAAATTATATCCACTCATCAGACCACTACACCTCTATCTTGGGTTACAGATCATGTCCACCTGTACTATGTTAATATGAGACAATGTTACCTTAACTCAATACCCTCTACTATATACCCTAGTCTGACAAGTTCCTTGATCATGATTGATTTAAATTTAAGTAGGTAACTCTATAGCCCTTTGGGTACTAACTTAGGGTTAACCATCAACGAATGTTTTTTCATGATTCTTTCAAAAGTTAAATGGCTATTTTATTTATAAAATATGGAATTCTTGATAACCATCCCATACCAATCACCGGTCATTCAACTTGGAACTTATCTAGGCCAGACCATTTAATAAGAGTACTTACATTTTGTTCTTTTAGTTATTTCCCTTCAAAATTCATCCCATATTACTTCTCAAACACATTAACAAAAAAATGGGATGATTCCCTAGCCTTTACATGATGTTTGGGAAAGAAAAGAGGCAAGAAAACATCAAATTTAATACTTCAAAAGAGATGAGTAGCTCATTGCGGCAAAACATGCTCTTATCCATAACGAAGTGGATAGAAGCCATTCACTACGGCTAGAAAGAGTTTTTGCCACTGCAAAGAAGCCAACAAGACTTTTCTGCGAGGAAGTCGAGGTCTTCGCAATTTTTAGGAAAATTTGCATAAAAATCTAGTGTTTACCCTTATTTCTGGCCCCTAAAACTTTAATAAGACTTTAAGGATTCATGTAGGACTAACTTTAGACTCTTTTCCTTTCCTAAAACCACTTCATGCATCAAAAATTCATTCTCATAAGTTAGGAATCCATAGCACTATCAAACATGTTCATGAAGTAGAAACTTTAACCCACAATAATAAAAAAGCCCTTCTCTAACATAGATTAGCCTTTAACAAGGCTTCAAAAGCATATATCCAGTGTATCAATTAAAGAAAAGTTTGATCTCCCTAAATTAACATATAACAAAGAGTTTTTAAAGATTTTCATAGAAAAGAGTGGGTTCTTGCACCCAAGGGAGAAAAGAGGATTTCTCTGATTACCTTGAAGATTTGTGGAGTATGTAGTGTTCCTGAAAGTTGAATTACTACTCCTGAATTCAGATCTCCCAAGTTTGAAAGCCTAAATCTCCTACTTCTCGACTTCTCTCTCTGCTCTCAAGTCTCTCTCTCTAGATGATGAAGTTGATGAAGATATGAAGATAAAGACTTCTCATTTCTTAAGTCTACGTAGGGTTTCATGGGGATGAAAATGCAGTTAAGTAAAATTGAAAATTAATTTCTAATTGGTCCTTAGCTTAAAATAAATTTTAACTATCCTAAAAGTTTTTCCCCTTATGTGCCACTTTCACATTAAATTCCCTTAATGTTCCATTTCTAATTACCTAAGTTTTAATTCCTTATCATATTTTAGGTTAAATTACTTAAATGTACCATTTTCATAAAACTTTATTTTCTCTTAAACCAGACCTCATTTTAGTCTATTTCACATTCAATTGATTTGCTACTTACTTCTCTAGCTTTATACATTACATACTCAAAACAAACATGTCTCTAACAATTAGAGACTAAATTTCTTAGGTGGGTGTTACACCAAATGCCTAATGTTGCACTAGCTCTTTGTTGTACCATATTGCCACTACCTAGCTAAGAACCATTATACCAAGCCAGAATCACCATACCAAGTTAGATTTGTTCATGATTAAAAATTTTTTAGTTAGATCGATTCATGTTAGAAATTTAACATCCGCCTTTAATATGATTAAGAGATGCTTATTAGTTGTTAATTTAAGTTTAATACTTGTGTATGTTGCATTAATTGCATTTAGTGGCATTAGTGTAGGGACTTAGTTGAAAGGAATAAAAGTTGAGTGGCTAAGGACTAAATCAAAAAGGGAAAGTTCAATTAAGCTAAAGTCATAAATGAGCCAAGGACTGGAATGCAAATAGTGAGAGTTAATAATTAGTAGCCTTAAAACCCTAAACCATATTTCCAAACTTTAGCCTTTCTTGAAAGAGAAGGAAAAGGGCAAGTAAAGAGAGAAAGAGATTGAGTTAAGGCAAAGAGGAGGATATTTGCTAGAAAGAAGGGTGATTTGAAGCTAGGGGTTGTTCTACAACTAGGAAAGCATCATCTAAGCACCATATACTCGTCTAGCTGTAAGAAAATATAAGGTAGCAACTCAGCCTAAACCCCTTTTTTTTGTAGATGTTTAGCTCTTGCTAGAGAAATGCTATTTATGAATATTTTGAGTTAAGTTTGGGGTTTAAACCTACATTCTCTATGTTTTTTAATTGCTATTGGGTGATACTTGCTAAATAGTTATGCTCATTTATGCTTGTCATTGATTGTGAAAGTGGGCTTATGCCCTAAGTGCCAAAATGTGGTTTGATCTTAGTTTAGAGTTTTCTTAAGATGAGTTTTTAGTCTGTTACAGAGGCTATATGATTCCTTGGTGTTGGTATTGAGTTCATAGCTCGAGAAAATAGTTTGAGAACATGTTTTTGGAGTAAAACTCTGGGTGAAATAGTGATTTTTAAAACAAAATGGATATTAGCAATCGACTACCAACCCTGGAAGCTGACCGCCATTTTCATCATCCGCCTAAAAAAGCAAGATAGAATGATAGCAACTGACTGTCAAACCCTAGAAGTCGACTGTCGTGTTCTTCATTTTCTAAAAATTTTTTTGAAGGCTAGCAGCCAACTGCCCCGCTCTAGCAGTCAACTGTTGGCCCTATTTTTTGCTAGCAGTCGACTGCCAAGCATTTAGCAGTTGACTGATAGCTCTCGGCCAAGAAAGGGTAAACTGGATAGTGAGCTAGCAGCTAACTGCCAGCATAAGATCAGTTGAATTCCATCACCCTTACTTGGATAATGAACTCAATGATCATTTTAAGAGGTAAATTGTAACGACCCCCTTATCTTACTAGACATAGATCATAGTATATACTAGTAAAAGCATAAAAATATACTAAATAAATTTTTTCTTTCCCAAGTTAGGGAACATCAGAGGGTCGCTACTGGTTGAGTATAACCCAAATAGACCTTTCTCATAATCCATTCAAATTCCACTCAACCACCTATCTTGTGCAGCAATTCTAATATCATAATATATTACAACACATTACTGTGGAATATAAAATTCTAACAGTCATTCAAAAACAATCGAGATATACTATGCCATAAATAATAAGTCTATACATGCATCCACAATTTAATTCATAATGCATCAAACTCATTATACAAAATCTAAGTCCCAGAAATTTAATACGTATACAAATCTTGAGCCTAATACAGCTCCAACTTTGAACTATACACTTCTTCTGTCTTTGCCTAGTACCTTAGCATTCTTCTCATGCCCAACTATCTCCTAATCATCCCCTATTCCTGATCATCTGAGCAAACAACTTGATGAGATATAAAAACCCCAGTAAAGCAATTTACAAATAAATACCTTCCAAAAATAGTTGTTGGCTGAGCTGTGACTAAGCAAAGAAAACAATTTTCCCCAAAATCAATTTAGAAAATAAGTGAATTACTGAATACTTTAACTAAAATGTATACGGAAAATCATTGCAAAATATACAGGGAGTATAACATCTCAAGTCTGAAAATCATAATGAAATCATGCCTAAAAAATCTCATACATTAATCTATCATACATCTCATGGGATTAATCATCTCAATTGCATGCCGTTTTATCTGAAAATAAGGTTTTGGTTGGGTGTAATCCATAACACCAATCACCTAAAAATGCACCCTATTTTACGAGTGTGATTCGTAACACCAATCACCCCCTTAAGGACAGGCGAGAGCTAACTTCTAAGGCATCCCCCGACATGTGCACACTGCTAGTCTCATCCTCATACAATTTATATGGCAATACATACACATGGTCGACTAATACTCAAGGTCATGGGATACTATACTTAAACCACAAGTTTATCCATATAGGCTATCCATCCTTTATTTCTTAAACCTTTCATAGGGTTGTCTTAGTTTAATGCATAATTCCCAAAAAATGCAGACTAATTCAATTAAAACAATCAATCTATAAACGTTTGCATAAGGGATATTCAACGATCGTCCCATATCAGCTACTGAATATCCACCCTAAGCTAGTCTGTCCCTATGGTATATAACCTAATAACTAAACTAGTAAACATGCAAAGGGCATCACAGGCAAGTCTTTTCTATACTCAAAAAATCTAAATCAAATCAATCATGTTCAGTAATCATTCCCAATCAATATAAATCATATTTATTACACAGCAAATTCACAATCATTAATAAGAGTCCGAAGGTGTAGATTACTCTACCTTTACCATTTACTCCTTTTTGGATCAGGGCTTTCCTCCTTTACCTCACGGTTATCTTCAAAATCCATTTCCTGAGTCAAAAGGTAAGTTTCATATTCTAACTTTCCTCAATTATGCATTTATGCAAATCCTATCTTAAAGTTTCACTAAGGTCTCCCCTAAATTCCCATTAGTTCTTTGGTTTTCCATCACTCTTATGTAATTCCCCTTTAGAATGATGTGTGAACCTTATTCAAATAAAACACAGGGATTTCTAAGCTCCAATCATGTTTAAAATCATTTCTTTGCATCAGAAGAGCTACCAATCGGCTGCCAGGAGTTGGCAGTCGGCTGATTGCTCTCTAGAAAGCTGTATTTCGCAAGACAGGGACCCGACAATTAACTAGTACGCACCTGGCAGTCAACTAGTGCAGCTATGTGTGCAATTATAGGCTTCACAGTGGCTCAATAGTCGACTAATACCCACCCGACAGTCGATTTCTAAGCTGCTATGTTCAATTCTGAGTTTTTCAATGGCTCGTCAATCGACTGGCACATGCCTAGCAGTTGACTACTAAGTTGCTGAATAAAATTCTGGGTTTGCGAAGAACACAATAGTCGACTGGTACATGCTGGCAGTCGACTATTCTGTTCTTTGACAGTCCATAAATACATGTTTCTATCAAATGTAGCCCAGATTCCCAGTCCATAACATATGAAAATTATATGAGCTTAATCCCTACATGTTTCCAAGCAAAACCTATAAATTTATAGGTCTAAAACATCACCCAAATCAGAGAATCCACATGCAAAACGAGTGGAAGAAAAACTTAACTTCATAATTCTAATTTTAAGCATAGAGATCAACAAATGGAAGCTATAAATCATGCATCTTAGTCCAAAAATCATTTCCTAACCTCAAACAAACATCTCAATCACTTCATTTGGTCCAAATCTCAGAAAACCCAAAATGCCTTAGGTTTTTCCTATTTTCATTTTCTCGTAAATTTTTGATGATTTAGGGTGATTGACAGCAAAAACCTATTACTAACTGATGTAGAAATATTTTCTAAATCCCATGTAGAGGATTCTTACCTCAAATATGAATTCTGGAGCTTCAATCTTGATTTCCTTAGCTTTTCCCTTTCCTTTCCTTTTACCCGTTCCTTCTCCTTCTTCTTCCTCAAATGGCCGGTCCTTCCTTTTGGTATGAGGAGTCTAGGGGTATATATGGGAGGAAAGAGTGGAATGGCTGAACTTTAGGGACATCCTAGCAAAATAAAGAAATTACATTTTAGTCCCTCCCCTTATAACCTCAACATCCTTATTTCATTGTTTCATTTTAAATCTTCATTTAACATTTCAGGATTATAATCATTATTAAAATTTCCAAGGGACTAGGTATTACATAAATAGCCTAAGATTTTACTCAAACTAATGATCTAAACCTGGGATGTAGTAGGTAACATGCAAGAGATAGAGTCACGAGTCACTCGAATGAGAGAATCCTTGTGATAGTGAAATAAAGAGAGCGAAAAACATAAGAAAAGAGAGGAAAGAGAAAAGTATTCTAAACATATGCCTTAGTAGTAAATAGGCTCATGATCAAGTGACTGATTGCCAGTATGGGACGGTCATTAGGCATTTCACAGTTATGCCATGAGTTAGGATGGTTAAACCACCACTTGAAATTAGATGATTTTGAAAATAACATGATGGTTGTGAACTTTAAGTTAGTGTCATATTC
Source organism: Senna siamea (assembly GCA_031216115.1). Classification (NCBI taxonomy): domain Eukaryota; kingdom Viridiplantae; phylum Streptophyta; class Magnoliopsida; order Fabales; family Fabaceae; genus Senna; species Senna siamea. Next base: position 27,069,596 of record CM062361.1, on the reverse strand, counting down.
TAAAGGCTAGTAAGAAACACATACTTAGATTTAGGCATAACCATGGGCATATGTCGAATCACCCTAGTGTATATGTTAAAGAATAGCGTACCGAGAGTGTGATGCATTAAAAGGGGGTGGTGACTCCATAGTCCCATGATCTATGAAAGCAGAGTAGATAGGACCTGTCTAGAAACCAATCTCATTTAGGGACAGGAGAAGTTGTGTAGAGCTAACAACCATCCTGCTAGTTATGAGATGGTACTCAGATCCAGCTGAGGGACACCTCAAATAGTACAAAAACCTTTAGAGTGGCTGAATAGTCACAAACTCATTCATGTATGTAGCGTGTTAGGTTTAATTATTTGATAGTTTTATACTCCCTTTTCTTGTTTATTTTGATGTTTTTAATTAAATATTAGTAGTTTTTGAATAAATTTTATAATTAGATATAATTTTAATAGCTTGGCACCTTTTTTTCTTTTTATTTTGTAATTTTTACCAATGCAGTAAATAAAGAGTGAGCATGCATAAAAAGAATGAATAAATAAATAAATAAAATAAAAATAAAAATAAGCTTATTATCTTAGGATGACTGTCTATCTAGAAGCTTATCATCTTTCTAAAAACATCATCATATTTGAAGGGATTTTGACTTATCATGATCTCTTTTGAAAACACTATCATTCCTCTCAACCATTCATCATTCTTTAGTTTAATTTTAACTCATCTTATCCAATCTTATCTTGACTCATCTTATCTTATCTTATTTTAACTTATCCCATCTTATCTTATCTTATCTGATCCTCTCTTTTGAAAAATCCTAGAGTTCTTCTTGGCCAAGGATCCTCCTTGAAGACGGCTAGCATTCTTCTATAAATACCCTAGACTTGGCTATGAAAAGAAAAGACTTTTTTCTTGGACAGGGGGAGACATGAGACAGAGAGAAAGCTCAAGCCAGAGACTGCTTATTTTTTATTGTTTTCATTGATGAATTTTCCTTGTTTGATTTGTTTTTTCTCTACACTAATAATTATGTGTAGCTAAATTTCTTTTACCTAATCAAGGTTAATCAAATTTTGATTTCTTTCAATTTTGAGATCTAATCACTTTGTTATTTCTCTTTCTTTCTTTAATATTTATGCATTCTCCATGTTTAATCACCATTATTGCTTGTTTGTTATATTCAATAGGGCCCATTGTTCTTTCATTCAAACAATATACTACCAATTGAGATAATTGAATTTGCAATTGTTTAATTATCTCGATATCTTGTGGTAAAATAACAAAGTTCAATACAAGGGATTCTACTTTTGTTATGTGGATGCATGATCTAGTCTAAATAAACTGAGCTTGTGTGTTTGTTGGCTAGAATTAATAGTCATTCTAGAGTTTATAATGTTCAATAAACTAAATCTTAAGAGCTTGTTTAAGATTGTTTATTGATTAGGGATTAATCAAAGAACCTATTTTGGTTAACAAATAAATTGAGAAAGACAGGTTGTTAGAGCTTGTTAACAACCATAACTAATTTATTAATTGTGAGATTAAGCTATCTTTGAGTCAATGATAAATTAAAGAAATCAAAATTGAGATTATACCTTGGTTGAGTGCTACTTAAAATTGATTTTCTTATTATCTATTTGTTCCTTTTTAATTATTTCTTTTTTAATTAATTTCTCTTTAAATCTCAAATATTTCTTTTTACTTGTTTATTTAGGCTAAGAGAATTAAATTGTTACTAATCCTTTTGGGTTCGACCATACTCATCACTAATTGCAAAATAATTTTATGTAGTAGGTTTAATTTACTGGAATCGACAACCATCAGTGGCACTCTCGATAACTCTTATGTTATGTTGTTTTTCCTGCTCATATGTTAACTATAAAGGCATGATTATTACCCTATGAGATGTTAAGATGAAAGTTATGATGAGATGATGAGGAGTGGACATCCCATTTTTAAAGTTTATATGTTTTAAATGCCCATGCATAAATATTAGTACATGACATAAGAATATGCAGCATACACTGCATCCCAATAGTATATGTTAGGTTTTATGATGAAAAGAATGTAGAGATTTTCTGTATGAGTATGGTGGTACAGATTAGTAGTTTTCAAAATAAGTTACATTGGTACTGAGATTAATTTCTTACCCTAGTGCTGGCATGTACTAGATGTGTAGGTCGGTTGGCTGGAGAGGAAGGTAACATGGGGAGAAGTACCCTTCTATGGGGTACAATGAATGTTTATTTTAGATAGTATAGGCATATAATTATTCTGTACTAGTCTTTATGATTTTGAGGAAAATCTAGTACAGATGAACTCTTGTATAGCCTTTATTTACTTAATTGTATATTAATTAACTAGCAACTATCAATAGGCAATTTTGATGGGTCATGAGTGGTAGGGTTGTTGCCTCCACGCCCAATAGTTATTTAATGATATTCACAAATCAAGTGTGCATGTTTTTGTGTAGTTATTTAGAGTAAACTATATATATATATATTCTGCTAAAATTCTTGAGTGAGAACCCACGAGTAGAACCCCACCCCAAATGGCACTCAATTAATCAACTTGGTTAAAGTTTAAATTTACTCAGGTAGAAGTAATAGTAACACACCAATGTTATAATATTTATATACTATATTCTTTAAATCAACTTTAAAGGAACCATAGGTTACAAGAAAATTCTTGGTTAGATTTTTTTATATTGATATTTTGCATGTTAGAGAGGTAATAATCAAGCTTTGAACTAGGAATGATATCACCTCTGTAAGTTATAGTGGTAATAATCAATGTTTGAACCAAGAATGATATCACTTTTGCAAGTTAGAGTGGTAATAATCAAGCTTTCAACCAAGAATAATATCACTTCTGCAAGTTAGAGCGGTAATAATCAAGCTTTGAACCAAGAATAATATTACTTCTGTAAGTTGGAGTGATAATAATCAAGCTTTGTGTAACATCTGCCCCTAGATGATTTATAGATCATTGTTATTAATTTCTTGTTAAATTAATTTTGACTTGAGTGTATGCGTTTGACATTGATTGTTGCATTAGTCAGCATATAATTGCCTTAAAGTCCCAATAGGTTATTGGCCATGGCATAAGGACTAACATGGAAAGAGAGGAATAATAAAGGGTTAGAGATGTAATTTAATCAAAGAGAGTTAATTACTATAGCTAACAGAATTTTGAGAATCTCCTGCTAGTATTTCAAGGGCAAAAGAGTAATTTTCTTTTCATCAGGGAGAAACTTACACCATGCTGGCAAATGGTCAAAATACAAGTTCACTCAATGAATTAGGGGCAAAATGGTAATAATTTTGAAAGGAGTTGGGGGGCACTTATCCCTTTGGGCAAGACTTCAAAAGGTGCAAAGGGAGAGAGATAGGAGGAAAAGTTGTTGCAAAGGAATCTAGAGAGAGAAATAGTGAGATTTAGAAAAAGAAAGAGGACGAGCTAGAGAGATAAAGTACTAGAAGGGCCAAAAGTTGGATTGAAATCGAACTTTGAGGCTAGAACCTATGTGGAAAGCACCTAAGCACTCAATATACACCTATGGATCAAGGTAATCAAACTCAAAATCTCCATCGTCTCTCATTTTTGTTTGACAATGTTAATCATATGAAAAATGACATTTTTTATTGATTTATAGGATAAGAGAGAAGCCAAAACTTACATTATTTGCTTCCTTAACTTTTATCAGATGAACAATGCTGATTATATGTACCTATACATGCTTGTATGGTTGATTGGAAAATGGATTTACTATTCATGTCTGAAAGTGGATAAAATTCTCAGTTTGACGATGTTTGTGTTGGTGTATGCCTTAGAGGAAAATCATAGGATGATTAACATACACATTTTATTACATTTAATATAAAGACATTTCAGTTATTATATTTTGATATATTTGTGCATCATATTTAAATATATTAACTATCCCTAGAATAATTTTTTATTCTTAAAATTGTCCCTAGTCAAGTATTATTGCAAACTGGGATAGCAATAATACAGTAAGACTAACATGTACATTGATTGATGACTAAAGTCATGGGTATGAGATGTTGATTCATTACATGGGTATATTTGTTAGAGAACACATATATTGGAATGACCCATAGTGAGAGTGCTACATGGATTCTTATGGATTGTCATAAGAACTTCTCACGAAAGCCATAATGTATACAATACTTTAACCTAAACTGACCAAGGAAAATGGATTGTCTAAGATTAGATGATTATTACACAAAATGCATTGAAAACTAGATTGAAATAGACCAAATAAAGATTTACATAAAATAGGGTATAACATAACAATCGACTGCCAACCTCATGACAGTTGACTATCGAATTCTTTCCTTACTTAAAAACATGAAGATTCTAGCAACAAACTATCAAGCCTCTAGCAATCTATTTTCATGATCCTAATTTACCTAAAATTCCATATAGTAAGCTAGCAACCAATCACAAACTTGGTGGTAGTCGACTGGGAGCTCTCAAGTTCTTAGATAGCCGACTACCAACTAACTACTAACTCTTTATTTGGGTAGCTCATTACAAAGAACCACCAGTCGACTGCTAGTGTGTTGTTAGTACTTTGGTACCCTCTAAAAGTGAGAAATGAACTTAATTACCTCCCATTTCATGAATGAAAGCTCAATAGATCATCTAAACCAAGTAATTACGAGGTTTGAGAAATATATGACATGGATAGAGAGGAAAATAAGGGCAAGAGCTAAATGAGAATGAATGAAAGTATTCTTAGTGTATGCACTAATGATAGATAGGCTCATACTAAAGTGATCGATAGTCAATATTGTAACACCCCTAATCCTTTAGTTCCATTTAGTTTCTTTTAGTTAATCAAATAATATAATATAAGATTGGTGAGTTATTATTACCTCTACCCGAGTAAAATTTTAACTTTTACCAAGTTAAATAATTAAGTGCCATTGGTTTGAGTTTCTACACTCAGGTTCTCACATGTAATGTAGTGAAAATAAATGAAATAACAATATGTAGATATTTTCACATGCATACACATACATAATTCTTTTACAACAGTCATAATTTCTTTACATAAGACATATACCTATAGATATGTGAGGGTAATTAGGGTAAGGAGGCAACAGCCCTGCCGCTCGTACCCCTCTCAAAAATTCTACTAGTGGATATTCTTCTCACATATCTTAAATACATATATGCCTTCCTTTACTGTACATAAAAAATAAACATCCTGACCCTTTTTAAAACATAATAAAGGGGTTAGGATATTGGGGCATGCATAACTTCACTATCTACATGTCAAAATATGTTGTCTACTACACTAGTCTTATAAATCTACCCCTCCTGTAGGTGTAGGTAATGGAGGAACCTTAATAATTGTGATAATCCATAATTCTTTAAATCTCAATATCATAACAATTTATTTCAAAACTATTGGTCTGTACCACCGTACGTGTATGGAAATCCAATACACTCTTTTCTCTTCAAATATTAAAAACAATATCCATTGGGATGCAATGCATGATTTATGCATTTATGCCTTTATAACATCATAATATATGTAGCATGTACTTGTGTATGCATGTACAAATACATTTCAGTGGATGTTAACAATACTGATGTGTCATTTCATCATATATATATATATATTTCCATGGTAACATGATCATATTCACATTTAAACATGATCAAGGAAAACAAAACATATCATAATGGACATTGCCATATTCATTGTATGAACCATCGGGAGAGTTGCCTAACGAATAACTCCACATGCTCTTACAACACTCATGAATGAGTTCTGAGCCAAGTATCATGGTCCATAACCATATAGTAGTCTAACGCTTGCCCTGTACTATCTGGAGCGTCTCCCAATGGATCCTAAATACATTGTTATCCCTGTCCTCTCTGACAGATCGCCCTACACTTGTTCATTGGTCCTTACCAACTTTGATAGATCATCCTTTGACCAGCAAGATTGATATCCCTTTGGATACCTCATTTCCCTTTTGTCCCATAAAGGGACTGGTATAACTTACTAGATCATTGCCACCTCTAATAGATCATGCCTACTTCGCCCTTGTGGATCATGAGGCTATGGAATCACCATCCCTTTCAATGGATCACATTCCCAGCAAGCTACTCACAAGTAAATATACTAGGTTAATTCGGCTCATGCTATGGTTATGCTTAACTCTAAGTATGTGACTCCTTTTTTTGGCCATAGAAGAGTTCACTAACTTAGAATTTGCAACCATTACAATGTTTTCAAAATCATATATGATTGAGTGGATGTTTTACCATCCCTAATTTATGTTTTGACCGTGGAATACTCAATGACCATCCCATACCAAAAGTCGATCACTCAATAATGAGCCTATCTACCACTAATGCATACACTTGGAATACTCTTCTCTTTTCTTTTCTACATTTTTCTCTCTTCTTTTTAACCCATGTTACATGTTACCTAAAAAAAAACCATACTTTCCTTATGCGATGACACTATTGTTGACTCTATTGAGCATACCCTAAATAAAATAGAAACTTAGAATCAAACTTCTTATAAATGATTAAGGTGTTTATTCCAAGACTAGGTGGCCTTTTTGATGCAATTTCTTTGTGGAAAAAAATATTTTTCCACTTAGCATTCGACTTATACTTCATAGCAGTCAGCTTGTGCCAATAAAATAGTGAAAACTCTAACAAAGAACTACTAGTCAGCTACTAGGATGCTACCAGTTAACTGGCAGCTAATAGAGAGCTACCATTCGGTTGTCAGCTTCTTGTTAGTCAACTGCTAGTTTGTTGTATTCTAAAAATCTATCTCAAGAGCCTGATAGTCAACTATTATAGGCTGGCAATCAGCTGCTACCTTCCTGGACCATAGAATGTCAACTTGAAGAACATAGAGGTCGATTGGTAAGCCCTTAAAACTCAATTTTGCTTCTATGAAAAGTCACTTAGTTTGGTTTCCCCCTCTTTTAAAGTTTATAAAAAGTCATTAAACTTAGTTTCTAATGTTAATTCATCATTTCTCCCAAACATCATTCACTTTTCATGCTCAATATCACTAATCATAGAAAGTCAAACATAGTGACTAGTGATACCCATTCCATATAATCTGTGATATAATCATGCATAAGTACATTTATTCAGCATACAACATCCCATAGAAGTAAAAAATACAAAGAATGTAGGTTTAATCTCCTTTCTTATCCTAAACAACATCAAAATCACCACTATCAGCAGGATAAATAGTGTTTTTTTGAAAATAAAGGAGATTAGATCGTTTTCTAATTTGATTCTTGTTATACAAGGTGTTGGTGATGTCTAATGCCCTTTCCGATGTTTCTCCTTGCGATTTCTTATTTCAAATCGCGTTGGAATTCAAGTTAGAAGCCTTCTCCTTCAAATTCTCTCCCTCTTTCTCTCTCTAGGAAGCCTAAAAGTATGGTATTGTTGGAGGGTTTTAGATTTTTGGCCTATATATATATATAGTTCTGTGGAGTCAAGGAAATGGTAACTTTGATCTAAAGCCAGGGTCGTGTTTTAGTCACTCAACCTCAAATAAACCTTGGCGAGAAATTTCAAAAAATCTATTAGCTACAGTAACTCGTCTTTTGGCTAAAATTGCATTTCTATACCTGGGTTAATGAAAGTTAAATAACTTCCCCAACTGAACCTTTTCCTTTACACTTTAGTGCCTGCTCCTTTCTTTTCAATTTAATCCCTCACTAGTGCAATTACATGGAATCTAAATGCAACATACACAAGCATTTAACTTATTTAATAACTAGTAAACATCTCTCATGAATAAAAGGAGCGGACGTTACAGGTATGGGATGATTGTTGGCATTCCATGATTGAGCCATGATTTAGGATTGTAAAGCATCCATTTGATCAATAAATATAATTTATAAACCATCGTTATAGTTGAGAATTCTAGGTTAGTATATTCTATATGGCCAATCTAAAAGTCACATACTCAAAATTAAGCATAACATTGGCTTGATACAAATCATCCTGGTATATATATACTTGTTAATACTATACAAGGAATGTGATTCTTCTGGGATGGTGATTCTATGACCTCATGATCTGTCTAAGATAGAGTGGAGATGAAGTATCTAGGACAAAGATCTCATAAGCTTTATAGACCCATCTAAGAAGGTGATCTTTTAGTATTTGGATTCGTTAATGGACGCCTCAGATAATACTACGGTCTAGAAACACGAGGTGACTCATTCATTAGAGGCAGAGGAAAGGGGCCAGTGGGCCTTGCCCCCCCCCCCCTTAAAATTCTTCTAGTTTCATATATATATATATATGTGTGTGTGTGTGTGTGTGTGTGTGTGTGTGTGTATAATTTTATATATGGCCCATACATATATATATATATACAATTTTATATATGGCCCCTACACAAAACAAATTATAAAACTTTTTAAAAAAATTTAAAAGACTAAAATTTATGTATGTAAAAAAATGATAATATAATTAATAGTTGATAAAATGTATTATATCAAATTATAGATTAATTTAATATATGTTATAGTTTAAATTATAAAAATATTATTGATTTTTACTTACTTTTCATAAATAGTTTTTTTTAAAACTTTTATTTTTTTAAGAACAATAAATTTAAGATAAAAACCTTTAAGATCATAATATTATTCAAGCACAATAAATTTAATAAGAAGAGTAAATTTTAATTAAAAAAAACTTTTGTTTATACTTTTATGTTAGACTAAAGTTATAAAGAAGTGATGATTATTATTTACTATCATATCTCTGTTTATGACATTTTTATATTTTATTGTTCCATATCATGTGATATTTACTTTTATTTCTAAATTCTTAAGGATATTTTTTTCTTTTGTTATTTAATATTTTTAACTTACCCTTTAGTTTTTTTTCTCTAAAAATGTCAAGTTTTGTTTTCACTTATAGGTAAGATAAATTACTTTTTGTTATCATTGTTATCAAATTATCAATAGATTTTAAGTTTTTAAATTTATAATTTATACATAATTCATAGCAAGTTAATCATTGAGGAGAATATATTCTTTTAATAAATTTATTTATCTAAAAAAAGAGTAATAACGTGAATCATATAAAATAATATTTATAATAACTATGTGTTTACCTTTATATATGATAATTGATGTAACATTACATAAATAAAAATAGTGGTGCATGCCACGACACGCTATTAATTTATTTAATCTTTATATAATATATTATTTTTATAAAACTAATTAATAAAGTTTTTAAAAATAGTATGTATCTAATTTACCTAATTAAAATTTTTACCTCCTCCCCTATCATTCATGGTAAGCTTTTGAGGTATGTTAAAGAGGTAAAGAAAGGTTTTTTCATTGGGCGACACCTTTGGAAAGGCATCCGAATTCTCTGCTTAGCACCCTCTACTTGGCACTTTTAGTGGTGATTTTTCTGCTGCAAAAATTTCTTGCAACAAAAAGTATTGCTACTATAACCTTTTTTAAATTAATTATTTAAACACAAGTTATAGCAGCAGTAAACTTCATTGCAATAATATTAAAACATATTTTAGTAACGAAAAAAACTTCCGCTAAAAGTGCCAAGCAAAGAATGCTAAGTAGAGGATCCAAAATCTTTGGAAAGATGTTTTCTAGGCAATGCTCCCATTGCTTTCTATTCGTAATGATGAGATGAGGAATGAATGAGTATGCCCTATTTTTTGATGATATGATTGTTCACAATGCACGCCTCCATCAGTACATTTCATGATAAAGTGTGATTCATGCATTGCATCCAATAGATAATTATTTTATGAAAATTTAAATGGCAAGAATGTATAGATTTTCATACGTGTATAGCTCGTATCTTTAGTAATGTTCAAAATAGGTGATTTGACTATTGAGATTATAAATCTCACATCCTCACTATTGTGTCCCGATGGCTAGGTTTCAAGTCCTCTTGGAGATCTAGGTAGCATGGGTAGAGGTTCTATTTATGGGATTTAAGATGGTGGTTTGAGAGATATGAGTAGTGTTGGTGCTAGAGGTCCCATCACCCCCAAGCGATGGGTAATGGCATGAGTAGTTATAGGAGTTGATGTATATAGATATTTTGATAGTTTTTGGGATTCTATCCTTTGTCCACAGCCTATTATCGTTTTGGGGAAAAGACATATATAGTTTCTTTTGGTGTATAGTAATTGGGAAGGGATACACACACACACACACACACATTATGTCTTATCCATTAGTAAAAACTTTGACTTGAGTCTGAGTGGCAGGCTTATTGCCTCCATATCTTTTTAACTAATTGTATATATGTCTAACCATCACATACCTATATGTATATTTCTAATAGAAAAAACTTATGCATGTGCTTGAGTATGTAAATGAATATGTATATTATTGGTCAAAGTTATATTTTATTTTCCACTAGGATATAATTATATGCATGTGAGAATCCAAGTGTAGCGACTCAAATCAAACTCTATTAAATATAATTAACATGGTAAAAGTTAAAATTTATTTGGATAGAAGAGACACTAGCACACCTGTCTATGATTACTATAAATTTAATTACCACTAAAAACAACTATAGGATGGGGGTGTTATACTTTGAACTAAGAATGATATCAATTTTGCAAGTCACAGTGGTTATAATTAAGCTTTGAACAAATCAAGCAAATTAGATTTGTTGCTATTGAGATTAATTTGTTGCTTTTCAGATGTGTCTCATACTATATAAACTATTGCTAGAATAATATTATATAACACATGCTTTTTCTTCTTTTTCATTTGGATTTGTTCCTTTATATATACCACTCTCATTTTTCATTTATGATTTTATTGTGTAGGGAAGCTGCGCTTAGGGATGGAAATATGGAAATAGGCATGGTAAGTTGCCACAATAAATGATGTAAAAAAATTATGATTTTTTGGATGTTTTTCAATTAAATGAACTTGATGTTGTATTCTTATTCAAGTTGATAATTTTGTTGTAAAACTTGTTGTTTTGACTTTTTTAAAGTTTTTGAACTTGAACTTATCAATTTTTTTGGTAATTTTTTATTGAAATTAAGTTATTTTTATAATTTTATTCAATTTTATTATTTTTTTTTCACACGAGTGTCATTTCCACATGCACGTCATTTTCCATCTAAAAATTAATGAAATGAAACCATATGATTCTAATGTGCAAACAATTTAAACTGTAGCTACCCTAAGTAAAAGTGCGCTATATACTAAACCATAAGGAAACAAAGTTTATTTTACCTTATTTTTAATAGAATAAATCAATATTATTATGGATGGTATTTTGATCAACTTTTAGTCTCAAAGGATTTATAAATATTTTCAAACTACAGGGGAATAATATGTGATTTGAGTATCTAAGAAAAAAATGTAATTAATTTACCTATTAATAAACGTCTACAACAACTAAACTGTTAAGTTTGGTGTTAAATTTTTTAAGAACTATTGATAAGTTGGACAAAATTAAAGGATTTTAAAAAATAAAAAATAATATTATTTATCTTTAAACTAATAGGACAAAATGAAAATTTATATAAAATTAGAGATTAAAAATATACACCAATAAGTCAATAATGAAAATATGTAAGATGCCAATGTAGGTGTAATTTTTATATTATCAGAACATATGGATAATTTATAAAATTTATTTTTTTATGATTATTATTTTTTAAAAAATCATACATGCAAAACTTAATATTCAAGATATAAGTTCATTTGCCTTGGTATTTGTGTATCATCTTCTACAACTAGCTTTGAGGACACGTGGATATAGGAAAAGCTTTACATTCACATATTAGTCACTCTTATGTGAATGTAAGAAATTGTTCTTAGTCTGGCCAAAAAAACAAATGCAATTGTTTTTAGTCACTCTTATGCTTCAACAATTTGATCATTCCGTCAAATAAAATTCTGCCTTTTTAACTGAATTGCTGCCTACTTTACTTATTTTGTTAACACATTAATTGCAAAATCCATTACAAAATATGTATACATTTGTTCATCTTATCAATAATTTGATTTTCCAGACGTAATTCACATTAACGTCAAAACTAAATTGATAAATAAATAAATAAAATAGAAAATAGAAAATAATCAAAATGAAGGAATATAAGATACATACACCATTTCAAAATAAAATTGAATAAAATTATGAGTAATCTAATAAGTTGATGGCTGACTTTGTAAATCTACTTAACCGTAGTTCTTACATTTTTTTTCTGTAATGCATTAATTAGCCTTCTAAAATATCCCGTTTATTTCTGTTTACATGCAATTTAAATTCTCACAGTACTACACATGATATAGTATGAGAGAAAGAAAAAAATAAATAAAAGATAAATAAAAAATTATCATGTATAAATTAAGTTTCACCCTATATTTTTTAATCTTTTATAAATTAATATTATTAATTTTTAAAAATTTAAAAGAATTCAAACTCATTTACATAGTTAAATAAGAGTGTACGTAAAAATTAAGAACAACTTTAGTCAAATAAAGGTGTTAATATAAAAATCGCTTAGGGGTTTAGTTGGTTGGTTGGTTGATTGGGTGAGGGTGACAAAGTGTTGCTTGATTAGGGCTAGTTGTATCAAGTGTACTTTACCAATAAATTAAGAAACTTTTTGAAGGGCTATTGGCTATTGGCTATTGGCTATTGGCCATTGGTGAGTAATAACATCAATGAACTCAAGAAATCAGATAGATACATACAGCTGTTGCCGCATATAAACAACGTCACAACCACGTGCTACTAGAGATACACAACCAATATCATTATTGAAAATCACCTTTTCATACGTATTTAATTCAATAATGTATATATTTAACAACAAAAAATGGATGCAAATCAAAGCAGCAAGTTGCACCAATGCCAGATATACAAACATAGGAACCAAATATAAATATATTCTTTGCTGTAAATTACAGGCAATATCCTTACAATTTAATCTAAAACTAATTTATCATGTCATAGTTTATTTTGTTATTACTTAACTATTTATAATATTTTTTATTCAAAATATAAAAGTAAATTATACTCCTCTCTCTTAAAAAAACTTATAATTTTATTTATTTTGATTAAAATACTTTTATATTTATTATTTATATAATTAAGTATGTATTTGATTAATATAAAAAAATTATTTTTAAAAAATTTAAAATGAAAAACTTTATCATTTTTAACTCAAAATAAATAATAATGAAATCATAATTTTTAAAATATATTTTTTAATAAATCATAATTTTTAAAAAATTTAATAATGTCATTAAGAGATATTGTAGTTAAAATAAATAAAATTATAAATTTTTTAATCTTTCAAGTGATGATAGTGTAAATTTTTAAAATAGCCAGAAGTGTGTAATTTTGATATCACTCAAAAATAGAAAGCATAATTTACTTAAAATATAATTAAATTAATCATGCAAGAGTTAATTAAAATTAGTTTAAGTCTTTGTAATTTAAAAATCATCATTAAAAACTCTATGTAACTTATCATTTAACTATTATGATTTAAAAGTACAAGTAAATTAAAAATGAATAGCACAAAATATCAGCTTATGACTGTGCGATTGAAAAATTTATTATTCACTCAACAAAAATAGTACTATTCACATAAAAGCATTGTAGACAAATAAGTAATTTTCCAAGAGTCTTTGTGAGAAAATGTTTATTATACTCTTGTAATATAAAAAGTTATATATTATTCTCATTCATATTTTGATATATAAACAATTATTACCTCAAATTTCAATTTTAATTAAATTATAATGTAAAACTAAATTACATGAACCAAATATTGGCGATGGCAATGAACTTGAAGAAATGTAAAATAGACACAGCTTTTGCCACACAAAAAAGAATATGCCAACCACATGCTATTAAAATCAACAAAACTAACATCATAATAGAAAATCACATTCTCATACATATATAATTCAATAACTCATATCTCATATGTTCAACAAAAAAAATTATGGATTCAAAAGAAAGCAGCAAATTGCACCAAATCCCGATATACAAACATAAAATATTAAATTAAATTAAATATTCAACAAATCCCTTCCCTTCACAAGAACAACACCATGACACTGGAAATTGCCAGAAGCAAGTTGCCCCAAATGCCCAAACTGAAGATGATACTGTAGGAAGAGGACTTATCAGGTGAAGAAGATGATGGAGAAGAAGCAGAAGACTTTCCATCAGCACTTTTTGCTTCTGGTGAATCTGCAGCTGGTGCTATTTCAGGAGCTGGTGCAGGAGCTGGGGTTGGAGGGATATCAGTCCCAAAAATGGCCTCAGGAAGAAGGACCTTATCAATTTGGTATACAGCCACAGGGTCAGTGGCATGCACTGCACTAGACACTTTAGTCTTTGACCATCCAGAGTTTATATGGACAGTCCCAGAGTTATCAGTGAAGTTCAAAGTGTAATCCCCACCAGCAAATGTTGGGGTTGAACTGATTTGGCTAAGGTTCTTGAAGTCAGCTAGCGCATAGAAATGAGGCAAGGCATGGAAGAGAATGACTTGTTTGAGCTGGTCTGGTGTGAGTTTGGAAAGTTTCTTGGCGGATGAGAAGGCACTGTCTTTGGGTACAAAGATTGTTATTCCTTCTTCTGTGTTGTTGGCTTGGTTTTGGAAGGTGTCAATGACTTTGGTGGACTGGAGGTAGCCCAGGAAGGTGTGGAAGGGTCCGGCCACAGTGAGGAGGTCAGTGAGGTTCACATAGTCCGGTGCTGGTGCTGGTGCTGGGGTTGGGCTCAATGAGGGATGGCTAGCTGTTTTGGCAAATGATGGCGAAAAAAGAAGCAGCAGAGTAGTGCTAAATGTGAAGATCATGGAAAATTCCATGTTTGAAGTTTGTTTAATCTCTCTAAATTCCTGTAAGAAAAGAGGATTCAGAATGTTAGATCTCAAACAAAACATACCCTTGTGTGAAAGATGTTGAATAATCCAAGAATTCAGTGTAATCAACCAAAATGTTAATTTAATAATTTAGGCATTATTTATGTTTTAGTATTGTTGGACTCATCTTAGATTTGGCGTCATGTCAATAGATTGTTAAATTTACTGTTGAATTTTAGATAAAAATAGGACGGAAGGGATAATTACAAGCATTTAAAAATTAATTAAGGAACTAAATCAAGAGAAATAATTGTTGGAGGATCAAATTTAAAATTCACATATCTACCAAAATATGATTTTCCTAAAATAAAAACCAAACATTGTGAAATTTGTTTAATAACGCAAGAATTGAGTGGAATCAACTTCAGTTTGAATCCCTTTTGAGTAAACTTCAATTTGAATCCAAGTTCAAAAGCAATTTCCAAAATGCATTAGAAACCCTCTAATTTTTTTTAGCTCTCCCTGAGCTATTCTTTCCTTAACAGTGCAGAATTTTTTTTTTCTCTTACTAAGCATCTATAGTCACTATCATAATGGCTGAAATTTAACCAGATCTTACAGAAGTTAATTGAGAGTCAGAGACCAATGAAAGGAAAAAGTAATAAAGAGGATAGGAGCCACATAGAAGAAGATCCAAGAGTGTAAATTTAACCTAAGCAAGAAGATGCAAATGCAGTAAAAGAGAGAGAAAGAGAGAATCAAATGCAGATCCGATGCAAGAAAAGAGCATTTAAAATGTGCTCCATTCTCTTAGCTCTATTGACACAGATGCTACAAATGCGAGCGTGAGCGAGAGAAATAAAAGATTAAAATCAGCTTGTGGAACTCCCGAAGAATGGCAAAATTCAGATCAGAAACCCAAAACAATGATTGCTTAATGCTTATTTAAATTCCCCATTACCCAAATCGTCATTTTCCGAGAAAGTTTTCAGGTAAACCCAAGTCAAATCAGCAGCATCAGTTTAGACCAGTCAAGCACACAGTGACACAGTGCACACCAACCCCAGATAAGACACAGATCTAGATAAGCTGATTTAGAAACTCAAAGGAAAACACACGCACGCGCGCGCGCGCGCGCACAAACTTGGCACTAAACCATGAAAACCCATCCATGGCATCTAATAATATAGAGCAGGAAAAAGCAAGAAACAGACAGAGAAGGACACTAACCTGAAACAGAGGAATTCTGAGAGAAATAAATGGTGAATGTGAAGAGCGAAGGAAGAGAATGAAGTTGAAATATATAAAGATGAAGAGGGAATAGAGAGAGTAAAAGACTAAAGAAAGTAGTGGGGATGGTATTAGCTGGAGATGAAGAGATATAAAGTGCTGGTGTATGCCTTATGCTTATGAGAGACACTGAGAATGGATTGGCTTTCTGACTGGGGGAGGTGGCTCTTCCATGGAGACAAAATAAAATATACTTTAAAACAAACTTTTTTATCAAGTCTAAGGATTTCATTTCCTGCTATTTATATTTTATTATATACTTTAATTTATTTTTAAATAAAAGTCAAATAATTTAATTTAAATTATAATTAAATTTTATTTTAAAAATTAAGTAATAATTATTTTAATTGTTGTATTATATGCATATACTAAATATTTCATATTTTATTTATATATTTAATTTGATTGATATAATTTTTAAAATATTAATATTTCTTTAGATAATATTTTTATACTTTTATTTCAATGTCATTTTTTTGTTAAAAATCATAAATTTAATTTATTTTTAATTAAAAAACTGACTATTTATAGTAACCGTATAATATTTAATATTTATTTTATTATATTTAATATAGTGTACTTTTAAAAAAGATGTGTGTAATTTTTTAAATAAGAAAAATAGTTAAGGATGTGTAATTAAAAATTTTTTTTAATAGAGAATAGAGTAATTTCTTTTATTTTACTTTTAAAAAATAAATTAAACTTTTTTTGGTTTAGGAGTAAATTTCAAATTTTTTATACAACCTAAAATACAATAAGTAAGTACTTGGATTTTACTATAGGGTTTGATCTTAGTAAATACAAAACAAAAAGGTTCCCTAAATTTTTTGTCAAAGCTAATTTTTTTATCTCTTTTTTTTAATTTTATCTTTTATTTTTATTAATTGATATAAATTTTTATAACTAAATGTCATATATATATATATATGCTTAACGACAATATCATATATAAATTTTATATAAAATTATTTTTACTAGAATATAATTGAACTAATAAAAAAACTTAAATAAGCCTAAATCAACTATTAAGTTAGTTTTCATATAATTTCAATTTTTTTTCAAAATTTTTATTTTTTAAATTTTGAATATTCAAATGAAAAATTTTAAAGTATTTTCACCTTATCTAAAATTTAATTATGTTTTTACTAAACTAGTTTTATTTGACAAATATAATTAATGATATTTAAAAAGATAAAAATATTCCATCAATTATTAAAGATAAAAAATAAAATAAAAATAAAAAAGGATAAAATAAAAATCTTATCTGAAATTAAAGAATAAAAATTAATTTTAGCTTAAATTTTCTTGAAAGAAATTAATGATAAAAGAACACAATTTCTTGTAGCATCGCCTTAAATTGCGAAACATACGGGACGGTGTGTTGGAGCGTAGGTTGGGATTTCAATGTCATTTTTCAACTAATTACTTGTCACTATAGCACTCTACCCCACAACGACCGGTAATCCTATCTCATTTCTTTCTCACCAGTTTATCATCTCGGGAGACGGGATGTTGTATTTAATCAATAATCATATTCCTTGCTAAAATCACCAAACGTAATTTAATCAGCATAAATTGTGTTACATGATTATATATAGTTCTAAAAAGTTATATTATATAAGGTGAATCGTTCTACTCTTTTATGATCTCTCTTTTAATTATACAATTCTCTCATTTATTTTAAAGATATGTACAAACTTCATTAAAATTAAAAGATAATCAAAATTATCTTCAAAATAATAATAATAATAATAATAATAATAATAATATCTTTATTCCAAAATACAAATATTATAAAATGTATTTTTGAAATATTTATTTTTTAAAAATTATAAATTTCAAAGAAGTTATTATTTTATATTAGTTAAATAAATTTGCAAAATATGTTTGTTACATTATATAAATAATAAATATAAAAATATATAATTTTTTAATTTTATCTATTAATTTTATTAATTAGTGTAATTTTTTCTGTCTAAATATTATCAATTATAGGTAAAATTTAAGTGAAATTTCTTTAATCAATGTATGATTAAAGCTTAAATGAGGCTAAAATCTTTTTTTCATATTTGTAATTAGTGTAATTTGGTCTCTATATTTTTAAACCAATTAAAAATTAGTCCTTATTGTTAAATTTTGTCAATTTTTCATTATGTTATTGATGATGTGGCAACGTCATATATATATATATATATATATTTCATTAGCAACTAATTACTTTTATACAGTGATTTCTAATCTATTGTTTTTTCTCTCTTTTTTCTAATAATTAAATTTAGCAAAAATAATGTTTACTTGTGTTAAAAAAATAATCTATCGTCTATAGGATTGCTTGTTGAGAACATCAGAGATGCTATGGAAGGGTTCAAAAACTTGTCTTTTGTCATGGACCTTTTCCGTGACCGTGTTAGACCAATCAATAGAGTAGGCCAATATGGTATGTCTTGCCATTGGGGGAGGGTCGGCATTAGCGGTAAGGGGTTGTTCTGCCCTCAGACGCTAAGGTTTAGCTGAGTCCCAAGGTCTCGGTTCCGAAGTGCTCTAAGGGCACAACTGGTTGGGAGCTAGTGCCATTCCCCTGATGAGCCCAGGGCAGGGTGAAACCAGTTGGCATCGCTTAAGGATAAGGCTAGTTGCCAGGATATGAGAGGCCTGGGACGCCGCACGGGCGTTGGGTGCTGTGCCGGACTCTAAGTCCGTGACAAATGGTATCAGAGTAGGTTCTGCTTCTATCGTCACATGTAATGATAGGGTCCCCAAGGGGAGGGCTATACGGGTACACTGCGCTAAAGGGGGCGTGTGTGCCGAGGACGTTCCACCTCGCCAGGGGCCATGAATGAGGTGGCCATCCACGAGGTTGGGCTGCATGAGGTGTGGCCTGACAAAGGAGGTGGCGTGTGGCAGTAGGGCATGACGATCCTTGGGCAGAGTCCTTCTCCCTAGAGCACGAGGGCGTGCTATATGTTGGGTATGGGAGAATGTCACAAACCTTTTCTGTGGCCGTGTTAGACCAATGAATAGAGCGGGCCAATATGGTATGTCTTGCCATTGGGGGAGGGTCGGCATTAGCGTTAAGGGGTTGTTCTGCCCTCAGACGCTAAGGTTTAGCTGAGTCCCAAGGTCTCGGTTCTGAAGTGCTCTAAGGGCACAACTGATCAGGAGCTAGTGTCGTTCCCCTTATGAGCCCAGGGCAGGGCGAAAGCAGTTGGCATCGCTTAAGGATAAGGCTGGTCGCCGGGGTATGAGAGGCCTCAGGACACCACACGAGCGTTGGGTGCTGCGCCGAACTCTAAGCCCGTGACACTTTTCACTAGGCAAACAAAGGATTTTAGATCCTCTGCTTGGCGCTTTTAGTGGCGGTTTTTTTCGCTACTAAAGTTTTTTTAATATTATTGCAACGAATATTACTGCTACTATAAATTTTGTTTAAATAATTAATTTTGGAAAAGTTATAGTAGCAATACTTTTTGTTGCAAGAAATTTTATTAGCGAAAAAAACCGCTGCTAAGTGCCAAGTAGGTGCCAAACAGAAAACTGCCAAGCAGAGAATCCAGACGCCAAACAAAGTTAGATTAAATTCATCATGCTGACACAATAGATGATATCTATGTTTGGTTAAATGATAATTCATCTTTAGTGTCCGTACTACTCTCTTGTTAAAGAGTTTCTTGATTGATTGTAGTTCAATTTTACTCACAAAAAAAAAAACATATGACTATTATGTCATTAAAGAGATAACAGAGTGATGCATTTGGATTAAATTTTTTCTTAAAGAAAATACTTTTTTTTTAGTTTTTAATTAGAAATTAACATGTTTTGAACATTGAGTTAAAAAAAAATAAAAGCACTAAAAAAAAGCAAAACAAAATAGGTTTTTTTGTTCAAAAGTCATATTTATTTTTGGCTTCTTTAAAAATTACATGTAAAAATTTATGGAGCAAAAATTCCAAAATGAATTCTAACATGCTTTTAGAAGAAATTATCAATTTTCAATTATTTTAAAGGTAAATTTCGCTTACTTTTTTTTTAGAAATGCAAACATTATACTCTTTTCCTCTTTTATTTTAAAAACGTATATTTTCCTTATAACAACCCCCTTTATCATACTTTACAATTATACATATCAAAGTAAACTAAAGGAAGCGTAAAATAATCTCAATAATTTTTCCTCTTTCCATTTAGGAAACCCAGAGGGCTGTTACTGGTTAAGTACCCAAATAGACTCTTACTTTAGTCTATTCAAATTCTACTCAACCACCTTTCTGTGCAGCATAGATAATACCACTAATCATCCTATCATACACTTCGAAATATATAATTTTAAAACAGTCATTTAGAGTCAATTGAGATATAATTAATAGTAAAGTGACTAATAAATTCATGTTTCCATCAAAAATTACATCTCAACCTCAATATTTACATTTTCATCAATCAACCTCACATAATATTAAACAACTAATTATACAATCACCATTCATATGTACAAACCATGGTCTACAAGCCAATTCAACTTAAAACTGTACAATCCTTCTAGCATGCCTTGTAGTTTGACATTTCTCTCATGCCCAGCTAACTCCTAGTCATATCCTAGTCTTGGTCATTTGAACAAAAAACTTAATAAGATATAAAAATTCTAGTAGAGTAATTTACAATATAAACAGTTTCAAAATAGTTGTAAGTCTAGCTGTGATTCTAGCACAAAAAACACCTCCCTAAAAATCAGCTTAAACTCATATGTGAATCACCAAATGCTTTCAATTCAACAAATATGGGAAATTAAGTAAATTTACAAGAGTATAGTATCATTTCATTTATAAATCATTTGTCTCAATAAAGCCTGTAAATTTCTTTTGCACAACAAGTCTCATGTTAATGCAAATTCACATATCCTACATATATCACAATATCATATGATCATCTTCTCATTGCATGCCGTTTTTATCAAATTCATTTTGGTTTTAGTTGGGTGTGATCAGTAACACCAATCACCTGAAAATAATTGGGTGTGATCTGTAACACCAATCACCCAAAAATGTCATCCTATTTTTTGAGTGTGATCCGTCACACTAATCAACTACTCAAGGATAGGCCAATACCAACTTTCAAGGCATCCCTTGGCATGTGCACATCGGTAGTCTCATCCTCTTTCCTGACTATATGGCAAATACATAAACATAGTCGACTAATACCAAGGGTTATAGGGTATTACACTTAAACCAAAACGTCACCCACTATAGACCATCCACCCTTTACTCAAGTATTTTCGTAGGGTTGTCTTGGTTTAACAAGTAATCCCTAACAAACAGACCAATTAGATAAAAAAAACCAAATAAAATTTATAAAATAGTCTGCATCAGGAATATTCAATGATCGTTCCATACTAGCCATTAAATGTCCACCCTAAGTTTCGTCCATCCTTACAAGCATATAACCCAATAGCCAATCTCATCTAGCAGCAACGAGTATCTCTGACATATATAGGCAATATTTCTATACTCATAAGAAAACTTTACATTTCACAAATTGATTTCATCATATATTTCTCATTTTGATCAAAACTATTTACTTACCACAAGCAATTCACAACATTATTTTAATATAGGGGAGTGTCGATTACTCTACCTTAACCATTTGCTCCTCTCCTGACTAGGGTCTTCCTCTTTCACTTATGACTTGTCCTTACGAATCACTTCAGGGGAAAAAACTTAAGTTTATACTAATTCCCTCTAATTATGCATTTATACAATTAAGGCTTAGTGTCTCACTATGGGTTTTCCTCTAAATTTCCCTTTTTCTTCTTGGTTCCATGTTACCTATCAGCTAACACATGTAAATTTCATGTATGATGATAGTTTGAACCTTATTCCAGTCGAAACTAAGGATTTTCAAGCTCAATTCATGTTTTAGAAGTAATTTATCATCTCAGAGGGCTGCCAGTCGGTTGCCATGGAGCTAGTGGTCAACTGGTTACTCTCTGGAGAGCTGCTAGTCGACTATTGCAAAGCTGGTAGTCGGCTAGTGGCTCTCTAAAATTTTGGGTTTCGCCAGGCAGTAGCCTATTAGTTGACTATTAGTGGGCTACCAGTCAGCTACCAAGAAGAAATATAGACCCGACAATCGACTGATGAAGCTACTAGTCGACTGCTGCACCTCTGTATTGATTTCTAGGTTTGTCAAGAACATGATAGTCGACTTGTGCATGCTTGCCCTATTCTTTAACAGTTCAAAAACACTAGTTTTCACAAAAATCCCAGTCCAAATTCCAGTCTATTTTATTTTTAAAATGCATGAGCCTAAATTTTAACCATTTCTATCCAAAACCGAGTAAATTTCAGGTTCAAACATTAATTATATAACAAATCCACACATGCAAATTAGATGAATAGTGCAACCTAGGTGAAAATTTTGATTCAAGTTTAGAAATTACTAAATGGAAGTTAAAGATCATGCATTTCAATTCAGAAACATATTTCTAACCTCAAGCCACCCTAAAATCGGTCCTTCTACTCCATAAATCCAGAAAATTCGAAAATGACTTACCTTAACTATTTTTGCTTTCTTCCCTAATTTTAGCCGATTTGATGCTTCTAGGAAGGATATACTACCTTTAAATGAGAGCTAGGATGTTTTCCTTTTCTTACCTGGAATTTAGCTCTTTGATGCTTCCACTTTGATTTTCTTCCTTTTTCCCTTTTTCTTGGTTCCCTCTCTTCCTTTCTCTCCTGAAGCAAGTTTCTCTTTTGTTTGTTCTGGGAAAGTGGGTGAGGTATATAGGAAAGGGAAAATGAGTTGATGCAGTGTTAGGGTCCTCCTGGCAAAAATTGAGAAGTTTGCACTTTAATCCCACCTATTATAACTCCAAATTCCTTATTTCTTTTAAGTCCCTCCCTTTTTTCCCCCTTAAATCTTCATATTTTTTACTTCATTTTAAATCCTCATAGAGAGTTTCTAAAATTATTCTCAATGATAATAATTTCAAGGAAACGGGTATTACATTCCTCATATGAAAAGCTTACAATTTCAATTTATTTTGACCAAATTTTTTTAAATAATAATATTAATATTTTTATTAAAACTATAATTTATTAAAAAAATATATTTTAAGAATTATTATTTTAGTGTTATTTATTTTGAGTTTAAAATAATTATTTTATTTTATTTTAAATATAAAAAAATTAACTTTTTATAGTGGTCAAATATATATTTAATTGAGTAAGATTTAGCTAAATTGCACTTACCATCTCTCTATTTTCAAAAATTACATTTATATCCTCTATCTCATTTATTCTTTTTTATCAATGTAAATAACTTTCTTAAGTAGATCATAGAAATGTGATTTTATTTTTAATATAATAGTAAATGTAATTAAATTTTTACTAAGGCTCAATGTGAAGTTCTTAATATAACGATAAAAATAGTTAAATAATTTCATTGCTTTGAAATGAACAAATACCATGCCAAATATTAATTTCATTGACATAAAATAAATTACAAGAGAGATTTGTATAATATTGTATTAAAACTTAGGATATCAACTCATTCAATTTTTTTGTCAATATAGATAACTTTTAGTGCAGAATAAAATTATGATTTTATTTTTAATATAATAATAAATTCAGTTAAATTTATACTAAAATTCAACATGAAGTTCTTATTATAACAATAAAAATGGTTAAATAATTTTATTATTTTGAAATAAACATATACCATGTCAAATATTAACTTCACTATGAAAAAAATAAATTAGAAAGGAGATTTGTGTAATATTATATCAAACCTTAGAAATATCAAGTGTAATTTTTGAAACTAAAAGGGTAGTACTACGAAGTGTATTTTTACCAAACTTAAAAAAATTTTGTCATAACTTACTTGACTATATTAACAAATTGGTTCCTAAAAGATACACTTAGTTACACTATAATCCCTGAAAGATTTGGACTATCCAATTTGTTCTCTAAAAGTGTAACATCCCCAATCCTATAGTTCCTTTTAATTATTTAAATAATATAATATTATATACTATAAAATTAGTGAGTTACTACTACTTTTACTCGAATAAATTTTTTACTTTTACCAAGTTAAATAATTAAGTGCCATTTGTCTAGGTTTCTACGCTCGGGTTTTCACACGTAACGTAGCAAAAATAAAATAAATAAAATAGTACATAGATTTATACATAATAATTAGTGATATACACAGTCACATACATCATTTCTTTTTTTTTCAAGACATATACCTATAGATATGTGAGTTTAGTAACAGTTGGGGTAAGGAGGCAACAAACCTTGCCACTCATACCCTTCTCAAAAGTCCTACTAATGGATATCATTTTCTCACATATCTTGGATACATATATGCCTTCATTTCTCTATATATTAAAATTAATCCTCCTGATCCTGTCCAAAAATTTAATAAGGGATTAGGGTAATGGGCATGTATACTATATACCAACTATTTACATGTGAAAATATTATGATTACTATACTAATCTTGTAATTCCACCCCCCCTATAAGTGGAGGTAATGAAGGAACTTCTATAACTACAATAACCTATAATTCTTGGACTACCACAAAATACCCCAAGATGGGTAACTCTACTAGTGCTACCTCCACTTCCAACAAGATTTGAAATCTAGGCACATGATACACACCAGCATTTGTGTGAGAATAAATCTTAGTAGTAGAACAACCTGTTTAAAAAACCACCACCATAATCATACATAAATACGCTACATTCTTTTTCCCTTCAAATAGTAAAGATAGTGTCTATTGGGATGCAATGCATGATTTTATATAATTATGCCATTATCGCATCGTAGCATGTACTTATGAATGCATGTACAATTATAGTTCACCAGATGTCAATAATAAAAAATATGTCATTTCATCATATATATTTACCGTGGTAACATGATCATATTCAAATTCAATACATGAGTAAGGAAAATAAAACACATTATAATGGCCAATGCCAAAATCATCATAAGAGCCATCAGGAGATTCGCTTAGCGAACAAATATATGTGCACTTAGAGCACTCATGGATAAGTTTTGAGTTGATTATCATAGTCTCTGACTAACTAGCAGTCCTCTACTTGCCCTGTACTATCTAGAGCATCCCCCAATGAATCCCAAGTACACATAGGTCCTTGTCCTCTCTGACAGATCACCCCTAACTCACTTAATGGTCCTTGCCAACTCTAACTGATCATCCCTGACTAGCGGGATCGATATCCCTTTGGATACTTCACTTCCCTTTTGTCCAATAAAAGGGCTGGTATAACTCATGATATCACTACCACCTCTAACAGATCACACCTACTCCACCCTTGCGGATCACAAGGCTATGGAGTCACCATCATTATTGATTGATCACTTTCTCTACACGCTATTCATAAGCATATATTTTAGAGTGATTCGGCTCATTCTATGGTTATGCTTAACTCTAAGTATGTGACTCCTTTCGCTGGCTATATAAGAGTTCACTAACTTAGAATTCACAACCATCACGGTATTTTCAAAATATTTATGATTGAGTGGATGTTTTAGCATCCCAAAATATGGTTAGATCGTGGAATGCCCAATAGCCATCCTATACCGATAGTCGGTCACTCAATCATGAGCCTATCTACCACTAAGGCATATACTTGGAATACTCTTCTCTTTTCTCTTCTATGTTTTCCTCTATTTATTTTCAATCTCATGTTACATGTTACCCAAAACTATAATTTCCTCATATAATGACATTATTGTTGACTCTATTGAGCATAACCTTTAAGAAAATAGAAACTTGGACTCATAAACTTGTCTAAAACTTTTGAGGTTTCATTTAACAGACTAGATGGCTCTTTTAAAACACTTTCTTCATGAAAAACAAAATTTTTCCACCCAACAGTCGGCTTATAGAAATAAAGTCTTGGAAAATGCAAATAAGAAGCTACAAGCTGACTGCTAGAATAGTAGTAGTCGACTATCGGCTAACAGAAAGCTAACAGTTGACTTGTAGGCACATGGCAATCAACTGTTAAGCTTTTGTAAGATGGTAGTTGCATGGTGGAGGCTTGACAGTCAGCTACAAGAGCTGGCAGTCGGTTGCTACCTGCGTTTTTTGGAAATATCAAGCTTTAGAACATGGAAGTCAACTTGTAGGATCTTGAGGTTTCTTTTTCATTACTAAAAGGCTTCCTTAGTTTGGATTTCACCTCTTTTAAGTCTAAAAAAGGTATGAGTTTAGTTTCTAATGCCAAATCATCCTTTATCCTACATCAAAACTCATTTTCATGCTCAATATCATCCATCCCAAAGAATTCAAACTCAAGTCAAGAAAAGTGAACAGTGCAACCCATTTCACAAAATCTGAAGCAAGCACATATAAGTACGTCTAATCAGTATAAAACACCAAATAGAAGTTAAAAAAACAAATATTATAGGTTTAAATCCCCCTCTTAACTCTATAGTATCAAAATTACCATTTCAAACAAAGTGAATAGTATTTTTCAAAATTGAGGGAATCTGATTGTTTGCTACCTTGTTTCTTATTAAAGATGTGTAGATGCTTATCTGGAAGTTCCCTAATGCGACTTCCTACTCCTAGAGATGTTAAAATTCACCCTAAGATCCTTCTTCTTCAAAATTTCTCTCTTTATCTAACTTATTTTCTCTCTCTCTCTAGAAATTTGAATTTAGGTTTTGTGATGGAGGGCTTTGGGATTTGTGATGTATATAGGTGGTCTGGGTGGTTGAGGAAACTACAACCCTTGTCCAACATTAAGGTCAAGTTTTGATTACCCGGCCTCAAATGGCAATTTCTCAAGCCATATGGAGAATTATAATTTTGCCCCTAAAGTCTTGGTGGGAAATTTCAAAAGTTAGTTAGCTACAGTAACTCCTATTTAGCTAAAATTGCATTTTTCTACCCCTAAACTAACGGGGATTTACTCCATTCCCTTAACTCAAATTTTCTTTTCCATTCTAGTCCCTACCCTTTTCTTTTCAATTTAGTCCCTTATTTTAATGCAACTACATGCAATTTAATGCAACATACACAAGCATTTAACTTATTTAATAACTAACAAACATTTCTCATAAATAGAAGGAGAGGATGTTACAAAAAGTATCAAAATTTTTATATGTTAGTCCCTCTGTCTGATGCCGTTAAAAACACTTAGTGGAAGTGCTGATGTATATCGTTAATAACTAGCTTACGTGGAATGTTAAAATGTCATTTTAGTCCATATAAGATTGTATTTCTATAAAAATAAGACCTTCTAAATTTTTAACTATATTACAAAGAAGTCCTTAAACATGCATGAATAGCAAACAAAACAAGGTAAAAGATTTATTACCTTTTCTTGGAAAGTGATCACACTAAACACTTCTTCTTATAACTAAGATAATGGAAAGGATGAAATATATAATGTAGGCCCATAATTCTAGAATGATGATGATGTTGAATGTTATGGGAAGAATAGAAAAGGGAATCTTCTAAGAGTGCAAGAGCTCCTTCTAAGAAAGGGAATAAAAAGCAAATAGTTGAGGTACATAAAAGAGAAAAAAGGAGAAGAATAGTTAACATTGATAATGGTGAGGATGATAAGAATAGTGATACTAGTGAAGCTCTATCATTGAAGTCATCATTATTTACCTCCTCAAAAGATAATGAGGGTGACAGTTACGAGTATGAAAAGTTAAATCTACACCTTGTTTCTAAAAAGGATAAGGATTCAATGGAAGGCATAAGTGTCCATAGTTTAATGAAAGTGTTGAGTTTAGTGAGATTGTTCTTGAACTTGGCATGGAGTTTGCATCACTTGAAATCTCCAAGAAAGCCTTAAAAGACTATAATATCCACTTAGGTTGAGAGTTTAGATACAAAACAAATGACAAGGTTAGATGTAAAGATAAGTGTGCAGTTGACGCATGAAAGTGGAAAATATATTGTGCATGGAGTGATGAGACCTTTAGTTTTCAAATTAAGACATTTAAAATAACCACAAATATGAAATTGGCTTCAAGAGTAAGAAGACTAATAAGAAGTGTATAGAAAAATAATTAGTTCCTGAGTTGAGAACATCCAAAAATAAAATGGTATTATGCATTTGTAAAAAACTCCATTAAACTTTAATTGTTGTGCACAAATGTCCTTAAATGTTAAACCTTATGTAAAAAATTCCTCATAACTTTAAGCCTTATATTGAAAACTTCTTCAATTAATTTGACTTGTCTACCATTTGTGAGGGTTTTGGACAAAGAAGTTACCAAAAGGATTTTTTATGTTCAAGTTCAAAATTTTGAAGGATTATAGGTCAAATTTTATAGTTGATGAGAGTTATTTGCACGCACACGTGCACACACACACACACACACACATATATCTTAGAGTACACTCTAGAAAACTCTAGTGGCATCTAGAAGATTCTAGTTTGTTAAGTTGTTAGTCAATTAGTTAAGCTAAGAAGTATTTGTTAATTATAGAAAAGTGTGTAAATAAGTTGTATTGAAATAAGAATGTGTGATGTTCTTTATTTAGATTCAAACACTTCTACTTCTCACTTCTACCTCTCTCATCTCTATATCTTGCTCATAAAAAACCATGGAAAATCATTCTAAAGGCTATAATAAATAAAAGAACTACCTTACCTGAGGATTTTGCTGAAATCCCTCTTGTTGTAGTCTAACTCTCTCTTCCTAACGGCTTTGATTATGATCTCCTGGGGTTCTTTCTCCTCTCGATTCAGCTACAATCTCACATGCACTGGTCCTTTCTCATCCAACTTATTTCCTTTTACCTGAATGTTGCCTCAATTTGCACTAAATTCACACTTGCCTAATTTAATCACACAAAGGATAGGAAGTTTAAACTTCTCTATCTATTTTATACTCTATTCTCCCTTTCTCTCACACCCTGCACTTGTTCTTTTCGATCAAGGCTCTACACTCAAATGAAAAAGGAGCTTGGTGCTCTAATGGCTCTGTTGGTCCTCCTAGGTGCTCGGTGGGTGGTAGATGAAAGAGAAGGAGAAGAAGAAGTATGGGAGGATGATGTTGCACCCTCCCTCGGTTTCTCTTTCCTTTCTTCAGTCTCTCTCACTTTGTGGCTGGGTAAGTTTCTTATAATGGAAGAAAGGAATGAGGTGTCTCTAATATAAAGAGAAAGATGCTACGTGGGTGGTATAAAGTGGGCTAGAAGTGCTACGTGCGGTGATATAAGGTGGGGTGGTTTTGGGAATATTTTCCATTGATGGACTATTAAGGGAAATAATCTTTGAGTAGGAAATAACATTTAAGTTAGTATGATTGGGTATTTTCTTACCTAGATGTCCCCTTTTGATATTTCCAACTTAGATGTTTGTACTTTATTTTATTGCTTATTAATATATGTTTAGTTAATTTACTTTGTTGTTTGTATTTATTTGTTTTGTAAATTTCCTACCATTCCCTATTTTCTATTCTTAGTTTTATCATTTCTAATGTAGCATTTGATTATTAATTTTAAGTGATCTATTTTATTTAAATTGATTGTCATCTTTTTTTGTGATTCTCTTTTATATATAAAAAAATACTACAACATAACCTGTACATAATTCAACAATACTATAGTATACCTGTAACTTCAGTTAGCAATGGTACAACATAATTAGAGCGTTAGATAGCAATGCTACAACATAGCTAGAGCATTAGTTAGAAATGTTATAGTATTATGAACATACATATTTATAACACGATTAGCATAATTAAGAATATTAATTATGCTAAATTACTTTTATTGGGAATTTAGGGGATTTCCTCTTAGTTATAAATGGTGATGTTACAAAAGTAGTGAGAGAAAGTAGAAGAATCTCAAGAACAAGGAGTAGATTTGAACTAGAAATTAAATGGAATTTTTAAAACCACTGAATTTCAACCAGAAATAACTTGATCAATGCACAAATCTCAATGGAAATCAAGAAAATCATCCCTTTCTCCTTTAGGTGCAATAACCCATTTTCTTTCAAAGAAAACTCTAAAAAAATCTATGGTTTGAGCTGAGTCAGGGAGATTTAAACTTGCATTCTTCAATATGTATGCAGGGTATATGCTTATGAAGCCTTCCTAGAGGCTGATATATGCTAGAAATGAGATTTATGGTTGTGGGTTATGTTTCTTTTCTTCATGAGCATGCTTCTTATGGTAGGGTTGATTCCTAGCTTAAAAGAAATGAGTTTTTCGTATGATGGTGTTTTGGAAAGAATAAAAGAGTTTATGATTGATTCAAAATGAAACTTTAAAGTTTTCATGAAGCTTTAGGACTCAAAATGGATTAGAAGATTAATTTTCATGCTTTTGAATCCAAAAATATTGCAAACTCGAGCATCTTTATCATGCTAAAAGTCATCTTTGTTGCAGTGAATTTCCATTGTGTTCTTTACCATAATACAAGTATGTTTTCGTTGTGGTAAAATGTCCTTAACATTTTCTATATTCTTCACTATGAGACTTCACCGTGGTGAACTTCCTCCACATTTTTGAAGTTTTCATCTTTGTATTTTTGCCTCTTTTCTTCCCTTAAACCTCATGTAAAAGCTAGGAAATCATCTCGAATATATAGTAATGTATTTGACAAGTAATATAGTACAAGATTGAAGGAAAATCATTAGAAAGGAAAAGTGTAAATACTCTTTATATGTCTTAGTCTAGATAAGTTTCAGGTCGAATGACTGGTAATTGGTATGGGGGACGATTATAAAAAATTCCATGTTTGAAATATGGAATAGAATAGAAGAATATCCATTCAATTTTTGAGAGAATTATGAAACACACCGTGTTGATGGTTAACCCTAAGTTAGTTACCTGAATAGTTACAGAGTTGCTTACTTAGAGTTAAACTAATCATGATCAAGGAACTTATCAGATTGGTGTATGTAGTAGAGGGTATCAAGATAATGTTTTAATCTATAAAAGAGGGATATCTTTAAAGCAAAATTGTCCTATCATAGTAAAACGGGTGGAAATGACCTTTAACCCACGATAGAGGTACAGTGATCTGGTGAGTGGATATAATCTGTGACCCATAGTAGAGGCTTATGTGTTCTCCATCACAGTCGAATGGTCTTTCTAAGAGACTAGAGGATGCCCTAGAGGTAAAAGCTAGCTAAAAATTAAGAAAGAAAAAACTCATATAATTTTTAATTGACCAAGTAAACCATATGAATGAAAGTTATGAGTTATTTTTATTATGTTATATGTCCACATTACTGTATTTTGAATGATATGAAGCATGAGTATATCCACTAATGCCCACTAAATGATTTATTTTTACTGCTTGACATGATATACCATAGTAATTGTATATTACCCAGGATGTTTATAATTTGAAATAAATTTGAGTGTAAGAGTTTTTCTGTGTTTCACAACTTGTGTCATCAATGATAATTTCTAAGTTTATTTCTCTTTATTTATAAGGTTTTATCTAACCTGTTCATTGATGTGTCTAGGTGTCTAGATATTCAGTCATGGTCGAGGTGGAGGTAGAGGTAGAGGTGGCCTAAGTACTTGACGTTAGGTACTATTTATAGATTGGTGAGATTATGAAATGAATTATAGATGCACCACTGCTACCAATGGGTTAGTATGGTAGAGGGGATGACTTTCTTTTTGGTGCTCTACTACCCCTAGTCTACTTTATGAAGCCATAGTGGGCTAGTATATATATCTAATAGGAGGGTAGAGCCTACTTGTGATCTGATATATGTACACAAGTATGCTAACCCTATACTATAGTAACTGTAATCCTATAATAGGTTAGGTGCTCTTGAAGAAAGACAACATCATTTCTTAAGTTTTCACCTAGTATTTTGAAATTATGTACATATATGCAAAGTTGTATATAGAAATATCTAACTCTTGTATATTAATATATCTTGGAATTTTATACATTTTCTGTTGAATGAATATGAATGAGAATCCTAAGTGCAATCCTAAACCTGAAATTGAATTAATTAAGGATTGTGGAAAGTTAGTTTAAAATTGAACTCGAGTAGTTAAGGAAGGATATGTTAGTAGCATACCATCTCTGTGGAATCATGTATGTTATGTACCTATAGAGGTATAGTGTTACATTGTTGGTATTAGAGCATTGTTCTGATTTAGGTAGTATTCCTCATATGAAGGTTAAAGTTAGATTATGTTACTTATCTGGATAGTTTACTAGTTTATATCTAGCTTGATTTAAGGAATGAAGTTTGGGTTTGGTTAGCTGATCTTTTGTGATATGCTTTGTTTTCTCTATAGGATATTATGTTATTGAGATTGATCAACTTAGTGATATTTATTTTGTAGAAGGAAACTAGGCATCGCATAGGAGGAATGACAGAAATGCTCCTAAGAATGAGGCTGGTGGTGATGGAGTAATGTAGAATTTGCAAGGAATGGCAAAAGCCATGAGATGTCAAACATATGCCACTACCCAATTGTTGCAACATTTCCAAGAAGAAAGAACCTAAAGTAGAAGGAAACCAAAACCATAAGGCTTGGTTAGAGTTTCAAAAGGCTAAGCCTAAGAACTTTAAAGGAGAGTATAATCCTATCTTAGTTGATGAGTGGATTAAGAGTATGGAGAAGATGTTTAAAGTTTTAGGAAATACCAATGAATAGAAGGTGGAGTTTTCCACGTACATGCTAGAGGGTGAGTCTGAGTACTAGTGGAAGGGAGCTCAACAACTATTAGAAGCCTAAAATACCCCTTTGAGTTGGAAAAAAATTCAAAATAGCCTTCTTTGAAAAGTATTTCCTTATAAGCGCGAGGAACAGAAGAGAGGTTGAGTTCATGCAGCTAAAATAGAATGGGAAACCTTTTGAGGAATACCTAGCTTGATTCAAAGAACTAATCTATTTTCTCTTCTTATCTTAGGCATTATCTTGATGAAGCTTGGAAATCCATGCACTTGGTGGTAGGGCTAGATTTTGAAATGAAGAAAGTGATTTCCCAACAAAAAATTTGAGATTATGCCACCTTAGTGAACAAGTGTTGGATAGTAGTGAGAAGTCTAGAGGAAGAAGAGAGGGATAGGAAATCAATTCTAAACTTTAAAAAGAGGCTTGGAAACTTTTCACCTGGTACAAACCATAAATTTCAAATGACTATTGAGGGAAAAAAGCCAATGATGACACCGTCAATACCTATCTCTTATCTAAAATGTGAGAAATACCATAGAAGTAGACCCTACCTAGTAGGCCAACCTATATGTTTTAATTGTGGTAGACAATTGGCCAAATATTGTTTCTAGAACAAGAAGCCTAATGGTGGGCCTAGACCTCAGACACATGGATACATATATACGTTAAAGGGTAAGGAGGTGACATAATCTGATGATCTGCTTAAGGGTAAGTGTATGATAGTTATCCAATCTTTAATTGCATTATTTGACTCTGGTGTATCTCATTCCTTTATATATGATAAGTTTGTGAAGGGTCTAAACTTGTCTGTGACTTCCGTTCCTTGTGATGTGAATGTCTCCACTCTTATAGGGGATCATGTTGTTGATGAAAATATATCCTTATTGATTTTATTTGTTTACCTATGTTTGATATGGATATTATTTTTGGAATGAACTGGTTATCTGATAATGATGTGGTCCTAGACTATAGTAGTAAATCTATGTCTTTTATTAGATGTCATAACCATGATAGGGATATTGAAGGAAAGAAATAAAATGTGGGTTTTCTAGGATCTTTCTAAAGTAGAACTAAAAATTGATCGAACACCAATTATTGTGGAATTTCTAGATGTCTTTCCAGGTGAAATGTCTAGTTTGCCACCAGAAAGGGAAATTGAATTCACCATTGAGCTAACTCCTGGTACAGAGCCTATTTTTATAGTGCCCTAAAGGATGTCTCCTATAGATTTGAGGGAACCGAAGACCTAGATAGAGGATCTCCTGTCTAAGGGATTCATTAGACCCTATGCTTCACCATGGGGAGCACCAGTCCTTTTTGTTAAGAAAAAGGATAACAGCCTGAGAATGTGTATAGATTATAGGTAGTTAAACTAGGTGACTGTGAAAAATAAATATCTGCTCCCTAAGATAGATGGCCTATTGGATCAACTTGGAGGAGCAGTAGTATTCTCAAAGATTAACCTAAGATAATGGTACCATTAGATTAGGGTGAGAGAAGAAGATATCTCTACGACGGCCTTTCAGACTCATTATAAACACTTTGAATTTAGAGTGATGCCTTTTGTCCTAACCAATGCTCTAGCTATTTTCATAGATTACATGAATCTTATCTTTAAACCTTATCTCAATAAATTCATTGTGGTGTTTATTGATGATATTCTTGTATATTCAAGGAATATTGAAGAGCATGAAGAGCACTTTATGACTATACTCCAAATTTTGAGAGAAAAGTGGTTATATGATAAGGTAGATAAATGTGATTTCTAGCTTGAGGAGGTGAAATTTTTAGGGCATGTTATAACCAAGAAGGGGTAGCAGTAGATTCTTGCAAAACAGAAGCAGTGGTGAAGTGGGAGACTCCTAATACTGTAATTGAGATTTATAGTTTTCTTGGCTTGGTAGGATACTATTGAAGATTTATCCAAGGATTTTCCTAGATAGCTTTGCTTTTAACAAAATTAACTCCAAAGGATGTGCCTTTCATGTGGTCTAAAAAGTGTGAACAGAGTTTTCAAACTCTCAAGGAGAAACTCATCACCATTCTTGTGTTAGAAATTTTTAAGTCATTAGGATCCTTTGAAGTATACACTGATGCTTTTAAGAAGGGGCTAAGTAGTGTACTTATGCAGGATAAAAGAGTAGTTTCCTATGCTTCTAGAAAATTGAGACTCCATAAGGAGAACTATCCAAATCATGATCCAGAATTAGTAGCCATAGTATTTTCCCTAAAAATTTGGAGACATTATCTTTATGGTGCAAATTTTAAGGTATTTAGTGACCACAAAAGTCTGAAATATCTCTTTAATCAGAAGGAATTAAACATGAGGCAAAGAAGGTGGATGGAATTCCTTAAGGATTATGAATTTGAGCTCAAATGCCACCAAAGCAAAGCAAATGTGGTTGCAGATGCTTTGAGTAGGAAATCCCTACGTGGCCCACATGATAGTGAATGAGATGAAATAGATAGAGAAGTTTAGAGATTTAAATATATCCACATCAGCATTACTTTATAGAATCTACATAAGTAATTTAGAGATAAATTTTGACCTTAGGTCTCAAATCCTTAAAGCTCAATTAGATGATGAATTTTTGAAGTCCCTAAACGACATGAAGGAATTCAACAATGTAACACCCCACCTTTATGGTATAACACGTACAAGCCCTATTGGGATGGTGCACTACTAACATAACTTTTCTTATCTACCAGAGTTCAATTTTTATATTAATGTCCAGAATCCTTAATTAATTCAATTTCAAGTTTAAGGTTGGACTCGGGATTCTCACTTGTATATATATGTATATATATGGCAGCGAAAGTATAAAAAAGCTTTAAGATATATTCACATATACAAGCTAGAAATTTCTATTTACAATATACACATATATACATGATTCCCAAAACACTAGGCTAAAACTTGAGAAATGATGTAAACTTTCCCTAGACTACCTAAAATCCATTATGGGATACTTGTTGCTATGATACAAAGTTAATAAACTTATACACATAATTCAAGTAGGTTTCACCCTTTGTTTACTATACATACACATAAGTTCCCAAGTAGGTTTCACCCTTTGTTTACTATACATACACATAAGTTCCCTATGGCTTCCTTAAAACAAGCCAGGGATGGTGGAACACCAAAAAGAAGGTTGTCTCCTTTACCACTCTAATCCATTGGGGGAGGTGGTGCATTTATGATGTAGATCATTATTTCTCCTATCCATATATAATACCCTATTCCAAGCACATGTACTACTTCAATCTCTACCTCAATAGTAACTGAATATCTAGGCATATGGACACGTCAATGCACATGTGAGACATAAATCTCAGTAATCGAAAGAAATCAAGTTCAAAATTACCATTGATGGTACCAGCTATGAAAACACAGAAAAACTCTTGCATTCAATTCAAATCATAAACATAATTTAACTAGATAATATGAAACTACTATGTTATGTCATGCCAAATACAACATTTAGTGGGTATCATTAGATATATTCATGCTTCACATCATCAAAATACAATAGTACGGACATTTAACATAATAAATAATGGAAATAACTTTCATTCATATGGATCACCAGGCCAATCATAAAATAACTTTCACATGGCTATACTTGGCCATTCATAATACTCTTTTCATTCTTGGCCAATACATTCTCTCTTTTCCAACAAACATTGTATGAGTCCTTTCTTTCATAACGGTTAGCTAGCATTTACCTCTAAGGTGTCCCTTAGTCATTTTTGAAAGACCATTCTACCTGATAGAGATCACTATACCTCTCTGTGGGTTATAGATTATTTCCACTCAGTAGATCACTCCACCTCTACCTGGGTTACAGATCATGTCCACCCATACTATGCTAAGATGGGACAATGTTGCCTTAATTCAATACCCTCTAATATATACCTTAGTTTGACAAGTTCCCTGATCATGATTGGTTTAACTCTAAATAGGTAACTCTATAGCCATTCTGGTACTAACTCAGAGTTAACCATCAACACATTGTTTTCTCATAATTCTTTGAAGAGTTAAATGGCTATTTTAGCTTAAAAAATGTGGAATTTATGGTAATTATCCTATATTAATCACCTGTCATTCAATACAGAACTTATCTAGGCTAAACCATATAATAAGAGTACTTACATTTTATCTTTCTAGTTATTTCCCTTCAAAATTTATCCCATACTACTTTTCAAATACAATATCATGACATTGGAATGATTCCTTAGCCTTTACATGATGTTTGGGAAAGAAAAGAGGCATGAAACATCGAGTTGAAAAATTCAAATGAAGCTGAGTAGCTCGCCATGGCAAAGTGCGTAGAGGCAAGAAGCCACGTTTGCCATAATGAAGTTTACAGAACTTCACAATTTTTAGGGAAAATATGCATAAAAATTTGAGTTTACACAATTTTGGCCTAAAACACTTTAAGAAACCTTTAGGGGTTCATTTGGGACTAACTTTGTACTCTTTTCCCTTTCCAAAACATCACCCAAGGGAGAAGAAGATTTCTTTGATTACATTGAATATTTGTGCATTGATTTAGTTATTTTTGGTTGAAATTCAGTAGTTCCAACACTTCTCTTCAAGTTCTAACTCATATTTGCAACTTACTCTTGCAGATTTCTACTTTCTCTTACTAAACTCTCTCTTTCTCTCATTAGAAGATGAAGGTGACGAAGATAAAGATATGAATATAGAGACTCCCCTCACCCTTCTTATGCTTATGTAGGATTTCATGGGGATTATGTAAAGCCCCCAATCCTATAGTTCCTTTTTAAGTAATTAATAATATGACATAATACACTATAGGATTAGTGAGTTACTACTACCTTTACTTGAGTAAAGTTTTTTTTACTTTTACTAAGTTAATTAATTAATTAAGTGCCATTGGTTTGGGAATTCTACACTCGAGATTCTCACACGTAACGCAGTAGAAATAATTAAAATAACATATATATATACATTTACATTCATGTACATAATTCTTTTATAATAATTGTAACTTCTTTATGCTAGACATATACCTAAAGATATGTGAGAGTGTCAACAAGGGTAAGTGATGTGTCTTATTTTATACATATTTTCTTGATGTTAATTGTCCATTTGATGAGCATTTTATGTAATTTTATTCTAAAAATCACCTAAGTTGCATCATTTCATTTTCAGGTATTTTATCAAGTTATCATCAGTAAATGGAGCAATTTTGAGCCTAGACAGCCTTTAGAGCACCTGAAATAGACCATTTGGGCCACTTTTCCTTATTGGGTCGAGCCAATGTCCTTAATGGGCTTGGATTATGGGTGAACCGGCCTTAGGGAGAAGACCCATGTGAGGAGAAAGGAGAAAAAGGAATGGAACAGTAGCAGACCAAAAAAAACAGAGGAGCAACATGCATTTCTATCGTGAGAGAGGAGAGGACTCGAGAAAGGAGGCATGAAGCGTGTGAGCAATTCTGCGTAGAGCTCCATGGAAGCGCAACATCGTTCCAATGACAGGGGACGACGGGTGAGACACCGCCGTTGTTCATAGCCTTCAGAAACCTTTAGATCCATGAGACCTGAGACTACGACCTATCCATGTTCACAGCTTCTCTGTGGCATTTGTTGCCTGATCCATCTTCTATCATTGTTCATTCAACCTCAGGCAACCCATCCGTGGCCACTCGTTCATCTACTGGTGGCCTATTGGCAATTTTTTGGTGGATAATCGAGAACCCAAGAGAGATCCGTGAGAGAGGAGACGCGACTCATTTCGCGTGACCCAAGCAGATCTGGTGTGTTAAAGGTCAAAAACTGAGAGGTAACTATCCGCTTGCCATCCGCTGTCTATCAGTTATTGTCTGCCATCGTCCGAAGGGTGAAATCAGTTAGGTACCCGAGAACCCGTGACCGACGAGCCGTTTTGCAACCCGCGACTTATTTTCTAGACAAATTTGAATTTAATTTTTCTGGCAATTTTCTAGTAGTTTTCTGGCAAGATTTCAGTGGTTTTCTAGTGACCATTCTGTACAGCGACCATTGGGCATTTAAGAAGAAAGGGCTTGCATAAATTCTATAATTTTTATCTTCTATTTAATTAATTGTTTGATGGAGTATCTACTGTTAGAATTGTCTGTTGTTATGTGTGGCTAAATTGCCCAAACCCATTGGGTTCTGAACTATGTCGGTACTTTGAGTTTAATTTGTATGGATAATTGAATATTGATTATGTGATCTCCTTTCCTTTGATGAATGAATGTTCAAGTTTTCATTGACAAGACATTGTAATGAAATCCTCTTAGATTTCTTTTAATAATCGATAGATTTTAATTGAAGTTGGATACCTAATTGTAATGGACAATTTGTTATCACTTAGAACTAAGGTTAATAAATTGATGGATTAAGAAGTAACGACTCTTAATAGTAGTGGATTAGACTAATAATGCTGATCTAAAATCAACCATTAGGAAGAACCAGCTAGTGGTAGGTTTGTTGGTCTAAGAAATTCATTGAGACCGATAGAGAATTTGAATTTAAATTAGAACTCACTCACAGGTAGCATAGTCAGATGCAGTAATCCATTATCATTTGTGTGTTTACTAACTAGTACAGATCCCCAATGGGTTTGCTTTTCTATCTTGATTGATTCCTCTCTTTGCCAATTGTCGCTGACTAGTTATTGTTGCATTTAACTTAGTCATTAGTTTAGTTAGAACCCAATCACT
Source organism: Senna siamea (assembly GCA_031216115.1). Lineage (NCBI taxonomy): Eukaryota > Viridiplantae > Streptophyta > Magnoliopsida > Fabales > Fabaceae > Senna > Senna siamea. The sequence goes on along the minus strand of CM062361.1, from coordinate 27,030,069 downwards.
TTGAATCATAGGCTAGATAACAGAGAACAAGTAGTAGCTCTAGGCTTTTCCTGTTCCCGTGGGATATGACCTTGATACTCACCATTGCACTAGACTGCATTGATAGGTTCACTGCCTTAGGTGTAGTTGCATTAGTAGCAGCACATCAAGTTTTTGACGATGTTGTAGGGGAACTTTTGTGAAAACTAGAGTGAAATTGCTATTTTTTACTTTAGCCACTATTATTTATTTTATTTTGTTTTGTTTTTTTATTTTCGGTGAGCTGTTTCTTTCATTCCATTTAGTTATTGGCTTTTATTAATTCTATTTTATCTTTTTTATCTTTTATTTTTGATTAATTATTTTGTTGGTTAGTTTTTTGTTTTTATTTATTTCTTTGTTTTTGTTTTTGTTTCAGTTATTGGTTTTTATCTATTTTGTTTTATTTTTGTTTTGATTTATTAGTCTTTGATCTAGTTGTTGGGTTGTTCCATTATTGTTTTTTTCAGGTGATTTATGACCATGGATTCTATATCAATCTTGGCAGCTCAAATACAAAGGGAGCTTCTAGCCAAGCAAATTTATCAATGTCTGATGCCAAAGCAGGCCGCACAGTTTGCCTATGAGTTTTATGGTGACCCACATTTTAGTGAACAATGTAATTCTGAAGGTATATTTTCTAATCCTTCCATTCTCTCTTTTCTCCTTACACTATTTTTGTTGATTTCAAATAGGTCGATTATATGGGGAATGCCCTAAGTCAGCAAAACGATCCCTACAGTAATACATACAACTCCAAGTGGAGTAACCATCCAAATTTCGGATGGATCAATAATACCCAGGGTCCACAAGATTCTCAGTGGCTACACCAATAGTAGCTTCAACAATAAATCACTTCTGATCAATTTTCTCAAGGACAGGAGTAGTCCAATCTTGAGGAAATAATCATGAAATATATGTCCAAGACGGACATAATCCTTAGAAATCAACAGGCCTCCATTCAGAACATAGAATATCAAGCAGGCTAGATTTTTAAGATGTTTGTTGAAACACAACCAGAGACGTTCCCTAGCACCACAGAGTCCAAACTAAGGGAGCATCGCGATGCCATCACTTTGACATTTGGTAAGCAAGTATCTGGCCCTTTATCATTGATTGATGATTATACTATTGAACAAAATATGCCAATCAGTAAAGGGCCAGAGATTGAGGTAAGTGGGCCAGTGAAAATGGAGGACAAGAGTCCTATGAGAGAACATAGCCCACCTATTCCATACCCTGCTAGACTAAAGCAAGAGACGGTTTATTTTGACTTAGTGTAACAACCGAAAGAGTTTTTAAAGGATAAAATTGAAATTTTAACCCTAATCCCTTTTAAATTGAGGCTGGCACGTATTTCACGGACGATGATTTGCAACAGAAGGTTGTTCGAAGTCAGAAACATGATCAAACAAAAAAGCATAATCCGCGATCGAACCGGCGTAAGACATTTCGTGCGTCAATTTCAATGACGGAGGCCAAAACCTTTGCATAGAAACACGTGCCGATGTTTGGAAGGAAGCCGACACCCTAAAGTATCCCCGGGTGGTCCGAAAAAAGTCAGAATCGCCCTTGGAGGCTTTAAAATTCTCATATTCCCTATATTTCTCTCAAATCTCTCTCTCACCTCACCTCACTTTCTCTCTCCTCTCTCTCCTCCTTCCTCCACCGTGCACCGCCACCACAGCCACCGTGGGCCGCCACTTGGAAAACCAATCGATAGCCCTCGCCACCCACAACCTCCACCAACCACCCACGGCCACCAACGGCTGCCAGCGTCGCCAAAAAATGCCCCTTTTCTCCTCCATCGCGCAAAAAATTTGCCAGCTCAGATCGCTGCCGTTTGCCACCGTTGGCCGTCACCGCCCTCACCACCATGTAGGCTGAGCTGCCAGCTTCCTCCACCAGCTTGCTGACGTCGAACGGAGGCCTGACGCGCCCGAATCGAGGATTTTTTCGTCTATCATGCATCGATTTTTGTGGCTGAAAAATGCCTTCCAAACGGTCGTGAACTGTTGCGCCACCACCATATTTGGGCTCCTGGACTTGCAGGCTTCACCGTGGTGTAATTTTTGAGGCAAACCGCACCCCTTCTCCGTGCACCACCGTACGCCGCCGTGCCAGAGTTTCTGGACATACATCGGGAGAAACCGAGACCACCTCGAGACAGAATTCCATCATCCGATCACATTGGTAAGGTCCAATTTCCCAAAAACTAATGATATCTGATTAAAATAGCTGTCGAACGAAATTAGGCAATAAATTGACCTAGGTATTAGGGCAACCGGACTTAGAATTGTTAAACAGATGACGTGACAAGCTTGAATATTCAATTTAATGTCTAGGAAATTAATTGGACTCAGAAACTGAGATTTCGACAAGTTCTGAATCGATTTGGAGCGACAGGAGACCAGGTAGAATAATTTACGTTTCCTGAACCCTAGATTTGACCTAGTGGATACCTGAACTATTTAGATTATTTGCATGCATTTTCGTGCTTCTTTCGATGGAATAAATTGCATCCCTGTGTGCTGGAAACCCTAATTGCATGTTAGACGTATTGTTTATCGAGTTTAGATGCCCCTAGGACGGATTTACTTAAGGTAGGGTACTTGATAGCTGGTATAGGATGGTCATTAAGTATCCCGAGTACAGGGAGCTTTTAATTGACATTGTTTTTACTTGATTTAGCCTGTACTGCGTTAGGGATCACGCGATAAATCAGGACGACCCTAAGAAAGGTTTAAGGAGTATAAGGGAGGATAACCTAGACGGGGAAACAATGTGATTTAGGCGTAATACCCTAGAACCTTGAGGAATAGCCGACCGTGTGCATGTGAGTTCGAATAGACTGTATGAGGATGAGAATTGGCGTATGTGCCCATGCTAGGGGACGCCCTAGATGTTGATTCTCACCCGGTCCTTGAGTGAGTGATTGGTGTTACAGATCACACTCACAATATAGGCTTGATTCGGGTGATTGGTGTTACGGATCACACCCAACGATAAGAGAGGTATTCTCTCTAGATGACGTGCAATTAGATGACGATTTAGAATTGGTTACAGCGAATTTGTAGCCAACGTGGATTTAGATACACCGGGCATGGGATTTTATTTAATTTCAAGTATTGATTTTAAAAGAAATGGATTTTTTATGATTTTAATTATCTGCCGCAAATTCCATGTGATAAAACGATTTTAAAAGTAAGGTATTTCACTGATTTCAGGAAGATGATTTCGGTGTTCACACCGCTGAGTATTCAGCCAGATTTTGAATTGTATTTAAACTGTAAATTATTCTACTGGGATTTTATATCTCACCAGATTTTTTACTCAGATGAACAGGGACAGGGATAGGAACCTAGACGATAGCTGGACGATGATTTGATGACAAATAGATGAGAAGCTTAGTATAGGCTTGAATTACATTGTATATATTCTGATGATAATGTTGTATAATTGGTCTCTGTAAATTTATGTTTTCTGTTATTGTTGGATTGGCTGTATGATTGTGAATAGGTGACTGTTGTATTTTGGGTATGTTCAAAATACAGAGGAAACTCTGCCGTATTTTTGGTAGGGTTTATTGCAGTAAACTGGTAAATTTAAATTGGAATGTATATGAATGCATGATGTGATGTGTATATGGATTTTAGATTTCATTCCAGAGAAATTTATGATGTATGTATGTATAATTAGTTAGCTGCGTGTGAATTAGGGTTGAACGGAATCTGAATGGACAACGGGAAGTCTATTTGGGTTACGCTCAACCAGTAGCGATCCCCTGACATTCCCACATCGGGAATAATAATGTAAACCAACCCATATGCTTCCGCTAATCAAATAAACATCGTGTATGTTGTATTAAGGGGTCATTACACTTAGCAACTTCTTTAAGACGTTCTTTCAATCATGATGATCTTGTTTATCTTATAGATGTCTTAGATGACGTTATTGAGTCTGAATTGCAGGAATTCTTTCTTAATAACCCTTTACAGGTAGCATTGCAGGGAGATGAAGAAGAGTTGTCTAATGAGCAAGTGTTGGAACAACTAACTCATCTGTTGGCTACTGAACCTAGTAGTTATACTGACCATTCTGTTTCTTTTGATAGGTCAAAGTTGCATGAGGTGAAACGTTCGATGGAGGACTCCCCAATCCTGAAATTGAAAGAATCACTTAAGCACTTGAGCTGCATTCATTTGTATGAGGTGGAGCAGCTACAAATGATTATAACAACTGACCTGATCCCTACTGTAGGAGATATAATTTTGGCATCTCTCAGAGACCATCTCAGGGCACTTATTTACAAGATTCCTCCTCCTCTCCCATTTTCGCCAGAGCGAGACAAAACTTAAGCAATTATTTTATTTTATTTTATTTTCTGCTAATAATAACTTTTAGACTATTGGATTTTCTATTTGTTCCTGTTTTATGTTGTTAATTTGGGATACCAACCTAGCTATACACTAAGGGCAATATGACCCTTAAGTGTGGGGTGGGTATATGTTATTAATTTTTTTTTCTTTTGGGATACCCTTTTGTTGTACACTGAGGATGGTGTAATCCTTAAGTGTGGGGTGGTGTGCTATATTATTTTGACTCCTTTTTCTTCTGTTAGTCCAGGATACTGCATATTGATGCTACTTTTTGCTGATGTTGTATTATGCTGATAGTAGATATAGGACAGGATACTTGATTTGGCTTGACTATATGCACTTAAGTTTTGTTTGTCTTTGAAGAATTAATAATTCAATTTATGAATTGGCAAAAGTTTTTTCCCTTAATTCATCTTGGAAAATAATTAGTGATGTTTAATGCATTATCTCATTCGGGTTATACCGATCACCCTGGTAGGGTTATATAGGTGGTACTTAATTATTTTTCAAATTGTGAAAATTTTGATTTAGTATGTTGATAATGCAAATTGCATGCATTGCTTAAAATACAATTTAGTTGAAATTTTTTTTAGAACTGTATGCAATTTTAACACACTCTAAATGTGAGATTTGAGCCCATTTTAAGCATTCATTACAAGTATTCTCTTGACTTTCTTATTTGAGTGTGCATTTTGCTTGATTTTTCCTTTAGAACTTGCTCTGTAATGCTTGTTGAGGTTGCGTGAATTGTTGAATATCAAGAGATGATTTAGGCAACTTAGGATACACTAGTTTTGGCTAAAAAAAAGCCCACCCTTTGTGTTTCCCTTAGTTGGCCACTATTGAGCCTTGACATTTTCTTCACTTTTTGCACTTTTCTCCTCATATTCATTTTTCTTACATTGTCTTCTTTTTCACCCTATATGCTAAAAATTATGTGATTTACTGTTCATATTTGGATTAAAATGCATTGTCTTGAATAATTACAGTTCACTAAGTCCTTTCTTCATTTGTATGCTCATTTCTATCCAAAGTTGTATATTAAGAAGACTGCAGACTATTAAAAAAATGATGAAAAAAATGAAAAAAAATCCTATAAAATTATTAGAATTAGAGAAATTTTTATTCTCTTTGACTTTTGGATAAATTACTCTTTGAGCATCCATTTACTCATTTAAAACTCAGTGAAAATTTTTGTGTTTAGCAATTTGCTGCTTTTAATCCTTTGAGTATTCATGATGTTGAAATTACATGAGTTCTAGCATATCTATGACCTCTTCCTAAAATTTCCTACCTTTATTTAAACCCATTACCACCTTGTCAAGACCCTTTAGTCTTGGTATTTAATTTTTCACAGTAACAGAGATAAGATTTATGAGCAAGCATATGGTAGGCAGATTCTTGTGAAATAGCTTAATGGATTTGTACTTTACCCCTATACTCTTTGAGTGATTTGAGTGATCCCTGTGAAGCTTTGGTTCTTAAATTTTTTTTTATGGAATTGCAGGTTAAGTTATGTATGCGTTGTTATTATTTCCATCTAGTGTTAAGGTTTTGCAATTTGATTTATGATTGAGTTTTACTTGGGATGTATGAAGTATCATTAATTGTGGATTAGATATGATTTTTGAGGAACTATTGCTATTTATTTAAAGACTAAGTTAATGTTTGCTTAAGGATAAGCAACAACTAAAGTGTGGGGTGATTTGATGTGTCTTATTTTATACATATTTGTTTGATGTTAATTGTCCATTTTATGAGCATTTTATGTAATTTTATTCTAAAAATCACCTAAATTGCGTCATTTTTATTTTCAAGAATTTTATCAAGTCATCATTAGTAAATGGAGCAATTTTGAGCCTGGATAGCCTTTAGAGCACCCAAAATAGACCATTTGGGCCACTTTTCCTTATTGGGTCGAGCTATTGTCCTTAATAGGCCTGGATTATGGGTGAAATAGCCTTAGGGAGAAGACCCGTGTGAGGAGAAAGGAGAAAAAGGCTTGGAACAGTAGCAGACCAAAAAAAAAAGGAGAAGCAACATGCATTTCTATCATGAGAGGGGAGAGAACCCGAGAAGAGAGGCGTGGAGAGCATAGGTAGTTCTGGGCAGAGCTCCGTGGCAGCACAACATCGTTCCAGTGATAGGGGACAACAGGTAGGACACCGCTGTTGTTCGTAACCTCCGAAAACCTTCAGATTCTCACGACCTGAGACCACGACCCATCCACATTAGCGGCTTCTTCGTGGCATTGGGTCATAAATTAATTTCAACTATCTTAGAAATTTTTTCCCCTTATATGCTACTTTCAAATTAAATTCCCTAAATATTCCATTTCTGATTACTTGGTCTTTAATTCATTATCTATCTTATGGGTAAAATTACCCAAATATACCATTTTTTTAAAATTTCATTTTCTTTTAAATCAGACCTCATTTCAATATGGTTTCACAGTCAATTGACTTGCTACTTACTTCTCTAGCTTTCTATATTACATTTTCATAGCCACTAGGTTTCTAATAGTCAAGGACTAAATTTCTTAGGAGGATGTTACAAACAAAGCTACTGATGGAGTAGTATAGTTTTGAAATAAGATTTATGTCCCTGATAGTGAGAACTTAAGGACCAAAATCCTATAAGAAGCTCACAAGAGTGATTACACTATCCACCTTAGCACCACTAAAATATACCAAGATTTGAAATCTAGATATTGGTGGCCATGTATAAAAAGGGATCTAGGAAAATTTAGTGCTCAATATCTGGTATGCCAGCAAGTAAAACAAGAACATCAAAAGTCGGTTAGCATGTTACAACCCTTATACATCCTTGATTGGAAATGGGATAAAGTGATAATGGATTTTGTAGTAGGTTTACCGAGGACTCAGTTGGTCATGACGCAATTTGGGTAATTGTGAACTGATTAACCAAATCTATGCATTTCCTTCCTATCAAGATAAATTATTCCTTAAACAAGCTAGCTAAGCTATATATCCAAGAGATAGTTAGATTTCATGGTATCCCCACCCATATTGTATTAGACAAAGATCCGAGATTTACTTCTAGGTTTTGGAGAGCACAGTAGGAATCATTCGGTACAAAACTTAACTTTGGTACTGCATATCATTCTCAAACCAATGGCCAATATGAGAGAATTATTTAAACCCTAGAAGACATGTTAAGGGCTTGTACACTAAAGCAGAAAGGTAATTGGGATAAAAATTTATCTCTACTGGAATTTGCTTGTAATAACAGTTATCACTCTAGCATAAGAATGGATCCGTACAGAGCCTTATATGGGAGAAAATGTAGATCTCTTATTTTTTTTGTTTTGAAGTGGTTGAAAGACAACTTTTAGGCCTAGACCTTGTCCGGGAAACAACTAATTTGATCAAGATGATAAAAGAAAAGATAAATAAGACTTAGGATAGGAAGAAAAGCTATGCTGATAAAAGAAGAAGACCTCTGGAATTTGAGTAAGGAGAACATGTGTTTCTTCAAGTATCTCCTATCACAGGTCTTAATAGGGCTATAATGTCTAGAAAATTAAGTTCAAGATATTTGGGACCATATTAAATTTTGAAAATAATATGTTCATCTACATATCAAATAGCTTTACCCGTATTTCTTTTGAACCTTCATGATGTATTTCATGCCTCTTAACTTACAAAACATGTGCCTAAACCTTTTCATTTATTGGATGCCCAAGTAGTGCAATTAAATGATAATCTAACTTATTATCCAAAACCCATCAGGACCATAAATTTTGAAAAAAATCAAATAAGAAATAAGAACATCCCATTAGTAAAAGTATAATGGGATGAATCTACGTCTCATGAAGCTACATGGGAAACAGAGGCGAATATGAGGACAACCTATCCAAAGTTTTTTGAATAGGTACATTTCTAAAATTTTAAGGGCAAAATTTATTTTAAGGGGAGAATCGTAACATCCTCCTAAGTAACTTAGTCTCTAAATGGAATTTAATTGAGTTAAAGACATGTTTGTCATGAAAATGTGATACACAAAGCTATAGAAGCTAATTATGGATTGATTGACTAAAAAACCAGGCCAAAATGAGGTCTAGTTTAAGAGAAAATGAAGTTTTAAGAAGAATGGTATATTTGGGTTATTTAACCCAAAGGACAGATAAGGAATTAAAAATTATGTAATCAGAAATGGAATCCGAGAGGAATTGAAATATGAAAGTGGCACATAAAGGGAAAATCTTTTCTAGGATAGCTAAAATTCATTTCTGACCCCAAGGACTAATTAGTGATTATTTTTCTTAATTTTTAACTATATTTTCTTCCCTATGCAAAGCCACGTATAACTAAAGGAAAAAGGGGAGAAGGACCCATATCTCATAAATTAGATAAATTCATCAAGTCATAGGAGTATAGGATAAACATTTAAAGAAAAGTCATTATTTTATAATACCTGTATTTTCATTTCAAATCTTATTTTCATAACATTTCTCGTGCTACTGCAAATATCACATAAAACAAACTGCATATTCTCTCATAATTGATATGCATATGTTTCCTACCATTTCCACCCCCACCAATGCATGCTATTTTCGAATCTCAATTTTAAATATTCCAGGGGACTGTTATCCCTGCGAATGTCATAAGACTATTATCCATGTACTGAGATTGTTATCATCACGGGGACCGTTATCCCGATGATCGTTATAGGACCGTTATCCATATGTTTAAGAATCTAACTTATCAAGGCGTCCCTTGGCACGTGCACATCCTTCGTTAGTCTCTTTATCCACAACTATATGGTAATGTATGCAGATAGGTGACTAATACTTAGGGTCATAGGGTATTTCCACTTAAACCAATCCATTTGCCCTGTATAAACGGTTTCATAGGGTTGTATTGGTTTAAAGAGCAACTTTTAACAAATACAAACCATTACCATGAAAAATAGTTATATTTTATAAAAATTTGTTTGCATAAGGAACAAGTAATGACCGTCCCATACCAGCCATTAAATGTTCACCCAAAATTTCATCTGCACTATAAGCATACAACCCAATAGTCAAGTTGAAACAAGCAGCAGGGGTTTATCTCATATTTCACAAACATATACAGGCAATTTAACTCATACTTGTATGAAAAAATTTTCATTTCACAATAGATTTCATTAAATATTTTCCCATATCATAAAACAATTTTATCTCAAACAACACAATTCACATCATCACTTCAAATAGGGGAGTGTAGATTACTCTACCTTAACCGTTTGTTCCTTCTTTGATCAAGGCTTCCCTCTTTCCTCTTGGTATTTGCCTCACAAATCACTTCCTAAGAAGCAATCTAGATTTCACGCTAGTACTTCACCAATATGCATTCATTGCATCATGCTTTCTATGCATTATAGGTTTAAGGTTTCACTATGAGATAACTCTCCTCTTTTCTTTCTTATTTTGATGTCACTTATCACCTAACATATGAAAATCTCATGTATGATGACATTTGAGCCTCAATTCAACCAATACTAGGGGTTTCTAAGTTCAATTCTTGTTTTAGAAATCATTTTTCATATCAAAGGATTGTCAGTCGGCTGCCGGGAATGCTAGCAGTCGACTGGTTGCTCTCTAGAAGGCTTCCAGTCGACTGTCATAAAGCTAGCAGTCAACTAGTGGCTCTCTAGAGTCCTAGGCAGAAATGGGACCCGACAGTCGACTGCTGCATTCCCGTATGAAATTATGGGTTTATCAAGAACACGACATTCGACTGGTACATGCTATCAGTCAGCTATTAAGTTCTGCGAAAATTTGAAAGAAAAAAAGTTTTCAAAATTTCTAGTCCAAAATCTAGTGTTTTTCAAGATTAAAAGGTGATCTTAGTTTCTAACCATTTTCCCCCAAATCCTAACCATTTTCACACTCAAATATCAATCATACAAGCCAAATTACATATGTAACTTGAGTGAACAATAAAAAGTAACTTGAAAAATCTGATTCAAGCCTAGAAAATACTAAATGAAAGTTAAAGACTCTAGCATTTTAGTCTAGAAACCTTTTTCTATCTCCAAATAACCTCAAAATCATCATTCCAGGCCAAGAACACCAAGATTTTGAAAATAACCTAACTTTTCCATTTTTACTATTTCAAAAGATTTTTAACAGATTTGATGCATTTTAGAAGAAGAAATATACTTCTAGATGATGGCTAAGATGCTTACTAAGCTATAGGTGAAGATTCCTTAGCTCAAACCTAGCTATGGAAGATTTCCTCTTAATTTTCTTCTCCTTCCCCTTCTACTCTTTTTTCCTTTCTTCCTTTCTCTCTTGGAGGTGCTGCACTCAGTACTTGTGTTGGTATGGAGGGAAGGTTCATAGGAGAAGAAATAAAAGGGTTGGGCAGCAAAATTTTTAGGGACCTCTTCGCAAAATATAAAAATTGCTCTTTAGTCTCTCTCACTTTAACCCCTAAATTTCTTACTTCATTTTAGTCCTTGGAGTCAAAATTCCAAGATCACCCTCAAAATAAATTTTTATGAAACAAATATTACACGATGTATTAGTATTTTCAAATTCAATAGAATAACATTTTAATAACTTAAATAAGTTCTGTAGCATAGCAAAAGAAAATGGATTGGTAGTCTTAGCAAAAAAAAAATATTTTTAACAAAAGTTAGATTTTTAAGGTTCAATATATATCAAGGAACAATTATCCTGATAAGTAGATCAATAGAATTTTTAGATAAATTTCTAGATGAAATAAAAGATAAAAATAAATTACAAAGATTTTTAGGATGCCTCAACTATATGGCCGATTTTATACCCGAACTTAGAATTATATGTAAAACTTTATTCAATATATTAGAGAAAAATCCACCAACTTGGAGTCAAGAAATGACAGAAACAACAAAAAATTTAAAAGAGATAGTAAAACACCTTCCTTGTTTAGGTATTATAGACCTAAAAGCTTTCATGATAGTAGAAACTGATGATTCTGACATAGGATTTAGGGGAATCCTTAAGCAACTAGTTCATGAGTCAAAAAAAGAACAAATAGTAAGGTATTACTCTGGTACATGGTTTGAAGCTCAACAAAAGTCTTCTACTATAAAAAAAAGGAAATTTTATCAATTGTTTTATGCATTGCAAAATTTCAAGATGATTTGATTAATAAAAAATTTCTTCTCAAAATGGATTTCAAAGCAGCAAAAGATGTTTCACAAAAGGATGTTAAAAATTTAGTTTCAAAACATATTTTTGCTCGATGGCAATCAATACTATCTTTTTTTGACTTTGAAATCCAACACATTGAAGGATCAAAAAACTCTCTTCTATAATTTTTAACAAGAGAATTTTTGCAGGGGAAAAATGAGTAAACAAAAGCAGAAATCTAAAGATCTATATGGTCAACCTTTCTCAACACCTTTTGTTTCATCAACCTTTAATTTCTTTCCTTCTTCATCTATATCAATAGTTCTAAAAAAATTCACCCGTTCAACCTACCAACAAGTGGCATCCTAACTTGATCTAAAAAACCCTAAAATAATGCAGAACATCATCTTCTTAAAAACCTTCAACACTAATTACTCCATCAAAACAAGAATGCATGTAAATGAAGAGAAATATAAATATTCCAATTATCACAATAGAATTGGAAGAACTCAAACTCGGGGCTTCTTCATTGAGAAATTGCTCAAAACATTTTTCCAAAAAACTAGCATTTTCTTCCAGAATCTTTAATGAAGTCAAGAACTTATTATGAATTTATTCTAGTTGATACTGATTAAATAGCCTTGACTCATGAATATAATCCTCACAATGATAAAAACATTCTTCAAAATAAAAAATTAATAGAGTCCTTACTCTCAAACAGTGGCAAAAATCTAGGTATACTTGTCAAACATTAATATAAAGTTAAATCCCCAATCTTACAATGATCGAGACTATAAAAAAGCTTTTTCAATTTTATGCTAATCAGACCCTATTCCCAATATTGGTTTTTCTGGTTCAAAAGAGGCATAGTAGAATTCTTAGCTTGGTTTCTAGAATGGTTCTTTCGATACGGTCTAACCACTACATTTCTCCCTCCTTTGCTCAAGAAGCCTATGAAATGTTCAAAAGAAAAGCTAATTTTATTGAAGGAACTAGATTTCTCCACTTTTTTGAAAATTTTGGATTGGGATTACACTTTTTGTTCAAAACTTCCTTACCCATATCCAAAATTTTTAGCTAGAGATTTTAGCATTAAGTGGTGGTCAACCTTTGATCCCATACTTCTCAATCAAGAAAAACTCAACATTTGGTTTAAAGAACATCCTCAGCAGGTCAAAGACTTTACCCAGAATTAAGAATTAGCTCAATTATTAGCAGCAAGATTAAAGATAAGAGCAGATATAGCATCAACTAGTTTAGTAGAGGCATTTCATAAAAAATTAAAAGCTTTTCAAATCAAGCTTTGTCAAAAGATAGTAGTAACGAAGTCACCTCTGAATTCACTCCAATCAATGAATATGATTTCTATGGTATCGATCTCAACAACATCCAACAATTTGATTGAAGGACGTCTTTCAATAGATAAAGTTCCTCAATAATTTATAAAGCAAGCTTGCCTCAATAATTAAAGATAACAGAATATTTTGAAGGCAAAGCTGAAAGAAGTAGAAAAATTCAAAAGAAGTTATAAAATAGAACGATCAACAGAAAACTTGTATGCCATGCCTCTCAAAAATCATTCTGGACTTCAAAAATTTTCAAATCCATAGACTTCATTAATGCTCAAATATGCTTCTTCAAGATCTATTTAGGGAGCGACATTTCAATTCAAAGGCATCACCTACTACCACACCTTGCTTTGCCCTTTTTGCGTACTATTTCCTTTCTCGATTTCTCAAGAATTTTAAATTTTCTTTGTAATCTTCAACCTTTGTAATTTCTTTTCAAGACAACTTTTTTGTTGTAATCAAGATCTGTAAGTTTTTAAATAAATCTCAGCTTTGATCAAAGTTTATTCTATACTTTAAATTTTATTTCATTATTTTTGCATTTATCTTATGTTTTATTATTTATATATTATATTATTAAAATATATAATATTAATTATAATCTTAAAAACATAATTTGAAAAAATTAGATTGGACCAACTAGTCGTACTAAATGACTAGTGTGTCCATCTAAAAAATCATTGCAATTAGACTTGAGAAAAATTAGTCAACGACTAGAGAAATTGATAAAAAATTATAAAAATTAGCAAAAATTGATCCATTAATGGTTTAAATTGGTCTAAAAGACATTTGCAGAAGAAAGAAAAAAGATGAAAGAAGAAGAAGAAAGAGGGAGACAATAGAAAACTCAATTGAAAATAGAGAGATAAAATTAAAGGAGACTGACGGGAGAGTTGAAGTTGAAGTTAAAACTATTGAGAAGATGTAAGTAGATGAAAAGTTGAAGTTGAAAGCATTGAGAAAAAGAAAACTCCAATTTGTGGCATTCAAGGAGACTGACGTGAGAGGATATGGCATTGGGGTTTGGAGTCTTGAAATTAAAGGAGAGAGAATGTGTGTAGATAGATGAAAAATTTAAAGTTTAAAGTATTATTAAAAATAATAAAAAATAGAGATAACAAATAATATATTAATATAAAATATGTAAATAAAATAAATGATATTTAGTTATATATATACATTTATATTTTTAAATTTATTTTATATCTAATATAATAATATATATTTGAAATTGAATATTTTATTTTAAATAGATTATTTATTTCAAAATATTTATAATATATATTAATATCAATTTAACCACAATTAAATTATTAAACTGTAAATTAGTATTTTAAATAGTTTAATGATTGATCTAATTTTTAAATATTAATTAAAATTTATGTTAATTGTAGTTAAATTGCTACTCATATTACAATAGATAATTGGTCTCCATAAGAGAGAAATTATCTTTAATTTAATAAAAAATATATAATATGTAATTCATTTGTAGATGTGACAAATAACATATTTATAGATAAGGACAAAAATAAAAGTTTAAAGGAAATAAGATTTATGGGTTGGATTTTTGAATTATGAAATGTTAGAAAATAATTTTAGATATTTTAGGTAAAATTGTCGATGACTTAACATATGATAAAGCTGATATTTAGCTCATGTGGTCGTTGAAAGTTTTCAAACTTAAATTTATTGAGAACTAAATCCTTAATTAATATATCATGAATTAAAAAAAAAAATTTCATCTTCTTTCTTCTAATCTTTTTTCTCACCAATGAAAATTAATTTTCTTAAATTATATTGAAATATTCCGGCATGATAATTTGTGCATAACTCCCCAAGGGTCATAGCGCATAATTACAAGGAAGTCCTAAAATTGTTCAAAATATCGCGAGAACAATTTTGAGCGTGAGATGGACTTGTGATTATTGAAAATGTATATGATTAGAAGAGTGAGACCCACCATGAGATTGTATTGGCTGTCCTGTTGTTAAAGTCGCCCCCACATGAAGCGTATTGGCCATTGCCAACTGTGAGAAATCATCATTTTGCGTATAGCCTTTCAAAACTACGACATTCTTCCTTGTCGTTTTTATGCCTATCACCCTGCATACACGATATATACGTCGCTTTCTAAGTCAAACGACACACTGCATTGTGCCCTCACCGACACTATTCGGTTGGTATGTACAATTCCCTGATTTTGTTTTATTTTTTTAATATTATTGGTGCCGTTATGGAAATTATAATTACATGTAATATAAGTGACATTTGGACAAAATAGTTTTAACATATCTAACTGTGGTCGATGTGAATGCAGTTACACAGAATTAAAATAATTTTACATATATTATTTATATTATAATAATTTTAAATTTTTTTAATCAGTAATTTTATAAAATAATATATTTTATAATATAAAATATAAAATAAAATGTGATAAGTCCTCGTGTGAGAGAAAAAATAAAAATAACAAAATATTATAAAAAATAAATGGATTGAATAACTTTTTATTATTTAATTTATTATTTTAAAATTAAAATTAAAATTATTTTATATTATATTTTAAAAATTAAAAAAAATAAATAACATGCACATTTGTGCATACAAAGTCTCTAGTTATTATTATTATTTTTTACTTACTCTTTTATTTTGAGATCTTCTAATTATTAGTTTTTACTTTTTAAAATTTTGTTTAACAGAACAAAATATAAATTATAACATAACAAGAAGTGAAAATGAAGGTTAAAGAATAAAAAATTAAATAATTTATTAATTATTATTTTTTAAAATTTAATAAAAATTATTAAATTTTTTTTATATTCAAAAATTTATTTAAAGTTTTTTTTGAAAGATAAAAGTTTTTAAAAAATTGACATTTACTTTAATATATACCAAATTACTAGTTAATATATAATGGAATTCTCAATGATTAATTTTTAAAATTATATGGAAATACATAGATGAAATAAAAAATGAATTATCATATAAAAAATAAAAAGTTATGTAATAATATATTTGAAAAGATTTAGTCCTTTATTAAATCTAACTCTATATATATTGTGATAGGAAAGGAGAGGAAGTGGAAGGGGATGTACTATCTCTCGAACTTGTGCCTTAGTAGATTCAAGCAAAGCAATGAATCACAAAGGCAAAGATTAATTATATTAAAGTGTGATTTGGTGATTAAGTTAAAGATGGATTAACAATGATTTGAACCTGATTTCTCTTGATTACTGAGATAATTTCTCACATATGCGTTAATGTGTCTAAATGGTTAGATATACTATTACTATAAATTTAGAGATTGAGGTCTTTGAAGTGATCCACCTTAGGTACTTCATAAGGATAGGTGATGTTCTTCTATAGTTCATTGACATGCCACCAGCACCCCCAAGGGGGTTAAGGTGGAAGGAGGATAAAGTTTTCTTTCTTTTGGTACTCCACTTACCTAGCCTATTTTGTAGATAGCTCAAGGGGATTAATGAATATTGTATTGGATGTGGGGTCTACTTTTGACTATTGTTAGGTATATACATACAAATGTGTATATATATATATATATATATAAAAATCTAACTAGTTGAAGAACAACTTCTCTCGTAATGAGTAAGGTGGTCTTGAGAGCATCCTACTCGCAAGCTCTCACCCTTTTATTTTGATATATGTAGAAAATTATAGCTAATGTTTATATATATATATATATTCAGTTGTCTGTAATTAGTAGTTTTATAGTTTATGCTTCCAATAACACTATGTACAAGAGTGAGATAATCGAGTGAAACCTAAACCCTACACAAAAGAATTAAACTAATTATTGGATCTTGGGCATAAGTTAAAATTGAACTCGAGTAGTTATATTAGAGTGACAAGATAGTAATACAATGCCCTTATGAGGTATATATCTATATTTAACTCTTGTAGGGACGGGGTATCACACATTATTTTTGTATTTAAGGGTTAAGCAACTGTATTGAAAATTTGGGAGAAAAATCAAGCCGAATGGGTGAAAAATTAGGTCAAAATGAGGTTTGGTTTAAGAGAAAAGAGATTCTTAGTAAATGGTATATTTAGGTAATATAACCCAAAGGACAACTAAAGAATTAAGAAGAATAATAGTATATGAAGGGAAAAACTTCTGTAAACTCTTTAGATTTACAATTCTAGGAAAGCTTGAATTTTCACCTAAGAGACATTAATCAATGCACAAAACTAGCAGGAATAAGGTAATCAAGTTGAAATTTAGCTTTCTCTCTCTTAGCTTTGAAACCCATTTCTCAAGCTTGGGTAAATGAATGATTTGTGTTTTTAATGACTTGATAGAGATTTTAACTTGCATTCTACTTCAATTATGCTAGATGTATGCTTTTATACGATTGTATGTGGATGAATTTCTTTGAAATGAAGATTAAGATATGGGTTTTACTTTCTCTTTCCCCCATGACTTTGAATCTTTGATTTTGGATTTTTCCTAGCTTGATAGAGCCTAGTTTTACATATGTTGTTGGCTTTGGGAAGGAGAAAAAGTCCAAAATTGAGTCTTAAGTTAAAGCCCAAATTTTAGGGGATAAAAAGGGATCAAATAGTATTTTAAAAATAGGGTACGAACGTGGAAGTCGACTTTCGCACCATAAGAGTCAACTTTTGTGTTCTTCAAGCATAAACTTTTAAGTCTAAAACCTAGCAGTCGACTTGCAAACCCCAGGAAGTTGAAATTCAGCCTCTAACAATTTTCCTTACTATTCATGACCAAGACTCTATTTGACAACAAGTTACAATTCGACTTCCATACCCATAGAAGTTTGACTTGCATCCCTTATTCTTAGAAAAATATACTATTTCCTCTCCCAAATAGTATGAAAAGGCTAGGAACTCATCCTAAGTTTATAGTAATGCATCTAAGGAGTAATGTGGGATAAGAATGAAAGGGAAATAGCTAGAAAAAAAGAGTTAAAAAAACTCATATTATATGCCCTAGTTGAGATAGGTTCTAGATTGAATGATCAGTGGTTAGTATGGAATGATCATTGGGAATTCCAAGATTAAGCTATAAAATAGGATGGTAAAACATCCATTAAACCTTAAAAATAATTGTGGAAAATATCATGATGTTGGTTAATCCTAAGTTAGTTTACTCTGATAGCTAAGGAGTTGCCTACTTAGAGTTAAACCAACCATGATTAGAGAATCTATCAATCTCGTGTATATATTAGAGGGATAGTTTTTAAGCAAATTTCCTAGAAAATGATTTACCACATAAAAGAGGGATAATCCATGTATCTAAAAAATTATTAAACCCATAAAAGAGGGATAATCTTTGTATCTCCCCACAGTAAAGGGATGATTTTTAAGCAATGCATCTAGAAAGTAATCCACCTCACATAAGAGACATAATTCTTAAGCATCACCATCTCATCATAGTAGAATGAGTGGAAATGATCTGACCCATAATAGAGGTATAATGATATAATAAGAGTGGTAAGCCATAAGCAACATTGTCTCGTCACAGTAGAACGAGTGGAAATAAGTTGTAACCTATAATAGAGGTGCATTGATCCAGTAAGTGGGTATGGTTTGTGACCCATAGTAGAGACACAGTGATCTCCATCACAATAGAATGGTCTTCCTAAGAATGCTGGGCAAAGACTAGGGGACTCCTTATAGGTTAAAGCTAGCTAACCATTAAAGAAGAACTCATACAATGTTTACTATAAAAGAGAGATGTAGTATGATGGGCCAAATGATCCTTATGAATGAAAGTTATTAGTTATTTCCATTAAATGATATGAATATCCATATTTATACGTTATAAACCATGTAAAGCATGATTATACCCAATAAGCAGTAGACTATTAGGATTCATTTCTAGTGAATGACATAACATAGCATGATAACTATGTATTATCCAATATGTTTATGAGTTTCACATGATATGAATTCAAAATTTTTCCTTGCGATTCATGGCTGACACTATTAATGGTAAATTTTAACCTAATTTCTCTTGATTATTGAGATTTTTTTCTCACCTGTGTGTTGATGTGTCTAAATGGTTAAGTTCATAGTGATCGTGGAGTTGAAGGTAGAGGTATTAAAGGTGCCCAACCTCGTGTACTTTATCAAGGTAGAGGGAGGCTAACAATTTTTGTTTGGAACCCACTTATACCCTTGGCTTATTTTACTAATAGCTAGAGGGTTAGGAGTTGATGTATAGAAATGAGTGGAAGTCTTTATTTAGTGTGTATATGTATATGTATGTGTGTGTGTATATAAAATAACTCTCTCTAATTATACTAACAGCTTATCTTATAAAGGGTTAGGTTGTCTTGGGATTAGAAATTTTATTTCCCAAGTTCTCACCTGTTATTTTGAAAATGTACATACTGTATAGTTATTATATAAATATAGGCTACATCTCTCTAATTGTATTTTTTTTCATGCTTTCGTTAGTACATATAACTGAGTGAGATACTTGAGTGAAACCCAAACCTAAAATTGAATTACTTAAGGATCCTGGGTAATAATTTAAAGTTGAACTCAGGTAGTTAATCATTTAGATATATGTATATATCTAAAATTTATTCCAAGGGGAGGGATTAGGATTTCTGAGGTTGAGGATGATAGGGCAATTCAAGCCTCATCATATGTATCATCTGGGGTGGCGAAAGGGATTCTTTTCGCTATGGGCCATTAGGGTGGAGACAATCATAGAGGGTCCTAGTCACTGTTGATGAAGTCTGGGTCCTCTGGTTAGGGTGAGGATGACTGGGATGCTTATGATAGAGCCAATAGCACTATTGGTGAGAGAATAAGTGACAGGGTTTCAATGGACCTTTTGTGGGTCTGCCGTAAGAGTTTTATCAATGATGCTACAGAAAAGGATCTAACTCTACACAATAGTGATGAAAAAGAGTTACCTATTCCCACATTGAGTGGCGAGGCAGTGAAGGGGATTTTTGAGAATGTAAAGAGGTACACTTCTTGGGTAAATAAGAGAGAGCATTTGTAGGGCATATGGGAAGAGTATTTCAACCTTCTTGGGAGAAATGATTTTGGGGTGGCTTCTTTAAAAGAGCCAACCACTATGATTTAGGCAGATGACCATGGTTTTTTAATGTGTATGTATCCTTTGTCAATAAGGGTTGTCCAACCCTTTACTATATTTGACATGGGTGTGATGAATCATCTAAACATTTTCCCAACATAGTTGACAACGGATGCTTGGGTTATAATAAGGGTTTTGGGGTTATTTGTGATAAGGCAAAGGTGGAGGCTTTATCAAATGTATTTTTCTACTTTAACATAGCAGTGTGGTGTTATGAGGGTTGGATGCACTTTCAGAGTAAGGGGCATCACCCTGTTTTGATAAAGGGTTTATATTGCCACTTGAAGGATTGGTAGCCAGCCTTTTTTAGGATAGTCTTGACAGTAGGGGTATGCCCGATAAGTGACCTTTATTTCCTTGGGAGGTGCCACATACTCCTTGTAAGGTGGAGTATAGGAATTTATGTTTGCGGAAGAAGAAGGTGATGGATCGCCTTTTTGGGCAATGTATCGATCTAAGGAAATGGTTGCCAAAATTCAAGAGAGGGTGGCCAAAGTGTTTGAGGTAGAGGCTTGCATACCTGAGTAGGTCTTAGAAGATTCTTTGCTTTTAGAGGAGGTCCCTTTCATTCCCTCACCTCCTCTAAATGTTGATGTTTCAGACGTACCTTCCTATTCAGGTTTATAGGTTGGTAAAGTGCAGGGGTTGGCATCCCCTAATTTCATTGTGATTTCCCCAAAAAGGGATGTTGGGTTGCCATGGGCGAATAAGGGGCTAGGGTTGCCAAGATCTAAGGACGTGGAGGTTACTCCTAAGCCTCCAAGAAAAAGGCCAAGGATTTAAGATAGGAATTTTTTTGTGAGATTGGGAAAGGATGCTTTGAGTAAGTCTTTAGGCATCAATTCAAACTTTCATTTGATATGAGGTCTAAATTAAGAGTGATAAGAGGTGAGGTCATTGGGTCAAGTGTCTCAAGAGTGTTTGAGGGCTTATTATCCTGAGAGTGAAGATTATTTTTTAATGAGAGTAAGTTTCTTACTTTATTATTTTTTCTTAGCATTTGGTGTTTGCCCTTTTAATTGATTTTTTTTTCTCTAGGGAGAATGAGACTCTCTTCTTGGCGAGATTATTCAAGCTAGGAAGAAGAAAGAAGAGGCTTATCAGAGGTTCAATAATACTTCTAGAATCTTTGGAAAGGTCATTAAACAAAGGAAAATGATTGGTGACCTCAAGGACAAGGAAAAGTAGGATGCCAAGGTCATTTAAGATCTTTAGAAGAAGGTCAAATTAGGTGAGGAAGTCTTTGAAGACATTCAGATGAAGGGTGCACTGGATGTTGGCCTTTAAAGCTCAACACGAATCCTATGAATAAGAGGTAGAAGGATTTGTAGAATAATTGGAAGAGTTGCATTAGAGGGAAAAGTCCCTAAGTTTAAACTTGAAGGAGGTGTGCCAGAGGGTGGAGATGTTGTAGAATGATATGGCAGGTGTGATGGTGAATTTTAGCGTGTCAAGGTTAATTCTCGCCTTGATATAAAGTAGGCCTTTTGTAACGCCCTTATCTAATATTACAACTCCTCCGAAGTAACCAGATGAGTTTGGTACATTATTCTTAACCTTAATTATTCGTTTACAATGTCTGAGCATTCATACCATTGTAATATTATTAAAATTGATTAGGTTCAGGTTCTTTTGCTCATATCAAAACTTATAAGCACAGTGAAAATGTCAACATTTGAAATAAATTTATGGAGACATTATTTAAACATCATATATCTTTTTCCAAGTATTACATAATTTAATACATTTAAGATTTGTGAAGAGACTTTTCACAAGGGTAGGGAGACAATAGGTCTGTCACTCAAACCCTTATGATCCAAAATATTCCTAAGATGGATATACTCCTTGTAACACCCCATATTTTGTTGATTAGTCTAAATTAATGTTCCCTCAATTAATAGGATGAATTTTCTTGTGTGATTTAATATTTAGAATAAATATGTTAAAGGATGACACTTTCAATTCCTTGAGGTTCTTGATTTAATATTTTCTTTTCTTTCATTTAACTAACCGAAGTACCAAAGGAGAGAAGAGTATAGCCAATTTAAACATACATGCACGTGCAATTGGTGAAGGGAAGGAAAAGAGTTAGCATCCAACATATATATATATATACATATGCATTTGGTGGAATGAAATGGAAGCAAAAGAGAGATTTGTGGCATTAAAACTTCCCTCTTCCCTTTAGCCTTTATCTCAATGTGATCGAGTGTAAGTGAGGAGCTTAGTTTCCTAGATCTTGCCACCTAAGCACCGTGTGAAATAGGAATAAGGATGTGGATTTTTAAATATATATGTAACCACATGGCTAGGAAAATTGGGAAATGCAAGGAATGTGTAGCAATAAAATATATATATGGTCACACATGTGCATTCAGAAGCAAGGGTGTAGAATTTAACCAAATTAATATATGTGTGGGTGTACGGTGAAGCAAGAGTGCAAGAAAGGAGAGAGACATAGGGCACTTGCCTTCCTTCTTTCCTTCTATTTATCTATATACAAGGCCACCAAGGGATGAGAGTAATATACTTGAGACAAAGGAAATTACATGCCATGCGCCTTGCGTGAAGAAGAAAGGAACATGTAATACAAGTCTTCTTCCCCTCCTTTGTGTTACCTTCAATGTGCACGAGAAGGGAGACTAACGTGTGCCTTGTATGAACCATGTGCTTGTGTGAGGAGGTTCGCATGAATTCATTTCCATCCTTCCCCTTTTTCACCACCAAGTGATGGATTACACCTACATGCATGAGGCTAAGAAGTGAGGCTGGCGTGGAAGGTGTAGCTTATGTGGAGTGGAAGCTTTGCGTGCACCTCCCTCTTTCTCTCCCTTGGTGTGACCAAATGGGTTAAAGTGAGATTGCAAGGAATGGCTGTACTTAAAGTACACATGTGCCAAGTAAATAATAATAATTAAGGATGGAAAAAGGAAAATGAAGTGCAGCACGCCACCTTAACCAAAGAGAAAAGATGAATTGAGTTGAGAGGGACACGGGAGAGCATTTTTGAAAGAGAGAGAGAGTAGCATGGAAAATGGGGCTACATGTAATTACACATGAGGTACATGAATTCATCTTCCTTTCCCTTCCTTGGAATGACCAAGTGGACTAAGTAATGCAAATTTTTAGGTAATGAGAATTATGCCTAGGGTACACTGTAGCACCCAAATGCAAGGGATTAGATAACATACAAGAGAAGGGATTCCATTAAACATAGAGACACATGCACACGGCAAGGGAGAGAGGGAAGAAAAAGACATACACACATGGTAAAGGAAAAAGAGAGAAAGGGTAGCATGAGAGTTAAGAAGAACCTCAAAGCTTTGGTGAGGAAAACCTAGCCTAGCCAAAAAGGGGAAGAGCAAAGGGAGAATTCAAAGAGGAATCCAAGATAATCTCATCCTAGTTCATCCTTGAGGTAGGTTAGAAATTCTTTGACTTTTCTTCCATGTTTTAGAATATACACATCATGATTTGCCAAGCTTTCATGGAACATTAGTCTCCTCTCTGCATTCTTGAATATGTGAATGTTTCTTGGCTAAGTTTATGTGATGATTTGATGTGTTGTGGATGTGATGATGTGGAAGTAGTTGTTCTTCATAAAAAAGTAATGGCTAAGAGAAAATTCAGCATTCTTCATAAAGAACCTAGAATAAGAAAGGGTCAAAACATTATGCTTGCATGATTAATATCTCTTTTGTGTTAACATAGATGTTGTGACTTCCATGAAAGGACTTCAGTTAGTAAAACATAGCATGTATAATGGAGATCCCTAACTTAAGATAATGTTGGAAAACTAGATTTTTGTATGGTTGATAAAGGTTCTAAGTTATAGATACCAAAATAGAAAAAGAAACCTAGTTAACATGTGATGAAAAATTTTGACATCCTTCTTGTTGCCTTGCCAAACCCGAAATGGCCTTAGTAAGATAGGAAATCTTTTAATGAGAATTGTGTAATGGAGATGGTAATTCGGTTTGGCAAAAAGAAAGAGAGCAAATATGGCTAGTTAAGGTATAGTTAATTAGTCCACCTTTTTGTACATAATAAGGCCCACATTATTTTTAGAAGGTAAAAATGGAGAAAAGTGTGCAAGCCTTAAACTTAGTGTGTAGCAAGAACTAAGAAAACAAGTAAAATAAATGGTTAATGGCAATGGTTGCACAAATTAAATGTGGGAGAAAGTACCCTAAAAAGTAATGCATAAAGTCAAGAAGTTCAATGTATGGTAAGGATGGAAAAATTTGACAATGGGGTATGAGAAACCTAAAAGATTATTATCCTATCATGGTGGTCGAAACCAATGGCTCATTTTAATTTTTAGTGGCCAAATCACCATACTAATTGTCTATGTAATTATAAAGTGTAATGAATTATGGTTGCAAATTAAATGATAAAGGTGGCCAAGTGTCCACAATTTATGAGGTGTGGCCGAAGGTGCTCCACACGTGTGACCTAGTGAGGTGTGACCAAAGGTGCTTCACACCCGTGACCTGGTGTTCACAATTATAAAAGTGGCCAAGTGTCCACAATACTTGAGGTGTGACCGAAGGTGCTTCACACTTTGAAATAAGA
This sequence comes from Senna siamea, assembly GCA_031216115.1. Taxonomy (NCBI): domain Eukaryota; kingdom Viridiplantae; phylum Streptophyta; class Magnoliopsida; order Fabales; family Fabaceae; genus Senna; species Senna siamea. The sequence continues at coordinate 27,005,523 of CM062361.1, read as the reverse complement.
TAAGTTTTAAGAATGAAATATATAATGAATCAGTGTCTATTTCAGTTTTAACATGTATAATCCCATGAAATGATGTTATATTTGAAATGAGAATATCTACTTTTATCACATTTACATTTCAAATCATCATGCAGTGCTTACCATTCAATATATATCAATGAGAATGTGTTTTAAATGAATGTAAATGAAAATGTTTTGGTTCTTGCACCCTAGTACATATTAGTTCATTTTAAAATAATGAAGTACTCATCCATAAGGAGTAAGGAGACAACAAGCCTGCTACTCATACTCCTTTACAAAATATCATGGGTGAATAGGTCTTTCACATATCCCTATACATATGCCCTTTTTCCTTCTATATACAGCCAAAAAATGTCAGTCCTAACTCCAACCCAAAAAGAACATGTAGGGTTAGGACCCCAAAATGATCAGGCTATAGCTACATATTTAAGTACTTATCTACTCCAGAGGGAATTCAAAGACAATTATAACATAAACATCCTTTACTATAGTGAAAGTTCCTAGAAAGGGAATTTCCACTATTGCCAGTTCCACCTCCATTATTAGGCAGTATCAAGGCATCTGATACATATCAGTCCAATAATGAGAAATACATTCCTAGTAGCTAAACAAACCAGTTTATTTTAAAATAACTGACATGTACCACTGTAATAATACAGAAAATAACTCTATATTTGGTTTAATTTCAAAACTCTTTTCATATAGATACTTGGGTATGGCATAATATGAAACATGTGTATATGCATCCATAGACATGAGATATGCAACCAATTAAATCATTCATGGAATGGAATACAAGCATTCAATGCTTAAATATCATAATCATATTCACCTAATTCACATCTTTGCAATACACATCATAACATGTAATAAAAACTCAACTCTGGGAAGGTATACACAAGATCATTCCCTCCCATATAACTATGCTTTTGGAGGTGTACATTAGATCATTCCTCCTGTATTTCAATTCCTTGGGGGTTTACACTAGATCATTCCCCTCAAGGTAGCTTCCCTGGAAGGTATACATCAAATCATTCCTTCACAGGCTTTTAGTCTCAAGAGGTATTCATCAGATCATTCCTCCTTTGGTCTTTACTTTGACATTCACAATTACATCAAGCATTCTTTGCCATTCAATCACTTTTGCATGAATTTAGAAATTTCACTATTTATGGCAAAAATGTATGCTATTATTCATTCCTTCTTGGCCCTTGCATCTTTTGGTCTCTTTTCCATTAACATAGGCCATTTAAATGGCACCTTAGGCTATTTCCAACTCATACATAAATTTAGCCACTCTAGGAAAAATTTCACATAGTATTCGGCCAAGGTAGAATGAGTATGAATCTTTGCATTTCTAACCCTTTTGGCACATTTCTAGCCTTATTTCCATTAATTAAACATTATGGTGACAATTCCCATAATTATGCCTAATACTTTCTCACAACTAAAAATTAAGTAATTGCACTTTAGGCTATTCTTTCCCATGCTTCTCTAGCCTATTTTTCATACCAAACATGATCACACATCTAATCCCACAATTTCACATTATTAGGCACACTTTTAAAGTGAAATGGTAAGACTTTAAATTGGCAACATTGCTTGAAACATAAATTGCCATAATTTTCTCTCTCTTCCTTTCTTGGAACTAAACTTATATGGTTTCTAAGTCATTCCTCAAGAGCAAACTCAGCACCATTCATATGTATCCATTCGGCCAGGGTGAATAAAACACACTTTTTTTTTGGTTACTTGTGAAATTAGAAAATGGAAAAAGTACCTAAATGTAAATCTAACTAGATTTTCTCTCTCTTACCATTTTCTAACACTTTCTCTCACTCTTTCTAACACAGAATTTTGCCAAAATTCAGCATCATTCCAAACCCTAGCATTCGGCCAAGAGGAGAAATCAAGCTAAATGGAGTGGTTTCATCACCTTACTTACAATACCACAACATTTATGCAAAAACCATGCAAAAATACCATTTTCTCACTCTTACAAACACAAACTCAGCCTTGGTACAAGTTAATGTTTGGCAAAATCAAAGTCCCATCCATGAAAATTTACCATTTCATGAGTTTCCATACATTTCAACATGTCTATAGCCATAAACACCAGTTGTTTTCAACATATTTCAAACCCAAGCATGCAAATCCACCATAAAAATGTAGAGAGAGAAAAAGCCATCATTCTTGAAAATTTGAAAACACCATAAAACAAGAAAAGAATGGCATAGGCATGTTTAGCTACCTTGAAAAGCCAATACAAATGTAATTTCCAAGTTGTTTTGGTGAGAAATTCTTCTTCTCCTTGCCTATGAAGTAACTCGGCCTCTCTCTGCTTCTCCACTCTTCTTCGACACTTCTAACATATGGAGGAAGAGGGAAGCTGAAATTTAGAGTTTGAATTATTTACAAAAATGCCATTGGTGCTAAAATGTCCATTTTGTCCCTTTTTCTTCTGTTTTTCATCAATGGCATTCACTCTCCTTGGAAATGTAATTTTGTGCAACTTCCATGGGCTGGGACTTTTCTGCCCCTCAAGAATTTTGAAATTGCAGAGTGGTCCCTCAATTTTTTAGAATTTGAACATATGCCCCTAAGAAAATTGTCATTTTTCCATTTAGGTCCAAATGGCCATTTTAGCTCCAATTTTTACCCTTTTCGCCCTCATGGTCTTAAAATCACTCAAATAAGATTTATAAAACTTATTTTAATGATTTTATCAATTTACCCTTATTTTAGTAAAATTACAATTTTGCTCCTAAGGAAAAATTTACCTTTTTACCCTTTATGCCAAAGATATCATTTCTACCCTTTTTCTTTCTTTCTTTAAGCATAAGTGGGTAAGGGTTTCTAATTCTTATTTTGCTAAAATACTTAAGGTAATAATTAAATTTTCTACATTATGTAAAATTACTAATATGCTCTTAGGGTGAAATTACGATTTTTCCCTTCCTTAGGGAAGTTTCCTTTTGACCTCAAATGCAAATAATCTATTACACAACTAGATTCTTCTTCTCTCTTAAATAAAAATAATAAGAATCCTTTGATATAAATAAGAGAATTAAATTAATTTTCCCCTTCATGATAAAATTACTATTTTACCCTTCCTCACCAAATTTCTAATTTCATTCTTTTATCACAAAAGTGATTACATAATGATAAAAATGTCCATTATAATTCCTTAATAAATCATCCTTAACATCCCACAAATAATACTAACCATAATAATAATAATAATAATAACATTATCATAAAATGAAAGTATTAGGAGTGGATGTTATAGAAGAGGCATATTAAAGTAAGAATTTAAGTAAAGTAGCACCTTAGAGAAAATAAAATTTTAGAGTGGCTCAAGAATGGAATGACTTTCCCAATGTATGCAAAATTTTGTCTTCACCTAATGACGTTTTAGCAAATATTTTTAAATTTCACTTAATTGATTTCTTACCCCATTTGGAAACTATGTAAAGGAGAATTAGAGTTAGAGTGAAAGGGAGCCGAAAAGAGTGAGAGAGGGGCAAGAAATTAAATAGAAAGGAAATCCAAAGGGGTGGATTGAAAAGGAGCAATTGCAACTTGAATCATAATTTCTAAGGCACAAAAAATGCACAATCACAAAGATAATTAAGCAGAAATCTCATCTTCCCCTCTTGGTTGAAAAACCCATTTCGTTTTATTTAGTAGAAAGACTAAATTGATGATTTAGTTTGCTTTGGGGAAGATGTAATTTGCATTCCTATTTTAAGTGGTACATAAATGTATGGATGTCATTGCTTGTGCCTAAAATGCCTTGGATTATGACTTTTGTGATGTGGGTTTTGTCTCTTTCTTCTTACATTCATAGATGTTAATTCTTTGCTAGTTTATGGCTGGAAGAAGTCTAGTTTTAATGCATTTTTTTCCTTTAGTGTGAACATTGAGTCCATAAATTGAATATCTTGTAAAATACATTTTTTGAGGTAGTGAAAAAAATCAAACAGTGGAAAGAAAAAACATAGTAGTGGTGCAGCAATTGGCTTTTAAAGGTTAAAAGTGGACTATTGTGTTCCTACTACCTAAAAAACTCAAATATTGAACTTGGGAGTTGACTGCTAGGATTTACAAGTTGACTGCCACATTCTAGACATACCTAGAAACTCAAGAACTCAGCATCCAACTGCTAGCTCCTTAGAAGTCGACTGCCAATTCTTGATTTTGCTTTCCCATTATTGGCAGAGAGCTACAAGTCAATTGCCAAGACCTTGGAAGTTGACTTGTTGGCTCTTATTTTCCAAAATGAATAATAGACTCTTTTTTTACCTAGGCACCGGGATGAAAGCTAGAAACTTGTCCCAAATTAAATGATAGAACACGTAAAGAGTAGAGTGGGTAAATGGGTTGAGTGGAAATAACTTGATATGAGAGCTAAAAGTACTCATTTTATATGCTCTAAACTAGATAGGTTCTAGATTGAATGACCGATAGTCGGTATAGGACGACCATCAAGGGTTCCATAGTTGAACCATGATATAGGATGATAAAACATCCATTTAATTGTAAGAATGTCTTAAAAACAATGTATTGGTGGTTAACCCTAAGTTAGTTTACTCTAGTGGCCATAGCGTTTCATACTTAGTGTTAAGCTAACCATGATTTATGAACCTATCAGTCAGAGTATACATTAGAGAGTCAAAAATCTAGAAAATGACTCACCCATTAAGGGTGATAATTCTTAAGTGACATTGTCTAACCCAAGATAAAGTCATGGTGATCTAGTGAGTTGGATATGATCTAACCTAAGATATAGGCATAGTGATCTTAAAAATGATAATTAAACACTAAGGGTTAAGGCTATCCATTATAAGGAAAAAGAAACTCATACAATGTACACTAGAAAGGAAAGCTACGTCATTGTTAGGAGGAAAGATGTGATTGTCTCTGGTGTTTTCCTTTGAGTGGTCCCTTTTCCTAGAATTGGTGACTGGTAAGTTCCCCAACTCTCTATAAAGAATTAAAGTGGCCTTAGAGCCTATAAAATGATGTGATAGGCCAAGTGAGCCTCATTTTTTTTAAAAAAACTATTGTTTACGATTTATTCTCCTCCCAACTATAATGAATAACCATATTCTTGTGTTTTGATTAACTGAAGCATAAGCATACCCACTGAATTTATATATATATTCATGACTATAGCATTTCATAAAATGGAATTACATGATACTTGCATCTTATCTGGTGTAATTATAAATGGTTTTCTAATATTCAATTATGAATGAAAGAGGTTTTCTCTGTTTTCTCATGGCTATTACCATCAGTGGTATTTTCTAACATGATTTCTCTTAAGTACTGAGATTATTTCTCTCATGTCTATTGATATATCCAGATGGTTAGGTACACCATTACCATTGAGGTAGAGGTGGAGTTGGAGCTTCTTGAGGTGCCCTGCCTTGTGTACTTCATCAGGATTGGTGAAGCCTTATTTTGGATCATAGATATACCATTGACACCCCTAATGGGTTAAGGTGGAAGGTTGTTAGAGTCCCCTTTTTCTTTTTGGCGCCCCGCTACCTTTAGCCTATTTTGTGAATGGCTTTATAGGGACTAGTAGATACTGTATAGGATGGTGGGGTCTAATTTTGATTATATATATTTTTGTGTGTATATATATATATGTATAACCTTTGACTAGAGGAAACAACCTATCCCATAATGGGTAAGGTGGTCTATGGGGTAGTCTACCTACTCCCAAGCTCTCAACTGTTGTTTTGGCATATGTAAATATTTTTAGCTTTACCTACTAATAGCACTTATATTATATTTTTTATATGCTTCATTAATGTATGTATATGATTGAGATACTCGAGCAAAACCCAAACCTGGAACTGAATCTAAAATTGAACTAATAAAGGATCCTAGGCATTAATCTAAAATTGAACTCGGGTAGTTAATTAAAAAGATAAAATAGTAGCATAACACCTTTATGGGCTATATATAAATATATATATGTTAAGAACCTGTAAGGGTGGGGTGTTACAAGGAGGAGAAGGGAAGGGGAAGAATTGAAGGGAAAGGGAAGTGGAAGTGGAGGAAAGAAAAGATTAAGTGATGATTTCTCCTTCCCTTGTTTGGATCCTCTAAGATCACCTAATTTGTGGTAATTAAAATTAACAAAGAAGGAAGGTTAAGAAGGGTTAACATAAAATTTTCCAATTCCCTCACCTCTAAAATTTTAAGAGACAAACAAGAGAAATGTTCCTACATTTCCATCTCTTTCCTCTCCTTCCCCTTTAATATCCCCCTCCCAAACACACTGTAAGCGTTTGTTTGGGAGGGAGAAAATAGAGGTAAAGAAAAGGGAAGGAAAAAGAAATTAATAATCTTCTCCTTGTTTGGTTTTTAAAATTTTAGAGGGAAAGAAATTGTAGGATTTTATATTAACCTTCCTGAACATTCCCACTTTGTTAGTTTTAATTACTCCAAATTGGACGAGTTTAGAGGATTCAAATAAGCATAGGAGAAACTATCACTTCAGGTGTGTTTGGGAGAGCCCTTTTGGACAGAAAGGGAAGAAAATGTATTAACCTTCCCTTTGTTTGTTTCTTTAAATTTTAGAGGGAAAGGAATTGAAAGATTTTAGGTTAACCCTTCTTAACCATCTCCCTTTGTTAATTTTAATTACCCTAAAATGGGAGAGTTTTGAGGATCCAAATAAGGGCACCTTCCCTCCCTTTCCCTTCAATTCCTCTCCTTCCCTTCCCTTCCCCTTCCCTCCTCATTCCCAAATAGACCCTTGGGGTGTGTTCGGGACGTGCATTTTGAAGGGAAAGAGATGAGAAAGGAAGGAAATGAATAACCTTCCCCTTTTTATTTCTTAAAATTTCAGAAGGAAAGGAGTAAGAGGATTTTATATTAATCCTCCCCTGTTGTTAATTTTAATTATCTTAAATTAGGAGTTTCGATGATCCTAACAAGGGGCAGAGAAATCATCACTTAACCTTCTCTTCCTTGCCTTTCCCTTTTCCTTCAATTCCTCTCATTCCTTTCCCCTTCTCATTCCCAAAAAAACCCTTAGGGTGTGTTTGGGAGGTAGATTCTAGAGGATAAGGGAAGGGAAGGGAAGAAAATATATTAACCTTCTCCTTGTTTATTTCTTAAAATTTTGGAAGGAAAGAAATTGAAAGATTTTATGTTAACTCTCCTTAATCTTTTCTCTTTGTTAATTTTAATTACCTCAAATTTGGAGAGTTTAGAAGATCCAAACAAAGGGAGGAGAAATAAAAGCTTAAACTTTCCTTCCCTCTCCTTCACTTTTCCTTCAATTCCTTTCATTTCCTTCCCCTTCTCATTTCGAAAGACACCCTTAACCTCCCATTTCCTCTCCTTCCTATTCCCTTCAATTCCTTTTCTTCTCTTCCCCTCTTCATTCCCAAATAGACCCATTTAGATAATTATTATTTGGATAGCAAGATATCTTTTATTTACCATATTCATCATATTAGTACCTAATGGTTTGGAACCAAAGGACTTTTCTCTAAACATGGAATGCCATAGTAAGTTACCTTTTCTATTAGCTGAAAAACTTTACAGTTCAAATGGTAGGCTCTTAAGAGAATTTGCAACATTTTGAAGTTCGAATGGATTAATTGAACAAATTTCCGTCAATCTAATATATTAAAAACCTAAACAAAACGATATATATATATATATATATATATATATATATATATATATATATACACACACACACTGACAAATTTGAATAATACAATTAGCTTGGAAGGGAAAAAGATACCTCCAACTTCATTCATATCTACACTCCCAAGAAGTTGGTCTTTCCATCTCCTAAGACTCTCGTCATCCTATATTCTCCACACCCAACCATAAGAGAATAAGGTGGAAAGCAATAAACACATTATATAAGAGTAGAGAAAACTGTTGAAGCACTTAATTTATGAGTAAATTACTTTTTTTTTGTTGAGAAATTTTAAAATTGTATCTGCTTCTCTCTATTTTAAAATTTTATAATTTTTTAAAAGAAATTAAAAAATTTATCATTTCACTTATTTTAATTAAAATATCACTAATAAAATAATTAAATTTTTTAAAAAAATTATAATTTATTAGAAAAATATATTTTAAAAAATTAATATTTTATTATTATTTATTTTGAGTTAAAAATAATTTTTATTTTATTTACAATATTTTAAAAATAATTTTTATTTTATTTACAATTTTTTAAAAATAATTTTTTATATTAGTCAAATACATATTTAATTATATAAACAATAAATATAAAGATATTTTAATTAAAATAAATAAAATTATAAGTTTTTTTATCACTTAAATAAAATGAAATGCACGTAATTTTATAAAATAGATAAGAGAAAGAATCTAATTTACTCTAATTATATTGAATCATAAGAATGACATGGATACAGACACAATAACATATTTGATATCATTGTCAATATTTAATAAATTGAAGAGTCAATAAATTTTTAATTTGTTCGTTTAAAGTATAAGCCTCTCAGTTTTGAACCATTTAATTGGCAGTGTCGTGCCTAGAGCTACGAAAACATGGACTTTTTGCAGCTTTTCTGGACACTAAGCATGGTTGCTTCCTTCAATAAGAGCTATAGAAGCATTTGTTAGGCTTACTAGCAATTCAGTTAATTGATGTGAGATTAATAAACGGAGGGATTAAACTGATTTGGAAAATAATATTGATGGACCAAATTTATCGGCTTTTTACAGCGCTTCTGCACACATTAAGAATGGCCGCTTTATTACGTACTAGCAACAAAAGCATTATTTTATTAGGTTAAGTTAACAACTTATATAAATTTACAATAACAAGAAAGGGAAAAATTGATTAGGAAAAAACTATTGAAGGACAAAATTGAAAGGCTTATATTTTAAAAAATAAAATTTAGAATTTTGTAATATTTTAAGGACGTAAAATGAATGTCATTTATTCGATATTAAAGGAGAGACAAACCTTATCTTTCTCAAGTTGTTCTTTAAGAGAGCACTGAGGACCCAGCTCTAATTTAGCTCCATCTTCGTCATCCTCGTCCTCAGTTACACAAAAAGAAGACTTACTAACCTTTCTGCTTAAATTTTCATCTTCACTTTTATTATGTTCTTCATTTTGTCCTCCTGTTGTTGCTTCTTTCTCTTCATCTAACCCCATTTTCTTGGAACTTGAAACAGCTCCAACGGTGAAAGTGGTCAATTAACTCACATCAACAATCACAAGAAATAATAACAATGACCAAATGCATGAATGTATAGGGAAAACCCACAAGGAAAAATTTAGAGATTAATGAAAATTATGTATATTATGAAGCCAACTAAGGCTAGAATTCAAAAGGGACTTGAAGTCATAGTTTTGTTTCAAAAAAAGACGAAAGACGAACAAAACCATCAAACAAAAGAAAGCAAAGAAAAGACAAAGAAATTTTGTTTGTTTGCTTGCTTTTGTGTGGTCATGGGTTGTTGAAATTCAAAACGTAAGGCAAGAGAAAAAGATGGGTGATCTTGGGAAGTTTTGTGGAGTAGTGGGAAAATGTCATGTGGTGATGCCAAATTTAAGTAGATACAGAATGTAAAGGTCACCATCATTGATGTGCAAATACAATCTCGTAAAAAGAAAAAAATTGTTTTCTTGGTAATAGTTATAATTATTTTGGTAGTTGCCAAATTTATCCTATATTATATGATTTGGGACTTATGTTTGGTCTCAAAATAGATAATATGAAATATAAAATGCCTTTAAAAGAACAAAAAGTTATATAACTTCTTAAGACCTTTTTTTTAATTATTTTTAAAATATAATAATAATAAAAAAAGAAAGTAACTTTAAATGCAATAGATTATTAATTGATATAATTTATAGTATAATATCTTTGAAATCTTCTAATTATTGATCTAATAAAATAGATATTATATAATATGAAAGATAAATCAAATATGCGATATGAAATTAGGAGAGAGAGAAAGTAAAGATAGCCAAAAATTAAATGTAACATCCCAGCTTAGTTTAGGGGTCTATTTAAAAATTTGCGTGGTAGCTTTACAAAAAAATATTTTTAAGTTGGTATGTTACTTTCAAATAATGCGAACTACCCCTTTTTGCTTGAATAAAAGTTATACAAATATGTATTTTTTTATTTGGCATTACAGAATAAATGATAAAGAGCATAATATTCTTAACTCTTTTTATTTATAATTATAAATTTATTACAGTTCCTTTTTCTCTTATAAATGTTATAGCATACCCATCACATAATCAGCAATGCTATGACATAACTGTAGCTTCAGTTAGCAATGCTATATCATGTTAAAGCGTCAGTCAACAATGCTACAAGGCATCTAGAGCATCAAACAATAATGCTACACATGGCTAAAACATCATACAACAATGTTATAGCATACATACACATATACAAAAACTAGGTTGACTTTTCCCTGTGTGCTACATACATCAATATTTATCTCTTGTACATAATCAAAAGTAAGGGACATATCCCTTATACAATAGTGCCATCAAAATACATCCAAAAAGGGTTTAATATATTACACTAGTACTTCTATCACGGGTATCGCTATGATGTCTTATTCCACAATAAACGTGTCAAGCAGCAGTGTAGTCACCATGACTACCTCAAATTCCATAACCGAATGGTAGTGAGGCATTTGTATAGTCATTAGTAGGGGTGAGAATTATGTATTCTCAATAGATTAATTGTAATACAAGCTTCCCTGAATCTTATTTTTTATAAATAATTTCAGAAATCTTTCTCTAATGGAGTTTTCTTATTTTTGCTAGGAGTTTCTTGCAGTATGGCTATTTCACCCTTCATTCTCATATATGTGTTTCTTCACCCACACCAAAAGAGGAAACCGAAACTCCAAGGAAGAAAAGAGGAGGAAATCAAGGGAAATTTTTCCATAGCTGGAGTTGAGGTGAGAACTCTTCTTCCATAGCTTGATAATCAACGGAACATCATCTAATAGGTAGATTTCCTTTCTTAGAACCCACAATTTGCTGAAATTTGAGGGAGAAAGTGAAAATAGGAAGACAGGGCATTTTTGGATTTTTGATGACTTTGGGTAGGAGAAACTGAGTTTGATGTTTGCTTGAGGTTAGGAAATGATTTTCTGAACTAAAATGCTAGGATTATTTACTTCCATTTAGCGATTTTGAAGATTTAAACTAGATTTTTGTAAGTTAGTTTTTTCTTTCACTCAGTTTGCATGTTGGATTTTTTGAATGATTAATGTTTTAGGCCTAAAAATTTATGGGTTTTGCACGAAAATGGTTAGGGACTAAACTCATGCATTTTAAATTTGTTATGGAGTAGAAATCTGGGCTAAAATCTTGAGAAAACTGGCATTCCTGGACTATTGAAGAACAAAATAGTTGATTGCCAGCATGCACTAATTGACTGTCGTGTTTTTGGCAAGCTTAGAATTTACATCCGGAGGTAAGGCAGTTGACTACTAGTTGTGCATCATTCGACAGTTGGGCCCCTGTAAGCCCAGAAGTGCACACAGAGGTGTGGCAATCAACTGCCAGGCATGTAGTAGTCAACTGTTGAGTTACTTCCTTGTAGAGTCCAGCCTTCCAAAGAGCAATCAGCCGATTGCCAGCCCCCTGGCAATCAACTAGTAGCTCCCCTGATGTGAAAAGTGGTTTTAAAACACAAATTAAGCTTGGCAACCCTTGGTTTTGATTTGAATAAGGTTTAAAATATCATCAGACATGGGAATTTCATGTGTTGAGTGATAAGTAACATAGAAATAACAAGGAGAATGGGAAATTGGGAGAAGACCTTAATGAAACCTTAAGATATATAATTTCATAAATGTATATTTGAGGAAAACTAGAGCATGAACTTAACCTATTACCTTAGGAAAAAATTTATGAGGACAATTTGAAGGTAAAAGAGGAAAATCCTAATCAAAATAAGAGTAAACAATAAAAGTAGAGTAATCTACACTCCCTTATCTTTGAACTGATATTATAAATTGCTGATTTAAATGAGATTTCTTTCTTGAAATGGGAAATGGTTGCTAAAATTAAATTGAGAAATGTGAAGTTTCATATGAGTGTAGAAAATACTGCCTTTTATGTATTAATATGCTCTTTGCTGCTTGATGAGATTGGCTATTGGGTTATATGCTCATAGGGACTGAAAAAACTTAGGGTGGACATTCAATAGCTAATATGGGATGGCCATTGAATGTTCCTTATGGAGACTGCTTTATAAATCTATCTATTTTATATTAAATGGTATGTATTTTTTAGGGATTATTCATTAAACCAAGACAACCCTATGGAAGACTTGAGGAGTAAAGGGTGGATATTCTATATTGAGTGACATTTTGGTTTAAGTGTAATGTTCTATAACCCTTGGAATTAGTCAACTATGTGTATGTATTTGCCATATAGTCTGGATTGAGGATGATACTATCATTGTGCACATGCCAGGGGATGCCCTGGAAGTTGGTACTCACCTATCCTTGACTGGGTGATTGGTGTGACGAATCAAACTCACAAAATAGGACAAATGTTTTTGGGTGATTGGTGTTACAGATCACACCCAACTAAAACCAAAATGTTTTTGATAAAACGACATGCATTAAGAAGATGATCACATGATATTGTGATAGAATATAAGGAATTTATGGGTATTATTTAAATGATGATTTTGATTTAATGAGAATATGTTATCCTGTTATGAACTTACTTGATTTCCCATGTTTGTCATATTAAAAAGTATTTAGTAATTCACTTATGTGTTAAAACTAGTTTTTAGAGAGACATTTTCTGTACTGTAGCCATAGTCGAACATACAACTGATTTGGAATTATTAAATTTGTAAATTACTCTACTGGGATTTCATATCTCATGAAGTTGTTTGTTCAGATGACCAGGAATAGGGTATGCCTAGGAGATAGCTGGGCAAAAGATGGGTGTCAACGCCACAGGACATCCTAGGAGAATTGCTAAGTTTTTGGTTGGGACTTGATATTTAGCTTTGAATTGTATATATATAAAGATAATTGTGTTATTCGTGATGAATATCTCAGGATGTAGATTAGTGTAATGAAATTGATGGAGTTTTAAATTGTGGATGGATGAATGATTTAAATGCTAAGACTGTATAGTATATCTCAATTGTCTTTGTATGGCTGTGAGACTTTTATATTCTAAGTACATAATTGTGATATTAGTTATGCTGCACAAGGAAGGGGGTTAAGTGGAATCTAAATGGACTAATGGGAGAGTTTATTTGGGTTACACTCAACCAGTAACAGCCTTCTGACTTTCCCATTTAGGGAAAGGGAAAGGAAAATTTTTTTAGGATATTTAATGCTTCTGTTATATTACATACTAAGAATGTAAGATCTATGAAATGGGGTTGTTACAAAGTTGGTATCAGAGCTCGGTTATGAGTCACCTAGTTATTGATTGAGGATTAGGACTGATTTATGTCTAACTGGGTTTGCAGTGTTAGGAATTAAATTTATCTAACTCTAGAATATATAGGATTATGATTAATAATTGAGATATTAGGAATGACCGTGGGGCCATAGCTCGATGTTGTTACAAAAACTAACTATTTCTCTTTTTGTATCAATAATCTATGGCAAACTCATGAAGAGGCACTGCTAAAAGGTCTCGACGGAGTAGTTGCAGGGATGATGATATGCAAGACATGATGGATTCATTTCGAATGATGGCAGAGGTAATGAGAGAGTATGCTGCTACTAATGCTAATGTGATGAGACAGTATTAGGAGGAATGCTAGAGCCATGATGAAGGGAATAATAGAAACAATAATCACATGTATCAAGGCTGGTTAGAGTTTCAAAGGGTAGGACCGCCAACGTTCTCGAGCACATGTGAGCCAATGGCAGTGGAAGGGTGGTTATAGGAGATGGAGAAGATCTTTCAATTGTTGCATAGTACCGGTGAGTAAAGGGTTACTTATACAGCATATATGCTAAAAGGAGAAGTGAAACATTAGTGGAGTGGGGCCAAATAGCTCATGGAAAGTAGAGGCACTCCATTCACATGGGAGTCTTTCAAGAGGATTTTCTTGGAGAAATACTTCCCTAAGAGTGCGAGGCAGGCCAAGGAAATTGAATTTCTACAGCTCAAACAAAGGGGCAGGCCATTTGAAGAATACTTGGCAAAATTTGAAGAGCTAGCTAGATATTCCACCTATCTGAGTCTACATTATGATGAAGCCTGGAAATCAAGCTAACTGGAGGTAAGGTTGTACTTGTAGATGAGAACACAGATAGCCCTAATGGAGATAAGGGACTTTGCGATGTTGGTGAATAAAAGTTAAATCCTTAATAAGAATATAAAGGAAAGGCAGAATATGAATCTGAGAGTTGGAGGCTGATAGAAACAACTTGCTAAGAATTTAAATGTGAAGAGGGGAAACTTGAAATCACAACAAGGGTTATCTAGCACCAACCGGTGTCCCGGTGCTACCAATTGCCTGAAATGTGGAACCAAGCTTAGGAATCAACCCTACTGGCATTAGACATCGGTCACTTGTTACAAGTGTGGGGGCACAGGACATTTTGCAAAATACTGTCCAATTGGTGGGAATCAACAAAATCCCGGTGGCTTGAGACCACAAGCTTTGAAGAGAGTCTTTACTCTGGATGGAGCCAATGTCAAAAAGTCACCTGGATTAATGTAGGGTAAAGGTAAGATTTATAATTTTTCCTTGATAGTATTGTTTGATTGGGTGCTACGCACTCTTTCATATCTAATGTATGTGTGGGAAAATTAAAATTACCTGTTCAAACCATGCCATTTGATCTATATATTTCCACAGCTTTAGGAGAAACTACCATATCCCCATAAATCTGCTTAACCTATCCTCTTTCCATTGATAACACCCTGTTTATTTTGGATCTTGTGTGCTTACCCTTTACTGGCATTGAAGTCATTCTATGGATGGATTGGTTATCTAGGAATTGGGTTTTGTTGAACTGTTATGGAAAGGCTATTACTTATATGGATACCTTACTGGTAGGTGGGAGTGACAGGGCGTATGAGGTAAATGACTTCTCCATAAACCTTTCCCAGGTAGAATTAAAAGAAAGGCTAAGTCTAATTCTTGTTCTTAGTGATTTCTCAAAGGTATTTCCCATAGAAATAAGTAGGTTACCCCTACCGAGGGAGATCGAGTTCACTATATACTTGATTTCTGGTACAGGCCCAATATCAATGACCCTACATAGGATGGCTCCATTAGAATTGAGAAAGTTAAAGGTTCAGATAAAGGATTTATTGGAGAAAGGGTTTATTAGGCCAAGTGTGTCACCATAGGGAGCCTTTATCCTATTTGTGAAAAAGAAGGATGGGAGCCTAAGGTTATGTATAGATTACCGGTAGTTGAATAAAGTGACAATTAAAAATAAGTACCCTTTACCCCAAATAAATGACCTATTTGATCAGTTACAAGGTGCTACCGTATTCTCTAAAATAGACTTAAAGTCAGAATACCACTAGATCAGGGTTAGGGATAAGGATATCCCTAAGACAATGTTTAGCACTAGGTATGGTCATTACGAGTTCCTAGTGATGCCGTTTGGATTGACCAATGCTTTTACTGTCTTTATGGATTACATGAATAGGATTTTTTGACCCTACCTGGACAAATTTGTGGTGGTATTCATAGATGAAATCTTAGTCTATTCCAAGACTCATGAAGAACATGCACTACATCTTAGTATGGTGCTACAAATGTTGGAGGAAAAACAATTGTATGTTAAGTTGGAGAAATGTGAGTTTTGGTTAGAGGAGGTGAAATTCGTAGGTCACGTGGTAAATAGGGAAGGAATTTCGGTAAACCCTAAGAAAATTGAAGCTGTACTAGATTGGGGTCTACCAAGGGCAGTCACAGAAGTTAGGAGTTTCTTGGGCTTAACAGGTTATTATAGGAAGTTTGTACCAATATTTTCCCAGATAGCCCTGTCATCAACCCGATTAACTAGGAAGGGCGTCGATTTTGAATAGAGTGATCGGTGTAAGCGTAGTTTCCAAACCTTGAAGGAAAAATTAACCACTGATCTAGTGTTGGTAATCCTAAACCCTATAGAGCCATTTGAGGTCTATACGATTCATTAAACAAAGGTTTAGGATGCGTCTTAATGCAAGACAGGAAAGTAGCTACTTATGCATCTAGACAGCTTAAACCTGTAGAGGAAAACTATCCCACCCATGATTTGGAACTAGCTGGCGTGGTATTTGCCCTGAAAATATGGAGACATTATTTATATGGGGCTAAATTTAAGGTTTTTAATGATTATAAGAGCCTTAGGTATTTATTCGATCAAAAGGAATTGAACATGAGGCAGAGAAGGTGGGTAAAATACTTGAAAGATTTTAATTTTGGGCTAAATTACCATGCAGGAAAAGCTAATGTGGTAGCATATTCATTAAGTAGGAAGTCGTTACAGGTAGCTAGTTTGATGGTAAATGAGATGGGATTACTTGAGGACTTTAGGAAACTTAGCCTTAATGTGATTTCCCTTCTTCAGAGGTTAGTGATGAGTGACTTCTAGATTAGTTGTGATTTAAGGGACCAAATTAGACAAGTCCAACAAGAGGATGAATCCATAAAGATCTATGTGAACCAATTCAATTTTGGATTAGCCACGGATGGGGTATTGATGTTTAGAAATAGAATAGTGATTCCACACCATCAGGAACTAAGGGAGAAATTGTTAGCAGAGACTCATTATAACCATTACACTATTCACCTAGGCATTTCCAAGATGTACCAAGAGTTTAAAAGAAACTTTTGGTGGTTAGGTATGCGAAAGGATATCACAAAATATTTGAATGCTTGTCTCACCTATCAATAGGTAAAGATAGAGCATCAAAGACCCACAGAGTTATTAAGACCACTGGATATACCAAAGAGAAAATGAGATCATGTAACCATGAATTTTGTAGTTAGAATACCTAAAACCCTAGCTGGTTATGATTCCATATGGGTAATAGTGGATAGATTAACCAAATATGATCATTTCTTACCTATTAAGATCAAATACTCTATGGAGAAACTAGCGCAAATATACCTTAGGGAGATTGTAAGGCTGCATAGAGTACCATCGGGAATAGTGTCAGATCGAGACCCTAGATTTATATCTAGGTTTTAATAATCCCTACAGAAAGCATTGGGAACCTAACTTAAGTTCAGCACTGCCTATCATCCTCAGACTGATGGACAATTTAAGAGAACAATATAAACTTTGAAGGATATGTTGAGAGCGTGTGTGTTAGACCAGAAGGGAAGTTGGGATAAGTACCTACCTTTAATAGAGTTTGCCTATAATAATAGTTATCACTTTACCATAGGTATGGCACTGCATGTCGCTCTATATGGAAGAAGCTGCAAATCACCCTTGAGCTAGGTAAAGATTGGGGAGAGTACCCTGTTGGGACCAAAGATTATACAAGAGACCACTGATCAAATCAAGATGATCAAGGAAAAGATGAGGGTTACCCAATAGAAACAAGAAACCCATGTAAATAGGAGGAGAAGACCCTTGGAATTTAATAAGGGAGATCAAGTGTTTTTTAGAGTGTCACCCACTACAGGTATTGGTAGACAGATAAGGACAAGAAATTAAGTCCCGATTCTTAGGACCATTCCAAATCTTACAGAGAGTCAGTCCAGTCTCCTATCAAATTGCCTTACCTCTCTACCTTTTAAACTTGCATGAGGTATTTCACGTCTAGCAACTCTAAAAATATGTCCCAGATCCCACACACGTATTGGGAAATCAACCCATAATATTAAAGGAAAATTTAACTTATGAATCTACTCCTGTCTAAATCCTAGACTTTAAGAATAAACAACTCCAAAATAAAGTAATTCCCTTGGTTAAGCTACTTTGGCAGGATGTAGCAACCTAGGAGATGACGTGGGAGAAGGAGGAAGAGATGAGACAACATTACTTGGAACTATTTACAAGTATAAATTTTGGGGGCAAAATTCTTTTAAGTGGAGGAGGATTGCAACACCCACTTCCCTGAATCTTATTTTTTAGACATAATTTTAGAAATGTTTCTCTAATGGACCTAAATAAAATAAGGAAATTGGGATTAAAAAAGGAAGGACTAAAGTATAGTTTTCTTATTTTTGCTAGGAGGTCTTTGAAGTATGGCTATTTCACCCTTCATTCTCATATAAGCATTTCTTCACCCACACCAAAAGAGGAAATCAAAACTCCAGGGAAGAAAAGAGGAAGAGAATCGGGCAAGAGGAGAAAATAAGAGGAAATTAGGGAAATTTATCCATAGTTGAAGTTGAGGTGAGAAATCTTATTCCATGAAACATCATCTAAGAGGTAGATTTCCTTTCTTAGAACCCACAATTTGTTGAAATTTGAGGGAGAAAGTGAAAATAAGAAGATAGGGCATTTTTAGATTTTCGATGACTTTGAGTAGGAGAAACTGAGTTTAACGTTTGCTTGAGGCTAGGAAATAATTTCCAAACTAAAATTCTAGGATTATTTACTTTCATTTAGCGATTTCAAGATGTAAACCAGATTTTTGTAAGTTAGGTTTTTTTTTCACTCGGTTTGCATGTTGGATTTTTTGAATGATTGATGTTTTGGAACTAAAAATTTATGGGTTTTGCACAGAAATGGTTAGGGACTAAGCTCATGCATTTTAAATTTGTTATAGACTAAAAATTTGGGCTAAAATCTTGAGAAAATCGGCATTCCTAGACTATTGAAGAACAGAATAGTTGATTGCCAGCATGCATTAATCGAGTGTCGTGATTTTGGCAAGCCTAGAATTTGCATCCAGAGGCAAGGTAGTCGACTGCTAGATGTGCATTAGTCGACTGTTGGGCCTCTGTAAGCCCAAAAGTGCACACAAATGTGCGACAGTCAACTGCCAAGCATGCAACAATCGACTGTTAAGCTACTATCTTGTGGAGTCTAACCATCCAGAGAGCAATCAGCAGATTGCTAGCCCGGTGGCAGCCGATTGGTACCTCCCTTAATGTGAAAAGTGGTTTTAAAACACGAATTGAGCTTGGAAATCCTTGGTTTTGATTTGAATAAGGTTTAAAATATCATCATGCATGGGAATTTCATGTGTTGAGTGATAAGTAACATAGAAATAACAAGGAGAATAGAAAATTGGGAGAAAACCTTAATGAAACCTTAAGATATAGAATTGCATAAATGCATATTTAGTTTTGAAACTATTAAGGGGTTGACTTCTATGAATAGTTCTAAACATTTTCTTTACCTTAGTTCCTCTTAATTCCTAGGAAGAATTTACTATCCCTTTCTATTCTTCATTAAACCCAAATTACCCAAGAATTTACCCTCAAACATGTAAAATTTCATGGCAATCTAGGTTGCCAATTTCATATTCTTTCTCCTATTCTTTTATACACCTTTGGTTTTATGTTACCTCTCCATTATCATGATTATAATTTGGGTTTTTCTTTGGTCAACATCTCACTTTTATAAAAGCACAACATTCCCATTTTTCCATCCCAAAACCTATGAACTATACCTCCTAAGTTAATTCTCTCAAATTCCAATAGCAAATGATCCTCTAGTGTAATATCCACTTTTCATATCTTCAGTTATGTTGTTAATTCTTAAATTTGGTAGTTGCATATCTAAATGTTTATGTTTAAGTCACTCTAGGTTGTTACCAAGTAGAAAGAGATCAAATTGAAAGAAAAGTGAAAGAACTAAAGTGAAAAAGGAAATGTTTCTAAAAATATCCAAGCATCATGATGATGTTAGAAGATATATGAGGCGTATTAATGGCACATAATAATGATGTTTGAAAACATCTTAAAAGTAATTATTATCTTAGAAAATATCTAGGAAAATATCCTAAAAGACATTATTACCCTAGGAAAATATCTTAAGGATGAAATGGTAAATTTTCCATAAGGGTAAAATGGACATTTCACACAAAGAATTCATGAAATTCCATTGGATAGAAAACTCCTTTATATTTTTGAAAAAGAGAGTAAAGGAAGGGTAAAATGGTCATTTAACACCAAGGGTAATTTAGTAATTTTCCTTTAGTAATTAAAACTCCATTTCCTTCATGAATTGAAGAAGAAGCATGAGAAAGAGAGGGAGAAGAGGAGGAAGCCGTGAAGAAGGAAAGGAAGAGGAAGAAGGAAGAAGTCAAGAATCCAAGCTAAAACACATTTTTTTTTCTTGCATAATCAAGGTAGCTACACAATCCTAACCCTCTTATTTCAAGTTTTATGGATTATTTTGCTTGGATAGAAAATTCAATGGTTTCCATGAAAAAGGAGGTTTTTCTCTCTGCATTCTTTTATGATGAATTTGCTATTGGGTATTGATTGTATGATTGTTTTGGATGTATTTATGAATTTTTTGAATGTTATTGAAATGAAAATTGTGAAGGAAAGGATTATTAGTTCACCTAGATTCATGTTGAAACCTTCGATGCTTGATAGCATAAAGTGTGGAAATTTGTATGGAAATGTAAGGAAATTGAGGTATTTATGCTTGTACAATGTAAAGGATGGAAGAAAGGGAAGAAATGGCATGAAATCCCTATTTTCCCCTCACTTCCCTCCCTTGGCCAAGACCATTCCCTCTTATTTCCCTTGAAATGGACTGAATTTTGTTAGTGTAATTGTGAAGGAAAAATGCTAAATCTTATGTTAACCAATTTCAAGAGAAAAGAGAAATGGGTGGCCATGGCAGTAGATTTTAATGATGTATGTTGTGAATGGTTTGAAAGGAATGAATGACCTTCCATATCCATATAATTCAATCTTGAAAGTGTTTTCAAACAAGAAAAGGTTATATTTTTCTATGTGAGGAATGTGAAGAAGGAATCATGAAAATTAAAGTGAGGACAAGAAAGCATCAAAAGAAAAGAAAAGAGAGAAACTAGAGGAAGTATCCTTAATGTATGCATTAGGATAGAAGGACTTGTAACCGAGTGAAAAATTGTCAGTATGGGATGGCCGTTGGGCATTCCACTGTTGTGTCATAAATTTGGATGGTAAAACATCCACTCTAATATAAGAAATTTAGAAAACACCATGGTGTTTGTAAATTCTAAGTTAATGTAACTTAATAAGGCCATAAAAGGGACATTTACTTAGAATTTAGCATAACTATGTGCACAAGTCACATCATCCTAAAGTATATGTATAAGATAACATACTAGGACTGTGATCTACTGGTAAGAGGTAGTGATTCCATAACATCATGATCCGCCCAAAAGCGGAGAGGAAATAATTTGGGTAGAGTTGATAGTGATCCTGTGAGCTTAATTTATAATGTCATACCAGCCCCGTTTAGGACAAAAGAGAAATGAACTATTCATAAGAATATTAATCCCACTGGTCAGGGTGATTTGTCTATATGGCAAGGACCATTGAAGGGTACTTGGATCCGCTAGGGGATGCCTCGGATAATACCAGTGGCAGAATCGTCACATATGAGGATAAATTAACTCACTTATATAGATAGTGGTACGTGGAGTAATTCACTAGGTGACTTTCACGATACTCTTATGAGGAAAGTGGCATTAGCCACAATGTAATGAATGGTTTTCCCTGATTTTATGATCTTTATGATCTTATGATGATGAATGAAACATGCATATGTTTCATGATACGTATGTGATGATTTCATTATGAAATGATGTTATGCAATGTTATGAATGGTGAACTATCTTTACAATGAATTATGTTTATACATTCATAAATACATGTCATATTTATATATATGAATCATGCATGATATCCCAGTAGAAAATGTTGCATTTTTAAAGAAAAGAATGTAGAATTTTTTCCATGTTATTACGGTGATACATGCCAGAGGTTTTCAAAAAGAATGGATTGTTTGTCTACTAGGAATTTATTTGTCATAGTTATCCTGGTATGTATCAGATGACCAAATATAACCTACTATTGGAGATAGAAGTAAGGTTAGTTGAAGTACCTTTCTATGGTCATTCACACTTTTGCAAGGGATATGAGTTCTAGTGTAACATCCGCTCCAATTATG
Organism: Senna siamea; assembly: GCA_031216115.1. Lineage (NCBI taxonomy): Eukaryota > Viridiplantae > Streptophyta > Magnoliopsida > Fabales > Fabaceae > Senna > Senna siamea. The sequence continues at coordinate 26,983,428 of CM062361.1, read as the reverse complement.
ATTAAAGAGATATTTGATAATTGTTAATTTATGTTTAAGTTGCATTAGTATAGGGACCAACTTGAAAGAAATACAATTCCTTAGTTGAGAGTGAGGATAAAGACCTAAGTGAAAAGGGAAAATATATGGAGACTAAAACTACAAAGTGGCCAGGGATTAGAATGTAATTTCCTAACTTTCTCTTAAACTCTAGCTGAAGCCCTAAACTGCTACACACTCCCAAACCTTCATATTTTAGAGAGAGAAACATAAGGACAAGTAGAGAGAGAAAGGGTGAGCTAGGGTAAGAAAGGAGAGATTTTGCTAAGGAAAGAGCAGCTTTGAGGCTAGAAATCAGCCCTACAACAAGGGAGGATTATTCCTAACACATCAAACACACATATTGGCAAGGAATCAAGGTAGCAATCCATCCTAAACCCTTTTATTTTCTAGAGGTTTACTGTTGTTGCAAAATATGAATTTATAACTGTTTGAATTGAAATTGGGGTTAAACCTACATTCTATATGCTTTTTCTATTTCTATGGGATGCTGTGTTGCTGAATATATGCTCATATATGTGCTTGTAAGGGATTGGAAGGGTGGGGTTGTGTTCATCTAGAGATATAGACTAGTTTTTCTTGAATGTACCAAGTTTGAGCTAATGGATGAGAAAGGTTTAATGAGAAGTGAAGTTTTTTGTATAAAAATTAAGCTCATATGTTTGAAATTAAAAATGAAATGCATTCTGGACTGGATATTATCAAAATTATGTTTTCTGAACTACTAAGTATGGGGTAGTCGATTATCATGTTCCTAGAAACCTAGAAGTGTAAACAGAGGCTTAGCAGCTGACTGCCAAATTCCTAGCAGTCGACTGTTATGGCCAGGGTTTGCACTAAGTAGTCGATTGACCATCCTAGTAGTCGACTATCCTGCTATTATTTTTGCCTAAAACATATTCTAGAAAGCGATCAGCTGGCTGCCAGCTTACTGTCTGGCAGTCGGAGAATAAAAAGAGCCACTAGCCGATTGCTAGCCTTCCAACAGTCAACTGGCAACCCTCTAGCTTGCGAAATGAAGTTTTTAATGGCAATTGAGCTTAGTAATTCTTCATACTAACTTAAGTAAGAGCTCACAACATGGGTAAGCAAGAAAACTATGAGTTTTGGGTGATGATACCCTTGTGATATTGAAACAAAGAGAGAGCAAAAAACACAAAAAGGGAAAGAGGAAAGTATTCTCAATGTATGCCTTAGGGTAGATAGGCTCATGATCGAGTGACCGATTGTTGGTATGGGACGATCGTTGGGCATTCCACGATTGTGCCATAAATTGGGATGGTTAAACATTCACTTGAACTTAGATGATTTCAAAAACACCATAATGGTTACAAACTTTAAGTTAGTGTCATCTCCCAAAGGCCATACGAGAAAACATACTTAGAGTTAAGCATAACCATGGGCATGGGTCGATTCAACCTAGAGTATATGAAAAGAATAGCATACCGGGAGTGTGATCCATCAAAAAGGGAAGGTGATTCCATAGTATTATGATCTGCCCAAAAGCGAAGAGGAAATGATCCAGGTAGAGTTGACGGTGATCACATGAGAGTATACTAGCCCCATTTGGGATGAAAGGGAGGAATCCCACTGGTTAGGGATGATCTGCCAGAAAGGGGCAGGGACCATTAAGGTACTTGGATCCCCAGGGGGATGCCTTAGAATGTACAAAAGTTAAGGCATGACTAAATAGACATACGCTCATTCATATAGATAGTGGTGAGTGGAGTTGTTATTGGGTGACTCTCCCAATTACTCTTAAGGTATTTTATGTACTGCTCATATGTTATGCAAGTGAGATGATGGCATGTTTACTATCACACGTGTTTTATAAGAAATGTTTCATGATGAGAATGCACTTCCCATGTTTTAAAGATAATATGTTTTGATGAATATGCATATGCATGAGTATATAACATGATTAAATGCTACATGCACTCTATCCCAATAGTATGCAATATTATTTATGAAATAATTTAGAGTTTTTCCATTTGAGCACGGTGGTACAGGTCAATGGATTTTGTAACAGGTTGTATTGCTACTGAGATTCATTTCTCACGATAGTGTTGGCATGTAACAGATGTGTAGGTCCCCTTGGGCTGGAGAAAGAGGTAAAATATGAAGAGGTGTCTGTTCCAAGCATAAAAACTATTTAATTTGAATAGCTTAAGTACATGGTAAAATGGAGCTAGCCTTCATGATATTTTGAGAAAGGCTAGTGTAGAATTATTTTGTATAGCCTATTCTAACTTATCTATATAGGAATTAGACTGTATTGCTGAATAGACTAGTTGCTGGGGTTATGAGTGGTAGGATTGTTGCCTCCATGCCCAATAGTTAATTGACTATTTAATTAAGAATGCATGTATATGTATAGTTAATCCAGGTGTATTCTATACATATTTATTCCGCTACGATATTGAGAGAACCTGAGAGTAGAGACCAACCCAAATGGAACTCAATTAATCAACTTGGTAAAAATTTTAAAATTTACTCAGGTAAAAGTGATAGTAACATACCATTAGTATGATAATTATATACATTATACCTTTAAACACTTAAAAGGAACTATAGGCTAATAGGGGTGTTACATCTGGCAATGTGTGAAAATTGTATCCACTTGTAGGAACATTTTGATAAGGATTTGAGTGGCAATGTTGTTGCCTCCTTATCCTATGTGTTGACCAAAACTTCATATATGAGAAATATATATATATATGATGTTTTATCTTCTGCTATGTTATTATTAATTTTCATTGTATAGTCTTCTGTTGTGCGATGTATGAACCAAGAGATACCTGAATAAAGGAACCCAAACCTAATCAATTATTAAATTACAATTGGAATCACACTCAGGTGAAAGTAAGGGTAACACACTAGTCTTATAACAATATGGTTTATAAAATAGGAATTTAATGGAAATGGCTATAAGATTGGGGTGTTATATCTAGTCTATGAGTTGCAATCCATTTTGCACAATATTTTTGTGCTATATAGGATAGTAGTTTTATGTCCAGTACTTAGTAGTTCTTATAGTATTTATATCCATTATACACCATCCTAGAGTTACCCTAGAATTTTCACTATAACTATCCCTTGTTTCCACTCCTTTTTACCTTTTTTTTATTCCAAATTCTTATAAGTTTACCTTGTTATTTTCTTTGCATTAATAGAACTATAATTAAACTAGAATCACCAATTTTACAATAGCAATATCTGACATTTACATTATGGCAATTCCTACCTATTTTTTCTTTTAAACCTACTCTAACATACTCTCTAAGTCACCTTTTTTGCCTTGGAATTTTCAACACTATACAACATACCCAAAACAGAATTTTATTAGCATTATCTCGATTATGATAGCAATATAAGCACAGTAAAATACATATACTCGAAGCCCACATGCACCTAAACAAATTTCTACCTAATACATATATATGAAATTAGAAAAACACCTACAAAAAAGTCTCAATTTCATCCATATTTATGTAGCAAAATTTTTGTGTTCATAGAAAAGATTTAGGCCAGACTTTTACAGCATTACAACATAATTTTCTAAAATTTCTTACTATCTAATTGTACACATAGGAAAGGATGGAGGACTAGGGAAATTCTAAGGAGCACATGAAGGTATGGGAAGTCAAGCTACCTTGAAATTTAGCTAGGATCCTTTTAGTTCATCCCTTCCCTTCTAGGCATCTCGGTTTCCTTCTCTTGTAGTAGCTTTCTGCTTCTTGACCAACCCACAACTCACAAGAAACTACCCTTGTAACGGCCTCAATCCTATGGTTCCTTTTAGTTGATTGAATAATATAATATAATTTACTATAGGATTTATGAGTTACTACTACCTCTACTTGAGTAAATTTTTAACTTTTACCAAGTTAAATAATTAAGTGCCATTGATTTGGGATTTCTATACTAGGGTTCTCACACGTAACGTAGTGAAAATAAAAGAAATAACCATATATATAAATATTTTCACATACATACACAAACATGATTTCTTTTATATAGTAGTCATAAATTCTTTGCATAAGACATATACCTATAGATATGTGAGAATTTTATCATTGATTAGGGTAATGAGGCAACAACCCTACCACTCATAACCCTTTCCAAAACCTACTATTGGATACCTATCTCACATATCTCAATACATATATGCCCTCATTTTTACACACCAAAATTATCATCCTAAACCTTTCCAAAAATAATAATAAGGAATCAAGGTATTGGGCATATATACTTATATCAACTATTTCCATGTCAAAACTTTGTTGTATATTCCATAAAACTTCATACAGTCAGGGTGTTGAAGGAATCTCTAACACAAAAATGACCCATAACTCTTTTATAATTGGAAAATACCCCAGAAAGGGTATCTCCATTATTTTCACCTCCACTTCTAGCAAAACCTGGTATCTAGCTATCTGATATGAATTAGCATTTATATGAGAAGAATTTATCAATAGCAATAACAACCTATTTTACAAACTACTGATCTGTACCATCGTACTCTTACAAAAATACGCTACATTCTTTTTATCATTAGATAACAAACCATGTCTATTGGGATGCTATGCATGAATTATACAATTATATCTCATACTTATGAATGAAAATATAACTCATCACATATCCATCAAATAGGATATATCATCAGATTATAATGGTAACATAGTTATATTCACATATAGATATAGATCATAAAAAAGGAATTCAAAGCATATCATCATGCCCATAGCCAAAATCATCGCTATAACAAGAGAAATCAGGAGAGTCGCTAAGCGAACAGCTCCTCATATTAAATTGTCACTCATAGGTGGATTTCTTATAGTCTATGATTACCCGCAATTCTTGACTGCTATCTATGTACTATAAAGAGGGTCCTCCAATGGATCCAAGTACAATCCTCTTCACCTCCACCGCAAGAGTCCCTGCCCACCTCTCTAGTAGTTCCTCCCCCTTATTTCACCAAATACCACAGGGTCTTTGCCCACCTCCCTAGCAAATTCTCCCCTCAATCACCAATTATATCAATGTCCCTGCCCATCTCTCTAGCAGATCATCCCCTAAAAACATAGGAATACTATTCCTTTTGATTAGAAACAGATTATCTCCTAATATAACATTAACAAGTATATAGACTAGGGTAATTCAACTCATACCATGGTTATCTCTAATTTTAAGTATGTGACTCCTTTAACTGGCCATAGGAGAGTTTACTAACTTAAAATTAGTAACTATCACAGTGTTTTTGAAATCATTTAGTGAGAGTTCCACCATCCCTATTATGGTTCAACTATGGAATACCTAACGACGATCCCATATTGACAATTGGTCACTCGACATAAGCATATCTTTCACAAATTCATATACTTGGAATACTTTCTCATTTCTCTTTTATTTTGCATGCTCTTTCCTTTTAAATCTTATATTATTCTTGCTCTTTCTCTTTCACTTTCAAACTACATGTTACCTATTACATTCTAGGTTTAGATCCCTTGTTTGAGTATATTTTTGTGCTAATTACACTTCAAGCTAGGTCATTGAGTTTATTTTCCAAAATAGAGATCAAACAGTTAACCTCCACCTATCTAGTTGTCGATTGTTTGCTCATTGTTCTGTGAAATTTTCCAAACCTGAGGGCTAACAGTTAGCTGCCAAGGACCCGATAGTCGACTATTATGTTCCTAGGTGATTTTCTAGAAAAGATGAACACAACAATCAACTTCTAAGGGTTGGCAGTTAGCTACTAGAGTTTTGTATACGTTTCTGGTTAACTCAAGAACATGACAGTCAACTAGTAGGGGCTATCAGTCGGCTGCTATGTTATGCTTTATTTTTTAAATTTATTGTTGACCCAGAGTTTTGCCCAAGAATTTATTTGTAAATCATTTTTGAAATTCATAAACTTAATACCAACATATGAACACCATTTAACACATATAAATAGCCCAAATTGCTATTTAATCTTACTCAAATCTTGGATTCAGCCTTATTTTCATCCATAGGTAAAAACCATTTTTTCATAATCTGATTTAAGCATACATGAGTACATCTATGTAGTTTAAAACACCCAATAGTAGTAAAAAACATCAAGAATGTAGTTTTAATCCCTTTCTTGCTTAAATAACATGAAAATCACAACTTTTAACACATGAATAGTGATTTCAAAATAGAAAGGATTAGGTTGTTTGCTACCTTAATTTGTTATTTTTAGTATTAGATGCACTTCCTAAGTGTAGATTTATACCCGCAGTGGAGTTTTTCTTCTTCAAATCTCTTCCTTTCCTAGTTCTCTCTCTCTGAGAACCCTTCTCTCTCTCTCTCTAGGTTTTAGTTTTGAGTTTGGATAAGGGAGAAGAGTTTGACCTCTAGCCTTATATAGGCGGTCTGAAACTTGTAACTCTTATCCTAGTTTTTCATCATTCAACTTAAAATGATAATTTCTTTGGCCATATGCAAAATTACCATTTTTCTCCTGAACTGTTGGTGGGACATTTCAAAAATTTGGTAGCTACAGTAACTCTTTTGGCTAAAATTACATTTTGCTACCCTTGAAACATTGAAAGCCTACATAGCTTCCTCAACTTAACTTTTTCCTTTTCATTTAGGTCCTTGCTCTTTTCTTTTCAAGTTGGTCCCCCATTCTAATGCAACTACATGCCATCTAATGCAACATACACAAGCATTTAATTTATTTAAAAACTAGCAAACATCTCTCATAAATAGAAGGGGTGGATGTTACAGCCCCTACTTCCACCTTAGTTTCTAGTAATCTTTCTTCACCCAAATCTTCACTCACGAGGGTGCCATGGTAGGAAGGAGGTGAAGTTAGTTACAATTTCCTCTCCCTCTCTCTCTCTCTCTCTTCATGAGGGAAAAGGGGCTAGAGTGTTTTCCTTATAAGTGAAGGAGTGAGGTGTGAGGTGTCTTTTTAGGAGGAGAATAAGTGCTACATGAGGGTGATATATGGATTATATATATTGTTATGAAGGATTTCCTTAAGAGTTATGTTTGGGTGTTTTTTCCTCTTAGACTACCTAAGAAAGGGTGTAAAAATATGTATATTGAATTATATCATATCATATTATATTATATTATATTATATTACATTATATTATCTCACTTCAATTCATCTTTAATGGAGCACTTAATTATTAAATTAAACACTATACTTTCTTAGTGATTTTTCTTGTTTTTCTCTTATCTTATTTCATTTATCTCCTTTTTAAATATCCTTTACACATGTAAGACTCCCTTTTTATTTCTTTGATTGATTTTTTAAAAATATCTTCCCACCTATTTATTTTAAATTTCTATAAAATCCTATTTATTCTTAAATTTTTTCTTACCTTTACTCTTAGCTTTATCTTTCTTATTGTAACATTTAATTATCAATTTAAACATCATATTTTCTTTGATATTTCTTATAAAAATTGAGGGTATTCCTTATTTAAATTTAATTATATTGTTTAGTAGTAATTTCTAGTAATTTATACAATTAAATATTTATAAGAAAATTAGCATAATTAAGCAATTTAATTGAGCTAAATTGCTCATATTAGGAATTTTGGGAAATTTCCCCTTAGTTTTAAATGGTGGATATTACAATTCTCTTCTCGTAAAAGAATTTCACCCTCAAAATTCAGACTTACTTTTAAGAAATATGGGTATTTTATCTCATCCTATCTTCTCTTCTTGGGTTGTTTCCTAGAGATTTGAGTTTTACTATAATATTTTGACTAAAGGTAAGGTTTTGCTTCATAATTGTTTAGTTTCACATCTTATAAATTTTAGGATTTCTGATTAATAGATCAAATTCCCTTCTTATTAATCCCTTACTGGTCACTTCTTATATTTTATTCTTACCAATTATGTATCTAGGTTAGTTTTTAGAGTCTATTTTATTCCCTAATTCTTCAAAATTTGACCCTTTTGGATGTTACTGTCTTAAATTTTATAATTTCACCATGGTTTAACTTAAGGCTTTCTCTTATCTATTTAAATGTTTCCTTTCAAAGTATGTTTTTCCATTCTCTTAAGTAATGAACTCTAAAATTTTCAAAGTATAGTGGTGATAGGGTCTTCTCTAAGTTTTAAGGAGGTCTAATGTTTTTCTAAGGTTTAGTAGGAGAACAACATAATTTTCCTCTTCCCAGAATTTTCCTCAACTTCTCCTATACATAATTTAAGGATTTGGAAAAAACATTATGGGTAACTTTACTTCTTCTTTTTTTATATATATTCTAGGAGGTATCTAGAGACAAAAGTTGGGAAAGTGGAGAAAATAAATGCAATGTTTAGGATCAGGAATAACAAGTAAAGGGGTGAGTTTGAACTCTCAAATTCGAATTTCACTTTTGCATCCCTAAGGTTTTATGGGTGATTTACTATGCTATAGATCATGCTAGTGAATAGTGTAACCCCACAATCCTATAATTCCTTTTTGTTATTTAAATTATATAATACAATATATTATAATATTGGTGAATTACTACCACCTCTATCCAAGTCAATTTTTAACATTTTACCAAGTTAAATAATTAAGTGCTACTAGTTTTGGTTACTACACTCAAGTTCTCACACATTACGCAGTGAAAAAATTAATATATATATATATTCATTCACATACATATTTAATTATATATATACATCAATTACCTATCGAGACATATACCTATAGATATGTGAGCTTACAAAAATTTAGTCAACTAACCTGCCTCTCAGACCCTCTTTTTACTCACATATCTTTATACATATATGTCTTCATATTTTTCTTATACCAAAATACCTATCTATATGCCAAAATGTTCAAAATATAATCCCTTGTCCATTCATAATGGTGAGGGAACTTCCACAACTATTAATACCCATAATTCCTTGGTTATGGGAAAATACCTTAAGAAAGGTACTTCTACATACTCTACCTCCATCTTTAGTAGTACTTGATATCTAGGCATCTGATATAAACTAGCATTTTTAATGAGAATAAATCTCAATAGCACTAACAACCAGTTTATAAAATCACTAGTTTGTTCCACCATATTCATACAAAAATACTACATTCTTCTCATCGTCATACAAAATATCATAGCTATTTGTGTTACCACGCAAGAAGATAATCATGTAACATGATTACATTCACCCAAAGAGCAATAAGGAAATAAAAGCATTTCTTAGTGGCCTTTGCCAAAAAATCATAATAATAATCATATAATAAGAGAAATCAAGAGAGTCGCAAAGTGAACAACTCTATTTATTAAAATCATGTAATCATAACTTTTTGACGGCATTTGCCTATTGGCAGTTCTTGACTACTATATCACATTCATGTACTATCAAGAGCATCCTATAGTGGATCCAAGTACAAAAAGAGTCCCCATTATAAGAGTCCACATGATATGAGTCCACACAATATGACTCAACACAATATGAGTACATATAATAAGAGTCCCCATTTTTTAATATCACTGTCCCTTTTTGGATAGTTCATATCTCAGTATGTTATTCATAAGCCTATATATTAAGGTGATTCAGCTCATACCATAGTTATGTGAAATTCTAATTATGTGAACCTTAAATTGGCTATTGAGTTCACTAACTTAGAATTTACAAATATCACAGTGTTTTCGAAATATTCTATAATTCCAATAGTAATTCAACCGTCGAATATCTAATTATCATCCCATACTGGCAATTAGTCATTCAATTATGAATCTATCTACCTTAACACATATATTAGGAATATAATTCTCATTTCTTTTATACTTCTCTAGCTCTTTCCTTTCAATTTCTCATATGATTCTTGCTTTTTCTCATTTAATTTCAAAACCCCATTTTATCTTCTACATTTTCAATTCAAATCCCTTGTTTGAGTGGAGTTTTGGGCTAACTATGCTTGAAACTAGGTTATTGAGTTCATATTCCACAACAGAGGGTAGCTAGTCGACTTACATCCACCTAGCAGTCAACTTTTCACTCACTGTCTTGTCAAATTTTTCCAAACCAAGGGCTACCAATTGACTGCCATGACCCTAACAGTCGGCTGCTATGCTCTTGGCAATTTTTTGGAAAAGATGAGTATGACAGTCAACTTCTAGAGGTTGGCAGTCAACTGTTAAGGCTCTGGTTGCATTTCTAAGCAACTCAAGAACACGACAGTCAACTGCTAGAAGCTACCAGTCGGCTATTATGTTATACTCTATTTTCAACTCACGGTTTACCCAGATTTTAGCCTCAAAAACTTTTTTATAAACACATTTTAATATTCGTTAACTCTAAACGAATATGTAAGCATCATCTCTCACATAAAAATAGCCCAAAACACCGTTTAATCTCACTCAAATATAGGATTTAACCTTATTTTCATCTGTAGGGAAAAACCCATTTTTCATAATTTTATTTAAGCATGCATAAGTATATTCATGTAATTTAGAACACCTAATAGCAATTGAAAATATCAAGAATGTAGTTTTAATCCCTTTTTCTCTTTAAACAACTTCAAAATCATGAAATTCAGTCACATGAATAGTAAATTCAAAATAAAAGGGATTGAGTTGTTCTGCTACCTTAATTTCTTGCTTGTAAGCTAATTATTGTGTTAGATGTCTTCCTGATCACTTTTCTAAATTCAAATCCTGTTGGAAGTGGAGATTTGATTCTTTCTCCTTTACTTTCTCTCTCTACTTAGTTTCTCTTTCTCTCTCTAGATTTTCTAAAGTTCCAAATAGAAATGAGGCCTCTGATATTTTCATCTATTTATAGGTGGTCCGAAAATTACAACTCTAATCCTAATTTTTGATTATTCAGCTTCAAAATGGTAATTTTTTCAACTATATACGTAATTATCATTTTACCACTAAACCATTGGCGAGAAAATTCAAAAATTTGTTAAAGTCAGCAAGAGAAAATAGGAGAGCATAAGAGTAAGTGTAGAGAGCGATAGATTTCTTGTACTTAGTACTAAGGGGTAAGCCAATATTTGTAGGTGTTGTATGTCAGTTATGGACAAGTGATGATTAGTGGGTGATCCAAGAGCAGGGTGAGCCAAGCATATGAGGCTGATTGTCCATGATGGTTACATATGAAATTTTCAATTATATTTAAAAATAACAAACATGTATTTGTAGAAGAAAAATTTTAAGTCCTTATCTATTTAAACTTTACAATATCTCTACTTTATTTCTTCCTTCTCTTCACGTTACATGTTTTTTAAAATTATAATTAATTTTATACAATGTAATATATAATTTTAAAAATTATGACCACTTATACATATATAACTATCGTGGCCTTAGCAGAACCTAGCATGAATTTCTTTATAATTACAAAATTGTTATGTATTTTCATTTTATAATTTATGTAATTTCAAAATTTACACCATATTTTTATTTTTTGGATTTTTACTAAAATTTCAAAAATAAAATATTGAAAGCTCTTTTAGATGCTTTCAGTTTTGAGCCTATTTTAAAATAGCTTTAAGAAATATTTTCATAAAAGTCTATCAAACACCACTATTTTCATAAAATTTTTTAAAATAGAAAAATATAATATTTTATACTAAAATTATACTTTTGTATACAATAAAAAGTCTTGAGAATTGGACAAAAATAATAATTATTATCAAGAATTTAATTATATTATTATGTTAGGAAATTTAATTATACTATTTTATGAAATATAAAAAGGAAAATTATTACAATTTAAACTTTCAAAAAAAAATGTATAAGCAATATTTGGGTTTGGAAAGCTGAAACGAGACCGTGCTCCAAAATCAATTTTGGTGGGCTTTTGGGCCGAATAATTCTGGGCCACCGTTCGGGTCACTCATTCCTTCCATGACAAGGAACCCTAAGCTATGATCATTAAAATTTGCAGATTTGTAGTTGTACCTCAAGGCCTTTCAAATCATGAGGACCTTTCCTTACCACTTTCCTGAAAGTGAAAAAGAAAGAGAAACACAACAAAAGCAGGGTCAAAAAGCAAACCCAAATTCTCTTCCAGAAAATCCGATATTGATTCTAAATTTGTCTCCGTCAAAGAAATTTCTCTCTTGTTTCCATCTCCCTTTTGATTCTCTGAAATTATCCCTTTCTTATAAATCTTCGTCGAATCCTCCTAACTCATCCACCCTCGGCCACAACCATGGATTTGGATGCAAAACAGGGCAGAAGTAGCAAGAGGCCCAAGCTAGAAGAAGAAGAAGAGGATGCACCACTGGATATACTCACGAGGCTTCCTCGGGAACTCGTTGTAGAGATAATTTCGAAACTACCCATTTCATCTTTGGCCAATTTCATGTACGTTTGCCGATCATGGCGATCGTTGGCACAAGACCGTTATATTCTTATGCATATCTCTACCATCACCAAGAACAGTCAGTGCTTAATCTTTCACTGTGACAGCCCAATCCGAAGTGAACTTTGCTGCATAGACTACAACACTCCTGGTAACACCCAAAAGGTCATAAATTTCCTTCCAACTTTCTCTTGTTCGATGCCTGAGTTTGATGTAATAGCCTCATGCGATGGCATGCTGTGCTTATACGATTCCTTGTTTGGTAACAAACTCTACCTGTACAACCCTCTTTCCAATTGCTTCAGACAATTGCCTAAATCTGTGAAATACCCAAAGCAAGAAGAGGCTGTGATTGGGTTTGGATTCCTTCAGAAAACCAAGGAATTTAAGGTCGTTCAGATTGTGAATGACGCATTTGAAGAATACCCTTTTCTTTCTAGGCAAAATGGTCCGTGTTCCAAGGCTCTGATTTTGACTGTGGGAAGCTCGAATTGGAGAGATATAGGGGAATTGGCATGTCACTTTGTTCAGTGCACTTCACAGATCTTTGTTAACGAAAGGCTTCATTGGGTGACTCAGAGACCCAAATATGGAAGAAACCGCTCAAGTCCTCTTGTGTCATTTGATCTTGCAAATGAAGTATTCGAAGAAGTTCCCAAACCTTCTTGTGATGCCTTGAAGAAAAATGAATACCATTTGCTTGTCATCAAAGGCTGTCTTTCTGCTGCATTTTACTGCAAAAGAGGAAGATTGGAGATATGGGTAATGAAAGATTATGGAGTCAAGGAGTCTTGGAGCAAGGAATATAGCATTCGCAAGCATGTTCCTAAGGGATTAAAAGAGAATGATTGGGATTGTAGACTGAAATTCCTGAAGACTCTTGCAAGAGCTAGAAGTGTTAGAGTTTTGTGCCTTCTAAACAATGGGGATATACTGTTGGAATATAAAGGCAAAGCACTGGTTACTTATGAACCTACCAGTAAAAAATTCAAGGATGTTGAAATCCAGGGGATACCCAAGTTGTTTCAAGTGGTTCATGCAGGCAGCTTCAATTGGATTGATACACTTCTTCATAATAGAGCTCAGAATCATGTGAGTTAGTGCCCTAAAGTATCAAGTTTTCCATCTAATTGTTTCAAGTATTGGTTATATAATGCTCTGCATGGAGTAACTTCTAATTTTAGGCAAAGAGTGCTTCAGTCGGCTCTCACTTATTGAATGTTTTTGAGATTTGTGTGCAGATAATGAAATATTATTTATTAAACTAAATGCAAAAATTTCGAAGAAATTTAATGAGTGAAAGCTCGAGAGCTTTTATGATAGGTTTAGGTTCTTTACAATAGAATGTATGCTTTCTTAAGTAATCCTCGTGGTTTTAAATTGTGATTGTGATGGCTTATACGGATCAATATTGCAATTATGAACTGCATGCTGATAATACTTTTCTCATGCTGTGCGTCCAAAAATATAGGACCACCTTGGTCTTTGACTATGATTGAAATGAGTGCTAATTTCTGTCCCTCCCTTTTGCCCCATTGCCCTTATGAAGAATTCGAGTTTGATAATGGAGACTATAGTTTTTTATTTTATTGTTTGATCAATAAAGATAATTCTTGGTGTCGCATAAAATTATAATTTTATTTTTAATATAATAATAAAGACATATGTTAAGATGTAATATTAAATAAAAATAGTTAAACAATTATATGATTGGAAGGAATGCTTATTTTATAAAAATAAATTTTATTGATAAAAAATAAATTGAAAGATTATCCAATATAAAAAAAAAAAAAATCAAGTTCACTAATTTTAAGGAGTAAGCTCTTTAACAACTTTAAACTATAATATATACCCTGTCGTATTAATGGCAGCATCTGAAACAAAAATATAATAACTTACATCATTACAAAAATGTTCAACATATGTCAAAAATGAAAATAATTTTTTAGTTTGTTTTTATTTTTGGTAAAATTTATGGTGTTTTCAAATTACATTAGACTAATGAGAGTGCTAAGATAAAATTCTTTTAACTTGTATGTTTTTTGAAATTCAAACTTGTCTTATTTCTTATGAAAGTGTGGTTACTTTTACTTTAACTAATAATTTGTTAGTATAATATTTTAGTTTGTGTGAAATGCCAATGCTTTGTAGTTTATTAAAAAAATTATGAAAATTTTATAATAAGGAATACTTTATTTGTCATCTTCAAATTAAAATACAAATAGTTACATTACTTCAGCTTTGAAGCAGAGGAGTACTGCATGTGAATATCTGCGAATAAAGAACTATTGATTAACAAGAAATAAGAATAGAGATGACAGATTGTCAATGTAACTCAGTTCTATCTACCTATTATTTTTGTTGGTTGCTCAGAAAGGATATTTCATTAATAAACCCACAATGCGGAAAAAACAAGCAGGAACAAAGCAAGGCAAAACAAAAGGAATAATGTGAATATCTTTGGTTCAGGCTTCGGACATTAAAATTGAAGTGCATTATTATTATTATTATTATTATTATTATAGGAAATTGAGAAATAGTATATTTACAAGGGCAAGAAGATATTACCATCTGTGCTCCCTACAGTTAGCCTATTTTGAGGATTGTCAATATCTACATGAAAATCATACAAAACCATAGCGTAATTTCCTTGGAGAGTGAAAATGTCAGCTAGGGCATTTAACTCTGTGGAAGGTGAAACTTGTTGAGTGAGACAATTTGCGAGGTGGTTCCTTGGAATGTTTATTTGAATTTGTGGTTTTATTAGCTCCCTTTGTCACTTTGACGATACAGCAAGTATTGTACATTAGCACTTTTGTACCAGATGTCTGTTTTCGCTTAGCCAGGTTGTTAAGAAGAGCAGTATTGTTGATAGCTTTGGTTGTTACATTACTAGATTTTTGGAGAGTATTCATATGGGCCTCAAAATAATTCAACGATGGGGAGCTTGATGTCTCTACGGCAGAATCAATGTATTTAAGAGCTATTTATTTTTCTTTTTATTTCATAGTTGCACCTCTTTGCTTGTTTCTTAACTAAGAAGATTTAAAATGCAATTTGAGATGTTCTTTTCTCAGGAACAAGTAAAGATAAAAAATATATATATTGTTCGGCATGGCACACTAGCAAATAAAAAAACCATGAAAAATCACTTAACTAAAGAGGGACCGACTAGAAGAAAATAAGAGTGGAAACTTCGTCTCTAAAAGGTATCACCTCCAAAGCATAGGGAAAAAAGATGGAGACATCATTTTCATTCATCATTTATTTATTTTTTAGTTATATTTGAAAAATGTTCAGACAAAATAAGATTTTCACAGGAGTTCCTATAAATATTACAATTGGCCATAAGACACACATTGAAAGCTACACAAATAAAACACATATAAAAAGCAAGGAAAAAGAAAGATTCGTAGGCAAGAAACTCTTAGCACAACATTGACATGCAAGAAAAAGAGAAAACCAAGCAAAGCAAAGACAAATCAAATAAGAAAAGTAAACATAAATTTTTATAAGGCGGACTTGATCTAGGATAAGAGCCTAGGGCCTAAGGAAAGTGTTTTAAATTTTTGTGAAAAGAGGAAGAATTAGATTATGAACATAATTTCACAAACAAAATGATTTGAAAGATTGATATGTGTGTTTTAGTTTGTGAACCCGCATTAATATCGTGTTCCTACTCTCTTCATTTTCCAATGATATATTTTTTAATTCTTTTGGAATAGAATCATATATGTTAAAGACTCTAAGAAAAAAAACATATACACAAATGAGATAGTAAACTTCAACCAAGAGAATGGTGGCAAATGTGAGTGACTTCATAGCTCATATTCCTCATCAAAACATAGTATTACTACAAATTTAGGGCACCAAGACATTAAAGCTCATTTGGGCAGCAAACAGACCGCTAGATAACAAATGCTTGCACCTCAAAATAGGTTTTAAAACATGAAGACATGCTCAACAAAAACTTTACAGCACATAGACATCAAAACAAGTATTTTAAATCAATCTTTTATAATATTAAAATGGATTAAGAAAGCCATGAGAATTATTGAAAAAAACCCAAACATCTCAAGATCCCAAATCAGAACTTATTATGATAAAATTCTATTAGAAAACCATGAAAGTGAGCTATAATCTTCCCTAGTACACAAATCCTCTTGAATAGTGTTTTGGCATACTCAAATAATAAACCTCATCAAATAAGCACCCAAATCAAGATTTTAACATGCCAAAATGCTACTAGAAAGGCAGTGAAATTATGTTAAAAGCAACCCACCTTTCAGGCTATCTAAATAAGAACTTAACATTTGAAAAAGAAGGTTTAAAACACCAAAGCATGTGTTAAAAGAATGGAACAAGATCTAGCACTTTAACATATCAAATTTAATCTTGAAAATGTGCTTTAAGACACCAAAAAACTTCACCTAAAGAGCTAGGCTGCAACTACAACCTTGAGCACACAAAACTTAACTTCAAAGACATGCTTTAAAACACAAAATCCTATTCAAGATTAACATAGACAGCCACCTGCACTATTGGGCACTTGATGATCACTACAAAAGTAGTGTCATTTACTGACGCTTAAAAGTATCATTTTGTGAATTTTTTTTGTGATGCCTAGTCAACCGTCAGAATTGTATGCGTCAAAATGTCATTTAGTGATGCTTCTAGTCAACTGCTGGAGTAACCATCATCAATGATAATTACTAGCGCTTATCAATCACCACAAATGTTTTGCATTTTGTGGCAATTCTAAAACATCACTACTACTGGCAGTTTGCAACCACCACCATTGTTTGGCATTCTGTGGCAGTTCCCAATCGTCACTACTACTAGCAGTCTAAAACCACCACAAATGTTAGACATTTTGATTGAATTTTGTGATGCTTTGTAGCCGCCAATAATTTCTTAATTTTTTGATGCTTGTTAACCACCACAAGTATTGAATTTTGATTGTTTTTAAAAAGATTTAAGTTTAAGTTTACAATATATATAAATATATGTAATTTCCTAATAATAATTTCAAAGTAGATACAAGGATAAATAAGTTTCTCTACCAATATCCTCTATCATTAAATACATATTTGTAAATATCCAAAAACTAACTAATTACAAAAGACCAAGTGCTTCTTCCTAACTTCCAAAAATTCTACCAGGTGCTTCTTCTTGAACCCCATCTATTTATTGCGATTTGCACTTGCTGAGGATTGATGTCCTACTGACGATTGTCTACTACTTACATCTGGTACTTGATATAATTAACAAATTATATATTTAATAAGATTAGAGCAAAATTTTGAAGTATTACCTTAAGATTTATCTAATGTGTAAAATTAGATGGTATATTTTCTAGAAGATTTTGGAAAATGTAACTTAAGGCACCTCCCATCTCGTTTTGTAGATTATTAGCATTACGCAACTTTGATTCCAATCATGTATTTGAAGTTTGCAACTATGA
Organism: Senna siamea; assembly: GCA_031216115.1. Taxonomy (NCBI): domain Eukaryota; kingdom Viridiplantae; phylum Streptophyta; class Magnoliopsida; order Fabales; family Fabaceae; genus Senna; species Senna siamea. Next base: position 26,965,616 of record CM062361.1, on the reverse strand, counting down.
TTGCAAGTTGACAACTTCTTGCTGAAGTGTAGCGTTAACGTTGCTATAATTCAACGATAGCCTATCAAGTCGATTTGTAGTCAATCCAAAGACTTGAGTATGGATAGGGCCAAACCCTAAACCTTGAACTCTTCCAGGATGTTCTTTTCCTAGCACTTGGCCAAGGGAATCTTGCTCACCAAATTGTGTAGATATAGTCCCTTGACTCTCCAGTTCTATAATTTTTTCCTATAAATAAAAAGAATACTTTTCATATACACCATTAAATTATATTCAAATACTAATGGAAATAAAAGGAAATATTTAAAAACTTACACCGACAATCTTAGTCTCATCATTAACAAAAGAACCATCACGCTTCTTGTGAGTGGCAATAAATACTGCTCCCTTACTTACAGATCCTCCACTCTCCAATTCTTAAAATATGCCAATTAGATATATAATTGTTATGCTATTATATATTTTAAACCATGCATAAAAATATTACCATATCATGCTTCTTCCTAATAATGCCTATAGATCCACATATGTGTGGCATCTTAAGCTTGTTTCAATTTATACAATTTGTATTGCACATTTCCTACCAAGATTAACAAAAAATAAACTTAGGCTGTAAACAATTTTATTTATCTAAAACAACAATTCATATGCTACCTGGGTCTTTGGATCCAACCAATAACAAATACAGCCCACATATCTTTTGGTATGAAACTCGGATACTCTTCTATTTTTTGTTATCTAGTTTTTGTGATATCATAAAATTGTTGGAATAACCAAGTTTGATAATTCCTCCAACTCTTGCCAAGTTTCATCAATACAAATCACTTTACAACCTCACTATTTAAGCAAAACTTTGTCTTCAAAGGTCAATAACACAAATTAGTGAAATTAGAGTATATGCCAATAAAATTGTAATTAACTTCAAATGAAATAAGAGCATCTAACCTTTATACTATTAAAACAAGTCTCCTTATATCTATTGGACATCTTATCCCAAGAATGATAGCTAATCAGGAATGTTTCAAATATGTTCTAAGTATTCCAAAAAATTCACTTAAAAGGCCAGCAGCTTCCCCAATTGCCTGACCTTGATCATTGAAAGAAACAACTATCCTTTAACCTGTTGGGAGTGTCCAAACTTCCTGTGTCTTGAGACGTCCTTCCTTTGTGACTCCTTGTGAATCTATAGGTGGACAATACATCATTGAAAGAATCATTAATTTAGAAAATCTACTAAGAATTCTTACTTTCCTTCAGTTTCAATTGTCTAATATCTATTACATTTTTTTTGTAATGTGTGATGGGAGTCACGTTCAGATGGATTTGAAATAAGAGGTGGAGTTGGTGCAAGAATTAGCTCTAAAGATTGGGATAGAGTGAAGATAGAGGTAAGAGTAAGATTTGGAGTATGAGCTAGAGTGGGAGGTGGATTTAGAGTAGAGATTGGAATAGGATCTAAAAATGAGGTTGGATTTTGAGTGGGAGCTGACTCTCTACAAGAGGAATTTTTTGATGCACTCTGGATAACTCTTATTCTCTTTAGCCTACCTATGTCTGCAACATAAAGATTATAATAATATAATATTAATATTTAATTAACATTATCCATAAATTAATTAAATTAATTTAATCAATTAATTAATTAATCTAACACATCACCCAACATTGATGTGTGCACAGTTGGTAAAAAAGCAAAATTAATCTAATCATTGAGTTTAAAGGGAAATTTAATGATATAGAATGGTTCACTAGCAATTATCCAAAGCAAAGGAAAAAATATTCAACTAGAATATGTGTGCACGGCTGGTAAAAAACATAAGTTTAGCTCAACATTGAGTAGCAATTGAAGAAATTAGTCAATAATTCTAAAAGATGGAATGATGGTGAATAAACCCCTCGAAAGAGATTTAAGAGTGAACAGACTTTTGAAATGAATGGAACTTTTTGCTTTAATTTCAGCTGCTTATCCATCAAGGTTGAGGAGGTTAGCCTCAATAAGCCTCCACTATAGCCATGAAAATCTTAACATTGAACTTTCATGAATTGGGGAAGTTGATGACAGTTCACTACTTACAGAAGCCAGTCACTCAGCATTCCCTAGATTTTGTGATGCTCCAAGAAAATTTAAGCAAGGAATATTATATAAGTAAGATAATTAGAATGTTAGGATTTCAAAATTTGACTATTTTTTATGTCCAAGGAAGAAAAAGAGGCTCATGTATATTTTGAAACTCAACTATTAGAATGAAAATAATAAATACTTGTCCCTACTGGATGCATTGTGTTTCTAATTCTCCTCTTTATAGAACAATGTATTTAACAAACCTATATGGTCCTTTAAAAACATATCAAAGAAGTATTTTATGGGAATTTTCGGTACTTACATCATAGAATATCACAGCACTATGGATTTGTGTAGTTGATTTTAACCAAGTGTTCAATCAACAGGATAAATGCAGTTCATCTCAATCCTGATAGAAAAACTTTCATATAAGGAAATTCAAACAAGTCAACTCGTATAGATCCCAAAAGGTGGTAACCCTTTGACATTGACAAATAATAGAGAAAATCATTATATGGTTTGGGAAAGATTAGATTGTACCTTTTGAAACTTGCATTGGGTTGAGAAATTTAGCCATACAAATTGTATAATATTACCAATGGCTAGCTCAGATCATGCTCCAATTATAATTCAAACTTAAAAGATTATGAAAGGAAATATAAATGCTTTCATTTTGAGCAAATGTGGTTACAAGATGAGCAATGTTTACATATCATCAACAATGAATGGCATAGCTTGGGAAGAGGTGACTTTATTCCTATAAATAATAGATTACAAAGAACAAGATCAACTCTATGAACTTGGAATCCTAATCATTTTGTCAATATAAATAAAAAAAAATTTATATTACAATTGAATTTAAATTAGATATGCAACAAAAAACCCATGACAGAAAAACATGGTCATTGTTCCTTCTGAATTATCCTATATTTAAAGATGAATCAAAAATTGTATCAAAAAATTTATCCAAAGCAAATTTTAGAAATGACCAAAATGCCCTTATATGCTAAAATACCAAATCTACCCTTTATATTTTCAAATTTCCCTTCTCTCTCCTCATCCACGGTCCTTTCCTGTGAAACTATCTCCATTTGCCACCTTCACCATGCTCGTCCGCCGTTCAACTAAGTTACCGCCGCCCATCATTGCTGGAAGGTTTAACACCTCAGCCCGACACTGCAACAAGCCACCGCAACATCCAACGGCCACCACAGTGTTGAGAAACTCCCGATTTCTCCACCTTTAGCTGCTAGCTTCTCATCTTCGATTTGGCCAAAAAATGCCACTGTCCAATTGCACCGCTGCCACTAATAGCAAGCCCAAATTGCCCTCTTCCTCTGTCAGCTACCAACCAGTGAAGAATCGTCGCCACATGCTATGAATGGAGGAGAAATGTTTAAAAGCAACGGCCGTGTTTCACAAAAAAATCGCGGTTAAGTAGCATTTTTTGTTGAACCGACCCCGGATCCAGCACCCTCATGCTTCGGGCTACATTTTAGACTAATTTTCAATGCTAGCCACTTTCTGCTGCCATGCACCACCGTGCATCGCTGTGCGCTACTGTGCTCTGCTGTGCGTCATCGCTAGAGTTGCTGGAAAGAAGCAGGGATCAAATTTTAAACTTCTGAAACATCTGATATAATTTAAAATACTTTAATTTAATGATTTCTTGTATATTTTTATTCCAATTGGGTCTTGCTGATTATACCGAAGTAGAAATTAGGCATTTAATTATAATAAAGTGTAATTGAAAGGAAACTTGTATAAGATTTGAATTATTTCCTTAGGAAACTAGTTGTGAGAACAACCTTTGAGTAAAAAAGGAAAATCCTGGTCCGAATAGGAGCAAATGGTAAAAGGTGGAGTAATCTACACCCCCTTAACTTTTAACTGACGTTGTGAATTACTGATTTGAGTATGAATTGTATTGAATGGGAATGAGTGCTGAAAATGATTGATTTACATGAGAATTTCATATGAGTATATAAGATTGCCTGTGTATTGAGAATGCTTGTTGCATGTTTGCTAGACTTGGCTATTGGGATTATATGCCATAGGGATGAACTAACTTAGGGTGGATATTCAATAGCTAGTATGGGACAACTGTTGAATATCTCCTATGCAGACTATTTTATAAATTGATTTATTTTATCTGAATTGATCTACATCTATTGGGAATTATGTACTAAACTAGGACAATCCTATGAAAGGTTTAAGGAGTAAAGGGTGGACAACCTATACGGGGCGATGTTTTGGTTTAAGTATGATATCTTATAACCTTGAGTATTAGTCGACTATGCGTATGTAATGCTATATAGACTGTATGAGGATGATAATTAGTTGTTGTACATATGCTAGGGGATGCCCTAGATGTTGATTCTCACCTAGCCCTTGAGTGGGTGATTGGTGTTATGGATCACACTCACAATATAGGACGTTATTTTTAGGTGATTGGTGTTACGAATCACACCCAACCAAAACCTTGTTTTCAGATAAAATAGCATGCAACATGAAATAAATAATCACATGAGATGTGTGATAGATGAATATATATAAATTTTAGGCATGATTTTCAGTATGATTTTTCATATTAAAGATATTATTCTCATTATATTGTTTTACATTGATTTTCCATATTTATTTAAATTTAAAAGTATTTAGTAATTCACATGTATTTAAACTGATTTGGGGAGACATTTTCTGTGCCTTGGCATAGTTGAGTATGCAACTATTTTGTAAATATTTAATTGTAAATTACTCTACTGGGATCTAATAATCTCATTAAGTTGTTTGCTTAGATGATTAAGAATAAGGAATGCCTAGGAGATAGCTGGGCAGAAGAAGAATGTTAGGATATCCTTGGAGAATGATAATGTTGTGTTGTGTATGTAGAAATTAGGCTTGAATATATATGTGTGAATATGTATTACTGTCTTTTGGATTTTTTGATGAAATTGCTGAATTTTGTTAAATATTGGGCTATTGTATAAATGGAAAATATCTTATTTTTAAGGGAAACTCTGTCAAATTTTTGATACGACATGTTTTAGAGAATATATTTTTATAATGAACTTGATGAATTGTAATTTTATTTGCCGACGTATGAAGGGATTTAGTAGTATGACATAGTCTATCTCAATTGTATCTGAATGGTTGTTAGAATTTATATTCCAGAGTATGATATGGTTTCTAATGTGATAATAGAAAGGCTGCACAGGGTTTATGGTTGAGTGGAATTTGAATGGATTGTGAGAAGAGTCGATTTAGGTTACACTCAACCAGTAGCGACCCTCTAACGTTCCCTAACATGGGAAAAGTGAAATAATTTATTTCGAATATTGTATGCTTCTGCTACTTTGATAGATGAATATATAGTATGATTTAGGGGGTCGTTACATGTTACATTAGATTACATGAAGTTGCATTAGAAGGAGGGACTAAATTGATAAGAAAAGAGCAGGGACTTGAGTGAAAGAAAAATGTTTACTCTAGGAAACTATGTAAGCTTTCTATATTTGGGGGTAGCCTACCGTAATTTTTGCCAAAAGAGTTATTTTAGCAACCATCTTTCAAAACTTCCTGCCATTGTTTCAGGGGTAAAATGGTAATTTGGTATGTAACCATAGAAATTATCATTTTGGACCCAATGGTTGAGAATTAAATTAGAATTGCACTATAAATAGGACTAAATTTCAGAACTTTCATTCCCTACCTAAAACTTCATAATTCTAGAGAGAGAAAGTGAGAGAAATTTTAAAGAGAGAAAGGGTAGGGAATTGAGGTAGAAGTGGAATTTCAAAGGGATTTGAAGTAAGATTTTGTAGCAGAGAGATTTAAGAAGGCATATATCATCATCACCATATTATTTTACATGAAACAAGGTAGCAAACGCTTTTGGATCCCCTGCTGGGCGCTCCCTGTTGGGCTCCCTACTGGGCTTTTTAGCGGCAGTTTTATTCGTCGCTAAAGTGTGTTTTAATATTATTGCAACGAATATTATTGCTGCTATAAATTTTGTTTAAATAATTAATTTAACAAAAGTTATAGTCACAATAATATTTGTTGCAAAAAACTTTAGCGACGGAAAAAATCGCTGCTAAAACGCCTAGCAGTGCCCAGCAGGGACACGCCTAACAGGGAATCCGGACACGTAGCAAACAACCTAATCCTCTCAAACTCAAAATTTACTATTCATATGCTAAAATGTTGATTTTTCATATTGATTGAGCTAGAGAAGAAGTAAAATATACATTCTTAATGTTTTTTTTATTACTATTGGGTATTTTAAATTGCATGGTTGTACTTATGAATGCATAAATTGGATTCTTAAAAATGGGTTTTTCATTATGTTTGAGAACATGGTTTAACCCAAGATTTGAGTGAGATTAAATGGTAGTTTAGACTATTTTTATGTGTAAAATAATGCTTATATACTGGTTTTGAGTTATTGATGATCATAAAGGGTTTAAAAACACGTTCTTGGGAAAAAATTTGGGTCAGCTGTGAGTTTTAAAAATAGAGTATAACATAGCAGTCGACTTATAGCCTTTACCAGTCAACTATCGCGTTCTTCGGTTGCCCAGAAACGTATCCAGAGTACTAGCAGTTAACTGCCAGCCCATGGAAGTTGACTGTCATGCTCATATTTTTTAGAAATTTTCCAAGAATAGACCATTCAATTGCTAGGTCTCTTGTTTTGGAAAATGAACTCAATAACCTAATTTGAAGCATTTTTAGCCTAAAATTTCACTCAAATGAGGGATTTCAACTTGAAATGTAATGGCTAACATGTGATTTGAGAATGATGAAAAAGAGCATGAGAATGAATGAGAAAGAGAAGAGAAATATGAGATTTTAAAATGAGATGAGCATGAACCATAAATGAGAATAACTACAACTGGTTAATCCACGAGAATATTGCAGCTGGTCCTTAAAGACCATGAGAATACTGCAATTGGTCAGAACCATAAGAATATTGCAGATGGTTATAAACCATGAGAATATTGCAGTTGGTCATGAACCATGAGAATATTGCAGATGGTCAAGGACCATGAGAATACTTATTTATGAATGAGAATTTTTAAAGATTTCTTTCATGATGCTTTTGTTTATGGCTGTAGCATTATGCATTAAATTTCTTGTTTATGCTCTGAATTAATATGAGAATGTGATCCTGTTGCCATTACAATTTGAGAATGGATTATGTGTGATGATTATGTGATGAGATGCATATATATATTCACAAGTATATGTGAGAAGATTATTTTATTCATGCATATAATCCCAATAGTTATAATGTATTATTTGATGAGAAAAGAATGTAGAGTATTTATGTAACAGTACGATGGTACAAATCAGTAGTTTTAAAATTTGGATGTTATTGCTATAGAGAAATTTTTCTCATTAAAAATGGTGGTTTGTATCAGATGCCTAGGTTCTAGATACTGCTAGAAGTGGAAGTGGATTGGGTAGACATACCCATTTTAGGTTACTTTATGATAGTAAAGGAAGTGTGGGTGATCTCTATAATAGACATTCCCCTTACTCCCCCACTTACTGGAGGGGTAGACATGCAAGATTAGTTTGGTAGTCTTTTATTTTAATACGTAAATATGAGATGTCGATACCCTAATCCCTTATTATCTTTTTAGAAACGAGTCAGGAGGATTTTTGGTATACAAAGAGGGGCATATATGTATCCAAGATATGTGAGAAAACACCTGCTTGTGGGATGAGCAGAGGGGTATGAGTGACAGGTTTGTTGCCTCCTTACTGTACTTAGCCTCACATATATATATGTATATGTCTTGCACACATAGATGTTTTAAGTTTTGTAAACATATTATGTATGTTAATGAAAAAATATATATCTACATGTTTATTTCAATTGTTTTAATTATTTTTTCGCTGCGTTACATGTGAGAACCCAAGTGTAGAATTCCCGAACTAATGGCACTCATTAATTAGCTTGGTAAAAGTTAAAAATTTACTCAGGTAGAGGTAGAAGTAACTCGCTAATCCTGTATATTATATTATATTATATTATGTAATTAAATAAAAAGGAACCATAGGATTGGGGGTGTTACACTCAATGATCTCAAAAAATATGGATGCTCAATGGAGATATTCTAATCGAAATACAAAGTATTTCAATAGGCTAGTTTTGATTAAAAGAAATACAAGAATAATTCATACCATTAAGGAAGATAATGGAGTTTGGATTGAGGACCCTTATAAAAATATTAGAGATGAGAACTAAATGTTTTAAACATTGTTTTGCCCTATAAATAACACCAAAAACTTCAAAAATACAACAGTACCTTTAGAGTGCTCATCTACCTAAATTGACTAATATACAAAAAATATCTTCATGTCACTGATTACTAAATTTGAGGTGGAATTTGTAGTATTTCCTGCACTGTATAGCATACCAAAATAGGATTTTGTTAGCAATAGTTTGGTCATGACAGTAATACAAGTGCAGTAAAATTCATATGCATGAAACCCACATGCTCCCCAAATAGATTTTACTTAATAAATACACATGAAATTAGTAAAACACCCACCAAAGAGTCTCATTTTTGTCTATTTTTGTATTGCATAGAATAGTAGCTTTATGCCCAAAATTCAGTAGTTTTTGTAGCATTCATACCCCTTACACACCAGCCTAAAAATACCCTACATGTCCTAGAAACTTCACCATACTTATCCTTTGCTTCTATTACTTTTTCCCTATTTTGATGCCCAAATTTCTCCAAGTTTACATAATTATATTCTCTGTATTTATACGGATAATTTTAGACCAGAAATACCAATTTTACAGCACTAACAAAATCAGCACCAAAATTGGGTATTTCTCTTTTTATTTCTCTTACAAAACCTACTCTAGCATACACTCTAATTGCCTTCTTTTTTTCTTGGAATTTCCTGCATTGTACAGCACACCAAAATAGGATTTTATTAGCATTATTTTGGTCATGAAAATAATACAAGTGCAGTAAAATACATATGCATGAAACCCACATGCACCCTAAACAGATTTTACTTAATAAATATACATGAAATTAGCAAAACACCCACCAAAGAGTCTCATTTTTGTCCCTTTTTGTATAGCAGAATTACTATGTTTACAGAATAGATTCAAGATAGGGTTTCACACCATTTCACCATTTTAGTATGAAATACATTTATAGTACAAGTATTGTAAAAAATAAAGCAAAAAGATGCAACAAACTAGTAGTGCTGCAAAGAATCAACAACTTTGCAACAAACAGTAGTGATGCAATGAACCAATAGTGGTGCGATGAAGTAGTAGCGGTGCGATGAAGCAGTAGGAGGAGCAATGAAGCAGTGGTGGTGCGATGAAGTAGCAGTGGTCATGTGACAATTCTGTAATAGAGAGCGATAGAGATTAGAGAGACAGAGATTAGAGCGAGGGAAGCAAAAATGAAGAGTGAGGAAAATTTGCAGGGTGAGGGAATTTTGGGTTTAAGGAATGCACAATGATGGGTTTATGTGCAAGGGATTTGTGGCTTAGGGTCATTTTGTGGCGGCTAAAATCTGTGGCTAATTTTATTTTTTTAAAACATATGTTATTTATTAAACCCTAGCTGCAGCCAAAACCCCCATACACTTTCACCATACCAGATTTTGGAGAGAGAAGCTGAAGGGGGCAACTAGAGAGAGAAATGGGCAAGCTAGGGCTTGAGGAGAGAATTTTACTGAGGAAGGTGCAGATTTGAGACTAGGAATCAGTCCAATAGCAAGGGAGGATCATTTCTAACACATCCAACACACACATTTGCAAGGAATCAAGGTAGTAATCCATGATAAACCCCTTTCTTTTATGAAAAGTTTATTTTTGCTGTAAAATATGAATTTCTAATTGTTTAAATTGAGATTGGGGTTAAACCTACATTATGTATTCTTTTCTATTTCTATGGGATGTTTTGTTGCTGAATGTATGCTCATATATGTGCTTGAAATTGATGGGAAGGGCTGGGTTGTGTTCACCTAAAGGTATAGACTAGAGTTCCTTGAATGTACCATGTTTGAGCTAATGGATGAAAAATGTTTTATGAGAAGTAAAGTTTGTTGTATGGAAACTAAGCCCATGTGTTTAGAGTTAAAAATGGAGTGCATCCTGGTTTGGGTATTCTCAAAATTATATTTTCTGAACTGCAGTGGTGCATAGCAGCTGACTGCTAAGTAGGGGAAATTTACTGTCGTGTTCCTAGAAAACGCAGAAGTGCAGACAAAGGCTTAGCAGTCGACTAACAAATTCCTAGCAGTTGACTGTTAGGCCCGGATCTGCACTAAGCATTTGACTGGCCATCCTCGTAGTCAACTTTCATGCTATTGGAAACCCAAAAGTACAGACAGAGGCTTAACAAATGACTGCAAGATTCCTAGCAATCGACTGTTAGGCCCAGGTTTGCACTAAGCAGTCTACTGGCCATCCTAGCAGTCGACTACTAGCTTACTGTTTGGCACTTGAGGAATACAGAGAGCTACCGGCCGACTGCTAGCCTTCCAGCAGTTGACTGGTAGCCCTCTAGTTTGCGAAATGAGGTTTTTAATGGCAATTAAGCTTGGTAATTCTCCAAACTAACTTAATTAAGGGCTTACAACATAAGTAAGCAAGGAAACTAGGAGTTTTGGGTGATGATACCCTTATGATAGTAAAACAAAGAGAGAGCATAAAACACAAAAAGGAAAGAGGAAAGTATTATCAGTGTATTCCTTAAGGTAGATAGGCTCATGATTGAGTAACCGATTATCGGTATGGGATGGCCATTGGGCATTCCACGGTTGTGCCATAAATTGGGATGGTTAAAAATCCACTTAAACCTAGATGATTTCAAAAACACCGTGATGGTTTCGAACTTTAAGTTAGTGTCACCTCCTAAGGGCCATATGAGAAACACATACTTAAAGTTAATCATAACCATGGGTATGGGCCGATTCACCCTAGAGTATATGTAGAGAATAGCGTACTGGAAGTATGATCCACCTCGAAGGAATGGTGGTGATTCTATAGTATTATGATCTGCCAAAAAGTGGAGAGGAAATGATCCGGGTAGAGTTGACGGTGATTCCATGAGAGTTATACCAGCCCCGTTTGGGACAAAAGGGAGGAATCTTGCTGGTCAAGGATGATCTGTTGGAAAGGGGCAGGGACCATTAAGGTACTTAGATCCACTGGGGGACGCCTCAGAATGTACAAAAGTTAAGACATGGCTAAATAGACATGCGCTCATTCATATAGATAGTGGTGCATGGAGTTGTTGCTAGGAAACTCTCCCAATTACTCTTAGGGTGTTTTATGTATGCTCATATGTTATGAAAGTCAAATTATGGCATGTTTACTATCACACATATGTTTTATGAGAAATGTTTTATGATGAGAATGATGATAAATGCACTCCCTATACTTTAAAGATGATATGTTTTGATGAATATGCTTATGTATGAGTACACAATATGATTAAATGCTACATGCATTACATTCGATTAACATGTGATATTTTTTATGAAAGAATGTAGAGTTTTTTCGTGCGAGCATGGTGGTACAGGTCAATGGATTTTGTAACAGGTTGTATTGCTACTGAGATTCATTTCTCACGATAGTGTTGGCATGTACCAGATGTATAGGTCCCCTTAGGCAGGAAGTAAAGGTAAAGTATGAAGAAGTGTCCAATCTGAGCACACAGACTATTTAATATTGGATAGCTTAAGTACATGTTAGAATGAAGCTAGCCTTCATGATATTTTGAGAAAGGCTAGTGTATGACTATTTTGTATAGCCTATTCTAACTTATCTGTATATGAATTAGGCTGGATTGATGAATAGACTAATTGATGGGTTATGAGTGGTAGGATTATTGCCTCTATACCCAATAGTTAACTAATTATATTTAATTAAAATGCATGTCCATGTATAGTTAATCCAGGCTTATTCTATATACATATCTATATTTATTCCGCTGCGATGTTGAGCGAACCTGAGAGTA